>CP124710.1:59790000-62219375 GCA_031232105.1 Capsicum rhomboideum | reverse complement strand
AAAAGGAAAGCTTAAGAGTCCATGGGAGTGATTTGGATAAAGAAACGAGGCCATTTGTACAAGTGGCTAGATTTTAAATTCAAGAATTCACAATAAGAGTCACCAAACAAGGCCCTTGTCTCTCTTATTAAGGGCATATTTGTAATAACTAGTTGTCTTTTATTTCCTTAGTATAAATAGGATAATTCCTCATTTTGCATGGGAGATTTTTTGGATGATTGAATTGTCTTGAATAGACATTGATATTTAGTTACTTTAGATTAGGGTAGTGATTGGGTTCAATTCCAATTATTAGCTTAGATCGAGTGATTAGGGTGGATTCCCAAATTGCTTGTGTTATCTTCTTCGCTTGATTAATAATCGAGTTATCATATTGTGGATTCAATTTGGTTTCTCGTACATTTGATTGAGTTCTTTTCTCCCTTGGTTTAATTGTTCTTTCAATTGAGCCTTTCTTTCTTCACTTCTCATCTCTTATTTCTCAACTATCCTTTAATTTTGTTGTTTAATTCCGCGTTTTCAATATCGATTTTAGTCACTTGATTGAGGTCGTTATCAAGGTGCCTCACTAGGCTTGCTTCTAAGGATACCTTTACAAGAATCAAGGCATCTAGAAAATAAAGAGAGGTTACAAAAGTTAGTATAAGGTTGTGACAACCCTCTCACATTACTCCTCACAACCTCTCCTTTTTTAACTCTAGAGTTGTCACATATCACACCCTTATTCTTCTCAATCTTGTCTCTTAATTTCATTCGGTTAGGATAATTTCCAAGAATTCCTTGGGAAGGGTTTGGAGATCCCTTCACCTCTAACTTCCACTTTGGGTAGCTAGGAGTAGCCTTCATTTCTTTCATTAGCTCCTCCTCAATCACATTTCCACAAAGAGTAACTTGCTTTGCTTTTGACTCCTTGGTTTTAAGCTTGGAGACCATTTGGGAGATCTTGTCAAGTGTTTTTTCAATGGAAGTAAAAAAATTTATTGCCCTCAAAGTACTAGGATACTCAATTTGGAGTGGTTCACTTATAACTTTTGTTTCAAGAATCCTCCTCTCCCGGTCATACACATCTTGAAATAATGAATTTCCTCTACTTCCATGGCTCATTGATCCTCCCACCCTTCCTCCAACATCATTACCATATGGAGAACTAGACACATTGGAATGAGGGTAAGAAGTAAAAGTTCTTGCACCATTAAAAATAGAGAATGTTCTTTAACTATGGTCCATATGATGTCTTTGAATTGGTTTCACCCATACATCTATACCTCCTCTACTAGAATAGAAAGTAGCACAATATGAGAAAGGTAATTCATCCTCACAACTTCCCCTTCTATCACAATCCTCCTCAAAGGATTCACAAGACATATGAGAGAAAGCATCGTACCTCACATTATCTTCATCACCATGGTGTGTAATATGAGAACCCACATACCCATCATATTCACAATCGAATTCTTCATAAGATGATACTACTACTTCATGTTCATCATAAGAGCCATAAGCCCCATTCATTTCACATTCATATCTGGATTAGTAGTTCTCACCACCATGTTGCTCATGATCACAATCATAGCCTTTATGAAACTCATCTTCAAAAGATTTTGAGGCTATGGAAGACATTCATCCTTATACCTCCTTTAGTACCTACACAACTAGTAAACAAGTTAGTAATAAAAGTCTCACATCACTCTTTATAAGAACTCTCAACTCACCTTCTATGGCTTCTTTCCCAAATTGATAGTGTTACTAGCTTTGCTCAATTAATTCAAGGTTATTTATACTTATGGAGGAATGGATCCTTATGACTCTTGAAATAAGGATGAATTAATTAAAAACTAACAAACTTGAATCAACGAATTAAAACTAGAAAAGAGCAAATAAGAAAAGAGCAATAAAGTACGGAAATCATGAAAACAAACTAAGATAACAAGGCAAGAAAGTAAAGATATATTAAATTACACAAAGATAGGAAAATCAAAGAAACCAAAGGGTATTTTAAACCCTAAAACCTCTATTGAATTAATCCTACCAGCACCAATTCACATACCTAAACCACGAGGGAATCAAACTCTCACATAACCAATATTACAAAATGATAATTCAAAATAAGCTAATCCTAGCTCTCACATTCTCAAGTGTATATATCATCTTAATTCATCAAAAGCTTCCTCAAAATGAGGAAGGAAACTACTATTTATATCCATGGGATATTTATTACATTTATAGGCCCAAAAGTGACCCATTTCATCAAAGAGAGCAACCTGTCCGCTTTGGCCCATATGCCCACGCAGATGGCCATCTGCTGGCACAGGTGAAGGGAACAAATGCCATCTGTGGGCATAGGTCATTCACCTGCGAGCGCAGGTGACTTCGCAGGTCACTCCATATTATGCCCCGAATCCCAACGAGGAGTGATTGGCACTCGTAACCGATAAGGCCCGAGAGAACCAAGCTTTGCTTATATTCGTTTATATGCATGTCATAAGAAACACCATTACCACGTAAGGACTTTAAAATACTAAAAATGGAACTCATGGGACATGTGAATGCATGTCATAAGAAACACCATTACCACGTAAGGACTTTAAAATACTAAAAATGGAACTCATGGGACATATGATATATATATATACACATACATATGTGAAACTTGGCCGTTGAGGCCATCAAGTGAAGACATCATGTGTCACCTTATACGTCTACAAAAGCCTCTAACAAATGCATTTACCAAAACCAACTGAAAGTCGGGACAAGTCCCGGCTTTATACACTATGTACAATACCAAAACATATGAACAACTGTGACTCGGAGAAGCCCTGAACTAATTGGAGCTCACCAATGATCCGCACACAATTGGCAACCTACTGTGGAGGCCTACTAGTACCTGCACCTGCAGCAAGTAAGGTAAATTCCCCAAGAGGGGTCAGTACGAAGAATGTACTGAGTATGTAAGGCCATATGAAACTTGTAAGAGATGAAAATATGTCAAGAACTCAAGTTCAAATGCATAATCAATATAGACAAGTCACAATGTAAATGAGTCACTGTTCTGTACTTTGGAGACCATGTATATTTCATCAATTTCTTTGCTTTCTTTACTTCGATAATTATTCATCTTTGCCTGTGACATGTGATACCCGGGCCCCGACTGAACAGTGGGTTTTAACATAACATCATGTTATGTTGGGATCGGCTCGAGCTAGGCTTATGCCACTAGAGCTGCCACGCAGGAATTAATATATATCGGGATCGGCTAGAGCTAGGTTATTACCTCTAGTGCTGCCACCCATATAACATTTCAGGTTCGGCTCGAGCTAGGTTATTACCCCTAGAGCTGCCCCCTGTCAGGATCGGTCCGAGCTAGGTTTATGCCCCTAGGACTGCCCCCTGATCCAACAACCTCGGGATCGGCTTGAGCTAGGCATTTTGCCCCCAAAGCTGCCACCCATACTTGATCATTTACCACATATGCATTACTTTGTTTATTACTTTGAGATTTATACCATGATAGTCATAACTTTGCTTGAAGCTTTGGATCATTAACCAATGAGTGAGGGATATGCGAATAAACATTGGTGGAAACATAGCCTTATTGGAAACATAACACCATTGGAACCATTATACAATAATCAATGAACAAGATACATGAGTATAACCACTATTGGAACTTTGGAACATAACATTGTTGAGCTTTTGGAACATTATTCATGAATATAAGACATGAGATTCACAATTGATCAATGAGTAGGAAACATATGATAATGACCATTGATAATCGTATATAGAATACCATAGCACATTTTGGGATGGTACAAGCGTAATGTCAATGTGAATACTATTTGTCGCGGAAAGATACGGACAGAGTAACCTTACATACCTTGTATTCTCAATACGAATATACAATCCTAGAGGTGCATATAATAGTTCCGCTCCTTCTTTATGTGTCACTCTACAACACAAATATATACCGGGATTCACATTAACCATCAACTACTTTACAAATGCATATAACATCAATGAGTTGCATGTTTGCCTTTAAACATGCCATTTCCCCTTGACAAAACCATTGATGCAATTATTATTCCAAAAATCTCCCAATATTCCATACATTGATCAATACATGATAATCAATACATTTCACCACAACACTTCTCCTTTACACTTTCTTATCCACACCACATCACAAATAATCCATCAAATTACCTTAATACACCTCATAGCACATATCGGCCAAAATCCCACAATTTACACTTTTAGTAAAATAACAAGTTTAGGAACATAATCACACCATACATGTTGATATTTCACCCATACCATGCATTTTCACCAAAACCACAAGTCACTTTTCAAGTTCAATTCACAAAAATGGCACATCTTGAGCAAAAGCAAAAGTTCACTATTCAACACCTTGCCAACATAACCACCATGATATAAATACCCTATCATGTACATAATATATTAAATCACAAGAATAAACACTTACCAATACTTGTAGGATGATGATCTTGCCCAAGAAGAGAATTTAGGGTTTGAGAGTTTAAGAGAAATATGTTGGAAATATCTCCAAAAAGGCATGTGTGTTTTAAGAAATAAAAATCTGATTTGTGGTGTCTTTATATAGGCCCTCATGCTCATATCTATCCATCCAATTAGTCAAAAATGTTGTGTTTACTTGTCAAACACAAGAATGGGTCATTTGACCCTTCTGGGCCTCTTATTTTGGCTCATTTTGGGCTTTAAATTGGGCCCAATAACATATATCAACTTAGCCCACCAAATTCCATGTATAATTCACCACATATCTCATGTTTAAATAATTCCATAATGTCACGACAATATTCTCTTACGAGATTCTCATTCGTCGTCTCAATCGCGAAAATAGAAATTCTAGTCGCCCATGGTTTCCTTAAACATTTTTGATAACTACTTGTGTTTCATGGTTTGATTACGTAGGAGTATGTAGGAGTGTATTGAAGTATTTGAAGCTTTAACAATGTTCAAAGAATTCCAAAGAACCAAAAGAAACCATAAAAAAATTGATGTAGCATTGCGTTGCGAAACGGGCACGAAGGGCACAATCTTTGTGCCTTGCGCCACTAGATGCAAAGCAAGCTTGTGGCGCAGGAAATGACACCCCTCTGAATCAGAGGCTTGCGCCACACCCCCTGAAACAGGGAGTGGCGCAAGTCTTGGTACTTTTCTGAATTTTTCGGCCACTTTTTCCAACACTTGCATATTATCCAATACCCAAAACACTACAAAATACTTACTTAGTGATCTTAATCATCAAGAAAACATGACTCCAAGTCACCAAATGAAGTTGGAATATATATGGGGTATTACACAAATTCCCCATGAACTCACAAAACACCTCCTACGAAGGTCTAATTGCATGTACGTGGCCAAATTTCAATTTTCTCGTCATTAGCATTACCAAATACATACTTATATCCCTCGACACCTAAGCAAACATTATTCAACATCATCAAGTAGGGTTGGTAAGGTACGGGGTGTTACGCTCCAGAAGGTCTCCAAGATCCTTTTTGCCCTCCAATGGCCCTTGATCCTTCTTGTATGCATTGGGCAACGCACAACGATCCTTAAATGGTATCAAGATTTTTTGAAACACATCTAGCTTCACCAATAATCCTTTAAGTGTTTGTAGTTCTCGGGTTTGTTTTTTGTTAAAATCTTGAGGTGAATTTTGCTCCCGGCTCCAAGCTATCCTCCACACGTGGTATTGAGCTCTTGGGAGATTGAAAAGAGTCCTCCAAATGTATCCTTGCATCCTTGGGATGATAGTGGCTTGGGACCCTCTATGTCGACCTTGAATTAGAGTACTTGAAAGGTTAACACCGATTTAGCTTGTATCATTCTCCCCTTCTTGAAAAGAATTCGACCTCGAATCCAAATCTTGTAAACCAATAGGGAAAACAAGCAACAACAATATCCTCATAGCATGAGGGTTAGGGTTAGTAGCGACAAACTTATCACCAAGCCTAGGAGGAACACACTTAATATATAGCCAAGAATCAAACTGGTCAATCAAGAGTTTTCAAGAGACTTTGATAAAAGGAAAAGCTAAAAGAAAAAAGGTAAGTAGTCAACCACTCATGAAAACTCACATTGGTTTCATGTATCAATAAGCACACAATCCCTTTTAAGCTAAGAGTCACATGATAATCTCTAAAGCTAAGTGTAATGTCATGAACAAGATCATTCCAAGTTAAGCGTCCACTCAATGCACTAGCTATCTACAAGAATGAAATTACTCCCAAATCATCACCGGGGTCAAATAAAAAGGTATTCCCCATACAAGTCAACAAACATATTGCATTTAAGCTCACAATTCTCTCCCATTCAAAACATTCCATCCTTACATAAGATATTGATTCAATACGATCATGAATAATATATAACTTGGCTCCCGACTTCTCAATGTTTGAGTACTAGAATAATATGAATAGGATGTTGTACCCCTATACATTGGAGATGCACACTCTCTTCTTCTTATTGGATGATTTCTACTCGATGTAGTGTAACCACTTGTAATATGATAAGAAGTACCACAAGAAGAGGAACATGAATCTTTGCAATCCTCATGTACATTCCCACCATGACTCTTATAAGGTGTATAGGAGAAAATATTATACCTCACAACTTCCTCATGCTCGGAGCGAGAAGTGGAAGGCTCCTCACATGCCCCTTCATCCTCATAAAAACCATCACCAGTGATGCAAGCCGAGCTTCATTAATACCATGGAATGAAGAATTGAAACTCAAGAATATGCTTAAGTGGAAGTACAAGGAAGAAAGGTAAAAAAAAAGGAAGAAAGAGGTTATGGATGTAAAAGTGGTTATTCTTGACAGTAAAGCCTCGTGCTAAAGAAGACCCTTATTTCATTAAGGGTATTTTTATAATTACTAGGTAGACTATAAATAAGAGAGAATAGCTCATTTTAGAGGGATAGATTATTTTGATATGATATTTTGAAAGAGTGAAACTCTTGTGAGGTATGGCTAAGGCCTTTGTTACTAAACAATGTTGATGGGATTGCTTGCTTGAGGATATCATTCCTCTTGAGGGTGTATCGATAGTATAGGTTTTTGTTTGGATTCTTAATAGCAGGTCTTGGTTTTTGTATAGCCTTGGTTGACTATTAGATCTCATACGTGTGTCTTGCTTTTATAGATTTGGTACTTTTTGGACTATGTATTTGAGGGTATTGGTTTTGATATAGCCATTTTTCTCATTTCTTTTCCATTTTGTTTCGATCTTCTATCTTTAATTTTGTGTTCTTATATTTTAGGGTTTATTTTTAGCTTCCGCATATTTCATCTCATATCATTTGGTATCAGAGCCATGTTTAAATTTGTTCCTACGAATCTATCTTGGGTTTGTGGTATTAAAAATTTGAAAAGACAAAAAAAAAGGTTGAAAAACGTTTTTAATGAAAAATCCAAAAATATTTTGATGATTTTGAGTCCTTCTTGTGTTTCTAATACTAGATTTGCTTTCTCTAGTATTAAATAGGTCTAGATCTTGAGTTTTGAGTCATTCCGGGTTGTTTTGAGCCTTCTACCATTGTGGAGTTGAATATTTTAAAGTGAGTTTTCAGATCTGAAGCTTTTAGGTGGAAATCAAGGGTTAAAAAAAGATTGGGATTTGTTCTCCACCTCATTTGGAGTATGAACCTCAAATTTGATTTGATTCGGAGTTGATTTGAGGATTTCACCATTGTTGAACTTAGAGTTCGAAGAAGTAGAAGTGGGTTCTTAGATCCAGGCTAAATTGGGTGTTGAATTATATTGGAGTTTGTTCACCTAATCATTTGGAGATTGAATCTGAAATTCGAGCAAAAACGGTGAAGAAGTCCATTGGTGTTCTTCTTGTTTATGGTGTTCTTCATAACTTGAAGAAAATTTTAAATGGGTTTTAAAATCTGAATATTTTGGCTTGAAATTAAAGGGTAAAAAGTATTGGGTTACTTTCCATATCAAAAGGAGCCTAGATTTAAAATGTTGTGCAATTCCGATCTAAATTGAAAGAGTTGTTTGGATTCTTAATAGGAGGTCTTGGTTTTCGTATAGCCATGGTTTCCTATTAGATCTCATGCTTGTGTCTTACTTTCATAGGTTTAGATGTTTATCTTGAATATTAAGGAGGTCTTTACTTTAATATAGTATTGGTTGCCTTGATTTCAATTTGTGTCTCTACCTTTCTATCCTTTTTATCTTTAATTTCGTGTTCTTAGATTGTAGGTTTTCTTATCATTTTTCGCGTGTTCCGTCTTGTATCATTTGGTACCAAAGCCGAGCTTAGAATCATCCCCATGATTCTAGTCTTGGGTTTGTTATCTTGAAAATCACAAAAAAAAAGTGTCAAAAAAAAAGTTTTTTTGAGTTTATGATTTTTGAGTCTTTTTGTGTTTCTAGTACTAGAATCTTGTTCCCTAGTACTATTTGAGTCGATATCTAAAATTTGAGATAATTCCGGGTTGATTTGAGTATTCCACCATTATTGGACCTTGAGTTTGAAGAAAATTTGAAGTGGGTTCTCAAATCTGAAATTATTGGTTGAGTTTTTGGTCTTAAAAATGTTTGGGGTTTGCTCGGAAGCTTGAAAGGAGTTTGGGCTTCGAATTTCATCAAATTTTGAGTTCGTTTGCTTGAGGGTCAAAATTTGAATGTAGAGTGTTCTTCATGTTCTTCATATCTTGTTGAAGAAGAATATTCAAAAAGGGTGTGTTTGATCCAAAAGGAGTGAAAGAACAAGGAGATGTACATGTTTATGCCAAGGAATATTCCAAAATTCCAAGACAAAGAAGGATACGGTTAATACAAAAGGGGAATATTCCAAAAGAGGAAAGGACAAAAATAGAAGGGACCACAAGGAATTCAAGGCTGCCATGAGGATCTTGTTGTTGCTTGTTTCCCCTATGGTTTTGCTAGGTTTGGATTTGAGGACAAATCCTTTTCAAGAAAGAGAGAATGATGCAAGCCGAGCTTCATCAATACCATGGAATGAAGAATTGAAACTCAAGAATATGCTTAAGTGGAAGTACAAGGAAGAAAGGAAAAAAAAGGAAGAAAGAGGCTATGGATGCAAAAGTGGTTATTCTTGACATTAAAGCCTCATGCTAAAGAAGACCCTTATTTCATTAAGGGTATTTTTATAATTACTAGGTAGGCTATAAATAAGAGAGAATAGCTCATTTTAGAGGGATAGATTATTTTGATATGATATTTTGAAAGAGTGAAACTCTTGTGAGGTATGGCTAAGGCCTTTGTTGCTAAACAATGTTGATGGGATTGCTTGCTTGAGGATATCATTTCTCTTGAGGGTGTCTCGATTGCATAGGTGTTTGTTTGGATTCTTAATAGGAGGTCTTTGTTTTTGTATAGCCTTGGTTGCCTATTAGATCTCATACTTGTGTCTTGATTTTATAGATTTGGTACTTTTTGGACAATGTATTTGAGGGTATTTGTTTTGATATAGCCATTGTTCTCATTTCTTTTCCATTTTGTGTTGATCTTCTATCTTTAATTTCGTGTTCTTAGATTTTAGGGTTTCTTTTTAGCTTCCGCATATTTCATCTCATATCATTCTTCATCCTCTCCACACTCTCCATAAGAGCTAAACTCACCATTTGCCTCATATCCTTCTCCGGGATAGTAGCTCTCATTCCCACACGACTCTTGATCATCGCTGCATTCATAGCCTCCATAATCTGTATCTTCGTCATAGACATAGACTTCTTCACCACAATCATAGTCTCCTATGTCATAGTCACAAGTATCCGAGGCTACCGAACACATACATCCTTATGACTCCTTTGTACCTACAAAATGAGCAAACAATGTTAGTAGTAAAATGTAACACCCCGTACGTTTTCGAGTCTAGCTGACTACCGTAACATTTATGGGAGAATGGAAACATGAGAGATTTGATGAATTATGTATTAATATGTGGGCATTATCAAGTACTACACAACTGGGCCCAAAATGAAGCCCAAAATCACAAGAGAAGACATGGCCCAACATGGGATTTTGATCCATTCTTCCAATTTGCTCCATTTGACCAAATCAACCCTTGCATTTAATGTTAAGGAAGATATAAGAGAGACATGAGGGACTTTATAAAAAGGGGGAAAAAATCAGATTTTTATTTCCATTGAACTCTCATGCCCTTTTCTAACTTTTCCACATTTTTCTCTCAAATAGACAAACCCTAAGCTCTCATCTCTTTGTGGCCAAGATCATCAACTTGTAAGACTTGGTAAGTGTTTCTTATGATGGTTTAATATATTTTATGAATGAGAGATGGTTTATACTATGTTGGTTATGTTGGTGGAGTATTGAGAAGTTCACAAGGTGTGAAATGTTACATGTTTGCTAAATCGGAGGATGGTTTGTCTTGTAAACTTGACAATGCACTTATGATTTTGAAGAAAGTGAACTTGGTGGAGTAAATATTTACATGTGAGGTGATTATAGTCTTACTTTGTTTTATTCTTGTGCATAACGTTTGGAATTGTTGTTGCGATATTGGTTACGGTTTTGGTGCCGTATTGGCCGTAAAGTGTAGTTTTGGGTGTTGTTATGTGTGTTGTGAGACCATGGATGAATTTTGGTGTTTAATATGATCAAAAATATGTCAAAATAAGTTTGGTTATGATCATGGACCATTCATGGCATTAAAAGACCCAAAAGAGGCCATTTCGGACCAAAACGGGCATCCGCCCCCGCAGACGAGGGCATCTACGGGCGCAAATGCCAACGCAGATTCCCCTGGAATTTTCCAGAGGACATATGCACGCGTAACTCATCCCCTTTCGGGCGCAGGTGGCAGCGCAGGTCACCCCCAGATCCGATTTTTTATGTTTTCGTACCTAGTCGATCCCCGAAGGCCCCTATACCCTTTTTGGATGTAATTATCAACTTGTGGTGTCGTTTTAATGACTTTAAAGTATCGTATGAAGGTGTGTTGTACTGTATTAAGTATGGATGGTTGTTCATATGTTGTTATGAAGGATTAATTATGACGGAATGATAAAGAGAAAATTGTAAAGGGTAAGTGAGGTGTGAAATGCTATCGATGTATGATTTCTTGGTTAATATGTGTAAGGTTATGGTGTTGTGGATATGAAATGGAATTGGATTGTATTGTAAAGGGTGACATGACTTTATACGGCAGTCATTTAGTTCATTATCGTCTTGTACGCCTGTATAGTAACTAGTTGCTAATGCAAGCTCCGATATGTACTTGTATTGTAGAGTATAAGACGTAAGGAAGGAGCTGAACTATTGTGTTCATACATAGACTTGTGTATTCATACTTGGAAGTGAAGGTATGTAAGGTTACTTTGTCCATATCTTTCTGTAGCATATAGAATTCACATTGACGTTACCCTTGTCCTATTCCGAAATGTGTGAAGGTATACTATTCCTGGTTATCCATGGTTATTATCACAAGTTTCCTATTCATTGATCAATTATGAATCTTATGTATTCTATTCATTGATAATGTTCCAAAAGCTCAACAAGGTTATGTTCCAACGTTCCAATAGTGATTATACTCATGTCTCTTGTTCATAGATTATTGTCCAATGGTTCCAATAGTATTATGTTTCCAAGAAGGCTATGTTGCCAACAATGCTTATTCACATGTCTCTCACTCGTTGGTTAATGATCCAAAGTTCCAAGTAAAGTTATAATTATCATTGTGTCAATCTCAAAGTAAAGAACAAAGTAATGCATACATGTGGTTAATGATTGAGTGCGGGTGGCAGCTTTGGGGGCAAAATGTCACACCCCGAATCCTAACAAGGCGTGATTGGCACCCGAAGCTGATAAGGCCCGAGAGAACCAAGCTTTGCTTTTATTCCTTCACATACATGTCTTAGGAAATACTACTATCCCATAGGAATAGGAAATGCTAAAATCAGAAATCATAGAACATGTGACGTATATACATATGAGAAACTCATCCGTTGAGGCCATCAACTCAAAATGTCATATACCATCTTACATTTGTATACCCACATACGTCTACAAAAGCCTCTAACAGATGCATTGACCAAAACTAACTGAAAGTCGGGACAAGTCCCCACTTTATACACTATGTATAATATCAAAACATTTGAACAACTGTGACTCGGAGAAGCCCCGAACTAACTGGAGCTCACCAATGATCTGCAATTACTGTTATCCTACGCTGGAGGTCTACTAGTACCTGCACCTGCAACATATAAGGTAAGTACCCCAAAAGGGGTCAGTACGAAGAATGTACTGAGTATGTAAGGCTCAAATGAAACTATACAACACATGAATAGTTCAATGAACTCAATGGAACTCAAATGCATATGAATAATCGGATGAATAAGTAACCATTTTGCACTTTGGAAACCATGTGTATTACTTTCATTGATTTCATCGCTTTCATGCTTCTTTACTTCAATGTCATTACATATGTCACAATGTACGCGGGCCCCTACTGATCAGTGGGTCTTTACATGACTTATCGTCATGTTGGGATTGGGTCGAGCTAGGCTTGTGCCCCTAGACCTGCCACCCAGGGATCGAGTCGAGCTAGGCTTATGCCCCTAGACCTGCCACCCATAAATCATATATCGAGATCGAGTCGAGCTAGGCTTATGCCCCTAGACTTGCCACCCATAAATCAACACATCGGGATCGAGTCGAGCTAGGCTTATGCCCCTAGACTTGCCACCCATACTTGATCATTGACCACATTTGCATTACTTTGTTCTTTACTTTGAGATTGGTATTTTGATAGTCATAACATCACTTGAAACTTTGGATCATTAGCCAATGAGTGAGAGACATATGAGATTGGTACATTCACTTGTGAGAGATTGACATATTCATGTGACATAGCATGTTTGGAAACTTGGAACCATAATCAAAATAGAAGACATGTGAATAAACATTATTGGAAACATGACACCATTGGAACCATTGGACAATCATTCATAACAAGATACATGAGCATAACCACTATTGGAACATTGGACCATAACCTTGTTTGAGCTTTTGGAACATTAACCATGATAATGAGACATGAGACTCACAAATGATCCATGATTAGGAAAGATATGACAATGACTATTGATAAACGGATATAGGATACCTTAGCACATTTTAGGATAGGACTAGTGAAATAACAATGTGGATACTATTTGCCGTAAAAAGATACGGACAGAGTAACCTTACATACCTTGTACTCTCAATACGGATATCCAATACTAGATGTGCATACAAGTCCCGCTCCTTCTTTATGTGTCATTCTACAACACAAATACATAACGGGATTCACATTAACCAACAACTACTTTACAATTGCATATAACATCAATGGGGTACATGTTTGCCTTGAACATGTCATTTCCCCTTGACAAAACCATTGATAAAATTATTATTCCAAAAATTCCATAATATTCCCAACATTGACCAATATATGATAATTGACACATTTCACCACAACACTTCTCCTTTCCACTTTCTTATCCATACCACATCACAAATAATCCATCAACTTCCCTTAATACGACTCATAACACATATCGGCCAAAATCCCATAATTTCCACTTAGAGACAATAACAAGTTTAATACCAAAAATAACACCATACATGTTCATATTTTATCCATACCATGATCTTTCATCAAAGGCACAAGCCATAATTCAAGTTCAAATCTCATGGATGGCACATCTTGTACAAAAGCCCAAAGTACTATGTTCAACTCTTTCAAGCATAACCAACATGATTCAGATACTCTCCCATGCATATAATATATTAATCCATGACAATAATCACTTACCTAGGCTTGGAAGATGTTGATCTTGCTCCAAAGTTGGGATTTGAACTCTTAGGGTTTGAAGAAAATACCTTGGATATTTGTCTAATAGGCATGAGCCTTTGTAAGCAATAAAAATCAGATTTCTTTCCCTTTATATAGGCTCTCAAGTATATGCTTAGCCACTTTGATTTAATAATTGATGTGTATGACTTAGTCAAATGGAAGAATGGGTCTTGTGACCCATTGGGCCATGTTTTCTTTTAATTTTTGGGTCCTTTTTGGGCCCAATTTACTTAACCCAATAAAATCAATAATTTCTTGTGGTTTCATCATATCATACGTGTTACGACAATATTCCTACTCATGTCATTCATATCCGTAGCCTCAATCCCAAAAACAAGTGATTCTAGCCACGTATGGCCTATTTTACCCAAAAGGGTAAAATCATCATTTTGACCCCAATTTTGTTCTCGAGTAAATTTATCATACCAATATAATATTTCATTTATTTCATGTATATACTCATGGTTGTAGAAGAAACGTGGCAAAAATCAGCTCGGTACGCCCCCGGATACCCTTGGTACTTAAGAAAAATTCCAACTTTGAAAAAGTGGAAAACCCAAGGTGGCACGCCCCTGGGCGCGCCAACTCACTGCCTCTGGACTAAAAATTTTAGTCCAGAGCAGCGTGCACGCTACCCATCGCGCCCTTCCCTTAAATTTTTCAAAAATTTCATTTTTCGACTTTTCTTCGCGGGTTTGGTTAGATACTTCAAATCCTATTCTTTAACTTACTTCTTAACCTTAATATCCTTTGTTTAGAGGTTCTCTTAGCCTCGTTTTGAACCTGACAAATGACCCATGAAGATCGCAAAACACCTCCTACGCAAGGTTAAGCATATGTACAAGGCCAAATTTTAATTTTTCCATTACTAACATTACCAAATACATACTTATAGCTCTCGACACCTAAGTAAACATTGTTCATCGTCATCACATTGGGTTAGGAAGGTACGGGGTGTTACATTCTTCCCCCCTTAGGAACATTCGTCCTCGAATGTTAGTAACACTGTCTCATTGCAACACTTAAGTCAAAGTGAATTCTCTATATCATAATATACACACTTAACACTTGTAAAGACTTATAACTCCAAATCTGTATCTCGAACTTTTCCTTCCATGTATCACAAGTACCAGTAATTAGATTTCATTAATGCTTCGATTTCCCTTGTGATTTCTTCGATGTACTAAGTTCTCCAATAGTGCCCCTACGGAAGCTACTTTTGCATTTCTTGATTCTATCACTTCTCGATGTACCTTTTTACGTGTGAGATCCTCTGTAATTTGTACCTTTACACTGGCAACAATACTGTATACCCTCCAATACACTTTTGGAGCATCGAATATAAAATACTAAATGGACTGTGAAGAATTCCTGGACTAGTGCTAATAGATACGCAAGTTGCCCAAATCTTTGGACAACTTCTCTTTCTTTTCGAATCTCATTATCTTTTTCCATTGGTGACACTATCAACTTCTAATATCGGCATATGATTTATACCGACTTTGGGCCATTTGTAGCTACTGTTATATCACCTTCACTTTCTCTATAGCCTGATGAACAAAATTTGACCTGGGCAACGCAAAATTTCATCAGCCGTAACCCATCCAATGGATGATCTTATGTGTCCTTTTATATAAACCTTCGTAAGGTACCTTTTGATATCTTTATTGTAAGCAATTTCATTAGACGATCGATATTCATCCCCACTACGTTTAAAGTCCAACGTATAAACTCGTGACATATCTTCACATGTTCTTATAATACATTCTGTTAGTCCATCCATTTAAGGATGACCAGCCATACTTACATTTATCTGTGTACTCATGCTTTACTAGAAAGACTTATCCACACTGTGCAATAAAGTGAGCCCCCCTGTGTGATATAATAGTGAGTGGAGTCTCATGTAATCATACTATCTCTGTAACATACAATTTTGCGTACCGTTCATCTGTATCGGTGGTCCTAACTGGTAGGAAATATGTTGACTCGGTAAGCCAGTTCATGATTACTTATATGGAATCAACCTTCGCAATGTACGAGACAACCCTTTAATTAATTCCATGTTATTCATGTTCCACTTCCAAACTGGGAGGGTAATATATTGCATAAAACATACAGACTTCTGATGCCATACTGTTCATCAGTGACCGCTTGGACATTGAACTACAAGTTCTACAATGTGCTTCTCATATATTATTACCAACACATCTCTGCTACACCATGGTGTATTTTGGTTGTTTTCGAACAAACAACTACCATGAACGATGTTCTTTTATCGTAATTCATTTCCTTAACTCATCTATACCCAGTACACACAATCTACATTGGCGTTAAAGTACTCCCCCCTTGTGTTTGCTCAAATACTCTCGTCGACTTTGCTGTACATATTTTTTTTCAATTGAACTAAAAATGGAATTTACATATTGCTTTTCCCTTTACCTCCAATATCAATGAAAATCCTACCACATTTAACACTATAATTCTTTCCTCTGGAGTTTCAAGAAACAAAACCCCATATTGCCTCATTAATATAGATTTCCTGACTATATCTTTCTTTTCTGTGAGCTGTCCATTCATACTTCCTACTGCCTTGCAGTTTAATGTATCAACTACCCCATTTGCTTTTCCCAAATGATATAGGATACCAATGTCCTCACCTTGTAAGATTTCAAGCCACCTTCGCTACCTCAGATTAAGTCATTCGGCTTAACAATATATTACATTGTCTCACATCCAGAATATATATATCAACATGAATCCCTTACAAATAGTGACACCATGACGTTAAAGCAAATATCATTGCTTCTACTTCAGGGTCATGTGTTTAGTAATAATTTGTATTCTCATGTGGCCGCAACTTTCGTGACGCATATGCTATTACCTTATCATGCTACATCAATATACATTCAAGGCCAACCCCGGAAGCATTACCATACATTGCATAACATTTTTATGCCTTCAGAAGGCACTTACAACGGATGTGGAAGTTACTTTATCTTTCAACTCTTGAAAACTTTTCTCCAAGGCATCATTCTACTGGAACTTGATTGCCTTGTGTATAGGCTTTGTTAAGGGTGTAGGGATAGAAGGAGATCCTTCCATAATTCTCATATAATGATCAATCAACCCAAGAAATCGATGGATCTCTGTAAGCATCGTAGGCCTTAGCCAATTGTTCACCATTTCTATCTTTTGTGTGACTACTTTCATCTCTTCATCCTATACAACGCATAGTCCTCTTGTGATTTTTTTTTTGAATACCATCACCGAATATGGTCACACACACATTTACAAGTGTTCTGAACGCCCTGTTCATTAATCTATAAAACTACAGGTGCATTCTCTAGCCTAATTGACATACTAAGACTTATAAGCATACCATGTTTGTAATGCTGCCTTGGGTATATCATCATCGTTCATATATATATTTTCCTTTTTATTTCATCATCATTCATTATTATTTATCCTGTAACTGATCAAACAAATCGTCAACTCTGGGGGGAAACTATTCTTATCTAGTTGCCAATAGTAAACACACATTCTCAATAGGCCATGTTATTTTTTTTGTACTAGTGACACTGATGTACCCCAAAGGGTAGTACTAGGCCTTATGAATCCCTTATTCAACACGTCTTTTACTTTCTCCTGTCATTCTCGTAACTCTACCAGGCCATGCTATATGAAGAGGCCATGCTATATGATGAAAATAAAAATAGGCCAAGTACCTGACGTCACATTCATACCAACTCATACATCTGGGAATTCATTTACCACCCGGACTAATTAAAGAGGTGGGGGCTTCGCATTAATATCGTTCACTCTTACTAAGTGACATATGTATCCCTTAGAGTATCCTTTTCTTTGCCGTGAGATGGGGAATACATTTTGCTGGCCATTCAAAATATTCCTTTGGGGATAATGACAATATAACTTCTTAGTTCGGCCATCTACTATGGCATAACCCCTTTATAACTCAATAAGATCAACCAGTATTTCATGTCTACAATTAATGACTATGCACTTATGATATACTCTTTTACTTATAATAGGTTCACCAACTGATGTGTAGGCTTCCTGTGACATAACTGGTCATTTTGATCTTTTTTTAACTTTTCAGCAATTAACAAAATACCATATGCTCTATGGGTCAATCAATACGTGTACGGTACATATAGCTTCACCAGGAGAAGCCTCATTTTGTGACCCGAAATATCACACCAATAACAACATTTGGCCCCAACCGACATTTGGTCTCTACCTTCTCCGTTCTTATGCTTGATACCCCATTGCCCATGAATCATGAATCTCACTTCTTTGCCAAACCGACTGTCTCTAAACCCTTGGGATCGAGGTAGAACATTTACTATAGATTAAAGAAATAATGATTTAGGCGGTCTGCCAATCATCCAAGACCTCAATTCTCCTTGGGACGCCATGAACTGTCCCCATAGATCTCGCCATCTTTAACGACCCTTTGTCAAATAGTTGTGTCCTTTTCTGGTGCCTCTGGTCTTTCATTATTGTGTACAAAATGCCTATATCCATTGTACAATCCATCTGTCTCTATACTGATGCACTCTATCGGTCATAACTATCACGTTTGGAGCATATCTAGTCAAATTATGACACTAAAAACTGTACTTCCTGACACTTATAGCCCTTTGGCAAATTTTTTTTTAATAATTGGTCCACATAAGCTTTTCTGACCTCATATGTGAGGTACTAGTCACAGAATGCCATTTTATATTCCTCCCAACTATCTGAAAATACATCAGTAGATCAGTCATATGCCCCTTTTTAACTTAGTTCATAAAGTCCTATGGGTCTTAATTCAAATCCGACCCGGTGAACGTAGGAGGGTATGATTTCTAAAAATCCTGTGTTTGACGACTAGCTACCCTAGCCGCACCATCATTACTCATCATCAGGCCATCTCGCCCGTGACATTGTACAACAACTATCTGAGTTAACATATGCACTACATTTCTTAAATCCTGTTCAGTGACATTTATAGATGGTTCTGCAGGTACTCCTTTATCTTTTGGCTACGAGAGACCCGTATAACAATTCCCATATCAGATTCACCTTGACTAACTTGGTCAAGTGGTGATTTACTCATTTCTACTTCGGCAGGCATATCATCCTGCTCACCTTTGCCCTTATCTTGTCTTATACTCAACATTTGACAATATGAAAGAAAACCAATGTCTATACATACATACGTGTCCACCTACAACTTTGGCTCTATTGCACGATCTAGAGGTGAAGGAAAGAAACAACTCCTAAATGTCTTGTAGCCTCCTGATTATCAATGTGGCGCGCAACACATCCATAAGCAAGACTCTACTCAGACACGACTTTGTAGACACCCTTAGAATGACCCGCTCTGATACCACTTTTGTCACACCCCGAATCCCAATGAGGCGTGATTGGCACGCGAAGCCGATAAGGCCCGAGAGAACCAAGCTTTGCTTTTATTCCTTCACATACATGTCTTAGGAAATTCTACTATCCCATAGGAATAGGAAATGCTAAAATCAGAAATCATAGAACATGTGACGTATATACATATGAGAAACTCATCCGTTGAGGCCATCAACTCAAAATGTCATATACCATCTTACATTTGTATACCCACATACGTCTACAAAAGCCTCTAACAGATGCATTGACCAAACCTAACTGAAAGTCGGGACAAGTCCCCGCTTTATACACTATGTATAATATCAAAACATTTGAACAACTGTGACTCGGAGAAGCCCCGAACTAACTGGAGCTCACCAATGATCTGCAATTACTGTTATCCTACGCTGGAGGTCTACTAGTACCTGCACCTGCAACATATAAGGTAAGTTCCCCAAAAGGGGTCAGTACGAAGAATGTACTGAGTATGTAAGGCTCAAATGAAACTATACAACACATTAATAGTTCAATGAACTCAATGGAACTCAAATGCATATGCATAATCGGATGAATAAGTAACCATTTTGCACTTTGGAAACCATGTGTATTACTTTCATTGATTTCATCGCTTTCATGCTTCTTTACTTCAATGTCATTACATATGTCACAATGTACCCGGGCCCCTACTGATCAGTGGGTCTTTACATGACTTATCGTCATGTTGGGATCGGGTTGAGCTAGGCTTGTGCCCCTAGACCTGCCACCCAGGGATCGGGTCGAGCTAGGCTTATGCCCCTAGACCTGCCACCCATAAATCATACATCAGGATCGAGTCGAGCTAGGCTTATGCCCCTAGACTTGCCACCTATAAATCAACACATCGAGATCGAGTCGAGCTAGGCTTATGCCCCTAGACTTGCCACCCATACTTGATCATTGACCACATTTGCATTACTTTGTTCTTTACTTTAAGATTTGTATTTTGATAGTCATAAAATCACTTGAAACTTTGGATCATTAGCCAATGAGTGAGAGACATATGAGATTGGTACATTCACTTATGAGAGATTGACATATTCATGTGACATAGCATGTTTGGAAACTTGGAACCATAATCAAAATAGAAGACATGTGAATAAATATTATTGGAAACATGACACCATTGGAACCATTGGACAATCATTCATAACAAGATACATGAGCATAACCACTATTGGAACATTGGACCATAACCTTGTTTGAGCTTTTGGAACATTAACCATGATAATGAGACATGAGACTCACAAATGATCCATGATTAGGAAAGATATGACAATGACTATTGATAAACGGATATAGAATACCTTAGCACATTTTGGGATAGGACTAGTGAAATAGCGATGTGGATACTATTTGCCGCAAAAAGATACGGACAGAGTAACCTTACATACCTTGTACTCTCAATATGGATATCCAATCCTAGATGTGCATACAAGTACCACTTCTTCTTTAAGTGTCATTCTACAACACAAATACATAACGGGATTCACATTAACCAACAACTACTTTACAATTGCATATAACATCAATGGGGTATATGTTTGCCTTGAACATGTCATTTCCCCTTGACAAAACCATTGATAAAATTATTATTCCAAAAATTCCATAATATTCCTAACATTGACCATTATATGATAATTGACACATTTCACCACAACACTTCTCCTTTCCACTTTCTTATCCATACCACATCACAAATAATCCATCAACTTCCCTTAATACGACTCATAACACATATCGACCAAAATCCCACAATTTCCACTTAGAGACAATAACAAGTTTAATAACAAAAATAACACCATACATGTTCATATTTTATCCATACCATGATCTTTCATCAAAGGCATAAGCCATAATTCAAGTTCAAATCTCATGGATGGCACATCTTGTACAAAATCCCAAAGTACTATGTTCAACTCTTTCAAGCATAACCAACAAGATTCACATACTCACCCATGCATATAATATATTAATCCATGACAATAATCACTTACCTAGGCTTGGAAGATGTTGATCTTGCTCCAAAGTTGGGCTTTGAACTCTTAGGGTTTGAAGAAAATACCTTGGATATTTGTCTAATAGGCATGAGCCTTTATAAGCAATAAAAATCAGATTTCTTGCCCTTTATATAGGCTCTCAAGTCCATGATTATCCACTTTGATTCAATAATTGATGTGTATGACTCAGTCAAATGGAAGAATGGGTCTTGTGACCCATTGGGCCATGTTTTCTTTTAATTTTTGGGTCCTTTTTGGGCCCAATTTACTTAACCCAATAAAATCAATAATTTCTCGTGGTTTCATCATCTCATACATGTTAAGACAATATTCCTACTCATGTCATTCATATCCGTAGCCTCAATCCCAAAAACAAGTGATTCTAGCCACGTATGGCCTATTTTGCCCAAAAGGGTAAAATCGTCATTTTGACCCCAATTTTGTTCTCTAGTAAATTTATCATACCAATATAAAATGTCATTTATTTCATGTATATACTCATGGTTGTAGAAGAAACGTTGAAAAAATCAGCTCGGTACGCCCCGGATAGCCTTGGAACTTAAGAAAAATTCCAACTTTGAAAAAGTGGAAAACCCAAGGTGGCACGCGCCCCTGGACTAAAAGTTTTAGTCTAGAGCAGCGTGGCACGCTACCCAATGTGCCCTTCCCTTAAATTTTTCAAAAATTTCATTTTTCGACTTTTCTTCGCGGGTTTGGTTAGATACTTCAAATCCTATTCTTTAACTTACATCTTAACCTTAATATACTTTGTTTAGAGGTTCTCTTAGCCTCGTTTTGAACCCGACAAATGCCCCATGAAGATTGCAAAATACCTCCTACGCAAGGTTAAGCATATGTACAAGGCCAAATTTCAATTTTTCCATTACTAACATTACCAAATACATACTTATAGCTCTCGACACCTAAGTAACATTGTTCATCATCGTCACATTGGGTTAGGAAGGTACGGGGTGTTACACAAAATGCCTAGCTCAAGCCAATCCCGAGATTGTTTAATTAGGGGGCAGTCCTGGAGGCAATAGCCTAGCTCAGACCGATCCTGATAGGGGGCAGCTCTAGAGGTAGTAACCTTGCTCGAGTCGATCCCAATATATTCAGGGGGTGGAAGCTCTAGAGGCATAAGCCTAGCTCGAGTCGATCCCAACATAACGATATGTTATGTTAAAACCCACTGTTCAGTCAGGGCCCAGGTAACACAAGTCACAGGCAAAGATGAATAATCATAGAAGCAAAGATACAAAGAAAGTAAAGAAAGCAACATACATGGTTTCCAAAATTCAGTATAGTGACTTATCCATATTGATCATTTATTGTATTTGAGTTCATTGACTTGTTTACATATCATACAGTTTCATTTGAGCCTTACATACTCAGTACATTCTTCGTACTGACCCCTCTTGGGGGATCTACCTTACTTGCTGCAGGCACAGATACTAGTAGGCCTCCACAGTAGGTTGCCAGTTGTTGCGGATCATTGGTGAGCTCCAGTTAGTCCGGTGCTTCTCCGAGTCATAGTTGTACATATGTTTTGGTGTTGTACATTTTGTATAAAGCAGGGACTTGTCCCTACTTTTAGTTCATTTTGGTCAATGTATTTGTTAGAACCTTTTGTAGACGGATGTGGGTATATAAATGTAAAATATACATGTCGTCTTCGACTTGATGGCCTCACCGGCTAAGTTTTGCATATGTATATATATATCATGTTCCATGAATTCCGTTGTTGGTATCTACAGCTCTTACGTGATCATGGGTTTCATATAACATGCATATGATGGAATAGCAGTAAAGTTTGGTTCTCTCAGGCCTTGTTGGCTACGAGTGCCAATCCGTCCCGATGGGATTCGGGGCGTGACAAAGTGGTATCAGAGCAGGTCATTTTAAGGGTGTCTACAAAGCCGTGTCTGATTAGAGTCTTACTTATCGATGTGTTGTGCACCAAATTTATAAGTAGGAGGCTACAGGACATTTAGGATGTTGTTTCTTTTCTTCACTTCTAGATCGTGCAATAGAGCCAGTGTTGTAAGTTGAATTGTATCTGACCATGGTAATTGTTTTCTTTGGTATAGTAACAATTCCAATGACAAGAAGAGGTAGAGGAAAAGGAAAGCAGGTAGACATGCCCGCGGAAGAAGGAATGAGTATATTACCACCTGACCAAGCTAGTCAAGGTGGAGCAAATACCGAAATTTCATCGCGGTCTTCATCTACCTTTCCATCTCCAGAAGAGCCAGTCGGTAGAGAAGTACCCGCAGAACCACCAATGCATACCACAGATCAGGATCTTAGAAATGCAGTTCATATGTTGACACAGTTAGTGGCAGCCCAAAGTCAAGGACGAGAGGGTCCAATTACACATGATGATGATGCGACTAGAGTGGCCAGTAGAAGAACACAAGATTTCTTGAAATTGGACCCTCCTATATTCACTGGGTCAGATCCAAAAGTGGATCCACAGAACTTCGTGGATCAAATTCAGCGGGCTCCGAAAGTTATGCATGTGACGGGGGTAGAAACAGTTGAACTTGCTGCGTACAGATTGAAAGGAGAGGCGATATTGTGGTATGAGGATTGGAAGAAATCCCGTGATATTAGTGCAAATCCACCTACATGGGAAAAGTTTAAAGCAACTTTCCTTGATCATTACCTACCCTACGAGATCCGTGAGGCACGTGCGGATCAGTTCCTAAATCTCCGTCAAGGAAATCTGAGCGTCAGGGAATACAATTTGCAATTTAATTCCTTGGCTCAATATATGGCAAATGTGGTTGCGACTATGACAGACAGAGTCCATAGATACGTGGACAGATTAGAGCCATATTTGGTAAGGGATTGCACTATTGCTGCCTTGAACAAGGACATGGACATAGCTAGAATACAAGCATTCGCCCAGAAAATGGAAGATCAAAGACAGAGACGAAGGGTACATGAATTTGACAGGAGACAGTCCAAAAGGGCTAGACCTATGGGACCACATATGATGTCCCAAGGAGGATCAAGGCCCCGTATGTTACCTAGACCACCTAGGCCATCGTTCTCTCATTCCATAACAGGTGTTCACTCTCAGTTCTGAGGGTCTAGAGGAGGTCCATCTGGGCAGAGTAGCGGAGTTTACGGATCACAGGCAGCAGTTTTTCTTCGTCAGCAGTGTCAGCACTGCGGGCGTATTCATACAGGTACTTGCCGAGTGGGGACAAATGCTTGTTTCTGGTGCGGTATGACAGGACACATGATGAAAGAGTGTCCCCAGAGGAGCATGAGTGGTATAGCACGACCGGCAGGATTCGCCATTGCGTCATCAGCATCGGTTCCTTCATTGGGCCGAGGTGTACAGCCTGTGGGTGGTGGTAGGGGTGCCAGAGGAGCAGCCAGTACTAGTGGGGTACAGAATCGTACTTATGCTTTAGTAGACCAACAAAATTCAGAGGCTTACCCTGATGTTGTCACAGGTACATTATCCATATTCTCATATAATGCATATGCATTGATTGACCCCGGTTCTACATTTTCCTATGTTACTCCATTGGTTGCTGCAAAATTTAGAAAAGCGCCAGAATTATTAAATAAATTAATTGAAGTGTCTACACCGGTTGGTGAATGTATTATTGCAAAGAGAGTATATCGTAATTGTATGGTAACGGTGTGTGGCCATGATAAATTGGCCGATCTCATTGAGCTAGACATGGTGGATTTTGACGTGATAATGGGAATGGATTGGTTGGCTTCTTGTTATGCCACGGTAGATTGCCGGGCCAAGAAGGTGTATTTTCATTTTCTGCAACAGAATGTTCTTGAATGGTAGGGCAACGTGGGGGCACCATGAGGGAGATTTATTTCCTATCTGAAAGCAAGGAAAATGATTGCTAAAGGTTACATATGTCATTTAGTGCGGGTGAAAGATAATAATGTGGAACCACTAACTCCGCAGTCAGTTCCAGTGGTCAATGAATTTCTAGATGTATTTCCAGAGGATCTTCCAGGTTTACCCCCAGAACGGGAAGTAGAATTTGGCATTGATGTGATTCCAGGCACTCAGCCTATTTCTATTCCTCCATTTAGAATGGCTCCAGCAGAATTGCGTGAATTGAAAGAGCAATTGAAAGATTTGCTGGACAAAGGCTTCATCAGGCCGAGTATGTCACCATGGGGTGCACCGGTATTGTTTGTACGGAAGAAAGATGGCACGTTGAGAATGTGCATCGACTATCGACAATTGAATAAGGTAACGATCAATAACAAATATCCCCTCACTCGCATTGATGATTTGTTTGATCAGTTACAGGGTGCTAAGTGTTTTTCAAAGATCGACTTGAGGTCGGGTTACCATCAGGTCCGAGTTAAAGAAGAAGATGTACCCAAGACAGCTTTTCGAACACGGTATGGCCACTATGATTTTTTAGTTATGTCTTTTGGACTAACAAATGCACCTGCTGTGTTCATGGATTTGATGAATAGGATGTTTAAGCCATTTCTGGACGTGTTCGTCACAGTATTTATAGATGACATCCTGGTTTATTCGAAATCACCAGAGGACCATGCAAATCACTTACGACAAGTATTACAGATTCTCCGCGAGCGTAAGTTGTATACCAAGTTCTCCAAGTGTGAGTTTTGGTTAAAATCAGTTGCATTCTTGGGTCACATTGTGTCGGATGAAGGGATGCAGGTTGATACACAGAAGATCAAAGCAGTGAAAAATTGGCCAAGACCTACGACACCCACAAAAATTCATAGTTTTCTTGGACTGGAAGGTTATTACAGGAGATTCGTGGAAGGTTTTTCCTCCATTGCTGCACCGTTAACAAAGCTTACACATAAGGCAGTACAATTTCAATGGAATGATGCGTGTGAGAAAAGCTTCCAAAATTTGAAAGATAAATTAACCTCTACACCAGTTTTAGTACTTCCGAAAGGTACCAACAGTTATGCAGTGTATTGTGATGCTTTTCGGGTTGGCCTCGAATGTGTATTGATGCAACATGGTAATGTCATAGCATATGCCTCACGACAGTTGCTTCCACGTGAGAAAAATTATCCCACACATGATCTTGAATTAGCAGCGGTGGTCTTTGCTTTAAAGATATGGCGTCATTACTTATACGAAGTCCATGTTGATATCTATACTGATCACAAAAGTTTACAATATATCCTTAAGCAGAAGGAACTCAATTTGAGGCAACGAAGGTGGTTAGAGCTTTTAAAAGACTATGATATTGATATTCTTTATCATCCAGGCAAAGCAAATGTAGTAGCTGATGAATTGAGCCGCAAGGTAATAGGAAGCACTAGTGTCCAATTGAAAGAAAGGAAAGAGATAATCAAAGACCTACATCAATTAGCCAGTTTAGGGGTTCGTCTTCTTGAATCCTCAGATTAAGGAGTTATTGTACAAAATGCGACTGAATCTTTACTAATAGCTGAGGTGAAAGAGAAGCAATTTACAGATCCTATGTTATTACAGTTAAAGGAGAATGTAGAACAGAATATGACTAAGGCATTTGATCTGACACCAGAAGGGGTGCTCCAATGCCAAGGCAGGGTATGCGTTCCAGATGTAGATGAGCTGCGGAAATGAATTATGACAGAGGCGCATTATTCGCGCTATTCTA
This sequence comes from Capsicum rhomboideum, assembly GCA_031232105.1. NCBI lineage: Eukaryota > Viridiplantae > Streptophyta > Magnoliopsida > Solanales > Solanaceae > Capsicum > Capsicum rhomboideum. The sequence goes on along the minus strand of CP124710.1, from coordinate 62,192,421 downwards.
TTCATCCAGATGCTACTAAAATGTACCATGATTTAAAAGGAGTGTATTGGTGGGGAAATATGAAGAAGAACATTGCAGAGTTTGTCGCTCAATGCCCAAATTGTCAACAAGTAAAGGTAGAGCATCAAAAACCAAGAGGTTACATGTAATGTATCATTCTTCCAGTCTGGAAGTGGGATATGATTAATATGGACTTCATCACAGGTTTGCCTCGTACATTGCGGAAATTTGATTCTATATGGGTCATAGTGGACAGGCTTACCAAATCAGCGCATTTTCTACCAGTCAAGACCACTTATACAGCTGAGGATTATGCAAAATTATATGTTAAAGAGATAGTGTGGTTGCATGGTATTCCACTTTCCAATATATCAGACAGAGGAGCACAGTTCACAGCGCACTTTTGGAAATCTTTTCAGCATAGTTTGGGCACACAGGTGAATTTGAGTACGGCTTTCCATCGTCAGACTAATGGACAAGCAGAACGTACTATTCAGACACTTGAAGATATGCTACGAGCTTGTACGCAAGATTTTCAGGGCAGTTGGGATGACCATTTGCCTCTTATTGAATTTGCCTACAACAATAACTATCATTCAAGTATTAAAATAACACCTTATGAAGCTTTGTATGGAAGGAAATTGTCACGCACCGACTTCCAAAGAGGCGTGATTGGCACCCGAAGCCGATATAGCCCGAGAGAACCAATCTTTACTCACGTCTATTCATATGCATGCCTCTATACGAATAACATACTATCTCATGTAACTGATGAAATATAAAATGTCCTTGGAGGAAGACATGAAAAACATGTACATTATATGAAACTATGGCCGTTAGAGCCATCAAGTCAAAATGAACATACGTCTCTTGCATTCACATACCCACATATGTCTACAAAAGCCTCTAACTGATGCATTTACAAGACCAACTGAAAGTCAGGACAAGTTTTCCCTTTATACCACATTTACAACATCAAAACAACTGCACAACTGTGACTCAAAAAGTCCCGAAGCAACCGGGGCTCACCAAAGATCTGCAATTAACTGTCAACCTACTGTGGAGGTCTACTAGTGCCTGCACCTGCAACATGTAAGGTAAGTCCCCCGAGGGGGTCAGTACCAAGAATGTACTGAGTATGTAAGGCTCATAAGAGATTCATCATACACAATAACAACGATAATGGAATCAATATAAAAGAAATAGTGAACGTGAATAAACTCTCTTTCAGTATGTAGGGAACCATGTACGTTACATTCTTTCTTTCTCTTGCCTTTACTTTACTTTACTTTTACATCACTCGTGTACTGTTTGGGCCCTCATCATGCAGGTGTTCTTTTCACCCCATGGATAAAATATCATCGTCATGCAGGTATTCTTTTCACCTCATGGATAAGATCATATCATCATGCTGGTGTTTGCACCCCATGGATAAATTAACATCATCATGTGGGTGTTTGCACCCCATGGATACATTAACATCATCATGCGGGTATTTGCACCCATGGATACACCCCGTAATTTGGGGAATAGTCATCATGCAGGTGTTCATTTCACCCCATGGATATCATCATGTAGGTGGTTATGCCACCCCATGGATACACTCATAATATTACACCTTACCTCATTCTTTAACTTTTATGAGATCGGTACCTTTACTTGTGAAAGATTGATACACTCACTTATAAGAGATTGAGACTTTTAGTTATGAGAGATCAATACATTCGCTTGTGAGAGATTGATAATTTTATGATACATTGAGGATCGTGATACTATTGGAAACACACATATATGCTTTACCTCGTTTCCTTACTTTCAAGAGATGGACACCTTTACTTTGGAGGGATAGATATATTAACTCGTACATTACCTCTACATTACTCCTATACGATCTTATATGAGTAAGCATATGATACCAGACCTCTACCTTTGGTGGTCTATAATAAATAACATAGCATAATATTGGGATTTCCCATATTGAACTTGTACTCTTTAGAGTGTGATCCATACCCAATGAAACATATAGTAACCAAGCGCCTTACCTCTTTACAATCTTATACCCTTTACCTTGTTATGAGAGTGACACATTAAAGATCATGACATTACTTGAAGAACACACTTATATATTGCTTCACTCCTTTACCCCATGAGATTGATACCCTTAGACTAGCGAGAGATTGAGATAATGACAGTCATAGCACTATTAAAACATAGAGCATAACATTCTAGAAATGTTGGAGTTATAATATTGTTTGAACCTTGGAATCGTTTTCACCCTACATCTATGATTTTCCTGCACTTTTGCCCCCAACAAACTACATAACTTAATGCCTTGCTCTTGAGAGGTTAGTATACTAGCTTGCACATTACTTCTTCATTGCCTATATGAAATTGGTACAAAGATAATCATAATCTTATTAGACTTTGGAACATAACATGATCAGAATAATGCCGTTCAAACTAGACAAGATCTCTTTACTTCATCACTCTCATTGAGACAGTTCTCTTAGAATTCATAACATTATGACAGCTTTGGAACCTTAGTCAATAAATATGAAATATGTGAACCATACTTCATTTAGGAGTAGGACACATGGAATAGCGAGATACGTCAATCGTAGTTGGAATGCTATAGAACCCTCATGGAATGCAATACTTTTGGAACCTTAGGATAATGAAACATATTAGATAATGAACATGAGTCAACCAATGGGCATGGGTCTTATCATTCACCATTGACCAATGATTCAGGAACTTATGAGTAATACTATTCAACGACCGGATATGGAATACCTTAGAGCATTTTGGAATCGAATGAGTACTATGACAACGTGAACACCATATGCTGCAGAAGGATATAGAAGAGTAACCTTACATACCTGTACTTCCAAGTATGAGTACACAAGTCTATATATGAGCACAACAATCCAACTTCTTCCTTATGTTTCACTCTACAATACAATTCCATAATGGAACTCTCGTTAACAACTATTCACTGTACAAGTGTACAAAACGACAATGAACTATATGACTGCCTCATGACTTCATTTCACCCCTTACAACACAGTCCACTGCATTATCATATCAACAACACCATAACATTACACACATTGACCAAAATATCATACATCAATATCATTTCACACCACACTTACCCTTTACGCTCTTTCATTATCATTCCGTCACATTTATTCTTATCAAATTAGCCTCATAACAACATATGAACAACAATACCCACTTAATACAATCCAACTTACCTCCATACGACACATTAAAGTCATTAAAATGACATCACAAGTTGCTAATGATATCCATAAAGGGTATCGGGGCTTTCGGGGATCAACTAGATACGAAAACATACAAACCGAACCTGGAGGATGACCTGCGCTTCCACCTGCACCCGCAGGTGGCTGATGTGCACGCAAAGATTCCCTCTGGCTGAATATACGTTGGCATCTGCGCCCGCAGGTGCCTCCGTCTGCTGGGGCGGATTCCCGTTTTGGTCCGAAATGGTCTTTTTGGGGTCTTTTTATGCAATGAATGGTCCATAATCATAACCAAACTTATTTTGACATATTTTTGATCATCTTTAATACCCACAGTCAGCCATGGTCTCACAACACACTATAACATCACCAAAACGACACTTTACAGTCAATACATCACCAAAGCCATAACCAATTTCACAATAGAAATTTCAAACATTATCACCATGACAAAAAAAGGAAATACTATAATCACATATCACATGTCAATATTAACTCCATCATGTTCACTTCCTTCAAGACCACAAGTCTATGTTCAAGTTTACAAGACAAAACTGTCACGCCCCGAATCCCATCGAGACATGATTGGCACCCGTAGCCGATAAGGCCCGAGAGAACCAACTTTTGCCTATGTTCAATCATATTCATATCATAATCATAACCACCGTTACGTAAGAACATGAACCGTTAGTATTGGAAATCATGGATATTGGGAATCATGGCATATATATACACATTTGAGAAACTTGGTCGTTGAGGCCATCAAAACAAGACTTCATGAGTTACCTTATATATATATGCCCACGTACGTCTACAAAAGCCTCTAATAGATGCACTGACCAATACAAACCAAAAGTCAGGACAAGTCCCCGCTTTATACAACATGTACATCACCAAAACATATATACACTCTGATTCGGAGAAGCCCCGAATTAGCTGGAGTTCACCAAAGAACCGCTAACACTGGTAATCTACTGGGGAGGCCTACTGGTACCTGCGCCTGTAGCAAGTAAGGTAAATTCCCCGAGAGGGGTCAGTACAAAATAAGTACTGAGTATGCAAGGCTCAGATGAAACTGTACAATACATGAATATTTCAATGAACCCAAAACATATGAATAATCAATGTGAATAATTCACCATTTTGCATTTTGGGAAACCATGTGGATTGCTTTCATTACTTTCTTTTCTTTCTTTATCTCAATGCTTATCTGTCAATACATGTGTCACAATGTACCCGGGCCCCTACTGATCAGTGGGTCTTTACATAACCGTCATGTTGGGATCGGATCGAGCTAGGCTTATGCCCCTAGACCTGCCACCCATAAATCAATGCATCAGGATCTAGTCGAGCTAGGCTTGTGCCCCTAGACTTGCCACCCATAAATCAATACATCGGGATCGAGTCGAGCTAGGCTTATGCCCCTAGACTTGCCACCCATAAATCAATACATCGGGATCGAGTCGAGCTAGGCTTATTCCCCTAGGCTTGCCACCCATAAATTAATACATCGGGATCGAGTCGAGCTAGGCTTATTCCCCTATACTTGTCACCCATACTTGATCATTGACCACATATGCATTACTTTGTTCTTTACTTTGAGATTGGTACAATGGTTGCCATATCTTTATTTGAAACTTTGGATCATTAATCAATGCGTGAGAGACATGAGAAACTTGGCAACATAACACTATTATAACCATAACACCATGGGAACCATTGGAACAATAATCAATGAACAAGAGACATAAGTATAGTCACTATTGGAACATTGGAGCATAACCTTATTTGAGCTTTTGGAACATTAACCATGATTATGAGACATGAGACTTACAAATGATCCATGAGTAGGAAATATATGACAATGACTATTAATAAATGGATATAGGATACCTTAGCACATTTCGGGATAGGACTAGTGAAATAGTAATGTGGATACTATTTGCCACAGAAAGATACGGACAGAGTAACCTTACATACCTTGTACTCTGAATACGGATATACAATCCTAGCTGTGCATATAATAGTCCCGCTCCTTCTTTATGTGTCACTCTACAACACAAATACATAACGTAATTCACATTAACCAACAACTACATTACAATTGCATATAACATCAATGGGGTACATGTTTGCCTTGAAACATGTCATTTCCCCTTGACAAAACCATTGATAGAATCATTATTCCAAAAATCCTCCAATATTCCCAACATTTACCAATACATGATAATCAATACATTACACCAAAACACTTCCCCTTTACACTTTATTATCCACACAACATCATAAATAATCCATCAATTCACCTTAATACACTTCATAGCACAAATCGGCCAAAATCCCACAATTTGCACTTATAGAAAAATAACAAGTTAAATAACAAAATAAAACCATACACATTCATATTTTATCCATACCATGATCTTTCATCAAAGGCACAAGCCATAATTCAAGTTCAAATGACCAAGATAACACATCTCCCATCAAAAGCAAAAATACACTATTCACCACCTTGCCAACATAACTATAATAATATACATAATCTCCCATGCATATAATATGGTAATACATGAGAATAAATACTTACCAAGGCTTGGAATAGGATAATCTTCTCCAAAAGTTGACTTAGGGTTTTGAGAGCTAAAGGGGTTCTCTTGTTATTTTCTAGAAAAACATAGAAATACATGTGTGTTTGTAATGGATAAACAATCAGATTGTTACACCTTTATATAGGCCCTAAAGTTCCCTCCTTAGTCACTCTTTAGCATTAAATGTTATATCTAGAAGATCAAATGGAAGAATGGGTCATTTGACCCATTTGGGCCATGGTTTCTTTTCATTTTTGGGTCCTCTTTGGGCCCAATTCACTTAATCCAATAAAATCAATAATTCCTCATGTGTAAGTCATATTATACACGTTACAACAATATTACCACTCACACTATTCATATCCATGGCCTTTATTCCAACAACAAGTGATTCTAGCCATGTATGGCTCATTTGGACCAAAAGGGTAAAATCGTCATTTTCATGCCAAATTCGTTCTCGAGTAATTTTATCATACCAATATAATATCTCATTCATTTCATGTATATACTTGTGGTTGTATAAGAAACGTGGCAAAAATCAGCTCGGTACGACCCCGGATACCCTTGGAACTTAGAAATTTCCAACTTTCGAAAAAGTGAAAAAACCAAGGTGGCACGCCCTTGGGCGCGCCAACTTTCTGCCTCTGGAATAAAAATTTTAGTCCAGAGCGGCGTGGAACGGTCCCAAACGCACCCCATACTTAGTTTTTTTGACCGTTTTTCGACTTCTCTTTGCGGGGTCGGTTAGATACTTCAAGTCCTATTCTTTAACTTGCTTCTTAACCTTAATATACTTTGTTTAAGGGTCCTCTTAGCCTCGTTTTGAACCCCACAAATGTTCCATGAAAATGGAAAAACACCTTCTATGCAAGTTTAATCACATAATAAGAGCCAAATTCAATTATCTCATCAATAGCATTACCAAATACATACTTATAGCTCTCGATACTTATGTAAACATTAGTTAGTGTCGTCAAGTAGGGTTGGGAACATACGGGGTGTTACATTCTTACCCCCTTAGGAACATTCTTCCTCTAATGTTAACAATATCTCTTCAATTACAACAATTGCATCTTATATTAGCGTACATGTACATAAACACTTAAGGCTCATGAATACTTACTTGTCATTGTTCCATTTCCGCACTTTGAACTTCCTCATTCATTTGAAATAGATAGGGATACTTGGATCTCAGCATTTCTTCCGTTTCCCATGTGATCTTCTCTACGTGTTGATTTCGCCAAAGGACTTTCACGGAAGCTATGTCTTTATTCCTTAATCTCTTTACTTGCCGATCTAGGATAGCAACGGGTACCTCTTCATAAGTAAGATCCTCTGTGACTTGAACATCTTCAATGGGAACAATACGAGATGGATCTCCTATGCATTTTCGAAGCATCGAAACATGAAATACCAGATGAACTGAAGAAAGTTCCTGGGGCAGTTCCAACTCATATGCAACTTGCCCAAATCTTCTAATGATTTCATATGGTCCTATGTAACGTAAATTCAATTTCCCTTTCTTTCTGAACCGCATTACCCCTTTCATCGGTGACACCTTTAAAAACACCCAATCACCTATGGCTAATTCAAGACCTCTTCTTATAACATCCGTATATGACTTGTGACGACTTTGAGCTATTTGTAACCGCTGTTGGATCACCTTAAACTTTTCCATAGCCTTATGAACGATATTGTAACACCCCGTACCTTCCTAACCCTACTTGACGACATTAAATAATATGTACTTAGGTATCGAGAGCTATAAGTATGCATTTGGTAATGCTATTGGTGAGATAATTGAATTTGGCTCTTGTTATGTGATTAAACCTTCATAGGAGGTGTTTTATGATCTTCGTGGAACATTTGTGGGGTTCAAAACGAGGCTAAGAAGACCTCTAAACATAGTATATTAAGGTTAAGAAGTGAGTTAAAGAATAGGACTTGAAGTATCTAACCAAACCCGCGAAGAGAAGTCGAAAAATGGAATTTTTGAAAAAACTAAGTAAGGGGCGCATTTAGTACCATGACACTCCACTTTGGGCTAAAATTTTTAGCCCAGAGGCAGTAGGTTGGCGCGCCCAGGGGCGTGCCACCTTGGGTTTTGCACTTTTTCAAAAATTGGAAATTTCTAAGTCCCAAGTGATATAAACCCTAAAGGAAAGCTAAGATTGATAAAGAAATAAAGCACGATTTAGACTAATGACAAGAGGATTAACAAGAAAACAAGAGGAAGATAAATAGATAGACACAAATTGAGAATTAAAGACAACCACTTTAATAAATAAAGAGACCTTCCTTAAATATCCCAACAAGCACCTAACTCTAAGAAGAACCTCAAGGGAAATGATATCCCAAGCAACTCTTCTTTCCAAACAAGAAACAACTAAAAGCTTTAGCAAGCTCTCTTAATTCTCTCAACAATGGAGTTTTTAGTTTATGAAAATTCTAAGTCTTCAAAGTATAAAAGAGGCTATTTATACTAAGCAAATAAAGAAGAAACTATGTTATTACATTTCTACCCTTAATGATGTAAGGGTCTTGTTTGGATGTCCTCTTTGTGATGAATTCAAGAATTCATCAAACCAAAGCATATTCCTTCTCCTTCTCAATGCGTGCTCCATCAAAAGCTATAACGAACAGGTGGAATCCTCGGGAGGACTCCATAATGCACTCAAGTGCATCTTTCTTCATGAATAACCCTTGCCAAGTTTGGAGTTCTCGAGCTTGACTCCTTGTGAAAGGCCTTGTAAAAGGCTTTGGGAGCCCTTGGGTTGCATCACCAAGGGTATCCGGGGTCGTACCGAGCTGATTTTTGCCACGTTTCTTCTACAATCATGAGTAAATACATGAAATGAATGAAATATTATATTGGTATGATAAAATTACTCGAGAACGAATTTGGAGCCAAAATGACGATTTTACCCTTGTAGTCAAAATAAGCCAAACGTGGCTAGAATCACTTGGTTTTTGGATTGAGGCTACGGATATGCATAGCATGAGTAGTGATACAAGATCAAGTCCCCAACACAAAGATTCCAACAACAACAACAACAAAAAACAGCAACCAACACAAATGCTAGTGAATCGAAAGAGCCCCACCCGGCTTCACTAGACTTCAAGATCTCAAAGACAAGAACAACAAGATAATAAAAGATAGATAACTTGACATATAATATTCAAGAGACTAAGAACCCTAACATCAAGAGAGGACCCTAAGACTATTGAATATAAACACCAAGTTCTTACTTAGACCAAGAGGAACTCAATGACCTCAAGATCCTTGTTTCTAGCCAAATCACAACACAAGCTTCACTCTTGGAGCTTGGCCGAATCTGCCTCCCAATGGAAGAGAGAGAGAGAGAAATATTACAAGTCCTTTGTCTTGAAATTACAATGAGAAAACTAAGGCAAAATAATTCTAAGCTTGTCTATTTATATTACAAGCCAAATGAAAGACAAAATGACCATATGGGCCATGTTGGGGCAGCCGGCCATGGAGGCCTTGGAGTGTAAGTTTATTACACTTCAAGGCCCATCTTCACACCTTAAAACATTTAGATCCTTAGGTGGTTCAATGACCAACTCACACACGGCCATTTGCATGAATAAGGCTTGGAGTTTTTGTAACTCCCGAGCTTGACTTCGTGTGAATGGTCGGGTACTTGTTGGACAGCTTGTACCACCCGTATCATCCTCTCCATCTTGAGAGGAATTTGACCTCAAATTCAGCACTTGGTCGTCTTCAACCGCCTCCACGAGAGAAAGATCACAAACGTTAAAAGTGTGGTGCACTTGATATTTCGGTGGAAGGTCAATCTTGTAGGCGTTGTCATTGATTTTCTTGAGTACTTGGAATGGACCATCACCCCTCGGCATTAATTTGGACTTTCTTTGGGATGGAAACCGATCCCTCCGAAGATGCACCCACACCCAATCTCCCGGTTCAAGGATGACTTTCTTTCTTCCCTTGTTGGCCCTCCTTGCCATGTCTTGGTTTCTCTTCTCAAGTTGAAGCCGCACCTTCTCATGTAACTTCTTCATAGAATCTGCCCGCTTGCTTCCTTCTAAGCTAATCATGAGATCACTTGGCAAAGGCGTTAAATCCAAAGGGGTGAGGGGGTTGAGGCCGTATACACACTCAAAGGGAGTCATTCCCGTACTTGAGTGTATGACACGGTTATATGCAAACTCAATTAATGGTAAGTGCTCTTCCCAAGAAGTCATTTTTCCCTTAACCATGGAACGTAGCATAGCACCCAAAGTCCTATTTACTACTTCCGTTTGGCCATCGGTTTGTGGGTGGCAGGACGTAGAGAATAATAACTTGGTATCAAGCCTACCCCACATGGACTTCCAAAAGTGGCTTAGGAACTTAGAGTCCCTATCACTCACAATGGTCCTCGGGACACCATGCAATCTAACAACATTATCAACAAACAACGAGGCCACGCTAGGGGCGTCATCACATTTAGAGCAAGGAATAAAGTGCGCCATTTTAGAAAACCGGTCAACTACAACAAAAATACTATCCCGGCCTCATCGAGTCCTTGGCAGCCCTAACACAAAGTCCATAGATATATCAAGCCAAGGACGTAGAGGAGTGGGTAGCGGGGTGTACAACCCATGAGGTAGGAGCCGAGATTTGGCTCTCTTGCATTCTACACATTGGCCGCAAATCCTAGCCACATCCTTGCGCATTTTGGGCCAATAGAATTGCTCCTCCAATATTCCAAGGGTCTTTTCGACCCCAAAATGACCCATTAGACCGCCATCATGTGCTTCCCTCACAAACAATTCTCTCCAAGAGCTAGAGGGTACACACAATCGTCTACCTTTAAATAAGTAACCATCAAACTTGGCATAGGGATTTGAACCCCTAGCCGAATCCCACTTGTCCCTACCCCATTCTTCACATTCCCTAAAGATAGGAGCAAAGTGAGGGTCCTTGGGATACAATTCTCTTAAACTCTCAAAACCCATCAATTTTGATGACAAGGTGGACACAAGGACATGTTTTCTAGACAAAGCATCGGCCACTACATTGTCCTTACCCTTTTTGTATTGGATAACATAAGGGAAGGTCTCAAGAAACTCAATCCATTTTGCATGCCGTTTGTTAAGCTTGTCTTGGGCCCGAAGATGCTTTAAGGATTCATGGTCCGTTCGGATCACGAACTCCTTGGTCCATAAGTAATGTTGCCAAGTGGCCAAGGCTCTAATCAAGGCATACAACTCTAAATCATACGTGGAGTAGTTTAGAGTTGCTCCTTTGAGCTTTTCGCTAAAGTAAGCAATGGGTTTCAAATCTTGCATCAAAACAGCCCCTATGCCTACTTTACTCGCATCGCACTCGACCTCGAAGGTCTTATCAAAGTTGGGCAATTGTAACAACGGTGCGGAGATGAGCATAGCTTTCAAGGCTTCAAATGCCTTAGCTTGCTCGACACCCCACTTGAAGGGTTGTTCTTTCCGAATGACCTCGGTCAAGGGGGCGGCTATGGTGCTAAATCCTTTGACAAACCTTCTATAAAAACTAGCCAACCCGTGGAAGCTTCTTACTTCTCCAACGTTTTGTGGGGTTGGCCAATTTTTGATAGCATCTATCTTGGATTCATCCACTTCGACCCCTCTTGAACTAACAACAAAACCCAAGAAAACAACTTCATTGACACCAAAAGAGCACTTTTCCAGATTTGCATACAATTTTTCCTTCCTAAGGACATCAAGCACACATTGTAAATGCATCACATGCTCTTCTAAGGACTTGCTATACACCAAGACATCATCAAAGTAGACAACAACAAACTTCCCAATAAATGGCCTCATCACGTGATTCATTAGCCTCATAAAGGTACTTGGAGCATTTGTTAGGCCGAATGGCATAACCATCCATTCATAGAGACCAAACTTGGTCTTGAAGGCGGTTTTCCATTCATCACCGGGTTGCATTCTTATTTGGTGATAGCCACTCCTTAAATCAATCTTGGAAAACAAACATGAACCATTCAACTCATCTAGCATGTCATCTAACCGAGGAATAGGGTGGCGATATTTTACCATAATTTTGTTGATGGCTCGGCAGTCCACACACATGCGCCACGTTCCGTCTTTCTTTGGCACTAATAACACCGGAACAGCACACGGACTCATGCTCTCCTTGACATACCCTTTGTTGAGGAGCTCCTCAACTTGACGTTGCAATTCCTTGGTGTCCGTAGGATTGCTCCTATAAGCCGGCTTGTTTGGTAATTGTGATCCCGGCACAAAGTCAATTTGGTGCTCAATTCCCCGAAGCGGGGGCAATCCTTGCGGAAGTTCCTTAGGAAATACGTCCTTATAATCCTGCAACACACAAGAAATCAAAGGGGAAATGGAAGAATTAGTGGGGTTAGTGTTAAAACAATGAGCCAAGAGTAACATAGGCGTATCCTCATCATGATCCACGAAGAGTTCCTTCTTCCTAACCAACATCACCATGTTTTCCGTCCCCTTCGCCGTTGGGGCAGCCTTGGATGGGCCCACTGCCCCACCTATGGAACTCCCTCCCTTTTCTCCCTTTTCGGATTCCTTTCCTTTTTTCTTCAATTCCCTCATCCTTTGATGCCACTCATTTACTTGGGAAGGCGAAAGAGGATGAAGTGTAACCTTTCGGCCATCCTTCTCAAGTGTATATCGATTAGTCCTCCCATCGTGTTTAGTAGACCTATCATATTGCCAAGGTCTACCTAGTAACAAGTGACATGCTTGCATTGGTATCACGTCACAAAGCACTTCATCGTGGTAGTTTCCCACCTTAAACCGTATCACACATTGCCTTGCGACCCTTAATTCACCACAATCATTCAATCATTGTAACTTGTAAGGACTAGTGTGCGGAGTAGTTGGTAACTTCAAGAAGTTTACCATAGCATGACTTACAACATTTGTACAACTACCACTATCAATCACCAAGGTACACACACTTCCCTTTACAAGACATTTAGTATGGAATAGATTTTCCCTTTGGCTTAGGTGATCTATTGCCTTACTAATCATGACGCGCCGAACCACAAAGTTTGAAATCACACACTCCCCTTCTTGCGGATAAACATCTTCACCATCATCACCACCATCATCAAGTGGTCCATCCTCGGTTTCCTCTCCATCTTGAGGCTCGGCCTCTTCTTCTCCCCGTTCGGGACCCACCTCTTCACCAAGGTAATATACTCTCCCTTCCCGTAGGATCACATTGCGTCGGTTTGGACATTCATTGGCCTTATGTCCCCAACCTTGGCACTTGAAACATTGGAATCCCTTTGGGTTAGGATACTTGTGAGCCTCCGGTTTTGGAGTCAATTTGGGGACTGTTTTGGTCTCGGGCAGCCTAGTAGTGGCGGGTTGGTCCTTGTTTTTGGGCCAACCCGAGGGGGCTTGTCCCCTTGTCTTGAAAGATGATCTCTCCTTAAGTTCCCTTTCAATCTCAAGAGCCGCTTGGAAAATACCATCAACGGTTTCAAACTTGTGAAGGGTTAAATGAGTGGAGATATCTTTGTTCAACCCACACTTGAACCGGATGATGTCGTGGCTGATTTGCTCCCCACGATGATCAAGCTTCAACATGAGTTGTTGAAACTCATCAAAATATGCCATCACACTCTTGTTACCTTGACGCAAACCATACAATCTAGCAAGCAACTCATGGCGATATCTCTCGGGAAGGTATCGTTGCCTCATCAAATACCTCAATCGATACCAAGGTGGTGGATGCCCATCAATGAGTTCATTACCAAACCGCTTGACATACTCCCACCAAGTGTTAGCATAACCCTCAAAATGAGCTATAGCATAGCAACCCTTCTTTTCTTCCGAGATGTCATTAACTTGGAAAACTTTGTCACAAGCCGATTCCCAAGCTAAGTAGGCCTCGGGGTCACTATCACCTTTAAAGATTGGTAGGTTCAACTTTATGGTGTTGATGCCTACATCTCTCTCTTGGTGTCGGTTTCCCCTATCTCCATACCCTCGGTATCTCCTTGGATTTCCACGACCCCCTCTTATCTCCTCCTCCCTCATGTAATCATCATCAAAGGCTCCATACCCTTCATACTCCTCTCTACCATATCCTTCAAAGGGGGCTGGTCGGGCTTGGGCATTTTGATTCGGAGGAATTGGATTTTGTGGCCTTTGGTTTAATGGAGCTTGGAATGGAGGGTTCGGATTTAGTGGAGGGACTTGACGTCCAAATCCCTCTTGTGGAACTTGAGGAGCTTGGAAACGCATTGGTCTAGTGGGGTCACGGTTTGGAGGAAAAAAGGTGGTTTGGCTTGCGGCATTTAATGGAGCTTGGGGTGCATTTAGCATTTGGTGGACTGTTTCAGGGGTGATGGTTGCGGAGGAAGTCCTATCATGCCCATTGGTAGAGACATGTAGAGGAGTAGAAGGATGAGAGTTCCTTTGACTCTCCACTTGTTCTAATCTCCCACTAATAGTCGACACTTCTCCCTTGATTGCTGCCAAGTCCCCTCTCACGGCCCCAAATTCCGAATTCAACCTTTCAAGTGTCCGGGTAACGGCCTCAAGAGTGACCCTCATAGAGTCAAGTGCATTAGTATCCACGTTATGGGACGTGGCCCCTTCCATTGTCAAGGTATTATACTCCTTAGATCACCACACGCTTGAGTTCCACAAGTGTTGTAAATTGGCTAGTAACCGTGAATCCTTTAAGGTATGAGTAAGCTCTTATCCGGAGTGGATTCTTGTTTGAAGACTCAAAGAATTCTTGTCGGACTAGAACCAAAAAAACAACAACGTGTTCAAAAGATAAAAGCACTCAAGTAAACGTTGACACGAAAAACGAATTCAAAGGACTAATTGACAACCTAGTAGGAATGTACTAGTTTGTTAATTAGTTCTAGAATCAAGTAAGGAAACTAAGAATCAACAATTAGAAACTAGAAAATTATCCAAAGTTGAGCTTAGGGGTGACGTGGCAGCATGCAATTGGCCTTGGGCCCACACGGTTTGTATATATATAACTTATATGTATTTTTTATTTTATTTTCACAAATCTGAAAATCAATATTCATACAACTTGTGAAGGATGACAATGTGTTTTGGAGGGAAAAATAATAGTCTTGTAGCCTTTTTCAACCTTTCAAACTCAAAGGGTTAGGTTTGACTAACTAGTCCCACAAAACAAGGCTCCTTGAATTAGGGAAGAGTGGTTGGCCAACTAGGAAGTGATGGGTGCAAGTCTTTCACCAACAACTTTATGACTTGTCTTGCAACTTGAACACCACAAGATGAACAAGATGAACAAGTTTAAAATATGAACACCTTACAACTTTCACCAACTTCTTCAAGCACATAACACACAACCACCAATTTTTGTCATCAACAACATACAACTTTCAACCACTTCAAGTCACCACAACAATGGTCAAGTTTTCAAGCTCAACTTTTAGATCTAGACACTTTAGTGTTGGTGAGAAAGAAACCAACACTAGAAACACACTAAACAAGCAAAATAACACCTAGATCTAAACATACAACAACATTCTCGGATTTGTCTTCAATGGACTGATTTCCAATTTTTTTTTTTGTTTTGTTTAATCCGAGAACAAGCCCAAGATGGGTTGTGTGGGAACACAACCGGTCTTGCTTTGATACCAAATGATACAAGATCAAGTCCCCAACACAAAGATTCCAACAACAACAACAACAAAAAACAGCAACCAACACAAATGCTAGTGAATCGAAAGAGCCCCACCCGACTTCACTAGACTTCAAGATCTCAAAGACAAGAACAACAAGATAATAAAAGATAGATAACTTGACATATAATATTCAAGAGACTAAGAACCCTAACATCAAGAGAGGACCCTAAGACTATTGAATATAAACACCAAGTTCTTACTTAGACCAAGAGGAACTCAATGACCTCAAGATCCTTGTTTCTAGCCAAATCACAACACAAGCTTCACTCTTGGAGCTTGGCCGAATCTGCCTCCCAATGGAAGAGAGAGAGAGAGAAATATTACAAGTCCTTTGTCTTGAAATTACAATGAGAAAACTAAGGCAAAATAATTCTAAGCTTGTCTATTTATATTACAAGCCAAATGAAAGACAAAATGACCATATGGGCCATGTTGGGGCAGCCGGCCATGGAGGCCTTGGAGTGTAAGTTTATTACACTTCAAGGCCCATCTTCACACCTTAAAACATTTAGATCCTTAGGTGGTTCAATGACCAACTCACACACGGCCATTTGCATGAGTAAGGCTTGGAGTTTTTGTAACTCCCGAGCTTGACTTCGTGTGAATGGTCGGGTACTTGTTGGACAGCTTGTCCCACCCGTATCAAGTAGGAATATTATTGGAATACATATGATATGACTTAAACACGAGAAATTATTGATTTTATCGGGTTAAGTGAATTGGGCCCAAAAAGGGCCCAAAAATGAAAAGAAAGCATGGCCCAAAAAATGGGTCTCAAGACCCATTCTTGCTTGGACCTTCTAGAACCCAACATTTAATGCTAAAGAGTGAATAAGGAGGGCAATTAAGGGCCTATATAAATGGGCAAAATGCTGATTTTTATTGAAGAGAAACACACATGCTTTTTCTATCTTTGTCTAGAAAAATCTCAAGAATGCTTCTTTGACTCCCAAAAACCCTAAGGCATATTTGGACAAGATCATCATATTCCAAGCTTGGGTAAGTGAATATTATTGTATTTTAACATATTATAATCATGAGATAATATGTATATCATATTGGTTATGGTTGGAAATGTTGGACATGGCACTTTGTGCTTTTGTATAAGATTTGTGATCCATGGGATTTGAACTTGAATAAGGACTTGTGACTTTGATGAAAGATCATGATGTGGATAAAATATGAACATGTATGGTGTTATTTTGTTATTTACTTTTTTATTTTTCTATAAGTGCAAATTGTGGAATGTTGGCCGATTTGTGCTATGAAGTGTATTAAGGTGAATTGATGGATTGTTTGTGATGTGGTGTGGATAAGAAAGTGTAAAGGGGAAGTGTTGTGGTGGAATGTATTGATTATCATGTATTGGTCAATGTTGGGAATATTGTAGGATTTTTTATCAATGGTTTTGTTAAGGGGGAAATGACATGTTAAAGCTAAACATGTGATTATAAGGTAATTGGTGGTTAATGTTGGTTTCGTTATCAACTTGTGTTGTAGAGTGAAACATAAGGAAGGAGCCGGCATATTGTATGCACGTCTGATATTGTGTATTCGTATTCAGAATACAAGGTATGTAAGGTTCCTTTTTCCATATCCCTCTGCAACATGTTATTCACATTGACATTGGACTTGTTTCAATTCCGAGAGGTTTGAAGTATCTCAAATTCAGGTTGACGTATATTATTATTCATATGTGTCCTATTCTTAAATGACTGATGATTCGTTTGTCTCTTGTTCATTGAGTGAAGTTCCAAAAATGTCATAACGTTATCATTCCTAAATGAACGATCTCAAGAGAGTAATAACATAAGAGAATCTATGTATTCTTGAAAAGCATTTTCCAATCATGTCATGTTCCAAGTCCTCAATTATGATGATTATCTTTGTATCAATCTTTCACAAGTATAAGTACTAGTCTCATAAGAGAAATAAGAAAAGTGATGTGCAAGTCAATATGTCTATTCCTCATAAGTGAAGCTGTCAATCTCATGAAGCAAGAGTGAAGAAGTAATATATATGTGTGATTCCAATTATGTCATGATCCTCATTGTATCACTCTTAAGAATGAAAGTAAGAATAACAAGAGAAATAAGAGGTGTACAATTACGAAGTAATCATGGGTGGTATCCCAGGGGTTAAATACCTAGCATGGGTCGATCCCGATACATCCTAGGGGCGACACGAAATCCTAGCATGGGTTAATATAACATCCCAGGGGCGATAAGCCTAGCATGGGTTAATGATATCCCAGGGGCAACACGAAAGCCTAGCATGGGTTAATGATATCCCAGGGGAGACACGAAAGCCTAGCATGGGTTCTCATAACATCCCAGGGGTCAAAGTACCTAGCATGGGTTAATCTCATCCTAGGGGCGACAGAATAGCCTAGCATGGGTAGAACAATAAAGATGAATAAAAGATGAAGACAAGAGGAGTAAAGAACGTAATATACATGGTTTCCCGCATACAGAAAGAGAGTTTATTCACATTTCTATTTCCTTACATTGATTTCATTATTGTTGTAATGATGTATAATGAATTTCTTATGAGCCTTACATATTCAGTACATTGTTCGTACTGACCCCCTCGGGGGAATTACCTTACATGTTGCAGGTGCAGGCACTAGTAGACCTTCATCGTAGGATCATTTGCAGATATTTGGTGAGCTCCAGTTGGTTCGGAGCCCCCTGAGTCATAGGTGTATATTTGTTGTGATGTTATATAAATTGTATAAAGCGGGGACTTATCCCGACTGTAAGTTGGTCTTATTGATGCATCTGTTAGAGGCTTTTGTAGACATATGTGGGTATATGGATGTAAGAGACGAGTATGTAGAAGACGAATGTCTGTTTTGACTTAATGGCCTCAACGGCCAAGTTTCCTAAATATATATATGTATAGCATATGTTTCCATGTTCATGTTTTCCGCATAGTTGCATAAGGTTTAATAAGGTTCATACGAAGATATGCATACGAATGAACATAGGCAAAGGTTGGTTCTCTCGGGCCTTATCGGCTACGGGTGCCAATCATGTCTCGATGGGATTCGGGGCGTGACAAAAGTGGTATCAGAGAAGTTCGTTCTAAGGGTGTTTACAAAGCCGTGTCCGAGTAGAGTCTTGTTCATGGATGTGTTGTGCACCACATTTATGAGTAGGAGGCTACAGGACATTTAGGATGTTGTTTCTCTTCTTCATTCTAAATCGTGCAATAGAGCCAAGGTGGTAAGTGACTTTTCTGTGATATAGTAAACTGTCGACGACAAGAAGAGGTAAAGGTAAAGGTAAGCAGGTAGATATGTACTGATTAATTGAAAGGGTACATCATCATGGTATAGGAGAGCTTTTTGATCAAGTTATGATGGTCGATCTTATGGAGATGGAAATGAAGGATTTTTAATGTTTTAATGGGTATGAAGTGGTTGACTTCTGAAATATGTTACTAGCTTACACATTGTATTACAAAGGTAGTTGGGATGATCATCTACCCCTTATTGAATGTGCTTACAATAGTATACCTTATTCAAGTATCCAAAAAATGGTACCTTACAAAGGTTTATATGGACTAAAGTTTAAAGCAAATGGCACTACCTTGCTTGGGGGTTGGAGTTTGTTCACTAGGCTAGAGAGAAGATTATGGAGAATCTTACTTATTATGAGATATATATTGCTATGCTAGAGGGGTAAGTGTGAAAATATAAGGTACGTTATAGGAAGTGACAAATAGAAGGCAGCACGTGGAGAGCCAAAGAAATGATAAAGTCGGAGTACCTGTAATGGTTTCAAACGGAAGAGACATTCAAAGTGTGGAATTGGACCAATAACAAGAAAGTATCGGGAAGTAAAATGTTTATATATATATATATATATGTGAGTATAGAGATGCATGAGATGTATATGAGATGATGTTACTAACATTCGAGGACGAATGTTTCTAAGGGGGGAAGAATGTAACACCCCGTACCTTCCTAACCCTACTTGACGACATTAAATAATATGTACTTAGGTATCGAGAGCCATAAGTATGCATTTGGTAATGCTATTGGTGAGATAATTGAATTTGGCTCTTGTTATGTGATTAAACCTTAATAGGAGGTGTTTTATGATCTTCGTGGAACATTTTTGGGGTTCAAAATGAGTCTAATAATACCTCTAAACATAGTATATTAAGGTTAAGAAGTGAGTTAAAGAATAGGACTTGAAGTATCTAACCAAACCCGCGAAGAGAAGTCGAAAAATGGAATTTTTGCAAAAACTAAGTAAGGGGCGTGTTTAGTACCATGCCAGTCCACTATGGGCTAATATTTTTAACCCATAGGCAGTAGGTTGGCGCGCCCAGGGGCGTACCACCTTGGGTTTTGCACTTTTTCGAAAATTGAAAATTTCTAAGTCCCAAGGGTATCCGGGGTCGTACTGAGCCGATTTTTGCCACGTTTCTTATACAATCATGTGTAAATACATGAAATGAATGACATATTATATTGGTATGATAAAATTACTCGAGAATGAATTTGGAGCCAAAATGACGATTTTACCCTTGTAGTCAAAATAAGCCAAACGTGGCTAGAATCACTTGGTTTTTGGATTGAGGATACGGATATGCATAGCATGAGTGGGAATATTATTGGAATACATATGAGATGACTTAAACACGAAAAATTATTGATTTTATCGGGTTAAGTGAATTGGGCCCAAAAAGGGCCCAAAAATGAAAAGAAAGCATGGCCCAAAAAATGGGTCTCAAGACCCATTCTTGCTTGGACCTTCTAGAACCCAACATTTAATGCTAAAGAGTGAATAAGTAGGGCACTTAAGGGCCTATATAAAGGGGCAAAATTCTGATTTTTATTGAAGAGAAACACACATGCTTTTTCTATCTTTGTCTAGAAAAATCTCAAGAATGCTTCTTTGACTCCCAAAAACCCTAAGGCATATTTGGACAAGATCATCATATTCCAAGCTTGGGTAAGTGAATATTATTGTATTTTAACATATTATAGGCATGAGATAATATGTATATCATATTGGTTATGGTTGGAAATGTTGGACATGGCACTTTGTGCTTTTGTATAAGATTTGTGATCCATGGGATTTGAACTTGAATAAGGACTTGTGCCTTTGATGAAAGATCATGATGTGGATAAAATATGAACATGTATGGTGTTATTTTGTTATTTACTTTTTTATTTTCTATAAGTGCAAATTGTGGGATGTTGGCCGATTTGTGCTATGAAGTGTATTAAGGTGAATTGATGGATTGTTTGTGATGTGGTGTGGATAAGAAAGTGTAAAGGGGAAGTGTTGTGGTGGAATGTATTGATTATCATGTATTGGTCAATGTTGGGAATATTGTAGGATTTTTTATCAATGGTTTTGTTAAGGGGGAAATGACATGTTAAAGCTAAACATGTGATTATAAGGTAATTGGTGGTTAATGTTGGTTTTGTTATCAACTTGTGTTGTAGAGTGAAACATAAGGAAGGAGCCGGCATATTGTATGCACGTCTGATATTGTGTATTCGTATTCAGAATACAAGGTATGTAAGGTTCCTTTTTCCATATCCCTCTGCAACATGTTATTCACATTGACATTGGACTTGTTTCAATTCCGAGAGGTTTGAAGTATCTCAAATTCAGGTTGACGTATATTATTATTCATATGTGTCCTATTCTTAAATGACTGATGATTCGTTTGTCTCTTGTTCATTGAGTGAAGTTCCAAAAATGTCATAACGTTATCATTCCTAAATGAACGATCTCAAGAGAGTAATAACATAAGAGAATCTATGTATTCTTGAAAAGCATTTTCCAATCATGTCATGTTCCAAGTCCTCAATTATGATGATTATCTTTGTATCAATCTTTCACAAGTATAAGTACTAGTCTCATAAGAGAAATAAGAAAAGTGATGTGCAAGTCAATATGTCTATTCCTCATAAGTGAAGCTGTCAATCTCATGAAGCAAGAGTGAAGAAGTAATATATATGTGTGATTCCAATTATGTCATGATCCTCATTGTATCACTCTTAAGAATGGAAGTAAGAATAACAAGAGAAATAAGAGGTGTACAATTACGAAGTAATCATGGGTGGTATCCCAGGGGTTAAATACCTAGCATGGTGATACGGGTGGGACAAGCTGTCCAACAAGTACCCGACCATTCACACGAAGTCAAGCTCGGGAGTTACAAAAACTCCAAGCCTTATTCATGCAAATGGCCGTGTGTGAGTTGGTCATTGAACCACCTAAGGATCTAAATGTTTTAAGGTGTGAAGATGGGCCTTGAAGTGTAATAAACTTACACTCCAAGGCCTCCATGGCCGGCTGCCCCAACATGGCCCATATGGTCATTTTGTCTTTCATTTGGCTTGTAATATAAATAGACAAGCTTAGAATTATTTTGCCTTAGTTTTCTCATTGTAATTTCAAGACAAAGGACTTGTAATATTTCTCTCTCTCTCTCTTCCATTGGGAGGCAGATTCGGCCAAGCTCCAAGAGTGAAGCTTGTGTTGTGATTTGGCTAGAAACAAGGATCTTGAGGTCATTGAGTTCCTCTTGGTCTAAGTAAGAACTTGGTGTTTATATTCAATAGTCTTAGGGTCCTCTCTTGATGTTAGGGTTCTTAGTCTCTTGAATATTATATGTCAAGTTATCTATCTTTTATTATCTTGTTGTTCTTGTCTTTGAGATCTTGAAGTCTAGTGAAGCCGGGTGGGGCTCTTTCGATTCACTAGCATTTGTGTTGGTTGCTGTTTTTGTTTTTGTTGTTGTTGGAATCTTTGTGTTGTGGACTTGATCTTGTATCATTTGGTATCAAAGCAAGACCGGTTGTGTTCCCACACAACCCATCTTGGGCTTGTTCTCGGATTAAACAAAAAAAAAAAAAAAAAAAATCGGAAATCAGTCCATTGAAGACAAATCCGAGAATGTTGTTGTATGTTTAGATCTAGGTGTTATTTTGCTTGTTTAGTGTGTTTCTAGTGTTGGTTTCTTTCTCACCAACACTAAAGTGTCTAGATCTAAAAGTTGAGCTTGAAAACTTGACCATTGTTGTGGTGACTTGAAGTGGTTGAAAGTTGTATGTTGTTGATGACAAAAATTGGTGGTTGTGTGTTATGTGCTTGAAGAAGTTGATGAAAGTTGTTAAGGTGTTCATCTTTTAAACTTGTTCATCTTGTTCATCTTGTGGTGTTCAAGTTGCAAGACAAGTCATAAAGTTGTTGGTGAAAGACTTGCACCCATCACTTCCTAGTTGGCCAACCACTCTTCCTTAATTCAAGGAGCCTTGTTTTGTGGGACTAGTTAGTCAAACCTAACCCTTTGAGTTTGAAAGGTTGAAAAAGGCTACAAGACTATTATTTTTCCCTCCAAAACACATTGTCATCCTTCACAAGTTGTATGAATATTGATTTTCAGATTTGTGACAAAAAAAAAAAAAATACATATAAGTTATATATATACAAACCGTGTGGGCCCAAGGCCAATTGCATGCTGCCACGTCACCCCTAAGCTCAACTTTGGATAATTTTTTAGTTTCTAATTGTTGATTCTTAGTTTCCTTACTTGATTCTAGAACTAATTAACAAACTAGTACATTCCTACTAGATTGTCAATTAGTCCTTTGAATTCGTTTGTTCGTGTCAACGTTTACTTGAGTGCTTTTATCTTTTGAACACGTTGTTGTTTTTGGTTCTAGTCCGACAAGAATTCTTTGAGTCTTCAAACAAGAATCCACTCCGGATAAGAGCTTACTCATACCTTAAAGGATTCACGGTTACTAGCCAATTTACAACACTTGTGGAACTCAAGCGTGTGGTGATCTAAGGAGTATAATACCTTGACAATGGAAGGGGCCACGTCCCATAACGTGGATACTAATGCACTTGACTCTATGAGGGTCACTCTTGAGGACGTTACCCGGACACTTGAAAGGTTGAATTCGGAATTTGGGGCCGTGAGAGGGGACTTGGCAGCAATCAAGGGAGAAGTGTCGACTATTAGTGGGAGATTAGAACAAGTGGAGAGTCAAAGGAACTCTCATCCTTCTACTCCTCTACATGTCTCTACCAATGGGCATGATAGGACTTCCTCCGCAACCATCACCCCCGAAACAGTCCACCAAATGCTAAATGCACCCCAAGCTCCATTAAATGCCGCAAGCCATACCACCCTTTTTCCTCCAAACCGTGACACCACCCTTTTTCCTCCAAACCGTGACCCCACTAGACCAATACGTTTCCAAGCTCCTCAAGTTCCACAAGAGGGATTTGGACGTCAAGTCCCTCCACTAAATCCGAACCCTCCATTCCAAGCTCCATTAAACCAAAGGCCACAAAATCCAATTCCTCCGAATCAAAATGCCCAAGCCCGACCAGCCCCCTTTGAAGGATATGGTAGAGAGGAGTATGAAGGGTATGGAGCCTTTGATGATGATTACATGAGGGAGGAGGAGATAAGAGGGGGTCGTGGAGATCCAAGGAGATACCGAGGGTATGGAGATAGGGGAAACCGACACCAAGAGAGAGATGTAGGCATCAACACCATCAAGTTGAACCTACCAATCTTTAAAGGTGATAGTGACCCCGAGGCCTACTTAGCTTGGGAATCGGCTTGTGACAAAGTTTTCCAAGTTAATGACATCTCGGAAGAAAAGAAGGGTTGCTATGCTATAGCCCATTTTGAGGGTTATGCTAACACTTGGTGGGAGTATGTCAAGCGGTTTGGTAATGAACTCATTGATGGGCAGACACCACCTTGGTATCAATTGAGGTATTTGATGAGGCAACGATACCTTCCCGAGAGATATCGCCATGAGTTGCTTGCTAGATTGTATGGTTTGCGTCAAGGTAACAAGAGTGTGATGGCATATTTTGATGAGTTTCAACAACTCATGTTGAAGCTTGATCATCGTGGGGAGCAAATCAGCCACGACATCATCCGGTTCAAGTGTGGGTTGAACAAAGATATCTCCACTCATTTAACCCTTCACAAGTTTGAAACCGTTGACGGTATTTTCCAAGCGGCTCTTGAGATTGAAAGGGAACTTAAGGAGAGATCATCTTTCAAGACAAGGGGACAAGCCCCCTCGGGTTGGCCCAAAAACAAGGACCAACCCGCCACTACTAGGCTGCCCGAGACCAAAACAGTCCCCAAATTGACTCCAAAACCGGAGGCTCACAAGTATCCTAACCCAAAGGGATTCCAATGTTTCAAGTGCCAAGGTTGGGGACATAAGGCCAATGAATGTCCAAACCGACGCAATGTGATCCTACGGGAAGGGAGAGTATATTACCTTGGTGAAGAGGTGGGTCCCGAACGGGGAGAAGAAGAGGCCGAGCCTCAAGATGGAGAGGAAACCGAGGATGGACCACTTGATGATGGTGGTGATGATGGTGAAGATGTTTATCCGCAAGAAGGGGAGTGTGTGATTCCAAACTTTGTGGTTCGGCGCGTCATGATTAGTAAGGCAATAGATGACCCAAGCCAAAGGGAAAATCTATTCCATACTAAATGTCTTGTAAAGGGAAGTGTGTGTACCTTGGTGATTGATAGTGGTAGTTGTACAAATGTTGTAAGTCATGCTATGGTAAACTTCTTGAAGTTACCAACTACTCCGCACACTAGTCCTTACAAGTTACAATGGTTGAATGATTGTGGTGAATTAAGGGTCGCAAGGCAATGTGTGATACGGTTTAAGGTGGGAAACTACCACGATGAAGTGCTTTGTGACGTGATACCAATGCAAGCATGTCACTTGTTACTAGGTAGACCTTGGCAATATGATAGGTCTACTAAACACGATGGGAGGACTAATCGATATACACTTGAGAAGGATGGCCGAAAGGTTACACTTCATCCTCTTTCGCCGTCCCAAGTAAATGAGTGGCATCAAAGGATGAGGGAATTGAAGGAAAAAGGAAAGGAATCCGAAAAGGGAGAAAAGGGAGGGAGTTCCGTAGGTGGGGCAGTGGGCCCATCCAAGGCTGCCCCAACGGCGAAGGGGACGGAAAACATGGTGATGTTGGTTATGAAGAAGGAACTCTTCGTGGATCATGATGAGGATACGCCTATGTTACTCTTGGCTCATTGTTTTAACACTAACCCCACTAATTCTTCCATTTCCCCTTTGATTTCTTGTGTGTTGCAGGATTATGAAGACGTATTTCCTAAGGAACTTCCGCAAGGATTGCCCCCACTTCGGGGAATTGAGCACCAAATTGACTTTGTGCCGGGATCACAATTACCAAACAAGCCGGCTTATAGGAGCAATCCTACGGACACCAAGGAATTGCAACGTCAAGTTGAGGAGCTCCTCAACAAAGGGTATGTCAAGGAGAGCATGAGTCCGTGTGCTGTTCCGGTGTTATTAGTGCCAAAGAAAGACGGAACGTGGCGCATGTGTGTGGACTGTCGAGCCATCAACAAAATTACGGTAAAATATCGCCACCCTATTCCTCGGTTAGATGACATGCTAGATGAGTTGAATGGTTCATGTTTGTTTTCCAAGATTGATTTAAGGAGTGGCTATCACCAAATAAGAATGCAACCCGGTGATGAATGGAAAACCGCCTTCAAGACCAAGTTTGGTCTCTATGAATGGATAGTGATGCCATTCGGCCTAACAAATGCTCCAAGTACTTTTATGAGGCTAATGAATCATGTGATGAGGCCATTTATTGGAAAGTTTGTTGTTGTCTACTTTGATGATGTCTTGGTGTATAGCAAGTCCTTAGAAGAGCATGTGATGCATTTACAATGTGTGCTTGATGTCCTTAGGAAGGAAAAATTGTATGCAAATCTGGAAAAGTGCTCTTTTGGTGTCAATGAAGTTGTTTTCTTGGGTTTTGTTGTTAGTTCAAGAGGGGTCGAAGTGGATGAATCCAAGATAGACGCTATCAAAAATTGGCCAACCCCACAAAACGTTGGAGAAGTAAGAAGCTTCCACGGGTTGGCTAGTTTTTATAGAAGGTTTGTCAAAGGATTTAGCACCATAGCCGCCCCCTTGACCGAGGTCATTCGGAAAGAACAACCCTTCAAGTGGGGTGTCGAGCAAGCTAAGGCATTTGAAGCCTTGAAAGCTATGCTCATCTCCGCACCGTTGTTACAATTGCCCAACTTTGATAAGACCTTCGAGGTCGAGTGCGATGCGAGTAAAGTAGGCATAGGGGCTGTTTTGATGCAAGATTTGAAACCCATTGCTTACTTTAGCGAAAAGCTCAAAGGAGCAACTCTAAACTACTCCACGTATGATTTAGAGTTGTATGCCTTGATTAGAGCCTTGGCCACTTGGCAACATTACTTATGGCCCAAGGAGTTCGTGATCCGAACGGACCATGAATCCTTAAAGCATCTTCGGGCCCAAGACAAGCTTAACAAACGGCATGCAAAATGGATTGAGTTTCTTGAGACCTTCCCTTATGTTATCCAATACAAAAAGGGTAAGGACAATGTAGTGGCCGATGCTTTGTCTAGAAAACATGTCCTTGTGTCCACCTTGTCATCAAAATTGATGGGTTTTGAGAGTTTAAGAGAATTGTATCCCAAGGACCCTCACTTTGCTCCTATCTTTAGGGAATGTGAAGAATTGGGTAGGGACAAGTGGGATTCGGCTAGGGGTTCAAATCCCTATGCCAAGTTTGATGGTTACTTATTTAAAGGTAGATGATTGTGTGTACCCTCTAGCTCTTGGAGAGAATTATTTGTGAGGGAAGCACATGATGGCGGTCTAATGGGTCATTTTGGGGTCAAAAAGACCATTGGAATATTGGAGGAGCAATTCTATTGGCCCAAAATGGGCAAGGATGTGGCTAGGATTTGCGGCCAATGTGTAGAATGCAAGAGAGCCAAATCTCGGCTCCTACCTCATGGGTTGTACACCCCGCTGCCCACTCCTCTACGTCCTTGGCTTGATATATCTATGGACTTTGTGTTAGGGCTGCCAAGGACTCGACGAGGCCGGGATAGTATTTTTGTTGTAGTTGACCGGTTTTCTAAAATGGCGCACTTTATTCCTTGTTCTAAATGTGATGACGCCCCTAGCGTGGCCTCGTTGTTTGTTGATAATGTTGTTAGATTGCATGGTGTCCCGAGGACCATTGTGAGTGATAGGGACTCTAAGTTCCTAAGCCACTTTTGGAAGTCCATGTGGGGTAGGCTTGGTACCAAGTTATTATTCTCTACGTCCTGCCACCCACAAACCGATGGCCAAACGGAAGTAGTAAATAGGACTTTGGGTGCTATGCTACGTTCCATGGTTAAGGGAAAAATGACTTCTTGGGAAGAGCACTTACCATTAATTGAGTTTGCATATAACCGTGTCATACACTCAAGTACGGGAATGACTCCCTTTGAGTGTGTATACGGCCTCAACCCCCTCACCCCTTTGGATTTAACGCCTTTGCCAAGTGATCTTATGATTAGCTTAGAAGGAAGCAAGCGGGCAGATTCTATGAAGAAGTTACATGAGAAGGTGCGGCTTCAACTTGAGAAGAGAAACCAAGACATGGCAAGGAGGGCCAACAAGGGAAGAAAGAAAGTCATCCTTGAACCGGGAGATTGGGTGTGGGTGCATCTTCGGAGGGATCGGTTTCCATCCCAAAGAAAGTCCAAATTGATGCCGAGGGGTGATGGTCCATTCCAAGTACTCGAGAAAATCAATGACAACGCCTACAAGATTGACCTTCCACCGGAATATCAAGTGCACCACACTTTTAATGTTTGTGATCTTTCTCTCGTGGAGGCGGTTGAAGACGACCAAGTGCTGAATTTGAGGTCAAATTCCTCTCAAGATGGAGAGGATGATACGGGTGGGACAAGCTGTCCAACAAGTACCCGACCATTCACACGAAGTCAAGCTCGGGAGTTACAAAAACTCCAAGCCTTATTCATGCAAATGGCCGTGTGTGAGTTGATCATTGAACCACCTAAGGATCTAAATGTTTTAAGGTGTGAAGATGGGCCTTGAAGTGTAATAAACTTACACTCCAAGGCCTCCATGGCCGGCTGCCCCAACATGGCCCATATGGTCATTTTGTCTTTCATTTGGCTTGTAATATAAATAGACAAGCTTAGAATTATTTTGCCTTAGTTTTCTCATTGTAATTTCAAGACAAAGGACTTGTAATATTTCTCTCTCTCTCTCTTCCATTGGGAGGCAGATTCGGCCAAGCTCCAAGAGTGAAGCTTGTGTTGTGATTTGGCTAGAAACAAGGATCTTGAGGTCATTGAGTTCCTCTTGGTCTAAGTAAGAACTTGGTGTTTATATTCAATAGTCTTAGGGTCCTCTCTTGATGTTAGGGTTCTTAGTCTCTTGAATATTATATGTCAAGTTATCTATCTTTTATTATCTTGTTGTTCTTGTCTTTGAGATCTTGAAGTCTAGTGAAGCCGGGTGGGGCTCTTTCGATTCACTAGCATTTGTGTTGGTTGTTGTTTTTGTTTTTGTTGTTGTTGGAATCTTTGTGTTGTGGACTTGATCTTGTATCACATGGGTCGATCCCGATACATCCTAGGGGCGACACGAAAGCCTAGCTTGGGTTAATGACATCCCAGGGGCGATAAGCCTAGCATGGGCTAATGATATCCCAGGGGCGACACGAAAGCCTAGCATGGGTTAATATAACATCCCAGGGGCGATAAGCCTAGCATGGGTTAATGATATCCCAGGGGAGACACGAAAGCCTAGCATGGGTTCTCATAACATCCCAGGGGTCAACGTACCTAGCATGGGTTAATCTCATCCTAGGGGCGACAGAATAGCCTAGCATGGGTAGAACAATAAAGATGAATAAAAGATGAAGACAAGAGGAATAAAGAACGTAATATACATGGTTTCCCGCATACAGAAAGAGAGTTTATTCACATTTCTATTTCCTTACATTGATTTCATTATTGTTGTAATGATGTATAATGAATTTCTTATGAGCCTTACATATTCAGTACATTGTTCGTACTGACCCCCTCGGGGGAATTACCTTACATGTTGCAGGTGCAGGCACTAGTAGACCTTCATCGTAGGATCATTTGCAGATATTTGGTGAGCTCCAGTTGGTTCGGAGCCCCCTGAGTCATAGGTGTATATTTGTTGTGATGTTATATAAATTGTATAAAGCGGGGACTTATCCCGACTGTAAGTTGGTCTTATTGATGCATCTGTTAGAGGCTTTTGTAGACATATGTGGGTATATGGATGTAAGAGACGAGTATGTAGAAGACGAATGTCTGTTTTGACTTAATGGCCTCAACGGCCAAGTTTCCTAAATATATATATGTATAGCATATGTTTCCATGTTCATGTTTTCCGCATAGTTGCATAAGGTTTAATAAGGTTCATACGAAGATATGCATACGAATGAACATAGGCAAAGGTTGGTTCTCTCGGGCCTTATCGGCTACGGGTGCCAATCATGTCTCGATGGGATTCGGGGCGTGA
This sequence comes from Capsicum rhomboideum, assembly GCA_031232105.1. Taxonomy (NCBI): domain Eukaryota; kingdom Viridiplantae; phylum Streptophyta; class Magnoliopsida; order Solanales; family Solanaceae; genus Capsicum; species Capsicum rhomboideum. The sequence continues at coordinate 62,162,435 of CP124710.1, read as the reverse complement.
CAAAAGTGGTATCAGAGAAGTTCGTTCTAAGGGTGTTTACAAAGCCGTGTCCGAGTAGAGTCTTGTTCATGGATGTGTTGTGCACCACATTTATGAGTAGGAGGCTACAGGACATTTAGGATGTTGTTTCTCTTCTTCATTCTAAATCGTGCAATAGAGCCAAGGTGGTAAGTGACTTTTCTGTGATATAGTAAACTGTCGACGACAAGAAGAGGTAAAGGTAAAGGTAAGCAGGTAGATATGTACTGATTAATTGAAAGGGTACATCATCATGGTATAGGAGAGCTTTTTGATCAAGTTATGATGGTCGATCTTATGGAGATGGAAATGAAGGATTTTTAATGTTTTAATGGGTATGAAGTGGTTGACTTCTGAAATATGTTACTAGCTTACACATTGTATTACAAAGGTAGTTGGGATGATCATCTACCCCTTATTGAATGTGCTTACAATAGTATACCTTATTCAAGTATCCAAAAAATGGTACCTTACAAAGGTTTATATGGACTAAAGTTTAAAGCAAATGGCACTACCTTGCTTGGGGGTTGGAGTTTGTTCACTAGGCTAGAGAGAAGATTATGGAGAATCTTACTTATTATGAGATATATATTGCTATGCTAGAGGGGTAAGTGTGAAAATATAAGGTACGTTATAGGAAGTGACAAATAGAAGGCAGCACGTGGAGAGCCAAAGAAATGATAAAGTCGGAGTACCTGTAATGGTTTCAAACGGAAGAGACATTCAAAGTGTGGAATTGGACCAATAACAAGAAAGTATCGGGAAGTAAAATGTTTATATATATATATATATATGTGAGTATAGAGATGCATGAGATGTATATGAGACGATGTTACTAACATTCGAGGACGAATGTTTCTAAGGGGGGAAGAATGTAACACCCCGTACCTTCCTAACCCTACTTGACGACATTAAATAATATGTACTTAGGTATCGAGAGCCATAAGTATGCATTTGGTAATGCTATTGGTGAGATAATTGAATTTGGCTCTTGTTATGTGATTAAACCTTAATAGGAGGTGTTTTATGATCTTCGTGGAACATTTTTGGGGTTCAAAATGAGTCTAATAATACCTCTAAACATAGTATATTAAGGTTAAGAAGTGAGTTAAAGAATAGGACTTGAAGTATCTAACCAAACCCGCGAAGAGAAGTCGAAAAATGGAATTTTTGCAAAAACTAAGTAAGGGGCGTGTTTAGTACCATGCCAGTCCACTATGGGCTAATATTTTTAACCCATAGGCAGTAGGTTGGCGCGCCCAGGGGCGTACCACCTTGGGTTTTGCACTTTTTCGAAAATTGAAAATTTCTAAGTCCCAAGGGTATCCGGGGTCGTACTGAGCCGATTTTTGCCACGTTTCTTATACAATCATGTGTAAATACATGAAATGAATGACATATTATATTGGTATGATAAAATTACTCGAGAATGAATTTGGAGCCAAAATGACGATTTTACCCTTGTAGTCAAAATAAGCCAAACGTGGCTAGAATCACTTGGTTTTTGGATTGAGGATACGGATATGCATAGCATGAGTGGGAATATTATTGGAATACATATGAGATGACTTAAACACGAAAAATTATTGATTTTATCGGGTTAAGTGAATTGGGCCCAAAAAGGGCCCAAAAATGAAAAGAAAGCATGGCCCAAAAAATGGGTCTCAAGACCCATTCTTGCTTGGACCTTCTAGAACCCAACATTTAATGCTAAAGAGTGAATAAGTAGGGCACTTAAGGGCCTATATAAAGGGGCAAAATTCTGATTTTTATTGAAGAGAAACACACATGCTTTTTCTATCTTTGTCTAGAAAAATCTCAAGAATGCTTCTTTGACTCCCAAAAACCCTAAGGCATATTTGGACAAGATCATCATATTCCAAGCTTGGGTAAGTGAATATTATTGTATTTTAACATATTATAGGCATGAGATAATATGTATATCATATTGGTTATGGTTGGAAATGTTGGACATGGCACTTTGTGCTTTTGTATAAGATTTGTGATCCATGGGATTTGAACTTGAATAAGGACTTGTGCCTTTGATGAAAGATCATGATGTGGATAAAATATGAACATGTATGGTGTTATTTTGTTATTTACTTTTTTATTTTCTATAAGTGCAAATTGTGGGATGTTGGCCGATTTGTGCTATGAAGTGTATTAAGGTGAATTGATGGATTGTTTGTGATGTGGTGTGGATAAGAAAGTGTAAAGGGGAAGTGTTGTGGTGGAATGTATTGATTATCATGTATTGGTCAATGTTGGGAATATTGTAGGATTTTTTATCAATGGTTTTGTTAAGGGGGAAATGACATGTTAAAGCTAAACATGTGATTATAAGGTAATTGGTGGTTAATGTTGGTTTTGTTATCAACTTGTGTTGTAGAGTGAAACATAAGGAAGGAGCCGACATATTGTATGCACGTCTGATATTGTGTATTCGTATTCAGAATACAAGGTATGTAAGGTTCCTTTTTCCATATCCCTCTGCAACATGTTATTCACATTGACATTGGACTTGTTTCAATTCCGAGAGGTTTGAAGTATCTCAAATTCAGGTTGACGTATATTATTATTCATATGTGTCCTATTCTTAAATGACTGATGATTCGTTTGTCTCTTGTTCATTGAGTGAAGTTCCAAAAATGTCATAACGTTATCATTCCTAAATGAACGATCTCAAGAGAGTAATAACATAAGAGAATCTATGTATTCTTGAAAAGCATTTTCCAATCATGTCATGTTCCAAGTCCTCAATTATGATGATTATCTTTGTATCAATCTTTCACAAGTATAAGTACTAGTCTCATAAGAGAAATAAGAAAAGTGATGTGCAAGTCAATATGTCTATTCCTCATAAGTGAAGCTGTCAATCTCATGAAGCAAGAGTGAAGAAGTAATATATATGTGTGATTCCAATTATGTCATGATCCTCATTGTATCACTCTTAAGAATGGAAGTAAGAATAACAAGAGAAATAAGAGGTGTACAATTACGAAGTAATCATGGGTGGTATCCCAGGGGTTAAATACCTAGCATGGTGATACGGGTGGGACAAGCTGTCCAACAAGTACCCGACCATTCACACGAAGTCAAGCTCGGGAGTTACAAAAACTCCAAGCCTTATTCATGCAAATGGCCGTGTGTGAGTTGGTCATTGAACCACCTAAGGATCTAAATGTTTTAAGGTGTGAAGATGGGCCTTGAAGTGTAATAAACTTACACTCCAAGGCCTCCATGGCCGGCTGCCCCAACATGGCCCATATGGTCATTTTGTCTTTCATTTGGCTTGTAATATAAATAGACAAGCTTAGAATTATTTTGCCTTAGTTTTCTCATTGTAATTTCAAGACAAAGGACTTGTAATATTTCTCTCTCTCTCTCTTCCATTGGGAGGCAGATTCGGCCAAGCTCCAAGAGTGAAGCTTGTGTTGTGATTTGGCTAGAAACAAGGATCTTGAGGTCATTGAGTTCCTCTTGGTCTAAGTAAGAACTTGGTGTTTATATTCAATAGTCTTAGGGTCCTCTCTTGATGTTAGGGTTCTTAGTCTCTTGAATATTATATGTCAAGTTATCTATCTTTTATTATCTTGTTGTTCTTGTCTTTGAGATCTTGAAGTCTAGTGAAGCCGGGTGGGGCTCTTTCGATTCACTAGCATTTGTGTTGGTTGCTGTTTTTGTTTTTGTTGTTGTTGGAATCTTTGTGTTGTGGACTTGATCTTGTATCATTTGGTATCAAAGCAAGACCGGTTGTGTTCCCACACAACCCATCTTGGGCTTGTTCTCGGATTAAATAAAAAAAAAAAAAAAAAAAATCGGAAATCAGTCCATTGAAGACAAATCCGAGAATGTTGTTGTATGTTTAGATCTAGGTGTTATTTTGCTTGTTTAGTGTGTTTCTAGTGTTGGTTTCTTTCTCACCAACACTAAAGTGTCTAGATCTAAAAGTTGAGCTTGAAAACTTGACCATTGTTGTGGTGACTTGAAGTGGTTGAAAGTTGTATGTTGTTGATGACAAAAATTGGTGGTTGTGTGTTATGTGCTTGAAGAAGTTGATGAAAGTTGTTAAGGTGTTCATCTTTTAAACTTGTTCATCTTGTTCATCTTGTGGTGTTCAAGTTGCAAGACAAGTCATAAAGTTGTTGGTGAAAGACTTGCACCCATCACTTCCTAGTTGGCCAACCACTCTTCCTTAATTCAAGGAGCCTTGTTTTGTGGGACTAGTTAGTCAAACCTAACCCTTTGAGTTTGAAAGGTTGAAAAAGGCTACAAGACTATTATTTTTCCCTCCAAAACACATTGTCATCCTTCACAAGTTGTATGAATATTGATTTTCAGATTTGTGACAAAAAAAAAAAATACATATAAGTTATATATATACAAACCGTGTGGGCCCAAGGCCAATTGCATGCTGCCACGTCACCCCTAAGCTCAACTTTGGATAATTTTTTAGTTTCTAATTGTTGATTCTTAGTTTCCTTACTTGATTCTAGAACTAATTAACAAACTAGTACATTCCTACTAGATTGTCAATTAGTCCTTTGAATTCGTTTGTTCGTGTCAACGTTTACTTGAGTGCTTTTATCTTTTGAACACGTTGTTGTTTTTGGTTCTAGTCCGACAAGAATTCTTTGAGTCTTCAAACAAGAATCCACTCCGGATAAGAGCTTACTCATACCTTAAAGGATTCACGGTTACTAGCCAATTTACAACACTTGTGGAACTCAAGCGTGTGGTGATCTAAGGAGTATAATACCTTGACAATGGAAGGGGCCACGTCCCATAACGTGGATACTAATGCACTTGACTCTATGAGGGTCACTCTTGAGGCCGTTACCCGGACACTTGAAAGGTTGAATTCGGAATTTGGGGCCGTGAGAGGGGACTTGGCAGCAATCAAGGGAGAAGTGTCGACTATTAGTGGGAGATTAGAACAAGTGGAGAGTCAAAGGAACTCTCATCCTTCTACTCCTCTACATGTCTCTACCAATGGGCATGATAGGACTTCCTCCGCAACCATCACCCCCGAAACAGTCCACCAAATGCTAAATGCACCCCAAGCTCCATTAAATGCCGCAAGCCATACCACCCTTTTTCCTCCAAACCGTGACACCACCCTTTTTCCTCCAAACCGTGACCCCACTAGACCAATACGTTTCCAAGCTCCTCAAGTTCCACAAGAGGGATTTGGACGTCAAGTCCCTCCACTAAATCCGAATCCTCCATTCCAAGCTCCATTAAACCAAAGGCCACAAAATCCAATTCCTCCGAATCAAAATGCCCAAGCCCGACCAGCCCCCTTTGAAGGATATGGTAGAGAGGAGTATGAAGGGTATGGAGCCTTTGATGATGATTACATGAGGGAGGAGGAGATAAGAGGGGGTCGTGGAGATCCAAGGAGATACCGAGGGTATGGAGATAGGGGAAACCGACACCAAGAGAGAGATGTAGGCATCAACACCATCAAGTTGAACCTACCAATCTTTAAAGGTGATAGTGACCCCGAGGCCTACTTAGCTTGGGAATCGGCTTGTGACAAAGTTTTCCAAGTTAATGACATCTCGGAAGAAAAGAAGGGTTGCTATGCTATAGCCCATTTTGAGGGTTATGCTAACACTTGGTGGGAGTATGTCAAGCGGTTTGGTAATGAACTCATTGATGGGCAGACACCACCTTGGTATCGATTGAGGTATTTGATGAGGCAACGATACCTTCCCGAGAGATATCGCCATGAGTTGCTTGCTAGATTGTATGGTTTGCGTCAAGGTAACAAGAGTGTGATGGCATATTTTGATGAGTTTCAACAACTCATGTTGAAGCTTGATCATCGTGGGGAGCAAATCAGCCACGACATCATCCGGTTCAAGTGTGGGTTGAACAAAGATATCTCCACTCATTTAACCCTTCACAAGTTTGAAACCGTTGACGGTATTTTCCAAGCGGCTCTTGAGATTGAAAGGGAACTTAAGGAGAGATCATCTTTCAAGACAAGGGGACAAGCCCCCTCGGGTTGGCCCAAAAACAAGGACCAACCCGCCACTACTAGGCTGCCCGAGACCAAAACAGTCCCCAAATTGACTCCAAAACCGGAGGCTCACAAGTATCCTAACCCAAAGGGATTCCAATGTTTCAAGTGCCAAGGTTGGGGACATAAGGCCAATGAATGTCCAAACCGACGCAATGTGATCCTACGGGAAGGGAGAGTATATTACCTTGGTGAAGAGGTGGGTCCCGAACGGGGAGAAGAAGAGGCCGAGCCTCAAGATGGAGAGGAAACCGAGGATGGACCACTTGATGATGGTGGTGATGATGGTGAAGATGTTTATCCGCAAGAAGGGGAGTGTGTGATTCCAAACTTTGTGGTTCGGCGCGTCATGATTAGTAAGGCAATAGATGACCCAAGCCAAAGGGAAAATCTATTCCATACTAAATGTCTTGTAAAGGGAAGTGTGTGTACCTTGGTGATTGATAGTGGTAGTTGTACAAATGTTGTAAGTCATGCTATGGTAAACTTCTTGAAGTTACCAACTACTCCGCACACTAGTCCTTACAAGTTACAATGGTTGAATGATTGTGGTGAATTAAGGGTCGCAAGGCAATGTGTGATACGGTTTAAGGTGGGAAACTACCACGATGAAGTGCTTTGTGACGTGATACCAATGCAAGCATGTCACTTGTTACTAGGTAGACCTTGGCAATATGATAGGTCTACTAAACACGATGGGAGGACTAATCGATATACACTTGAGAAGGATGGCCGAAAGGTTACACTTCATCCTCTTTCGCCGTCCCAAGTAAATGAGTGGCATCAAAGGATGAGGGAATTGAAGGAAAAAGGAAAGGAATCCGAAAAGGGAGAAAAGGGAGGGAGTTCCGTAGGTGGGGCAGTGGGCCCATCCAAGGCTGCCCCAACGGCGAAGGGGACGGAAAACATGGTGATGTTGGTTATGAAGAAGGAACTCTTCGTGGATCATGATGAGGATACGCCTATGTTACTCTTGGCTCATTGTTTTAACACTAACCCCACTAATTCTTCCATTTCCCCTTTGATTTCTTGTGTGTTGCAGGATTATGAAGACGTATTTCCTAAGGAACTTCCGCAAGGATTGCCCCCGCTTCGGGGAATTGAGCACCAAATTGACTTTGTGCCGGGATCATAATTACCAAACAAGCCGGCTTATAGGAGCAATCCTACGGACACCAAGGAATTGCAACGTCAAGTTGAGGAGCTCCTCAACAAAGGGTATGTCAAGGAGAGCATGAGTCCGTGTGCTGTTCCGGTGTTATTAGTGCCAAAGAAAGACGGAACGTGGCGCATGTGTGTGGACTGTCGAGCCATCAACAAAATTACGGTAAAATATCGCCACCCTATTCCTCGGTTAGATGACATGCTAGATGAGTTGAATGGTTCATGTTTGTTTTCCAAGATTGATTTAAGGAGTGGCTATCACCAAATAAGAATGCAACCCGGTGATGAATGGAAAACCGCCTTCAAGACCAAGTTTGGTCTCTATGAATGGATGGTTATGCCATTCGGCCTAACAAATGCTCCAAGTACTTTTATGAGGCTAATGAATCATGTGATGAGGCCATTTATTGGAAAGTTTGTTGTTGTCTACTTTGATGATGTCTTGGTGTATAGCAAGTCCTTAGAAGAGCATGTGATGCATTTACAATGTGTGCTTGATGTCCTTAGGAAGGAAAAATTGTATGCAAATCTGGAAAAGTGCTCTTTTGGTGTCAATGAAGTTGTTTTCTTGGGTTTTGTTGTTAGTTCAAGAGGGGTCGAAGTGGATGAATCCAAGATAGACGCTATCAAAAATTGGCCAACCCCACAAAACGTTGGAGAAGTAAGAAGCTTCCACGGGTTGGCTAGTTTTTATAGAAGGTTTGTCAAAGGATTTAGCACCATAGCCGCCCCCTTGACCGAGGTCATTCGGAAAGAACAACCCTTCAAGTGGGGTGTCGAGCAAGCTAAGGCATTTGAAGCCTTGAAAGCTATGCTCATCTCCGCACCGTTGTTACAATTGCCCAACTTTGATAAGACCTTCGAGGTCGAGTGCGATGCGAGTAAAGTAGGCATAGGGGCTGTTTTGATGCAAGATTTGAAACCCATTGCTTACTTTAGCGAAAAGCTCAAAGGAGCAACTCTAAACTACTCCACGTATGATTTAGAGTTGTATGCCTTGATTAGAGCCTTGGCCACTTGGCAACATTACTTATGGCCCAAGGAGTTCGTGATCCGAACGGACCATGAATCCTTAAAGCATCTTCGGGCCCAAGACAAGCTTAACAAACGGCATGCAAAATGGATTGAGTTTCTTGAGACCTTCCCTTATGTTATCCAATACAAAAAGGGTAAGGACAATGTAGTGGCCGATGCTTTGTCTAGAAAACATGTCCTTGTGTCCACCTTGTCATCAAAATTGATGGGTTTTGAGAGTTTAAGAGAATTGTATCCCAAGGACCCTCACTTTGCTCCTATCTTTAGGGAATGTGAAGAATTGGGTAGGGACAAGTGGGATTCGGCTAGGGGTTCAAATCCCTATGCCAAGTTTGATGGTTACTTATTTAAAGGTAGACGATTGTGTGTACCCTCTAGCTCTTGGAGAGAATTGTTTGTGAGGGAAGCACATGATGGCGGTCTAATGGGTCATTTTGGGGTCAAAAAGACCATTGGAATATTGGAGGAGCAATTCTATTGGCCCAAAATGGGCAAGGATGTGGCTAGGATTTGCGGCCAATGTGTAGAATGCAAGAGAGCCAAATCTCGGCTCCTACCTCATGGGTTGTACACCCCGCTGCCCACTCCTCTACGTCCTTGGCTTGATATATCTATGGACTTTGTGTTAGGGCTGCCAAGGACTCGACGAGGCCGGGATAGTATTTTTGTTGTAGTTGACCGGTTTTCTAAAATGGCGCACTTTATTCCTTGTTCTAAATGTGATGACGCCCCTAGCGTGGCCTCGTTGTTTGTTGATAATGTTGTTAGATTGCATGGTGTCCCGAGGACCATTGTGAGTGATAGGGACTCTAAGTTCCTAAGCCACTTTTGGAAGTCCATGTGGGGTAGGCTTGGTACCAAGTTATTATTCTCTACGTCCTGCCACCCACAAACCGATGGCCAAACGGAAGTAGTAAATAGGACTTTGGGTGCTATGCTACGTTCCATGGTTAAGGGAAAAATGACTTCTTGGGAAGAGCACTTACCATTAATTGAGTTTGCATATAACCGTGTCATACACTCAAGTACGGGAATGACTCCCTTTGAGTGTGTATACGGCCTCAACCCCCTCACCCCTTTGGATTTAACGCCTTTGCCAAGTGATCTTATGATTAGCTTAGAAGGAAGCAAGCGGGCAGATTCTATGAAGAAGTTACATGAGAAGGTGCGGCTTCAACTTGAGAAGAGAAACCAAGACATGGCAAGGAGGGCCAACAAGGGAAGAAAGAAAGTCATCCTTGAACCGGGAGATTGGGTGTGGGTGCATCTTCGGAGGGATCGGTTTCCATCCCAAAGAAAGTCCAAATTGATGCCGAGGGGTGATGGTCCATTCCAAGTACTCGAGAAAATCAATGACAACGCCTACAAGATTGACCTTCCACCGGAATATCAAGTGCACCACACTTTTAATGTTTGTGATCTTTCTCTCGTGGAGGCGGTTGAAGACGACCAAGTGCTGAATTTGAGGTCAAATTCCTCTCAAGATGGAGAGGATGATACGGGTGGGACAAGCTGTCCAACAAGTACCCGACCATTCACACGAAGTCAAGCTCGGGAGTTACAAAAACTCCAAGCCTTATTCATGCAAATGGCCGTGTGTGAGTTGATCATTGAACCACCTAAGGATCTAAATGTTTTAAGGTGTGAAGATGGGCCTTGAAGTGTAATAAACTTACACTCCAAGGCCTCCATGGCCGGCTGCCCCAACATGGCCCATATGGTCATTTTGTCTTTCATTTGGCTTGTAATATAAATAGACAAGCTTAGAATTATTTTGCCTTAGTTTTCTCATTGTAATTTCAAGACAAAGGACTTGTAATATTTCTCTCTCTCTCTCTTCCATTGGGAGGCAGATTCGGCCAAGCTCCAAGAGTGAAGCTTGTGTTGTGATTTGGCTAGAAACAAGGATCTTGAGGTCATTGAGTTCCTCTTGGTCTAAGTAAGAACTTGGTGTTTATATTCAATAGTCTTAGGGTCCTCTCTTGATGTTAGGGTTCTTAGTCTCTTGAATATTATATGTCAAGTTATCTATCTTTTATTATCTTGTTGTTCTTGTCTTTGAGATCTTGAAGTCTAGTGAAGCCGGGTGGGGCTCTTTCGATTCACTAGCATTTGTGTTGGTTGTTGTTTTTGTTTTTGTTGTTGTTGGAATCTTTGTGTTGTGGACTTGATCTTGTATCACATGGGTCGATCCCGATACATCCTAGGGGCGACACGAAAGCCTAGCTTGGGTTAATGACATCCCAGGGGCGATAAGCCTAGCATGGGCTAATGATATCCCAGGGGCGACACGAAAGCCTAGCATGGGTTAATATAACATCCCAGGGGCGATAAGCCTAGCATGGGTTAATGATATCCCAGGGGAGACACGAAAGCCTAGCATGGGTTCTCATAACATCCCAGGGGTCAACGTACCTAGCATGGGTTAATCTCATCCTAGGGGCGACAGAATAGCCTAGCATGGGTAGAACAATAAAGATGAATAAAAGATGAAGACAAGAGGAATAAAGAACGTAATATACATGGTTTCCCGCATACAGAAAGAGAGTTTATTCACATTTCTATTTCCTTACATTGATTTCATTATTGTTGTAATGATGTATAATGAATTTCTTATGAGCCTTACATATTCAGTACATTGTTCGTACTGACCCCCTCGGGGGAATTACCTTACATGTTGCAGGTGCAGGCACTAGTAGACCTTCATCGTAGGATCATTTGCAGATATTTGGTGAGCTCCAGTTGGTTCGGAGCCCCCTGAGTCATAGGTGTATATTTGTTGTGATGTTATATAAATTGTATAAAGCGGGGACTTATCCCGACTGTAAGTTGGTCTTATTGATGCATCTGTTAGAGGCTTTTGTAGACATATGTGGGTATATGGATGTAAGAGACGAGTATGTAGAAGACGAATGTCTGTTTTGACTTAATGGCCTCAACGGCCAAGTTTCCTAAATATATATATGTATAGCATATGTTTCCATGTTCATGTTTTCCGCATAGTTGCATAAGGTTTAATAAGGTTCATACGAAGATATGTATACGAATGAACATAGGCAAAGGTTGGTTCTCTCGGGCCTTATCGGCTATGGGTGCCAATCATGTCTCGATGGGATTCGGGGCGTGACAAAAGTGGTATCAGAGAAGTTCGTTCTAAGGGTGTTTACAAAGCCGTGTCCGAGTAGAGTCTTGTTCATGGATGTGTTGTGCACCACATTTATGAGTAGGAGGCTACAGGACATTTAGGATGTTGTTTCTCTTCTTCATTCTAAATCGTGCAATAGAGCCAAGGTGGTAAGTGACTTTTCTGTGATATAGTAAACTGTCGACGACAAGAAGAGGTAAAGGTAAAGGTAAGCAGGTAGATATGTACTGATTAATTGAAAGGGTACATCATCATGGTATAGGAGAGCTTTTTGATCAAGTTATGATGGTCGATCTTATGGAGATGGAAATGAAGGATTTTTAATGTTTTAATGGGTATGAAGTGGTTGACTTCTGAAATATGTTACTAGCTTACACATTGTATTACAAAGGTAGTTGGGATGATCATCTACCCCTTATTGAATGTGCTTACAATAGTATACCTTATTCAAGTATCCAAAAAATGGTACCTTACAAAGGTTTATATGGACTAAAGTTTAAAGCAAATGGCACTACCTTGCTTGGGGGTTGGAGTTTGTTCACTAGGCTAGAGAGAAGATTATGGAGAATCTTACTTATTATGAGATATATATTGCTATGCTAGAGGGGTAAGTGTGAAAATATAAGGTACGTTATAGGAAGTGACAAATAGAAGGCAGCACGTGGAGAGCCAAAGAAATGATAAAGTCGGAGTACCTGTAATGGTTTCAAACGGAAGAGACATTCAAAGTGTGGAATTGGACCAATAACAAGAAAGTATCGGGAAGTAAAATGTTTATATATATATATATATATGTGAGTATAGAGATGCATGAGATGTATATGAGACGATGTTACTAACATTCGAGGACGAATGTTTCTAAGGGGGGAAGAATGTAACACCCCGTACCTTCCTAACCCTACTTGACGACATTAAATAATATGTACTTAGGTATCGAGAGCCATAAGTATGCATTTGGTAATGCTATTGGTGAGATAATTGAATTTGGCTCTTGTTATGTGATTAAACCTTAATAGGAGGTGTTTTATGATCTTCGTGGAACATTTTTGGGGTTCAAAATGAGTCTAATAATACCTCTAAACATAGTATATTAAGGTTAAGAAGTGAGTTAAAGAATAGGACTTGAAGTATCTAACCAAACCCGCGAAGAGAAGTCGAAAAATGGAATTTTTGCAAAAACTAAGTAAGGGGCGTGTTTAGTACCATGCCAGTCCACTATGGGCTAATATTTTTAACCCATAGGCAGTAGGTTGGCGCGCCCAGGGGCGTACCACCTTGGGTTTTGCACTTTTTCGAAAATTGAAAATTTCTAAGTCCCAAGGGTATCCGGGGTCGTACTGAGCCGATTTTTGCCACGTTTCTTATACAATCATGTGTAAATACATGAAATGAATGACATATTATATTGGTATGATAAAATTACTCGAGAATGAATTTGGAGCCAAAATGACGATTTTACCCTTGTAGTCAAAATAAGCCAAACGTGGCTAGAATCACTTGGTTTTTGGATTGAGGATACGGATATGCATAGCATGAGTGGGAATATTATTGGAATACATATGAGATGACTTAAACACGAAAAATTATTGATTTTATCGGGTTAAGTGAATTGGGCCCAAAAAGGGCCCAAAAATGAAAAGAAAGCATGGCCCAAAAAATGGGTCTCAAGACCCATTCTTGCTTGGACCTTCTAGAACCCAACATTTAATGCTAAAGAGTGAATAAGTAGGGCACTTAAGGGCCTATATAAAGGGGCAAAATTCTGATTTTTATTGAAGAGAAACACACATGCTTTTTCTATCTTTGTCTAGAAAAATCTCAAGAATGCTTCTTTGACTCCCAAAAACCCTAAGGCATATTTGGACAAGATCATCATATTCCAAGCTTGGGTAAGTGAATATTATTGTATTTTAACATATTATAGGCATGAGATAATATGTATATCATATTGGTTATGGTTGGAAATGTTGGACATGGCACTTTGTGCTTTTGTATAAGATTTGTGATCCATGGGATTTGAACTTGAATAAGGACTTGTGCCTTTGATGAAAGATCATGATGTGGATAAAATATGAACATGTATGGTGTTATTTTGTTATTTACTTTTTTATTTTCTATAAGTGCAAATTGTGGGATGTTGGCCGATTTGTGCTATGAAGTGTATTAAGGTGAATTGATGGATTGTTTGTGATGTGGTGTGGATAAGAAAGTGTAAAGGGGAAGTGTTGTGGTGGAATGTATTGATTATCATGTATTGGTCAATGTTGGGAATATTGTAGGATTTTTTATCAATGGTTTTGTTAAGGGGGAAATGACATGTTAAAGCTAAACATGTGATTATAAGGTAATTGGTGGTTAATGTTGGTTTTGTTATCAACTTGTGTTGTAGAGTGAAACATAAGGAAGGAGCCGACATATTGTATGCACGTCTGATATTGTGTATTCGTATTCAGAATACAAGGTATGTAAGGTTCCTTTTTCCATATCCCTCTGCAACATGTTATTCACATTGACATTGGACTTGTTTCAATTCCGAGAGGTTTGAAGTATCTCAAATTCAGGTTGACGTATATTATTATTCATATGTGTCCTATTCTTAAATGACTGATGATTCGTTTGTCTCTTGTTCATTGAGTGAAGTTCCAAAAATGTCATAACGTTATCATTCCTAAATGAACGATCTCAAGAGAGTAATAACATAAGAGAATCTATGTATTCTTGAAAAGCATTTTCCAATCATGTCATGTTCCAAGTCCTCAATTATGATGATTATCTTTGTATCAATCTTTCACAAGTATAAGTACTAGTCTCATAAGAGAAATAAGAAAAGTGATGTGCAAGTCAATATGTCTATTCCTCATAAGTGAAGCTGTCAATCTCATGAAGCAAGAGTGAAGAAGTAATATATATGTGTGATTCCAATTATGTCATGATCCTCATTGTATCACTCTTAAGAATGGAAGTAAGAATAACAAGAGAAATAAGAGGTGTACAATTACGAAGTAATCATGGGTGGTATCCCAGGGGTTAAATACCTAGCATGGTGATACGGGTGGGACAAGCTGTCCAACAAGTACCCGACCATTCACACGAAGTCAAGCTCGGGAGTTACAAAAACTCCAAGCCTTATTCATGCAAATGGCCGTGTGTGAGTTGGTCATTGAACCACCTAAGGATCTAAATGTTTTAAGGTGTGAAGATGGGCCTTGAAGTGTAATAAACTTACACTCCAAGGCCTCCATGGCCGGCTGCCCCAACATGGCCCATATGGTCATTTTGTCTTTCATTTGGCTTGTAATATAAATAGACAAGCTTAGAATTATTTTGCCTTAGTTTTCTCATTGTAATTTCAAGACAAAGGACTTGTAATATTTCTCTCTCTCTCTCTTCCATTGGGAGGCAGATTCGGCCAAGCTCCAAGAGTGAAGCTTGTGTTGTGATTTGGCTAGAAACAAGGATCTTGAGGTCATTGAGTTCCTCTTGGTCTAAGTAAGAACTTGGTGTTTATATTCAATAGTCTTAGGGTCCTCTCTTGATGTTAGGGTTCTTAGTCTCTTGAATATTATATGTCAAGTTATCTATCTTTTATTATCTTGTTGTTCTTGTCTTTGAGATCTTGAAGTCTAGTGAAGCCGGGTGGGGCTCTTTCGATTCACTAGCATTTGTGTTGGTTGCTGTTTTTGTTTTTGTTGTTGTTGGAATCTTTGTGTTGTGGACTTGATCTTGTATCATTTGGTATCAAAGCAAGACCGGTTGTGTTCCCACACAACCCATCTTGGGCTTGTTCTCGGATTAAACAAAAAAAAAAATAAAAAAAATCGGAAATCAGTCCATTGAAGACAAATCCGAGAATGTTGTTGTATGTTTAGATCTAGGTGTTATTTTGCTTGTTTAGTGTGTTTCTAGTGTTGGTTTCTTTCTCACCAACACTAAAGTGTCTAGATCTAAAAGTTGAGCTTGAAAACTTGACCATTGTTGTGGTGACTTGAAGTGGTTGAAAGTTGTATGTTGTTGATGACAAAAATTGGTGGTTGTGTGTTATGTGCTTGAAGAAGTTGATGAAAGTTGTTAAGGTGTTCATCTTTTAAACTTGTTCATCTTGTTCATCTTGTGGTGTTCAAGTTGCAAGACAAGTCATAAAGTTGTTGGTGAAAGACTTGCACCCATCACTTCCTAGTTGGCCAACCACTCTTCCTTAATTCAAGGAGCCTTGTTTTGTGGGACTAGTTAGTCAAACCTAACCCTTTGAGTTTGAAAGGTTGAAAAAGGCTACAAGACTATTATTTTTCCCTCCAAAACACATTGTCATCCTTCACAAGTTGTATGAATATTGATTTTCAGATTTGTGACAAAAAAAAATAAATACATATAAGTTATATATATACAAACCGTGTGGGCCCAAGGCCAATTGCATGCTGCCACGTCACCCCTAAGCTCAACTTTGGATAATTTTTTAGTTTCTAATTGTTGATTCTTAGTTTCCTTACTTGATTCTAGAACTAATTAACAAACTAGTACATTCCTACTAGATTGTCAATTAGTCCTTTGAATTCGTTTGTTCGTGTCAACGTTTACTTGAGTGCTTTTATCTTTTGAACACGTTGTTGTTTTTGGTTCTAGTCCGACAAGAATTCTTTGAGTCTTCAAACAAGAATCCACTCCGGATAAGAGCTTACTCATACCTTAAAGGATTCACGGTTACTAGCCAATTTACAACACTTGTGGAACTCAAGCGTGTGGTGATCTAAGGAGTATAATACCTTGACAATGGAAGGGGCCACGTCCCATAACGTGGATACTAATGCACTTGACTCTATGAGGGTCACTCTTGAGGCCGTTACCCGGACACTTGAAAGGTTGAATTCGGAATTTGGGGCCGTGAGAGGGGACTTGGCAGCAATCAAGGGAGAAGTGTCGACTATTAGTGGGAGATTAGAACAAGTGGAGAGTCAAAGGAACTCTCATCCTTCTACTCCTCTACATGTCTCTACCAATGGGCATGATAGGACTTCCTCCGCAACCATCACCCCCGAAACAGTCCACCAAATGCTAAATGCACCCCAAGCTCCATTAAATGCCGCAAGCCATACCACCCTTTTTCCTCCAAACCGTGACACCACCCTTTTTCCTCCAAACCGTGACCCCACTAGACCAATACGTTTCCAAGCTCCTCAAGTTCCACAAGAGGGATTTGGACGTCAAGTCCCTCCACTAAATCCGAACCCTCCATTCCAAGCTCCATTAAACCAAAGGCCACAAAATCCAATTCCTCCGAATCAAAATGCCCAAGCCCGACCAGCCCCCTTTGAAGGATATGGTAGAGAGGAGTATGAAGGGTATGGAGCCTTTGATGATGATTACATGAGGGAGGAGGAGATAAGAGGGGGTCGTGGAGATCCAAGGAGATACCGAGGGTATGGAGATAGGGGAAACCGACACCAAGAGAGAGATGTAGGCATCAACACCATCAAGTTGAACCTACCAATCTTTAAAGGTGATAGTGACCCCGAGGCCTACTTAGCTTGGGAATCGGCTTGTGACAAAGTTTTCCAAGTTAATGACATCTCGGAAGAAAAGAAGGGTTGCTATGCTATAGCCCATTTTGAGGGTTATGCTAACACTTGGTGGGAGTATGTCAAGCGGTTTGGTAATGAACTCATTGATGGGCAGACACCACCTTGGTATCGATTGAGGTATTTGATGAGGCAACGATACCTTCCCGAGAGATATCGCCATGAGTTGCTTGCTAGATTGTATGGTTTGCGTCAAGGTAACAAGAGTGTGATGGCATATTTTGATGAGTTTCAACAACTCATGTTGAAGCTTGATCATCGTGGGGAGCAAATCAGCCACGACATCATCCGGTTCATGTGTGGGTTGAACAAAGATATCTCCACTCATTTAACCCTTCACAAGTTTGAAACCGTTGACGGTATTTTCCAAGCGGCTCTTGAGATTGAAAGGGAACTTAAGGAGAGATCATCTTTCAAGACAAGGGGACAAGCCCCCTCGGGTTGGCCCAAAAACAAGGACCAACCCGCCACTACTAGGCTGCCCGAGACCAAAACAGTCCCCAAATTGACTCCAAAACCGGAGGCTCACAAGTATCCTAACCCAAAGGGATTCCAATGTTTCAAGTGCCAAGGTTGGGGACATAAGGCCAATGAATGTCCAAACCGACGCAATGTGATCCTACGGGAAGGGAGAGTATATTACCTTGGTGAAGAGGTGGGTCCCGAACGGGGAGAAGAAGAGGCCGAGCCTCAAGATGGAGAGGAAACCGAGGATGGACCACTTGATGATGGTGGTGATGATGGTGAAGATGTTTATCCGCAAGAAGGGGAGTGTGTGATTCCAAACTTTGTGGTTCGGCGCGTCATGATTAGTAAGGCAATAGATGACCCAAGCCAAAGGGAAAATCTATTCCATACTAAATGTCTTGTAAAGGGAAGTGTGTGTACCTTGGTGATTGATAGTGGTAGTTGTACAAATGTTGTAAGTCATGCTATGGTAAACTTCTTGAAGTTACCAACTACTCCGCACACTAGTCCTTACAAGTTACAATGGTTGAATGATTGTGGTGAATTAAGGGTCGCAAGGCAATGTGTGATACGGTTTAAGGTGGGAAACTACCACGATGAAGTGCTTTGTGACGTGATACCAATGCAAGCATGTCACTTGTTACTAGGTAGACCTTGGCAATATGATAGGTCTACTAAACACGATGGGAGGACTAATCGATATACACTTGAGAAGGATGGCCGAAAGGTTACACTTCATCCTCTTTCGCCGTCCCAAGTAAATGAGTGGCATCAAAGGATGAGGGAATTGAAGGAAAAAGGAAAGGAATCCGAAAAGGGAGAAAAGGGAGGGAGTTCCGTAGGTGGGGCAGTGGGCCCATCCAAGGCTGCCCCAACGGCGAAGGGGACGGAAAACATGGTGATGTTGGTTATGAAGAAGGAACTCTTCGTGGATCATGATGAGGATACGCCTATGTTACTCTTGGCTCATTGTTTTAACACTAACCCCACTAATTCTTCCATTTCCCCTTTGATTTCTTGTGTGTTGCAGGATTATGAAGACGTATTTCCTAAGGAACTTCCGCAAGGATTGCCCCCGCTTCGGGGAATTGAGCACCAAATTGACTTTGTGCCGGGATCACAATTACCAAACAAGCCGGCTTATAGGAGCAATCCTACGGACACCAAGGAATTGCAACGTCAAGTTGAGGAGCTCCTCAACAAAGGGTATGTCAAGGAGAGCATGAGTCCGTGTGCTGTTCCGGTGTTATTAGTGCCAAAGAAAGACGGAACGTGGCGCATGTGTGTGGACTGTCGAGCCATCAACAAAATTACGGTAAAATATCGCCACCCTATTCCTCGGTTAGATGACATGCTAGATGAGTTGAATGGTTCATGTTTGTTTTCCAAGATTGATTTAAGGAGTGGCTATCACCAAATAAGAATGCAACCCGGTGATGAATGGAAAACCGCCTTCAAGACCAAGTTTGGTCTCTATGAATGGATGGTTATGCCATTCGGCCTAACAAATGCTCCAAGTACTTTTATGAGGCTAATGAATCATGTGATGAGGCCATTTATTGGAAAGTTTGTTGTTGTCTACTTTGATGATGTCTTGGTGTATAGCAAGTCCTTAGAAGAGCATGTGATGCATTTACAATGTGTGCTTGATGTCCTTAGGAAGGAAAAATTGTATGCAAATCTGGAAAAGTGCTCTTTTGGTGTCAATGAAGTTGTTTTCTTGGGTTTTGTTGTTAGTTCAAGAGGGGTCGAAGTGGATGAATCCAAGATAGACGCTATCAAAAATTGGCCAACCCCACAAAACGTTGGAGAAGTAAGAAGCTTCCACGGGTTGGCTAGTTTTTATAGAAGGTTTGTCAAAGGATTTAGCACCATAGCCGCCCCCTTGACCGAGGTCATTCGGAAAGAACAACCCTTCAAGTGGGGTGTCGAGCAAGCTAAGGCATTTGAAGCCTTGAAAGCTATGCTCATCTCCGCACCGTTGTTACAATTGCCCAACTTTGATAAGACCTTCGAGGTCGAGTGCGATGCGAGTAAAGTAGGCATAGGGGCTGTTTTGATGCAAGATTTGAAACCCATTGCTTACTTTAGCGAAAAGCTCAAAGGAGCAACTCTAAACTACTCCACGTATGATTTAGAGTTGTATGCCTTGATTAGAGCCTTGGCCACTTGGCAACATTACTTATGGCCCAAGGAGTTCGTGATCCGAACGGACCATGAATCCTTAAAGCATCTTCGGGCCCAAGACAAGCTTAACAAACGGCATGCAAAATGGATTGAGTTTCTTGAGACCTTCCCTTATGTTATCCAATACAAAAAGGGTAAGGACAATGTAGTGGCCGATGCTTTGTCTAGAAAACATGTCCTTGTGTCCACCTTGTCATCAAAATTGATGGGTTTTGAGAGTTTAAGAGAATTGTATCCCAAGGACCCTCACTTTGCTCCTATCTTTAGGGAATGTGAAGAATTGGGTAGGGACAAGTGGGATTCGGCTAGGGGTTCAAATCCCTATGCCAAGTTTGATGGTTACTTATTTAAAGGTAGACGATTGTGTGTACCCTCTAGCTCTTGGAGAGAATTGTTTGTGAGGGAAGCACATGATGGCGGTCTAATGGGTCATTTTGGGGTCAAAAAGACCATTGGAATATTGGAGGAGCAATTCTATTGGCCCAAAATGGGCAAGGATGTGGCTAGGATTTGCGGCCAATGTGTAGAATGCAAGAGAGCCAAATCTCAGCTCCTACCTCATGGGTTGTACACCCCGCTGCCCACTCCTCTACGTCCTTGGCTTGATATATCTATGGACTTTGTGTTAGGGCTGCCAAGGACTCGACGAGGCCGGGATAGTATTTTTGTTGTAGTTGACCGGTTTTCTAAAATGGCGCACTTTATTCCTTGTTCTAAATGTGATGACGCCCCTAGCGTGGCCTCGTTGTTTGTTGATAATGTTGTTAGATTGCATGGTGTCCCGAGGACCATTGTGAGTGATAGGGACTCTAAGTTCCTAAGCCACTTTTGGAAGTCCATGTGGGGTAGGCTTGGTACCAAGTTATTATTCTCTACGTCCTGCCACCCACAAACCGATGGCCAAACGGAAGTAGTAAATAGGACTTTGGGTGCTATGCTACGTTCCATGGTTAAGGGAAAAATGACTTCTTGGGAAGAGCACTTACCATTAATTGAGTTTGCATATAACCGTGTCATACACTCAAGTACGGGAATGACTCCCTTTGAGTGTGTATACGGCCTCAACCCCCTCACCCCTTTGGATTTAACGCCTTTGCCAAGTGATCTTATGATTAGCTTAGAAGGAAGCAAGCGGGCAGATTCTATGAAGAAGTTACATGAGAAGGTGCGGCTTCAACTTGAGAAGAGAAACCAAGACATGGCAAGGAGGGCCAACAAGGGAAGAAAGAAAGTCATCCTTGAACCGGGAGATTGGGTGTGGGTGCATCTTCGGAGGGATCGGTTTCCATCCCAAAGAAAGTCCAAATTGATGCCGAGGGGTGATGGTCCATTCCAAGTACTCGAGAAAATCAATGACAACGCCTACAAGATTGACCTTCCACCGGAATATCAAGTGCACCACACTTTTAATGTTTGTGATCTTTCTCTCGTGGAGGCGGTTGAAGACGACCAAGTGCTGAATTTGAGGTCAAATTCCTCTCAAGATGGAGAGGATGATACGGGTGGGACAAGCTGTCCAACAAGTACCCGACCATTCACACGAAGTCAAGCTCGGGAGTTACAAAAACTCCAAGCCTTATTCATGCAAATGGCCGTGTGTGAGTTGATCATTGAACCACCTAAGGATCTAAATGTTTTAAGGTGTGAAGATGGGCCTTGAAGTGTAATAAACTTACACTCCAAGGCCTCCATGGCCGGCTGCCCCAACATGGCCCATATGGTCATTTTGTCTTTCATTTGGCTTGTAATATAAATAGACAAGCTTAGAATTATTTTGCCTTAGTTTTCTCATTGTAATTTCAAGACAAAGGACTTGTAATATTTCTCTCTCTCTCTTCCATTGGGAGGCAGATTCGGCCAAGCTCCAAGAGTGAAGCTTGTGTTGTGATTTGGCTAGAAACAAGGATCTTGAGGTCATTGAGTTCCTCTTGGTCTAAGTAAGAACTTGGTGTTTATATTCAATAGTCTTAGGGTCCTCTCTTGATGTTAGGGTTCTTAGTCTCTTGAATATTATATGTCAAGTTATCTATCTTTTATTATCTTGTTGTTCTTGTCTTTGAGATCTTGAAGTCTAGTGAAGCCGGGTGGGGCTCTTTCGATTCACTAGCATTTGTGTTGGTTGTTGTTTTTGTTTTTGTTGTTGTTGGAATCTTTGTGTTGTGGACTTGATCTTGTATCACATGGGTCGATCCCGATACATCCTAGGGGCGACACGAAAGCCTAGCTTGGGTTAATGACATCCCAGGGGCGATAAGCCTAGCATGGGCTAATGATATCCCAGGGGCGACACGAAAGCCTAGCATGGGTTAATATAACATCCCAGGGGCGATAAGCCTAGCATGGGTTAATGATATCCCAGGGGAGACACGAAAGCCTAGCATGGGTTCTCATAACATCCCAGGGGTCAACGTACCTAGCATGGGTTAATCTCATCCTAGGGGCGACAGAATAGCCTAGCATGGGTAGAACAATAAAGATGAATAAAAGATGAAGACAAGAGGAGTAAAGAACGTAATATACATGGTTCCCCGCATACAGAAAGAGAGTTTATTCACATTTCTATTTCCTTACATTGATTTCATTATTGTTGTAATGATGTATGATTAATTTCTTATGAGCCTTACATATTCAGTACATTGTTCGTACTGACCCCCTCGGGGGAATTACCTTACATGTTGCAGGTGCAGGCACTAGTAGACCTTCATCGTAGGATTATTTGCAGATATTTGGTGAGGTCCAGTTGGTTCGGGTTCCCCTGAGTCATTGATGTATATTTGTTGTGGTGTTATATAAATTGTATAAAGCGGGGACTTGTCCCGACTGTAAGTTGGTCTTATTGATGCATCTGTTAGAGGCTTTTGTAGACATATGTGGGTATATGGATGTAAGAGACGAGTATGTAGAAGACGAATGTCTGTTTTGACTTAATGCCCTCAACGACCAAGTTTCCTAAATATATATATGTATAGCATATGTTTCCATGTTCATGTTTTCTGCATAGTTGCACACGGTTTAATAAGGTTCATACGAAGATATGCATACGAATGAACATAGGCAAAGGTTGGTTCTCTCGGGCATTATCGGCTACGGGTACCAATCATGTCTCGATGGGATTCGGGGCGTGACAGACATCTGGCCCAAGTAAAGCAGTTTCACCTGCTTCAAACCGTCCTATTGGTGATCTACATTTCCTTCCGTACAAAGCTTCATAAGGTGCCATTTTAATACTTGAATGATAGCTATTGTTATATGCAAATTCAATAAGAGGCAAATGGTCATCCCAACTGCCTTGAAAATCTAACGTACAAGCTCGTAGCATATCTTCAAGTGTCTGAATAGTACGTTCTGCTTGTCCATCAGTCTGAGGATGGAAAGTCGTACGCAAATTCACCCGTGTACCAAAACTCTGCTGGAAAGATCTCCAAAAGTGCGATGTGAACTGTGCTCCTCTGTCTGATATGATAGAAAGTGGAATACCATGCAATCGTACTATCTCTTTCACATACAACTTCGCATAATTCTCATCTGTATAGGTCGTCTTGATCGGTAGAAAATGTGCTGATTTGATAAGCCTGTCCACTATAACCCATATAGAATTGAATTTTTGCAGTGTACGAGGCAACCCTGTGATGAAATCCATATTAATCATATCCCATTTACACACTGGAAGATTGATACATTGCATGTAACCTCCTGGTTTCTGATGCTCTACTTTCACTTGTTGACAGTTCGGACATTGAGCGACAAATTCCGCAATGTTCTTCTTCATATTTCCCCACCAATACACTTCTTTCAAGTCATGGTACATTTTAGTAGCACCCGGATGAATAGAATAGCGCGAATGATGCGCCTCTGTCATAATTCGTGTCCTCAATTCATCTACATCTGGTACACATACTCTACCTTGGCATTGAAGTAACCCTTCTTGTGTAAGATCAAATGCCTTTGTCAAATCCTGCTGTACATTTTCCTTTAGATGCAATAACATAGAATCCGCAAACTGCTTCTCTTTCACTTCAGTTATTAAGGAGGATTCTGCTGCATTCTGCACAATAACCCTATCATCTGAGGATTCAATAAGGCGAACTCCCAAGCTGTCTAATTGATTTAAATCCTTGATTATCTCACGCTTTTCATTCAACTGACCACTAGTGCTTTCCACTGCCTTACGGCTCAATGCATCAGCTACTATATTTGTTTTGTCTGGGTGATAAAGAATATCAATGTCATAATTTTTTAAAATCTCCAACCACCTTCGTTGCCTCAAATTGAGTTCCTTCTTCTTAAAAAGATATTGCAAGCTTTTGTGATCCGTATAGATGTCAACATGAACCCCATATAAATAATGACGCCATATCTTTAAAGCAAAAACTACCACTTCCAATTCAAGATCATGTGTGGGATAGTTTTTCTCGTGTGGCCGTAATTGTCATGAGGCATATGCTATGACATTACCATATTGCATCAATACACATCCGAGGCCAACCTCGGAAGCATCACAATACACTACATAACCTTCGGTCCCTTCGGGAAGCACTAAAACTGGTGTGGAGGTTAATTTACGTTTCAGCTTTTGGAACCTTTTCTCACATACGTCATTCCACTGAAATTTTACCACCTTATGTGTAAGCTTTGTTAACGGTGCTGCAATAGAGGAAAAACCTTCTACAAACCTTCTATAATACCCTGCCAGTCCAAGAAAACTATGAATTTCTGTGGGTGTCGTAGGTCTTGGCCAATTTTTCACTGCTTCAATCTTTTGTGTATCAACCTGTATGCCTTCATCTGATAAAATGTGACCCAAGAATGCAACTAATTTCAACCAAAACTCGCACTTAGAGAATTTGGCATACAACTTCTGCTCACGGAGAATCTGTAGTACTTTCCGCAAGTGATTAGCATGGTCCTCCGGTGATCTTGAATAAACTAGGATGTCATCTATAAATACCATGAAGAACACGTCCAGAAATGGCTTAAACACCCTATTCATCAAATCCATGAACACAGAGCATTTGTTAGCCCAAATGACATAACTAAGAATTCATAATAGCCATACCGTGTTCGGAAAGCTGTCTTGGGTACATCTTCTTCTCTAACTCTGACTTGATGGTAACCCGAATTCAAGTCGATCTTTGAAAAACACCTGGCACCCTATAACTGATCAAACAAATCATCAATGCGAGGGAGGGGATATTTGTTCTTGATCGTTACCTTATTCAATTGTCGATAGTCGATGCACATTCTCAAGGTGCCATCTTTATTTCCCACAAATAATACCGGTGCACCCCATGGGGATATACTAGGCCTAATGATTCCCTTGTCCAGCAAATCTTTCAATTGCTCCTTCAATTCACGTAATTCTGCTGGAGCCATTCAATATGGGGGAATAGAGATAGGCTGAGTTCCCGAAATCACGTCAATGCCAAATTCTACTTCTCGTTCTGGGGGTAAACCTGGAATATCCTCTGGGAATATATCTAGAAATTCATTGACCACTGGGACCGACTGCGGAGTTAGTGGTTCCGCTTCGGTATCTTTCACCCGTACTAGATGACATATATAACCTTTAGCAATCATTTTTCTGGCTTTCAAATAGGAAATAAATCTCCCTCGTGGTGCCCCTACATTACCCTGCCATTCAAGAACATTTTCTTGCGGAAAACAAAATTGTACCTTCTTGGCCCGACAATCTACCGTAGCATAACAAGAGGCCAAACAATCCATGCCCATGATCACATCAAAATCCACCATAACTAATTCGATGAGATCGGCCAATGTATCATGACTACACACAGTTACCACACAGTTACGATACACTCTCTTTGTAATAATATATTCGCCAACCGGTGTAGACACTTCAATTGATTTAATTAATAATTCTGGTGCCTTTGCAAATTTTGCAGCAATCAATGGGGTAACATAGGAAAATGTAGAACCTGGGTCAATCAGTGCATATACATTATGTGAGAATACGAGTAATGTACCTGTGACAACATCAGGGGAAGCCTATAAATTCTGTCGGTCCACTAAAGCATAAGTACGATTCTGGACCCCGCTAGTACTGGCTGCTCCTCTGTCACCTCTACCACGGCCTAGCTGCACCGCTCGGCCCTGTGAAGGAACCGATGCTGATGACGCAACAGCCGACCCAGCTAGTCGTGCCATACCACCCATGCTCTGCTGTGGACAATCTCTCGCTATATGCCCCGGCATACCACACCAAAAGCAGATATTCATCCCTAACCTACATGTACCTATGTGCATACGCCCGCAGTGCTGGCACTGCTGACGGGGAAAACCTGCTGCCTGTGACCCATGAACTCCTCTACTCTACCCCGATGGACCACCCCTAGACCCTCGAAACTGAGAATAAGCTCCTGTGGAATAGGAGAACGATGGTCTAGGTGGTCTAGGAAACATACGGGGCCTAGATCCTCTTTGGGACATCATAGGTGGTCCCATAGGTCTAGCTGTCCCCTATCAAATTCATGTACCCTTCGTCTCTGTCTTTGATCTTTCATTTTCTGAGCGAACGCTTGAATTCTCGCTATATCCATGTCTTCGTTCAAGGCAGCAATAGTGCAATCCCGTACCAAATATGGCTCTAGTCTGTCCACATATCTATGGACTCTATCTGTCATCGTAGCCACCACATTTAGCGCATATCTAGCCAAGGAATTAAATTGTAAACTGTATTCCCTGACGCTCAGATTTTCCTGTCGTATATTTAGGAACTGATCCGCACGTGCTTCCCGGATCTCATAAGGAAGATAATGATCGAGGAAAGCCACTTTAAACTCTTCCCATGTAGGTGGATTTGCACCAATATCACGGGATTTATTCCAATCCTCGTACCATAATATCGCCTCTCCTTTCAGCTTATATGCAAGAAGTTCAACTGTTTTGACCCCTGTCACATGCATCACTTCCAAGGCCCTCTGAATTTGATCCACGAAGTCCTGTGGATCTGCTTTTGGATCCGACCCAGATAATATAGGAGGGTCAAGTTTTAAGAAATCCTGTGTCCTGCGCCTTGCCATTCTAGCCGCATCCTCATCATGTGTCATTGCACCAGCTCGTCCCTGGCTTTGTGCCGCCACTAAGTGTGTCAACATATGTACAACATTTCTAATGTCTTGATCTGTGGCATTCATCGGTGGTTCTGCGTGTACTTCTCTACCAATTGGATCTTCCGGAACTGGGAAGGTAGATGAAGACCGCGATGATATTTCAGCATTTGCTCCACCTTGACTAGCTTGGTCAGTTGGTAATCTGCTCATTCCTTCTCCAGCAGGCACATCAACCTGGATCCCTTTATCCCTTCCTCTTCTAGTGTTCGGCATTGTTACTATATTAAAGAGAAATAATTACTATGGTCAGACACGGCTTTGTAGACACCCTTAGAACGACCTGCTCTGATACCATTTTTGTCACGCCCCGAATCCCATCGAGACATGATTGTCACCCATAGCCGATAAGGCCCGAAAGAACCAACCTTTGCCTATGTTCAATCATATGCATATCATAATCATAACCACCATTACATAAGAACATGAACCGTTAGTATTGGAAATCATGGATATTGGGAATCATGGCATATATATACACATTTGAGAAACTTGGCCGTTGAGGCTATCAAAACAAGACTTCATGAGTCACCTTATATACATATACCCACGTACGTCTACAAAAGCCTCTAACAGATGCATTGACCAATACAAACCAAAAGTCGGGACAAGTCCCCGCTTTATACAACATGTACATCACCAAAACATATATACACTCTGACTCGGAGAAGCCCCAAATTAGCTGGAGCTCACCAAAGAACCGCTAACACTGGCAATCTACTGGGGAGGCCTACTTGTACCTGCGCCTGCAGCAAGTAAGGTAAATTCCCCGAGAGGGGTCATTACAAAATAAGTACTAAGTATGTAAGGCTCAGATGAAACTGTACAATACATGAATATTTCAATGAACACAAAACATATGAATAATCAATGTGAATAATTCACCATTTTGCATTTTGGGAAACCATGTGGATTTCTTTCATTACTTTCTTTTCTTTCTTTATCTCAATGCTTATCTGTCAATACATGTGTCACAATGTACCCGGGCCCTTACTGATCAGTGGGTCTTTACATAACCGTCATGTTGGGATCGGGTCGAGCTAGGCTTATGCCCCTAGACCTGCCACCCATAAATCAATGCATCGGGATCTAGTCGAGCTAGGCTTGTGCCCCTAGACTTGCCACCCATAAATCAATACATCGGGATCGAGTCGAGCTAGGCTTATGCCCCTAGACTTGCCACCCATAAATCAATACATTGGGATCGAGTCGAGCTAGGCTTATTCCCCTAGACTTGCCACCCATAAATCAATACATCGGGATCGAGTCGAGCTAGGCTTATTCCCCTATACTTGCCACCCATACTTGATCATTGACCACATATGCATTACTTTGTTCTTTACTTTGAGATTGGTACAATGGTTGCCATATCTTTATTTGAAACTTTGGATCATTAATCAATGAGTGAGAGACATGAGAAACTTGGCAACATAATGCTATTAGAACCATAACACCATGGGAACCATTGGAACAATAATCAATGAACAAGAGACATAAGTATAGTCACTATTGGAACATTGGAGCATAACCTTATTTGAGCTTTTGGAACATTAACCATGATTATGAGACATGAGACTCACAAATGATCCATGAGTAGGAAATATATGACAATGACTATTGATAAATGGATATAGGATACCTTAGCACATTTCGGGATAGGACTAGTGAAATAGCAGTGTGGATACTATTTGCCGCAGAAAGATACGGACAGAGTAACCTTACATACCTTGTACTCTGAATACGGATATACAATCCTAGTTGTGCTTATAATAGTCCCGCTCCTTCTTTATGTGTCACTCTACAACACAAATACATAACGGAATTCACATTAACCAACAACTACTTTACAATTGCATATAACATCAATGGGGTACATGTTTGCTTTGAAACATGTCATTTCCCCTTGACAAAACCATTGATAGAATCATTATTCCAAAAATCCTCCAATATTCCCAACATTTACCAATACATGATAATCAATACATTACACCAAAACACTTCCCCTTTACACTTTCTTATCCACACAACATCATAAACAATCCATCAATTCACCTTAATACACTTCATAGCACAAATCGGCCAAAATCCCACAATTTGGACTTATAGAAAAATAACAAGTTAAATAACAAAATAAAACCATACACATTCATATTTTATCCATACCATGATCTTTCATCAAAGGCACAAGCCATAATTCAAGTTCAAATGACCAAGATAGCACATCTCCCATCAAAAGCAAAAATACACTATTCACCACCTTGCCAACATAACTATCATAATATACATAATATACCATGCATATAATATGGTAATACATGATAATAAATACTTACCAAGTCTTGGAATAGGATGATCTTCTCCAAAAGTTGACTTAGGGTTTTGAGAGCTAAAGGGGTTCTCTTGTTATTTTCTAGAAAAACATAGAAATACATGTGTGTTTGTAATGGATAAACAAGAAGATTGTTACACCTTTATATAGGCCCTAAATTGCCCTCCTTAGTCACTCTTTAGCATTAAATGTTATATCTAGAAGGTCAAATGGAAGAATGGGTCATTTGACCCATTTGGGCCATGGTTTCTTTTCATTTTTGGGTCCTTTTTGGGCCCAATTCACTTAATCCAATAAAATCAATAATTCCTCGTGTTTAAGTCATATTATACGTGTTACAACAATATTCCCACTCATACTATTCATATCCATGGCCTCAATTCCAACAATAAGTGATTCTAGCCACGTATGGCTCATTTTGACCAAAAAGGTAAAATCGTCATTATGACGCCAAATTCGTTCTCGAGTAATTTTATCATACCAATATAATATTTCATTCATTTCATGTATACACTCGTGATTGTAGAAGAAACGTGGCAAAAATCGGCTCAGTACGACCCCGGATACCCTTGGAACTTAGAAATTTCCAACTTTTGAAAAAGTGGAAAAACCAAGGTGGCACGCCCTTGTGCACCCCATACTTAGTTTTTTTAGTCCAGAGCGGTGTGTCATAGTCCCAAATGTTCCCCATACTTAGTTTTTTTGAAAATTCTATTTTTCGACTTCTCTTCGCGGGTTCGGTTAGATACTTCAAGTCCTATTCTTTAACTTGCTTCTTAACCTTAATATACTTTGTTTAAGGGTCCTCTTAGCCTCGTTTTGAACCCCACAAATGTTCCATGAAAATGGCAAAACACCTTCTATGTAAGTTTAATCACATAATAAGAGCCAACTTCAATTATCTCATCAATAGCATTACCAAATACATACTTATAGCTCTTGATACTTACGTAAACATTATTTAGTGTCGTCAAGCAGGGTTGGGAACGTACGGGGTGTTACAAAAACCATCCTTCAATTTAACAAACATGCACACTTCACACATAGTGAACTTCTCAATACTCCACCAACATAACCAACATAATATACACCATATATTATGCATAAAATATATTAATCAATCGTAATAAACACTTACCAAGTCTTACAAATTGATGATCTTGGCCCAAGGAATGACTTAGGGTTCTTGAGAGGCAAAAAGATAATTGTAGAAAAGTCTAAAAAAGGCATGGGGGTAGCAAATGAATAAAATCTGATTATTTCCACCTTATATAGTCCCCTAATGGTGTTTTGTAACCACACACTTGGTCCACTTATGATTTAGCAACTTGGTCTTGCAAGAATGGCTCAAGAATGGGTCATCCCTTCATTTGGGCCATGTATTTATATGATTTTTGGGCCTCCCTTGATCCCAATGGCTCAAGACTTCTTTATCCCACCAAATTTTATGTATAACTCCTTATATATATGTATATATATAGGTCCCTCAAGTCACTCTTATCCATCTCTTGGCATTAAATGCATGGTTGATTGGTCAAATAGACCAATATTGAAAGAATGGGTCAAATTTTCCATGTTGGGCCATGTCTTCTTGTTAATTTTGGGCTTCATTTTTGGGCCCAATAATACAAGACTTATTAATGCCCACAAATTAATGTATAATTCATCAATCCCCTCATGTCTAACTAATTCCATAAATGTACACGTAGTCGTATAGATTCGAAAGCATATGGGGTGTTACATTCTCCCCCCCTTAGGAACATTCGTCCTTGAATGTTGACAACATTGTCTCATGTGCAACAAATGCATATCTATATGAGTATCTCTATACATACACTCATATAGAAACTTACTTAGTCTTTCTCCACTTACACACTTTTGAACTTTTTGCTTCTGTTTGGAACAATGATGGGTACCTTGGTCTCATCATTTGTTTTTCATCTTCTCATATTATCTACTCGACTCGTTAATTCCTCCAGAGAACTTTTACTAAAGTTACAGATATATTTACTAACCTTTGCACTTATCAGTCTAGCATAGCAATAGGTATCTCTTCCTAAAGGGATCCTCCGTAACTTGTATATTTTCAAGGGGAGCAATATGAAATGAAACTCTCATGCACGTCCGGCACGTTTCACACCCTTTCTTTCCAAATCCACTTACCCTTTTCATTGGTGACACTGTCAAGAGTATTTTCTCATTTATGATCACAAAATCTATTATACCATCACGATATGTTCTTTCCACTATACTAAACTCACCGACAGGCATATCTACCTACTTATCTTTGCCTGTACCTCTTCTTGTTATTGGAATTTTTCTATACCAAAGGAAAACAATTACCATGGTCAGATACAATTCAACTTACATCACTGGCTCTATTGCACGATCTAGAAGTGAAGAAAGGAAACAACATCCTAAATGTCCCGTAGCCTCCTACTTATAAATGTGGTGCATAACACATTAATAAGTAAGACTCTACTCAGACACGGCTTTGCAAACACCCTTAGAACGAACTGCTCTGATACCACTTTTGTCACGCCCCGACTTCCAAAGAGGCGTGATTGGCACCCGAAGCCGATATGGCCCGAGAGAACCAATCTTTACTCACGTCTATTCATATGTATGCCTCTTTAAGAATAACATACTATCTCATGTAACTGATAAAATATAAAATGTCCTTGGCGGAAGACATGGAAAACATGTACATTATATGAAACTATGGTCATTAGAGCCATCAAGTCAAAATGAACATACATCTCTTGCATTCACATACCCACATATGTCTACAAAAGCCTCTAACTGATGCATTTACAAGACCAACTAAAAGTCAGGACAAGTTCCCACTTTATACAACATTTACAACATCAAAACAACTGCACAACTGTGACTCAAAAAGTCCCGAAGCAACTGGGGCTCACCAAAGATCTGCAATTAACTGTCAACCTACTGTGGAGGTCTACTAGTGCCTGCACCTGCAATATGTAAGGTAAGTCCCCTAAGGGGGTCAGTACAAAGAATGTACTGAGTATGTAAGGCTCATAAGAGATTCATTATACACAATAACAATGATAATGGAATCAATATAAAAGAAATAGTGAACGTGAACAAACTTTCTTTCTGTATGTGGGGAACCATGTACGTTACGTTCTTTCTTTCTCTTGCCTTTACTTTACTTTACTTTTACATCACTCTTATACTGTCTAGGCCCTCATCATGCAGGTGTTCTTTTCACCCCATGGATAACATATCATCGTCATGCAGGTATTCTTTTCACCTCATGGATAAGATCATATCATCTTGCGGGTGTTTGCACCCCATGGATAAATTAACATCATCATGCGGGTGTTTGCACCCTATGGATACATTAACATCATCATGCGGGTATTTTAACCCCATGGATACATCCCATAATTCGGGGAATAGTCATCATGCAGGTGGTGATGCCACCCCATGGATACACTCATAATATTACACCTTACCTCATTCTTTAAATTTTATGAGATCGGTACCTTTACTTGTGAAAGATTGATACGCTCGCTTATGAGAGATTGACACTTTTAGTTATGAGAGATTAATACATTCGCTTGTGAGAGATTGATACTTTTATGATACATTGAGGATCGTGATACTATTGGAAACACACATATATGCTTTACCTCGTGTCCTTACTTTCAAGAGATGGACACCTTTACTTGGGAGGGATAGATATATTAACTTGCACATTACCTCTATATTACTCCTGTGCGATCTTATATGAGTAAGCATATGATACCGAACCTCCACCTTTGGTGGGCTATAATAAATAACATAGCATAATATTGGGATTTCCCATATTGAACTTGTACTCTTTAGAGTGTGATCCATACCCAATGAAACATATAGTAACCAAGCGCCTTACCTCTTTACAATCTTATACCCTTTACCAAGTTATGAGAGTGACACATTAAAGATCATGACATTATTTGAAGCACACGCTTATATATTACTTCACTCTTTTACCCCATGAGATTGATACCCTTAGACTTTCTAGAGATTGAGATAATGACAGTCATAGCACTATTAAAACTTAGAGCATAACATTCTAGAAACGTTGGAGTTATAATATTTTTGGAACCATGGAATCGTTTTCACCCTACATCTATGATTTTCCTACACTTTTGCCCCCAACAAACATACATAACTTAATGCCTTGCTCTTGAGAGGTTAGTATACTAGCTTGCACATTAGTTCTTCATTGCCCATATGAAATTGGTACAAAGATAATCATAATCTTATTAGACTTTGGAACATAACATGATTGGAATAATGTCGTTAAAACTAGACAAGCTCTCTTTACTTCATCACTCTCATTGAGACAGTTCTCTTAGAATTCATAACATTATGACAGCTTTGGAACCTTATTCAATAAATATGAAATATGTGAACCATACTTCATTTAGGAGTAGGACACATGGAATAGCGAGATACGTCAATCGTAGTTGGAATTCTATAGAACCCTCATGGAATGCAACACTTTTGGAACCTTAGGATAATGATCCATATTAGATAATGAACATGATTCAACCAATGGGCATGGGTTTTATGATTCACCATTGACCAATGAGTCAGGAACTTATGAGTAATACTAGTCAACTACCGGATACGGAATTCCTTAGAGCATTTCGGAATCGAATGAGTACTATGACAACGTGAACACCATATGCTGCAGAAGGATATAGAAGAGTAACCTTACATACTTGTACTTCCAAGTATGAGTACACAAGTCTATATATGAACACAACAGTCCAGCTTCTTCCTTATGTTTCACTCTACAATACAAATCCATAATGGAACTCACGTTAACAACTATTCACCATACAAGTGTACAAAACGACGATGAACTATATGACTGCCTCATAGCTTCATTTCACCCCTTACAACACAATCCACTACATTATCATATCAACAACACCATAACATTACACACATTGACCTAAATATCATACATCAATATCATTTCACATCACACTTACCCATTGCGCTCTATCATTCCATCACATTTATTCTTATCAAATTGGCCTCATAACCACATATGTACAACAATACCCACTTAATACAGTCCAATGTACCTCCATACGACACTTTAAAGTCATTAAAACGACATCACAGGCTGCTAATTATATCCATAAAGGGTATCGAGGCTTTCGGGGATCAACTAGATACGAAAACATACAAACCGGACCTGGAGGCTGACTTGCGCTGTCACCTGCACCCGTAGGTGGCTGAGGTGCGCGCTTATATTCCCTATGGCAGCATCCAGAGGCATCTGCGTTGGCATCTATGCCCGCAGGTGTCTCCGTCTGCGGGGGCGGATGCCCGTTTTGGTCCGAAATGGTCTTTTGGGGGTCTTTTTCTGCAATGAATGGTCCATAATCATAAAAAAACTTATTTTGACATATTTTTGATCATATTGAATACCCACAATCAGCCATGGTCTCACAACACACTATAACATCTCCAAAACGACACTTTACGGTCAATACGTCACCAATGCCATAACCAATTTCACAATAGAAATTCCAAACATTATCACCATGACAAAACAAGGAAATACTATATTCACATCTCACATGTCAATATTAACTCCATCATGTTCACTTCCTTCAAGATCACAAGTCTATGTTCAAGTTTACAAGACAAAACCATCCTCCGATTTAATAAACATGCACACTTCACACATAGTGAACTTCTTAATACTCCACCAACATAACCAACATAATATACACCATATATTATGCATAAAATATATTAATACATCATAATAAACACTTACCAAGTCTTACAAATTGATGATCTTGGCCCAAGGAATGACTTAGGGTTCTTGAGAGGCAAAAAGATACTTGTGGAAAAGTCTAGAAAAGGCATGGGGGTAACAAATGAATAAAATCTGATTATTGCCACCTTATATAGTCCCCTAATGGTGTTTTTTAACCACACACTTGGTCCACTTATGATTTAGCAACTTGGTCTTGCAAGAATGGGTCAAGAATGGGTCCTCCCTTCATTTGGGCCATGTATTTATATGATTTTTGGGCCTCCCTTGAGCCCAATGGCTCAAGACTTCTTTAGCACACCCAATTTTATGTATAACTCCTTATATATATATATATATATAGGTCCCTCAAGTCACTCTTATCCATCTCTTGGTATTAAATGCATGGTTGATTAGTCAAATGGACCAATATTGAAAGAATGGGTCAAATTTTCCATGTTGGGCCATGTCTTCTTTTTAATTTTGGGCTTCATTTTTGGGCCCAATAATACAAGACTTATTAATGCCCACAAATTAATGTATAATTCATCAAAACCCTCATATCTAACTAATTCCATAAATGTACACGTAGTCGTATAGATTCGAAAACATACGGGGTGTTACAGAAATGTAGATCACCAATTGGATGGTTTGAAGCGGGTGAAACTGCTTTACTTGGGCCAGATCTTGTTCATCAAGCTATGGAGAAAGTTAAAGTGATTCAACAATGATTACAAACGGCCCAGAGTCGACACAAGTCATATGCTGATGTTAGAAGAAGAGTACTTGAGTTCGCCATAGGTGATTGGGTATTTCTGAAGGTGTCACCAATGAAGGGAGTAATGCGACTCGGAAAGAAAGGAAAATTGAGCCCACGATATATAGGCCCAAATGAAATTATTAGAAGATTTGGGCAAGTTGTGTATGAGCTGGAACTACCCCAGGAACTCTCCACAGTCCATCCCGTATTTCATGTGTCAATGCTTCGAAAGTGCATAGGGGATCCATCTCATTTTACTCCTATTGAAGATGTCCAAGTTACAGAGGATCTTACCTATGAAGAGGTACCTATTTACATCGGGATAGACAAGTGAAGCGGCTGAGGAATAAATATATAGCATCCGTAAAGGTACTTTGGAGAAATCAGCAAATAGAAGAAGTCACATGGGAAGCTGAAGAGAGGATGAAATCCAAGTATCCTTATTTGTTCCAAAGGAAAGAATGACAAGTAAGTATTTTTAAGCTTTGAGTGTATATCTATATGATTACATGACAAATGTTCCTAAACTTGTAATTGTTTACTTTGAAATGATAACACTAACATCCGAGGACGAATGTTTCTAAGGGGGGAGAATGTAACACCCCATACGTTTCCGAGTCTAGATGACTACCGTAACATTTATGGGAGAATGGAAACATGAGATTTGATGAATTATGTATTAATATGTGGGCATTAATAAGTCCTACACAACTGGGCCCAAAATGAAGCCCAAAATCACAAAGGAAGACATGGCCCAACATGGGATTTTAATCCATTCTTCCAATTTGCTCCATTTGACCAAATCAACCCTTGCATTTAATGCTAAGGAAGAGATAAGAGAGACATGAGGGACTTTATAAAAAGGTAAAAAAATCAGATTTTTATTTCGATTGAACTCTCATGCCCTTTTCTAACTTTTCCACATTTTTCTCTCAAATAGACAAACCCTAAGCTCTCATCTCTTTGTGGCCAAGATCATCAAATTTTAAGACTTGGTAAGTGTTTTTTATGATGGTTTAATATATTTTATGCATTATATATGGTTTATACTATGTTGGTTATGTTGGTGGAGTATTAAGAAGTTCACAAGGTGTGAAATGTTACATGTTTGCTAAATCGGAGGATGGTTTGCCTTGTAAACTTGACTATGCACTTATGGTTTTGAAGAAAGTGAACTTGGTGGAGTAAATATTTACATGTGATATGTGATTATAGTCTTACTTTGTTTTATTCTTGTGCATAACGTTTGGAATTGTTGTTGCGATATTGGTTACGGTTTTGGTGCCGTATTGGCCGTAAAGTGTAGTTTTGGGTGCTTTTATGTGTGTTGTGAGACCATGGATGAACTTTGGTGTTTAATATGATCCAAAATATGCCAAAATACGTTTTGTTATGATCATGGACCATTCATGGAATTAAAAGACCCAAAAGAGGCCATTTCAGACCAAAACGGGCATCCGCCCCCACAGACGAGGGCATCTGCGGGCACAGATGCCAACGCAGATGCCCCTGCAATTTTCCAATGGCCATCTGTGTGTGCACCTGATCCACCTGCGGGCTCATGTGGCAGCGAAGGTCACCCCCAGATCCGATTTTGTATGTTTTCATAACTAGTCGATCCCCGGAGGCCCCTATACCCTTTTTGGATGTAATTATCAACTTGTGGTGTTGTTTTAATGACTTTAAAGTATCGTATGAAGGTGTGTTGGACTGTATTAAGTATGTATGTTTGTTCACATGTTGTTATGAAGGAGTAATTGTGAAGAAATGATAAAGAGAAAAGCGTAAAGGGCAAGTGAGGTGTGAAATGCTATCGATGTATGATTTCTTGGTTAATGTGTGTAAGGTTATGGTGTTATGGATATGAAATGGCATTGGATTGTATTTTAAAGGGTGAAATTATGTTATACGGCAGTCATTTAGTTCATTATCGTCTTGTACGCCTGTATAGTAACTAGTTGCTAATGCAAGCTCCGATATGTACTTGTATTGTAGAGTATAAGACGTAAAAAAGGAGCTGGACTATTGTGTTCATACATAGACTTGTGTATTCATACTTGGAATTTAAGGTATGTAAGGTTACTTTGTCCATATCTTCTCTGCAGCATATAGAATTCACATTGACGTTACCCTTGTCCTATTCCGAAATGTGTGAAGGTATACTATTCCCGGTTATCCATGGTTATTATCACAAGTTTCCTATTCATTGATCAATTATGAATCATATGTCTTCTATTCATTGATAATGTTCCAAAAGCTCAACAAGGTTATGTTCCAACGTTCCAATAGTAATTATACTCATGTCTCTTATTCATAGATTATTGTCCAATGGTTCCAATGGTATTATGTTTCCAAGAAGGCTATGTTGCCAACAATGCTTATTTACATGTCTCTCACTCGTTGGTTAATGATCTAAAGTTCCAAGTAAAGTTATAACTATCATTGTGTCAATCTCAAAGTAAAGAACAAAGTATTGCATATATGTGGTTAATGATTGAGTGCGAGTGGCAGCTTTGGGGGCAAAATGCCTAGCTCAAGCCGATCCCGAGATTGTTGAATCAGGGGGTAGTCCTGGAGGCAATAGCCTAGCTCGGACCGATCCTGACAGGGGGCAGCTCTCGATGTAATAACCTAGCTCGAGCCGAACCTGAAATGTTGGTAAGGGTGGCAGCTCTAGAGGTAGTAAGCTAGCTCGAGCCGATCCCAATATATTCATAGGGTGGAAGCTCTAGAGGCATAAGACTAGATCGAGCCGATCCCAATATAACGATATGTTATATTAAAACCCACTGTTCAGTCGGGGCCCGGGTATCACAAGTCACAGGCAAAGATGAATAATCATAGAAGCAAAGATACAAAGAAAGTAAAGAAATCAACATACATGGTTTCCAAAATTCAGTATAGTGACTTATCCATATTGATCATTTATTGTATTTGAGTTCATTGACTTATTTACATATCATACAGTTTCATTTGAGCCTTACATACTCAGTACATTCTTCGTACTGACACCTCTTGGGGGATCTACCTTACTTGCTGCAGGCACAGATACTAGTAGGCCTCCACAGTAGGTTACCAGTTGTTGCGGATCATTGGTGAGCTCCAGTTAGTCCGGGGCTTCTCCGAGTCACAGTTGTACATATGTTTTGGTGTTGTACATTTTGTATAAAGCAGGGACTAAGCTAGTTGGGTCCATAAATGGACAGTTCCTTCCAACCCACCATAAAGGTGAGCCTTGTTGGAATTAATTGACGCCCAGACTAAGTACATAAAATGGAGAAGATCACCAGCCCAACACCTAAATATAACTAAGTCCCAACATGACATGATCCAACTAGAATTAGACCAAGTAAGTGGACAATTTTGGACAACTTATATAGCCAAGTAGGTGCATCACCTACTTGGAGTATGTTTGACCAAAAATTGGCTAAGGATGGACCAAAAAGAGGAGGTTAAAGAGGGAGTATATAGGTATATTTTCAGCTCATTTTTCCATTTATTTCATTGCTGAAAAACTGTCCAAAAAATTAAAACACTCTCTCCTCTCTGAAACCCCAATCAGCCGCCCCAAATTTCCCTAGGGTTCTTGGGTGAATCCTCCACTTTGAAAGCCTTGGTAAGTGTTTACCCTTGTATATTAATGTAATTTATGTATAATAAAGTGTGGAAGGAAGGTTGGTTATGTTTAAAATGTATAGGGAAGTCCCTTAATTAGTGGCAGTTCACTTGTGTTAGTTTTACTGAATTTGTCTTCCTTGTAGTTTGAACTTGTATAGGGGATTAAGGTGTTGAATAAATTAAGTTAGAAGGATAAAATTTCAGTATATTAAAGTGTGTTTCTTCCCCTAAATCATTCCTTTGATGTATGGTTTGATGGAAATGTTTATGCGTGTTTGTAATGGAACGTTTGGTGTGGTGAAAAGAGAAATACTCTCTTGGTATGTTAAACTGAATTTTGGAACTATTGTGGACTGTTTTTGGTATGTTATTGTGGAAGGCAGTAGGGTGACCTTATGGGATGAATATATGGAGTTTCGTTGGAGTGGAAATGTAAAGGATAAACTAGGTAGGTAATCCTATTGGTTTGTAATGTTTATGTCATCATATGGACTGTTTTGGTAACATTGTTGTTGTGAGGTAGTGGGCTGCCGTGTAGGAGCTGGAATAGAGTTACGTGGAAGTATAAAGGAGGTTGGAATGAGATACCATGTTTTGGGGTGGTCGGACAAAGTTTACTTCCCGTTAAGTAGTTAGTTACGGCCTTGTAAACATATAATGTGATTAGCTTTTAATGTAACTCCATTATGTACTTATATTGTAGAGTAACACATAAGGAAGGAGCTGAATTGTTGTAGTCACGTGGTGTGAAGTTAAGGTATGTAAGGTTACTCTTTTCCTTATCCTTTGGCATCATATATTGTCCACCTAGCTAATGACCTTGTTTCAACTGCGACATGTTCTAAAGTACCTCAATACATATTTACTATCAAATTTCATATGTTCTCTTTTGTTGTGACAAAAAGGATCCATAATGTTATTACCACCACTATAACTTCAAAGATTAAATAAAGTAAGCAACTCAATATGGTTATGTTCGGGTGGCAGCTCGAGGGGGCTTATAGCCCAGCATAGAGATGATCCCAGATTATGTTACCACTGATCAGTTGGGTATATGTATGGCATGCCGTATAAAGACAAGAAAGTAAAGAAAGAAAAAGGAAGTAATGAATGTAATGTATACGGTTCCACGATTACAGTAAATTTGGTTTATCATTATTATCTATTCATTTGTATCTGATTCCATTAGAGTTCTTATATTTTATACAGTTACATTTAGCCTTATATACTCAGTACATTCTTTCATACTGACGTCCCTCTTGTGGGACCCACCTTTCATGCTATAGGTACAGGAGCTAGTAGGTCTCTCCAATAGGAGCACAGGATATCTATAGGTTATTGGTGAGCTCCAGTTTGATTCAGGGCTTTCTGAGTCAGTTGTATGTATTTTTGGTATTGTATAGCAGTGAGGTGTAAGGCGCGGGTTTGTCCCAACCTTAGATAAGTCCATGTGTTTTTGTTTAGAGGCTTTGTAGACATTATAAAGTCCAGCAGGGTAGTGGTTCGTCTTTTAGATGTTATGGCCCCAACGGCCAAGTTTTGTATATCTATTTGGTATTCACCTGCCTATTGTATTTTACCAATATATCATGTCCATACACTGCAGCATACTTGTTAGCTCAATTACATGCATAAGAAATGCATGAACGTAGGTTGGTTCTCTCGGGCCTTAACATCTCCGGGTGCCAGTCCGCTCTTATGGGACTTGAGGTGTGACAAAAGTTGTATCAAAGCAGGTCATCCTAGGGAGTCTACAAAGCCATGTCTGAGTAGAATCTTGCTTATGGATGTGTTGTGCACCACATCTATACGTAGAAGGCTATGGGACATTTAGGGGTTGTTTCTTTTTCTTCATTTCTTAGATCGTGCGATAGAGCTAATGATGTATTTAACCTTACATAATTTGTTTTCTATATAGTGAAGATGCCAATTACAAGAAGGAGTAAGAATAAAAGTAAGCAAGTGGATATGGCTGTCGGAGAAGGGAAAAACAAGTCACCACTTAGACAAGTTAATCAGAGTGAGACTCAGGATGAGTTTGCATCAAGGACTTCTTCTACTCCACCATCTCCAGAATAATTAAGGCAGAGAGGAGTACCCCCAGAATCACTTATTAATCCTACTGAGCAGGATTTAAGAAATGTGATGCAATTATTGACTTGTGTAGTTGTTGGAAAAGGTCAAGGAAAAGCTGGTCTGACTATGGGTACTACTGGTACAGATAGGAAAGCTAGTCTACGGACACAGGATTTCCTCAAATTAGATCCTCCCACATTCACCGGATCAGATCTTAATGAAGATCCATAGGACTTTATGGATCAAATCCAAAGAGCTTTGGGTGTTATGCATGTATCTGGTATAGAGACAGTTGAGCTTGCAGCGTATAGATTAAAGGAGAGGCTATCTTATGGTATGAAGATTGGAAACGAACTAGAGGCACCGGTGCACCTTCAGCTAGTTGGGAAGAGTTCAAAATGGCATTTCTTGATCATTAACTTTCATTTGAGATTCGAGAGGATCGTGTAGATCAATTTTTAAATCTTCGTCAGGTTAATATGAGCGTAAGGAAGTACAAACTTCGATTTAACTCTTTGGCTAGGTATGCCTCTAATGTGATGGCTACTATGGATGATAGAGTTCATCGTTATGTGGATAGACTGGATCCCAATTTGGTTAGAGATTGTACTATTGCTGCTCTAAATGTGAATTTTGGTTAAAATCTGTAGTATTCTTGGGTCATATTGTATCTGATGAAGGAATAAGGGTTGATACTAAAAAGATAGAAGATGTAAAAAACTAGCCAAGACCTATAACGCCTACAGAGATTCGTAGTTGTCTCGGGTTGGCAGGTTATTATAGAAGGTTTGTTGAAGGATTTTCTTCTATTGCTGCACTTTTAACAAAGCTAACACACAAGGAAACCAAGTTTCAATGGAATGATGCATGTGAGAAAAGTTTCCAAGATCTGAAGAATAAGCTAACCTCTACACCCGTATTGGTACTTCTAGAAGGCGCAGAAGGGTATACAGTGTGTTGTGATGCTTCAGGAGTTGGCTTGGGATGTGTATTGATGCAGCATGGTAAAGTGATAGCTTATGCCTCAAGACAATTGCGGCCTCATGAGAAAAATTATCCGACACATGATCTCGAGCTAGCAGCAGTAGTATTTGCTTTAAAGATATGGCGCCACTACTTGTATGGGGTTCATGTTGATATATATACTGATCATAAGAGTTTGCAATATATCTTTAAGCAGAAGGACTTAAATTTGAGGCAACGGAGGTGGCTGGAATTATTAAAAGATTATGACATTGATATTTTATATCATCCGGGGAAAGCAAATGTGGTAGCTGATGCATTAAGTCGTAAGGCAATGAGGAACACTTATGGCCAGCTTACAGAAAGACAAGGTTTAATCAAGGATCTACATAAATTAG
Organism: Capsicum rhomboideum; assembly: GCA_031232105.1. NCBI lineage: Eukaryota > Viridiplantae > Streptophyta > Magnoliopsida > Solanales > Solanaceae > Capsicum > Capsicum rhomboideum. The sequence continues at coordinate 62,119,752 of CP124710.1, read as the reverse complement.
CTAGCTTAGGGGTTCGCCTTCTTGAAACTCTAGATGAAGGAGTTGTTGTGTAAAATGCGGCCGAATCCTCATTAGTAGCTTAAGTGAAAGAAAAGTAGTATGCAGATCCTATTCTATCACAGCTTAAGGAAAATGTACAGCTATGACAAAGGCATTTGAGCTAAAGCAAGAAGGAGTACTTCAGTGCCAAAACAGACTATAAGTACCTAATGTAGATGAGCTAAGGAGAAGGATGATGGAAGAGGCCCATCATTCCAGGTATTCTATTCATCCGGGATCAACTAAAATGTACCATGATCTGAAAGGAGTATATTGGTGGGTTGACATGAAGAAGGACATTGCTGAATTTGTAGCCCAATGTCCAAATTGTCAATGAGTGAAAGTAGAGCATCAGAAGCCTGGAGGTAATATGAAATGTATATGTAACACCCCGTATAATCTCAACCCTATGTGACGACGTTGAACAATGGATACTTAGGTGTCGAGATGCCATGGGCAAGTAATTTGTAATGTTAGTGATGGAAAAATTAAAATTTGGCCTTGTACATGTGATTAACCTGCCGTAGGAGGTGTTTTGTAATTTCCATGGAGCATTTGTGGGGTTCAAAATGAGGCTAAGAGGACCTCTAAACAAAGGATATTAAGGGTAAGAAGTAAGTTAAAGAATAGGACTTGAAGTATCTAACCAAACCGGCGAAGAAAAGTCAAAAAATGAAATTTTTGAAAATTTTAAGTGTGGGGAACGCTAGAGGGCGTGCCACACCGCTCTGGGCTAAAATTTATAGTCCAGAGGCAGCAAGATTGGGCGTGCCACGCTGGTTTTGGCCACTTTTCAAAGTTGGAATTTTTCTTAAGTCCCAAGGGTGCCCGGGGAAGTATTGAGCCGATTTTTGCCACGTTTCTTCTAAAAACATGAGAATATACATGAAATGAGTGAATTATTATATTGGTATGATAAAATTACTTGTGAACGAATTTGGCGTCAAAATGACGATTTTACCCTTATGGTCAAAATAAGCCATACGTGGCTAGAATTGCTTGTTTTTGGAATTGAGGTTACGAGTGTGAATCCCGTGAGTGGGAATATTTTTGTAATGCGTATGAAATTAATTAAACATGAGGAATTATTGATTTTATTGGGGTAAGTGAATTGGGCTCAAAAAGGGCCCAAAATGTGAAAGAAAACATGGGCCAAGAATGGGTCAAATGACCCATTCTTCCATTGACTAATGCAACACATTGCATTAAATGCCAAGAGTGGATAAGTATGAAAATTAAGGGACTATATAAAGGGGCAAAAGTCTGATTTTATTCAAGAGAAATGCACATGCTTTTTCTATCTTTTTCTAGAGAATTCTCAAGAAAGCTTCTTTGGCTCCCAAAACCCTAAGGCACTTCTTGGAGCAAGATCATCATCTTTAAAGCTTAGGTAAGTGATTATTCTTATGTATTAACATATTATAAGCATGAGAGATTATGTATATCATGTTGGTTATGGTTGGAAGTGTTGGACATGGCACTTTTGGTTTTTTGAAAAAGATGTGTCATCCATGGGAGATTTACACTTGAAATATGACTTGTGATTTTGATGAAAGAGCATGGTATGGATGAAATAACAACATATATGGGATGATTATGTCATTAAACTTTTTATTTTCATATAAGTGTAAATTATGAGATTTTGGCCGATTTGTTATTGTGAGGTGTATTGAAGTAAATTGATGGTATAATTATGATGTTGAGATGATGGAGAGTGGAAAGTGTGAAATTGGTGTGACATACTAGTGGGTTATGATATTTTGGTCAATGTTGGGCATGTTGTGGTATTATTGATATGACCATGCCGTAAATGCTATTATAGAGAAAGAAATGACATTTTAAAGACAAACATATGACTCATTGTTATTGTATGCCATTGTATGGTAGATGGTGGTTAATGTTGGTTCCATTATGTACTTGTGTTGTAGAGTGAAACATAAGGAAGGAGAAGTATTATTGTATGCACGTCTAAGACTGTGTATTCGTATTAAGAATACAAGGTATGTAAGGTTCCTTTTTCCATATCCTTCTGCAACCTGTTGTTCACATTGATATTGGATTTGTTTCAATTCCGAGAGGCTTGAAGTATATCAATCCAGGTTGACGTATATTGTTATCCATATGTGTCCTATTCTTAGATGACTTATGATACACTTATCTCTTGTTCCTTGTTCATTGATTGGAGTTTCGAAGATGTCATAACGTTGCAATTTTGAGAAGAACTGTTTCAAGAGAGTAATAACATAAGAGAATCTATTTAATCTTGGATGGCATTTTCCAATCATGTCTTGTTCCAAAGTCCTATAGTATGATGATTACCCTTGTACCAATCTTTCACAAATAAAAGTACCAATCTCATAAGAGTAATAAGAGAGGTGATGTGCAACTTATTATAATTATTCCTCATAAGTTAAGATGTCAATCTCGTGAAGGAAAGGAGTGAAGTGAGATGTGTATATAAGTGTATGCTTTAATTTCATGATCTCTAATGTGTCACTCTCATAATGATGTAAAGGGGTATAAGATTATAAAGAGGTAATATGCATGGTTACTATATGTTTCAGTGAGTATGGATCACATTCTAGAGGGTATAAGTTCAATATGGAATAATCCCAATATTATGCTTTGTTATTTATTATAGCCCACCAAAGGTGGAGGTCCGGTATCATATACTTACTTATATAAGATCTCATAAGAATAGTGAAGGAGGTTAAGTGAGAGCTAATATATCTATCCCTCACAAGTTAAGGTGTTAATCTCATGAAGTGTAAGAGTGAGGTAAAGCGTATTTGTGTGTTTCAAATAGTGTCATGATCCTTAATGTACCAATCTCTCATAAGTTAATATATCAATCTCTCCCATGTATGTTACCCCACCATGAGAGTGGATGTATGTTACCCCACCATGAGAGTGGATGTATGTCTCCCCACCATGAGAGTGGATGTATGTCTCCCCACCATGAGAGTGGATGTATATTGCCCCACCATGTTGCCCCATCATGAGAGTGGATGTATGTTGCCCCACCATGAGAGTGGATGTATGTTGCCCCACCATGAGAGTGGATGTATGTCGCCCTACCATGAGAGTGGATGTATGTTGCCCCACCATAAGAGTGGATGTATGTTGCCCCCCATGAGAGTGGATGTATGCTAAACCACCAATAGAGTGGATGTAGGTTAAAACCACCAATAGAGTGAATGTACGTTAATAAAGTAAATGTACGTTATATTATTACCCCCACCACTAGAGTGGATGTATGTGGATGAGTGTTATTCTTTTACAACCTACTAACCAAGTAGATGAACAATAGCGGTAATGAATATAGAAGCAAGAAAGAATCTCTTGGATATAAAGAATCTATGAGAGGCAAGTCTCTTGAGTGAAGGTAATTATAAAAGATATTATATAAAATTATGGTTTATCCACATTGACTATTCTCTCATATTTTATTCTATTAACATTCTCATGTATGATGCTATTTCTTATAAGCCTTACATACTCAGTACATTCTTCGTACTGACCCCCTCGGGGGACTTACCTTACATGTTGCAGGTGCAGCATTAGTAGACCTCCTCCGTAGACTGTGGATCATTTGCAGAGTTTTGGTGAGCTCCAGTTGGTTCAGAGCCTCCTGAGTCATAGTTGTATATTTGATTTGATGTTATAAATGTTGTATAAAGCGGGGACTTGTCCCTACTGTTAGTTGGTCTTGGAAATGCATCTGTTAGAGGCTTTTGTAGACATATGTGTGTATATGGATGTAAGAGACAAATGTTCGTTTTGACTTGATGGCCCCAATGGCCAAGTTTCATAAATATATATGTATAGCATATGTTCCATGTTCATGTTTTCCGCATAGTTGCATAAGGTTTAATAAGATTCATATGTGGATATGCATACAATGGTTCATGAACAAGGATTGATTCTCTCGGTCCATATCGGCTTCGGGTGCCAGTACGGCTCGAATGGGATTTCGGGTCGTGACAGTATAGATCTTCCAGTTTGGAAGTGGGACATGATTAACATGGACTTCATCATAGGTTTTCCTCATACACTTTGGAAGTTTGATTCCATATGGGTGATAGTTGACAGATTTATCAAGTCAGCACACTTCCTGTCGGTTAAGACTACTTATACAATTGAAAAGTATGCGAGATTGTATATTAAAGAAATAGTTTGACTACATGGAGTTACAATTTCTATTATATCTTATAGGGGATCTCAATTTACTGTAAATTTTTGGAAGTCTTTTCAGAGAAGTTTGAATACGCAAGTGAATTTAAGTACAGTTTTTCACCCATAAATAGATGGACAAGCAGAACGCACCATACAGACACCTGAAGATATGCTGCGAGCTTGTGTATTAGACTTTAAAGGTAGTTGGGATGATCATTTACCTCATATTGAGTTTTCCTACAATTATAGCTATCATTCAAGCATCAAGATGGCCCTTTATGAAGCTCTATAAGGGAGAAAGTGTAGGTCACCGATTGGGTGGTTTGAAGTAGGGGAGACTGTTTTATTTAGACCATACCTTTTTCATCAAGCCATAGAAAAGGTTAAGGTGATACAACAGTGGCTAGGAACAGCGCAAAGTCGACACAAATCATATGCCGATGTTAGAAGAAGAGGGTAAGAATTTACTATCGGTGATTGTTTTTGAAAGTGTCACCAATGAAAGGGGTAATGAGATTTAGGAAGAAGGGAAAGCTAAGTCCACGTTATATAGGGCCATATAAGATTATCCGAAGTTTTGGCCAAGTCGCGTATGAATTGGAACTACCCCAAGAACTCTCCACAGTTCATCCAGTGTTTCACATCTCAATACTTCAAAAGTGTATAGGATATCCATCTCATATTACTCCTACTGAAGATATACAAGTTATAGAAGATCTCACCTATGAAGAAGTACTTATTGTTATTCTGGATTGACAAGTTAAAAAGTTAAGAAATAAAGAAGTAGCTTCTGTAAAGGTACTTTGGAGAAATTAGCAAGTAGAAGAAATCACATGGGAAGCCGAAGAAATGATGAGCTCTAAGTACCCACATTTATTTCAAACTGAAGAGAAAGTTCAAGATGCGGAATTGGAGTAATAACAAGTAAGTATATATAAGTATTATGTGATAGCATAAAGATTAAAGGTAGGCTTGAACTTGTTTAAGCTGTGTAGTGATGGTAATAACATTCGAGGATGAATGCTCTTAAGGGGGGAAGGATGTAACACCCCGTATCCTACGTGTACTAGTTCCACTTATATGTCACTTAATACAGCCTTATAGTACGGGTAACGGAATCCGTTTCCTATATGACTAGTGACGATAAGATGGGTTGGAAGGAACTATTCGTACATTTTAATGTGACACGACTAAGTTAACCTCGATGCAACTATTTAAACTCGGGATCGTGAGTAGGTATTTGGATCTAAAGTTTAAAGTGACCAAGTGTACACAAGCTATAAGTTAAATTAAAGGGATTAAGAACCGAAAATGAAATTTACTATTGAGGTGCTTGCTTGACTTAATTAAGCTAGTTGGTGACTCACCTACTTGAGATATATGGACCAAATTAATGGACCCAAGATTATGGATCAGATTTGGGCCAAGTTAAATGTTTCAAAGAGGTGTATTACCTACTATCCTATTGGGTTGCATTTGGACCTATGTTAATGGACTTAATTGAGGCCCAAACTAAGTACATAAAATGGGGAAGATGACCATCCCAACACCTAAATATAACTAAGGCCCAACATGACATGATCCAACTAGAATTAGCCCATGTGGACTGTTTTGGACAACTTATATAGCCAAGTAGGTGCATCACCTACTTGGACTATTTTTGACCAAAAATTGGCTAAGGATGGACCAAAAAGAGGCGGTTTAAGAGGGAGTATATAGGTCTCTTTTCAGCTCATTTTTCCATTTATTTCATTATTGAAAAACTATCCAGAAAATTAAAACACTCTCTCCTCTCTCAAACCCCAATCAGCCGCCCCAACTTTTCCTAGGGTTCTTAGGTGAATCCTCCACTTTTCAAGCCTTGGTAAGTGTTTACCCTTGTATATTAATGTAATATATGCATAAGAAAGTGTGGAAGGCAGGTTGGTTATGTTTAAAATGTATAGGGTAGTCCCTTAATTAGTGGCAGTCCACTTGTGTTAGTTTTAATGAATTTGTCTTCCTTGTGGTTTGAACTTGTATAGGGGATTAAGGTGTTGAATAAATTAAGTTAGAAGGATAAAATTTCAGTATATTAAAGTGTGTTTCTTCCCCTAAATCATTCCTTTGATGTATGGTTTGATGGAAATGTTTATACGTGTTTGTAAATGGAACGTTTGGTGTGGTGAAAAGAGAATACTCTCTTGGTATGTTAAACTGAATTTTGGAACTATTGTGGACTGTTTTTGGTATGTTATTGTGGAAGGCAGTAGGGTGACCTTATGGGATAAATATATGGAGTTTCGTTGGAGTGGAAATGTAAAGGATAAACTAGGTAGGTGATCCTATTGGTTTGTAATGTGTATGTCAACGTATGGACTATTTTGGTAACATTGTTGTTGTGAGGCAGTGGGCTGCCGTGTAGGAGCTGGAATAGAGTTATGTGGAAGTATAAAGGAGGTTGGAATGAGATACCATGTGTTGGGGTGGTCGGACAAAGTTTACTTCCCGTTAAGTAGTTAGTTACGGCCTTGTAAACCTATAATGTGATTAGCTTTTAATGTAACTCCATTATGTACTTATATTGTAGAGTAACACATAAGGAAGGAGCTGAATTGTTGTAGTCACGTGGTGTGAAGTTAAGGTATCTAAGGTTACTCTTTTCCGTATCCTTTGGCATCATATATTGTCCACCTAGCTAATGACCTTGTTTCCACTCCAACATGTTCTAAAGTACCTCAATACATATTTACTATCAAATTTCTGATGTTCTCTTTTGTTGTTCCAAAAAGGATCCATAATGTTATAACCACCACTATAACAACTTCAAAGATTAAATAAAGTAAGCAACTCAATATGGTTATGTTCGGGTGGCAGCTCGAGGGGGCTTATAGCCCAGCATAAAGACGATCCCGATTTATTATGTATGGCTGGTAGCTCGAGGGGGCTTATAGCCCAGCATAGAGATGATCCCAGATTATGTTACCACTGATCAGTTGGGTATATGTAAGGCATGTCTTATAAAGACAAGAAAGTAAAGAAAGAAAAAGGGAAGTAATGAATGTAATGTATACGGTTCCACGATTACAGTAAATGTGGTTTATCATTATTATCTATTCATTTGTATCTGATTCCATTTGAGTTTTTATGTTTTATACAGTTACTTTTAGCCTTATATACTTAGTATATTCTTTCGTACTGACGTCCTTCTTATGGAACCCACCTTTCATGCTACAGGTACAGGAGCTAGTAGGTCTCTCCAATAGGAGCACAGGATATCTAAAGGTTATTGGTGAGCTCCAGGTTGATTTGTGGCTTTTCGAGTCAATTGTATGTATTTTTGGTATTGTATAGCAGTGACGTGTAAGGCGGGGGTTTGTCCCAACCATAGCTAAGTCCATGTGTTTTTGTTTAGAGGCTTTGTAGACATTATAAAGTCCAGCATGGTAGTGGTTCATCTTTTAGATGTTATGGCCCCAATGGCCAAGTCTTGTATATCTATTTGGTATTCACCTGCCTGGTGTATTTTACCAATATATCATGTCCATACACTGTAGCATACTTGTTAGCCCAATTACATGCATAAGAAATACATGAACGTAGGTTGGTTCTCTCGGGCCTTAACGGCTCCGGGTGCCAGTCCGCCCCAGTGGGACTTGAGGCGTGACAAGATTGTTTCTACTCCAATGAAAGACGTGGTGTCAATTTCTACTCGCGGTCGAAATGGATTCTTGGTTTGAAGAAGAATAAATGACTCAAACAAACAACCATGGACTTGAGCAAAGAAAAAACAATGAAACAAAAACTAGAAAAGCTCAAAAGAAAACGAACTAAGACAGAACGGACTATAAGACTAATCAACTAACTAAGTAGATGAATTACTAGTTGTTAATTAGTTAAGGAATCAAAAATTGAAATAAGGAATCAAAAAGTAAAACTAAGATGTTGGAACCTGAGCAAAAAAGGATTTTGGACCTTTAAGGTGCTTTGGGGTGACCTTCCCCTGCAAGTGAGGGCGCATGTCAAACCAGTGTGACCTGCCTTGGTTACCTGCCTATATAGATGGTTCATCTTCCTACACATATGGGGGCACAGGTGGCCAGACAGCTCACCTGGAAACTCTAATTTTTCACCTTTTTATGGGCCCTTTTGGGTTCTCTCTCCTAGAATATTCCCTTTTCTTTAGGGATATTCCTTCTACCAACACCCAAACACTTTTCTATTTCTTTACTTTTGGATCTAACAACCCTTTTTAGATGAATCTTCCTTTTGAAGATTTGAATGTCTTCAAGAACACCAAGAATAATATGAAGATCAAAATTTCATAACTCTCTCATTTTTACTCAGAATTCGACGAAACATTAATCTCGAACTCCTTCCAACCTCCCGAACACAACCCAAGTGATTTGAAGCCTCAAATTCCAACCACAAATGGTGGATCTTCAAAAATCTCTCCAAATCGCTCCAACTTTCAGATCTTGGGTTCTTTTGGTTTTGGAAATGTTTTCCAACTATTTTTAACCGTCAATTTTCATGCCGAAATCACAAGATCGAGAAATCCTTTTCAATTTTCATCAAACTCAAAAACACAACATTGGGTTTCTTCAAATCTACTCAAATCAAGATCAAAGCTCAAGATTCCGACTCTAGTAACACTAGAGGAAACAAATCTAGTGTTGAAACTTCAAAAATGACTCACAAACACAAAATATATTAGGGATTTTTGGTTAAAAACGTTTTTTGACTCTTTTTTTTAGATAAAAAAATCCAAGATTGAATTTGTGGGAATGAACTCAAGCTCGACTCTGATACCAAATGATACTAGACAAAATATGAGAAGAGACATAAAGTACAAAAATCATGAAAACAAACTAAGATAACAAAGCAAGAAACTAAAGATAAATTGAATGACATAAAGTTAGGAAAATCAAAGAAACCAAAGGGCATTTTAAACCCTAAAACCTCTATTGAATTAATCCTACAATCACCAATTCACATACGTAAACCATGAGGGAATAAAACCCCCACGTAACCAACATTTCAAAATGATGATTCAAAACAAACTAATCCTAGCTCTCACACTCTCAAGTGTATATCTCATCTTAATTCATCAAAAACTTCCTCAAAATGAGAAAGGAAACTACTATCTATAGCCATGGGCTATTTATTACATTTATGGGCCCAAAAGTGACCCATTTCATCAAAGAGAGCAAGTTGGTGCTTTGGCCCACATGACCACGTATATGACCATCTGTGGGTGTAGGTCAGTCACCTGCGAGGTCTTTTTTGCCCTCCAATGACCTCTCTAATGGCCCTTGATCCTTCTTGAATGCATTAGGCAACTCACAACACTTCTTAAATGGTATCAAGATTGTTTGAAACACATCTAGCTTCACCAATAATCCTTGGAGTGTTTGTAGTTCTCGGTCTTGCATCTTTGTTGAAGTCTAGAGGTGAATTTGGCTCATGCCTCCAAGATATCCTCCACACGTGGTATTGAGTTCTTGGGAGCTTAAAAAGGGTCCTCCAAATGTATCTTTGCATCCTTGGAATGATCGTGGCTTGGGACCCTTTGTGTCGGCCTTGAGTTATAGTCCTTAAAAGGTTTATGCTGATTTGGCTTGTATCATTTGATAGCAAATGATACCATACAAAATATGAGAAGTTAAATAAAGTACGGAAATCATGAAAACAAACTAAGATAACAAGGCAAGAAAGTAAAGATAGATTGAATGACACAAAGATAGGAAAATCAAAGAAACAAAAGATTATTTTAAACCCTAAAACCTCTATTGAATTAATCCAACAAGCACCAATTCACGTTTATAAAGCATGAGGGAATCAAATTCCCACGCAACCAATGTTTAAAAACTATAATTCAAAACAAGCTAATCCTAGCTCTCACACTCTCAAGTGTATATCTCATCTTAATTCATTAAAAACTTCCTCAAAAAAAAGGAAGAAAACTACTATTTATAGCTATGGGCTATTTATTACATTTATGGGTCTAAAAGTGACCCATTTCATCAAATAGATCAAACAGGCCTCTTTGGCCCACATGACCATGCAAATGGCCATCTGTTGGCATAGGTGAAGGGAGAAAATGCCATCTATGGGTGCAAGTCAGCCACCTGCACATAGGTGACTTCACAGGTTACTCTAGAAGATCTCCGAACTCCTTTTTGCCCTCCAATGGCCCTTAATCCTTCTTGAATGCATTTGGCAACACACATCACTCCTTAAATGGTATTAAGATTATTTGAAACAAATCTAGCTTAACCAATAATCCTTGGAGTATTTGTAGTTCTCAGGTTTGCTTCTTTGTTGAAGCCTTGAGATGAATTTGGCTTTCGGCTCCACGCTATCCTCCACACTTGGTATTGAGCTCTTGGGAGCTTGAAAAGATCCTCCAAATGCATCCTTGTATCCTTGGAATGATCGTGGCTTGAGACCCTTTGTGTCGGCCATGAATTATAGTCCTTGAAAGGTTTACGCTGATTTGGCTTGTATCATTTGATACCATATGATACCATACAAAATACGAGAAGTGAAATAAAGTATGGAAATCATGAAAACAAACTAAGATAACAAGGCAAGAAAGTAAAGATAGATTGACTGACAAAAAGATAGGAAAATCAAAGAAACCAAAGGTTATTTTAAACCCTAAAACCTCTATTGAATTAATACTACAAGCACCAATTCACATACATAAACCTTGAGGGAATCAAATTCCCACGTAACCAACATTTCAAAATGATAATTCAAAACAAGCAAATCCTAGCTTTCATACTCTCAAGTGTATATCTCATCTTAATTCATTAAAATCTTCCTTAAAATGAGGAAGAAAACTACTATTTATATCCATGGGCTATTTATTACATTTATGGGTCAAAAAGTGACCCATTTTATCAAAGAGAGCAAGTTGGCCGCTTTGGCCCACATGATCACGTATATGGCCATCTGTGGGCGCAGGTCAGTCACTTGCGGGTGCAGGTGACTCTGCAGGTCACTCCAGAAGGTCTCCTAGATTCTTTTTGCCCTCTAATGACCCTTCCAATGGCCCTTGATCCTTCTTAAATGCATTGGGAAACACACATTACTCCTTAAATGGTATCAAGATTGTTTGAAACACATCTAGATTCACCAATAATCCTTGGAGTTTTTGTAGTTCTCAGGCTTGCTTCTTTGCTGAAGTATTGAGATAAATTTGGCTTTCGGGTCCAAGCTATCCTCCATACTTGGTATTGAGCTCTTGGGAGCTTGAAAAGGGTCCTCCAAATGCATCCTTGGAATGATCGTGGCTTGGGAACCTTTGTGTCGGCCTTGAATTATAGTCCTTGAAAGGTTTATGCTGATTTGGCTTGTATCATTTGATACCAAATGATACCATACAAAATACAAGAAGTGAAATAAAGTACGGAAATCATGAAAACAAACTAAGATAACAAGGCAAGAAAGTAAAGATAGATTGAATGACACAAAGATAGGAAAATCAAAGAAACCAAAGGTTATTTTACACCCCTAAACCCTCTATTTAATTAATCCTACAAGCACCAATTCACATACATAAACCATGAGGGAATCAAATTCCCACGTAACCAATATTTCAAAATGATAATTCAAAACAAGATAATCCTAGATTTCATACTCTCAAGTGTATATCTCATTTTAATTCATTAAAAACTTCCTCAAAATGAGGAAGAAAACTACTATTTATAGCCTTGGGCTATTTATTACATTTATGGGCCAAAAAGTGACCCATTTCATCAAAGAGAGCAAGTTGGGTGCTTTGGCCCACATGATCGCGTATATGGCCATCTGTGGGCGCAGGTCAGTCACCTGCGGGTGCAGGTGACTTTGCAGGTCACTCTAGAAGGTCTCCTAGATTCTTTCTGCCCTCTAATGACCCTTCCAATGGCCCTTGATCCTTCTTGAATGCATTGGGAAACACACATTACTCCTTAAATGGTATCAAGATTGTTTGAAACACATCTAGATTCACCAATAATCCTTGGAGTTTTTGTAGTTGTCAGGCTTGCTTCTTTGTTGAGGTATTGAGATAAATTTGGCTTTCAGGTCCAAGCTATCCTCCATACGTGGTATTGAGCTCTTGGGAGCTTGAAAAGGGTCCTCCAAATGCATCCTTGCATCCTTGGAATGATCGTGGCTTGGGAACCTTTGTGTCGGCCTTGAATTATAGTCCTTGAAAGGTTTATGCTGATTCGGCTTGTATCATTTGATACCAAATGATACCATACAAAATACAAGAAGTGAAATAAAGTAAGGAATTCATGAAAACAAACTAAGAGAACAAGGCAAGAAAGTAAAGATAGATTGAATGACACAAAGATAGGAAAATCAAAGAAACCAAATTTTATTTTACACCCTAAACCCTCTATTTAATTAATTCTACTAGCACCAATTCACATACATAAACCATGAGGGAATCAAAATCCCACGTAACCAGCATTTCAAAATGATAATTCAAAACAATCTAATCCTAGCTTTCATACTCTCAAGTGTATATCTCATCTTAATTCATTAAAAACTTCCTCAAAATGAGGAAGAAAACTACTATTTATAGCCATGGGCTATTTATTACATTTATGGGCCAAAAGGTGACCCATTTCATCAAGGAGAGCAAGTTGGGTGCTTTGGACCACATGACCACGTATATGACCATCTGTGGGTGTAGGTCAGTCACCTGCGAGGTCTTTTTTGCCCTCCAATGACCTCTCTAATGGCCCTTGATCCTTTTTGAATGCATTAGGCAACTCACAACACTTCTTAAATGGTATCAAGATTGTTTGAAACACATCTAGCTTCACCAATAATCCTTGGAGTGTTTGTAGTTCTCGGTCTTGCATCTTTGTTGAAGTCTAGAGGTGAATTTGGCTCATGCCTCCAAGATATCCTCCACACGTGGTATTGAGTTCTTGGGAGCTTAAAAAGGGTCCTCCAAATGTATCTTTGCATCCTTGGAATGATCGTGGCTTGGGACCCTTTGTGTCGGCCTTGAATTATAGTCCTTGAAAGGTAACGCTGATTTGGCTGGTATCATTTGATAGAAAATTATACCATACAAAATACGAGAAGTGAAATAAAGTACGAAAATCATGAAAACAAACTAAGAGAACAAGGCAAGAAAGTAAAGATAGATTGAATGACACAAAGATAGAAAAATCAAAGAAACCAAAGATTATTTTAAACCCTAAAACCTCTATTGAATTAATCCTACAAGCACCAATTCACATACATAAACCATGAGGGAATCAAATTCCCACGTAACCAAAGTTTCAAAACGATAATTCAAAACAAGCTAATCCTAACTCTCACACTATCAAGTGTATACCTCATCTTAATTCATTAAAAACTTCCTCAAAATGAGGAAGAAAACTACTATTTATATCCATGGGCTATTTATTACATTTATGGGCCCAAAAGTGACCCATTTCATCTAAGAAAGCAAGTTGGCCGCTTTGGAACACCTGCCCACGTAGATGGCTACCTGCTGGCACAGGTGAAGGGTGAAATGCCATCTGTGGCCCTAGGTCAGTCACCTGCGCGTAGGTGACTAAGCAGTTCACTACAGAAGGTCTCAGACATCCTTTTTGCCCTCCAATGACCTCTGTAATGGCCCTTGATCCTTCTTGAATGCATTGGGCAGCATACAACACTCCTTAAATGGTATCAAGATTGTTTGAAACACATCTAGCTTCACCAATAATCCTCGGAGTGTTTGTAGTTCTCGGTCCTGCATCTTTGTTGAAGTCTAGAGGTGAATTTGGCTCATGCCTCCAAGCTATCCTCCACACGTGGTATTTAGCTCTTAGGAGATAGAAAAGGGTACTCCAATTGTATCCTTGCATCCTTGGGATGATCGTGGCTTGGGACCCTTTGTGGAGGCCTTGAATTATAGTCCTTGAAAGGTTAATGTCGATTTGGCTTGTATCAGCACCGATGGAGTTTTATTCCTCCAATTTTCAGATATTTTTTGTACTCCTTTGGTCCCACAAACACCTTTACACCTCCTCTTTCCTCTCTTTTTGTATCAAACAACACCTTTTTGAAAATTCTTCCTCAAGAACATATGAATTTCATGAAGAACACTATGAGCATTTATGAATTTCAAAAATTCATAACTCACTCAAATTAACTTTGATCTTCACAAAATTTTGAACATGAGCTCCTTTAAACACCAAGAACAAACCCCAATAACTTTTAGCCCTCAATTTCAAGCCAAAAATAAATCCATTTCCACCATCTTCAAGCTATGAAGAACACCATGAACTTCAAATCTTCATAACTTCTTCATTTTAGCTTCAAATTCTACGAAATTCAAGATTTAGTCTCCCCTTGCTATGGAGAACAAACCCCGATGCTTTTCAAGATCCAAATTAGCCTCAAATAACAAATCCACTTCACCTTATTCAAGCTTTTTCAAGCTCAATGATGGTGAAATTTTAAAACACCCCCAAATCAATCCAAATTTCGGATCTAGACATACAAAAATACTAGAGAATACCAATCTAGTGTCAAAAATAACAAATTAAACACAAAAATTTGTGGATTTTTTTTGACAAAGTTTTTACCCAATTTTTTTGGCACAATTTTCAGATTTATGAACCTAGAATTAAGAATTGTTGGAATAACTCTTTATCCTAAGCTTTGATACCAATATAATAATGATCCTAATCGAACTACTAGAATTGATATCAAATATGCCGAATTAAATAACAAAAATAAAGGATAGTTAAGAAATAAGAGATGAGAAGTGAAGAAAGAAAGGCTTTATTGAACAACAATTAAACCAAGGAAGAAGAGAACTCAATCAAATGCATGAGAAACGACATTGAATCCACAATATAATAACTTAATGATCAATCAAGCAAAGAATATAACACAAGGAATTCGGGAATCCTCCCTAATCACTCGATCTAAGCTAACAATTGAATTTGAACCCAAACACTACCCTAACCTAGAGTAATCAAATATCAAGTCAATTCAATCATCCAAAATCTAAGGAACAAAATAACTAACGCCACTATTTCTAGTTATTGCCTTTACAAAAATAGCCTATTACAAAAATAGCCCAAAAGTGGATATTTTATAAATAACCCACAAGGGCCCTTCTTTATTGCCTTTGATTGCCCATGACATTGTGTATTTGTTTCTTCATGCCTTCCTCTAGGCTCCAAGCTATCATCCATCTATGGAAGCCCCTCCTAATGTGCTCCAAGCTAACCGTGCTCGTATTAAAACATCACAACATGGCAGGGAAAACTTGCACCTAGTGCTATACTTTACTGAGCGAATCAATTGAAATCAAACCAAACAACACTAATGAACAATCAAGGCCAAACTGAATTACAATAAATACGAAAGAATAATACAATGTCAACTAGACTGTAACTGACTACTAGACCCATCACAGTTGTCTAGAAGCCTTTAAGATGAGAAATTGCTAATCACTAGTCGGGTGATAAGAATCAAAAAGGAAAGAACAAGAAGAAAAGAAAAACAAAAGAAGGATATGTGGATTAATATATAAGTAATTGAAATTATGGGTAACAACGGGCTTGATACCCTCACCTCCCAATTGATTTCAACACTCAAACACAAACCCTAGTTTGAGAAAAATAAAAAGAAACACCAAAAATCACAAATGGGTAATCCCTTGAATAAATCAAATCAAAATAAGTTCAAAAACCAATTACAAGACTCCACCAACTAAACGCTCACAAATTAACCAATAAATTCCTTAAGGGAATATGCTAAGAAAATTGCAATTTATCAAATTCAATATTCATCAAAATCTACCATGCAAAATAAGGAAATACTCTATTTATACTAAGGAAATAAGAAGACATTGGCCTTTTACAACATTGGCCTTAATGAGACAAGGGCCTTGTTTGGTTGTCTCCTTTGTGAATTTTTTGAATTTATGGGGTATCTACTTGCACAAATGACCCCTTTTCTTTATCTGCTTCACCCCTTTGACTCTTTTACACATTGTAGATTCTTCATTGACATTCTTCAAGCGTCTCCCAAGCTCCCTTTTGCATAAGCATCATTTGTAGACCTTGGAGTTCCCTTGCTTGACTCCTTGTGAAAGGACGTGTGTCCTCTATGCTAGCATCATTCTCCCCTTCTTGAAGAGGATTCGTCCTCAAATCTAAAGGCTCACCTACAAAACAAGGAGATAGATCACTAACATTAAACTCATTATAAACATTGTACTCACCCGACAAGTCAATCATGTAGGCATTATCATTGATCTGCTTGAGCACTTTGAAAGGCCCATCTCCCTTTGGACTTAGCTTTCCTTTTCGGACTTGTGGGAACCTTTCCTTTCAGAAATGGACCCACACCCAATCATCCAGGTTGAAGATCACATCCTTCCTCCCATGATTCATCTTCATGGCTACTTTTGAATTATTCTTTTCGATGGCCTCTCTTACCTTGGAATGAATGTTCATCATCTCTGTTGCCCTTTGCTTGGAATCTAGGCTTACAACAACATCACTAGACAAAGGAGTCATAATTAATGGAAACAAAGGATTAAAACCATAACATGCTTTAAATGGAGACATCCCAATATAAGAATGGAAAGGCCGACTATATGCAAATTCAATAAAGGGTAAACGGTCTTCCCAAGTAGTTGGGGTTCCTTTAATCATACACCTAAGCATGTTACCAAGAGTCCAGTTGACTATGACATCCTGTACATTTCAAAATACATACAACCAACTTAACATTGATGAAACTATTCAAACTTGATATAGTAAGGAAGTATTTGAGCTTAAAATCAGAGTTAAGTGTTTAGTGTAAAGGGATTAAGATGTGGGAAAAATAGGATAAAATAAGTGAGGTTCTTCATTGACTTAATTAAGCTAGTAGGTGACAAGTAGATGTATCAGCTAATTAAACTAATGGGCCAAATTGGGGCCTATATTAAGTAACCAATTTTGGGCCAAAACTAAGTAAAAGAAATGAGTAGAATGGCAGCCCAAGGCCCAATATTTCCAAGCCCACAAAGAGGTAATTAAAATTTCCTAGTAGGTGCATCACCTACTTAGACTTTTGACCTGCTTAAATGACCAAAGTAGGTGCATCACCTACTTAGCTTTTGTGGCCCCAATTAAGACAAATGGTGGCTGGAAATAAAGGGGAGAAAGAGTCAACAAAAAGGGTCCTTTAAAGTCCAAAAATATGATAAAAATATCCCATTATTTTCTCATCCAATTTCAGGTTGTCTCTCAATATCTCTCTCTTTCTTACCCTCCAAACAGCCACCCTATTTTCCCATTAGGGTTCTGTATGTTCCTCAACTTACTTCTTGCAAATCAGCCCACAAAATCACCTCTTCTTCTCCTTAGTTTCAAGTATAATAGAGAGTTATTTAAGGGGAATGAAGCTATAGGTGTTGGCAGCCAAGTTTCTGCCACTCTCTTACAAAGTTTAAGGTTAGAATTTCATGCTATAAGCTTAGGTTGTTGTTCTATTTTTATGTGATGATTGTGCTGATGTTCCTTTCCTATTTTGTGGTTTAGAGAAGGTTAGAAAAGCAGTAATTGAGGGTAAACTAACAGATTATGACATTTAAGGTAAGGTGCTGCCCCAACTTCTAATTATTAGCTCATTTATGCATTCTAGGCATATTTGTGTATTGGAACACATGGGATGGTAATTGGAAGCCACCAACTCAACTTTTATGATTACATTGTAATGTTTAGGCTATATTACTATATTAAGAATTTTAGGAAGTCATGTCTGGACTTAGAAAATGATTGGTTAATGTTATTACAGGAAAAAATGAATGGTGTGAACTTGGGGAGTTGTTCTGGTGGTTTATGGATTTTGTGACTCCTTATGGGCTGTTTTATATATATTATTGTTGTGAGGTAGTGATTCACCTTGTAGGATGGTTGAATGGAGTTCTATTGAAGTATAAAAGGAGGGTGTGGTGATACACCATGTGTTTGAGGGTTTGGACGGTCTTACTACCCGTCAAGTGTCTAGCTAATGTTTTGAAGGCTTATAATGTGATTAGATTCTAATATTATCTTCATAATGTACTTATATTATAGGGTAACACTTAAAGGAAAGGCTGAAGCATTGTAGTCACATTGGTCGGAAGATAAGGTATGTAAGGTTATTCGATTCCATATTCTTTGGCATGAAATCTCATGCTTGTGTTGCTGCCCACAAAGTGAGCTTCTTAAGTGTTCTTCTAAGTAAAGGATATATAGAAATAATGTACGATTTTCAGCATCACTAATGACCTTGTTCCCACTCCTTAAGATCTCGCAAATGTGTCAAAGTACTTACTGTGTGGTTATTACTAGATTTGTGTATTTACTCTTTCAAGTCAAACCCTTGTTATGTGTTTATCTTATATGAGTTAATAAGATCCTCGATTACACCTGGTAAGTGTGTTTATAGTTTAGTTATGCAATTTGCCCACTTACTGCCAACTTGCTTCAATTGTCTATTTGATTATATACTTCAATTGCTCACATATTTACATGCTCTCTTCATTGGACAATGCTCCCATTGTCATAGTCTATAATGTGTACCTCATGGAATCCTAACTTGTTCCATTTTATAATTTACATCTCCTTACTTAGAATGTGTACTTATCCCTAAATTGAATCTGTCCACAGCTTTATTAGTTCCCATGTTCATGTAATACCTTTTATTTGATATCGTTCACTAAGTATTTAGCTATCCTATCATTGTCTATAGTACTTATCTCTTGGATTGAGTTAGATGCCTTTACTCGATATACATCTATGCTTCTATTTAAAATATCAATGTGTTGTTGATTGTGTCATTTAAGCTCCTAAGTATTACATTGTTGTTCCAAATGCTTCCTACATCATTGTTACTGCCTCAAGTGCATATTCATATGTTTCTTAATATTGGTCTATAGTCCCAAAGCACACTAATATTGTGACCACCAAAATAACAATCTCAAAGATTAAAGAAATAAAGTAAAGTAAATATGATTATATTTGGGTGGTATACCAGGGGTGGAAGGAACACCTAGCATAGGTCGATCCCAATATTAAGGGTTGTATCCCAGGGGTGAAAGGAAAGCCTAGCATGGGTCGATCTCAATTTGTGTATTGATGAGGAACGTATCCCAAGGGTATAATGCCTAGCATGTGTCATCTTTTTTTACCACTGATTAGCTGATCATATGTATCACAAGGCTTATAAAGATTATAAAGCAAAGAAGAGTACAGAAAAGAATGTAATGCACTTGATTCCACAAGTTTAAATTAAAAGTGGTCTTTTATCCTTGCCTATATGTTCATATATTGACACCTAATTTCATTGAGCTTTTGTTTTACATATGGTTACTTCATGCCTTACATATTCATTACATTTCTTTGTACTGACATCCCTCATGGGGGACCTGTATTCCATGCTACAGGTATATGTACTCAGCTAGTAGTAGATCTCCCCAATAGAAGAACATGATACTCAGTGATGGTTGGTGAGCCCCAGATTGATTCGGGACTTTGCCGAGTCTTTAGCCTATATTTTGATAGTTTTATAGTCATGGACTCCATTAGAGGCTTTGTAGACATTGTAGACTTGTCATAGATATTTATAGTTTCACTTGTCATATGTATTAGTTTGGTCAATTGGCTGATTTGGTATATATGTATAGCTTCTCCTCAACAATTCTAATTGCATAGTAGTCCATTTTCTCATCGTAGGTCATTTGTAAAGCACATGTTCATATGGTACTTGTTCGTCTAACCCAAGGTTGGGGCATGACAATCTACCTCGATTTTCCCATCCATTTGGGGATGGCAAGAAGTAGAAAACATAAATTTGGTACCAAGTATACCCCAAAGACTCTTCAATAAATAGCTAAGAAATTTGGAATACCTATCACTAACAATAGTTTGAGGGACTTCATGTAATTTAAGTACATGAATTACAAACAAAGATGCAACATGAGATGCATCATCACACTTATGGCATGGAATAAAATGAGTCATTTTAGAAAATCTATCCACTACCACGAATATACTATCATGTCCTGTCTTAGTCCAAGGAAGTCCTAATATAAAATCCATAGAAATGTCCATCCATGGACTACTAGGAGTAGGAAGAGGAGTGTACTTACCTTGAGGCCGAGTCATGGATTTGGCTTGCTTGCAACCTAGACATTGTCCACAAATCCGCTCCACATCATGATTTATTTTGGGCTAATAAAATTGCTCCATGAGAATATCAAGTGTCTTAGGTACCCAAAGAGCCCCATCAAACCACCACTATAAGCCTCCTTAACGAACAACTCTCTTCATGAACTCATGGGCATACAAACCCACCCATCCTTGAAAAAGAAACCATCAACCAATTGAAGACTATCAACCCACTTCCCTCAATTAAGACTTTCAAAAGTCTTCTTGAAATCAAAATCCATAGAATAGAATCCCTTCAAGCTTTCAAATCCCATAATCTTAGAAGCTAAAGTATTGACCAAAGCATACCTTCTTGATAGAGCATTTGCCACCATACTCTCTTTGCCTTTCTTGTATTTGATCACATATGGAAAAGTCTCAATAAAATCAACCAATTTAGCATGTTGCTTGTTCAACTTGGATTACCCTTTAAGGTGTTTCAAGGACTCATGTTCTGTTCTCATTACGAACACCTTGTGCCACAAGTAGTGTTGCCAATGAGCTAACAACCGTACAAGTGCATACAACTCCTTGTAATAAGTTGAGTACCTAAGAAAATCCCCCTTTAGCTTTTCACTAAAGTAAGAAAATGGTTTCCATTCTTGCATTAATATACCACCTACACCAACACCCTAAGCATCATATTCAATCTCAAAAGCTTTATTAAAGTTAGGTAGTTGAAGTAATGGTGAGGAACTCAACATTGATTTCAAGGCTTGAAATGACTTCTCTTATTCATCACCCTATACAAAAGGTATATCTTTCTTGATCAATTAGGTCAAAGGAGAAGCAATTGAACTAAAGCCCTTCACAAATCGCAGGTAAAAGCTTGCCAACCCATGAAAACTTCTTACCTTGGTTGCATTAGTCGGAGTTGTCCATGACTTGATGGATTCCACTTTTTATTCATCAATCTCAATACCATTTGCACTAACCATAAAACCCAAAAATATGACTTTTTTAACATAAAATAAGCGCTTCTTGAGATTAGCAAAGAGCCTCTCTTATAGCAAGACATCAAACACTTGCTTCAAATGGATCACATGCTATTCAATTGTCTTGCTATACACAAGGATGTCATCAAAATAAACCACCACAAACTTGTTGATAAAGGCTTGAGAACATGGTTCATCAACCTCATGAAAGTGCTTGGAGTATTTGTCAACCCAAATGGCATAACAAGCCACTCATACAACCCAAATATTGTCTTGAAAGCCATTTTCCATTCATCACTCGGTTTCATACAAATTTAATGGTATCCACTTCAAAGATCAATCTTTGATATGATACTTGAGCCATACAATTCATCTAACATGTCATTAAATCTAGAAATTGGATGCCTATACTTTATGGTAATCTTATTCATGGCTCTACAATTAATGCACGTCCTCCAAGTGCCATTTTTTGAGGAACAAGGATTACCTATATGGAAAAGTACTTAGGCTCTCTTTGATCAATCCCTTCTTAAGAAGTTCTTCCACTTGCCTTTGTAATTCCTTGGTTTCTTCCGGATTGCTTCTACAGGCCGACCGGTTTGGAATTTATGAACCTGTCACAAAGTTAATTTGGTGCTTAATTCCCCTCAAGAGTGGTAATCCCTTGGGCATCTCCTCCTAAAATAGATCATCATAGTCCTGCAAAAGAGAAGAAACAATACTAGGCAAAGTGCTAGTATCTTGGTTAGAATGCAACAAAAGATTGGTGTTCACAAGGTACACTAGAAAGCGTTCCTTATCTACACCCTTTATACACTTAGTTGGCTTTGCTATCATGTACATGTTCTTCTTATTTTTAGCCAAGTCACTTCTCTCCTTGACATTGGTAGAACTTTCACCCTCACTCTTCGCCTCATCTACCCTTATCTTCTCTCGAAGCTCCTTCATAGCCCTATAGTCTTTACTCACTTGATAGGGAGTGAGAGGTACGAATACATACTTCTTACCTTTAATCATAAAAGTATACTTGTTAGACCTTTATTGGTGCACAACATCTCTATCAAATTGCCACAACCTTCCTAATAATACATGACAAGCCAACATAGGTACAACATCACAAATCAACTCGTTATTGTACTAGCCTACACTAAATTGGATACTTTCTTGTTTAAGGACTTTTATCTCACTGATCTCATTGAGCCATTGTAGTTTGTAAGGGTTGGAATATTTTCTTGTTGGAATTTGTATAAGCTCTACCAAAGAACTTCTCACCATATTGTTGCAACTCCCACTATCAATAATCAAAGAACACACCTTATCTTGGATTTTACACCTAGCATGGAATAAATTCTCCCTTTGATCAAGTCCTTCTTTGGAAAGGGTCCCCATAATTCACCTCACAACATAAGAATGATTGGCATTCACCTTCAATTCTTCACCATCATCAAGCAAAGATTTTCCCTTTTCAAGGAAGCAAGCAAAATTCACCCTCTCATCCAACCTTTCTTTCTCATTCCCTGAAGTATCTCCTTCTTTTTCACTTTTGTCTCCCTCTCTCTCACTCTTTACATAACTCTCTTCCTTATCCGTTCTATACCAATCCCAAAATACAATAATTATTCTCTTATTGGGACACTCACTAGCAACATGCCCCCTTTCTTGGCATCTAAAACATTAAATGGTAGAAGGTTGAGGAAAGTTAGGTTTGACATAGTTACCTCCTTGTGGCTTCTCACTCGCTTTGGACTTGTAATTAAGCTTGACTTGAGTATCTTGACCAACATCCTTATATTGCCCCTTAGAAGATATCACCTTCTAATTATCTCTACTCTTATCCCATGTGGAAGTGGAAGAACTTTTAGCCTTGTAGGACTTTTCTTCTTTCAAATTCGCTTCTATGTTTGAGGAATCATGAAAGGCCGCTTCAAGAGTATCATAGTTTTTAAGCTTCAAAGGCTTCAAAATATCATACCTCAAATTGGCCATAAATTAAATCACCGTACATTCCAAACTTTCTTTAAGTTTAGACTTCATTTTTAAGTTTTCAAACTCATCGTAATATTCTTCCACACTTTTGGAACCTTGCCTCAACATATACACCTTTTTGAGCATTTATTGGTATTAGTTTGGAGTCAAGTACCTCATCTCCATAAGTGTAATTAATTCTAGCCATGTAGGCAACTCATAGTTATGATGGCTCTCCTTTTCCCACCTCTTGGACTCTTACCAAGTTGATGCATAGCCTTCGAATTGTGTGAGAGTATACTTTTCCTTCAAAGTTTCCAAAATATTATTTGTGAGAAAGATCCGCTCACTTTGAGTTTTCCATTCCAAGAACTCATCGGGGTCACTACTTCCTTTCCACCATAGAAGTTGACTTTTATAGTGTTCAAACCTCGATCTTGATCATTCCTCTCCCCAAACCTATCTCCTCTATTTCCCATCCTATCACCTCTATAGCTTATCATATCTCCTTTATTTCCCATCTTATCTCCTTTATTCCCATCTTCTTAACCTCTCCTACCTTAGCCCCACCTCAATTCCCGAGACCGGACTCCTTTCTTTGGTACTCCATATCCACCCCTTCCTCCATGCCCCTAAAATTCAGCGTTATTGAACTCATCATTTATTTTATCATAGAGAGGATTTTGGTATTGATAGTCTTGGTATGGAATTTATGATGTATTTTATTGAGGTGATGTGTGGGAGTCATTCAAGGATGCATTTGATGCATTTCTAATTGGAGTTTGGTATTGGATTTATGGTGCCACAAAAGGATGGTTGTCGTATGGTGGATAATAAGGTTGTGGGCATGAATGTGGTGTAGCTTGTCTTGGTTGGTTTGGAGTATTGTTTGTTTGGAAAGTAGGTTGTTGGAAGTTTTGGGTAACATAGTTCGTGAGCTTGTCCCGGAGTAATGGTGGGGGATTGCACCAACACCCTCCTTGCCTCCCCATCTTCTAGTTGAAGTGATTTCCCTCTCTCTACCCGTACCAACCTTTCCTCTATTCCTCCCATTATTCTATTCATTTTCGCTCTTATTCCATTAATATCCGCCCTTATTTATGATATTTGTTTGGTGAGGTGGGTGATAGCCTCCATGATATGGTTCGAGGCTTCCCACTTGGGCTTGCACTTGGCATGGTACCTACAAAACTCAACAACAATATTATTAGAAAAAGCCTCACTTCACTTGTATGTAAACCCTCAACTCAAGCATTATCACAAAAGTGGTAGTCAACTAGCTTTGCGCAATTTATTCAAGATCACCTATCCTTTGTTGTGGAGTGGATTCTTGTGACTCTTGAAAGAAGGATGACTCAATTGAAGCTAAAAGGACTTGAATCAAGAAGTTTATCTATAAATTAAGATGAGAAAAGTTGGAGAAAAGAAGTACAAAAGAAAGCAGACTCAAAAAATACTAAGTAACAAAAGTAGAAGAAGTACTTCTGTTGCTTAAATTTGATGAATCAACGAGATGATTTGATGTTTAAAACTAGTTAAAAAGTGATTAAAGAAGTTAATTACTTTTTAAATAGTTAAGAAATCAAAAGAGAAAGAGTTTTAAAAAAACCACGGAGTTTGGACACTTAGAAAAATTTTTGGGTCCCAAAAACTTAGGACCCAAAAAAAAAACTAAGTGTTGAAATTTCAGCCCTCTAAAACTACCTATCATGCGCCATCAGAGAATTGGGCCTTTTATTGTTGACATCATCTACCACGTGTGATACGCGTGAGGCATATTAGAATGGGCTTCCATATATGGCTGATAGCTTGGAGCTCAGAGGAAGACATGAAGAAACAAACACACAAGGTCATGAGCAATCAAGATGCTATTTGGGCAATCAAAAAGGTCCCTTGTGGGTCATTTACTAAAAATAGTCAAGTCACTTTTGTGCTATTTTTTATATAGGCTATTTGTTAAAAGGCAAGGATTATAAATAGTTGTCATAGCCATTTTCTTTACTTGGATTTTGATGATTTGAGAATATTACTCTTAAAGAGTCTTTTGGGGTGGAATCTCTTTAGTTTAGTTTAGTGTAGCTAAATCTAGGTTAGTGATGGGTAGATTCCCATTGTTGATTTAGAAATTCTTAACCTTGATTTTCACAAGAGTTACTCATTTGTGGATTCGAATCGAGTTCATCTTTTCTAATTGAAATCAAGTTTCTCTTCTTCCTTGGTTTAATTAGTTCAATTAAGCCTTCTTTTCTCCTATTTCTCATCTCAATTGCTTCTAATTCTCCTCTTAAATGCTTCACTATCTTAATTTGTGTTGTTAATTTTTGCGTTCTTGATATCAATTTAGTCACTCGATTGAGATCGTTATCATCTTGGTATCAAAACATAGGTTTTATGAGCTGTTCCATCAATTCTTAGGTCCTAGGTTCATAATTTCAAGAATCTAAAAAAAAATCATCAAAAAAAATCAGATAATTTTTGTGTTTAATTTATTGTTTTTGACACTACATCCTTGTTCCCTAGTGTTATTTAAGTCAAAATACAAAAAATTCATCCTATTTTGAGTTGTTTGGAAGATTCAACCATTGAAGGGTGTTGAAGCTTTGAAAATTTTATAAGTGGGTTTGTTGATTCGGGTAAAATGGAAGCATGAAAAGCATCGGGGTATATTATTCATAGCAAAGGGAGCCCAAATCTCAAATTTCAAGGAATTTGGAGCGAAAATGAATAAGTTATGAAGATTTCAAGTTCACTTGTTCATAGTGTTCTTCATAACTTGAAGATGGTGGAAATAAGTTTATTTCTGGCTTGAAATTGAGGGCTAAAAATTAATGGAGATTGTTCGTGGTGTTGAAAGGAGTACGTGGTTAAATGGGTTTATTTTGTCCTTCTCATATTTTTGCAAGGTTCAGATTTGAAGACGAATCCTTTTGAAGAAGGGGAGGATGATACAAGCATGGTTAGCGTAGGGCATATTAGGATGGGCTTCCATATATGGATGACAGTTTGGAGCCTAGAGGAAGCCATGAAGAAATAAATACACAAGGTCATGAGCAATCAAGATGCTATTTGGGCAATCAAAAAGGTCCCTTGTGGGTTATTTACTAAAAATAGTCACTTTTGGGCTATTTTTTGTAATATTCTATTTGTTAAAAGGCAAGGACTATAAATAGTTGCCTTAGCCATTTGCTTTACTTAGATTTTGATGATTTGAGAATATTACTCTTAAAAAGTGTTTTGGGGTGGAATCCCTTTAGTTTAGTTTAGTGTAGATAAATCTAGGTTAGTGATAGGTGGATTGCCATTGTTGATTTAGAACTTGTTAAAATTGATTTGTACAGGAGTTACTCATTTGTGGATTCGAATAGATTTCCTCTTTTCTAATTGAAATCAAGTTTCTCTTCTTCCTTGGTTTAATTGATTCAATTAAGCCTTTCTTTTATTTTATTTCTCATCTCAATTTCTTCAAATTCTCATCTTAGTTTCTTCACTATCTTTATTTGTGTTGTTAATTTTTGCGTTCTTGATATCGATTTTAGTTTCTCAATTGAGATCGTTATCATCTTTGTATCAGAGTGTAGATTTTAAGAGTTGTTCCATCAATTCTTAGGTTCTAGGTTCATAATTTCAAAAATAAAAAAAATAGAAAAAATCCAAAATTTTTTGTGTTTAATTTGTTGTTTTTGACACTAGATCCTTGTTCCTTAATGTCATTTGAGTCGAAATCCAAAAATTTCATCTGGGAAGATTCAACCATTAAAGGGTGTTGAAGCTTTAAAACTTTGAAACTTTGAAAATTTTCCAAGTGGGTTTGTTGATTAGGGTAAAATTGAAGCTTGAAAGGCATCAGAGTTTGTTCTTCATAGCAAGGGGAGCCTAAATCTCAACTTTCATGGAATTTGGAGCTCAAACGAATAAGTTATGAAGATTTGAAGTAAAACGAATAAGTTATGAAGATTTGAAGTTCACTTGTTCATGGTGTTCTTCATAACTTTAAGATGGTACAAATGGGTTTATTTTTGGCTTGAAATTGAGGGCTAAAAATTATTGGAGATTGTTTGTGGTGTCGAAAGGAGCACGTGGTTAAAATTTTGTCAAATTCGGAGTTAAAATGAAGAATTTATGATTTTTTGAAGATTTATTGTGTTCTTGGTGTTCTTCATGAAATTCATATGTTCTTGAAGAAGATTTTTCAAAAAGATGTTGTTTAATCTAAAAGGAAAGGAAAGAGAAAATGTTAAGGTGTTTATGGGGCCAAAGGAATACAAATAAAATTGGAAATTGAAAAAAAGGGGGAATTTCTAGGAAATCAGTGCACCTGACAACATCACTTGCTTCAGCCCTTGACGTCAGCCCGACCATCTAACCTTGCACTCGTCAGCCTCAGTCATCCAATTGTTGTGCCACATCACTCCAGCAGTCAGCCAAAGCGGCTCCCGCGTGAGCTGCATAGAAAAACGGCTTCAACGTCCTCATGCGTCTTTTGCTCGGCTCCTGTACGAAATTCGACTCCAGCCTTAAGGCAATGTGGCTTCCGCCCCAGCCATGGCTTCAGGGGCCCTCCAGCGCGGCTCCAGCCTGATTTTAAGGCTACTTTCAGCTATTTTCTTCAATTTTGAACCATTTTTCAAGCTTTTCTCCATGGATTTCAACCAAACATCTTCTAAATATTTTTTTTTAAGTCCAAATCTTGTTAAATTAGTTCACTTTTACTAATTCTACCTCTCTTTTCTTCATAACTTGATTTTAATTAGTAGATTGCCCTACTAAATATTATCAAATTCTTTGAGTCTGATTTTTTTTAAAGTGCTTTTGTTTGTGTGTTTTTCTAGTTTTATTTCGTTGTTAATTTCTTGATTTAAGTCTGTTAGCTTTAATTGAGTCGTCCGTTCTTATTTGAACAAAAATCGATTCTTCCATAAAGAATTAGTGACCTTGTGAATTGATTGGACAAAAAAAATTCTCTATCAACTTCGGAAAGGCACTTTAGGTGAGTTGAGAGTTTCCACATATGAGAGGGGTGAGGAATTTTTCTACTAACTTGTTTGTTGAGTTTTACAGGTAGGATGGAAAGATCAAATAGTCCATGAAAATGAAACGAACTCAATGTTTCAAAATATGTATGTTCCAAAAAGATGAGTTCTTGAAACAAAAATGGTCATTTGTGGGAGAGCAAAACTTGAAGTTGTGATGGATGACTATAGTGTTATCAACTCTATAACCCCTTTAATAGTTAGCATGCTCGGGTTACCTTTCTTTCCAAAAGAAAATTCTTTTGTTACTCGAATGGGATTTGTGGTTGATAGGAGAGTCAAGGTACCTATTTCACTTGGAAATTATCAAGAGATGGTTTGGTGTGATGTAATGCCTATGGATTCTTGTCAAATATGTTTGGGAATTATATGGTTCCAAAGTCATGGACTTCCATATACAAAAATTGGTACTATTGCATCATAGATCTCAAAGGGCAACTTCTCTTTTCTCCAACATACCCTAATAAAGTAGATACAAGTTAAATCATTACCGAGTTGAGGAAAGATTGTGCTTTATTGAGGGAAGAGTTGGATGAAAAGTTGAATGATTGGTCTCGACTACTTGAGAAGTCCAAGTCAATATTCCAAATGAGCCAAATTATGAATCATGAAGTTTGATCTAAGGAGTTGCCTTTGGAGGCAAACCAAGCTACTCCTTGTGAGGTTGGTGCTAAGGAGTTGAACGTGCAAGTCAACACATCCACTTCTTGTGCACCAAAGTGGAAGCTAGAGTTGAAGGGATCCCCAAATCCTTCACAAAGGATCCTTGGCACTTATTCGAACTCTAATAAAATTGAGTGACAAAAGATTGAGAGGAGTAAGGATGTGATATGTGACAACTCTAGAGTGGAAAAAAGAGAGGTTATGTGGAGTGATGTGAGAGAGTTGTCACAATCTTATAATAACTTTTGTAACCTCTCTTCTTTTTCTAGTTGTCTTTATTCTTGTGTAGGTATCCTTGGAAACAAGCCTAGTGAGGCACCTCGAGCAATGAAGAATCATGAGGTGCTAGAAAGATTCCCAAAGGATAAAATGTGCTCCAATGTTGACAAGCAAGGTGAATGCAATATTTCCTATGATCTACAAGGTAACAAAGACAAACCGTACACTTTGTCGAAAGTAGAAGATTCTTGTATGGCTAGTAGCCAATTGAGTGTAAGTGGCGGCTTGTATATGTGTGAGCTTAAAGATTCTTTGACTTATGATGATCTTTACGGAACCTGATTTCATGATGATAATGTCCTTGTTGTGAGTGACCAAACACTAGTTGATCCTATAGATGACCAGGTTGATTCTTCTAGTAAGATCAATTTGAGTCCACCTAGTGTTAGCACTTGTGACTTATGTAAAAATATATTGTCATGTAATATGGGTAGTAAAATGCTAGTTGGCTATGATAGATTGTATGTGTATGAGATTAAGGAGCTTTTACCTTGTGATGTCAATGATAAAACCTTATTACATGATGATAATGCCATTGTTGCGGGTGTCCAAACACTAGTTGATCATAAAGATGACCTAATTGATTCTTCTAGTAAGATCGATTTGAGTCCACATAGTGTTATAACTTATGACTTGAGTGAAAGTGTATTGTCATGTGATTGGGGTAGTCAAATACTAGTTGGGTCCAATTGTGGTAATCATGTGCTAGATGCTTTTGAGCTCAACATCCTACCATCTAGTGTTAATTGTGGTGATGACTAATTTGCTTTTAAAGATGGCCTACTAATTGAGGAGCTGTGTGATGTGATAAATGAACTACAATTTAGTGATGGAATTGATATAGTTGGTCATGTAGATAGTCATGTGAAGTTATTGCACCTAAATAATCAATCCTTGAATTATGATTCCATTCCTTGTTCTTCTCATGAGGATTTTGAGGTGGAATATGTTTTTATGTATAATCCCTTGTTTGATGTTGACATGACTAATGAAGGTGAAATACATAGTGGTGTACCTTGGCATGATAGAAGTGTAGCCCCTCTTGAAGTCTACCAAGTGATTCAGAATCCATTATGGTATGATGACACACTTTTTAAAGACGGAACTCTCTTCTTGGAAGATGATAGTACGTCTATTGGAAGGGTTAGTAGTCAAAAGAAAGGGGGTGTATGTTCTCCAATGATCCCTTCATTCTTGTGTGGCCACATTCTTGATCAAGGCCTTAATACTTGTGGATAAAAGGGTGATTCTATATGTGGGCACACCTCGTATGAACTTCATTTAAGTGTCACCTTTCTATACTATTTATTTGCATATGATGATACTCTTGCCTTTGAGTGGAGTATGCTGTGTGAGTGTAAAAGTACCAATAGGGAAAATAGGTGTATGCTTGACCCATGTTTATGTATTTATTTTTTCTTTGACCCTGATATGATTTGAATAGTTTATATTTGTGATGAAATGCTTGGTCCAAATGACAAGCAAGTTGTGAGTGAGGTTGTTAGCTTGCATGGTGATAAGTATAGTAGTAATATTTCTTTTCTCTCATGTGATTATATCTTGGTGCTATTACTTAATCTTATGGGTTTGAATAAGATATATTTGCCAACTTGTGTAGGTAATACCTTTGTATTTAACCCCGGTGATAAATTGCGAGCAATCCCATTCTTGAAGAGAGCTAGTGCATTGGGTGGAGTCTTAACTTGGGATGACCTTATCTATGTCATGACACTTAGCTATGTTGGCTATCATGTGTTACTTGACTTAAAGGAGGATTTGTATTTTTTTTAATGTAGAACCATTGAGGATTTGCATGGTTGGTAGCCTAAACACCATGGTTCTTTTGATTTACCCCTATGTCAATGTTTCCTATGTAGCCAAGTATCTTTTATTTTGTTGGGTTACAAGCCATTTGTGGCTCATTTTAATGCTTGGTTAAATGTTAAATGGGTGCACCCTTGGCATGGTGATAGGTTTATTATTGTTAACCCTTGTGCTAACCGTGTTGCTATGAGAATATGTTTGTTGTTTGTCCTTCTCATATTTTTGCAAGGTTCAGATTTGAGAACGAATCCTTTTGAAGAAGGAGAGGATAATACGAGCATGGTTAGCATGGGGCATATTAGGATGGGTTTCCATAGATGGATGATATTTGGAGCCCAGAGGAAGGCATGAAGAAACAAATACACAAGGTCATGAGCAATCAAGATGCTATTTGGGCAATCAAAAAGGTCCCTTGTTGGTTATTTACTAAAAAGAGTCAATTTGGGGCTATTTTTTGTAATATTCTATTTGTTAAAAGGCAAGGACTATAAATAGTTGCCTTAGCCATTTTCTTTACTTAGATTTTGATGATTTGAGAATATTACTCTTAAAAAGTGTTTTGGGGTTGAATCCCTTTGGTTTAGTTTAGTGTAGCTAAATCTAGGTTAGTGATAGGTGGATTCCCATTGTTGATTTAGAACTTGTTAAAATTTATTTGTACACGAGTTACTCATTTGTGGATTCGAATAGAGTTCTTCTTTTCTAATTGAAATCAAGTTTCTCTTCTTCCTTGGTTTAATTGATTCAATTAAGCGTTTATTTTATTTTATTTCTCATCTCAATTTCTTCTAATTCTCATCTTAGTTTCTTCACTATCTTTATTTGTATTGTTAATTTTCGCGTTCTTGATATCAATTTTAGTCACTTGATTGAGATCATTATCAACGTGGCAGGCTGTTGCTGGTCCATGTTGGCAGCTGACTTGTTGACTGTTGATGTGGCAATGATGTGGCCCGTCCATGTGGAAATTAATTTAAGATTTTTTCAGAAATACTTTTCTTAGAAATTTTTTTTCCCACCAGTGGACCTACCAACACTTGACCAACTTTGACCTTTCAATTTTTTGGATCAAAGTGTACCTTTTTTATCTTCTTCTTCAAGAACAAGATGAAGATGTTCAAGAACACACACCAAACCCTAACACCCTCAAATCAACTCAGAATTGGCTCAAAACTTAGGAGTAGATTCCCCAAACTTCTTGTTCTACCTTAACCTAGGCTCTTGATTCCAAAATGATAAGAATCAAAGAGGAAAGAACGAGAGGGAAATAAAAAATAAAAGAAGTATATGTGGATTAATATCTAAGTAATTAAAATTATGAGCAACAAGGGGCTTGATACCCTCACCTCCCAATTGATTTCAACACTCAAACACAAACTCTAATTTGAGAAAAATCAAAACAAAACCAAAAACCAAAAATGGGTAATCCCTTGAATTAATCAAATCAAAATAAGTACAAAAACCAATTCCAAGACTCCACCAACTAAACACTCACTAATTAACAACTAAATTCCTTAAGGGAATGTGCTAAGAAAACTACAAGTTATCAAGTCCAATATTCATCAAAATCTACTATGCAAAATAAAGAAATACTCTATTTATACTAAGGAAATAAGAAAACATTGACCTTTTACAATATTACCTTTAATAATACAAGGGCCTTGTTTGGTTGTCTCCTTTGTGAATTATTTGAATTTAAGGGTTAGCCATTTGCACAAATGACACATTTTCTTCATCTCCTTCACCTCTTCGACTTTTCCACACATTGTAGTTCTCTATTGACATTCTTCAAGCTTATCCCAAGTTCCCTTTTGTATAAGAATCA
Source organism: Capsicum rhomboideum (assembly GCA_031232105.1). Lineage (NCBI taxonomy): Eukaryota > Viridiplantae > Streptophyta > Magnoliopsida > Solanales > Solanaceae > Capsicum > Capsicum rhomboideum. The sequence goes on along the minus strand of CP124710.1, from coordinate 62,086,832 downwards.
TTTGTAAACCTTGGAGTTACCTTGCTTGACTCCATGTGAAAGGACGTGTACCCTCCATGCTAGCATCATTGGGATAGGCCCCATAGTACCCATTAACCATACAAAGCCAAAGTTGACTCTAGACTCAGCAACTCTAGAAAGAATAGAGAATACCAACAATAAGCTGAACTCGATCATAAATAGCAAGGACCACTGTCTACCTAATAACCTGCAGGCATGAATGTAGTGCCCCCCAGGCAATGTAACATCAATACGAAAGAATGTACTGAGTATATAAGTGATAAAGTGGCTATATATAAAATAAGAGCTCAAATGAAATTAGGTATCATTGTATAACTGTATAGATAAGGACAAAAGACCACTTTTTCTTATCAATGCTGAATTATGTACATTACATTCTTTTCTTTACTTTATTCTTCTTTGCTTTATAAATTTGTAAGGCATATGATACAAATGCTAAGCTGATCAGTAGTAAAAGAGGATGAGCCATGCTAGACATTTTAATCCTTGGGATACGGTCCTCATAAATATACAACTAGGGATCGACCCATGCTAGGCTTTCCTTTTACCTCTGGGATACCACCCGTAATATTGGGATCGACCCATGCTAGGTGTTCCTTGCACCCCTGGGATACCACCCATCAATACATAGATTCACCTTAGTTTATTCTTTTTATTTTTAAGGTTGTTATTTTGGTGGTCATGACATTATTGAGCTTTTGGAACTATAGATATGTGAACAATATACTTGGGGGCAATACCAATGACGTAGGAAACAAATATGACATCAATGTGAAACTTAGGAACTTATATGACTCAATGAACCTTACTAGGCATAGAATATACACAAATAAGTCCTGAAGACATGTGACAAGTAAGGACATTATGGCATGTAAAAATGGTCCATTAAGGTATGTAACAAGGGAGAAAGTAGTTCAATTTAGAACAATGTTCATTTAACATATATTTAGACATTTCAAATGGGACATACGTTTCAAATCGATACATGTAACTCCTCAAATGAAGAGGTTCGAACTATATAATAAATACTTACTAGGTGATAATGGATAAAATGGTACATGAGCATGGGGACTGTTGAGGCACATGGATAGATTCCAACTAGGAACAAATGTACCATCCAAGTAAGGACAGAACATTGTATGATTAAACCAACAAGGACTCTACAAGGTCACTTTATCCTAACATGACAGAAGTAATATCGAATCAAAACAACATATGATCGTGTGATCCAAATGAAGTATATGATTAAATAGACAATGGAGTGTACAATACAATGAACATTTCAAATACACCAAAATAGTAAATTACACTAAATCCTCAAAATAGTAAACCTGGACGACCCCACTGTCTAGTGTTGTAACTTAGTTTTGAATAGGTAATCGGCAGAACCAAGCTTTATAGCCTTCATGAAAGTTGTAGGTATATGTATTGGGTTTGAAAATAGACCATAATAACCACAAAATACATTTTTTACAAAAATATATTATTAAAATACTAACAGTAGCACATAGGGGATTTCTAAATTGGAAAACTTGGCAGAACTTGTCCTCTCTCGCGTCCCCTATTTCGGGCCCATAAAAGCAAAAATAGCTTTTTACATATGAATATAAGTTGTATAGATATGTGTTAGATTTCCAGAACATATTTTTGTACTTAAAATGAATCTCTACACAATGAGATATGCTACGTGTACTAAACACTATACAATTTTAAAACGTGTTTAAGTTACTTACATGGTCCTCCCTTTTTAGGCATTAATATACAATGATATAAGTGTCGTTAGTCAAGTATTAATATCCAATCAAAAAATAATCTACCTAAGACCCCATAAGCTCAGAAGGTGTCAACCACAATTACATGATAATGAATGCAATACAATGCAAAACAATCAGAACCAAACAAACCATAACCTCAACAATCTTACCTGCCCTTACTTCCACTCACTCAACCGTCACAACTACAACATGAAAACCTACTACCGATAACTTGATAACAACCAAAATACAAAAGATGAAACAAACACAAAAACTAGAATAATAAAATCAAAATGCGAAAAAATAAAAAATAGAGATAGAGATAGACAATAAGACACAAAAAGAAGAAATTAATGTAAACAAAGGGTATATTAAACACTAAAACCTCAATTGATTGATCCTACACGAAGCATCCTATTCATACTAAGACCTTGAAGGAATCTTAACGCTCTTACAACCCCCATTTCTAAGCAATAGTCAACATCTGCTTTTCCAAGCACTCACACTCATTCAAGATTTTCAAAATTTCAATATTCATCAAAAACTAAGCAAAAATAAAGGTGAATACTACTATTTATAGCCATGGGCTATTTATTACAAATATGGGCTAAAAAGTGACCCATTTTCATCAAAGGGAGATTGCTGGCTGCATAGGCCCATCTGCCCAGGTATCTCATGGTGTAGATGACATGCTGTCCTATCTGCTGGTCCATGTCACCCATATGCTAGCGCAGGTCACCCATCTGTTGGCATATGTCATTTATCTGCTGGAGCAAGTTAGGGTGCATGTCATTCCAACATATAGTCTAACTCCTCCTGCCTCCCCGCCGGCTATTCTAATGGCTTTCCTCGGCTCCAAGCTATCTTCCAACCATGATATTGCTCATTCAAAATCTCCAAAGGGGTCTTCCAAATATGTCCTTGTGTCCTTAAGACAACTATGGCTTGGATCCCCTTACATTGACCTTGAAATATAGGCTTTGAAAGATTGTCGCTGATTTGTCTTGTAGCTGATTTAGCTTGAAATATAGTCTTTAAAAGCTTGTTGCTTACTGGATGATCCAAGCCAAATTGGTGACAAGCTTTCAAAGCTTATATTTCATGGTCAATTTAAGGGGATCCAAGTCATGGTTGTCTTAAGGACACAGGGACATGTTTGGAAAACCCCTTTGGAGATCTTGAATGACTAATATCATATTTGGCAGATAGATTCACGGAAAAGAAAGAGTTAGTCAAAGATCTTTATCAATTAGCCAGCTTGGGGGTTCGTCTTCTTGAATCCTCAGATGAAGAGGGTATTGTACAAAATACGGCAGAGTCTTTATTAATAGCTGAAGTGAAAGAGAAGCAATTTGCGGATCCTATGTTATTGCAACTAAAAGAGAATGTACAACAGAATCTGAAAAAGGCCATTGATCTTACACAAGAAAGAGTACTTCAATGCCAAGGTAAATGGTGTGTACCGAATGTAGACGAGCTGAGGAGACGAATTATGACAGAGGTGCATCATTCACGATATTATATTCATCCAGGAGCTACCAAAATATACCATGATTTAAAAGGAGGGTATTGGTGGGGAAATATGAAGAAGAACATTGTAGAATTTGTCGCTCAATTCCCTAATTGTCAACAAGTAAAGGTAGAGCATCAAAAACCAGAAGGTTACATGCAATGTACCAATCTTCCAGTTTGGAAGTGGGCTATAATTAATATGGACTTCATCACAGGTTTGCCTCGTACACTGCGGAAGTTTGATTCTATATGGGTCATAGTTGATAGGCTTACCAAGTCAACACATTTCTTACCAGTCAAAACCACCTATACAGCAAAAGATTATGCAAGGTTGTATGTTAAAGAAATAGTTCAGTTACATGGGATTCTGATCTCCATTATATCAGACAGGGGAGCTCAGTTTACTGCGCATTTTTGGAGATCTTTTCAGCAGAGTTTGGGTACACAGGTGAATCTGAGTACGGCTTTCCATCCTCAGACAGATGGACAAGCAGAGCATACTATCCAGACACTTGAAGATATGCTAAGAGCGTGCACATTAGACTTTAAAGGTAGTTGGGATGAACATCTACCTCTTATTGAATTTGCTTACAACAATAGCTATCATTCAAGTATTAAAATGGCACCTTATGAAGCTTTATATGGAAGAAAATATAGATCACCAATCGTATGGTTTGAAGCAGGCAAAATTGCTTTACTTGGGACAGATCTTGTTCACCAAGCTATGGATAAAGTTAAAGTCATCCAACAGTGGCTACAAATGGCCCAAAGTCGACACAAGTCATATGCCGATGTTAGAAGGAGAGGGCTTGAATTTCCATAGGTGATTGGGTATTTTTGAAGGTGTCACAAATGAAAGGGGTAATAAGGTTTGGAAAGAAAGGAAAGTTAAGTCCACGTTATATAGGCCCATATGAAATTATTAGAAGATTTGGGCAAGTTGGGTATGAATTGGCGCTACCCCAAGAACTCTCCACATTTCATCCAGTATTTCATGTTTCGATGCTTCGAAAATGCATAGGAGATCCATCTCGTATTACTCCCATTGAAGATGTACAAGTTACGGAGGATCTCACCTATGAAGAGATACCGATTTCTATTCTGGATAGACAAATGAAGAGGTTAAGAAATAAAGATGTAGCTTCCGTAAAGGTACTTTGGAGAAACCAAGAAGTAGAGGAGATCACATGGGAAGCTGAAGAAATGATGAAGTCAAAGTACCCATATTTATCTCACACGGAAGAAAAAGTTCAAAATGCGGAGGTGGAGCAATGACAAGTAAGTATTTATGGGCATTAAGTATATGTGTATATATATGCTAATATAGAGATGCATTTGTTCTAATTGAAAAGACGTTGTTAACATTCGAGGAAGAATGTTTCTAAGGGGGGAAGAATGAAACACCCCGTACCTTTCCGACCTTACTTAATAACTTGGAGTCATGTTTACTTAGTGTTGAGAGCAATAAGTAAGTATTTTGTAGTGCTTTGATTGGGTATTGGATGGTATGCTAGTGTTTGCAAAAAGGGGAAAAAAATTCAGCAAGCCAACAAATATTGCGCCACTCCTTGTTTCAGGGGGTGTGGCGCAAGCCCCCTGATTTAGAGGGAAGCCATTTCTTGCGCCACTGCTTGCTTTGCAGCAAGTGGCGCATGGCACAACAACTTGGCCCTTCCGTGCTCGTTTTGCAACGCATTGCAACGTCAATTCTTCCTTCATTTCTTTTGGTTCCTTGGGGTTATCCTATCCTTTTTAAATCTTCAAATACCTTAATACACTCCTGCAATATCAAACCATGAAACACAAGTATTTATCAAAAATGTTCAATGAAGCCATGAGCGACTGAAATTTCTATTTTTTTGAGTTTGAGGCTACGAATATGAATCTCGTAAGTGAATAATGTCGTGAAATTATGGAATTATTTAAACATGAGATATATGATGGATTACACATGGGCTAATTTAATATGTGTTATTGGGCTTAATTTAAAGCCCAAATTGGAATAAAATGCAAGGCCCAAAAGGGCAAAATGACCCATTCTTCCATTTGACCAAGTAAACATTGCATTAAATGCCAAGAAGTGGCTAAGGATGATATGAGGGACTATATAAAGGCACAAAAGCTGATTTTTATTCATTATAACTCTCATTCCTTTCTACATATTTCTCAATTATTTCTCTATTTTCCAAACCCTAAGGCAACTAATTTCTTTGGACACTTTGGACAAGATCATCACTTTGCAAGCTTGGGTAAGTGTTTATTCTTGTGATTTAATATATTATATGCATGATAAATGGTGTAGATCATTATTGTTATGTTGGTAAGGTTGAATAGGGCACTTTTGCTTTTTGCTACAAGATGTGCCATCTTTGTGAATTAAACTTGAAAGGTGACTTGAGGTTTGGGTGAAAGTGCATGGTATAGATGAAATATCAACATGTATGGTGTGATTATGTTTCTAATATTGTTATTTTTCTATAAGTGTAAATTGTGGGATTGTGGCCGATATGTTGTTATGAGGTGTATTGAGGTGACTTGGTGGATTAATTGTGATACGGTGTTGATGAGAAAGTGTAAAGGAGAAGCTTGTTGTGAAATGATATTGGTATTTGATGTTCTGTTCAATGTATGGCAAGTTGGGGTATTGTTGGTATAATAATTCCGTGAATGGTATTGTAAAGGGGGGAATGATATTTTATGTCACGACCCGAAATCCCATTCGGGCCGGACTGGCACCCGAAGCCGATATGGCCCGAGAGAACCAATATTTGCTCATGAACCTTCGGATGTATATCTTCATATGAATGTTATTATACCTCATGCAACTATGCAGAAGACATAAATATGGAAACATATGCCATAAATATTATACCTCGTGGTGGGTTAGCATACATCCACTCTCGTGGTGGGTTAACATACATCCACTCTCATGGTGGGTTGAAATACATCCACTCTCGTGGTGGGGCAACATACATCCACTCTCATGGTGGGGCAACATATATGGGAGAGATTGATATATTAAAGATCATGACACTATTTGAAACACACAAATATGCCTTACCTCACTCTTATACTTTATGAGATTAACACCTTAACTTGTAAGGGATAGATATATTAGCTCGCACTTCACCTCCTTCACTATTCTTATGGGATCTTATTTAAGTAAGCATATGATACCGGGCCTCCACCCTTGGGGGGCTATAATAAATAACATATCATAATATTTGGGATTTTTAATATTGAACTTATACCCTTTAGAATGTGATCCATACTCAATATAGTAGCCACGCGCCTTACTCTTTACAATCTTATACCCTTTACATAGTTATGAGAGTGACACATTAAAGGTCATGACATTAAAGCACACACTTATGTACACATCTCACTTCACTCCTTTAACTCATGAGATTGACATCTTCACTTATGAGGACTAATTCTCTACCTTGCACATCACCTCTCTTATTACTCTTGCGAGATTGGTACTTTTACTTACGAAATATTGGTACGTAGATAATCCTCATACTATAGGATTTCGGAACATGACATGACTGGAAAATGCTTTTCAAGAATAACTAGGTTCCCTTACATTGTTACCCTCTTGAGATAGTTCTTTTAGGAATTACAACGTTATGACATTTTTGGAACCTCAGTCAATGAATAAGAGATAAGCGAATCATCATTCATCTAAGAATAGGACACATATGAATAATAATATACGTCAACCTGAATTGATATACTTCAAGCCTCTCGAATTTGAAACAAGTCCAATGTCAAGGTGAACAACATGTTGCAGAAGGATACGTAAAAAGGAACCTTACATACCTTGTATTCTCAATACGAATATACAATCTTAAATGCGCATACAATAGCCCCGCTCCTTCCTTATGTTTCACTCTACAACACAAAGACATAACGGAGTTTACATTAACCACCAATCACCTTACAATGGCATATAACGACAATGGGTTACATGTTTGGCTTTAACATGTTATTTCCCTCTTGACAATACCATGTGTGAAACTATCAGACCAACAATACCACAACATTCCATACATTGACCAATACATGATAACCAATAGCATGTCACACCAATTTCATACTTTCCACTCCCCATCATCACAACATCACAATTATTCCATCAATTCACTTCAATACACCTCACAACAACAAATTGGCCAAAATCCCATAATTTATACTTATAGAAAAATTACAAGTTTAGGACCATAATCACACCATACATGTTGATATTTCATCCATACCATGCTCTTTCATCAAAACTACAAGTCATGATTCAAGTTACAATCCCATGGATAACACATCTTTTTAACAAAAACCAAAAGTGCCCAGGTCCAACACTTCCAAGCATAACAAACATGATTTACATAAAATTTAATGCTTATAATATGTTAAAGTATAATAATAATCACTTACCCAAGCTTGGAAGATGATGATCTTGTCAAAAAATGCCTTAGGGTTTGAAGAGCTTGAGAAATATCTTGTGGAAAATATTGTAGAAATGTCTAGAATAGCATGTGTCCCTTTGAGATTAAAAATCTGATTTTTGCCCACCTTTTGTAACCTCTTAAAGTTATCCTTATAGATTTAATCCAACCTTTGACAAGTCAAGGCAAGAATGGGTTATCTGACCCATTGGGCCTTTCATGTTTTGCTCATTTTGGGTCTCAAATTAGGCCCAATAACCCATATCATCTTAACCCACTAACATTAATGTGTAATACATAATATATATTATGTTTAATTCACTTCATATGAATTATAACTATATCCCTACTCACGGGATTCATATTCGTAGCCTCAAACCCAAAAACAAGCGATTCTAGACACATATGGCCTCTATTGACCAAAAGGGTAAAATCGTCATTTTGATGCCAAATTCGTTGATGAGTAATTTTACCATACCAATAGAATACTTCACTCATTTCATGTATATACTCGTGGTTGTAGAAGGAACGTGGCAAAAATTAGCCGGTACGTTTCCGGGCACCCTTGGGACTTAAGAAAATTTCCAACTTTGAAAAGTGGGCAAAACCAGCCTGGCTCACCCTTGGGCACGCCAGCTTGCTTCCTGTGGGATAAAATTTTTATCCAAGAGCAGTGTGGCACGCCCTCTGGCGCGCCCCAGCCTTAGTTTTTTAAAAAATTCCATTTTTCGACTTTTCTTCGCGGATTTGGTTAGATACTTCAAGTCTTATTCTTTACCTTACTTCTTACCTTTAATATACCTTGTTTGTAGGTCCTCTTAGACTCATTTTGAACCCCACAAAAAACACCTCCTAAGAAGGGCTAATCACATGTACGAGGCCAAATTTTAATTTTCTCATCGCTGACATTACAAAATACATACTCATGGCATCTCGACACCTAAGTAACCATTGTTCAACGTCGTCACATAGGGTTGGGAGTATACGGGGTTTTACATTCTCCCCCCTTAGAAACATTCATCCTCGAATGTTAACGATGTCACTTCAATTACAACAAATGCATCTCTATATTAGCATATGTACTCCTAAGCACTTAAGGCTCATGGATATTTACTTGTTATAGGTCTACTTCCACACTTTGAACTTTTTCTTCCATTTGAAACAATATGGGTACGCCGATTTCATCATTTTTGTTTTCTCAACTTTTCATTTGATCTCTTCGACTTGTTGATTTCTCCAAAGAACTCTTACAAAATTTTTGTCTTTACTTATTAGCCTTTTCACTTGTTGGTCTAGAATAACAATAGGTATTTCAATGGGAAAAATATGAAATGAAACTCTTATGCACCTCCGGCAAATTTCACATCCTTTTTTTCCAAATCCCCTTACCCTTTTTTTTTATTGGTGACATCTTTAGGAGTACTTAATCACCTATGATCAAAAACATCTACTATACCATTTCGATATATGTATTTATCTCTGATAAATTTACCAACAGGTGGAGATAGTTCAATCGACTTAACTCATGACCCCAGTGTCTCATTAGCTTTTATAGTAATCAATGAAGTAATATACGATAGGGTATATGTATTATTTGCACATATAGATAATATACCTGTATCTCCATCAGGAGATGCCTCCATATCCGGACGGTCCACTAAAGCATAGGTGTGATTCTGAGTTCCACTGGAACTGGCTGCTCCTCTGGCACCTCTATCGCGACCAGCAGACTGTACACCAGTTATCGATGCCACATCGGCTGATCCGGTAGGCCGTGTCATACTACCCGTAGGCCTCTGTGGGCATTCTCTAATCATGTGTCCTAGCCTACTACATACAAAGCAAACATTCGTATCAAACCGGCATTCGCCTGCATGAAATCTCCCACAGCACGGGCACAACTAACGAGAAAATCTTGTTGCCTGTGATCCATGAATCCCACTACTTTGTTCAGATTGACCACCTCTAGACCCTCAGAATTGAGAATGAGCACCTGCTGTGGAATAAGAGGATGAGGGCCTAGGCGGTAACATTCGAGATCGAGATTCTTCTGGGGACACTATAGACTGCTCCATAGGTCTCGCCCTTTTTGATGGACCTTCATCAGCTTTCTGTGTCCTCTTTCTTTACCTTTGATCCTCCATTTTCTGCATAAAGTCCAGTATTCTAGCTATGTCCATATCTCAATTTAAGGCAGCAATAGTACAGTCTCATACTAAATAAGGCTCCAATTTGTCCACATATCGGTGGAATCTATCTTCCATGGTTGCTACTACATTTGGAGCATATCTAACCAAGGAATTATACTATAAACTGTATTCTCCGACACTCATATTTCCCTGACGCAAATTCAAAAATTGGTCTGCACGTGCCTCCCGAATCTCATACGGGAGGTAATGATCAAGAAATGCCATTCTAAATTCTTCCCAACCAGCTGGGAGTGTATCAATACCTCTTGATCTTTTCTAGTCCTCATACCACAAAATAGCCTCGCCCTTCAATCTATAAGCTACTAGCTCAACCGTTCCTACACCTGTTACGTGCATTACCTCTAGTGATCTTTGAACTTGGTTCATGAAATCCTGTGGATCTGCTTTTGGATCGGACCCTGTGAATATGGGAGGGTCTAATTTTAGAAAGTCCTGTGTACGCCGACTAGCTGCTCTAGCCGTGTCATATTCATTTACCATTGGACCAGTTTGTCCTTGTGCTTGTGCAGCTACTAACTGAGTTAACATATGTACTGCATTTCTTCGGTCCTGATCTGTGGCATTCATTGGTGGTGCTGAGGGTACTTCTCTACCTCTTGGTTCTTCCGGAGCTGGTAAGGTAGAAGAAGACCGTGATGCAATTTCAGCATCAGCTCCACCTTGACTAACTTGGTCAGGTGGTAATCTGCTCATTCCTTCTTCAGCAGGCACATCCACCTGCTTCCTTTTATCTCTACCTCTTCTCATGATTGGAATTTTAACTATACCAAAGAAAAACGATCACCATGTCAGATACAATTCAACTTACAACACTGGCTCTATTGCAGGATCTAGAAGTGAAGAAAAGAAACAACATCCTAAATGTCCTGTAGCCTCCTACTTATAAATGTGGCGCGCAACACATCCATAAGCAAGACTCTACTCAGACACGGCTTTGTATACACCCTTAGAACGACCTGCTCTGATACCACTTTTGTCACGACCCGAAATCCCATTCGGGCCAGACTGGCACCCGAAGCTGATATGGCTCGAGAGAACCAATCTTTGCTTATGAACCTTCGTATGCATATCTTTGTATGAATGTTATTATACCTCATGCAACTATGCAGAAGACATGAATATGAAAACATATGCCATAAATACATATACCAAACTTGGCCGTTGGAGCCATCAAGTCAAAACGGACATTTGTCTTTTACATATTTGCCTCTTACATCCATATACCCACATATGTCTACAAAATCCTCTACCAGATGCATCTACAATACCAACTTAAAGTCGGGACAAGTTCCCGCTTTATACAACATTTACAACATCAAAACAAGTATACAACTATGACTCAAAAAGCTCCGAACCAAGTGGAGCTCACCAAAACTCTGCAAATGATCCACATTCTACGGAGGAGGTCTACTAATTCCTGCACCTGCAATATGTAAACTAAGTTCCCCCGAGGGGGTCAGTACAAAAAATGTACTGAGTATGTAAGGCTCATAAGAAATAGCATCATACATGAGAATGTCAAGTCAATCGGATAAAGTATGAGAGAATAGTCAATATGGATCAACCATCATCTTATATAATATATTTTATAATTACTCTCGTTCAAGGGAAAAATTACCTTCACTCAAGAGACTTGCCTTTAATAGATTCTTCTATATGCAAGAGATTCTTTTTAGCTTCCAAGTTCTTTATCACTATTGTTCATCTACTTGGTTAGTAGGTTGTAAAAGAATAACGCTCATCCATATACATCCACTCTAGTGGTGGGGTAATAATATAACATACATCTACTCTATTAACGTACATCCACTCTATTGGTGGTTTAACATACATCCACTCTCATGGTGGGTTAGCATACATCCACTCTCGTGGTGGGTTAGCATACATCCACTCTCGTGGTGGGTTAACATACATCCACTCTCATGGTGGGTTGACATACATCCACTCTCGTGGTGGGGCAACATACATCCACTCTCATGGTGGGGCAACATACATCCACTCTCATGGTGGGGCAACATACATCCACTCTCATAGTGGGGCAACATACATGGGAGAGATTGATATATTAAAGATCATGACACTATTTGAAACACACAAATATGCCTTACCTCACTCTTATACTTCATGAGATTAACACCTTAACTTGTAAGGGATAGATATATTAGCTCGCACTTCACCTCCTTCACTATTCTTATGGGATCGTATATAAGTAAGCATATGATACCGGGCCTCCACCCTTGGGGGGCTCTAATAAATAACATATCATAATATTTGGGATTTTTAATATTGAACTTATACCCTTTAGAATGTGATCCATACTCAATATAGTAGCCATACGCCTTACTCTTTACAATCCTATACCCTTTACATAGTTATGAGAGTGATACATTAAAGGTCATGACATTAAAGCACACACTTATGTACACATCTCACTTCACTCCTTTAACTTATGAGATTGATATCTTCCCTTATGAGGACTAATTCTACTACCTTGCACATCACCTCTCTTATTACTCTTGCGAGATTGGTACTTTTACTTACGAAATATTGGTACGTAGATAATCCTCATACTATAGGATTTCGGAACATGGCATGATTGGAAAATGCTTTTCAAGAATAACTAGGTTCCCTTACATTATTACTCTCTTGAGATAGTTCTTTTAGGAATTACAACGTTATGACATTTTTGGAACCTCAGTCAATGAATAAGAGATAAGTGAATCATCATTCATCTAAGAATAGGACACATTTGAATAACAATATACGTCAACCTAAATTGATATACTTCAAGCCACTCGGAATTGAAACAAGTCCAATGTCAAGGTAAACAACATGTTGCAGAAGGATACGTAAAAAGGAACCTTACATACCTTGTATTCTCAATACGAATATACAATCTTAAATGCGCATACAATAGCCCTGATCCTTCCTTATGTGTCACTCTACAACAAAAAGACATAACGTAGTTTACATTAACCACCAATCACCTTACAATGGCATATAACGACAATGAGTTACATGTTTGGCTTTAACATGTCATTTCCCTCTTGACAATACCATGTGTAAAACTATCACACCAACAATACCACAACATTCCATACATTTACCAATACATGATAACTAATAGCATGTCACACCAAGTTCATACTTTCCATTCCCCATCATCACAATATCACAATTATTCCATCAATTCACTTCAATACACCTCACAACAGCAAATCGACCAAAATCCCATAATTTATACTTATAGAAAAATAACATGTTTAGGACCATAATCACACCATACATGTTGATATTTCATCCATACCATGCTCTTTCATCAAAACTACAAGTCATGATTCTAGTTACAATCCCATGGATAACACATCTTTTTAACAAAAACCAAAAGTGCCAGGTTCAACACTTCCAAGCATAACCAACATGATTTACATAATTTTTCATGCTTATAATATGTTAAATTACAAGAATAATCACTTACCCAAGCCTGGAAGATGATGATCTTGTCAGAAAATGCCTTAGGGTTTGAAGAGCTTGAGAAATATCTTGTGGAAAATATTGTAGAAATGTCTAGAATAGCATGTGTCCCTTTGAGATTAAAAATCTGATTTTTGCCCACCTTTTATAACCTCTCAAAGTTATCCTTATACATTTAATCCAACCTTTGACAAGTCAAGGCAAGAATGGGTTATCTGACCCATTGGGCCTTTCATGTTTTGCTCATTTTGGGTCTCAAATTAGGCCCAATAACCCATATCATCTTAACCCACTAACATTAATGTGTAATACATAATATATATTATGTTTAATTCACTTCATATGAATTATAACTATATCCCTACTCACGGGATTCATATTCGTAGCCTCAAACCCAAAAACAAGCGATTCTAGACACATATGGCCTCTTTTGACCAAAAGGGTAAAATCGTCATTTTGATGCCAAATTCGTTGATGAGTAATTTTACCATACCAATAGAATACTTCACTCATTTCATGTATATACTCGTGGTTGTAGAAGGAACGTGGCAAAAATTAGCCGGTACGTTCCCGGGCACCCTTGGGACTTAAGAAAATTTCCAACTTTGAAAAGTGGGCAAAACCAGCCTAGCTCACCCTTGGGCACGCCAGCTTGCTGCCTGTGGGATAAATTTTTTATCCAAGAGCAGTGTGGCACGCCCTCTGGCGCGCCCCAGCCTTAATTTTTCAAAAAATTCCATTTTTTGACTTTTCTTCGCGGATTTGGTTAGATACTTCAAGTCCTATTCTTTATCTTACTTCTTACCTTTAATATAAATTGTTTGGAGGTCCTCTTAGACTCATTTTGAACCCCACAAATTCTCCACGAAAATCACAAAACACCTCCTACGAAGGGCTAATCACATGTACGAGGCCAAATTTTAATTTTCTCATCACTAACATTACAAAATACATACTCATGGCATCTCGACACCTAAGTAACCATTGTTCAACGTCATCACATAGGGTTGGGAGTATAAGGGGTGTTAAATTTTAAGGCAAATATGTAACTCATTGTCGTTTTATACACTCGTAAGGTAGTTGATTGTTAACATAAGCTCCGTTATGTACTTGTGTTGTAGAGTGAAACGTAAGGAAGGAGCTGGACTATTGTATTCACGTATAAGAGGGTGTATTCATATTGGAAGTATAAGGTATATAAGGTTACTCTATTTGTATCCTTCTGCAGCACATAGTATTCACATTGACATTGTACTTGTTCCATTCCGACATGTTCCAAGGTATCCTATTTTCGGGTATCAAGTATGGTTCATCATATGCTCCTTATGCACTGATCAATTGTGTTTCACATGTTTCATATGCATTGACTAATGTTCCAAAGATCCTATTGTTCCATAATGTTATGTCTCCATAATGTTATGACTATCATTGTATCAATCTCAAAAGTAAAGAATGAAGTAATGCATATATGGTTGATGATTGAGTATGGGTGGTAGCTTTGGCAGTGAAAGCCTAGATCAAGCCAATCCCGAGATTATTGTATCAGGGGGTAGTCCTAGAGGCATAAGCCTAGCTTGGACCGAACCTGACATGGGGTAGCTCTAGAGGTAAGAACCTAGCTCGAGCTGAACCTGATATATTGGTTTATGGGTGGCAGCTCTAGAGGTAATAACCTAGCTCGAGCCGAGCCCGATGTATTGATTTATGGGTGGTAGCTCTAGAGTCATAAGCCTAGCTCAAGCCGATCCCAACATAACGTTATGTTATTTTAAGACCCACGGATCAGTCGGGGCCCGGGTACATTATGATACAAGTGATGATGAATAAGCATGGAAGTAAAGAAGCAAAGAAAGTAATGAAAGCATTATACATGGTTCCCAACTTACAGAATGTTAACTTATCCATATTGGTTATTCATTTGTATTTGAGTTCATTGATGTATTTATGTATCATACAGTTTCTTATGATCATTACATACTCAGTACATCCCTCGTACTGACCTCCCTTGGGGGGGCTTACCTTACTTGCTGCAGGTGCAGGTGCCAGTAGACCTCCACAGTAGGTATCTAGTTGTTTACGGATCTTTGGTGAGCTCTAGTTGGTTCGGGGCTTTCTGAGTCACAGTTGTACATGTGTTTTTGTACAGTACATGTTGTATGAAGCGGGGACTTGTCCCGACTTTTAGTTGGTCTTGTAAATGTATCTGTTAGAGTCTTTTGTAGACGTACGTAGGTTTATGAATGTAAGAGATGTATGTCTATTTTTACTTGACGGCCCGGACGGACAAGTTTCACACATGTATATATCACATATTCCATAATTTTTGCTATTAGCATTTTATGTTCTTACGTGATAGTGATGTTTCTTATGGCATGCATATGAATGGACTTGAGAAAAGATTGGTTCTCTCGGGCCTTGTCGGCTTCGGGTGCCAGTCCACCTCATTGGAATTCGGGGTGTGACAATTTTTTTGCATTTCGATATTATTATTCTAGTTTTTGTGTTTGTTTCATCTTTTGTATATTGGTTGTTATCATTTCGTATCAGAGCTGAGCTTAGGATCATTCCCACAATTCTAGTTTTGGGTTTGTTATCTTTCAAAAAGATAGATTAAAAAAAATATTTTTAGTGATTTTTGAAAATTTCTAGTTTTGATTTTTGTGTCTTCTTGAGTTTATTATGATAGATTAGTGTTCTCTAGCATAAATTGAGTATTAATCTAAGTTTTGAGCTTGATTGGAGTTGATTTGAGGATTCTACCATTGTTGGGCTCTTGAAGCATGAAGAAGAAGAAGTGGATTCTTAGATCTGGGATAAATTGGACATTTATTTGTATTGGGGTTTGTTCTCCTAATCCTATGGAGCTTGGATCTAAAATATGAGCAAAAAGGGTGAATATATCCAAAGGGGTCTTCCAAACATGTCCTTGTATCCTTAAGACAACCATGGCTTGGATCCCTTGCATTGACCAAGAAATATAGGCTTTGAAAGCTTGTCGCCGATTTGGCTTGTATCATAACTTGTAGCCAATTCTAGTTGTACTTGATTCTTATAACACCATAACTCCCTTAACTTACTAAGCCTCAATATGCCCCACACACAACCAACAACAATGAATCAAAGTCATATTACCCAAAAGGCATGAAATACAATGCATATGCACCATACATATGTATGTGGGCAAACAATAACCAAATCATGTCACAAAAACAATATCACCTATCCCTATAGCTCCTAAAAAATAAATAAATCGCTATGCGCGCAGACAAGAATACCATGATATCTAAAAGAACGACCACCATAATATCTAAAAGCATGTAAATTGCTATGTGGGCCGACAAGGTCACCATAATACCTACAACAACTAGTCAGGCAAGAGTATGACAAATAATTCTACCACAGATAATGTACATATGTCTTCAAAATGGCCACCCACAAGTAGTCCATATATTCATCTTACCACAACCATGATATCACGATAAATCCAACCATCACTATAATTGGATAATTAAAACAATCTATACACCATCCTCTATCATGTAATTTATTTATGTGCTATTAGTGGATACAATCATAATAGTAATATTCTTGTTTACATGTTAACACAATAAACAAATGCACACATTTATATCATGCTAATGAATGATTTAACATTCCCCTAATACGCCACTGTGCAAGGTTCATGCCCTTCTCATTCTTAATTCCACACAACACCAAATAATTATTTTCATTCATATTCATCTACCTATTTTTGTGTCACCATGTATTTGTTACACCGTATCTCCTATTCCTCAACTCGACACTAAACAAACATCACCAGAAATGAGTTTTTTTAACAAGAGTAACACCGCTAAAAATTTAGAGACATCTAGGAAATCAACTTTTCAATAACACACTAGATCCAAAAATCATAAATCTTATGGAATCATGCCAAAAAGAAAGGAATAGCCTTAACATACCTTGAATTCGGGCTTGAATAACTTGACGGGAATAAACAAACGAGCATATATATGATAAGAAGTATAACCAATTTGAACAAAGATTTTGTCGTTCTTATGCCTTATCTGAGTGTAGCTGAGAACTCTCAAAAATGCATTTTCATAGAATAAAAGTTTCATTTTATAATCTTACACAACACTAAATGAAGAACAACAAGGTGCCAATCTTAACATATATCAAGAATTGTGAATTATCATCATATCAAGAAAATAAGATGTTAGTAAACAAGTATTAAAAGCATCAACCACTAGCTATGTTTTCTTAATATTTTGTGAGGAGAGATTAAATGAAAGAATCTACCTAACTAATATACATTACATACAACAAAAAATATTTAAAGAGTAGCTCACATTTAATTATTATATTACTAATAACGTAAGTCATGTAATGCTACCACATAATTGTCTTAGTTGTTGTCCATTCCCTCCACCTCCACATAGAATGGAGGTGGCACTCCAAAAATTATTTTGTTTCATTGCATATGTATTTGGATATTACGTAGGTTCGTGGTAAAATATATATAATATTTTGAATATACCACAATTAATAAAAAAATATTTTGAATAAAGCCTACCTCATATATTTATAAAACACTTTAAAATAAGTACATACACAAATGTATCGTAACTAAATAATTTTTACAAATATTTAAAACATTTTAGAATGGCAACAGAAATATAGCTTTTTACCAAATTTTAATTTAAATCAATTATTTCCAAACAGGCTCGAGATTAATAAAATTCTCAAATCTAGGCTCGTAACCCTACGACACGGATCGAAGGACACCGTAAACACCTGGGGTGTTACAAAATCATAACTTTCTATTATTGTCTCATGAGTCCTAATTAATGTAACATCTAAAGTGCTCAAAAGAGCTCACAATTCAAGTTAAAGGGGACTCCCCTCCATGGTTGTCCCAACATCCCTAGACCGCCAGAACATATTCCCCATGATCACACTATATAAAAAGGACAATCCCCAACTTAGCAACATATACCAAGTTTGCTAATCAGTTCAAGCCAAAGAGAGGGATAGAAATTTCGCAAATTACCTTGCTGAACAAAATATCAATTGCTAGACTTGGATTCTTCTAATTTAAAGTCGTCCTCTCCAACTTAACTTGATAATAAGAGGAAGGTTAATAAAACCATCACACATACTCCTACTAATTCAAGCTTAAGAAAAGAATCAACATGGCAATAGCTTTGCCTTACTTGGTGGAGATCCTTATTTCCCTAACTTGCACTTCTTCAAAAACTTGAACTCCACTTTAACTAAACTTATATAGAAGGATAATATTTAATAACCCTAAAGGTATTGATGGATGCTATATGAAGCTAAGAGAGAAAACTTCTAGAAATCATATTTTTTGTTTAAGTTAAAATGAATGAAATGAGCTGGTTTCAACCCCTTTTAAAAGGACCCGCTTTGGCTAACTTTCTCACCCCTTTTGTGCCATGTTTTATTAAGTAGTGATGTGCCTACTTGGAAATATCACTTGGGCCTTTGTGGACTTGAGATTATTGGGTCTTGGCTGCCCATTCTTCACATTTCTCCTAACCAGTTTAGGCCAGGATATATTCAAGTAAGTGGTGCTTCTACTCAGCCTAATAAGATGGTCAAAGAGTCTTAGTAGATGATGCACCTACTTGGTTATTTAGGTTGGTCAATAAGTCAAAGTAGGTCATGCACCTACTTGTCACCCACTAGCTTAATTTAAGTCAAGCAAGAAGCTCATTTATTTTATTCCATTTTCTAAATCTCCTTTACTTTAACTTAACACTTATATACACTTTACCATATTAAACTTTAAGGTAGAATACCACCTCACTTGTTTTATCCTATTTTCCCAACATCTTAATCCCTCTATCTAACATAACGCTTAACTTTAATTTTAAGCTCAAATACCTCCTTACTATCTCAATATTAAATATTTTTGTCAATGCTAAGTTGGTCGTATATGTTTTCAAATGTACGGGGTGTTATAGTTAGTAATAGGGACTCTAAATTCCTTAGCCAGTTTTGGAGGTCATTGTAAATTGCTTTTCTCTACGTCTTGCTACCCACAAACTGATGGTCAAATTAAGGTTGTGAATAGGACTTTAGGTTCTATGTTACGCACTGTGGTTAATGGGAAAATGGATTCTTGGGAGGATCACTTACTTTAGTCTAATTTGGTTGCAATAGAGTTATTCACATGATTATCGATATGACTCCTTTTGAATATGTTTATAGCTTTAACCCCCTTACTCCCTTGGAGCTCACCCCCTTTTATAGTGATGTTGTGATTAGCTTAGATGGAAACAAGAGGGCTTATTCCATGAAGAAGATACATGAGAAGGTGAGACTATGACTTGAAAAGAAGAATCAAGCGGTGGCCAAAAAGGTGAACAAAGGGTGGAAGCGACTTGTGCTTGAACAGGGTGATTGGGTTTGGGTACACCCTTGGAAGGATCGATTTCCAACTCATATAAGGTCCAAGTTAATTCCTCGAGGAGATGGATGCTTCCAAGTGCTTGAGAGAATAAACAATACTGCCTACAAGGTTGATCTTCCTCTGGACTATCAAGTGCACAATACATTTAACGTGTGTGATCTTTCACCTTTTGACATGCTTAAGGATGATGATTTCATGAATTTGAGGTAAAATTATTATCAAGAAGTAGAGGATGATATAATATGAATTCCCTCAATGCCTTTTACTAGGAGCCAAGATAGAGAACTCCAAAGAATACAAGCTATGTTTATGAACAGGGACGTGTTGGAATATGTTTTGACCTCATCCAAAGGATTTCATTTGTTGAAGATTGGACCAAGGAACCAAGAGGATGAAAATGCCTACTACCTAGAGGTGATGACTCAATTAGAGATTCCCCACAGCCCAAGAGAATCATCACAAGAACTGCCAAATAAAGGTCAAGAAGGACCCTTACTGTTTAAGGGTGACAGTTTAGTTGGTGTTCAATCACCATCTTGACTGGCTGTCAATGGAACCACCAAGAGGAGCTAAGGTGGGAACCAAACTGTCTCAAGGTGATGGAAGGTTTGGTGGTTAGTCACCAAGTTGACTGACCAGTGGAACCGTCACAAGCAATCAATCCCATTTTGGCTATTTTCTTAAATTGATCAAGGGCCACTTTTGGGTCACTTTGTTAGTAGACTATAAACAGTTAAAACCTAGGTCATTAGTCTTAGTTATCTTTGTTTATTGATGAACATCACTCTTGAGAGAGTTTTGGTGATCTTTTGATGAATGTTTGCCAACTTTGGGGCAATTTTGGTAATTCGGTACTCTATGTTTCACAAACCAATTGGGACCCAAGCGTAAGTGTTCAAAGTCCAAGGGAAATATATCATACCACACCTCCTCATAGTACTCATTTTGGATGATGGAAACCTTCACACTCTCGGAAACCTTATAGCCCTCCAAGAAATATGGATAATGCTTGGATATTCGAGGTATCCCTAAATAGTCGACCATAGATGGAGTGATGTAGTTTATATAGCACCAATAATCAAGAAAACGAATGCATCTGGGAACCCCAAGAATACTCACCTTCCTAAGGTCAACTTGTCTTCTTAGATAAAATTATAGAGCTTTGTGTATCCTTCTATCATAAAGATGGCCTTCATGTACCTCTTCAAGGCACACCATGTTTGATTGAATCCTTTTGCCAGTTCCCACCATCTCAACGGTTGACCTCGAATGTACTTAATGGAATATGTGGCTTGTTCAATCTAGATCATATCATAATCCTTGAAAAAATTTTCACATCGCCATTCCCAATCAAGATAAGCCTTGAGATAACGTTCTCCTTTGAAGATAGGAAAAGGGGTTCTAGGGAGATTATGATTCCCACTATTCCCTCTATGTTCACCTTGGTTCCTACTTCCCAATGTTTGTGCACTAGAACAAGAAGGATAAGATGTAGTATCCCTAGACATTGAAGGTACACACTCGCGTCTTATTATCGGAGGACTTCTACTTTGATCTAGTATAACCACTCGCACCACATTAACTAGGATACAAAGTACCACGTGACCAAGAATATGAATCTTCACTCGTCTTATGAACATTCCCACCATAAATTGTAAAAGGTGCATAGGAGAAAGTGCTATACCTCACATTTTCTTCATGCTCGGATAGGAAGTGAAAGACTCTTCCCATACCCCTTCATTCTCATAAGAACCATCACAAGGTTCCTCATCCTCTCCATATTCACCATAAGAGCTAGATTCATCATTTTCCTCATATCCTTGTTCAGGATACTAGCTCTCATTCCCACACGGTTCTTGATCATGGCCATATTCATAGACTCTATAATTTCCATCTTTGTTATAGCCATAGCCTTCTTCACTACAATCATAGTCTCCTATGTCATAGTCACAAATATCTGAGGCTACCGAAGATATACTTCTTTATAGCTCCTTTATACCTACAAAACGATCAAACAAGGTTAGTAGTAAAAGATCCTCACCACGCTCGTAAGATTCTCACCTTTGTATGCCTCACAATAAGGGTTGCTGGCATTAAAAGATTGTTTCTACTCCAATAGAAGAAGTGGGGTCAATTGCTACTCGTGGTCGGAATGGATTCTTGTTTTGAAAAAGAATAGATGAATCAAACAAACAAATACAGACTTGAATGAAGAAGGTAACTACGAAATAAAAACTAGAAAATCTCAAAAGAAAATGGACTAAGAAAGAACAGACTCTAAGACTAATCAATCAACTAAGTAAGGACAATTGCCTGTTGATAATTAGTTTAGGAATCAAGAAATGAAATAAGAAATCCAGAAATGAAAGTAAGATGATGGAACCTGAGAAAAATGGATTTTGGCAATGTTGAGGTGCGTCTAAGTGACCTGCGTACACATGTGGGAACATTCCCTCGCAGGTGGGAGATCGCAGGTGAAAACAGAAGCTGGGTAGGTGACCTGCTTTAGTCACCTGCGGCTACAGATGACCTTCTTGTGTGCACAGATGGGGAGTAGATGGGCCCAGGCAGACTAGCTGGACTCTGATTTTTCACCCTTTTTATGGGCCCTCTTGGATTCTCTCTCCTGGAATATTCCCTTTTCTTTTGAATATTCTTTTGTACTAACAACTTTTTTTCCTTTCTTCTTCTTTTCTAGGTTTAAACAACACCTTTTGCATATCTTTTTCCCTTGTAGCTATGAAGATCCTCAGTAACACCAAGAACACCAAAATTTAACCCTCACTCAAATGAGCTTGGAATTCAATTAAATTTTTAACCTAAACTCCTTTCAACCTCCCGAACACAACCCAAGCAATTTTAAGCCTCAAATCCCAACCAATTTTTTTAGATTTTTAAACCCATTTACATATTTCTTAAAGCTTCAAACCCAAAAAAGGTGGATTCTTCAAAACCTCTCCAATCAAAACTAAATTTCAGATCTAGGGTCCTTTTGATATGTGGAACACTTTCCAACTATTTTCAATCCTCAAATCCATATCAAAATCACAAGGTCTAGAAACCCATTTTCTTTTCTCAGGAACTCTAGCTCAACAATGGAGTTTCTCTTCAAATATTCTCAAATCACACCCAAAACTCAAGATTCCTACTCTAGTAACACTAGTGAAAACAAATCTAGTGTTGAAACTTCAAAAATGACTCAAAAACACAAAAATATTTTTGGGATTTTTGGTAAAAACATTTTTTTTTACTCTTTTTTTTAATTTCTAGATAACAACCCCAAGATTGAATTCGTGGGAACGAACTCATGCTCGGCTCTAATACCAAATGATAACACCCAAAATATGAAAAGAGAAATAAAATATGGTAATCATGAAAACAAGCTAAGATAACAAGACAAGGAGGAGCGCATGCACCCTCCTCACCTGCTACTTTAGGTGAGCTCGTATGTGGGCCCAGTGTGCTATTTAGCTCCTCTTCATTTTCTCTTGACCTCTCCAACGCCCCTTGACCCTTCTTAGATGTAATCACCAACACATAACACCCTTTGGATAGCATTAAAGGGTCGTCAAGCACCTTTCGCTTCATGAGCATTCCTTGACTCTAAGCTATCTTTCATATGTGACATTGTTCTACTTGGAGCTCAAAACAGACCCTCCACACACGTCTTTGTGGACTTAAGATCTTAGTGGTTGGGTTCCCTTGTTGCTTCCGTTGAAATATCTGCTAAGAAAGATTGACGCCGATTTGGCTTGTATCATTGTGTCATCCTCCCCTTCTTGAAAAAGATTCGACCTCGAATCTAAACTTTGCAAACTATAGGGAGAACAAGTAACCACAATATCCTCATGGAATGAGGGTTAGTATGAGCAATAATAAGTTTATCACTAACCTCAAGGAGCAAATCACTTAACATATAACTAAGCATCAAAATGATCAATCAAGGGTTTGTAACCCTACAAAGTAAAAATTACTAGGCTACTCAAGAGAGTTTGACAAAAAAGGTAAACTAAAAGAACCATGGTAATTAGTCAACCACACATGTAAACCCACATTGGTTCTATATTTCAAAAAGCATAAGACTCTTTCTAAGTCAAGACTCACATGATAGTTCCCATAGCAAAGTGCATGGTTATAAACAAGGTTATCTCAAGTTAAGACTCCTCCCAATGCACTAGCTATTTCCAAGAATGGGATTACTCCCAAATCATAACCGGGGTCAAATACAAAGGTATCCCCAAGACTAATTAGTAAGAACATAACATTTAAGCTCATAACGAGATCAAGTAATAACACCAAACAATTACCATATGAATGAAAGGAAGTGTTACTACTAAGTTCAACACAAAAATATGTTACCTCTATGTCTTTAGAAAGCCCAAGAATAATCATAAGCCACAAATACATACCTTCTATGTAGAAAATACAAGATGTGACTTCATACTAATTTAACGCTCCATGAGGTCTTCTCCGATGATAATTATCCTCAAGACTTCTCCCTTGGCCAAAATTAGCAAACAAGTCAATCAAACAATGAAGTTCATTAAGGGAAGGAGTGTTACCTTTAGGCTCATGGGACCTAGACCAAGATACAACTAGCATTTGTCCTCCTTTTAGGCTACAAGCTTTGGCATAGTATACATTAAGACAATGCTTTTTTACTTTGTTATTGCTACCCTTCTTAAATGAACATTCTTTTTTGTTGGAAGTCTCTCCCATACACAACTTGAGTCTATCAAATGGATTATAAATCCTTAAGAAAGACTTTCTATCATAGGGAAGGGTGCAAACAACATCAATTAATTTCCACTTGTCGTCTTGACCAAACACCATGTTAGGTGTATGAAAACCACCACTCTTTAGATGGTCACTGGGGTCAAATGGAAGAAGTATCCATGAACATAGCTCAATGAAATTCCCATTTTCCCCAAAGGTGTCACGATCATAAAAAGACATATTCTCTATTTAATCATAAGCAAACAAAGAGTAGAGAAAGGTGTCATGCAAATTGACTTTAACTAAGGTGTCCTCATGCATATCATCACCATGAGTATCCTCAATAAGAGATTCACACAAAAATGAAGTAGCAATTCCTAAACCTAAAACACTACCTTTCCTAAGGGAAGGATCCCCAATTCGATTCAAACCACCACTAACATCAAGGAGATCATGACTCAAGTCACTACAAGAATCAAATAATTCATCCTCATATTCATCAAACAAGGATGGGATGTTGTACAAAAGATCACAATCAAAATCATCAACATAAGAACAATCACTAGTTCGCTTTCTCAAATAGTCAGGAAAATCAATGATATCTTTACCCAAAGGATGATTCTTTTTCAAAAGTAAAATATCACTATCAATAATTGGATATCTAGCACAATCTTCACTTAGTACTATATTCTTAATAGATTTCAAGAAAAAGGATTAGATGTGAATTTTAAGCTTACCATACTTCTTTTCAAGCACATCACAATGCACTCTACTAGGTGCCAATCTAGAAGTGACCTTACAATTAACAATTAAATGTCCTTCCATCACTCCCAATGTATGATTATGACCGCAATCTTTTCCCAAATAGACTTTAATGTCTCACTTCTAATGGGACTTCAAGTTTCTT
This sequence comes from Capsicum rhomboideum, assembly GCA_031232105.1. Taxonomy (NCBI): domain Eukaryota; kingdom Viridiplantae; phylum Streptophyta; class Magnoliopsida; order Solanales; family Solanaceae; genus Capsicum; species Capsicum rhomboideum. Next base: position 62,061,360 of record CP124710.1, on the reverse strand, counting down.
TCTCTGAAGCCATTGCACCTAGCAATTTTAAAAACTCAAAAACGACAACAACAATGTTAGCATTAGCAAAATAAAAGCTCACAATCACTCATGATTACACACCTTTGATTGCCTCACAATTGGGTCCGCTAATGTTGAAGATTGCTTATACTTTGGTGGTACACAAGGTGTTGATTGCTACTCTTGGCTAGAATGGATTCTTGATTAACAAAAGATGGATAACTCAATTATAAATAAAAGGACTTGAATCAAGAATTTAACTATGAAGTTTAAAAACTAGAAAAGCACACAAAGAAAATGGGCTAAGATAGAACGAACTATAAGAATAATCATCCAACTAAGTAGATCAAATACTAGTTGTTAATTAGTTTAGGAATCAAGAAATGAGATTAGGAATCAAAAATTGGAATTAATATGTTGGAATATGAGCAAAATTGGAATTTGGATGGTTGAGATACGTTCTGGTGAGATGTGGATGCAGGTGCGGACATCCCTTCACAGATGGTGTCTACAGGTCAAAACCAGTGAGCTGGAAAGTGACCAGTAAAGCTGGTATGCAACTGCAGATGGTCACCTGTATGCGCAGGTGAGGGCGTAGGTACTAATACATGTCGAATCCAGTCTAATCTTTTGAGATCTATGCTTCAAGGACAACACCTATGGATCAAAAAATTGATCATCCTAGGGAAGCAAGTACATGTTTGGATGATATCTTGGCATATGAGAGGAGCTATATATGATGATACAATCCAAGGGCCCATGATGATACATGCCGAATTCGGCCCAATCTTTTGAGATCTATGCTTCAAGGACAACACCTAAAGATCCAAGACCTGATCATCTAAGGGAAGCAAGTACATGTTTGGATGATAGCTTTGCACATGAGAGGAGGATGATAACTTTGCACATGAGAGGAGCTATATCATATGATACAACCCAAAGGACTATTGAGCAATATCATGTTTGGATGATTGCTTGGAGCATAGGAGGTGCATTGCTAAAAGTGCCTAATGGGCCGCTTTGTCATATTGGGTCACTTTTGGGCCTATTTTGTAATAAATAGCCCATGTATATAAATACCTATGTTTTCCTTAGTTTTTGAATGATGATGAGAGATACACTTGCGAGTATTTTTGAGCTTGTTGGGAACTTGTTGTTTTGTTAAGAAACATAGGTTGCGAGAAGATTAAGTTCATGTAACACCCCGTACATTTCTGAACCTAAATGCTTACCGTAATATTTATGGAATTATTTAAACATGAGATGGTTGGTGCATTATAAATTAAATTTGATGGGCTGAATTAGTCTTGTGCCATCGGCCTCAATTGAGGCCCAAAAATAGAGCAAAAGACATGGCCCAAATGGGGAAAAAATCCATTCTACCATTGACCAAATAAAACACATTTAATGTTTGTCTAAGGATGACTTGAGGAACTATATAAAGACACCAAAAATCAGATTTTTATTCATAACAATACACATGCCAAGTCTAGACTTTTCTCAAGATATTTCATTTCTTTTCAAAACCCTAAGCAACTATTCTCTTTGGACAAGATCACCCTTTTGAAAGATTTGGTAAGTGTTTATTCTCATGGTTTAGTATATTATATGAATAATATGGTGTATACATCATGTTGGTTATGTTGGCAAAGTGTTGGACAGTTTACTATGTGTAAAACAATTTACTTTTGCTTAATCTGTAAAGGATTTTGCATTATAAACTTGAAAGTGGACTTGTGGTCTTGAAGGAAGTGAATTTAATGGATAAAATATCAACATGTAAGATGTGTTTATGTCCTTAACTTGATTTCTCTTTGTGTATAACATTTGGAATTGTTGTAGTGAAATTGTACATGGGATTGGTGGCGTATTGAAAGGAAAATGTAGTTTTGGTGATGTTCATGTGCGTTGTGAGACCATGGTTGTTAGTTGGCATCCAAGTTAACCTAAAATATGAAAAAATAATCTTAATCATGACCATGGACCATTCATTACAAAAAAGGACTCAAAAATGACCCCTGGAGGCTGAAACGGGCATCCGCCCTCTCGTCTAGAGCACCTGCGGGCATAGATGCCAACGCAGGTGGCTCTAGACAAGGCCAGAGGGGCACCTGCAGCCAAATCTCATCCACTTACGGGAACAGGTGTCTCCACATCCCATTCCAAAATTTCATTTTGCATGTTTTTGTCTCTCTTTGACCCCCGAAGCCCCCTATACTCTTTTTGGATGCAATTATCAACTTATAGTACCATTTGAATTTCTTTAAGGGGTCGTTCGGAGGTATGTTGGATTATATCAATTATGTATTGTTTTTAATGTGTTATTGTAAAGGTATTGAGATGACAAGATTGAGTAATTATGACGTAGTGTTAATGAGGAAGTGTAAAGGATAAACTTGGTGTGAAATGCTATTGGTTTATGATGTCTTGGTTAATGTGTGGAATGTTGTGGTGTTTTTGGTATGGTTATGCAGTAAGTTGTCTCATAGAAGGATGAAATGACGCTATATAGCAGTCACGTAGCTCATTATCATTTTATGCACTTGTAATGTAGTTAGTTGTTAACGTGAGCTCCGTTATGTACTTGTGTTGTAGAGTGACACGTAAGGAAGGAGATGGATTGTTGTATTCACATATAGGGTTGTGTATTCATATTTAGAAGATAAGGTATGTAAGGTTGCTCTTTTTTGTATCCTTCTGCAGCACCTATTGTTCACATTGTCATTGCACTTGTTCCATTTCAAAATGTTTCAAAGTATCTCATTTCAGGTTTGCTAGCAAATGTTATTCACATGTCTCTTATTCATTGACTAATGTTCAAAATATCCATAATCTTACAACCACCAACATATCACTCTTATAACAAAAGAATTGAAGTAATGCATACTTGTTGAGTACAGGTGGCAACCCAAAGGGGCGAAAGCCTAGCTAGGGGCGATCCCGAATGAATATTGAGTATGGGTGGCAACTCGAAGGGGAGTAAGAATAGCTAGAGGTTATACCAAAGGATTATTTGGAATGGGTGGCAACTCTAAGGGGCGTAAGCCTAGCTAGAGGCGATTCCGAATGGGTGGCAACTCAAGGGGCGGAAGCCTAGCTAGAGGCCATACCAAATAATGATATGAATAATTTTATATGGAAGATGTTATATGAATTTTTGTGATAATGATATGAATGAAAAATGAAAGAAACGACTACAATGTACACGACTCCACACATGTATATTACGGTGGTTAATCTATATTGTCCGCCCACAGGTACTTGATCTCATTGAAGTTCTTATATCTTATGCAGTTACTTATGGCCTTACATACTCAGTACATTCTTCGTACTAACATCCCTTGGGGGACTTGCCTAACTTGCTGCAGGCGTAGGTCCTAGTTGACCTCCACAGTAGGCTGCGGGTCATCTACTGTTATTTGGTGAGCACCAGTTCGGTTCGGGGCTTTTCGAGTCACATGTGTACATATTGGTTTTCGTATTGTATAAATTTTGTATAACGACTTTAGGTTGTGATACAATCCAAATCTAGTCCAAACCGTTCACTAGAAGAAGTCAAGCACGAGAACTCCAAGCACTTCAAGGAATGTAATGAGAGGTACTTTACGGCATCATACTACCATCACAAGGGTGCTACGTGGTGATGATTGCATCTAAAGAGGATCAAGGGGCCTTGAAGGGGTCAAACAGAAGCCAAGGAGGGCAAAATGGCACATGGAGTGCACTGGAAAGCTCACCTGCGCCCGCAGTTGAGTCACATGCATGCGAAGATGGTGGATAGTGGAACCTGCGGCCTTGAAATGCATGGGCAGGTTCCCATCTGCGTGGGCAACTGGCCTATTTCGGCTGCCAAGTCAATTTTTAAAGGAAAGGGTCACTTTTGGGCCCAAGTATGTAATAAATGACCCATGGGTATAAATAACCAAACCATGATTTATTTTCCTTATTTTTTCTTGAATTTTGATGAACAAATCTCTTCAGAGAGTTTTTGGTAAGCGTTTGTTGAAGGTTTGCTTAGTAACGTGTGGTTTCGAGGGCATTTCGATTCCCTCCTGGTCACCGTAGAATTAGGTGTTAGTTGATGAATGTAATTTGAGCGTTCTATAGTTTAATATATCCTATTGTTCTTGATTACTCATCTTCTTATGTGTAATTTTTCTTCTATCTATTGATTATCTTTTCGCTTCTTAGTTAAATTCTTGTTTTCGTAGTTTTTCGGTTATCATTTGGTATCAGAGACGAGCTTAAGTTCGTTCCCACAAATTCAATCTTGGGTCTCGTTATCTAAAAAATAAAAAAAAGTTTCAAAAACGTTTTTACAAAACCCCAAAAAGATTTTTGAGTTTTTGAGTTTCTATTGTTAGATTTGTCTCCTCTAATAGTATTTAGGTCGGAATCTTGAGCCTTAGCCTTGATTTTAGGAGATTTGGAGAAAACCCCATTGTTGAGCTTGAAGTTCTTGAGAAAAACTAAAGTGGGTTGTGAAATCTAAAAATTTTGGTGTGGATTTGAGGGTTAAAATTGTTAGAAAAGTGTTTCTCACGTTGAAGGGGGCCCATATCTGAAGTTTCATGGATTTTCGAGCCAAAATGAATTAGTTGGAAAATTTGAAGTTCTTAGTGTTCTTGAGGATCTTCAAATCTTCAAGAAGAAGAAACCTCAAAAAGGTGTATTTAGATCCAAAAAGGAATCAAGAGAAAAGTGTTTGGGTGTTGGTACAAGGAATATCCCCAAAGAAAAAAAAGAATATTCTAGGAGAGAGAATCTAAAAGGGCCCACAGAAGAGGAAAATATGGAGTTTCCAGGTGCACTATCCAGCCCCATCTGCGCCCCACCTGCACACGCAGCAGGGCCATCTGCGGCCGCAGGTGACCAACGCAGGTCACGTGTCGAGTTTCTGTTATCACCAGTGTTCGTCCACCTGCGTGGGCAGGTCACAAGCTGCGTCCATAGGTCATTAAAAACGCACCTCAACACTTAAAAATCGACTTTGCTCAGGTTCCATCCTTTTAGTTTCATTCATTGATTCCTAATCTTAATTCTCGATTCTAAAACTAATTAACCACTAGTAATTCACCTACTTAGTTGGTTGTTAGTTCTTGAGTTCGTTTTCCTTCTTTGTCCTATTCTTTTTGTGCTTTTCTAGTTTTCTTTTCGTCGTTACTTCTTGACGCAAGTCCGTAAATGTTGATTTTGAGTCTTTCAAACAAAAATCCAATACGATCAAGAGAAGAGAATTGACACCTCAACTACCACCCGGAGAATAAGCCAATCTTCAACATTTGCTGACCCAAGCGTGAGGCATACAAAGGTGTGTAGAGCTGTGAGGTTATTTATTTAACACTAACTTGATTGTTGTTTGTGTTTAGTATCTTTTCTAATAGGAACAATGGCCACGGAGGGTGAGACACCATCAACTAGGGATATCAACACTTCAAATGCGATCTTGGAGGCACTTGTATCATTAAGCCGTAGAATGGAATCCATGGACGGGAGAATGGGAGCCATGGAAGGTCATAAGACCACAATCCAAGGGAGTGTGTCCACCATGGGTGGAAAGATAGTGAACATGGAAGGTCGCCTAAAATCCACCCAATCAACTCCTCAAAACTACCATGCCTCATCTAGCGGACATGCTCAAGACAAATACGCTACTATATCCCTGGAAACACTCCATCAAATGTTCAATCCACCAAGACAAACACAAGACCCCATAACCCAAGCCACTAACTATTCACATAACCGAAACCCTGTCCGTCCACTACAACCTCAATTCAACCAAGCCAATCAAGAAGGTGCACAAGACTAAATTCCTCGTAACCAAGACCTAATCTAAGAACCACCAAACAAAAACTCTCCCCCTCAAGCTCCACTACAAAAATCCACCACTCCAAATACCCCGTAACCAAAATCAGCCTATTCAAGTTGAGGGGGTAGAAGAAGAGGACCCACAAGTTGAGTTTGAAGGGTATGATGAAGAGGCCATACAAGCGGAGTATTTGAGGAATAGAACCTTGCCTCAACAAGGATTTCGAGGTCGAGGAGGAAGATTCGGTCCGACATCTTATGGAAGAGGAAACTTAGAGAACCGGCCACAAGGTGAGCACCAATGGAATTACAATGATAATCAAGGTGGCAATGGAGGTCGAGATAATGGGATCAATTCAATCAATACTAGTCTTCCAATTTTCAAAGGCGAGAGTGATCTCGAAGCTTATTTAACATGGGAGTCTACTTGTGAAAGAATCTTTCAAGCCAATGATCTCACCGATGACAAGAAGAGTTGCTACGCCATAGCCCAATTCAAAGGATTTGCTATCACATGGTGGAAATATGCCAAGCGATTTGAAAATGTCTTGAATAATGGACAGCCACCACCATGGGATGCTTTGAAGGCTCTCATATGGAGAAAGAATGTGCCGGAAAGGTTTAGGCAAGAGTTACTTGCCAAGTTGTACAACCTAAGGCAAGGGAACAAGAATGTCTTAACTTACTTTGATGAGTTTCAACAATTGATCTTGAAACTTGAATATCAAGAGAATGCGGAACATTCCGTCATCCGTTTCAAGGTTGGTTTGAACAAAGAAATCTCCTCATCCATGACTTGTCGTAAGTTTGATACCATGGATGAAATCTTTCAAACTACCTTAGAAGTTGAAAGAGACATCAAGGAGCGGACATCTCTCAAACCCAAGGGGTACTCATCCACTAATCCATGGAGTAAGAGCAAAGAGGCAGCCCAACCTTCTTCGGGATGGAACAAGAATAAGGACATCAATAAGTCTTATGATAAGAAACCCATTGAGAAGACCACTCCAAGGTACCCACCAAGGAATGAAGGTAACAAGTACCCAACTCCTAATTCTAAAGGTTTTCAATGTTTTAAATGCCAAGGTTGGGGACACAATGCGAATGAATGTCCTAATCAGAGGAACGTGATACTTAGAGAAGGGGTGATATTCTACCTTGGGGAAGAGGTGGGATAAGAAGATGATAATGAAGGAGAAGCCCAAGAAGGAGAGAATTTAGAAGAAGATGAGCAAGTAGAGAAAGGAAATGAGGATGCTTTGCCTCAAGATGGAGAGTTTGGGGTTCCAAACTTTGTCATAAGACGAGTGATGATTAGTAAGGCCATAGATGACCCTAGTCAAAGGGAAAATCTATTCCATACTAAATGTCTTATCAAGGAGAATATATGCTCATTGGTCATCAATAGTAGGAGTTGTGCAAATGTAGCTAGTGCCACCATGGTTAGCTTCTTGAAGTTACCCATAACCAAGCATGCCACACCGTACAAGCTCCAATGGTTAAATGAGTGTGGAGAATTACAAGTGACTAGGCAAGTTGTGATCCGATTCAAGATTGGGAATTACCATGATGAAATACAATGTGATGTTATTCCCATGCAAGCGTGTCATATTTTGCTTGGAAGACCATGGCAATACGATCCTTCAACCAAACATGATGGAAGAACCAACCGGTATTCTCTTGAGTTGAAAGGTCAGAAGTTTACCCTTCACCCTATTTTACCATCACAAGTGAATGAGGTACATCAAAGAATGAGGGAGTTGAAGGACAAGGGTATTAAAGAAGGGGAGGAGGAACCCCAAGAAGAGGAGAGTGATGAAGCAAAAGAGAGGGGGAAGTTGAAGGGGAAGACCCAAATGGTGATGTTGGCGAGAAACAAGGACTTGTTTGAGGAGGATAATGATAAGGAGCCCATCCTCCTTTTAGCCCATACCTTTCATGCTAACCACTCTACTTCTCCTATTCCCCATTCTATTTCCCTTGTTTTACATGAATTCGAAGATGTGTTTCCAAAGGAGCTACCACAAGGGTTACCCCCACTTCGGGGAATTGAGCATAAAATAAACTTCGTGTGGGGCTCACAATTGCCAAACAAGCTGGCTTATAGAAGTAACCCAACGAACACCAAGGAGCTCCAAAGCTAAGTTGAGGAACTTCTCAACAAAGGATATGTCAAAGAAAGCATGAGCCCATGTGCGGTCCCGGTATTATTGGTGCCACAGAAAAATGGGACTTGGCGCATGTGTGTTGATTGCCAGGCCATCAACAAGATAACGGTAAAATATCGCCACCCTATCCCTAGATTAGATGATATGTTAGATGAATTGAATGGTTCTTGTGTTTTCTAAGATTGATCTTAGGTGTGGGTACCATCAAATCCTAATGAGTCCCGGTGATGAATGGAAAACTACCTTCAAGACCATGTTTGGTCTGTATGAATGGATGGTTCTTCCATTTGGACTCACCAACACTCCTAGTACCTTTATGCGGTTAATGAACCATGTGATGAAATCGTTTATAGGGAAGTTTGTTGTGGTATACTTTGATGATATCTTAGTTTATAGCAAGTCCGTAGATGACCATGCTAAGCACTTGAAATGTGTTTTTGATGTGCTTAGAAATGAGAAATTGTTTGCTAATCTTGAGAAATGCTCCTTTTGTGTTTATGAGGTTGTCTTTTTGGGCTTTGTTGTAAGCTCCCGGGGTGTTGAAGTGGATGAATCCAAGATAGATGCTATAAGAAATTGGCCAAATCCACAATGTATTGGTGATGTGAGAAGTTTTCATGGATTGACCAGTTTTTATAGAAGGTTTATCAAAGGGTTTAGCACCATAGCAGTCCCATTAACCGAGGTAATCCGAAAGGATAAGCCCTTTAAGTGGGGAAACGAGCAAGCAAACGCATTTGAAACTTTGAAAACAATGCTTAGCTCCGCACCTTTGTTGCAATTGCCCGACTTTAGAAAAATGTTTGAAGTCGAATGTGATGCTAGCAAGGTAGGCATTGGGGCCGTCTTAATGCAAGACCAAGAGCCCATTGCATACTTTAGTGAAAAGCTCAAGGAGAAATCTTGAACTACTCTACGTATGATCTTGAGTTGTATGCCTTGATTAGAGCTTTGGGCAATTGGCAACACTACTTGTGGCCTAAGGAATTTGTGATTCAAACCGACCATGAATCTTTGAAACACCTTAGGGCCCAAGACAAATTCAACAAACGGCATGCCAAGTGGATTGAATTCTTAGAAACTTTCCCTTATGTAATCCAATACAAAAAGGGAAAGGAGAACTTTGTGGCCGATGCCTTGTCCCGAAAACATGTGTTACTTAGTACTTTGTCTTCTAAATTGATTGGGTTTGAATGCTTGAAGACATTGCATCACGAGGACCCCAGATTTGCTCAAATATTTAAGGATTGTGAGGAATGGGAAAGGGAAAAATGGCTTAGGGATAGAACTTCTATACCCTACTCAAAGTTTGATGGATTCCTATTCAAAGAAAAGAGATTGTGTGTTCCCTCTAGCTCATGGAGAGAGTTGTTTGTAAGAGAGGCACACGATGGTGGTATGATGGGTCACTTTGGAATTGACAAGACCCTTGGATCCTAGAGGAACAATTTTATTGGCCCAAAATGCGTTATGATGTTGCATGAATTTGTGGTCAATGTATGGATTGTAGAAGTGCGAAGTCACTCCTTCTCCCTCAAGGGTTATATACCCCACTTCCCACTCCCCTACATCCATGGCTTGACATATATATGGATTTTGTATTGGGATTGCCTAGGACAAGGAGGGGAAGAGATAGTATCTTTGTTGTGGTTGATCGATTCTCAAAAATGGCTCATTTTATTCCGTGTCACAAGTGTAATGATGCCTCAAATGTGGCATCCTTGTTTATATAACATATTGTCAAGATACACGGGATTCCTCGGACTATTGTTAGTGATCGGGACTCTAAGTTCCTTAGTCACTTTTGGAGGACATTGTGGGGTAGGCTTGGCACCAAATTACTTTTCTCAACATCTTTCCACCCACAAACCGATGGTCAAACCGAGGTTGTGAATAATACCTTAGGTTCTATGCTCCGCACCATGGTTAAACGAAAAATGGCCTCTTGGGAGGATCATTTACCCCTAGTCGAATTTGCTTACAATCGTGTTATTCATTTCACTATTGGTATGACTCCCTTTGAATGTGTTTATGGTTTTAACCCCCTAACCCCCTTAGATCTCACTCCTTTGTCTAGTGATGTTGTGATTAGCTTAGATGGGAGAAAAAGAGAGGAAGCAATGAAGAAGATGCATGAGAAAACGAGGCTTTACCTTGAGAAAAAGAATCAAGCAATAGCCAAGAGAGTGAACAAAGGAAGGAGAAGACTTGTACTTGAACCGAGCAATTGGGTATGGGTACATCTTCGAAAGGACCGGTTCCCAACCCAAATTAAGGTTAAATTAATGCCTCGAGGTAATGGTCAATTCCAGGTACTTGAGCGGATAAATGACAATGCTTACAAGGTTGACCTCCCACTAGAGTATCAAGTACACAACACATTTAATGTGTACGATCTCTCACCCTTTGATATGGTAGAGGATGAGAATTTGAGTTCAAATTCTTCTCAAGTTGGAGAGGATGATACAATCCAAATCCGGTCCAAACCGTTCGCTAGAAGTCAAGCACGAGAACTCCAAGAGCTTCAAGGAATGTTCATGAAATAAAAGGTACTTGACGGCATCCTACTACTATCATAAGGGTGCTACGTGGTGATGATTGCATCTAAAGAGGATCAAGGGGCCTTGGAGGGGTAAAATGAAAGCCAAGGAGGGCAAAATGGCACATAGAGTGCACTGGAAAGCTCACCTGCGCCGGCAAGGTGAGCCACATTGGCACGAAGATGGTGGATAGTGGAACCTGCGTCCTTGACATGTGTGGGCAGGTGCCCATCTACGTGGGCAGCTGGCCTATTTCGGCTGCCAATTTAATTTTTAAAGGAAAGGGTCACTTTTGGGCCCAAGTATGTAATAAATGACCCATGGGTATAAATAACCAAACCATGATTTATTTTCCTTAGTTTTTCTTGAATATTGATGAACAAATCTCTTGAGAGAGTTTTTGGTAAGCGTTTGTTGAAGGTTTGCTTAGTAACGTGTGGTTTCGAGGGCATTTCGATTCCCTCTTGGCCACCGTAGAATTAGGTGTTAGTTGATGAATATAATTTGAGGCTTATAGGGTTTAATATATCCTATTGTTCTTGATTAATCATCTTATTGTGTCTAATTTTTCTTCTATCTATTGATTATATTTTTGGTTCTTAGTTAAATTCTTGTTTTCGTAGTTTTTCGATTATTAGGTTGGTTATGTGTATGTATCTGTAGAGGCTTTATAGATATTGTGGGACGAATGAAGGAAATGTAAGGAACATATGCTTTTGACGTGGTGGCCCTAACGTCCAAGTTTCATATATATATATCATATGTTTTCCATGACTTCTGCCATTGGTAACTTGTATCTAAATTAGATAGAGTGTTGTTCATTTAGTGACATGTATACGAGTGCACATGAATGAAGATTGGTTCTCTCAGGCCCTAACGGCTTCGGGTTCCAGTCCACCCCGTTAGAATTTGAGGGGTGACAAAAGTGGTATCAGAGCAGGTCGTCCTAAGGGTGTCTACAAAGCCGTGTCTGAGTAGAGTCTTACTTATGGATGTGTTGTGCACCACATTTGTAATTAGGAGGCTACGGGACATTTAGGAGTTATTTATTTTCTTCATTTCTAGATCGTGCAATAGATCCAATGTTGTAGGTAGAATTATACCTGACCATTGTAATTGGTTTTCTTTGTTATAGTAAAATGTCAATTACAAGGCGAGGTAGGGGCAAAGGTAAGCAGGTAGATATGCTTGCCGGAGAAGGAATGAGTAAATCACCACTTGACCAAGTCTGTAAAGGTGGGGCTGACACTGAGTTTGCATTGCAGGCTTCTTCTACTTTTCCAGCTCCAGAAGAGCCGAGAAGGAGAGAAAAACTTATTGAACCACCTGTTAATGCTACTGAGCAGGATCTAAGAAATGCGCTGCAAATGTTGACCCATATAGTTGCTGTACAAACTCAAGGATAAGTTGGTCCTACGACAAGTAATGACAGTATGGATAGGGCAGCTAGTCGAAGGACATAGTATTTTCTGAAATTAGACCCTCCCATATTCACTGGGTCAGACCCGAATGCAGACCCACAGGACTTTGTGGACCAAATTCAAAGGGCTCTAGATGTTATGCATGTGACTGGTGTAGAAACAGTTGTGCTTGCAGCATATAGGTTGAAAGGAGAGGCTATATTATGGTACGAAGATTGGAAACAATCTAGGGGTGTCAGTGCAATTCCAGCTAGTTGGGAGGAATTCAAAACGGCATTCCTCGATCACTATCTTCCATATGAGATCTGAGAGGCTTGTGCGGATCAGTTTCTAAATCTTCATCAAGGGAATATGAGTGTCAGAGAGTACAGTCTTCGATTTAATTCTTTAGCTAGGTATGCTCCAAATGTGGTAGCTACTATGATCGATAGAGTGCACCGGTACATGGACAGATTGGATCCATACTTGGTATGGGATTGTACTATTGTGGCTTTGACAAGAGACATGGATATAGCCAGAATACAGGCTTTTGCGCAGAAGATGGAGGATCAGAGGCAACGGAGAAGGACACAAAAATTTGAAGGAGAGCCATCTAAAAGGGCTAGATCTACGGGACAGGTCATGGCATCCCAAGGAGAGTTTAGGCCTCGAAATTTTAATAGACCGCCTAGACCATCATTTTCTTATTTCGCAGCAGGCACTCAATCTCAATTCTGAGGGTCTAGAGGCAGTTATGTTGGGAAAAACAACGAGGTTCGAGGTTCAAAGACAACAAGATTTTCTCGCCAGCCGTGTCATCACTACGAAAAGTCTCATTTAGGTGAATGTCGGGTTTGAATGAATGTTTGTTATTTTTGCGGAGTACCAGGGCACATGGTGAGAGAGTGCCCACAAAGGGGCATAGGTGGTATAGCATGACCTACGGGATCAACCGTTGCATCACCATTATTGGTTCCTTCCCTAGATAGAGGAGTTCAGCCTATTGGGCATGGTGGAGGTGCTAGAGGAGCAACTAGTTCCAGTGGAGCCCAGAATCGCACCTATGCTCTAGTGGGCTGGCAGTATTCGGAGGCTTCTCCTGATGTAGTTACAGGTACATTATCAATATTTTCACATAATGTTTATGCATTGATTGATAAGGGCTCTACCCTATCATATGTTACTCCATTAATTGCTGCAAAATTTAAAAGAACGCCAGAATTATTAGTTAAGCTAATTGAAGTATCTACACCAGTTGGTGAATCCATTGTTGCAAAAAAAGTATATCATAATTATGTAGTAACTGTGTGTGATTATGATACGTTGGCTGATTTTATTGAGTTGGAAATGATGGATTTTGATGTTATAATTGGTATGGATTTGTTGGCTTCTTGTTATGCCGTGGTAGATTGCCGGTCTAAGAAGGTACAATTCCATTTTCTCCAAAAGACCGTCCTTGAATGGAGGGGTAATGTTGAAGCACCGAGAGGTAAATTTATTTCCTATCTTAAGACAAGGAAAATGATATCCAAGGGGTACATATGTCACTTAGTAAGAGTGAAAGATACTGATGTGGAACCACAAACTCCTCAATCGGTTCTGGTGAATTCCTTTATGTATTTCCTGAAGATCTTCCAGGTTTACCTCTAGAATGGGAAGTGGATTTTGGTATTGATGTGATTCCAGGCACTCAGCCTATCTCTACTCCTCCGTATAGAATGTACCGAGCAGAATTGCGAGAATTGAAGGAGCAATTAAAAGACTTGCTGGACAAGGGATTCATAAGGCCTAGTATGTCCCCGTGGGGTGCACCAGTATTATTTGTACGGAAGAAAGATGGCACGTTAAGAATGTGTATTGACTATTGACAATTGAATAAGGTAACAATCAAGAACAAATATCCCCTCCCCAGAATTGACGATTTGTTTTATCAGTTACAGGGTGCCACATGTTTTTCAAAGATTGACTTGAGATCAGGTTACCATCAAGTCAGGGTTAGAGAAAAAGATATACCATCAAATGCACCAGCTGTTTTTATGGATTTGATTAATAGGGTGAATGATATAAACCCTAAAGGAAAGCTAAGATTGATAAAGAAATAAAGCACGATTTAGACTAATAACAAAAGGATTAACAAGAAACAAGAGGAAGATAAATAGATAGACACAAATTGAGAATTAAAGAAAACCCCTTTAATAAATAAAGAGACCTTCCTTAAATATCCCAACAAGCACCTAACTCTAAGAAGAACCTCAAGGGAAATGATATCCCAAGCAACTCTTCTTTCCAAACAAGAAACAACTAAAAGCTAGCTCTCTTAATTCTCTCAACAATGGAGTTTTAAGTTTATGAAAATTTTGAGTCTTCAAAGCATAAAAGAGGCTATTTATACGAATCAAATAAAGAAGAAACTATGTTATTACATTTCTACCCTTAATGATGCAAGGGTCTTGTTTGGATGTCCTCTTTGTGATGAATTCAAGAATTCATCAAACCAAAGCATAATCCTCCTTCTTATTCTCAATGCGTGCTCCATCAAAAGCTATCACGAACATGTGGAATCCTCGGGAGGACTCCATAATGCACTCAAGTGCATCTTTCTTCATGAATAACCCTTGCCAAGTTTGGAGTTCTCGATCTTGACTCCTTGTGAAAGGCCTTGTTTGGGAGCCCTTGGGTTGCATCACTCTCCCCTTCTTGAGAAGAATTTGTCCTCAAATTCAAAGGGTCTTCATCACACACATCCATAGTAGAAAGATCACAAATGTTGAATGTTTTGTGCACTTGGTAATCCGGGGGAAGATCAATTTTGTAGGCATTATCATTAAGCCTTTCTAGAACTTCAAATGGGCCATCACCTCTAGGCATTAGCTTGGTCTTTCTTTTGTTGGGAAACCTCTCCTTTCAAAAATGGACCCAAACCCAATCACCCGGTTCAAGAACCACCCTTTTTTCCCCTTGTTGACTTTTTTTGCCGTTTCTTGATTCTTGTTCTCAAGTTGAGTCTTACTTTCTCATGTAAAGCTTTCATGGCCTCGGCCCTATTGTTACCATCTAAAATCAACACAACATCTTGAGATAAAGGGGTTAGATCAAGAGGGGTAAGGGGGTTAAAACCATACACGACCTCGAATGGAGACATGCCAATAGGATTATGAATGACACGATTATATGCAAATTCAACTAAAGCAATTGGTCTTCCCAAGATGTGAGTTTTCCTTTAACCATGGGCAGAAGCATAGAACCAAGGGTGTGGTTTACAACTTCGGTTTGACCATCGGTTTGTGGCTGACATGATGTAAAGAACAACAATTTTGTCCCAAGTCTACCCCACAACTCCTTCCAAAAGTGGCTAAGGAATTTAGGATCCCTATCACTCACTATGGATTGAGGAATACCATGCAACTTGACAACATGCTCAACAAATAATGATGCAACATGGGGGGCATCATCACACTTATGACATGCAATAAAATGAGCCATTTTGGAAAAACGGTCAACAACCACAAAGATGTTATCCATGCCCCTCTTAGTCCTCGGCAAACCCAATACAAAATCCATAGAAATATCAAACCAAGGCCGTTGAGGGGTGGGGAGAGGGGTATAGGGTTCAAGGAGGACATAAAGGTTGAGGAGGAAGATTTGGTACGATTCCACATGGAAGAGGAAACTTAGGAAATTGACCCTAAAGAGAAGGACAATGGAATTACTATAAGGATCAAGGTGGCAACGAAGGTCGAGATGTCAGAATTAATTCCATCAAGACTAATCTTCCATCCTTCAAGGGAGAATATGATTCTGAGGAATATCTATCATAGGAGTCAACTTGTGAGAGAATCTTCCAAGTCAATGATTTAACCAAGGTCAAGAAGAGTTGCTATGCCATAGCCGAATTTGAAGGATTTGCTATTACATAGTGGGAATATGCCAAAAAGTATTAACAAGTTCTTTATAAGGGACAACCACCTCCATCGAAAGCATTAAAATCCCTAATGAGACAAAAGTATATACCAGAGAGGTGTCAACATGAGTTGCTTGCTATGTTGTACAACTTGAGGCAAGGGAACAAGAGTGTTATGGCTTACTATGATGAATTCCAACAATTAATCTTGAGGCTGGAATATAATGAGAATGAAGAACATGTCGTCATCAGTTTCAAGGTTGGGTTGAACAAGGAGATATCCTATGATAACAACCAAACTATGAAATAGAAGAAATAAACTACCAAAACTAAGAAACAATACTTAAATTGCTAGAATCAAAAAATTGATAGATAGACACAAGAAGATAAAGAAAAGGATAGCCAAAGGATGTATCAAATCCAATGACCTACTTTACATTATCAATGAACACCTATCTCTTAAGATGACTAAGAGAGAATCGTAATTCTCTTACAACCAATGGTTTTAAGTGATAATCGATAAAAGACTTTCCAAGATCTCATGCTCCTTAAGTATTCTCAATCTATCAAATGTCATCAAAATACAATGAAATGAAATGGATAAGTCACCTATTTATAGTTACTGACTTTGCACAAATAACCTATTACAAAAATAGCCCAAAATTGGCTATTTCAGAAATTACCCACAAGATCTTGCTTTATTCGTCGTGCCATGGCTTCCCTTGGCTCCAAGCTACCCTCCACATGTGGTATTTCTTAATTAGGATCTCCAAAAAGGTCCTCTAAACACGCCCTATAATACAATATGAATTCCGTTAAAGCCTCTTACTAGGAGCCAAGCAAGGGAACTCCAAATGATACAAGCTATATTCATGAATAGGGACGTATTAGAACATGTTTTGATCTCATCTAAAGGGTTTCACATCTTAAGGATTGGAATAAGAGCTCAAGATAATAAGATGCACTCACTGCCTCAATTGACAGCTTATATGAAGATCAGTCAAGGGCTTGACCAATCATCAATAGAGCTGCCAATACAAGGCCCAAAGAAAGGCACACTGCCTAGGTGTCACGACTCATGTGGTGGTCAGTCACCACATTTTCTAACCGTTAAGAGAGCCACCAAGGAGAACCAAGAAGGGACCAACATTGTCCAAAGGTGACATATGGTTTAGTGGTTAGTCACCCCATTGATAATCAGCCAATAGAACCTTTAAGTGAAACCAGTCCACAACATTGGGCTATTTTCATAATTTGTTCATGGGTCGCTTTTGGGCCTTTTGTAATAGACTATAAATAGTAATTTCTAGGTGTCATTTTCGTATTCATTTTTGCATATTGAATGAACAATATCTTGAAAGATTTTAGTGAGCTTATGTTGAATGATTTGCTTAGAAACGAGGGTTGAAAGTAGTGGTAAGTGTTTATAGGATTAATGTAATTAGGGGTTTTTTGATTTGAAGCATCCATTAGTTCTTAGTTCATTATCCTTCTTGTGTCTATCTTCATCTATCTATCAATTTCTATCTTGTTTTTGTAGTTAATTCTCGCTCTCGTATTTAGCCTCGTATCATTTGGTTTCGAAGCTGATCTTAGAAGCATTCCCACGATGCTAGTCTTGGGTTTGTAGTATAATCCTGTTCCCTAGTACTATTTGAGTCAAAATCTAAAATTTAAGCTTATTCCAATAAGATTTGAGTGTTCCACCATTGTTGAAGCTTGAGATTGCATAATATTTGAAGTGGATTCTCAAATTTGATTTTTGTGGTTGAGTTTTTTAGCTTAAAATTATTTGGGTTGTATTCGGGAGCTTGAAAAGAGTTTGGATTTAAAATTTCATCGAATTTCGAGCTTGTTTGAGTGAGGGTTAAATTTTGGGTGTTCTTGAGTTCTTTATATTATTCATGTATTATTGAAGAAGAACATTCAAAACATAAGGTTTGATCCAAAAAGGTAAAATAAAAAGGAGTTGTACTTGTTTGTGCCAAGAATATTCCAAAGAAGGTACAAGGGACCCCTTGAGTTTTTTCAATTGGTAGTGGCTAATGGCTTACTTGGTGAACCACCAAGTGATTGACTAACCGTCACTCAAGCCACCACAAGAAACCCTCAAGGACTAGCTACTAGATTGGAGTGATGACTCAAGTGACTATTTCCTAACTCCTTGACGACCCACGACACCTTCATTCACAAAAGAAAGGCTTGAACAACATTATGTTTTGGACTGACGGCTCCCACTGATGAACCACAACAACAAGGGTGATGGTCAGTCACTTGATCAGTCATTAAGGAAGAGCTTAGACCACATTCTGGAAAGGACTGACAACTCATCTGACGATCAGTTACTCAACTAACGATCAGCCACTTGATCAGTCAACTTGAAAAAGTTTTTGTAAGCTCATTTTAGATTCTTACTTTCATTTCTTTGATTTTTAATCATCTTTTTACTTGATTCAAAAACTAATTAACAACTAGTAATCAACCTACTTAGTTGTGATTAGTTCTTGAGTCTGCTTTCTTTCTCCGTTCTATTTTTTCTTTTGTGCTTTTCTAGTTTTACTTTGTCATAATTCTTGGCTCAAGTATGAAATCATTTCTTTGAGTCATTCAAACAAGAATCTATTCCGGACAAGAGTAGCAATCGACACGTCATCTACCATTGGAGAATAAGCCATCCTTCAACATTTGAGGATCCAAGTGTGACTCATACAAAGGTGTGTAGAGATCGTGAGGTTCATTTCTTAACGCTAACTAGTTTGTTGTTTTTGTTAGTATCTCTTTAATAGGTACAATGGCCTCGAAAGGTGAAACACCACCTACTATGGATACCAATACTTCAAATGCAATCTTAGTGGAAATTGAATCTTTCAGTCAGAGAATGGAGTCCATGGAAGGTCATATAACCACAGTACAAGGAAGTGTTACAAGTATGGATGGGAGGATGGTTAACATGGAAGGCCATCTAAACTCCACCCAATCCAGTCCTCAAGACTACAATGCCTCCTCTAGTGGGCATTCTCAAATCACATCCACTACCAACTACCCAGAAACCCTTCATCAAATGTACAACCCACCGAGATAAGTGCAAGACCACATCACCCAATCCACTACCTACCCACATAATTGAAATCCCGTTCGTCCACTCCAACTTTAATTCAACTAAGTAAACCTAGAAGTACCATAAATCTAAGACCCGCCTCATAAAATACCCTAATACCAAGGTCTACCCCAAGCACCACAAAATTAAAACCCATCACATCAAGCACCACTTAACCAAAATCATCCCATCCCAATTAGAGAAGGTCCACAAGTTGAGTTTGAGGAGTATGATGATGGTCATGCTTGCATATTATTGTAGAAATAGGCCAACGGTTCAAGGAGGACATAAGGGTCGAGGAGGAAGATTTGGTCGGGTACTACATGGGAGAGGAAACTTGGGAAAGCTACCCCAAGGTGAAGGTCCATGAACATTATGATAACCAAGGTGGAAATGGAGGCCGAGATGTAAGGATCAATTCTATCAAGACTAATCTCCCAACTTTCAAAGGAGAAAGTGATCCCGAGGCTTATCTAGAACAGGAGTCCATGTCATGCCTCAAACCCTATTTGGGCGGACATGCATCAGTACCCATAAAGGCCCCGAGAGCAAAAACCCATAACCTTGTACATCTCATATATTTAACTATGATATCCCAAGGTTCTGCCAAGTATGGATACAATACATCGATGAAAATAAACTACATAGACAAGCCCAAAACTATATATATATGACTTAGTCATTGGGGCCACAATAATTGGAAGACAAGGCACAACAACACTTTACTTTACCGTCTACAAAGCCTCTAAAAGATATATACACTTAGTTAAGGTCGGGACAAGACCCCGCTTTACACTTAACTACTATACAATACCAAAACATATATAACAGACTCGAAAATCCCCAAATCAACCTGGATCTCACCAATAGTTGTTGGATGTCCTGTGCTCCTACTGGAAGGGTCTACTAGCAGAAGAACTTGTGCCTGCAGCATGAAATGTAGGTCCCCCATAAGGGACGTCAATATGAAAGAATGTACTGAATATGTATGACTGAAAGTAACTATACATAACACAAAAGCACAAACGAAATCAGGTACAATTGTATAGATAGTGCTAATAGACCACCTTTTCATATACTTGTGGAATCATGTACATTATATTCCTTTCTTTACTTTACCTTTCTTTAATTTCTAATCTTGTAAGCCATGTGATACAAATGAAAAACTTATAAGTGGTAAATACCCAAGTTGGGATCGGCCCATGCTAGGCTTACTCCCCTGAGTTACCACCCACATGTAAAGAGATTGGGATCAGCCCATGCTAGCCTTTCTCCTCTAAGCTGTTACCCATACATAACTAAGAGATGCATGAATAAACACTTACTATAGTAATAATGCGGTAGGGACAATTTTGTATACAAATGAAATGCCTAGGAGCTAAAATAACACATGGATCTTTGTTGACTAAAAGGAGAACTCATGAAGCTTTCTATTGAAGTAGACACACAAATTTAATAATAAGCACATATTGGAGTATTTTAACACATTAGGAAGTGGGAGATCGTTCGCTGCCACTATGTATCACTTATTATAGGAGAACTTTGGAACCTCACTTTGTAACACAAGTGTTAGATTTCATGCCAAAGAATACGGAATAGAGTAGCCTTACATACTTTGCTATACAACTCCAATATTAACCCAAATTAACCTCCTGCCTTTTGGATTAATTATCTATAGTAAAATATGTGGTAAAACCACTATTAGTAGCTAATCAACATATTTGGGCTATTTAACCTCACCAAAATAGTAGTCGGGCAGTAAGCCCATAATTTAGCAACCCAAGGGTGTTCTTTCAACCCCTCCTACTCTAATTACATTTGTACAACGCACAAATTCATACAAGATCCTTGGAGACTCTTTTGGATTTATAATATGTACAAAATAGTTCTAGAGTGTGATAGGCAGTAAGCTTATACAACATCTAATTAAGTGATGTATCATTATATCCTCCTTTTATATGTCAATACCAACAACTCATATCCCTTTTAAGATCAACCAAGCTGTCCCCAACATATACACATAAAACAACCCATAAAACAGTCCCAAAGTTCTTTATTATAGAAATACAATATTGAACTAAACATACCTTGAGTTCTTAACAACAATATATACAAAATTCTCTACCAAAACATGTATATAGAAAGGGACAAAAATGGACAGTAGCCTTACCTTAGTTTTTGTGATGGTATATTCTCTTAACTTGTATCTCTTTAATATCTTGATTCCTTTAGCTTGGAAGGAAAATAAATCCCAAGAACCCCCTAGTGGAATTTTAGGGTTGCTGTAGAAGCTATTAGAGAGGAAGAGAGAAAACACTAGAAAGCTGATTTTTTTTCATAAGTTAAAATGAATAAAATGAGTTGTTTTCAATCCCTTTAAAGGGACCAGCTCTTGGCCGACTTTCTTGCCCATTTTTGGCCATAAAATACCAAGTAGGTGATGCACCTACTTGTCCATTTAAATTGGGCCTTGATGGACTTAAACTTGTTGGGCCTTGGCTGCCCATTCTTCTCATATTCTTTCATTTAGTTTGGACCAGAATTAATTCAAGTAGGTGGTAGTGTACTTGGCCCAATAAGCTATTCAAAGGAGTCTTAGTAGGTGATGCACCTACTTAATTCTTAGGTTGGTCAATAATTCAATGTAGGTGATGCACCTACTTGTCACATACTAGCTTAATTTAAGTCAAGCAAGCAACTCACTTATTTTATTCCATAATCTAAGTCGTGATCTCTTTACAACACTTACATACAATTGGACACTTTAAGCCCTAAGGTAGAATACCACCATACTATATCGCGTTTAAATACTTCCATCGGGGTTAAATTATCCATACACATGCTGAAATGCATGGAGTATCATAGTACTGTCCAAACCTATATTTACCATCAATACTCATATAAGAAGTCTAGTCCATTACCTATACCACAAGGCTATATCAAGTGCCATATAAATATAACAAGTACACGTAAAATATGAGGTGTTATAGTCCACTTATGAAAGAATCTTTCAAGTCAATGACCTCACCGATGTCAAGAAGTGTTGTTATTCCATAGCCCAATTCGAAGGGTTTGCTATTACAAGGTGGGAATATGCCAAAAGGTGCCAACAAGTTATTAATAAGGTACAACCACCACCATGGGATGCATTAAAGGATCTTATGAGTCAAAAGTATGTACCGGAGAGATAGCAACATGTGTTACTTGCAAAGTTGTATGACTTAAGGCAAGGGATCAAGAGTGTTTTGGCTTACTATGATAAATTTCAATATTTGATCTTGAAGCTTGAGTATCATGAGAATGAGAATCATGCCATCATCTATTTAAAGGTTAGGGTGAACAAGGAGATCTCCTCATTGATGACTTGTCATAAGTTTGCTACCATGGAATAAATCTTTCAATTGGCTTTAGAAGTAGAGAATGATCTTAAGTAGATGCTATCTTAAAAACCCAAAGGATACTCATCCACTAATTAATAGGGAAAGAACAAAGAGGTAGCTCAATCATCATTGGGTTGGAACAACAATAAGGACATCAACAAGTCCTATGACAAGAAGCCCATAGAAAAGGCTACTATGAAGTTCCCACAAAGGAATAAAGGTAGTAAGTATCCAACTCCTAATACTAAGGGTTTTCAATGTTTTAAATGCCAAGGTTGGGGACACAAGGAAAATGAGTGTCCTAATCCAAGGAACGTGATCCATAGAGAAAGGAGGATATATTATCTTGGAGAAGTAGTGGGGCAAAAAGATGATAATGAAGGAGAAACTCAAGAAGGAGAGAGGTTTGAGGAAAAACAGTAAGTAGAGCAAAGAAATAAGGATGCTTGGCCTCAATATGGAAAGTTCAAGGTTTTAAACTTTGTGGTAAGATGAGTAATGGTTAGTTAAGCATTAGATGAACCAAGTCAAAGGGAAAATTTGTTCCATACTAAATGCCTTATCAAGGAGAATATGTGCTCATTGGTAATTGATAGTGGGAGTTATACTAATGTAGCTATTCCCACCATGGTTAATTTCTTGACGTTACCCACAACCAAGCATGCCACACCATATAAGCTTTAATGGCTATATGAGTGTGGAGAATTTAAAGTGACTAGAAAAGTTGTGATTTGGTTTAAGATTGGGAATTATCAAGATGAGGTGATTTATGATGTGATTCCCATGCAAGCTTGTCATGTATTGCTTGGAAGACAATGGAAATATGATCTTCCAACCAAACATGATGGAAGAACTAATCGGTATTCTCTTGAGTTGAATGGTCAGAAGTTCACCCTTCACCCTCTTTCACCATCAAAAGTGAATGAGGTACATTAAAGGATGAGAGAGTTAAAAGAGAAGGGTAGGAAGGAAGGGGAGAAGGAACCTCATTAAGAGAAGAATAATGAAGGAGTGGAAAGAAGGAAGTTGAAGGCAAAAGGTTAAATGGTGATGTTTGCTAGAAATAAGAACCTTTTCAAGAAATATAATAATAAAGAGACCATTCTCCTTATAGCCCATGCTTTTCATATTAACCACTCTAATTTTCGTATCCCCCATTTTATCTCTCTTGTTTTGCAAAAATATGAAGATGTGTTCTCAAAGGAGCTTCCAAAAGGGTTATCCCCACTTCGGGGAATGGAGCATCAAATAGACTTCATTCTGGGCTCCCAATTGTCAAACAAACTAGCTTATCGATGTAACCCAATATGACACCAAAGAGCTTCAAAGGTAAGTTGAGAAACTCCTTAATAAAAGATACGTCAAAGAAACCATGAGTCCTTGTACGGTTCCGATATTATTAGTGCCAAAGAAAGATGGAACTTGGAGCATATGTGTTGATTGTCAAGCAATTAACAATATAATGGTAAAGTATCGCCACTCTATCCCTAGGTTAGATGACATGCTAGATTAGTTAAATAGTTCTTATGTGTTTTCAAAAGTTGATCTTAGGAGTGGGTACCATCAAATCTGGATTCAAGACAAAGTTTGGTCTATATAAATGGATGGTGATTCCTTTTAGGCTCACCAATTGATAAGAATTAAAGAGGGAAAAACAAGAAGGAATGAAAACAAAAAAAGGATATGTGGATTAATATATAAGTATTAAAATTATGGGTAACAAGGGGCTTGATACCCTCACCTCCCAATAGATTTCAACACCTAAACACAAACCCTAGTTTGAACAAATTAAAGGAAACCAAATACCACAAATAGGTAATACTTAAATTAATTCAAAGCCAAAGAAATTCAACACCAATTTCAAGATCCCTCCATCTAAACACTCACTAATTAACCACTAATTCCTTAAGGGAATATGCTAAGAAGAAGACTACAATTTAACAATATTGTTCAATATTCATCAAAAATCTGCCATGCAAAATAAAGAAATACTCTATTTATAACAAGGAAATAAGAAGACATTGACCTTTTACTATATTGCCCTTAATGAGACAAAGGCCTTGTTTGGTTGTCTCATTTGTGAATTCTTTAAATTTAAGGGGTAGCCACTTGCACAAATGACCCCTTTTCTTTATCTGCTTTACCCCTTTGACTCTTCTACATGTTGTAGGTTCTCCATTGACATTATTAAAGCTTCTCCCAAGCTCCCTTTTGCATAAGCATTATTTTTAGACCTCGGAGTTCCCTTACTTGACTCCGTATGAAAGGATGTGTGCCCTCCATGCTAGCATCATTTTCCCCTACGTGAAGAGGATTGGTCCTCGAATCCAAAGGATTACCTACAACACAAGGAGATAGATCACTAACATTAAAAACATTATGAACATTGTACTCACCCGATAACCAAATAGGAATTATCATTGATCCGCTTGAGCACTTTGAAATGCCCATCTCCCCTTGGACTTATCTTCCCTCTTTGGACTTGTGGGAACATTTCCTTTCAAAAATAGACCCACACCCAATCATCCGGGTTGAAGATCACCTCCTTCCTCCCATGATTCTTTCTCATGGCCACTTTTGAATTGTTCTTTTCGATGTCCTATCTTACCTTGAAATGAATGTTCATCATCTCTCTTGCTCTTTCCTTGGCATCTAGGCTTACAAAAACATGAATAGACAAAAGAGTCATGATTAATGGATACAACGAATTAAAACCATAACATTCTTCAAATGGAAACATCCCAATATAAGAATGGAAAGACTGGTTATATACAAATTCAATCAAGGGTAAACGGTCATCCCAAGTAGCTAGGGTTCCTTTAATCATACACTTAAGAATGTTACCAAGATTCCGGTTGACTACCTCCATTTGCCCATATATTTGGGGGTGGAAAGAAGTAGAAAACATAAGTTTGGTACCAAGTGTACCACAAAGACTCTTCAAAAAATGGCTAAGAAATTGGGAATCCCCATCACTCACAATGGTTTGAAGCACTCCATGCAATTTAAGTACATGAATGACAAACAAGGATGCAACATGAGATGCATCATCACACTTATGGCATGGAATGAAATGAGTCATTTTAGAAAATCTACCCACTACCACAAATATGTTATCATGTGCTCTCTTAGTCCTAGAAAGTCCTAACACAAAGTCCATAGAAATGTCTATCCATGGACCACTAGGAGTAGGAAGAGGAGTGTACTTACCTTGAGGCCGAGTCATGGATTTGGATTTCTTTAAATCTAGACTTTGTCTACAAATCCTCTCCACATCATGCTTCATCTTGGGCCAATATAATTGCTCCATGAGAATGTCAAGTGTCTTGGGTACCCCAAAGTGCCCCATCAAACCACCACTATGAGCATCTTTGACGAAGAACTCTCTCCATGAACTCATGGGTACACAAACCCGCCAATCCTTGAACAAGAAACCATCAACCAATTGAAACCTATCAACCTACTTCCCTTGATTAAGACTTTCAAAAGTCTCATTGAAATCGAAATCCATACAATAGAATCCCTTCAAGCTTTCAACTTGGATTGTCCCTTAATGTGTTTCAAGGATTCATGATCGGTCCTTATTATGAATTCTTTGTGCCACAAGTAGTGTTACCAGTGAGCCAACACCTGCACAAGTGAATACAACTCCTTTTCAAAAGTTGAGTTCCCTTCTTGCATCAATACACCACCTATACTAACACCCGACGCATCACATTTAATCTCAAAGCTTTATCAAAGTTGGGTAGTTAAAGTAAGGGTGAGGAACTCAACATCAATTTCAAGGCTTGAAAGGACTTCTCTTGTTCATCTCCCACACAAAAGGTACATCCTTTTTGATCAATTTGGTCAAAAGAGAAGCAATTGAACTAAAGCCCTTTACAAATCACAGGCAAATGCTTGCTAACCCATGAAAACTTCTTACCTCAGTTGCATTAGTTGGAGTTGGCCATGGCTTGATGGATTCCACCTTTTCTTCATCAACCTCAATACCATTTTCACTAACCACAAAACGTAAAGATATGACTTTCTCAACACAAAATGAGCACTTCTTGAGATTAGCAAAGAGCCTTTCTTGTAGCAAAACATCAAACACTTGCTTCAAATGGATCACATGCTCTTCAATTGTCTTACTATGCACCAGGATGTTATCAAAATATACCACCACAAAATTGTTGATGAAAGGCTTGAGAACGTGGTTCATCAACCTCATGAAAGTTCTTGGAGCATTTGTCAACCAAAATGGCATGACAAGCTACTCATACAACCCAAACTTTATCTTGAAAGCTGTTTTCCATTCATCACCCGAATTCATGCAAATTTGATGATATCCACTTCGAAGATCAATCATTGAGAAGACACTTGAGCCACACAATTCATCTAACATGTCATTAAGTCTAGGAATTAGATGCCTATACTTGATGGTAATCTTGTTCACGGCTTTACAATCAATGCACATCCTCCAAGTGCCATCCTTTTTGGGAACAAGGATTACCGATATAGCACAAGGACTTTGGTTCTCTTTGATCAACCCCTTCTCAAGAAGTTCTTCCACTTGTCTTTGTAGTTTCTTGGTTTCTTTTGGATTGCTTCTATAGGTCGGCCGGTTTGGAATTTGTGAACTCGGTACAAAATTAATTTGGTGCTCAATTCCCCTGAAGGGTGGTAATCCCTTTGGCATCTCCTCTAAAAATAGATAATCATAGTCCTACAAAAGAGAAGAAACAAAACTAGGCAAAGTTCTAGTATCTTGGTTGGCATGTAATAAAAGATAGGGGTTGAGAAGGCATACTAAAGAGCATTCCTCATCTACACCCTTGAGACACTTGCTTGGCTTGGCTATCATAAACATGTTCTTCTTGTTCTTAGCCAAGTCACTCCCTTCCTGTAGAACATTGGTGGAACTTTTACCCTCACTCCTCACCTCATCCACCCTTATCCTCTCTCGAAGCTCCTTCATATCCCTATCTTCCTCACTCACTTGATATGGAGTGAGAGGTGCAAGCATATACTTCTTACCTTCAATCACAAAAGTATACTTGTTAGAACTTCCTTGGTGCACAACATCTCTATCAAATTGCCACGGACTTCCCAACAATATATGACAAGCCAACATAGGCACAACATCACAAATCAACTCCTCATTGTACTTGCCCATACTAAACTAGATACTTGCTTGTTTGAGGACTTTTATCTCACCACTCTCATTGAGACATTATAGTTTGTAAGGGTTGGAATATTTTCTTGTTGGAATTTGCACATGCTCCACCATAGAACTACTTACTATATTGGTGCAACTCCCACTATCAATAATCAAATAACACACCTTGTCTTGGATTTTGCACCTAGCATGGAATAAATTCTCCCTTTGATCAAGTTCTTCTTTGGAAAGGTCTCTCATAATTCGCCTCACAATACAAGGTTCCAAAAGTGTGGAAGAATATCAATAAACTTCTTGGTAGAAGTTTGGAGTCAAGTACCTCATCTCCATAAGTGTAATCAATTCTAGCCATGTAGGAAAATCATAGTTGTGATGCCTCTCCTTTTCCCACCTCTTGGACTCCCACCAAGTTGAGGCATACCCTTCGAATTGCGTGAGATAATACTTTGCCTTCAAAGTTTCCAAAATATTATTTGTGAGGAAAGATCTGCTCACTTTGAATTTTCCATTCAAAGAAATCATCGGGGTCACTACTTCCTTTGAACCTTGGAAATGTGACCTTGATAGTGTTCAAGCCTCGATCTTGATCATTCCTCTCCCCAAACCTATCTCCTCTAATTCATATCCTATCACCTCTATGTCCCACTCTATCTTCTCCATTTCCCATTCTATCTCCTCTATTCCCGTATTATTGACCTCCCATGCCTTGGCCCCACCTCAATTCCCGAGGCCGAAACCCTTCTTTGGTACTCCATAACCACCTCTTCCTCCATGCTCCCAAAATTCATCATTATTGAGCTCATCATTAATTTTATCATAGAGAGGATTTTGGTATTGGTAGTCTTGGTATGACATTTGTGGTGCATTTTGTGGAGGTGATATGTGGGAATCATGTAAGGAGGCATTTGATGTGTTTCGAATTGGAGTTTGGTTTCAGATTTAGTCATCCATAAGAAATCTGTTCTCTTGTGGAGGATGATAGGGTTGTGTATGGGGATATGGTTGTAATACCCTATACATTTCCGACCCTACTTAAAAATTTTGAACCATGCTTACCTACGTTTCGAGAGCCATAAGTACGTATTTCGTATTGTTATTGATGGAAAAATTTGATAGGGTCCTAGTACATGTGATGAGACCTTTGTATGAGGTTTTTGTGACTTTGTGGGGCATTTGTGGCATGAAAAGTGAGGTTTGGAGGACATCCAAGCAAAGTATATTAAAGAAAACATGAAAGGTAAAGGTTTGGACTTGAAGGATCCAACCAAATCCGTAAAGAAAAGTCGAAATCCAAAATTTACAGTGGGGCGCACCCAGGGGCGTGCCAGACCGCTCTTGGCCAAAATTTTTTTGACCCAGGCAGTAAAGGGGAGCGCCATGCGGCGTGCCAGGCTGGTTTTTGCAAAAAAATTACTTCGACTATTAGTCTATAAATATGACTCTTGGGTTATGGTATCATTATTCCATCGTAGTAGGACTACTCTTGAGTGATTTTGGCATCCAAATTGGGGTTAATTCGTCGTCGTAATTATTTTATCAAATGATGTTCGATTAAGTTATGAGTGACTAGAATTTCGTAATTTTGAGATTGAGGCTACGAACATGAATCTCATAAGTTGAATATTGTTGTGACATTAATGGAATTATTTAAACATGAGATAGTTGGAGTATTACACATTGAATTTGGTTGGCTAAGATGACATATGTTATTGGGCTCAATTTAAAGCCCAAAATGAAGCCAAAATGCATGGGCCCAAAGGGCAAATGACCCATTCTTCCACTTTGACCAAGGGAACATGGAATTTAATGCCAAAAAGTGGCTAAGTATGCCTTGAGGGTCTATATAAGGTGGAAAAAAATCAGATTTTATTTCCACAAAGCACACATGCAATTCTAGACAATTTCACAAGATATTTCTTCAAGCCCTCAAACCCTAAGTCATCTCTTTGGACAAGATCACTCATTTTAAAGTTTGGGTAAGTGATTATTCTTATGGTTTAATATATTATATGCATGGGAGAGTATATAGATCATGATGTTTATGTCTAAAAGTGTAAATAATGAATTTTTACTTTTTGCTAAAAGATGTGTCATCCATGAGATTTGAACTTGAAAGGTGACTTGATGTTTTGATGAAAGTGAATGGTGTGGATGAAATATCAACATTATGGTGTGATTATGGTTCTTAAATTATTATTTTTCCATGAGTATAAATGGTGGGATTATTGTCGATATGTTGTTATGAAGTGTCTTGAGGTGACTTGATAATTGTGATGTTGTGTTGATGGAGAAGCAGAAAGTATGAACTTGGTGTGACATGCTATTGGTTTATGATGTATTGGTCAATGTATGGAATGTTGTGGTGTTGTTGGTATGATAATTTCATAAATGGTATTGTCAAGGGGGAAATGATATGTTAAGGCCATCATATAACTCATTGTTGTCATATGCACTCGTAAGGTAGTTGATTGTTAATGTAAGCTTCGTTATGTACTTGTGCTATAGAGTGAAACGTAAGAAAGGAGCTGGACTATTTTATGCACATTTAGGATTGTCTATTCATATTGGGAAGATAAGGTATGTAAGGTTACTCTTTCTGTATCTTTCTGCAACACATATTATTTACATTGACATTGTACCTATTCTATTCAAAAATGTCCAAAAGTATTTCATTTCAGGTTGTTATCTACTATTATTCACATGCTTCTTATTCATTGATCATTTGTTATTCATATATTACATAACTATGGACATGGCTCCAAAGTTCCAATAATGTGGTGTTCCAAAAGTTCTAATAATGTACAATCACCAATGTATCACTCTTAGAATGAAAGAAAGAATAATGAAAGAAAGAAGTAATGTATAATTGATGAATATTTTGGGTGGTATCCCAGGGGTGAAAGAAACACCAGCATGGGTCAATCCCAATATCATGGGTGGTATTCCAGGGGTTAAAATACCTAGCATGGGTCGATCCCGATACATCCCAGGGGCGATATAAAAGCCTAGCATGGGTTATCTCAGTACATCCCAGGGGCGACAGAAAAGCCTAGCATGGGTTACTTACATCCCAGGGGTTAAAATACCTAGCATGGGTTAATCTCATCCCAGGGGCGACAGAAAAGCCTAGCATGGGTAGATAAATCTCATCCTATGGGCGGAAAAGCCTAGCATGGGTAGATGAATGAACGTAAATGCAAGGAATGTAATAAATATAACGTACATGGTCCCACACATCCAGAACGGTGATTTGTACATATTGACTATTTCTCTTATGTTTGATTCCATTGAAGTACTTATATATATATCATGCAGTTTTCTTATGGCCTTACATACTCAGTACATTCTTTATACTGACCCCCTTGGGGGACTTACTTTATTTGCTGTAGGCGCATGTGCTAGTAGACCTCTTGAGTAGATTACAGGTCATTTACAGATCATTGGTGAGCTCCAGTTGGTTCGGGGCTTTCCGAGTCACATATGTACATTGGTTTTGGTTTTGGCGCTATATACATATTGTATAAAGCGGGGACTTATCCCAACTATAGGTTGGTTATGTATGCATATTTATAGAGGCTTTGTAGACGGATGTGGGAAGACAAATGTAAGAGATGTATGTGTATTTTGACTTGATGGCCCTAACGGCCATGTTTCATATGTAGCGTATGTTTCCATGACTTCCGCCATTGGTTTGTTATATTTTATAAGTTACACGAGATAGAATGCTATTCATATAGAGACATGCATACGAAGGTACATGAGTAAAGATTGGTTCTCTCGGGCCTCAACGACTTTGGGTGCCAGTCCACCCCAATGGGATTTGGGGTGTGACAAATGTGGTATCAGAGCAGGTCGTCCTAAGGGTGTCTACAAAGCCGTGTCTAAGTAGAGTCTTGTTTATTGATGTGTTGTGCACCACATTTATAAGTGGGAGGCTATGGGACATTTAGGAGTCGTTTCTTTCCTTCATTTCTAGATCGTGCAATAGAGCCAATATTGTAAGTGAAATCGTATCTGACCATTGGAATTGATTTTCTTGTTTATAGTAAAAATACCGAAGACAAGAAGAGGTAGAGGCAAAGGTAATTAGGTAGATGTGCTTTCCCGTGAAGGCACAAGTAAATCACCACCTGACCATGCAAGTCAAGGTGGAGATAACGCTGAAATTGCATCACGGTCTTCTTCTACTTTTCCAGCTCCGGAAGAGCCAAGGGGTAGAAAAGTACCTGCAAAACCGCCTATGAATGCCACTGACAAGGATTTAAGAAATACAGTACATACATTGACTCAGCTAGTTGCTCCACAGAGTTAAGGACGAGTTTGTCCAACGATACCTGAGGATGATGCGACTAGGGTAGCAAGTCGCAGGACACAGGATTTTATAAAACTAGACCCTCCCATATTGACTGGGTCAGACTTAAAAGCAGATCCATAAGAGTACGTGGAACAAATTCAAAGGGCTTTAGATGTCATGCACGTGATTGGTGTTGAAGCAGTTGAACTTGCGACTTATAGATTGAAAGGTGAAGCGATATTGTAATATGAAGACTGGAAAAGATCGAGGGGTATTGATGCACCTCCAGCAGGTTGGAAGGAATTTAAAATGACATTCCTTGATCATTACCTCTCGTATGAGATCCGGGAGGCACGAGCCAACCAATTTCTAAATGTTCGTCAAGGAACTATGAGTGTCAGAGAGTACAACCTTTAGTTTAATTCTTTGGCTCGATATACTCTGAATGTGGTGGCCATAATGGAAGATAGAGTCCATCGATATGTGGATAGACTGGAGCCATACTTGGTGAGGGACTGCACTATTGCTGCTTTGAACAGAGATATGGACATCGCCAGAATTCAGGCTTTCGCACAGAAAATGAAAGACCAAAGGCAGAGAAGAAGGATGCAGGAATCTGAGGAAGGGCCATCAAAAAGGGCTAGACCTATGGAGCAGTCTATGATGTCCCCAGGAGAATCTAGACCTTAAATGTTACCGCCTAGACCCTCATTCTCTTATTCCACAACAGGCACTCAACCCCAATTCCGAGGGTTTAGGGGTAGTCAATCTGGACAGAGTAGTGGAGTGCAAGGTTCACAGACAGTAGAATTTTCTCATCCTCCGTGTCAGCGTTGTGGAAGGTATCATTTAGGAGAATGCCTATTAGGAAAAAATACTTGTTTTTAGTGTGGTACATCGGGGCATATAATGAGAGAATGCCCACAAAGGGGCGCGAGTGGTATAGCCTGACCTACGGTATCAACCGTTGCATCCTCATCATTTGATATAAGTTCAAGTTCACAATACGAAGATTCCAACAACAACAATGAGAATACCCCACAAACACAAGATTAACAAGTTGAACAACAATGCTAGTGAATCGAAAGAGCCCCACACGGCTTCACTAGACTTCAAGATCACAAACACAACAACAACAAGATAATAAAAAGATAGTTAACTTGACATATAATATTCAAGAGACTAAGAACCCTAACATCAAGAAAGGACCCTAAGACTAATGAATATGAACACCAAGTTCTTACTTAGACCAAGAGGGGAATTGTCCCCTTACCTTGAAAGAATATCTCTCTTTAAGTTCCCTTTCAATCTAAAGAGCCGCTTGGAAAATACCGTCAACGGTATCAAAATTGTGAATTATTAAATGAGTAGAGATCTCTTTGTTCAACCCACACTTGAACCGGATGATGTCGTGACTGATTTGTTCCCCACGATGATCAAGTTTCAATCATCAAAATATACCATCACACTCTTGTTACCTTGACGCAAGTCGTACAATCTAGCAAGCAACTCATGGCGATATCTCTCGGGAAGGTATTGTTGCCTCATCAAGTACCTCAACTGATACCAAGGTGGTGGCTGCCCATCAATTAGTTCATTACCAAACCGCTTGACATACTCCCACCAAGTGTTAGCATAACCCTTGAAATGAGCTATAGCATAGCAACCCTTCTTTTCTTCTGAGATATCATTAACTTGGAATACTTTGTCACAAGCCGATTCCCAAGCTAAGTAGGCCTCGGGGTCACTTTCACCCTTAAAGATGGGTAGGTTCAACTTGATGGTGTTGATACCTACATCTCTCTCTTGGTGTCGGTTTCCCCTTTTTCCATACCCTCGATATCTCCTTGGATCTCCACGACCCCCTCTTATCTCCTCCTCCCTCATGTAAGCATCATCAAAGGCTCCATATCCTTCATACTCCTCTCTACCATATCTCTCAAAGGGGCCTGGCCGGTTTTGGGCATTTTGGACTTGATTTGGAGGAATTGGATTTTGTGGCCTTTGGTTTAATGGAGCTTGGAATGGAGGGTTCGGATTTAGCGGAGGTACTTGACGTCCAAATCCCTTTTGTGAAACTTGAGAAGTTTGGAAATGTATTGGTCTAGTGGGGTCACGTTTTGGAGGGAAAAGAGTGGTTTTGCTTGCGGCATTTAGTGGAGCTTGAGGTGCATTTAGCATTTGGTGGACTATTTCGGGGGTGATGGCTGCGGAGGAAGTTCTATCATGCCCATTGGTAGAAACATGTAGAGGAGTAGAAGGACGAGAGTTCCTTTGACTCTCCACTTGTTCTAATCTTCCACTAATAGTCGACACTTCTCCCTTTATTGCTGCCAAGTCCCCTCTCACGACCCCAAATTTTGTATTCAACCTTTCAAGTGTCCAGGTAACGGCCTCAAGAGTGACCCTCATAGAGTCAAGTGCATTAGTATCCACGTTTTGGGACGTGGTCCCTTCCATTGTCAAGGTATTATACTCTTTGGATCACCTCACGCTTGAGTTCCACAAGTGTTGTAGATTGGCTAGTAACCGTAAATCCTTTAAGGTATGAGTAAGCTCTAATAAGGAGTGGATTCTTGTTTGAAGACTCAAAGAATTCTTGTCGCACTAGAACCAAAAATAGCAACGTATTCAAAATATAAAAAGGCACTCAAGTAATCGTTGACACGGACAAAAGGATTCAAAGGACTAATTGACAACCTAGTAGGAATGTACTAGTTTGTTAATTAGTTCTAAAACCAAGTAAGGAAACCAAGAATCAACAATTAGAAACTAGAAGAATATCCAAAGTTGAGCTTATAGTGACGTGGCAGCATGTAATTGGTCGGTCTTGGTCCCACACGTTTTTCTTTTCTCAAATCTGAAATTTTCAATACTCACACAACTTGTTATGGATGACAATGTGTTTTGGAGGGAAAGTAAAAGTCTTGTATTCGTTTCAACCTTTCAAACTCAAAAAGGTGAGGTTTGACTATACTATTCCCACAAAACAAGGTCCCTTGAATTAAGGAAGAGTGGTTGTCAAGACTAGGAAGTGATGGGTTCAAGTCTTTTCACCAACAACTTTCAACAAGATGAACAAGTTTATAAGATGAACACCTCAACAATCCCAACACCCTTCAAGAACACAACATCAACTTCTTCAACCACATAACACAAAACCACCAATTGTCATTACTAACATACAACCTACGGTCCACTTTTCAAGTCACCACAACAATGGTCAATATTTTAAGCTCAATCTTTTAGATCTAGACACTTTAGTGTTGGTGAGAAAGAAACCAACAATAGAAACACACTAAACAAATAAAATACACCTAGATCTATACACACAACAACATTCTCGGCCAAGACAACAATGGACATATTTTCTCTTTTCTTTTTTTTTTGACAGAGAGCAAGCCCAAGATAGGTAGTGTTGGAACACAACCGGTCTTGATTTGATACCAAATGATACAAGATAAAGTTCACAATACGAAGATTCCAACAACAACAATGAGAAGACCCCACAAACACAAGATTAACAAGTTGAACAACAATGCTAGTGAATCGAAAGAGCCCCACACGGCTTCACTAGACTTCAAGATCACAAACACAACAACAACAAGATAATAAAAAGATAGTTAACTTGACATATAATATTCAAGAGACTAAGAACCCTAACATCAAGAAAGGACCCTTAGACTAATGAATATGAACACCAAGTTATTACTTAGACCAAGAGGAACTCAATGACCTCAAGATCCTTGTTTCTAGCCAAGATACAACACAAGTGTACTCCATTTGTGAGTTGCTGTTTTGGAGCTTCCCAAATGGAGGAGAGAGAAGTCCTTAATATTACAAGAGTTTTTGTCTTCCAAATTATAATGAGAGAACTACCCAAATAACCCTAATATGTTGTATTTATATTACAAGGCAAAATGAAGCAAAATGACTAGCTTGTCCTTGTCTAGGGTGCCGCCCTTGGAGTGTAAGTTTATTACACTTAAAGGTCTCTCTTCACACTTAAAAACATTTAGATCCTTAGGAGGCTCAATCACCAACTCACACACGACCATTTGAATGAACAAGGCTTGGAGTTTTTGTAACTCCCGAGCTTGGCTTCGTGTGAAAGGTCGTGTACTTGTGGAGCTTGTCCCACCCGTATCATCATTGGTTCCTTCCCTAGGCAGAGGTTTTCAGCCTACTGGTCGTGGTAGAGATATTAGGGGGCAGCTAGGTCCAGTGGAGCCCAAAATCGTACCTATGCTCTAGTAGACTGGCAGAATGTGGAGGCATCTCCTGATGAAGTTATAGGTATATTATCCATATTTTCACATGATGCATATGCATTGATTGATCCGGGATCTACCTTATCGTATGTTAATCCATTGATTACTGTGAAATTTAATGGGACATCGGGGTTATTGGTTAAGTCCATTGAAATATCTCCACCTGTCGGTGAATTTAGTATAGTTAAAAGAACATATCGTAATAGTATAGTAGATGTTTATGATCATGGATGATTAAGTACTCTTAAAAGTGTTACTAATGAAAGGGGTGATGGGATTTGGAAAGAAAGGAAAATTTTCCCTATACAACATGCCATATGAAATTGTCGGAAATGCATAAGAGTTCCATTTCATATTGCTCCCATTGAAAATGTACGAATTACGGAGGATCTAACTAGGAAGAGATACCTATTGTTGTTTTAGATCGACAAGTGAAGAGGTTAAGAAATAAAGACGTAACTTTCATAAAATTTCTTTGGAGAAATCAATAAGTCGAAGAGATCACCTGGGAAGCTGAAGAAATGATGAAACCAAAGTACCCATATTTGTTTCAAAAAGAAGAAAAAGATCAAAGTGTGGAAGTGGAGAAAGAATAACTAAGTATCTATGAGTGTATATGTATAGATATGCTAATATAAAGATACATTTGTTGTATATGAGATGATGTTATTAACATTCGAGGACGAATGTTTCTAAGGGGGGAAGAATGTAATACCCCGTACATTTTCGACCCTACTTAAAAATTTTGAACCATGCTTACCTAGGTTTCGAGAGCCATAAGTACGTATTTCGTATTATTATTGATGGAAAAATTTGATAGGGTGCTAGTACATGTGATGAGACCTTTGTAGGAGGTGTTTGTGACTTTGTGGGGCATTTGTGGCGTGAAAAGTGAGGTTTGGAGGACTTCCAAGCAAAGGATATTAAAGAAAAGAGGAAAGGTAAAGGTTTGGACTTGAAGGATCCAACCAAATCCACAAAGAAAAGTCGGAATCCAAAATTTACAGTGGGGCGCACCCAGGGGCGTGGCAGGCCGCTCCTGGCCTAAATTTTTTTGACCCAGGAAGCAAAGGGGCGCGCCAGGTTGGTTTTTGCAAAAACATTTCTTCGACTATTAGTCTATAAATAGGACTATTGGGTTATGGTATCATTATTCCATTATAGTAGGACTACTCTTGAGTGAGTTTGGCATCCAAGTTGGGGTTAATTTGTCATCGTAATTAATTTATCAAATGATGTTCGATTAAGCTATGAGTGACTAGAATTTTGCAATTTTGAGATTGAGTCTACGAATATGAATCTCGTGAGTTGAATATTGTTGTGACATTGATGGAATTATTTAAACATGAGATAATTGGAGTATTACATATTGAATTTGGTGGGCTAAGATGACATGTGTTATTGGGCTCAATTTAAAGCCCAAAATGATGCCAAAATGCATGGGCCCAAAGGGCAAATGAACCATTCTTCCACTTTGACCAAGCGAACATGGCATTTAATGACAAGAAGTGGCTAAGTATGCCTTGAGTGGTTATATAAGGTGGAAAAAAAAATCAGTTTTTATTTCCACAAAGCACACATGCCATTCTAGACAATTCCACAAGATATTTCTTCAAGCCCTCAAACACTAAGTCATCTCTTTGGACAAGATCACTCATTTTCAAGTTTGGGTAAGTGATTATTCTTATGGTTTAATATATTATATGCATGGAAGAGTATATGGATCATGATGGTTATGTCTAAAAGTGTAAATAATGAATTTTTGCTAAAAGATGTGTCATCCATGAGATTTGAACTTGAAAGGTGACTTGATGTTTTGATGAAAGTGAATGGTGTGGATGAAATATCAACATGATGGTGTGATTATGGTTCTTAACTTATTATTTTTCCGTGAGTATAAATGGTGGGATTGTTGTCGATATGTTGTTATGAAGGGTATTGAGGTGACTTGATGGAGTAATTGTGATATTGTGTTGATGAAGAAGTGGAAAGTATGAACTTGGTGTGACATGCTATTGGTTTATGATGTATTGGTCAATGTATGGAATGTTGTGGTGTTGTTGGTATGATAATTTCATAAATGGTATTGTCAAGGGGGAAATGATATGTTAAGGCCATCATGTAACTCATTGTCGTCGTATGCACTCATAAGGTAGTTGATTGTTAATGTAAGCTCCGTTATGTACTTGTGTTGTAGAGTGAAACGTAAGAAAGGAGCTGGACTATTTTATGCACATTTAGGATTGTCTATTCATATTGGGAAGATAAGGTATGTAAGGTTACTCTTTCTGTATCTTTCTGCAGCACATATTATTTACATTGACATTGTACCTATTCTATTAAAAAATGTCCAAAAGTATTTCGTTTCAGGTTGTTATCTACTATTATTCACATGCTTCTTATTCATTGATCATTTGTTATTCATATATTACATAACTATGGACATGGCTCCAAAGTTCCAATAATGTGATGTTCCAAAAGTTCTAATAATGTACAATCACCAATGTATCACTCTTAGAATGAAAGAAAGAATAATGAAAGAAAGAAGTAATGTATAATCGATGAATATTTTGGGTGGTCTCCCAGGGGTGAAAGAAACACCTAGCATGGGTCAATCCCAATATCATGGGTTACTCCCAGGGGTTAAAATACCTAGCATGGGTCGATCCCGATACATCCCAGGGGCGATATAAAAGCCTAGCATGGGTTATCTCAGTACATCCCAGGGGCGACAGAAAAGCCTTGCATGGGTTACTTACATCCCAGGGGTTAAAATACCTAGCATGGGTTAATCTCATCCCAGGGGCGACAGAAAAGCCTAGCATGCGTAGATAAATCTCATCCCATGGGTGGAAAAGCCTAGCATGCGTAGATGAATGAACGTAAAAGCAAGGAATGTAATAAATATAACGTATATGGTACCACACATCCAGAACGGTGATTTGTCCATATTGACTATTTCTCTTATGTTTAATTCCATTGAAGTACTTATATATATATCATGCAGTTTTCTTATGGCCTTACATACTCAGTACATTCTTTATACTGACCCCCTTGGGGGACTTAATTTATTTGCTGTAGGCGCATGTGCTAGTAGACCTCCTAAGTAGATTATAGGTCATTTACAGATCATTGGTGAGCTCCAGTTGGTTTGGGGCTTTCCGAGTCACATATGTACATTGGTTTTGGTTTTGGCGCTGTATATATATTGTATAAAGCGGGGACTTGTCCCGACTATAGGTTGGTTATGTATGCATATTTATAGAGGCTTTGTAGACGGATGTGGGAAGACAAATGTAAGAGATGTATGTCTATTTTGACTTGATGGCCCTAACGGCCAAGTTTCATATGTAGCATATGTTTCCATGACTTCCGCCATTGGTTTGTTATGTTTTATAAGTTACACGAGATAGAATGCTATTCATATAGAGACATGCATACGAAGGTACATTAGTAAAGATTGGTTCTCTCGGGCCTCAACGGCTTCGGGTGCCAGTCCGCCTCAATGGGATTTAGGGTGTGACAATGGTGTAGGTTTTGTTGGAAAGTTTGGTGTGTTATTTGTTTGGAAGGTAGGTTGATGGAAGTTTCGGGTTTAATTTGGTGGAGGGTAACATAATTCATAAGCTTGACTTGGATTAATGGTGGTGGATTGCACCGACGCCCTCCTTATCTCCTCATTTTCTATTTGAAGTGATTTCTCTCTCTCAATCTATACAAACCTTTCCCCCATACCTCCCATTATTCCATTCATTTTTTCTCTCATTCCATTCATATCCGCACTCATTTCTTCTTTTTTTTGGTGAGGTAGGTGATAACCTCCATGATATGGTTTGAGGCTTCACCACTTGACTTACATTCGACATGGTACCTACAAAACTAAAAAAATAATATTAGTATAAAAAGACTCACGTCACTCTTATGTAAACTCTCAACTCACCTCCTAAAGCATCGTCTCAAGATTTGTAATGAACTAGCTTTGCTTGATCAATTCAAGATCACCTATCTTTTGTGGTAGAATGAGTTCTTGTGACTCTTTAAAGAATGATGACTTAATTGAAGGTAGAAGGACTTGAATCAATAAATTTATAAACAAATTAAGATGAGAAAAGTTGAATAAAAGAAGCACGAAAGAAAACAGACTAAAAATAAAACTAAGTAACAATAGTAGAAAAAATTACTTGTGTTGCTTAAT
The DNA here is from genome assembly GCA_031232105.1 of Capsicum rhomboideum. Taxonomy (NCBI): domain Eukaryota; kingdom Viridiplantae; phylum Streptophyta; class Magnoliopsida; order Solanales; family Solanaceae; genus Capsicum; species Capsicum rhomboideum. Next base: position 62,021,145 of record CP124710.1, on the reverse strand, counting down.
TTGATGAATCAAAGAGAGGATTTGATGTTTTAAAACTACCTAACATGTAATTAATGATGTTAATTACTTTTTAAATAGTTGAGAAATCGAAAGAAGAAAGCATAGGAAAAAGAATCACGGAGTTTGGACACTTAGAAATATTTTTGGGTCCCGAAAACTTAGGACGCCAAAAAAAACGAAGTGTTAAAAAATTTCAGCTCTCTGAATTTGGATGTCACGCGCCTGCAGGTTTTTGGTTGCTGATTTATTGACGTCATCTGCCACATGGAAGGATGGTGTTGGTCCATGTCCGCAGTTGACTTGTTGACTGCTGACGTGGCTTGTCCGCGTGGAAATTAATTAAATTTTTTTTCAGAATTTAATTCAATTTTTTTTTCAATTTTCCACAAGTGGACCCACAAATACCTGTGACCAAATATGACTTGGAATTTTTGGATCAAAGTGTACTTCTTCTCTCTTCTTCTCCAAGAACAATATGAAGGTGTTGAAGAACACCAAGAACTCCAAAAACACACACCAAACCCTAGCACACCCAAATCAACTCGAAATTGGCTCAAAATTTAGGAGTAGCTTCCCCACGACTTAGAGAAAAAACCCTAATGAATTTTAAGCCTCAATTTCTCCCCAATCAACAAACCTACTTTACATGTTTTGAAAACTCAAAAGCTTTAAAACCCTTTAATGAAAACTTCACTTCTATAACTCCGAATTGAATGAAATTTGAGATTTAGACTCACAAGACAATAGAGAATCAAGATCTAGTGTCAAAAACAACAAATCAAAACAAAAAAAAACTTTTTTTTTTTGGATTTTTGGATTTTTGAAGAAATCAAAATCCCAAGATTAAGATTTAGGGAAACAAACCTTAATCTAGGCTCTGATACCAAAATAATAAGAATAAAATAGGGAAGAACAAGAAGGAAAGAAAACAAAAGAAGGATATGTGGATTAATATCTAAGTATTGAAATTATGGGCAACAAGGGGCTTGATACCCTCACCGCCCAATTGATTTCAACACCCAAACACAAATCCTAGTTTGAACAAATTAAAAGAAACCAAATACTACAAATGGGTAATCCTCAAATTAATTCAAAACCAAAGAAATTCAACACCAATTTAAAGATTCCACCAACTAAACACTCACTAATTCCTTAAGGGAATATGCTAAGAAGAAGACTACAATTTAACAATATTGTTCAATATTTATCAAAAATCTACCATACAAAATAAAGAAAACTCTATTTATACTAAGGAAATAAGAAGACATTGGCCTTTTACAAAATTGCCCTTAATGAGACAAGGGCCTTGTCTAGTTGTCTCCTTTGTGAATTCTTTAAATTTAAGGGTAGCCACTTGCACAAATGACCCCTTTTCTTAATCTGCTTCACCCCTATGACTCTTCCACACATTGTAGATTCTCCATTGACATTCTTCAAGCTTCTACCAAGCTCCCTTTTGCGTAAGCATCATTTTTAGACCTTGGAGTTCTCTTGCTTGACTCCGTGTGAAAGGACGTGTGCCCTCCATGCTAGCATCACCAATGCTCCTAGTACCTTTATGCGGTCAATGAACTATGTGATGAAACCCTTCATAGGGAAGTTCTTTGTGGTGTACTTTGATGATTTCTTAGTTTATAGTAAATCTATAGGCAATCATGTTAAGCATTTTAAGTGTATTTTTCATGTGCTTAGAAAAAAACAATTATTTTACAATCTTGAAAAGTGTTCTTTTGGTGTTGATGAGGTTGTCTTTTTGGGATTTGTTATAAGCTCCTAGGGTGTTGAAGTGGATGAATCTAAGATAGTCGCTATAAGAAATTGGCCAACTCAACAATACATTAGTAATGTAAGAAATTTTCATGGATTGGCTAGTTTCTAAGAGGGTTTGTCAAAGGGTTTAGCACCATATCTGCCCTATTAATCGAGGTATTTCAAAAGGATAAGACTTTCAAGTGGAGTGATAGCAACAGAAGGCGTTTGAAACTTTGAAAATAATGCTTAGCTCTATTCTTTTATTGCAATTACCCAATTTTGATAAAATATTTGAGATAGAGTGTAATTCTAGAAAAGTAGGCATTAGAGCCATCTTAATGCAAAACCATAAGCCATTACTTACTTTAGCTAAAAGCTCAAAGGAGCAACCTTGAACTACTCTACATATGATCTTGAGTTGTCTACCTTGATTAGAGCTTTGAGTGATTGGTAACACTATTTATGGCCCAAGAAATTTGTGATTCAAACCGACCATGAATCTTTGAAACACCTCCAAGCCCAAGATAAATTGAACAAATGACAGGCCATGTGGATAGAATTTCTAGAAACTTTTCCCTATGTAATTCAATACAAAAGGGGGGGAAAAGAATGTGGCAGCCGATGCATTATGTAGAAAACATGTGTTAATTAACACATTGTCTTCTAAATTGATGGGTTTTGAATGCTTGAAAACCATGTATCCCGAGGACCCCAAGTTTACTCAAATCTACAAGGATTATGAGGAATAGGAAAGGGAATGATAAGTTAGGGATACGTCTTTGATGGATTTTTGTTTAAAGAAAAAAGCTTGTGTGCGCCCTCTAGTTCATGGCGAGAATTATTTGTTAGAGAGTCACATGATGGTGGTATGACGGGTCACTTTAGAATTGACAAGACCATTGGAATCCTAGAGGAGCAATTTTATTGGACAAAAATACACGATGATGTTGCACGAGTATGTGGTCAATGTGTAAATTATAGAAGCTCTAAATCTAGACATCTCCCTCAAGTACTGTATACTCCACTTCCCACTCCCCTACGTCATTGGCTTTATATTTCTATGGACTTTGTTTTGGGTTTTCTTAGGACTAGGAGGGGAAGATATAGTAATTTTGTTATTTTGGATCGGTTCTCAAAAATGGCTCATTTTATCCCTTGTCACAAGTGTGATGATGACTCCAATGTGGCATCTTTGTTCATTGAACATGTTGTTAAGATCAATGGGATTCCCCAAACCATCATTAGAGATAGGGACTCTAAGTTTCTTAGTCATTTTTGGAGATCATTGTGAGGTAAACTTGGCACTAAATTGCTTTTCTCCACGTCTTTCCACTCACAAATCGATGGTCAAACTGAGGTTGTGAATAGGAACTTAGGTTCTATGTTATGCACCATGGTTAATGGGAAGATGGACTCTTGGGAGGATCACCTATTAGTCGAATTTTCTTATGATAGAGTTATTCATACGACTATTAGTATGACTCCATTTGAATATGTTTACGGATTTACCCCCCTTACACCCTTGGATATCACTCCCTTGTCAAGTGATGTTGTGATTAATTTAGATGGGAACAAGAGGCCGAATTGTCATGCCTCAAATTCTATTGGGGCGAACAAGCACCCATAGCCATAAAGGCCCGAGAGCACCAACCAATAACCTTGTACTTACCATGCATTGCCATGAACTTTTAAAGATGCTGCCAAATATGGATATTAAAATTTAATGAAAATAAACCACGTAGTCAAGCCCAAAACTATATATACATGATTTGGACATTGGGGCCACAATGACTGGGAGACAAGGCACAATCACACTTCACTTTACCATCTACAAAGTCTCTAAAAGAGATATAAACTTAGTTAAAGTCGGGACAAATCCCCGCCTTACCCTTAGCTATTATACAATACCAAATACACATAAAACCAACTCGAAAAGCCCCAAATCAACCTGGAGCTCACTAATAGCTGTTGAATGTCCTGTGCTTCTACTGGAGGGGTCTACTAGTTGAAGTAACTGTGCCTGCAGCATGAAATGTAGGTTCCCCCATGAGGGACATCAGTATGAAAGAATGTACTAAATATGTAAGGAAAAGAGTAACTACTATGTAAAATGACAACTCAAATGAAATCAGAACAAGTGTAAACCATAATAGACCACCTTTACCTGTATCTGTGGAGTCATGTATACTACATTCTTTTCTTCACTTTACCATTCTTACTTTATAATCTTTGTAAGTGATGCGATACAAATAACAAACTGATCAGTGGTAAATACAGAAGTTGGGATTGGCCCATGCTAGACTTACACCCCTGATCTGCCACCCATACATAAACGAATTGGGATTGGCCTATGCTAGGCTTATGCCTCTGAGTTGCCACCCATACATAACCAAATTTATGCTTCATAGGTTATTACCTTTGAGATTGTTACTTTGGTGGTCATGACATTATTGACCTTTGGGACAGTAGTCCACTAGTAAGAGACATGTGAATAAACACTCGATATAGTAACAATGAGGTAGGGAATAATTTGTACACAAATGAAATGCTTAGGAGCTAAAATAACACATAAACCTTATTTAACAAAAAGGAGAACTCCTGAAACTTGCTAGTAAAAGTAGACGTGCAGACTTAATAATAAGCACATATTGAAGTATTTTTTCATGTTAGGGAGAGAGAACAAAGTTGTTAGCTACATGGGAGATCGTACGCTGCCACTATGTATCATTTATTATTGGAGAACTTTGGAAGTTTACTTTGTAACACAAGTAATGGATTTCATGCCAAAGATTACGGAATAGAGTAGCCTTATATACCTTGTTGTACAACTCCGGTATTACCCCGAATTAACCTCCTTCCTTTCAGGTTACTTATCTACAATGAAAAATATGGTAAAACTAGTATTAATAATTAATTAACAAATTCGGGCTATTCAACTTCACTCAAAACAGTAGCCGGGAGCACGCTCGTAATTCCCAAATCAAGGGTGTTCTTTCAACCCCTTCTCCTTTAATTACATTTGTACTACACACAGATTCACATAAGGTTCCTAGAGACTGCTTTGGCTTCATAACATGTACAAAACAGTCCATAAAGTATGATAGGCAACTAGCTTATACAACATCTAATTAGATGGTGTATCATTACACCCTCTTTTTATATGTCAATAGCAACAACTCACATCCCTTTTTCAGATTAACCAAGTTGTCCCCAAATATAGACATAAAACAACCCCTAAAACAGTCCCAAAATCCTTTATTATAGCAACCCAAACAATATATACATAATTCCCCACCAAAACATGTATATAGAAAAGGGAAAAAATGGGCAGTAGCTTTACCTTAATTTCTGGAATTTATACACTAAATTTGCACTTTTTTCAAGAGATTAAATTATCTTTCAAAGTTAACCAACAAAAGAATAAGGCCTTTTAATAGCCAAGGGACATGGGGTAGCTAACATGGAGGAAATGGATTCAAATACTTTTAAGTATAACCAACATAATTTCCTAATTTCCAATAGAAGAATCAAGCTAAATCTATATGTAATCCCACTTACCATAGCTATCAAAGGTGAGGGTTTCTTCAAGAACCCTAGGAGGAAATTGAAGTGGCTGTACTAAGCCTTGAGAGAAAGAGAGAAAATATTATTTTTGTAACTTAATAATGAAGGAAATGACCAGCAACTTGGTCTTATAAATGCCCTATTTTTGGCTGCCTCTTTTGCTGCATTTTGGACCACAAATTGGTCAAATTGGTCCAAGTAGGTGGTGCACCTACTTAAGGAGTTCAAGCTGCTCAAAAGGTCAAAGTAGGTGATGCACCTACTTGATTTATTTATGTCTGAAATGGGCCTTTCCTTATTAGGCTTTAGGGACAGATTTTTGGGGTTGGGTTGCCCATTCTCTTCTCCTTTTACTTTACTTAGTTTGGGCCTTAAAAGAGTCCGTTAATATAGTCCTTAATCTGATCCATTAACTTAAGTAGGTAATACACCTCTTTGGCACATTTAACTTGGCCAAAATCTGATCCATAACCTTGGGTCCATTAACTTGGTCAATATATCTCAAGTAGGTGATTCACCTACTAGCTTAATTAAGTCAAGCAAGCACCTCAATAGTTAATTCCATTTTTAGTTCTTAATCCCTTTAATTTAACATGCATATTGTGTACACTTGGTCACTTTAAACTTTAGATTCAAATACCTTCTAAAGATCCCAAGTTTAAATAGTTGCATCGATGTTAACTTAGTCGTATCACATTAAAATATACAGGCAATTCCTTCGAACCCATCTTACCGTTCCTAGTCATATAGGAAACCAAATACATTACCCATACCATATCAAGTGACATATAAGTAGAACTAGTACACGTAGGATACGGGGTGTTACATCCTCCCCCCTTAGGAACATTCGTCCTCGAATGTTTGCATGATTATCCAACCTAAATAAGTTCAAACCTAAGTTTAATCTTCCTGTTATAACATAATATATATATATATACTTACTTATTATTTCTCCAATTCAGCATCTTGGACCTTTTTTTGGGATTCGAATAAATGAAGGTACTTAGATTTCATCGCTTTCTCAGCTTCCCACGTGATCTCTTCTACTTGTTGGTTCCTCCAAAGTACCTTTACGAAAGCTACTTCTTTATTTATTAACTTCTTAACTTGTTGATCAAGAATAGCAATGGGTACTTCTTCATAAGTGAGATCTTCCACAACTTGTACATCTTCAGTAGGAGTGATACAAGATGGATCTCCTAAGCACTTTCGGAGCGTTGAGACGTGAAATACTGGATGAACTATTGAGAGATCTTGGGGTAGATCTAACTCATATATGACTTGGCCAAACCTTGGAATAATCTTATATGGCCCTATATAACGTGGACTTAGTTTTCCCTTTTTACCAAATCTCATTAACCCTTTCATTGGTGATACCTTTAAGAATACCCAATCTCCTATAGAAAATTAAGGCCCTGGTCTTCTAATATTTGCATATGATTTGTGTCAACTTTGAGCTATTTCTAGCCGTTGTTGTATCACCTTAACTTTTCCATAGCTTGATGAACAAGATCTGGCCCAAATAAGCCAGTTTCACCCGCTTCAAATCATCCAATTGGTGATCTACACTTCTTCCATATAAAGCTTCATAAGGCTCCATTTTGATACTTGAATGATAGCTATTATTGTAGGAAAACTCAATAAGCGGCAAATGATCATCCCAACTACCTTTGAAGTCCAATACACAAGCTCGTAGCATATCTTCAAGTATTTGAATGGTACGTTCTGCTTGTCTATCCGTTTGAGGATGAAAAGTTGTACTTAAATTCACTTGCGTTCCCAAACTATTCTGAAATGACTTCTAAAAGTTTGCAGTAAATTGAGCTCCCCTATCAGATATAATAGAGATTGGGACTCCGTGTAGCCAAACTATCTCTTTAATATACAATTTTGCATACTCTTCAGCTGTATAAGTGATCTTAACTGGTAGGAAGTGTGCTGATTTGATAAGTCTATCAACTATTACCCATATGGAATCAAACTTTTGAATTGTACAAGGCAAACCACTGACAAAATCCATGTTGATCATGTCCCACTTCCAAATTGGAAGATCCATACGTTGCATCTAACCTCTGGGTTTCTTGGTGCTCTACTTTAACTTGTTGACAACTTGGACATTGGGCTGTAAATTCTGTAATTTTCTTATTCATGTCACTCCACCAATACACTCCTTTCAAATTATGATACATTTTAGTTGATCCCGGATGGATAGAATACCTTGAATGATGCATTTCCGTCATAATCCTCTTTCTTAGGCCATCTACATTAGGTACACACAATCTATTCTGGCACCGAAGTACTCCCTCTTTCATAAGCTCAAATGCCTTTGTCATACCTTGTTGTACATTCTCCTTAAGTTGTAATTAAATAGGGTCTGCATACTGTTTCTCTTTCACATCAGCTACTAATGAAGATTTTGCTACATTTTGCACAATAACTCCTTCGTTTGGAGATTCAAGAAGGCAAACTCCCAAGCTAGCTAGTTGGTGTAGATCTTTAGTCATCCCTTGTCTTTTCGTGGACTGCCCATAAGTGCTCACCATTGCCTTATGACTTAACGCATCAGCTACTACGTTTCCTTTCCCTAGATCATAGAAAATATCAATATCATAATCTTTTAATAGTTCAAGCCATCTCTGCTGCCTCAAATTTAAGTCCCTTTGCTTAAAGATATATTTCAAACTCTTATGATCGGTATACATGTCAACATGAACCCCATATAAGTAGTGACACCATATCTTTAAAGCAAGTATAACTGCAACTAACTCAAGATCATATGTTGGATAATTTTTCTCATGTGGCCGCAATTGTCTTGAGGCATAAGCTATTACTTTACCATGCTGCATTAATACACATCCTAATCCAACTCCTGAAGAATCACAATACACCACATACCCATCTGTACCCTCTAAAAGTACCAATACGGGTGTAGAAGTCAACTTATTCTTCAGCTCTTGGAAACTCCTTTCACATATGTCATTCTATTGAAACTTGGCTGCTTTGTGTGTTAACTTTGTTAAAGGTGCAGAAATAGAAGAAAATTCTTCAACAAACCTTCTATAATAACCTACCAACCCAAGGAAACTACGAACCTCCATAGGTGCTGTTGGTCTTGGTCAGTCCTTCACGACTTCTATTTTTTGAGTATCAACCCTTATTCCTTCATCAGATACAATATGGCCCAAGAATGCTACAAATTTTAACCAAAATTAACATTTAGAGAACTTTGCATATAATTAGCATGGTCCTCTTTCGATCTTGAATACACCAGAATATCATCAATAAACACTATCACGATCACATCTAGGAATGGCTTGAACACCATATTCATCAAATCCATAAAAGCTGTTGGTGCATTTGTTAGCCTAAATGACATAACTAAAAACTCATAATGACCATACCATGTTTGAAAAGCTGTCTTGGGTATATCTTTCTCTTTGACCCTCACTTGGGGGTAACCCGACCACAAATCAATCTTTGAAAAACACTTGGCACTTTGTAACTGATCAAATAAATCATCAATTCTTGGAAGGGGATATTTGTTCTTAATAGTCACGTTATTTAGTTGCCGGTAGTCAATACACATTCTATACGTGCCATCTTTCTTACGCACAAATAACATTAGTGCGTCCCAAGGGGACATACTAGGCCTTATGAATCCTTTTTCTAGCAAGTCTTTCAATTGCTCTTTCAACTCCCTTAATTCTGCCGGAGTCATTCTATACAGAGGAATATAAATAGGTTGAGTATCTGGGATCACATCAATACCAAACTCTACTTCTCGTTCTAGAGGCAAACCTAGAAGATCTTCAGGAAATACATCAGGAAATTCATTTACCACTGGAACCGATTGAAGATTTGGTGGCTCCGTATCTATATCTTTCACTCTCACTAGATGACATACATACCCTTTAGACATCATTTTCTTTGCCTTAAGATAAGAAATAAATTTACCTCTTGGCGCCCTAATATTACCCCTCCATTCAAGGACTGGCTCTTCTGGAAAATGGAAATGCAGCCTCTTAGTTCGGTAATCTACTGTTGCATAACAAGAAGCTAACCAATCCATACCCATTATAACATCAAAGTCTACCATTTCTAGCTCAACAGGGTTGGCCAATGTGTCATGATCACAAATGGTTACTATGCAATTATGATAAACTCTTCTAGGTATAATAGACTCACCAATCGGTGTAGACACTTCAAATGGATTAACCAGTGATTTCGGTGTTCTTTTAAACTTTCTATAAACCAATGGAGTGACATATAAAAGTGTAGAACCCGGATCAATTAATGCATATACATAATGAGAAAAGACGGACAATGTACTTGTAACCACATCAGGATAAGCCTCCAAATTTTTCGACCCGCTAGAGCATATGTACGATTCTGAACTCCGCTAGAACTAGATGCTCCTTTATCACCTCTAACACAACTTGTAGGCTGTATACCCCTACCCAAAGAAGGCACCAATGATAAAGATACAATGGCTGATCCAGTAGGTCGTGCCATACCACTCATGCCTTTTTGTGGGCACTCTCTCATCGTGTGCCCTAACATACCACACCAAAAGCTAGCATCTGTCCCAAACTGGTATGCACCTAAATGAAGCTTTCCACGTTGCCTACATGGATGTCGAGGAGGTCTTGATTGGATCATACTACCTTGGTCTTGATACCCCGCTGTCCATGAACCTTGGCTCTGACTTCTTTACCCAAATTAATTGCCCCTAAACCCTTGGAATTGGGGTGGAGTACTTACTGTAGAGTAGGAAGATAATGGCCTAGGTGGTCTGTTAGGAAACCGAGGTATGAACTCACTTTGGGATGACATAAACTGACCCGTAGGGCTGGCCTTCTTGGGATACCCTCTTTCCAAATCTTGTGTTCTTCTTCTTTGCCTTTGATCCTCCATTTTTTGTGCAAAAGCTTGTATCCTTGCTATATCCATATCTTTATTCAAAGAAGCAATGGTACAATCTCTAACCAAATATGGATCCAATCTATCCATATATCGATGAACTCTATCATCTATTGTAGCTACTACATTAGGAGCATACCTAGCCAAAGAGTTAAATAGAAGACTATACTCCCTCACGCTCATATTCCCTTGATGAAGATTTAAAAACTGATTTGCATGACCCTCCCAAAATTCAAAGGGAAGGTAATGATCAAGAACTGCCTCTTTGAACTCTTTCCAACTAGCTGAAGGTGCACCTGTACCCCTAAATCGTTTCCAGTCTTCATACCATAATATATCCTCCTCTTTTAATCTATATGTTGCTAGCTCAACTATCTCTTTACTAGATACATGCATGACATCCAAGGCCCTTTATGTTTGATCAATAAAGTCTTCTGCGTCTTCATCAAGATCTGACCCAGTAAATATGGGAGGATCCAATTTAATAAAATCCAGTGTTCGTAGACTAGTTTCCCTATCCACATCACTAGTACCTGTAATTGGACTAGCTTGTCCTTGACCTTGTCCAGCAACTATACAAGTCAACAATTGCACCGCATTCCTTAAATCTTGATCAGTAGCATTAATAGGTGATTCTGAGGGTACTCCTTCTTCCTTAGCTCTTCTGGAGATGGAGGAGTAGAAGAAGTGATGCATGTACGCCAAGCCAAGATAAAAAGTTCAAAAACTTTGAATTGAGTCAATACTTTGGAGGCTTGAAAGGAATTTTTTGAAACAAGGGATTGAAGCTTAGAAACGTGCTAAAATGGAAGTACAAGGCTCCAAGAGGAAGACTACTCAAAGAAAGGAAAAGAGGCTATGTACTCAAAGTGGCTATTATTTAAATGCAAGCCTCTTGACTAAGAAGACCCTTAATTCATTAAGGGTATTTTTGTAATTAGTAATCTAGTCTATGAATAATGGAGCATAGCTCATTTTAGAGGGAGATTATCTTGATGAATATTGAATATTAAATACTCTCTTGAGAGTTTGAGAGCTTGTTGAAGCTATTGATTGTTTCATGTTTAGAAAGAAGGGTTACTTGGGAATCTAATTCCCTTGAGGTCTTTCTCATAGGTTTAGGTGCTTATTTGGATATTTGAAGGTCGTCTTTTCTTTCTATAGAATTGGTTGCCTTTGATAGCACTTTTGTGTCTACCTTTCTATCCCTTTTATCTTTGTTTATCTTGTTTCTTTGTTTCCTTTGTTCTTCTTAGCTTCCGCCTCTTTGTTTCTTGTATCATTTGGTATCAAAGTAAGGTTTGATTTTGTTCCAACAAAATCAATCTTGGGATTGTTATCTTGAAAATCAACAACAACAAAAAAAAAAATCCGAATTTTTTTTGTTTTGATTTGTTGTTTTTGATACTAGATCTTTATTCCCTAGTGTCTTGTGAGTCTAGATCTCAAGTTTCGTTCAATTCGGAATTGTAGAATTGAAGATACCATTAAAGGGTTTTGAGCTTTTGAAACTTTGTGGATTTTGAAAAGTGGGTTTATTTTTTGCTTGATTTTGTAAGCTAAAAATTAGTGGGGTGTGTTCGTGGCATTGAAAGGAACACGTGGGCGAAAATTTCATTGTATTTGGAGCAAAAATGAAGAAGTTATGAGCATTTGAAGATTGAAGTTTTTTCTTGTGTTTTTGAGCATCTTCATATTGTTCTTGAAGAAGAAGGTAGAAAAAGTACACTTTGATCCAAAAATTTTGAGGTCAAAGTGTTTGTAGGTCCATTTGTGGAAAAAAAAAAATGCCACGTCAGCAGTGCGTGTGGGACAGTTTTAGAGAGCTGAAAATGCAGGTTTTTGAAACTTAGTTTTTTTTTTGGGTCCTAAAGTTTTCTGGACCTAAAAATTTTTCTAAGTATCCAAATTTCGTGATTCTTTTTTTGTTCTCTTTCTCTTTCGATCCCTCAACTATTTAACAAGTAATTAACATCTTTAATCACTTTTTAACTAGTTTTAAACATCAAATCATCTACTTTGATCCTTCATACTAAGTAACAACAAGTAATTCCTTCTCTACTTTTGTTACTTTGTTTTTGAGTCCGATTTTTTTTCATGCTACTTTCTTTTAGCTGTTCTTCTTTATTTTCTCTTGAAAACTTCTTGGTTCTCATCCTTGGCTTTTGAACTTTCTTTCTCGAGTCAACAAAAATCTATTCTTGACCTCAAGTAGAGATTGGACCCTTGCAACTCATCGGACTAAACAAGATATAATCATTAGCCGAAGCAATTTGTGAGGCAAACAAAGGTGTGATTTCTTGAGTGATTGTGAGCTCTTTTTTTTAAATTAACCTAATGTGTTTGCTTGCTTTGGTTGAGTGACTTCAATAGTTACCAATGGTGGGTCATGAAAAGAAAAACCAAGTTCCCATCGGGGAACCCACTTTGGGTGAATTGTTAAACTTGTTCACCACCCTCTCTACCAGAATGGAAGGACGGTTGGATCGGTTGAGTACTCAAATTAATCGACTGCAACTTATCTTTCCACCAACTTTCCCTAATCCTCATCAAGGACTTGAAGAGTGTACCAATGCATTGAGGGGATTCTCATCCCAAGGTAAAGAAGACCTTTCTTGTGGGCTTCAAGGTAAAATAGCTAAACTTGACACTTTCGAATTTTCAAATGAACAAAGTGTGAGTGATAGCTTGTCTTTATGTGAACTTAATAATTCTTTACCACATAGTGATAATGTCTATGTTGAGAGTGTTCATACACTAGTTGATCCTATTGATGACCGAATTGATTCTTCTTGTGAGATCGATTTGTGTCCACCTAGTGTTGACACTTGTGACTTGAATGATAGTACATTGTCATATGATTCTTTGCTATGTTTTGATAATGTGTTTGTTGAGAATGTGGATACACTAGTTGATCCTATTGATGACCAAATTGATTCTTCTAGTAAGATCAATTTGTGTCCACCTAGTGTTGATACATGTGTTTTGAATGATAGTTCATTATCAAGTGATATTGGTATTGATCAACTAGATTTTGCGTCTAGTCCACTACTTGAGGGTGTTTGTGATGTGATTAATGAACCTCAATTTAGTGATGATGTTGTTATTGTTGGTCAATCGAATAGGAGTGACCCTTTGAGCCTGCCTCTTAATGAAGATCCTATTGCTTGCTTGGCTCATAGGGATGATCATGCTTTTGAAAATTTTTTGAAACTTGATAATTGTCTTTTTGAGAGCGAACTTACATGTTCTAATCCTCCTTATTGGATTGACCCTTCTCTCTTTAAGTATAATGTCTTATTTGAAGAGGATGAAATCACTCCTAGTCCGCTACCTAGTGGTGTAGATCATGTTAATGATGTAGCTCTTCTTGAGGGCTATATTCTATATCACAACCCACTATGGTGTGACAATATTCCTCCTAAAGATGGAAAACTCTTCTTCGAAGATGAGAGTACTCTTATAGGAATGGAATGTGAAGAAATGGAAGGTGCTCTTTGTGTCCCAACTCTTTCTTCTTCTTTGAGTGTTCCAATTCTTGAGCATACTCTTGATAATGTTCTTGCACATAATAGTGAACATGTTCTTGAGGACACCTTAGAGGAAATCACTTTACGTGACACCTTTCTTTACTCTCTATTTGCTTATGATATTGCCAATGGTTGTGTAGAGAGTATGTCTTTTTGTGATCGAGTCATCTTTAGGGAGAATGGGCATTACTTTGACTCATGTTCATGGATACTTCTCCCATTTGACCCCAGTGACCATTTGAAATGTGGTGGGTTTTATACCCCAAACTTGGTGTTTGGTCAAAAGGGTACATATTTGTGTGGTACACATAGTAGCAACACTTCTTTTCCTTCATGTGATAAATGCTTAGTGTTACTACTTAATTATATTATGAGCTTAAATGCAATATGTTTGTTAACTTGTGTGGGGGATACCTTTGTATTTGACCCCGATGATGATTTGGGAGTAATCCCATTCTTGGAGATAGCTAGTGTATTGAGTGAACTCTTAATTTGGAATGATCTTGTTCAAGACCTTGCACTTAGCTTTGGAAATTATCATGTGACTTTTGACTTAAAAGGGTTTTTGTGCTTGTTGAAACATAGAACCAATGTGGTTTTTTATGTGTGGTTGTCTAATTGCCATGGTTCTTATGGTTTTTCCCTTTGTCAAAGTCTTTTGAATGGCCAAGTAGCATTTATTTTATGGGGTTGCGAGCCCTTGATTGCTCATTTTGATGCTTGGCTATATGCTAAGTGTGTTCCTCCTTGGCTTGGTGATAAGTTTGATATTGCTAACCCTAACCCTTCTGCCATGAGGATCTTGTTGTTGCTTGTTTTCCCTATGGTTTTTGCTAGGTTTGGATTTGAGGACAAATTCTTTTCAAGAAAGGGAGAATGATGCATGTACGCCAAGCCAAGATAAAAAATTCAAAAACTTTGAATTGAGTCAATACTTTGGAGGCTTGAAAGGAGTTTTTTGGAACAAGGGATTGAAGCTTAGGAACGTGCTAAAATGAAAGTACAAGGCTCCAAGAGGAAGACTACTCAAAGAAAGGAAAAGCGGCTATGTACTCAAAGTGGATATTATTTAAATGCAAGCCTCTTGACTAAGAAGACCCTTAATTCATTAAGGGTATTTTTGTAATTAGTAGTCTAGTCTATAAATAGTGGAGCATAACTCATTTTAGATGGAGATTATCATGATGAATATTGAATATTAAATACTCTCTTGAGAGTTTGAGAGCTTGTTGAAGCTATTGATTGTTTCATGTTTAGAAAGAAGGGTTGCTTGGGATTCTAATTCCCTTGAGGTCTTTCTCATAGGTTTAGGTGCTTATTTGGATATTTGAAGGAGGTCTTTTCTTTCTATAGAATTGGTTGCCTTTGATTCCACTTTTGTGTCTACCTTTCTATCCCTTTTATCTTTATTTATCTTGTTTCTTTGTTTCCTTTGTTCTTCTTAGCTTCTGCCTCTTTGTTTCTTGTATCAAGAAGTCTTTGATGCAAACTCATTTTGAGCCTCACTTTGATTAGCTTGTCTAGGTGGTGACTTGCTGGTCCCTTCTCCGGCAGCCACATCTACTTGCTTACTTTTATACTTACTCCTTCTTGTAATCGATATCTCCACTATAATTAGAAAAACAACAACAAATTCAATGGTTAAATATGACTCCACCTACAACCTTGGCTCTATTGTATGATCTAAGATATGAAGAAAAAGAGACAACTCCTAAATGTCCCATAGCCTCTTATCTATAGATGTGGTGCACAACACATCTATAAGCAAGATTCTACATAGACACGACTTTGTACACTCCCTAGGATGACCTGCTATGATACCACTTTTGTCACGCCTCAAATACTATTGGGGCGGATAGGCACCCATAGTCGTAAAGGCCCGAGAGCACCAACCCATAACCTTGTACTTACCATGCATTTCCATGAACTTTTAAAGATGCTGCCAAACATGGATATTAAGATTTAATTAAAATAAACCACATAGTCAAGACCAAAACTATATATACATGACTTGGCTGTTAGGGCTACAATGACTGGAAGACAAACAACCACACTTCACTTTACCGTCTACAAAGCCTCTAAATGAGATATAAACTTAGTTAAGGTCGGTACAAGTCCTCGCCTTACACTTAGCTACTATACAATACCAAAAACATATGAAACAAACTCGGAAAGCCCTGAATCAACCTGGAGCTCACCAATAGCCGTTGGATGTCCTGTGCTCCTGCTGGAGGGGTCTACTAGTTGAAGTACCTGTGCCTACAACATGAAATGCAGGTTCCCGAGTGAGGGACATCAGTACGAAAGAATGTACTGAACATGTAAGGCAAAGAGTAACTAATATGTAAAGTGAGAACTCAAATAAAATCAGAAGATGTGTAAATCATAATAGTCCA
This sequence comes from Capsicum rhomboideum, assembly GCA_031232105.1. Classification (NCBI taxonomy): domain Eukaryota; kingdom Viridiplantae; phylum Streptophyta; class Magnoliopsida; order Solanales; family Solanaceae; genus Capsicum; species Capsicum rhomboideum. The sequence continues at coordinate 62,004,983 of CP124710.1, read as the reverse complement.
CCTATACCTGTATCTATGGAATCATGTATATTACATTCTTACTTTATAATCTTTGTAAGCCATGCGATACAAATGACCAACTGATCAGTGGTAAATACACAAGTTAGGATTGGCCCATGCTAGGTTTACACCCCTAAGCTGCCACCCATACATAAACGAATTGGGATTGGCCCATGCTAGGCTTACGCCCCTGAGTTGCCACCCATACATAACCAAATTTATGCTTCATAGGTTATTACCTTTGAGATTGTTATTTTGGTGGTCATGACATTATTGAACTTTGGGAAATTAGTCCACTAGTAAGAGACATGTGAATAAACACTCGATGTAGTAACAATGAGGTAGGGAGCAATTTGTACACAAATGAAATGCTTAGGAGCTGAAATAACACATAAATCTTATTTAACTAAAAGGAGAACTCCTGAAACTTGTTAGTAAAAGTAGACATGCAGACTTAATAATAAGCACATATTGAAGTATTTTAACATGTTAGGGAGTGGGAACAAGGTTTTTAGCTACATGGGAGATCGTACGCTGCCACTATGTATCATTTACTATTGGAGAACTTTGGAAGTTTACTTTGTAACACAAGTAATGGATTTCATGCCAAAGAATACGGAATAGAGTAGCCTTATATACCTTGTTGTACAACTCCGGTATTACCCCGAATTAACCTCCTTCTTTTCAGGTTACTTATCTACAATGAAGTACGTAGTAAAACTAGTATTAGTAATTAATTAACAAATTCGGGCTATTTAACTTTACTCAAAACTGTAGCCGGGCAGCACACCCATAATTCCCAAATTAAGGGTATTTTTTCAATCCCTTCTCCTCTAATTACATTTGTACAACACACAGATTCATATAAGATTCTCGGAGACTCCTTTGGCTTCATAACATGTACAAAATAGTATGCCAAGTATGATAGGCAACAAGCTTATACAACATCTAATTAGGTGGTGTATCATTACACCCTCCTTTTATATGTCAATACCAACAACTCACATCCCTTTTTCAGATCAACCAAGCTATCCCCAAATATAGACATAAAACAGCCCCAAAAACAGTCCCAAAATCCTTTATTATAGCAACCCAATATTAAACTCATTATCCCTTGCATTCTTAATAACAATATATACATAATTCCCCACCAAAACATGTATATAGAAAAGGACAAAAATGGCCAGTAGCTTTACCTTAATTTCTGGAATTTATAAACTAAATTTTCATGACACGAGGGTTAGCATTAGCATGTGTTTTGAGTGGGGAGCTTATACTGAGTGATTTGCTTAGAAACACGGGTTTTGAGGGCATTACAATTCCCTCTTGGTTCACGTAGAGGTAGGTGTTCATAGGATTAATGTAATTAGGGTTTTTTGGATTTGAAACATCCATTAGTTCTTAGTTCATCATCCTTTTTGTGTCTATCTTCACCTATCTATCAATTTCTGTCTTTTTTTTGTATTTAGCCTCGTATCATCCTAGTTCCTTAAGATGATCATGGCTTGGATCCCCTTGCACCTTGAATTATTGGTCCAAAAATGTTGGCGCTAAATTTTCTTGTATCATCCTTCCCTTCATGAAAAGGATTTTTCCCTGAATACAAATCTAGCAAAACTACAGGAAAAACAAGCAACAACAACATCCTCATGACACGAGGGTTAGCATTAGCAATAACAATTCTATCACCATGCCAAGGATGTACACACTTAACATATAACCAAGTATTAATTATGCCAAGGGTTTGTAACCCCACAAGGCAAAAGTCACTTGGCTACTATAGATATTTTCACATTGGGGAAATTTAAAAGAACCAACATTGGCTCTACATTTTCACAAGCACAATTCCCTTTTTAAGTCAAGGATCATATAGTAACCCTTATAGCTAGGTGCAAGGTCATGAACAAGGTCCACCTAAGTTAAGACCCCACTCAATGCACTAGCTATCTTCAAGGATGGGATGACTCCCAAATCATCACCAGAGTCAATTACAAAGGTCCCCCCCACATATTAGTAAACATATTTCATTTAAGCTCATAATGAAATCAAGTACTAACACCAAGAAAATATCATATGAGTGAAATGAAGTATTACTACTATGCTCACAAACAAATATATGACCTCTAAAAAGAATAAGCAAGAGCCACGAATACATACCTTTCTTGAAAGGAATATTAGAAGTGACTTCATACCATGTTGATGTTTTATGAGGTCTTCCCCATTGGTAACTCTCCTCAAGACTCCTCCTTCAACTCCTACTTTGGTAAGACTTTACAAATAAGTCAACTAGGTAATTAAGTTCATCAAGAGAGAGAGTTATACCTTTAAGCTCATGGGATATACACCAAGCTTCAAGTAGCATATGTTCACCTTTTAGGTTATAAGCTTTGGCATAGTGCATACCAAGAGAATGCACTTTTACCTTCTCATTGCTCCCCTTCTAAAATGAGCATTGTTATTTGTTAGAAATCTCTTATATACACAACTTAAGTCTATCAAGTTGATTATAAATCATTAAGAAAGACTTTCCATAATAGGGAAGGGTACCAACAACCTCAATCAATTTTTGCTTGTCATCTTGACCAAACACAAAGTTAGGTGTGCAAAAACAACCACTCTCCAAATGGTCACTGAGGTCAAATGGAAGAAGTATCAATGAACATGGGTCAATGCAATACCCATTTTCCATAAGAGTGCCATGATCACAACAAAACATACTCTCTATACAACCATAGGCAATATTATAAGCAAATAGAGAGTAGAGAAAGGTGTCACACAAACTAATTTCAACTAAGGTGTCCTCATGCATATAATTACTATTAGATTAAAGATCATAAACATGAGTATCTTCAACAATGGCAGCACACAAATAATAATAAGAAGTAATTTCTAAATAAATAACGCCTTCTTTTTCAAGGGAAGTTTCCCCTATTTGACAAAAACCACCACTAACATCAAGGAGATCATGACTCAAGTCACCACAAGAATTAAATAATTCATCCTAATATTCATCAAACAAGGGTGGTTTGTTGTACAAAGGATCACAATCAAGATCATTAACATAAGAAAAATCACTAATTGGTTTTCTCATATAGTCAAGCAAATCAAAGCTATCTTTACCCAAAGGATCATTTTTTTTCAAAAGTATAAGATCACTATAAATAATAGGATAACTAGCACAATCTTCACCTAGTCCTATGTTCTTAATGAATTTCAAGAAATAGGATAACATTTTAATTTTAAGCTTAACATCCTTCCTCTAAAGCACATCACAATGCACACTACTAGGTACCAAACTAGAAGTGATCTCACCATTTTCAAACAAAACATTTTTCTTTTAGAGAGGATCAACAACCAAAAGTGAGGAATTAAAGCATGCAAGTTCATTCTCAAAAAGATACATGTCATCTTCCACCTTATTTTCATTCACATGATATCTATGAGAGAAACTAATAATAGGATCATTATCATATGATATGCTCAAAGAATCATTTATATTCACATGATCGACTCTATCAACATCATCACTAACTTGAGGCTTATCAAGCACATCACAAATATGCTAAAGTAGTGGATTAGATTCACATATAAGTTGATCCCTGAACACACCTTCACTAGTTGTAGGCAATTATCATGCCAACCTAAGACTCACCTTGATTTTCACAAGGGTCAACTAGTGTGCGAATGCTCTTATCACATGGCAATGGAACCTTTTTCAAGCTATAAGTGCAAACACTAGGTGGAACAAATTGACCTTATTAGAAGAGTCAATTCGGTCATCTATAGGATCAACTAGTGTTTAGAAACTCACAACAAGAACATGATTATCATGCAACATATTGCTATCAAGATTATTACAAAGGGAAGACTCATTATGCTCAATAGTAGAAAATCCATCATTTATACTTACTTGGATACTAGCCACATCATGACCTTTCAAGTTTAAAGAACTGGACGAGTTAGCATCATTATCTTGTAGCTCGTAAGAAGTATGGTCTTCACCTTAGTTTTAAACATGGGATCTTATTTGCTCCTTTGGGAAGTTATCAACACACAGGAGTTTGTCAATTCTACTCCCTTGAGCCAACTCTTCATCACTCTTCCTGAACTTGGAATTATTAGATAGAAACTTCGTGAGGCCTTCAAGCATATGTTCACAAGGAACTTTGATATGATCCAAAATAGCACCATCCCTTTTGAGCCCATAACTCAAGCTGATACAAGATGCCAAAGTCGAGAGGTGCAAACCTTAGAAGGGATGTTCATAAAGAATGACATATTGGAGCATGTTTTGGTCTCATATAAAGGATTATATGCCATAAGGATTAGATTAGGAACTCAAAAAGAGGAGATGAGCTCACTACCTTATGTTACGACTCAAGTAGAGATCAGTCAAAGAGCTAACAACCACCAAAGGAGCAATCAAGGAGGAACTAAAGAAGATCCAACATTGTCCAAGGCTGATGGATCAAGTGGTACTTAGTCACCACATTGACTGACCGTCAATGGAACTGCCAATAAAAACCATGAAGGCCACACACACTGCCTCAAGTGATGACTTAAGTGGTGGTTAGTCACTACCTTGACTACTCATCGAGGGAACCATCACACCCTATCAGTTTGCCTAATGTGGCTACTTTTTAAATTTTGCAAGGGTGTCTTTTGGGCCTTTTTGTAATAGATTATAAATAGCTAAATCTAGGTTTTCATTAGTTAGATTTTTGATGAATATTGAGTATTAGACTCTTGAGAGAGCATGAGAGGTTGGAAAAGCTTTTGTTGTTTATTGTTTAGAAATGGTGTGTTGTGAGGGCATTAATATTCCCTCAAGGTCATCATAAGAGTTAAGTGCCTTCTTTATATTATTAATTTGGGATTTTAGGTTCAATCTACCCTTTGGTTTCGATTGATATCCTTATTTGTGTCTATTTATCTATCTCTATCTTTTATCCTTTACTTTTCATATTTTTCAAATCTATCATTTCTCTTAGTTTTTGTGTTTATTTCTTCTTCTACATTTTGGATTGTATCATTTGGTATCAGAGCCGAGGTTGAGTTTGTTCCCACGAATTCAATCTTGGATTTTTTATCATGAAAAAGTCAAAAAAAATATAGTAGTGAAAACATTTTTGAGGTTTTCAAAATTTTAGGTTTTTGATTTCTAAGTCTTCTTGGGTTTTTAGTATCAGAATCTTGCTCTCTAGTACTATTTGAGTCAAAATCTGAAATTTGAGCTTATTTCGATAAGATTTGAGTGTTCCACCATTATTGCAGCTTGAGTTTGAATAAAATATTGGTGGGTTCTCAAATCTAATTTTTGTGGTTGAGTTTTTGAGCTTAAAAAAACATGGGTTGTGCTTGGGAGCTTGAAGGGAGTTTGGGTTTCAAATTTTATTGAATTTTGAGCTTGTTTGAGTGAGGGTCAATTTTGGCTGTTCTTGAGTTTTTCATAATAATATTCAAGTCTTGTTGAAGAGGAACATTCAGAAAGCAAGGTTTGATCCAAAAAGGGAAAAGAAAAAGGAGATGTACTTATTTGTGCCAAGGAATATTCCAAAATAAAGTACAACAGCCCACAAGATTCCACATCTGAAGAGGCTGACGACTCCCCTGATGATAAGTCAAGAGGGTAATGATCAGTTGATTAGTCACCAAGCACAAGGCTTAAACCCTATTCTAGAAGGCTGTGATGGTTCACCCGATGGTCAGTCGCAAGGATGACGATCAGTTAACTGATCAGTCACTAAGACAAAGTCTTGGCAACATTGTGGAAAGAGGTGACGGTTTACCAAAGGCTGACGATCAGTCACCATGAAAAAGTTTTGACCCTATTCTGAAAGCAAGTAACGGCTCCCCTGACGATCAGTCACCAACCTGACGTCAGTCACTCAATTAGTAAAGTTGAAAAGGTTCTCGTAAGCTCATTTCAAGGTCAAATTCTTTAGTTTTCTTTCTTAGATTCTAAGTTTCTTCCTCATACACGCCAACTTTGGGTGATCTTGAGGATTTAAAAAAAAAAAGTATAAAATTTTTAATAAATTGGTTTTCTCATATTGATGCCATGAGGTTCTTTGGGTCATTTAGAGCATGTTTCAAGTGAACACCCACATTGACCCTACAATTTTTAATTTTTCCGATTTTCACATTTCTTTTCTAATTTTCCATAACTATTGAGCATTTAGTACTTGTTTCGTACTAGTGAATGTTAGTTCTTGAGTTTGTTCTTTCTTAGTCTATTTCTTTGTGTAGTTTTATAGTTTTATTTCCTAGTAAATTTCTTGTTTCAAGTTCGTTAGTTTTGTAATCGAGTCATCCATCTTTCTTTAAACAAGAATCCACTTCGACGAAGAGTAGCAATCCACACCTTGTGTACAACTGAAGTATATGCAATCTTCAACAGTAGCGAATCTAATTGTGAGGCTTTCAAAGGTGAAAATCTTATGAGTGTTGGTGAGGAGATTTTACTACTAACTTTGTTTGCTCATTTTGTAGGAACAAGGCAGGATACAGAAGCATGTTGAATGCCTATTCCCCTTCTAGGAATACCATATCCTATTTGTCTTATTCTAATAAACTAATTTAAGGATATGGGAACCAAGGTGGCTATGGGAAAAGTGATATTAGTCTCAAGTCCATCAAGATCACTCTTCCTGCCTTTGAAGGAAAGTGTGATATCGAGGCATACCTTGATAGGAAGTGGCAATGTGATTTGGTTTTCCAAAGTTTTGACTTAACCGATTTTGAGGAAGCCATGCGTGCCATTGGAAACCTTAAGGGGCATTCTTTGAATTGGTGGAAATCTTTGGGAAGATGCACTCCAACATGGGAAGAATTGAACGGGATTATGAGGTTCAAATATATGCTGTAAGGATTCAAGAAGCTTTATAAAGTGGATCCGACAAGACAAGGTCTAAAAATAAAGGTTGATATTTATGGAACTTCAGGGTTTGATCTTGCCTTTTAAGATTGATGTTATAAGAATTACATCACCCCATCTACGGTGGAATACTTGAGGGTGCCTCAAGTAGCAAAGCAATATTCACATACCATGGATGGATGTAAAGTTAGGGAGATGGTAAAGGTATCCTTCACACGACATTGGTACTATAAGGATATTTGGTTTGATGTGATACCCATGGACTTTTGTCTCTTATGTTAAGGAGACAATTTGTTTCAAAGGAGCAAAAATTGCCAAATATGTTGTGGACCAATGGAAAATCATCTATTTCCAACTACTTTTCCCATTTTTCATCAAGAAAATTAGGGCACTTATTCCAAGTCCTATGAGATTAAGAGGCAAAAGATTGAGAGAAGTAAGGGAGCACAAAATGACAACCTAAGAGCAGACAAAAGAGAGGTTGTGTGGAGTGATGTGAGAAGGTTTTTACAACCTTATCCTAACTCATGTAACTTTTATTCTCTCTCTAGATGTCTTAACACTTGTATAGATTGTTGGAAGCCAATCTAATGGAGATTCCCAAAGTGTGAAGAACCAAAAGGTACTTGAAGAGTGCCTAAATGAGGAGTTGACTCAAGGGAGTGGAATTTAAAAACTCCCATATGATGAGAACTTCCCAAAGGATTAAATGTGATCCCATGTTAAAACCCATGTTGAAGACCATAACTTTATAAGCTACGAGGTAACAATGCTAACTTGCAGTTCTTTAAACTTGAAAGGTCATAATATGGCTAGTATCCAAGTTAGTGTAAATTATGGCTTGTCTAATGTTGAACATATTGAGTCTTCCCTTTGTGACACTTTTGATAGAACTATGTTGCATGATGATCAAGTTGTTGTTGTGAGTTTACAAACACTAGTTGATCCTATAGATGACCGAATTGATTCTTCTAGTAAGGTTAATTTGTGTCCACCTAGTGTTGACATTTATATCTTGAATGAGGTTCCATTGACATGTGATAAGAGTATTCACACACAAGTTGACCCTTGTGAAAATAAAGGTGAGTCTATGTTGGCATGTGAATTTCCTACAACTAGTGAAGGTGTGTGCATTGATCAGCTTGCTTGTGAATTTAATCCACTACTTGGGCATATTTATTGTGTGCTTGATGAGACTCAAGATAGTGATTTTGTTGATAGAGTTGATCATGTGAATAGAAAGGCTTATTTGAGCATATCATGTGTTGATGATCCTATTATTAGTTTTTCTCATAGATATCATGTATATGAAAATGATTTGAAAGATGACATGTATCTTTTTGAGAGTGAACTTTCATGCTTTAAAATCTCATATTTTATTAGTGATCCTCTCTCAAAGAAAAATGTCTTGATTGATAATTTTGAGATCACTCCTAGTGTGGCACCTAGTGATATGCATTTTGATGTGCTTGAAAAGAAGGATGGTATGCTTAAGATTCACATGTTACCCTAGTTCTTGAAATCCATTAAGAATATAGGATTGAGTGAAGCTTGTACTAACTATCTAATTTTCGATAGTGATCTCTTACTTTTGTAAAAGAATGATCCTTTGGGTAAAGATTGCTTTGATTCACTTGACTATTTAAGAAGCCCAATTAATTATTGTTCTTATGAAAATAATTATGGTTGTGATCCTTTGTATGACACCCCACCCTTATTTAATGAATATGAGGATAAATTGTTTGATTCTTGTGGTGACTTGAATCATGATATTCTTGATGTTAGTGGTGATTTGTCTCGACTTCAGGATTTTTCCCTTGAAAAAAAAGGTGTTAATTGTTTAGAAATTGCTTCTACTTCTTCTTTGTTTGCTTCCCTTATTTAGGATACTCAGAGTGATGATCTTGAATCTAATAGTGAGTATATTCAGGAGGATACCTTGGTTGAAGTTAATTCGAGTGACACCTTTCTCTGCTATCTATTTGCACATAATATTGCCTATAGTTGTATAGAGAGTATATCTATTTGTGATGGTGGCACCTTTGGGGATAATAGTTATTGCATAGACCCATATTCATGGATACTTCTTCCATTTGAACCCGGTGACCATTTGGAATGTGTGGGTTTTATACACCCAACTTGGTGCTTGGTCAAGATGACAAGCAAGATTTGATTGGAGTTATTAATACTATTCCCTATGATGGAGAGTCTTTCTTGAGGATTTATAATCCAATAATTGGACCAAAGTTGTGTAAGGGAAATACATCCAACAAAGTTGAGTATCCCATAAAGAAGGTGAGCAATGAAAAGGTCCAAGAGAATTCACCATCGTGTGTTCCAATTCTTGACCAAGTTTTTATGACCTGTAGGTCTAAGAGTGAGTATTCTCTTAAAAACACTTTGGATGAATTCTATTTATGTCATACCTTTCTTTGTCACTTGTTTGCATTTGATGAACCCCTTAATTCAAATATGTCATTGCCTCATTTGGGTGTTGCTTATTTACTTGCATCCTTGTTTGACACCCTTGTGCTTAAGTTGTGCGGACCACAACTCGTGGATTCTAAGTTGATTACTTTTTTAGAAAATAGTTCATGGTTATTAAAGCCTTCTTGTCACCTTCATTGGGTTGGACAATTTGATGTGTCAAATGGGACTCTTGGGAGCATGCCTAATACCATTAATAAAAGGAACCCCACTTCTTAGGTGAGCCAATTGTTTTGGATTCTAATAGGGTTTTCATTCCCTCTAGTAGCATGACTCCATTGGTAAACTCACTTCCCTTGGGAAGTTGCTTGAAAAAGAGAGGTTCTATGTGCTTGAAATGTCTCTTTCACTCTTTGTGTGTTCCTACTCATAAGCGCACCTTGGATAAGAATAGTATCCTTAGCACCTTTATTTATTACCTTTTTGCATATGATATTATTCATCACCATGTTGAATCAACATCTTATGTGGGCATGAATTGCTTAGAAAGGAAGAGTATTGTGAGCCTAAATGCTTCGATTCCATCCTTGAGTGCATTGTTTGCTAAATCTTTTGAGCCTAATGGCATTCTTATAGATAGTAATACCTTGAATGAAACTTTTATGCTTGATTCCTTTCTATACTACCTCTTTGCCTCTGATGATGTCCATGCTAGTTATGTATTTATTTTTATTTGGAGGTAGGAATTCATTTTGTTGGTCTACTTGTTTGAGCAATAATGCAATGTGGGTTTTCCATATCTTTGACCCTGGAAAACTTTTGTGGTCTTTTGAATCATTGGTGGCACCAACTTCGGTGTGGTCTCTTGGAGAGATAATGAATTAATCATGTCTTATGTCTCCAAAAATAAATGTGGTCTTACCTTTTGGGTTTGTTAATGCCATTATGACCTTTGTGGTTTCCTTATCTCTTGTATTTCTCATAGCCGATTCCTTTGTACCCTTTTCTATGAGTTCTTCATGTTAAACACAAAGGACCCTTGGTTATATGTTAAGTGTGTACAATCTTGCTATGATGATAAAATTGATTTTGCTAACACTAACCCTCATGCCTTGAGGATATTGTTATTGTTTGCTTTCCCTATGGTTTTGCACGGTTTGAATTCGAGGTTGACTCCTTTTAAAAAAGAGGAGGATGATATGATCCAAAATGGCACCAACCCTTTTGAGCCCATTACTCAAGATGATACAAGATGCCAAGGTCAAGAGTTACAAACCTTTGAAGGGAAGATCATAAAAAAGGGAATATTGGAGCATGTTTTAGTCTTATCTAAAGGATTCCATGCCATGATGATTGGATTGGGAACTCAAAAGGACGACATGAACTCACTGCCTTAGATGAAAACTCAAGTGGAGATCAATCAAGGAGCGACCAACCACCAAAGGAGTCGTTAAGGAGGAACCAAGAAAGCTCCAACACTATCCAAGGCTGGCGGCTCAAGTGGTGGTCAATCACCACATTGACTGATCATAAATGGAACCTCCAAGAGCAAGCATGGAGGCTATACACACTAACTCAAGTGACGGCTTGAGTGGTGGTTAGTCACTACCTTGACTACTCACCAAGGGAACCGTCACACCCTATCAGTTTGCCTAATATGGCTACTTTATAAATTTGGCAAGGGTCATTTTTGGGCCTTTTTGTAATAGACTATAAATAGCTAACTCTAGGTTTTCATTAGTTAGGTTTTTGATGAATATTGAGTTTAAGACTCTTGAGAGAGAATGAGTTCTTGAAAAAGCTTTTGTTGATTATTGTGTAGAAATGGTTGGTTGCGAGGGAATTATGATTCCCTCAAGGTCATCGTAAGAGTTAGGTGCCTTCTTTAGATTATTAATTAGGGGTGTTAGGGTTCAGTATACCCTTTGGTTTTGATTGATATCCTTAGTTGTATCTATTTATCTATCTCTATCTTCTATCGTTTACTTTCTGCATTTTGTAAATCTATCAGTTCTCTTAGTTTCATGTTTATTTCGTCTTTTTTATTTTTGATTGTATCAAACTCTCCTTAGATCCTCCTTTGGAAGTATTTGTTCATGAACCTGCACAATAAAAGGGGTGATACAAGGTAAAATGCTAGCATCATGATTAGTAGATAACAAGGGATTGGTGTTGCCAAGTCCCACAATTAATTGTTCCTTGTCCACTTCTTTCAAACAATTCCTTGGCTCATCACCCTTAGTCAATACTCTTCTTTGAGCTAAGTCTTTCTTTCCTTATACAAGGGATGATTCCCTTTCCCGCTTCTCAAATTCTTTCTTCTTCTATACTTCCCGAAACCCTTTCATCATCTCATAGTCCCTACTCACTTACTCGGGTGTCAAGGGCTCAAAAATAAGCTTTTGTCCTACAAATACAAGTATGTATTTATTAGACTTCTCTCTATATTAAACTGACCTACTATCTTTCCACGGCCTACAAAACAACATATGACATGCTCTCAAGGTCATTACATCACATCGTACTTCATATTGATACTTGCCCATTCTAAAACTAATGATTGCTTGCTCGGTCACCTCTATTGATCCACTCTCATTGTACCATTGGAGCTTGTAAGGCTCGGGGTGCCTTTGTGTGGGAAGTGTCATTTGGTCAATAAGTGTACAAGACACGACATTAATACTTCACTCCCCATCAATATCCAAGGAACATATATTTCCCATTATCTCAAACCTTGTATGAAATAAGTTTTCACTTTGGCCAAGTTTCTCTTTCAAAGGTTCCAACACTACATGCCTTAAGGCACGGGATAAGCTTCAGTCGACTTCTAATTTCTCATCATCCCCTTCTAAGGTTTCCAAATTATGTTTATGGTTGGGAGCATTTTAGACTTTCTCACTTGGTATGACTTGGGGATTGGTTTGGGAATTAGAATTCAAGGATTCAAAAGGCTCCTCAATGTTTGCCATTCTATCTTCCATAGAGGTTAGAGGTAGGAGAATGTAACACCCCGTATACTTCCGATCCTACTTGACAACTTTGAACCATGCTTAATTAGGTTTTGAGAGCCATAAGTATGTATTTTATAGTGTTATTGATGGAATATTTGATATTGGGCTAGTAAATGCGATTAGACCTTTGTAGGAGGTGTTTGTGACTTTTTGGAGTAGTTGTGGAGTGAAAATTAAGGTTTGAAGGACTTCCAAGTAAAGTATATTAAAGCTACGAGGCAAGCAAAAGATTTGGACTTGAAGGATCCAACCAAATCCACAAAGAAAAGTTGAAAACACAATTTTGGGGGTGGGACGCGCCCAGGGGCGTGCCAGGCCTCTCCTGGCCAAAATTTTTGTGGTAAAGGCAGCAGAGGGGCGTGCCAGACCGCTAATGTGCACCTTCTCAGGTGCTGAAATTTTTCTAAGTCCCAAGGGAGCCCGGGAGCGTGCCGGGGTGCTTTTTCCCCAATTTTTTCTACGATTATTAGTCTATAAAGAGGAATCTTGAGTTATGGTATCATTATTCCATCATAGTAGGACTACTCTTGATCAAGTTTAGCATCCGATTTGGGATTAATTATTCGTCATAAGCAATTTATCAAATTATGTTCAATTACGCCATGAGTGGCCAAAATTGTTGATTCTTGAGATTAAAACTACGAGCATGAATCGCGTGAGTTGAATATTGTCATAACATTTATGGAATTATTTAAACATGAGATATATGATGGATTAAACATTAAATTTGGTGGGCTAAGATGACATGTGTTATTGGGCTCAATTTAAAGCCCAAAATAAAGCCAAAATGCATGGGCCCAAAGGGCAAATGACCCATTCTTCCATATTTTACCAAGTAAACATTGCATTAAATGCCAAGAATTGGCTAAGAATGACATGAGAGACTATATAAAGGCACAAAGCTGATTTTTAATTCATTGTAACTCTTATGCCTTTCTAGATATTTCCAAACCTATTTCTCTCAACACAAACCCTAAGGCAACCATCTCTTGGAGACAAAATCATCACTTTGCAAGCCTTGGTAAGTGTCTAATCTCATGGATTAATTTATTATATGCTTAAGATGGTGCATATATCATGATTGTTATGTTGGCAAGGTGTTGAATAGTGCACTTTTGGATTTTTGCTAAAAGATGTGTCATCCTTGTGATTTAAAATTGAAAGGGGACTTGAGGTTTGAATGAAAGTGAATGGTGTGGAGAGATACCATCATTTATGGTGTGATTATGTTCTTTAACTTGTTGTTTTTCTATAAGTGTAAATTGTGGGATTGTTGTTGATATGTTGTTATGAAGTGTATTGAGGTGACTTGATGGAGTAATTGTGACAAAGTGTTAATGAGGAAGTGTAAGGTTAAAAGTAGTATCGAAATGCTATTGGCATATGATGTTGTGGTCAATGTATGGCATGTTGTGGTATTTTTGGTACGACAATGCCGTGAATGGTATTGTAAAGGGGAAAATGACATTATAAGGCAATCATGTAACTCATTATCGTCTTATGCACTTGTAAGGTAGTTGATTGTTAATATAAGCTCCGTTATGTACTTGTGTTGTAGAGTGAAACGTAAGGAAGGAGTGGGACTATTGTGTTCACTTATAAGATTGTGTAATCATATTGGGAAGATAAGGTATGCAAGGTTACTTTTACAGTATCCTTCTGCAGCACATATTGCTCATATTGTTATCATATGTATTCCATTCTGAAATGCTCTAAGGTACCTCATTTCAGGTTGTCATCTATTGTTAGTCACATGTTCCTTATTCATTGATCATTTGTTATTCATGTGTTACATAATTGTGAACATGGCTCAAAAATTCCAATAATGTTCCATTACCAATGTATCACTCTCACACAAAAGTAAGAGATTAATGGAATGCTTAATTGGTTACTGTTTGAGCATAGGGGGCAATCCAGAGGGGTGAAAACCCTGGTCGGAACGAACCTATTTTGTTGGTATAGATCGCAATCTAAGGGGCATAAGCCTGGCTGGAACGATCCCAAAAAAATTTATGCTACGATGGATCGCAATCTAAGGGGCATAAGCCTGGTTGGAACGATCCCAATAGTATGTTATTTCCCACTAATCAGTCGGGGCCTGGGTATGATACGAACGAATGATTATAAGTGAATGTAAAAACAAGAAAGTAATGAATGCAATGTACATGGTTCCAACACATATCGTACGATGGTTTATCCATATTGGCTATTCTCTTATATTTGATTCTAGTAATGTTCTTATGTATGATGCAGTTTCTTATGGCCTTGCATACTCAGTACATTCTTCGTACTGACCCCCTTGGGGGACTTACTTTATTTACTGCAGGCGCAGGTGCTAGTAGACCCCCTCAGTAGGTTGCAGGTCATTTACAGATCATTGGTGATCTCCAGTTGGTTCGAGGCTTTCTGAGTCACATGTGTACATTGGTTTTGGTTTTGGCATTGTATATATGTTGTATAAAGCGGAGACTTGTCCCGACTGTAGGTTTGTTATATATGTGTATCTGTAGAGGCTTTGTAGACTGATGTGGAAGGACGAATGTAAGAAATGTATTTCCATTTTGACTTGACGGCCCCAATGACCAAGTTTCATATATAGCATATGTTTTCATGACTTCCGCCATTGGCATTTTATATTTTATAAGTTACACGAGATAGAATGGTATTCATAAAGAGACATGAGTATGAAGGTTCATAAGCAAAGATTGGTTCTATCGGGCCTCAACGGCTTCTGGTGCCTGTCTGTCCCGTTGGAATTCGGGGCGTGATAAAAGTGATATCAGAGCAGGTTGTCCTAAGGGTGTCTACAGAGCCGTGTCTGATTATTGTCTTTCTTATGGATGTGTTGTGCACCACATTTATAAGCAAGAGGCTACGGGACATTTAAGAGTTGTTTCTGTCCTTCATTTCTAGATCGTGCAATTGAGCCAATGTTGTAGGTGGAATTATATTTGACCATAGTAATTGTTTTTCTTTGGTATAGTAAAATGTCGAGGACAAGACGAGGTAGAGATAAAGGGAAGCATGTTGTTAGGCTTGCCATAGAAGGATTGAGTAGATTACCACCTGACCAAGCTAGTCAAGGTGGAGCGGACACTGAATTTGCATCGCGGGCTTATCTTTGGAACTGGGTGTTAATACTATTGAGCATGATTTATTGAGTGCGATGCAAATATTGACCCGAGTAGTTGCTGCACAAGCTCGAAGACAAACTCTTGCGCAGCAGAAGGAGGGAAAGAGGCAAAAGAGAAGGATGTAAGAATTGGAAGCGGGATCATCAAAGAGGGCTAAACCCACGGGACAGTTCATGGCATCCCAAAGAGGATTTGGGCCCGGAGTTTTTACAGACCACCTAGTCCATCATTTCCTCATTCTATAGAAAATAGTCCCCGTATTCCAAGGGTTTAGAAGCAACCAGTTTGGGCAAAGAAGTGAGATTCAGGATTTACGGACAGTGGGGTATCAAGCCCAAGGAAGTATGAAACACTCGAGGTCTTTTTGTTAGTTGTGCCAGCGCTGCGGGAGGTTTCATTCAGGTGAATGTCGGTTGGGAACGAATGTTTGTTATTGGTGTGGGTAGTAGGGCACTACCTACGGGGTTATCCATTGTATCCCCCTCATCAAGTGTACAGCCTATGGGGCATGGCAGAGGTACTAGAGAGATTGTTGGTGCTAGTGGAATCCATAATCATATCCATGCCTTAGCGGATCGACAGAATTCGGAGGCTTCACCGGATGTAGATACATATACATTATTCATATTTTTCCATAAGGTATGTGCATTGATTGACCCAGGTTCTATATTGTCATATGTTATTCCGTTGATTGCAGAATTATTTTTTTTAAAAGGGAACATCAGAATTACTAGTTAAGCCGTCTAAAGTATCTACACTAGTTGTGAATCTATGATAGCTAAAAGAGTATATCATAATTGTATAGTAATCGGTTGTGGTTATGATGCACTGGTTGAGCTTACTGAAATGAAAATGGTAAATTTTGAGGTTATTATGGGTATGGATTTGTTGGCTTCTTGTTATGCCACGGCGGATTGCCGAGCTAAGGAGTTACATTTTCATTTTTCCACAAAAGAATGTTCTTGAATGGAAGGGTAATGTGGGAGAACCGAAGGAAAATTCATTTCCTGTAGAAAGGTAAAGAAAATGATATCCAAGGGGTATATTTGTCACCTAGTAAGAGTACAGGATACCGATGTGAAGGTACCAACACTTTAATTGATTCCAGTAGTAAATGAATTTCTGGATGTGTTTCCTGAAACAGAAAGTAGAGCTTGATATTGATGTGATTCCAGGCATTCCACCTATCTCTACTCCTTTGTATAGAATGGCTCCAGCAAAATTGCGAGAATTGAAGGAGCAATTAAAAGACTTGTTGGACAAGGGGTTCATAAGGCCTAGTATATACCTTTGGGGTGCATCAGTATTAATTGTACAAAAGAAAAATGGCACATTAAGAATGTGTATTGATTATCGACAACTGAATAGGGTGACAATTAAGAATAAATATCCCCTCCCCGAAATTTATAAGTTATTTGACCAATTACAGGGTGCCAAATATTTCTCAAAGATTGACTTGAGATCGAGTTATCATCAAGTAGGGGTTAAAGAAAAATATATATCCAAGACAGCTTTCCGAACACGGTATGGTCACTATGAATTCTTAGTTATGTCATTTGGACTAACAAATGCACCAGCTATTTTTATGGATTTAATGAATAGGGTGTTTAAACCATTCTTGGATGTATTTGTGACCGTGTTCATAGATGATATTCTGGTTCATTCAAGATCACAAGAGGACCATGCCAATCACTTACGACAGGTGTTACAGATTTTTCGTGATCGTAAGTTGTATGCAGTGTTCTCTAAATGTGAAATTTGGTTGAAATTCCTAGCACTCTTGGGTGTATTGTGTCAGATGAAGGAATAAGGGTAGATACACAAAAGATTGAAGCGATGAAAAAAAAAATTGGTCGAGACCTACGACGTCTACAGAGATTCGTAGTTTTCTTGGATTGGCAGGTTATTATAAGAGATTTATTGAAGGGTTTTCTTCTATTGTTGCACCTCTAACGAATCTAAAATACAAAGAAACCAAGTTTCAGTGGAATGATCCATGTGAGATAAGTTTTCAAGAGCTGAAAGATAAGTTAACTTTCACACTAGTGTTAATACTTTTTGAAGGCACAGAAGGGCATGCAGTACATTGTGATGCTTTCGTGGTTGGCCTCGGATGTGTATTAATGCAGCATGGTAATGTAATAGCGTATGTCTCACGACAGTTGCGGCCACATGAGAGCACTTATTCTACACATGATTTTGAGTTAGCAGTGGTGATATTTTCTTTGAAGATATGGCGCCACTATTTGTATGGGGTTTAGTTTGATATATATACTGATTACGAGAGTTGTGATATATCTTTAAATAGAAGGATCTAAACTAAAGATAGCAAAGGTGGTTGGAAAGATTAAAAGACTACAATGTTGATATATGACAACATACGGGGAAAGCAAATGTGATAAGCGGTGCATTAAGCCGTAAATCAATAGGAAACACTAAGGGTCAGGTTACAGAAAAGCAAGGTATAGTCAAGGTGGCTAGTTCGTCTTCTTGAGACTCTAGATGAAGGAATTATAGTGTAAAATGCGACAGGGTCTTCGTTTGTAGCTGAAGTGAAGAAAAAAAAATTATATGCGGATACTATGACAAACCTATTTGATCTTACGCAAGAGGAAGTACTGTAATGCTCAATTTATGGAATTCTATTCATTCGGGAGAAACCAAAAGGTACCATGGTTTGAAAGAGATGTATTGGTAAGGTTACATGAAAAGAATGTTGTAGAAATTGTAACTCATTGTCCGCTTTGTTAACAACTAAAAAGTAGAGCATCAGAAACCTGGAGGTTATATGCAATATAGGAATCTTCCAGTTTGGAAGAAGGATATGATTAACATGGGTTTCATCACAAGTTTACCTCGTACATTTTGGCAATTTAATTCCATGTGGGTGATATTTGACAGGCTTACCAATTTAGTACACGTTTTACCTGTCAAGATCACTTATACAGCTAAATACAAGAATACTATGCAAAGTTGTGGGTTAAGAAATAGTACGAATTCAGGGGATTCCAATTGTTATTATATGAGTCATGGGAGCTCAAGTTACTGTATACTATTGGAAAAAAAATCTTTTCAAAAGAGTTTGGGAATCCAAATAAAGTTAAAATCCTCAGACAGATGGATAAGCAGAACGCACAATATAAACACTTAAAAATATGTTATGAGCTTGCTTATAGGACCTTAAAAATAGTTAGGACGATCATTGACCTCTTGTTGAATTTGCTTACAATAGGAGCTATCGTTTGAATATCAAAAAGGCACCTTATGGAGTGTTATATGGACAAAAGGGTGGATCACCAATGGGATGGTTTGACGCAAATGAAACTACTTTCATCTTGTTCATAAAGCTATGGAGAAAATTAAGGTGATAGAACAATGGTTACAAATGGGCCAAGGTCGACACAAGTCATGTATTGATGTTAGAAGAAGAGGGCTTGAATTTGCCATAGGTAATTGGGTATCCTTGAGGGTGTCATCGATAAAACAGGTAATGAGATTTGAAAAGAAAGGAAAGTTGAGTCCATAATATATAGGTCCGTATGAAATTGTCAGGAGAATTGGGTAAGTTGCGTATGAATTGAAAGTATCCCAAGGACTCTCCACGGTTCATCCAGTATTTCACATTTTGATGTTTCGAGAGTGAATAGCCATCTCCTATTTCTCCCACTGAAGATGTACAAGTTACGGAGAATCTCACTTAGGAAGAGATACCCATTGTTATTCTAGATCGGCAAATGAAGAAGTTAAGGAGTAAAGACGTAGCTTTCGTAAAAGTCCTTTGAAGGAATTAATAAGTAGAAGAGATCACATGGGAAGAAGAAGAACTGATGAAGTCTAACTACCCTTATTTATTTCAAATAGAAGAGAAAGTTCTATATGCGAGATGGAAGCAATAACAAGTAAATATCAATAGGCATTGTGTGTATATGTATATAGGTTAACATAAAGATGCATTTGTTATAATTGGGAAGATAATATTAACATTCGAGGACAAATGTTTCTGGGGGGGGGGGGGAGGAGAATGTAACACCCCATATACTTTTGATCCTAGTTGACAATGTTGAACCATGCTTACTTAGGTTTCGAGAGCCATAAGTATGTATTTTGTAGTGTTATTGATGGAACATTTGATATTGGGCTAGTAAATGCGATTAGACCTTTGTAGGAGGTGTTTGTGACTTTTTGCAGTAGTTGGGGAGTGAAAATTAATGTTTTAAGGACTTCCAAGCAAAGGATACTAAATCTAAGAGGCAAGCAAAAGATTTGGACTTGAAGAATCCAACCAAATCCACAAAGAAAAGTTGAAAAAACAATTTTGGGGGTGGGGCGCGCCCAAAGGAGTGCCAGGCCGCTCCTGGCTGAAATTTTTGTGGTACAGGATGTAGAGGGGCACGCCTGGGGGTGTGCCAGGCCGCTAATGTTCACCTGCTCAGGTGCTTAAATTTTTCTAAGTCCCAAGGGCGCCTGGGAGCTTACCGGGGTGCTTTTTGCCCAATTTCTTCTATGATTATTAGTCTATAAAGAAGACTCTTGGGTTATGGTATCATTATTCCATCAGAGTAGGACTAATCTTGAGCAAGTTTAGCATCTGAGTAAGGATTAATTCTTCTTCATAAGCAATTTATCAAATTATGTTCAATTAAGCCATGAGTGGCCAAAATTATAGATTCTTGAGATTAAAACTACAAGCATGAATCGTGTGAGTTGAATATTGTTGTAAAATTTAAGGAATTATTTAAACATGAGATATATGATGGATTAAACATTGAATTTGGTAGGATAAGATGACATGTGTTATGGGCTCAATTTAAATCCCAAAATGAAGCCAATATGCATAGGCCCAAAGGGCAAATGACCCATTCTTCCATATTTGACCAAGTAAACATTGCATTAAATGCCAAGAATTGGATAAGGATGACATTAGGGACTATATAAAGGCACAAAGCTGATTTTTAATTCATTGTAACTCTCATGCCTTTCTAGATATTTCCAAACCTATTTCTCTCAACACAAACCCTAAGGCAACCATCTCTTGGAGACAAAATCATCACTTTGCAAGCCTTGGTAAGTGTCTACTCTCATGGATTAATTTATTATATGCTTAAGATGGTGAATATATCATGATGGTTATGTTGGCAAGGTGTTGAATAGTGCACTTTTGGGTTTTTGCTAAAAGATGTGCCATTCTTGTTATTTAAAATTGAAAGGGGACTTGAGGTTTAAATGAAAGTGAATGGTGTGGATAAGATACCAACATGTATGGTTTAATTATGTTCTTTAACTTGTTATTTTTCTATAAGTGTAAATTGTGGGATTGTTGTCGATATGTTGTTATGAAGTGTATTGAGGTGACTTGATGGAGTAATTGTGACATAGTGTTAATGAGGAAGTGTAAGGTTAAAAGTAGTATCGAAATGCTATTGGTATATGATGTTGTGGTCAATGTATGGCATGTTGTGGTATTTTTGGTACGACAATGCCGTGAATCATATTGTAAAGGGGGAAATGACGTTATAAGGCAATCATGTAACTCATTATCGTCTTATGCACTTGTAAGGTAGTTGATTGTTAATATAAGCTCTGTTATGTACTTGTGTTGTAGAGTGAAACGTAAGGAAGGAGAGGGACTATTGTGTTCTATTATAAGATTATGTAATCATATTGGGAAGATAACATATGTAAGGTTACTTTTACCGTATCCTTATGTAGCACATATTGCTCACATTGTTATCATATGTATTCCATTCTGAAAAGCTCTAAGGTACCTCATTTCGGGTTGTCATCTATTGTTAGTCACATGTTCCTTATTCATTGATCATTGGTTATTCATGTGTTACATAATTGTGAACATGGTTCAAAAATTCCAATAATGTTCCATTACCAATGTATCACTCTCACACAAAAGTAAAAGAATAAAGGAATGCTTAATTGGTTACTGTTTGAGCACAGGGGGAAATCCAGGGGGGTGAAAACCCTGGTCGGAACGAACCTATTTTGTTTGTATGGATCGCAATCTAAGGGGCATAAGCCTGGCCGGAACGATCCCAAAAAAATTTATGCTATGATGGATCACAATCTAAGGGGTATATGCCTGGCTGGAACAATCCCAATAGTATGTTATTTACCACTGATTAGTCGGGGCCCGGGTATGATACGAATGAATGATGATAAGTGAATGTAAAAACAAGAAAGTAATGAATGCAATGTACATGGTTCAAACACATATCGTACGATGGTTTATCCATATTGGCTATTGTCTTATATTTGATTCTAGTAATGTTCTTATATATGATGCAGTTTCTTATGGCCTTGCATACTCAGTACATTCTTTGTTCTGACCCTCTTGGGAGACTTACTTTATTTACTGCAGGTGCTAGTAGACCCCCTCAGTAGGTTGCAGGTCATTTACAGATCATTGGTGATCTCTAGTTGGTTCGGGGCTTTCCGAGTCACATGTGTACCTTGGTTTTGGTTTTGGCATTGTATATATGTTGTATAAAGCGGGGAATTGTCCCGACTGTAGGTTGGTTATGTATATGTATCTGTAGAGGCTTTGTAGACAGATATGGAAGGACGAATGTAAGAGATATATGTCCATTTTGACTTGACAGCCCCAGCGGACAAGTTTCATATATAGCATATGTTTCCATGACTTCCGCCATTGGCATTTTATATTTTATAAGTTACACGAGATAGAATGCTATTCGTAAAGAGATATGCATATGAAGGTTCATAAGCAAAGATTGGTTCTCTTGAGCCTCAACGGCTTCGGGTGCCAGTCTGTCCTGTTAGAATTCGGGGCGTGACAATGTCCTTCTATCCTTCCCAAGGTATGATCTATAACCTTAATCTATTCCCATATAGACTTTAATTGTCACGCCTCAAATCCTATTGGGGCGGATAAGCACCCGTAGCCGCAAAGGCCTGAGAGCATCATCCCATAACCCTATACTTTTCATGCATGTAATTATGAAAATTAAAAGTTATTCCAAGTATGGATACAATGCATCGATAAAAATAAACCATGTAGGCAAGCCCAAACCTATATATACAAGACTTTGCCACTGGGGCCACAATATCTAAATGACAAGACACTACCATGCTTAACTTTACATTGGTCTACTGTAACATCCCGTACTTGTCTAACCTTACTTGATACCTTGGGATCATACCTACATAGGTGTTGAGATACCATGAAAATGTGTTTTATAGTGTCATTTGTGAAACATTTGATATCAGATTTAACATGTGCGATTAGACCTTCGTAGGAGGTGTTTTGTGATTTCGTGATGCATTTGGGTGATGCACCGTACATATTATAAACTCATTTGGTGACTTTAAGTCATGTTTACTTGATGATTAAGATCACTAAGTAAGTATTTTGTAGTGTTTGGATAAGGAATTGGACGATACGCAAGTATTAGAAAAATGGCCGCAAAATTCAGCAAAGCAGAAAAACTTGCGCCACTACCCTATTTTAGGGGGTGTGGCGCAAGCCACTGATTTAGATGGCAGTGAATTATTGCGCCACTGCCTTGCTTTTCAGCAGTGGCGCAAGGCACAAAAAATGTGCCTTTTCGGACTCGTTTTGTAACGCAATTCGACGACGCTACTTGGATGGTTTCTTTTGGTTCGTTGGGGTTATTTGAGCATTATTAAAGCTTAAAACACTTCAATACACTCCTAAATATTCCTACATTATCAAATCATGAAATGTGAATAGTGATCCAAAATGTCCAATGAAACCAAGGGCGACTAGAATGCCTATTTTTGCGATCGAAAGGACGAATGAGAATCTTTTAAGAGAATATTGCCGTGACATTATGGAATTATGTAAAAATGAGATATATGGTGAATAATACATGGAATTTGATGTGTTAAATGGATATGTCTTATTGGGCCCAAATTAAAGCCCAAAAGTGGAAGAAAGACATGGCCCAAATGGGTCAAATGACCCATTCTTCCATTTGACCTTCTAGAACACTATATTAAATGATAAAGAGTGGCTAAGGATGGAATCAAAAGCTTATAAAAGGGACCAAAAATCTGATTTTATCCATTATACACACACATGTATTTCTATATCTTTCCAAAACATTTCAAGAAACCCCTTTTGTCTCTCAAAACCCTAAGTCCACTTTTGGAGAAGACCATCACTATTCAAGCTTGAGTAAGTGTTTATTATTATAGTTTAACATATTATATGCATGGGAGATTATGTATATTATGCTAGTTGTGTTGGAAAGGTGATGAAAGTGTATTTTTGCTCTTGGCGAAGGATGTGCTATCTTGGTAATTTGAACTTGAATTAGGCCTTGTGCCTTTGATGAAAAATCATGGTATGGACAAAATATGAACATGTATGGTGTTATTTTTGGTATTAAACTTGTTCTTGTCTATAAGTGAAAATTGTGGGATTTTGGCCGATATGTGTTATGAGTTGTATTAAGGTCATTTGATGGGTTATTTGTGATGTGTGATGGATAAGAAAGTGTAAAAGAGAAGTGTTGTGGTAAAATGTATCAATTATCATGTATTGGTCAATGTTGGGAATATTATGGAATTTTTGGAATAATAGTATGATCAATGATTTTGTCAAGGGGAAATGACATGTTTAAAGGCAAACATGTAACTCATTGACATGGTATGCATTTGTAAAGTAATTGGTGGTTAATGTGAATTTCGTTATGTATTTATGTTGTAGAGTGACACATAAAGAAGGAGCGGGATTATTGTATACGCATCTAAGGTTGTATATTCGTATTGCGAATCCAAGGTATGTAAGGTTACTCTGTCCGTAACTTTCTACGACAACTAGTATTCACATTGACATTCCACTAGTCCTATTCCGAAATGTACTAAGGCATCCCATATCCGCTTTTCCATGGTCATTGTAATATAATTCTTACTCGTTGATCATTGGTAAATCTCATGTCTCATATTCATGGTTAATGTTTCAAAAGCTCAAATAAGGTTATGTTCCAATGTTCCAATAGTAACTATACTTATGTCTCTTGTTCATGATTTATTGTCCAATGGTTCCCATGGTGTTATGGTTCTAATAATGTTATGTTGCCAAGTTATTCACATGGTTCTCATTCATTGGTTAATGATCCAAAGCTTCCAACAATGTTATGATCCAAAGTTCAAGTGATGTTATGACTATCAAAGTATCAATCTCAAAGTAATGAACAAAGTAATGCATATGTGGGCAATGATCAAGTACGGGTGGCAGGTCTAGGGGTGTAATCCTAGCTTGACTCGATCCCGAGGTATGGATTTATGGGTGGCAGGTCTAGGGGCATAAGCCTAGCTCGACCCAATCCCGATGCATTGATGTATGGGTGGCAAGTCTAGGGGCATAAGCCTAGCTTGATTCGATCCCAACACGATGATATGATATGAAAAGACCCACTGATCAGTCGGGGCCCGGGTACATTGTGATATGTAATGACAAGTGAGCATTGAATATAAAGAAAGTAACAAAAGTAATGAAAGCAATCCACATGGTTTCCAAAATACAACATGGTGACTTATTTACATTGATTAGTCATTTGTATTTGAGTTCATTGAGATATTCATGTGTTGTACAGTTTCATCTGAGCCTTGCATACTCAGTACTTATTTCGTACTGACCCCTCTCGGGGAATTTACCTTACTTGCTGCAAGCGCAGGTACCAGTAGGCCTCCCCAGTAGATTGCCAGTGTTAGCAGTTCTTTGTTGAGCTCCAGCTCATTCGGGGCTTTTCCGAGTCAGAGTGTATATATGTTTTGGTGATGTACATATTGTGTAAAGCGGGGACTTATCCCGACTTATGGTTCAGTTTGGTCAATGCTCTTGTTAGAGGATTTTGTAGACGGATGTAGGTGTATCAATGTAAAAGACATATGTTGGTTTGACTGGATGGCCTCAACGGCCAAGGTTCATATGTATGTAAAATATGTCCCATGTTTTCCTTTATTTTTCTTTCATGTTCTTCCGCAATGGTGGTTATGATTATGATATGCATATGATTGAACATAGGCAAAGGTTGGTTCTCTCGGGACTTATCGGCTATGGGTGCCAATCATGTCTCGATGGGATTTGGGGCGTGACAAAAGTGATATCAGAGCAGGTCGTTCTAAGGATGTCTACAAAGCCGTGTCTGAGTAGAGTCTTACTTATCGATGTGTTGTGCACCACATTTATAAGTAGGAGGCTACGGGACATTTAGGATGTAGTTTCTTTTCTTCATTCTAGATCGTGCAATAGAGCCAATGTTGTCAGTTGCATTGTATCTGATCTTTGGAATTGTTTTTCTTTGGTAAAGTCAAAATGCCGAACACTAGAAGAGGAAGAGGAAAAGGTAAAAGTAAGATGATAGATAGAATTGATGGTGAAGGAACAATTAGACCACCACCTGAACAAGTTGATCAAGGTGGGGCTGAAACTGAGTTTGCAACGCTAGCTTCTTCTGCTCCAGAAGAGCCGAGAAGAAGGGAAGTGCCCGTGGAACCACCGATGAATGCCACAGATCAGGATCTTAGGAATGCAGTTCATATGTTAACACTGTCAGTGGCAGCCCAGAGTTAAGGATGAGCTGGTCCAATGACACATGATGATGATGCGGCTAGAGTAGCCAGTCGCAGAACACAGGATTTCCTCAAATTGGACCCTCCTATCTTCACAGGGGAAGATCCAAAAGCAGATCCACAGGACTTCGTGGATCAAATTCAGAGGGCTTTGGACGTTATGCATGTGACAGGGGTAGAAACAGTGGAACTTGCTGCATACAGGTTGAAAGGAGAGGCAATATTGTGGTACGAGGATTGGAAGAAATCCCGTGATATTGATGCAACCCCACCTACTTGGGAAGAGTTTAAAATGGCTTTCCTTGATCATTACTTGCCCTATGAGATCCGTGAGGCACGTGCGGATCAGTTCCTAAATCTTCATCAGGGAAATCTAAGCGTCAGGGAATATAGCTTGTAATTTAATTCCTTGGCTCGATATGCTCCAAATGTTGTGGCTACGATGACAGACAGGGTCCATAGATACATGGACAGACTAGAGCCATATTTGGTAAGAGATTACACTATAGCGGCCGAATACAAGCTTTCACCCAGAAAATGGAAGATCAGAGACAGAGACGAAGGGTACATGAATTTGATAGGGGACAGTCCCAAAGGGCTAGACCTATAGGACCACCTATGATGTCCCAAGGAGGATCTAGGCCCCGCATGTTTCCTAGACCACCTAGACCGTCGTTCTCTTATTCCAAAGGGAGTGCTTATTCTCAGTCTCGAGGGTTTAGAGGTGGTTCAACTGGGCAGAGTAGTGGGGTTCATGGATCACAGGCAGCAGGTTTCCCTCGTCAGCAGTGTCAGCACTGCGGGCGTATTCATTCAGGCACATGTCGGACAGGGACGAATGTCTGCTTTTGGTGTGGTATGTCGGGGTATATAGCGAGAGAGTGTCCACAGCGGAGCATGGGTGGTATAGTACGACCAGCTGGGTCGGCTGTTGTATCATCAGCATCGGTTCCTTCACAGGGCCGAGGGGTGCAGCCTATTGGTCGTGGTAGAGGTGCCAGAGGAGGAGCCAGTACTAGCGGGGTCCAGAATCGTACTTATGCTTTGGTGGACCTCAAGAATTCAGAGGCTTCCCCTGATGTCGTCACAGGTACATTATCCATATTCTCACATAATGTATATGCACTAATTAACCCAGGTTCTACATTTTTCTATGTTACTCCATTGGTTGCTGCGAAATTTGCAAAGACACCGAAAGTATTAATTAAATCAATTGAAGTGTCTACATCGGTTGGTGAATATATTATTACAAAGAGAGTATATCGTAACTGTGTAGTAACGGTGTGTGGTCATGATACGTTGGCCGATCTCTATAAATTGGACATGGTGGATTTTGATGTGATCATGGGAATGGATTGGTTGGCTTCTTGTTATGCTACGGTAGATTGTCGGGCCAAGAAGGTGCAATTTTGCTTTCCGCAAGAAAATCTTCTTGAATGGCAGGGTAATGTAGGGGCACCACGAGGGAGATTTATTTCCTATTTGAAAGCCAGAAAAATGATTGCTAAGGGATACATATGCCATTTGGTACGAGTGAAAGATAATGATGTGGAACCATTGACTCCACAGTCAGTACCGGTAGTCAATGAATTTCTTGATGTATTTCTAGAGGATCTTCCAGGTTTACCCCCAGAACTGGAAGTAGAATTTGGCATTGATGTGATTCCGGGCACTCAGCCCATTTCTATTCCTCCATATAGAATGGCTCCAGCGGAACTGCGTGAATTGAATGAGCAGTTGAAAGATTTACTGGACAAAGGCTTCATTAGGCCTAGTATGTCCCCGTGGGGTGCAAAGGTATTATTTGTGCGAAAGAAATATGGCACCTTGAGAATGTGCATCGACTATCGGTAACTGAATAAAGTAACGATCAAGAACAAATATCCCCTTCCTCGAATTGATGATTTGTTTGGTCAGCTACAGGGTGCCAAATATTTTTCAAAAATTGACTTGAGGTCGGGTTACCATCAAGTCAGAGTTAGAGAAGAAGATGTGCCAAGACAGCTTTCCGAACAAGGTATGGTCATTATAAATTTTTGGTTATGTCATTTGGACTAACAAATGCACCAGCTGTGTTTATGGATTTGATGAATAGGGTGTTTAAGCCATTTCTGGACGTGTTCGTCACGGTATTTATAGATGACATCTTTGTCTATTCAAGCTCACCAGAAGACCACGCTAATCATTTACGGCAAGTGTTGCAAATCCTCCGTGAGCGTAAGTTGTATGCAAAATTCTCCAAATGTGAGTTTTGGTTAAAATCAGTTGCATTCTTGGGTCACATTGTGTCAGATGAAGGGATCCAGGTTGATACACAGAAGATAGAAGCAGTGAAAAACTGGCCGAGGCCTACGACACCCATAGAGATTCGCAGTTTTCTAGGTTTGGCAGGTTATTACCGAAGATTTGTAGAAGGGTTTGCCTCTATTACAGTACCATTAACAAAGTTAACTCACAAGGCAATTAAGTTTCAATGGAATGATGCATGTGAAAGAGGGTTTCAAAAATTGAAAGATAAGTTGACTTCCACACCAGTGTTAGTACTTCCTGAAGGCACAGAGGGCTATGCAGTGTATTATGATGCTTTCGGGATTGGTCTCGGATGTGTGTTGATGCAGCATGGTAGGGTGATAGCATATGCCTCACGACAGTTGCAGCCACATGAGAAAAACTATCCCACACATGATCTTGAATTGGCAGCGGTAGTTTTTGCTTTAAAGATATGGCGTCATTATTTATATGGGGTTCATGTTGACATCTATACGGATCACAAAAGCTTGCAATATCTTTTTAAGCAGAAGGAACTCAACCTAAGGCAACGAAGGTGGTTAGAGCTTTTAAAAGACTATGACATTGATATTCTTTATCACCCAGGCAAAGCAAATGTAGTAGCTGATACATTGAGTCGTAAGGCAGTCGAAAGCACTAGTGGTCAGTTGAATAAAAAGCGTGAGATAATCAAAGATTTGAATCAATTAGCCAGCTTGGGAGTTCGCCTTATTGAATCCTCCGATGATAGAGTTATGGTACAGAATGCAGCAGAATCCTCCCTGATAGCTGAAGTGAAAGAGAAGCAATTTGCGGATTCTATTTTATTGCAGCTAAAGGAGAATGTGCAGCAGAATTTGACCAAGGCATTTGATATTACACTGGAAGGGGCACTTCAATGTCAAGAGAGGTTATGTGTACCAGTCGTAGATGAACTGAGGACACGAATAATGACAGAGGTGCATCATTCGCGTTATTCCATTCACCCGGGTGCTACTAAAATGTATCATGAATTGAAAGAAGTGTATTGGTGGGGCAACATGAAAAAGAACATTGCAGAATTTGTCGCACAGTGCCCAAATTGTCAACAAGTGAAAGTGGAACATCAGAAATCGGGAGGTTACATGCAATGTATCAATCTTCCAGTCTGGAAATGGGATATGATCAATATGGATTTTATTACGGGTTTGCCTCGTACATTGCGGAAATTTGATTCTATATGGGTCATAGTGGACCGACTTACTAAATCAGCGCATTTTCTACCGGTCAAGACGACCTATACAGCTGAGGATTATGCAAAGTTGTATGTGAAAGAAATAGTATGATTGCATGGTATTCCACTTTCCATTATATCAGACAGAGGAGCACAGTTCACAACACACTTTTGGAGATCTTTTCAGCAGAGTTTGGGTACTCAGGTGAATTTGAGTATGGCTTTCAATCCTCAGACTGATGGACAAGCCGAACGTACTATTCAGACACTTGAAGATATGCTACGAGCTTTTACGTTAGATTTTCAAGGCAGTTGGAATGACCATTTGCCTCTTATTGAATTTGCGTATAACAATAGTTATCATTCAAGTATTAAAATGGCACCTTATGAAGCCTTGTATGGAAGGAAATGTAGATCACCAATCGGATGGTTCAAAGCAGGTGAAACTGCCTTACTTGGGCTAGATATTGTTCACCAAGCCATGGAGAAAGTTAAAGTTATCCAACAACGGTTACAAATGGCTCAAAGTCGTCATAAGTCATATGCTGATGTTAGGAGAAGAGGGCTTGAATTCTCCATAGGTGATTGGGTATTTTTAAAGGTGTCACCGATGAAAGGGGTAATGCGGTTTCGAAAGAAAGGGAAATTGAGTCCAGGTTACATAGGTCCATATGAAATCATTAGAAGATTTGGGCAAGTTGCATATGAGTTGGCACTACCCCAGGAACTTTCCTCAGTCCATCCGGTATTTCATGTTTCAATGCTTCAAAAATGCATAGGAGATCCCTCTCGTATTGTTCCTGTAGTGGATGTTCAAGTCACAGAGGATCTCACTTATGAAGAGGTGCCCATGGCTATTCTGGATCGACAAGTAAAGAGGTTGAGGAATAAAGATGTCGCATCCGTAAAAGTCCTTTGGAGAAATCAACAAAAGGAGGAGATCACATGGGAGGAGGAAGAAATGATGAAATCCAAGTATCCCCATCCATTTCAAATGGACCAAGAAGTTCACAATGCGGAGGTGGAACAATAACAAGTAAGTATTTAAGAGCATTATGTGTATTTGTATACGTAAAGTAAAGATGCAATTGATGTATATAAGACGATGTTGTTAACATTCGAGGACGAATGTTTCTAAGGGGGGAAGAATGTAACACCCGTACTTGTCTAACCTTACTTGATACCTTGGGATAATATCTACATAGGTGTTGATATGCCATGAAAATGTGTTTTATAGTGTCATTGGTGAAACATTTGATATCGAACTTAACATGTGCGATTAGACCTTCGTAGAAGGTGTTTCGTGATTTCGTGATGCATTTGGGTGATGCCCCATACATATTCTAACCTCAATTGGTGAATTTAAGTCATGTTTAATTGATGATTAAGATCACTAAGTAAGTATTTTGTAGTGTTTGGATAAGGGATTGGACGATACGCAAGTATTAGAAAAATGGCCGCAAAATTCAGCAAAGCAGAAAAACTTGTGCCACTACCCTGTTTCAGGGGGTGTGGCGAAAGCCACTGATTCAGAGGGCAGTGAATTCTTGCTCTACTGCCTTGCTTTTCAGTAGTGGCGCAAGGCACAAAAAATGTGCCTTTCCGAACTCGTTTTGTAACGCAATTCGACGACGCTTCTTGGATGGTTTCTTTTGGTTATTTGGGGTTATTTGAGCATTGTTAAAGCTTCAAACACTTCAATACACTCCTACATACTCCTACATGATCAAATCATGAAATGTGAATAGTGATCCAAAATGTCCAATGAAACCAAGGGCGACTAGAATGCCTATTTTTGCAATCGAAAGGACGAATGAGAATCTTTTAAGAGAATATTGTCGTGACATTATGGAATTATGTAAACATGATATATATGGTGACTAATACATGGAAGTTGATGGGTTAAATGTATATGTCTTATTGGGCCCAAATTAAAGCCCAAAAGTGGAAGAAAGACATGGCCCAAATAGGTCAAATGACCCATTCTTCTATTTGACCTTCTAGAACACTATATTAAATGATAAAGAGTGGATAAGGATGGAATCAAAAGCTTATAAAAGGGACCAAAAATCTGATTTTATCCATTATACACACACATGTACTTCTATATTTTTCCAAAACATTTCAAGAAACCCCTTTTGGCTCTCAAAACCCTAAGTCCACTTTTGGAGAAGACCATCACTATTCAAGCTTGAGTAAGTGTTTATTATTATAGTTTAACATATTATATGCATGGGAGATTATGTATATTATGCTAGTTGTGTTGGCAAGGTGATGAAAGTGTATTTTTGTTTTTGGTGAAGGATGTGCTATCTTGGTAATTTGAACTTGAATTAGGCCTTGTGCCTTTGATGAAAAATCATGGTATGGACAAAATATGAACATGTATGGTGTTATTTTTGGTATTAAACTTGTTCTTGTCTATAAGTGGAAATTATGGGATTTTGGCCGATATGTGTTATGAGTTGTATTAAGGTCATTTGATGGGTTATTTGTGATGTGTGATGGATAAGAAAGTGTAAAGGAGAAGTGTTGTGGTAAAATGTATCAATTATCATGTATTGGTCAATGTTGGGAATATTATGGAATTTTTGGAATAATAGTATGATCAATGGTTTTGTCAAGGGGAAATGACATGTTTAAAGGCAAACATGTAACTCATTGACATAGTATGCATTTGTAAAGTAATTGGTGGTTAATGTGAATTTCGTTATGTATTTATGTTGTAGAGTGACACATAAAGAAGGAGCGGGATTATTGTATACGCATCTAAGGTTGTATATTCGTATTGCGAATCCAAGGTATGTAAGGTTACTCTGTCCGTATCTTTCTACGGCAACTAGTATTCACATTGACATTCCACTAGTCCTATTCCGAAATGTACTAAGGTATCCCATATCCTCTTATCCATGGTCATTGTAATATAATTCTTACTCGTTGATCATTGGTAAATCTCATGTCTCATATTCATGGTTAATGTTTCAAAAGCTCAAATAAGGTTATGTTCCAATGTTCCAATAGTGACTATACTTATGTCTCTTGTTCATGGTTTATTGTCCAATGGTTCCCATGGTGTTATGGTTCTAATAATGTTATGTTGCCAAGTTATTCACATGGTTCTCATTCATTGGTTAATGATCCAAAGCTTCCAACAATGTTATGATCCAAAGTTCAAGTGATGTTATGACTATTAAAGTATCAATCTCAAAGTAATGAACAAAGTAATGCATATGTGGGCAATGATCAAGTACGGGTGGCAGGTCTAGGGGTGTAAGCCTAGCTCGACTCAATCTCGAGGTATGGATTTATGGGTGGCAGGTCTAGGGGCATAAGCCTAGCTCGACCCAATCCCGATGCATTGATGTATGGGTGGCAAGTCTAGGGGCATAAGCCTAGCTTGATTCGATCCCAACACGATGATATGATATGAAAAGACCCACTGATTAGTCGGGGCCTGGGTACATTGTGATATGTAATGACAAGTGAGCATTGAATGTAAAGAAAGTAACAAAAGTAATGAAAACAATCCACATGGTTTCCAAAATGCAACATGGTGACTTATTTACATTGATTAGTCATTTGTATTTGAGTTCATTGAGATATTCATGTGTTGTACAGTTTCATCTGAGCCTTGCATACTCAGTACTTATTTCGTACTGACCCCTCTCGGGGAATTTACCTTACTTGCTGCGGGTGCAGGTACCAGTAGGCCTCCCCAGTAGATTGCCAGTGTTAGCAGTTCTTTGTTGAGCTCCAGCTCATTCGGGGCTTCTCCGAGTCAGAGTGTATATATGTTTTGGTGATGTACATATTGTGTAAAGCGGGGACTTGTCCCGACTTATGGTTCAGTTTGGTCAATGCTCTTGTTAGAGACTTTTGTAGACGGATGTGGGTGTATCAATGTAAAAGACATATGTTGGTTTGACTGGATAGCCTCAATGGCCAAGGTTCATATGTATGTAAAATATGTCCCATGTTTTCCTTTATTTTTCTTTCATGTTCTTCCGCAATGGTGGTTATGATTATGATATGCATATGATTGAACAAAGGCAAAGGTTGGTTCTCTCGGGCCTTATCGTCTACGGGTGCCAATCATGTCTCGATGGGATTCAGGGCGTGACATCTACAAAGCCTCTAAAAGATACATAGACTTAGTAAAGGTCGAGACAAGCCCCAGCCTCACTCTTGACTACTACTCTATTCCAAATGATGTATAACAGACTCAAAAAGCCTTGAACCAACTTGAAGCTTACCAATAGCCACTGGATATCCTTTGCTTATATTAGGGAGGTGTATTAGCTAAAACACCTTTGCCTGCATCATGAAATGCAGGTCCCCCATGAGGACCTTTGCCTGCATCATGAAATGCAGGTCCCCCATGAGGGATGTAAGTACAAAAGTATGTACTGAATATATAAGGTTGAAAGTAACTACACATAACCCGAGCTCAAATGAAATCAGGTAAATGTGTGTAGATAGTGCTAATAGACCACCTTTCTATATACTTGTGGAATAATGTACATTATATTCCTTTCCTTACTTTACTGATACAAGCCGAATTAGTTCCAATCTTTCAAGATCTATGCCTCATGGGCAACACCTAAGGATCCAAGACTTGATCACATTAAGGAAGTAAGTACGTGTTTGGATAATAGCTTGGTGTAAGAGAGGAGCTATATCCTATGATACAATTCAAGGGTCCATTTAGCAACATCGTGTTTGGATGATAGCTTGGAGCATATGAGGTGCATCACTAAAAGTGTCAATTGAGCCTCTTTTTCATATTGAGTCACTTTTGGACCCATTTTATAATAAATAGCCCATGGCTATAAATAGTTAGGATTTCCCTTTTCTTAGGCTTAGATTATTTTGGATGAAACTTACACTTGAGAGTGTTTTTAGCTTGCTGGGAGATTTGTTGGCTTTGTTTAGAAACATTGGTTGTGAGTGGATCAATTTATCTCTCGGTCTTCGTAAGAGATAGGTGTTTGTGGTAATCGAATGAAAGGTTTTTGGATTTAATATATCCTTTGGTTATCCTTTCTTTGTTATCTTGTATCTATTATCTATCTATTTTTCTATTCTATCCTTGTTATCATATTTTTTGTAGTTTGTTTATCTTTTTCATATTTATATCGTATCATTTGGTATCTGAGCCGATCTTAGGATTGTTCCCATGATTCTAGTCTTTGGTTGTGGTATTGAAAGAAAAATAAAAAAAATGTTTTTGAAAAATCCCTAAATTTTGAGTTTTGATTTTTGTGTTTTCTTGAGTTTGTAGTGCTAGAATCGTGTTCTCTAATACTATTTGATTTTATATCTAAAATTTAGTGTTGATTGGAGTAGTTTTGAGAAAACACCTTTGTTGGGCTCTCGAAGCTTGAAGAAGAAGAAGAAGAAGAAGTGGGTCCTTAGATCTGGGCTCAATTGGATATTGATTTGTATTGGAGTTTGTTCTTCTAATCATTTACAGCTTGGATCTAAAATTTGAGCAAAAATGGTGAAGAAATCTATTGGGGTTTAATTTGGTGTTCTTCATGTTCATGATGTTCTTCATGACTTGAAGTAAAGTTCAAAACGAATTTCAAAATCTTAAACTTTTGGCTTGGAATTAGGGGCTAAAGGGCATTGGGATTTGCTTCCCACAGAGAGAGGATCCTAGATTTAAAATTCAAAGAATTTTGAGTCAAAATGAGAGCGTTATAAATTTTGTATCTTCATATTTTTCTTGGTATTCTTGATGACCTTCAAATCTTCAAGAAGAAGATTCATCAAAAAGGTGTGGTTTGATCTAAAAGGAAACGGTAAAAAAAAGAAGTACTTGTTTCTACTAAAGGAATATTCCAAAAGAAAAAACTTCAAAGGAAATAAGTACAAAGAGGGCCTATAGAAGCTAAAAATTCACAGGCTATAGCTTCCGTCTGGGGCATCTGTGCCTCATCTGCGTGGGCAGATGGCCATCTACATGGGTAGATGACTTCGTACATCAAGTTCCACGCTTCCTCAGAACGCATCTCAGCCATCCAAATTCCAATTTTGCTCATGTTCCAACTTCTTAGTTTCAATTCTTGATTCCTAATTTCATCTTGATTCTTAAACTAATTAACAACTAGTATTTAATATACTTAGTTGATTTATTAGTCTTTGAGTCCGTTCTTTCTCTTGCCTATTTTGTTTGTGTGCTTTTTTATGTTTTGTTTCCTAGTTTAACTTATTTGATTCAATTCCTTTAGTTTTAATTGAGTGGTCCGTATTTGCTTCGTTCCATTTCTCAAGTGTACTAAGGACTATGGGTGGAGCAACCCTTGATACCATCTTAGAGGTACTCCTACGGTAAGACAAGATGTAAAGGAAATGAATGGAAGGTTGTCACACATGGTAGGGAGAATGACTCATATTGAGGGTATGGTGGCAAAAATAGAGAACTGATTCCACAACCAAACTCCCTCAAGAGGACATCATGCTTCCACTATCACTACCCCGATAATCATCCCCAAAAATTATTCTCCAAGACCTCAAGAACAAGTTCCCTCAACCCAAACCAAACCAAACCAAGATCCACAAACCGTTGTTCATCCGCCCTAAATCTAATAATGCAAAGACCCTTTCCATCTTAAGTCCACTAACCACGATACTAGCATTTTACCTAGTATCAGTCCTTCTCTTGTGCATGTTCATG
Organism: Capsicum rhomboideum; assembly: GCA_031232105.1. Classification (NCBI taxonomy): domain Eukaryota; kingdom Viridiplantae; phylum Streptophyta; class Magnoliopsida; order Solanales; family Solanaceae; genus Capsicum; species Capsicum rhomboideum. The sequence goes on along the minus strand of CP124710.1, from coordinate 61,968,802 downwards.
AACAACACCATCCAAGGGAGGATGCAAGGACAGTGCCTTATGAAAATTGGCTTGAAAGCCTAACGGAGTTCTTACTAAGGATTCAAAACTTGGAAAGTGTGATGTCAAGTCGATAAAAGATTTGGATTCTAGGTCGAATCAGTTTTAAGAATGGGAGGATGATACAAGCCGAATAAGTTCCAATTCTTCAAGATCTATGCCTCATGGACAACACCTAAGGATCCAAGACTTTATCACCTTAGGGAAGAAAGTACATGTTTTGATGATAGCTTGGTGCACGAGAGGTGCTATATCCGATGGTACAATTCAAGGGCCCATTGAGAAACATCTTATTTGGATGATAGCATGGAGTGTAGGTGTATTACAAAAAGTGTCAATTGGGCCTGTTTTTCATATTGGGTCACTTTTGGTCCCATTTTGTAATAAATAGCCCATGGCTATAAATAGTTAGGATTTCCCTTTTCTTACGCTTAGATGAATTTGGATGAAACTTACACTTGAGAGTGTCTTTAGCTTGTTGGGAGATTTGTTGGATTTGTTTAGAAATGTTGGTTGTGAGTGGATTAATTTCCTTCTCGGTCTTCATAAGAGATAGGTGTTTGTGGTAATCGAAAGGAAGATCTTTGGATTTAATATATCCTTTGGTTGTCCTTTCTTATCATCTTGTGTCTATCTATCTATCTATCTATTTTTTTGTTCTATCCTTATTATCTTAGTTTTCGTAGTTTATTCATCTTTTCTGGTATTAGAGCTCCACAAAACATTCTGCATCCCCCCAAATCAAATTATGCAATGACCCTTTCCATCTTAGGTCCACTAACCGTGATACTAGCATGTTACCTAGTATTACTCTTTCTCTTGTGTAGGTTCAAGAACAAGTATGTCCAATTGAGGATGCAAGGTGATATTGTTCTAACTACAAAACAAAGAACAAGATATGAAAATGAAGATAAACAGGGAATTAGAAAGGAATAATATAGATAGATTGACACAAATAATGAAAGAAAAAGAAACCTAAGGGTATATCAAACCCAAAAACCTCAATTCCAAATTCACTATAAGCACCAAGCTCTTATGACCATGAGGGAATCAATCTCTTAAGCAACCAACATTTCCAAATGATTATTCAACACAAGCCAATCGTATCTCTCACACTCTCAAGTGTATAATTCATCATATCATCAAAAACTAAGGAAAAATAAAGAAGGAAACTACTATTTATAACCATAGGCTATTTATTACAAATATGAACCCAAAAGTGACCCAATTCAGTAAAATGGGCCGCTTAGACCATTTGCCCTCGTAAATGGGAATGCAGGTGGCATGTGTTGGGAACAAATGATAATAAAGAATCCATATAGAGGTGCATATCACCACCTACAGGTGCAGGTGAGGGCGCATGCCATTCCAGAATGCCTCCAAGCTTCTCTAGACTCTCCAACAACCGCTCTAATGGCCTCTTTGACTCCAAGCTACCCTCCACACATGATACTGTACTCTTAGAGGTTTGAAAAGGGTCCTCCAAATGTGTCATTCCATCCGTGAAAGGATCACGAATTGGATTCCTTTGTGTCGTCCTTGAATTATAGATATCAAATGGTTAATACCCATTTGACTCATATCATCCTCCCTTCTTGAAAAGGATTTAACCTCGAATCCAAACCTTGCAAAACCATAGGAAAAACAAGCAATGATAATATCCTCATGGACTAAGGGTTAGTGTTAGCAACAATAAGTTTATCACCAAGCCAAGGAGGAACACGATTAACATATAGCCAAGCATCAATACAATCAATCAAGGGTGTGTAACCCCCACAAAGTAAGACGTCCTTGGCTGCTTATGAGATCTTGACAAAAGGGTAAATCAAAAGAACCATGGTAATTAGTCAAACACACATGTAAGCCCACTTTGGTTCTACATTTCAACAAGTACAAAACTCTTTTTAAGTCAAGAATCACATCCTTGTTGGAAATCTCCCCCGTACACAACTTGGGTCTATCAAGTGGATTAGAAATCCTTAAGAAAGACTCTCTATCATAGGGAGTAGTACCAACAACTCTCACAAAATCTTTCTTGTCATCTTGACCAAGCACTAAGTTGGGTGTTTCATGACCACCACCTTTCAAAAGGTCCTAGGGTTCAAACAGGTAGAAAGTCCAAAGACATAGGTTAAAGCAGCACCTATTCAAGCCAATGGTATTTTTAGCACAAGAATATATACTCTCAACACAAACATAGCTACTATCATGGTAAAATAGAGAGTAAAGAAAGATGTCATGCAAATTGACTTCATCTAAGGTGTCCTCAAGTGCATACTCACTACTATGTACAAGAACATTGTCAAGAGTATGCTCAAGAACTTGAACACTTAAAGAAAAAGTATCTATTGTACAACACACACCATCTTTCTTCTCAACATCCCATAGCGGGTTATCATACAAGGTAGCCCTCAAGAAAAGCTACCTTACATTCACTATTCATACCACTAGGAATCAAACCATGAGTGATTTCTTCAGCATCAAATAAGTGATTATACTTAACAAGAGAGGAGTCAATGAAAGATAAAGAATTAATACATATAAGTTCACTCTCTATAAGATAAATGTCATTTTTTGAAGAAGTTTCTAGAACAAGTTCATCCCTATGAGCAAGACAAGAAGTAGGATTTTTATCAAGAGGCATGCTCAAAGGGTCACTCCTATTCAAATGATCAATATTTTCCACATCATCACTACCTTGAGTTGCACTAATCACATCACAAACATCCTCAAGTAGTGGAGTAAATTCAAAAACAAGTTTATCATTACTATGCTTACAAGATAATGTACTATCATTCAACAAAAATGCTACAATACTAGGTGGACTCAAATTAATCTTACAAAAAGAGTCAATTCAGTCATCAATAGGATCAACTAGTGTATCCACACTCTCAACATTAATATTATCAACACGAGGTAAAGTATAATTAAGCACAGATATAGATAAGTTATCGCTTACACTCAATTGGCTCGGAGCCACACAATGATCTTTCACATTTAATTAAGTGCAAGAGTTAGCATTGCTATGTTGAGGCTCATGAGAAGATTCTTGTTTACCTTGGTGCAAGGTTCCTTCCAAAGTTTTAGAATGCTCTTCATATTTTTTGTTACATAGGACCAACTTAGTCTCCCAATCCTTTGACACTAGACCCTATATTTGAAGCTTGTATTCCTCTTCCATTTGCAAAACTAGTACCTGCACAAGTGTCTTCACTAAGAGAAGGACAAACAAAGTTAGATTGAGTTTGTGGTAACCCCCTCACTTTACTCCTCACAACCTCTCTTTTTCGGACTCTTGGGTTACCACTTTGAACTCTCTTACTCCTCTCAATCTTTTGTCTCTCAATTTCAAGGGATTTGGAGTAAGTAGTAGAAAGGGTGTATTTTTGATGTTCTTTAAATTGAGACACCCCCTTTCTATGGACCCCAAATGGTTATTTATTGATCCCATTTGGTTATCCATAGGATTAAGCTTCTCCACAATTGAATCCAAAGTCATTTAAATGGTGAAATTGGGTATTTCAACTTCCTAGACCATGGTACCTAACAAAAATAAACACTAAACAAAAACAACAAACAAGTTAGCATTTAGAAATCAACCTCACAATCTCTAGGAGTACACACCTTTGTTTGCCTCACAATAGGAGTTGCTAGCATTAAAAGATCATTTCTACTCCCACAGAAGATGTGGTGTCAATTATTACTCATAGTCAAAATGGATTCTTGTTTGAAGAAGAATGGATGACTCAAACCAACAAACATGCACTTGAACCAAGAAATAACAATGAAACAAAATGAGAAAAGTACAAAAAGAAATGGACTTAGAAAGAAAAATGGACTCAAAGACTAATTAATCAACTAAGTAGGTCAAATACTCATTGTTAATCAGTTTAAGAATCAAGAAATGAAATTAGGAATCAAGAATTGGAAATAGGAAGTTGGAACCTAAGAAAAATGAGTTTTGGGACAATTGAAGTGCATTTGGTTGAGGTTAGGATGCAGCTCGGGACCTGCCCTCACTGATGGGAGTCGCATGTCAAGAAATAGAAACTTGGAAAGTAACCCTCTTTGTTATGTGCACCAGTAGATGGGCATTTACATTGGCAGATGAGGGCCCAGGTTCCAGGGCAGATTAGCTGAAACCTCTGATTTTTCACTTTTTTATGGACCCTCTTGGATTCTCTTTCCTAGTACCTTCCCTTTTTGAAATATTTGTTAGTACTAACACTTTTTGCTTGATTCTTTTGGCCCTCTTTTGGATATAACAACACTTTTTGGGGCTTATTCTTCTTGAAGATTTGAAGATCCTCAAGAACACCAAAATTTGACCCTCACTCAATCGAGCTCGAAATTCAACAAAATTTTAAACCCAAACTCCTTTCAACCTCCCGAACACAACCCAAGTGATTTTAAGCCTCAAATCCACGCCAAAATTTTTAGATTTTCAAACCCATTTGGAAATTTCATCAAGATCCAAACCCAAAAATGGTGGATCTTCCAAAACCTCTCTAAATAACACCAAATTTCAGATCTAAGGTCCTTTTGATTTGGGAATACTTTCTTGTTACCCTTATCCTTCAATTCCAACCCAAATTTGATATATAAAAGAACCCACTTCACCTTTCTCAAATCCCAAGAACTCAATAATGGGGTTTCTTTAAATCCACTAAAATCAAGCCCAAATTTTAGATTCCAACCTAAATAATACTAGATGAAAAAAATCTAGTATTGAAACTACAATAAGGACTCAAAATCATAAAATATTTTTGGGATTTTTCTTTAAAATGTTTTTATTTTTTTTCTTCAATATCACAACCCAAGACTAGAATCGTAAGAATGAATCTAAGCTCGACTTTGATACCAAATGATATTGGACAAACTATGAAACGAAGAACAAGATACGAAAATGAAGATAAACAAGGAATTGAAAAGGGAAATGATAGATAGATTAACACAAATAATGAAAGGTAAAGCAACCTAAGGGTATATCAAACCCTAAGTTCTCAATTCAAAATTCACTATAAGTACCAAGCTCTTATGTAGACCACGAGGGAATTATTCTCCCACACAACCAACATTTCCAAATGATTTTTCAACACAAGCTAATCCTAGCTCTCACACTCTCAAGTGTATAATTCATCATATCATCAAAAAATAAGGAAAAAAGAAGAAGAAAACTACTATTTGTAGCCATGGGCTATTTATTATAAATATGCGCTGAAAAGTGACCCAATTTAGCAAAATGGGCAACCTAGGCCACATGCCATGCAGATGGGAATGCAAGTGGCATGTGTTTGGCGTAGATGACAATACAAAAGCTGTTTGTGTGTACAGATCACCACCTACAGGCATAGGTGAGGGAGCAAGCCATTCCAGAATGCCTCCAAGCTCCTCTTGAATCTCCAACAACCTCTCCAATGGACTCCTTGACTCCAAGCTACCCTCTACACAAGGTATTGTACTCTTGGGGGCTTGAAAAAGGTCCTTCAAATAGGTCCTTGCATCCTTGAAAGGATCATAACTTGGATCCCTTTGTGTCGAGCTTGAAATATAGCCCTCAAAAGGTTAATGTTGATTTGGATTATAACACAAAGAGAGTGCCTTATAAAAATATTCTTGAAGGCCTAATGGAGTTCATACCAAAGGATTCCAAACTTGAAAAGTATGATGAAAAGTCGATAAAAGATTTGGATTCAAGGTCGAATCCTTTTCAAGAATGAAAGTATAATACAAGCCAAATCAGTTCCAATATTTCAATATCTATGCCTCATGGACAACACCTAAGGATCCAAGCTTGATCACCTTATAGAAGAAATTACGTGTTTGGATGATAACTTGGCACATGAGAGGAGCTACCGTCCATAATACAAATTGAGGGCCTATTTAGAAACATCGTGTTGGGATGATAGCTTGGAACATAGGAGGTGCATTACTAAAATTGTCAATTTGGCCCCTTTTTCATATTGAGTCACTTTTGGGCCCATTTTGTAATAAATAGCCATGGCTATAAATAGTTAGGATTTCCCTTTTTTAGGCTTAGATGATTTTGAATAAAACTTACACTTGGGAGTGTTTTTATCTTGTTGGGAGCTTTGTTGGCTTTGTTTAGAAATGTTAATTGTGAGTGGATCAATTTCCCTCTCGGTCTTTGTAAGAGATAAGTGTTTATGGTAATCAAAAAGAAGGTCTTTGGATTTAATATATCCTTTGGTTGTCCTTTCTTTATCATCTTGTGTCAATCTATCTATTTATTTTTGTATTCTATCCTTGTTATTTTAGTTTTTGTAAGGTCTTTGGATTTAATATATCCTTTGGTTGTCCTTTCTTTATCATCTTGTGTCAATCTATCTATCTATTTTTATATTATATCCTTGTTATTTTAGTTTTTGTACTTTGTTCGTCTTTTTTGTATTTGTATCGTATCATTTACTTTTATATACTTTTTTTTAAGCTATGCGATACAAATGGACTACTAATCAATGGTAAATACACAAGTTGGAATCAGCCAATGCTAGGCTTATGCCCCTAAGCTAGCACCCATATATAACCAGATTGGGATAGACCCATTTTAGGAGCTGCCACCTATATATCTATAGATTGGGATCGATCCATGCTAGGCTTTCGACCCTGAGCTACCACTCGAACATAACTAGATCAATGTTACTTAGTTTATTTAATCTTTGAGATTGTTACTTTGGTGGTCATAACATTATTGAGCTTTGGGACAGTAGTCCACCAGTAAGAGACAAATGAATAAACACTTGATGTAGTAACAATGAGGTAGGGAGTAGTTTGTACACAAATGAAATATTTAGGATATAAATTACACATGGATCTTATTTGACTAAAAGGAGAACTCATGAAACTTGCTAGTGAAAGTAGACATGCAGACTTAATAATAAACAGGTATTGAAGTATTTTAACTTATTAGGGAATGGAACAGGTTCATTATCTACAAGGAGATCATACGCTGCTACTATGTATCATTTGCTATAGGAGAACTTTGGAAGCTTTCTTTGTAGAACAAATGTTGAATTTCATGCCAAGGAATATGGAATAACGTAACCTTACATACTTTGCTGTACAACTCCGGTGTTACCCCAAATTAACCTTCTTCTCTTCAAATTAATTATACACAATGAAGTACATGGTAAAACTAGTATTAGTAGCTAATTACTAAATTTGGGCTATTCAATCTCACTCAAAATAGTAGCAGGGCAGTGAGCTTATATAACATTCAATTAGGTTGTGTATCACTACACTTTCCTTCTATATTTCAATACAAATTACCCACACCTTTTCCCATCATCAATCAAGTTCCCAACATATATACATAAAATAGTCTATAAAACAGCCCCAAATATTCTTCATCCTAGCAACACAATATTGCACTCACCATCCCTTAAGTTCTTCACAACACATCCATAATTTTCCACCCAAATTCATATACAAAGAAGATTAAAAAAACGTGCAGTAGCCTTACCTTTTATTGGTGGAGATCCTTATACCCTCAACTTCTATAAGAACTTGAACTTCCTTTCACTTGAACTAAAATGGAGGAGAAACCTTGTAGAATTTAGAGAAAGGTAGGACTGCCAAGCTTTGAGAGTTGTTCTACATATTAAACATGGAAAACCTAACTTCCATCACCTTGTCATGGTGAAACTAAACTAAATACATAAGTTAATAACTACTTACCTTGGCTTAAAAGAGAAAATAATACCAAGAGCCCTAGATAAGTTTTCTAGTTGCTACTTGAAGTGAGAGAGAGAGAGCTTATTATCCTTGAGAGAAATTAGTTTATTTTTCTTAATTATTATGGGTTAAAATGAGGCAAATTGACCCTTAAATAGACTCGCTAGAAGCTCCTCTTTTAGATCCATTTTCAGCAATAAATTGGTCCAAGTAGGTGATGCACCTACTTGCTTTATTTATGTCTCAAATGGGCTTTTAGCTTATTTGTCTTTTAGAATAGATTTTAGGTGTTGGGCTGCTCATTCTCTTCTTATTCTATTTTAATTAGTTTGGTCTTTAATATAGTCCATGAATATAGGCCTTAGTCCAATCCATTAGCTTAAGTAGTAGGTAATACACCTACTTGGCATATTTAACTAGGCCCATATAGCTCTAGTAGCTAACTCACGTACTAGCTTAATTAAGTCAAGCAAGCACCTCAATATTTTATTCCATTTTTTGATCTAAATCCTCTTAAATTTAACTTAAAACTTGTATACACTTGGTCAGTTTAAACTTTATAATCAAATATCTACTTATGATCACAAGTTCAAATGCTCTCATCGATGTTAACTTGATTGTGTTGTGTTAAAATGTATGGGCAGTTCCTTCAAACCTATCTTACCATCACTAGTTATATAGGAAACTGAGTCCATTACCTACACTATAAGGCTATATGAAGTTCCATAAAAATAGATTTAATAGACGTACGATATGGGGTGTTAAATCCTCCTCCCCTTGGGAACATTCGTCCTCGGATGTTAGCATAATTACCTAGCCTAAAAAAGTTTAAGCCTAAGTTTGATTCTACTAACAACAACATAATAACTATATATTTATGCTTACATGTTAATACACCAATTCAGCATCTTGAACTTTCTTTTCAGATTCAAATAAATGAGGGTCATTGGATTTCATCGCTTTCTCGACTTCCCATGTAACCTCTTCTACTTGCTAGTTCCTCCAAAGTACTTTTATAAAGGCTACTTCTTTATTCCTTAACTTCTTAATTTGTCAATCTAGGATAGAAATGGGTACTTCTTCATAGGTGAGATCTTCTTTAACTTGTACATTATCACTAGGAGTGATACGAGAGGGATCATCAATGCACTTTCAACATTGTGACATGAAACACTGGATGAACTGTTGAGTGCTCTTGGGGTAGTTCTAATTTATATGCAATTTCACCGACCCTTCCAATAATCTTATGTTGCCCTATATAGCATGGGCTCAACTTTCATCTCTTACCAAATCTCATTATCTATTTCATTGGTGACACCTTCAAGAATACCCAATCACCTATAGCAAACTCCAGCACCTACTTCTAACATCTGTATATGATTTATGTAAACTTTAGGCTGTTTCTAGCCATTGCTATATTACCTTAACTTTTTTGGTAGCTCGATGAACAAGATCTAGTCCAAATTATGCAGTTTCACCCACTTTAAATCATCCAATTGGTTATCTACACTTTCTCCCATATAAATCTTTATAAGGCGCCATTTTGATACTTGAATGATAACTATTATTGTAGGCAAACTTAATAAATGGAAAATGATCATCCCAACTACCTTTGAAGTATAATACACGAGCTTGCAACATATCTTCAAGTGTTTGGATAGTATGTTCTGCTTTACCATCCATTTGAGAGTTAAAAGTTGTATTTAAATTCACTTGTATTCCCAAACTCCTTTGAAATGACTTCCAGAAATTTGCAATAAATTAAGCTCCTCTATGTGATGCTATAGATATTGGGACTCTGTGTAGCCAAACTATCTCTTTAATATATAATTTTGCATACTTTTCTGTTATGTACGTGGTCTTAAAGGGTGGGAAATATTTTGATTTGGTACAAGCCAAGTCGGCATTAACCATTTAATATCTATAATGCATGGCCGACACAAATGGATCCAAGCCATGAACATTTCAAAGATGCAAGGACATATTTGGAGGACCCTTTTCAAGCCACCAAGAGTACACTACCTCATGTGGAGGGTATCTTAGAGTCAAAAAAGCCATTGGGAAGGTCATTGGGTAATCAAGAGGAGTTAAGTGGTGATCTAGAGCCACCTACACCCTAACTTTCTCTAGAAAGTGAACCATCTATGCCAGCAGGTGCCCAATTTACTGATCTGGAGCCACCTGTACCCTGACCTGTGACAGCAGGTAGCCCATCTACGCCAGTAGAATTTGCTGAAATGGGTCAATTTTGGACCCATATTTGTAATAAATAGCCCATGGCTATAAATATTAGTATTGAACTTTATTTTCCTCAGTTTTTGTTGAATTGTGATGAAATATACACTTGAGAGTGTGAGAGCTAGGATTAGCTTTTTTGGAACAATTATTTGGAAATGTAGGTTACGTGGGAGATTGATTCCCCCGTGGTTTTCGTAAGAGTTTAGTGCTTATAGTGAATAAAATTAGAGGTCTTTGGGTTTTATGTACCCTTAGGTTTCTTTCCTCTTATGGTTTATGTCAATCTATTTATTTATCTATTTGTCTTTTTCTTTTCAATTCCTTGTTAATCTTCGTGTTCATATCTTGTTCTTCTTTTCGTAGTTTGGTTGTTATCATGATTTGGTAAGTCTATAAACTATTACCAATATGGAATCAAACTTCCAAGATGTGCAAGGCAAACCAATGACAAAATCTCTGTTGACCATGTCCCACTTCCAAATTGAAAGATCCATACCTTGCATATAATCTCCGGGCTTTCGGTGCTCTACTTTAACTTGTTTACAATTTGGCCATTGGGCTAAAAATTATGCAATGTTCTTCTTCATGTCATCCCACCAATACACTTTTTTCAAATCATGATACATTTTAGTTGATCTCGGATGGATGGAATACCTTGAATGATGTGCTTCCGTCATAATCCTATATCTTAGCCCATCTACATTTAGTACACAAAATATATTTTTGTACAAAAGTACTCCCTCTCCCTCTTGAATAAGCTCATATGCCTTTGACATACCATGTTGTACATTCTCCTGAAGATATAATAGAATAAGATCTATATACTGCTTCTCTTCCACTTGTGCTTTTAATGAGGATTCTGCCGCATTTAGGATAATAACTCCTTCATTGGGAGATTAAAAAAGCTGAACCCCCAAGCTCGCAAGTTGGTTTAGTTCTTTAGTTATTGTTTGTATTTCCATGTACATACCATAAGTTGTCACCATTGCCTTACGACTTAACACATCAGCTACTACATTTGCTTTCCCCAGATAATACAAATTATCAATGTCATAATCTTTTAATAGTTAAAGCCAACTTCGCTGCCTCAGATTTAGGTCCTTCTGCTTAAAGATATATTTCAAACTCTTGTGGTCAGTATATATGTTAACATGAACCCCATAAAAGTAGTGGCACCATACCTTTAAAGCAAATACAACTGTTGCGCGCTCAACCTCACAAGGAGTAGCTTGCTTTGCTTCCAAAGGAAACTCCTTAGAATCAACTTCATGATTCGTAATTTACCTCGTTTGGACTATTGACGTGACTCTTTGAAGTAGTCAAGAGCAATCATCCATTTTTTATCCCATATTCCAAATTTTTCATCAAACTCTTCCCTCAATGAAACACAATTTTTCCTCAACTCGATAATGGTTTCGCTTGCATCTACTTTGTTAGGGCATGTTGGAGAAAAGAGAAGTTGTCCTTTGATATCCATGATGTAATAGTAAAAATATTGTTTATATGGAAGTCCATGACTTTGGAACCATAGAATTTCTAAACATATTTGACAAACATCCATGGGCATTACATCATACCAAACCTTCTCTTGATATTTTCCAAGTGAAATAGGTACCTTGACTTTCCTATCAACCTAAAATCCCATTTAAGTAACAAAAGGATTTTCTTTTGGAAAGAAAGGTAACCTGAGAATGCTAACCATTAAAGTGGTTATAGAGTTGATAACACTATAATCATCCATCACAACATCAAGTGACACTCTCCCACAAATGATCATTTTTGTTTCAAGAACTCGTCTTTTCGGAACATACATATTTTGAAACATTGAGTTTGCTTTACATTCAAGGACTATTTATCTTTCCATCCTACTTGCAAAACTCAACAAACAAGTTAGTAGAAAAATTCCTTACACTTCTCATATGTGGAAAGTCCCAACGCACCTAAAGTGTCTTCACGAAGTTGATAATGAACTTCCTTTATTCAATCAATTCACAAGGTCTCCTATTCTTTGTGGAAGAATGGATTATTGTTCAAAGAAGAACGGACAACTCAATTAAAAATAACATAATTGAATCAAGAAACTGTCAACTAAATAAACTAGAAAAACACACAAAGAAAGCACAAGAAAAAAAAATGGACTCAAAGAACTTGATAATATTTAGTAGGATAATCTACTAATTAAAATCAATTTATGAAGCCAAAGAAAAGGAAAAACTAATTAAAAGAAATTAATTTACCAAGATTTAGACTAAAAAAATTAATTGGGAAGAAATTGAGTTGAAATCCATGAGAAAATGCTTCAAAAAGGTGGAGAAAAAAACCCTGAAAAAAGAGTTGAAAATTTGTCCCAAAGGGACACTTGAGGAAGCTTCCAAGAAATTGTACCCTTGTACTTCCTTCCTTGTCTTTTTCCCCTTTTGGAATATTTCCTTTTGTAATACCCTCAAACACTTTCTTTATCTCGTTCTTTTGGATCAAAATACCTTTTGAATATTCTTGTTCTTGAAGATATGAAGATCCTTCAAGAACACCAAGAACAAATATGAGATCAAAAATTCACAACTCCCTCGATTTAACTCAGAATTGTATGAAATTTGAAACCCAAGCTCCCCTTGCTATAGGGAAAAAACTCCAATAAATTTGAAGCCTCGATTTCAAGCTAATAATTTCAGATTTTGAAACCCATTTGAACTTTTCTTTAAGTCATGAAGAACACCATGAGCATGAAGAACACCCAAAATCAAATCCAATGAATTTTTACTCCCTTTTATCCTAAATTTTAGATTCAAGCCCCAAAAGATTAGGAGAACAAACTCCAATACAAATCAACGCCCAATTTTGCCCGAATCTAAGAACCCACTTGGTCTTTTTCAAAAAAGCCCTTAAAACTCCAATAATGCTAGAATCTTTAAATCAACTCGGAATCAAACTAAATCCGAGATTCTTACTCCAAATAGCATGGAGAACAAACCCCAATAAATTTAAACCTTAGATTTCCAACCAAAAGCTTCAGATCTGAAAACCCACTTTAAAATCTGTAACTCAACAATAGTGGAAGGCTCAACACAACCCGGAATGACTCAAAACTCAAGATCTAGTCTATATTTATACTAGAGAATACAAATCTAGTATTAGAAACCTCAAAAAAGACTCAAATCAAAATATTTTTTTTTAAATCTTTTAAAAAATGTTTTTCACTATTTATTTATTTTTTGTATTTTTTAGATTTATGAACCTAAGATTGATATTCGTAGAAGCGAATCCCTTGTAAAACCCCGTACCTACCAAACCCTACTTGACATTGTTGAACAATGTTTACTTAAGTGTCGAGAGCCAAAAGTATGTATTATGTAATGTTATTGATGAGGTAATTGATATTGGGCCTAGTACAAGGGATTAGACCCTCGTGGGAGGTGTAACACCCCGTATATTGTCAAACCTATACGACTACATGTACATTTATGGAATTAATTAAACATGAGAGATTTAAAGAATTGTGCAATTATTTGTTGGGGCTTATATGAGTCTTGAGCCATTGGGCCAAATGAGGCCCAAAGATCATAAGAAAGACTTGGCCCAACGGGGCAAAACATGATCCAATCTTCCATTTGACTAATCAACCATGCATTTAATGCCAAGAGATAGGTAAGAGTGACTTGAAGGATATATATATATATATATATATATATATATATGAGTAATTATTCATTCAATTGGTGGGATCAATTAATAATTTGTAATGAGCTAAATGAGGCCCAAAAAGTAGCATGAAGGCATGGCCCAAAAAGGGCATAATGACCCATTCTTGCAAGACCAAGTCAATATAAGAGGATTGGACCAAGTGTGTGGTTCATATGAACCATGAGGAAACTATATAATGAGGGAAATATCTGATTTTAATTCATTTTGGACACCAATGACTTTATATAGAATTTTCTCAACATTGCCTTATCTCATACAAACCCTAGGCCTTCATCCTTTTGGCCAAAGATCATCACTTGGTGAGTATTGGTTTTCAAGATAACAATCCCAAGATTGATTTTGTTGGAACAAAATCAAACCTGGCTTTGATACCAAATGATGCAAGAAACAAAGAGGCGGAAGCTAAGAAGAACAAAGGAAATAAAGAAACAAGATAAACAAATATAAAAGGGATAGAAAGGTAGACACAAAAGTGGAATCAAAGGCAACCAATTCTATAAAAAGAAGAGACCTCCTTCAAATATCCAAATAAGCACCTAAACCTATGAGAAAGACCTCAAGGGAATTAGATTCCCAAGCAACCCTTCTTTCTAAACTTGAAACAATCAAAAGCTTCAACAAGCTCTCAAACTCTCAAAAGAGTATTTAATATTCAACATTCATCAAGATAATCTCCCCTAAAATGAGCTATTCTCCCTTATTTATAGCCTACACTAATAATTACAAAAATACCCTTAATGAAATAAGGGTCTTCTTTAGCATGAGGCTTGGATATCAAGAATAGTCACTTTACGTCTATAGCCTCTTTCTTCCCTTTTTGCCTTTCTTTCTTGTACTTCCACTTTAGCATATTCTCGAGCTTTAACTCTTTATTCCATGATAATGATGAGGATCGGCTTGCACCAGGTAAGTGTATATTATTATGGTTTAATATATTTTATGCATGGAAGATGGTTTATATCATGTTGGTTATGTTGGTGAAGTGTGAGAAGTTCACTATGTGTGTATGTGACATGTTTGCTAAATCGGAGGATGGTTTTGCCTTGTAAACTTGAGCATGGGCTTGTGATATTGAAGAAAATGAACTTGATGGATTTAGTATTGACATGTGGTATGTGATTATAGTCTTACCTTGTTTTACCCTTGTGTATAATGTTTGGAATTGTTATTGCAAAAGTTAGCATGGAAGTGATGACGTATTGAAAGGAAAACGTAATTTTTGGTGGTGTTTATGTGCATATTAAACCATGGATGTTATTTGGCAGATAATATGGTCTAAAATATGTTAAATTAAGTTTATTTATGAACATGGACCATTCATTGCATTAAAAGACCCAAAAGAACCCCGGTGGCCTAAAATGGGCACCCGCTCTCGCAGGGGAGGCACCTGCGGGCGCAGGTGCCAACGCAGATGCTCCTGGAATCTTACAAGAGCCATATGCACATGCACCTCATCCACCTGTGGGCACAGGTGGCAGCGCAGGTCAGCCCCAGTATTAGTTTTGTGTGTTTTCGTCTCTAGTTGCTCCTCGGAGGCCCCTATACCCTTTTTGGATGTAATTATCGACTTGTGATGTCGTTTTAATGACTTTAAAGGGTAGTATGGAGGAATTTTGGACTATGTTAAGTATTTATTGTTGTTTATAAGTTGATATGGGTCAAGTTGATAGGAGAAATTGTGACGGAACGATAATAAGGAAGCATAAAGGGTAAGTGTAATGTGTAATGCTATTGATGTATGATAACTTGGTCAATGTGTGGAATGTTATGGTGTAGTTGGTATGAGAATGTAGTGGATTGTATTATAAGGGGTTATACGACCTTATACGACAGTCATATAGCTCATTGTCATTTTGTACACTTGTACGGTAAATAGTTGTTAACGAGAGTTCCATTATGAACTTGTGTTGTAGAGTGAACCATAAGGAAGGAGCTGGACTGTTGTGTTTACATATAGACTGGTGTATTCATACTTGGACATAAAGGTATGTAAGGTTACTCTTTCTATATCCTTCTGCAGCATATTGACATTGTATCTATTCCAGTCCGAAATGTCCAAAGGTATATCAGTTCAGGTTGAGAGATATTGTCATTCACATGTGTCCGACTCTTAGACGAATTTTGACTTACATATCTCCTATTCATTTACTAAAGTTCCAAAGTTGTCTTAATGTGGTAAATTCTAAGGAAGCTATATCAAAGAAAGTAACGATGTAAGGATAGTCTATTTAGTCTTGAATAGTTTTTCCAATCATGTCATGTTCCACTAGTATTCGCATTGACATTACGCTTGTTCCATCCCGAAATTTGCTAAGGTATCTTGTTTAGTGATTATTGTCCAATGGTTCCAATGGTGTTATGTTGCCAATAAGACTATGTTTCCAATAATGTTTATTTACATGTCTTCTGTTATCGGGTATGGTTCCAAAGCTTTCAAAAATGTTATGCCAAAGGAATGTGTAACTCTTGTGAAAATCAAGGTTAAGAAGTTCTAAATCAACAATGGGAGTCCACCCATCAGAAATCTAGATTTAGCTACACTAAACAAGACTTAAGGGATTCCACCCCCAAAACACTCTTTAAGAGTAATATTCTCAAATCATCAAAATCTAAGGATGAAAAATGGCCAAGACAACTATTTATACTTATTGTCTTTACAAAAATAGCCCAAAAGTGGCTATTTAGGAAATAACCCACAAGTGTCCTTCTTGATTGCCAAATTGGCATCTTGATCACCCATGGCATTGTGTCTTTATTTCTCCATAGCTTCCTCCAGACTCTAAGATATCATCTATATACGGAAAACCCTCCTAATGTTCCCCAAGATAATCATGCTCGTATCATCAAGTAAGTTAGAAAGAAAGTTACCACATGTTGGATCAACCAAGGATAGAGTTAAATTATTATGGCATAAATTATCCTTTCTTTCAAGACATCCCATGCTCACACAAAATGCATTCTCAACATTAGTATGGAAATCATCATAGATAGATATAGAAATGACATGAGCTAAGGTAACCACTTTCATTTAAGGTGCTATCAAAGACAAAAATACAAGATGGTAAGAAAAGATAATTTAAACACCTCATATCTCTTCTATTCAAGCAACTTTCCAAGAGAAGGGTATCCACTAATGGAATCCATCCTATTGCTTTAACTTGCCTACCCACATAAGTGTGACAAGGAATAGGAAACAAGAGTTGGGTATTAAGTGTGTACCATGGACTCTTCCCAAAACAACAAATAGATTAGACATCCGGCTTGTAGAGCCCACACAATTCAAGCATAGCTATGAAAAACCATAAAGGGGTTTGATAGACATCAACACTCACTAGGTAGGACTTGAAGTTATACAACTTTAAGAGTTCTCCTACCGTAGGGTAAATATCATCATGATTCCAAGAATGGCTTGGAATAAGAAGGGGTAGGTACATACCTTTGGAACAAGTCTTTGGGATTGATCCTTATCTTCCATACATTCATTATATGGACCTTCCTTCTATGTATGAACTTGGAACAATAGGCTTGGTCCTCTTACCTCTTCATAGGAGTTTCATTGGTAGGTAACTCCTTCTTTTGATCCATAGGGTTAGATGCTTCACCCCGTTCTATAAAGTATCCATCAACCCATAGGAGTTTTTTTATGAACCTTCATTGAGTCAAAAATATCAACTTCGGAGTCTTTATATAAAAACTCACAGAGGCCTTCAAGTTTATACCCATGAGTAACATTTCTTAGGTCCTCCTTTGAGAGAATTTCCCTATGAACCTGCAAAATAGAAGTGTTGGTACTACGTAAAATTCTAGTTCCATGGTTAGCAAACAACAAGAGCTTGGGGTTGAAATAAAGTTCCCCTTCTTGAGCCAACTTCGTTTCTTCCTATTGACTTGGCTCGTCCAAGGCCTTACTACTCATTATTCGCCTCACCAAAAAGTTCAAATTTATTATCTCTCCTTCTTGAGGCCAACTATCTTTATGGGTAACCTTTATAATTATTCCATGAAGCACATTAATTTCCCCTTCATTAGGATCTCTTGTAAGATTCTCATCATTTTTAAAGTCATCATCCTCTTGGATTTCATCCTCATCATTATCTCCTTGTTCCACCTTATTCCCAACAAAGTAAGACTTACCTTCCATCATAACAGTGTTTCTTTGGTGAGGGCACTCACTTGCTTTATGACCCTAACCTTAACACTTAAAACAAACAATACCTCTATAATTAATGTTCGGGTACTGGTAACTTTCATTATTTGGCTGATACATTGGGGTAGCCTTCTCAAAGGGATTCTTTTCATAGGGCTTATTGAGATCCTTATTCTTGTTCTACTCGGATGAACTAGAAGATGGGTAGCCTTTAGGATTGAAAGACTTCTTTTCTTTGTTGCTTCTTTTAACTTCAATGGCCACTTCAACAAGTTCTCCAATGTCCTGAAATTTATTGACAAAAAAGCTGGGATGTAATGTCATACTCTAACCCGCCTTTGAATTGGTTCATGCTATGGTTCGGGGGTTTAACAATCTCAAGATGAAGGATCATGTTTTTGAACTCATCGAAGTAATCTTCCACACTTCTATTGCCTTGTTTTAAATTTTATAGCTTGGTGAGTTGCTCTTACTTGTACCTTGTGGTCACATACTTACCTCTCATGAGTTCTTTTAATTGATCCCAATACGGGAGGTTAGGATTACTATCCCTTTCTTGTTGTGCCCATTGGATTTCAACCAAGTAGAAAAATATCCCTCAAATTGGGCAGCTGTATGGGCTGCCTTTTTTTGACCGGTTAACTCATTGACTTAGGAAATCCTGTTACATTTTGTTTCACAATCAAGGTACTTTGACGGATCACATATTACTTTGAAGGTAGGAAGAGTGATCTTGATGGATTTAAGAGCCGTGTCTCAACTCATATTACCTCATTGATCCCATTGACAATCTAGGTTTCCTCTACCATGGGGAATCGGACCAAATCTTCCTCCGCGTCCTATATACCCTCCTCCTTGATCCCCTTGCCTATGCTGTACAAATTCTATAAATAGGGCCACTTTACCCAACTATTCATACTCACATTGTAATCCTTCTCCTACTACTCCTTCAACTTGAATAGGTTGATTTTGGTTAATGGGTACTTGGTGTGGGGAATTTTTGTTTTGAGGTATTTGGTGATGTAGATTTTTGTTTTGTGGATCTTCTGTCACGCCCCGAGTCCCAACGAGGCGTGATTGGTACCCGAAGCCGATATGGCTCGAGAGAACCAACCTTTGCTTATGAATACTCGTACTCATATGGATCTTATAATACCTCATGCAACTTATGCAAAAGTCATGTATATGGAAACATATGTCATACATAGATATATATATATCAACTAGGCCGTTGGGGCCCTTAAACCAAACTGAGCATACATATCTTACATTCTGTCCCACATAAGTCTACAAAGCCTCTACAGATACATGACTATGACAATCCTAGAGTCGGGACAACACCCCGCTCTATACGCATATACAATACAAAAATGAATGTACATCGCAACTCAGAAAGCCCCGAACAAACTGGAGCTCACCAAAAGTCTGCAAAAAGATCAGCAACCTACAGTGGAGACTTACTAGTACCTGCACCTGCAACAAGTAAGGTAAATCCCCCAAGAGGGGTCAGTACGAAAAATGTACCGAGTATGTAAGGCCATATGAAACTGTCATGAATACATCAATAGAATCAAAAATGTAATGGTATAAGTATCATAAACAATTCATCGATTTGCATGTGTGGAACCGTGTAGCTTATATAGATTAAGTTCTTTCCTTTATTGGTTATTCCTCCTCACTCATATCATAACGTACCCGGGCCCCGACTGATCAGTGGGTCTTTTCATGACATATCGTCATGTTGGGATCGGGTCGAGCTAGGCTTATGCCCCTAGACCTGCCACCCAGGGATCGGGTCAAGCTAGGCTTATGCCCCTAGACCTGCCACTCATAAATCATCCATCGGGATCGAGTCGAGCTAGGCTTATGCCCCTAGACTTGCCACCCATACTTGATCATTGACCACATTTGCATTACTTTAATCTTTACTTTGATATTGGTACTTTGAGATTTATACAATGATAGTCATAATATCACTTTGAACTTTGGAACATAATATTGGTGGAACCATAGAATCTTTGGAACATTAGTCAATGCATATGAGACATATGAATGACATTTGATCAATGCACAAAGAACATGTGATGAACCATAAGTGATATCCGAAAATAGGATACCCTTGGCTTATGAGAGATTGATACTTTTGTAGCCATAACATTGTTGGAAGCTTTGGAACAATAACCAATGAGCAAGAGACATACGTATAATCACTATCGGAACATTGGAACATTAACCATGAATATGAGACATGAGATTCACAAATGATCCATGAGTAGAAAATATATGACAGTGACTAGTGATAAACGGATATCGGATACCTTAGCACATTTCGGGATAGGACTAGTGACATGTCAAATGTGAACACTATTTGCCGCAGAAATATACGGACAAAGTAACCTCACATACCTGCACTTCCAAGTATGAATACACGAGTCTATGTATGAATACAATGTTCCAGCTCCTTCTTTACGTCTTCGTCTACAATACAGGTTCATACCGGAACTTACATTAGCAACTATTGCAACTAGTTATCCTAGCGGCGTACAATACGTTAATGAATTCTCATGTCACCCCTTACCACACAATCCAACACATTTTCATATCTCCAACACCATAACGGTACATACATGAACCAAGAAATCATACATTGATCGTATTTCACACCACACTTGCCCTTTACGCTTTTCCTTTTATCTTTCCGTCATAATTATGCCTTTATATCAACATATAAACAACCATACATACTTAACATAATCCAAAATACCTCCTGACGACACTTCAAAGTCATTAAAATGACATTACAAGTTGATAATTACATCCATAAAGGGTATCGGGGCTTTCGGGGATCAAAGGGATACGAAAACAACCAAAACTAAATTCTGGACTGACCTGCGCAGCCACCTGCGAACGCAGGTCAGTCACATGCGCACGCAGATGGCCATTGGCAGCCGCCAGTGCCATCTGCGTTGGCATCTGCGCCCGCAGATGCCCTCGTCTGCGGGGCGGATGCCCGTTTTGGTCCGAAATGGCTCCGTTTTGGGTCTTTTAATGCCATGAATGGTACATGAGCATAACCAACTTTATTTTAACATATTTTTGATCATTTATCATGCCAAACACCAGCCATAATTTCACAACACACATAACGTCACCAAAACGGCACTTTACGGCCAATATGCCACCAAAACCATAACCAATTTCTCAATGGAAATTCCAAACATCATACACCATGACAAAACAATTCAAAACTATAATCACATATCACATGTCAATATTGAATCCATCAAGTTTATTTTCTTCAAGATCACAAACCCATGTTCAAGTTTTCGAGCCATAAATCATCCTCCGATTTAGCAAACACAAATTGTTTTGCACATAGGGAACTTCTCCCACTTCACCAACATAACCAACATGATATAAACTATCTTCCATGCATAATATATATTAAACCATGATAGTATATACTTACCAAGTCTTGCTCCAAGGTGATCTTGACCAAAAGGATGGAAGCCTAGAGTTTGAGTGAGAGAATAAATGTTGTAGAAAATTCTAGAAATAACATGGGTGTCTCCAATGATAAAAAATCTGATTTTTCCCATGTATTTATAGACCTTTAAGTCTCTCTTATCCACTCCTTGTCATTGATTGCATGGTTGATTGGTCAAATGGACCAATATTGGAAGAATGGGTCAAATTGGCACATTGGGCCATGTCTTCTTCTTACTTTTGGGCTTAACTTTGAGCCCAATGATGCAAGACTTATTCATTCCCAAAAATTAATGTATAATTCATCAAATCTCCCATGTTTTACTAATTCCATAAATGTACACATAGTCGTAGTGGTTTGACAACACATGGGTTTTACACCTCCTACAAAGGTCTAATCCCATGTGCTAGGCCCAATATCAATTGTCTCATTAATAACATTACACAATACATACTTTGCACTCCCGACACTTGGGTAATCATTGTTCAACGTCGTTGTATAGGGTTTCGTAGGTACGGGGTGTTACATTCTTCCCCCCTTAGACACATTCGTCCTCGAATGTTAGTAACATCGGCTTATATACATCCCGCACTTAATACCTATGGATACTTCCTTGTTATTGTTCCAACTCCATACCTGGAGCTTTCTCCCCCGTTTGCAATAGTCAAGGGTACTTTGACTTCATTAGTCCTTTGGCTCCCTATGTAATTCGATTTCTCCACTGTCCCTTTACCAAAGCTAGTCTCATGTTCTCTTTATCTTTCCACGTGTATTATCCCCCCATAAGGGACATCCCGCATAGCTTGTATATAAAAAAACGAATGAATTTCAACATATGGCTTGTGGTAGCCTATAGTTACTGTTTTGCTATCTTAACCTTCTCTGTAGCGTAGTGAACAAAATCTAGCCCCAAATAAGGCAGTTCCCCTCGGTTTAACTCACCGATTTAAACTTTCTTCTGTATACCCTCGCAGATACCATGATAATATTTGAACACTAGCTATCATGATAAGCACATTCCATAAGGGGTAAATGATCATCCTAACGACCGTTTAGTCTCTCGCCCAGACTTGTAGTATACCTTCAAATGTTCGAATAGGCTACTCGATTTGTCCGTTCGTCTGAGGGTGAACAGTTGTACTCAAATTCACGTATGTACCCGACCTTTCCTGAAAAGAAACTGCTAAAACTGTGTAGTAAAGTGAACTCCCCTGCCCAATTAAATAGATTTCAGAGTTGTACGTCCTTTGTACTAAACAACCTTGCGTATTCTTCAACCATGTAAGTGGTCTTGAAAGGCAACATGTGTGTTATGTAGGTAAACCTGTCAACTATCTCTCCTATGGAATCAAAATTTCCAAAATATAAGGCAACCATTATGTGTATAAGGTAAACTTGCAATACACTCTATGTTAACCATGTCTTACTTTAAACTGGACAACATATACATGGCATATAACCTTCCGGTTTCTGATGCTCTGCTATTACCTATTGATAATTTGGTCAAGGAGTGGCAAATTCTATAACGTTCTTCCTTTCTATAGTGCCTGACCAAAGATTTCTTTTCAACCCACAATACATTTTGTTTCTCCCACTTAAAAATATAATTCTGCGAATGATGTGCTTCGGATATACTTCATTTCCTTGGTTCATCCATATGTGGTATACCTAATCTATCTTACTATCGGGATATTCCCTCGTGCGTAAGGTCAAATCTCATCAAACCTCGTGGTATGTTCTTCTGCCGAACTAAACATAGGATTCGCATGTCGCTTTTTCCTTCACCTCTTACGAATGAAAACTTTACCGCATTTTGCGTTATAACCCTTTGATCTGGACTTTTTAGTAAATGTACTACCAAACTATGTATTAATATATAGATTCTCCCTCTACCTTGTGTCCCCATGGACCGACCATCAGTACGTCCTAGTGCTTTGCGGCCTAATATATCGACCACTGCATCCGCTTTTCCCGAATATGACTCAGTATCTTATCTTAATCCCTTACGCATTTGAGTCATCTTTCCTTCCTCAACTTTAAGTCCTTTTGCTTGGAATGTATGCAAACTCTTGTGATCAATATTTGTATATCAATACTAACCCTAAGTAATAGTGTCATATCTTCGTATCCTTCAAATAAATACCACAACTGTTACCTTAAGATCATATGTGACATCGTTTCTCTCTCATATGGCCACACTGCCGTGAGGCATACACTATTATCTTATCATGCTGCATTAACACACATCCCGGGTCATCCCCGGAAGCAGCACCCTGTTTGGCATAACCTTTGTGCCTTTGAGCAATATGAAACTGGGTAGAAGTCTCTTCGAAACTTGTCTCATATGCATTACTCCGCTGAAACTGAGTTACTTTATGTATTAGCTCTGTTAAGGGTACAGGGACAGAAGAAAATCCTGTAGTAATTCTGCTAGATCACCAATCATCCCAAAGAAATGATGAATAACAAATTTTGTTTTTCACTGTTTCTATCTTTAGAATATCGACCCTTAGCCCGTCATCCTATACGTTGTGACCCTCAAACGCTATGGATTTTATCCAAAATTCATACGTAGAAAACTTTGCGTTCCCCTTACACTCCCATCTTATGACACCTGCCATGCGTACTTGGCATAGTCCTCTTGCGATCTTGATTAAACCAAACTATCTGCCATGAACACGGTCACAAATACATCTAACAATGGTTTGCATACCCTATTTATCCGCCCCAGAACATCAACTGGTACATGTGTTAGTCCCAATGACACAACTTATGAGCCATTACAGTCAGAACGGGGTTACAAGACTGTCTTGAGTATATCTTTGTTTCGCCTTCTGACGTGATGATAACCAGATCCCATGTCACTTTTAGGGCAAGAACGAGTGAATACAATCCTTTTAATAAATCTTAGGAGGGGATATTTATTCTTAATCGGTACTTTACGCAATTGCCACATTCACACGGGTGCGCCCCAAAGGACATATTAGATCTTATGTATCCCCTGTCCACCAAATCTTTGACTTGCTCTGTTTAATTTCTATAGCGTTACCGGATCCATGGTATATGGAGGAAGAGAGATAAGCGAAGGGTCTGGAATCACATCAATCATAGGCTCTACTTCCCGTTCCGAGGGCAAGCCTGTAAATTCATCAGGCATATATATCAAGAAAGTCATTTGCCCATCGGACCCTATTGAGGGCTTGGTGGTTTCGCATCAATCTCTCGCTCTTAGACTAACTGGCATACATACCCCTTGGCTATCAATTTCGTCACCTTACAATAGAAACTAAGCTTTTCCTTGGTGCCCCCACATTACTCTTCCACTCAGGAACATGTTCTTATGAACAGTGAAAATACACCTTGGCAACTCACCGTGGTGTAACAAAGAATCAACTTATCCATTCCCATTATAACATGAATATCTACCATTTGCAATTCAATAAACTTAGCCAATGTATTATAACCCCACATCGTTACCATCTAATCATGACACATTCTTTTAGCTACAATAACTTTCCTTCCTCTTTTTTTTTCTTTTACTCAATGGAATAGCATAAGATAGGGTAAATCCCCAAATCAATCAATGTAAATACGTTACGAAAAAGACAAATCATATACCTGTTGCATCATCGGGAGAAGCCTCAAATTTCTGCCGATTCACCACGGCGTAGGAATTGCCCTGGATATTACTAGAACTAACTTCTCCCCTAGCACCCTTGCCCTGACCAGCAGCTCGTGTATCTCTACCTAGAGGAGGCACATATGATGTCGATGCGAAGGTTGGTCCCGTGGGTTGTACCATGCCACCTGTGTTCCTTCGTGGGCACCCCCTTGCCACATGCCCTGGCATACCGCAAAAATAGCAAACATCCCTTCCGAATCGACATTCACCTGTATGAAACCTCCCACAGCGCTGGCACAACCGATGATAAAAACTCGGACGGTTCATACGTCCTCCTTGTGTTTGATACCCCACTGTACGTAAACCCTGAATCTCACCTCCTTGCCCAAACTGGTTGCTTCTAAACCCTTGGAATAGAGGAGGAGTAATCATTGTGGTATGGGGAAACAATGGCCTAAGTGGTTTGTGAAAAACCCTAGGCCCAAATCCTCCTTGGGACGCCATGATTTGTCCCATGGGTTTAGCCTTTTTTGACGATCTTTCTTCCGATTCTTTCATCCTATCCCTCTGCTTCTGTCCCTCCTTTTGCTGCACCAGAGCTTGTCTTTGAGCTTGTGCAGCAACTACACGGGTCAATATTTGTACTGCACTCATCAAATCCTGCTCAATAGTATTAACGGGTAGTTCTGAAGATACTTCTCTTCTTCTCAGCCCCTCCGGAACTGGGAAAGTGGAAGAAGCCCGTGATGCAAAGTCAGTATCAGCTCCACCTTGACTAATATGGTCAGGTGGTGGTCTACTCAATCCCTCTCCGGTAAGCGTAACAACCTGCTTACCCTTGCCTTTATCTCTTCGTGTCATCGGCCGTTTCTGTATCACAGAAAACCAATCACCACGGTCAGATATAATTTAACTTACATTGTTGGCTCTATGGCACGATCTAGGAATGAAAAAAAGGAACAACATCCTAAATGTCCCGTAGCCTCCTACTTATAAATGTGGTGCACAACACATTGATAAGTAAGACTCTACTCAGACACGGCTTTGTAGACACTCTTAGAACGAACTGCTCTGATACCACTTTTGTCACGCCCCGAGTCCCAACGAGGCGTGATTGGCACCCGAAGCCGATATGGCTCGAGAGAACCAACCTTTGCTTATGAACACTCGTACTCATATGGATCTTATAATACCTCATGCAACTTATGCAAAAGTCATGGATATGGAAACATATGTCATACATAGATAGATATATATCAACTAGGCCGTTGGGGCCCTTAAACCAAACTGAGCATACACATCTTACATTCTGTCCCACATAAGTCTACAAAGCCTCTACAGATACATGACTATGACAATCCTAGAGTTGGGACAACACCCCGCTCTATACGCATATACAATACAAAAATGAATGTACATCGCAACTTAGAAAGCCCCGAACAAACTGGAGCTCACCAAAAGTCTGCAAAAAGATCAGCAACCTACAGTGAAGACTTACTAGTACCTGCACCTGCAATAAGTAAGGTAAATCCCCCAAGAGGGGTCAGTACGAAAAATGTACCGAGTATGTAAGGCCATATGAAACTGTCATGAATACATCAATAGAATCAAAAATGTAATGATATAAGTATCATAAACAATTCATCGATTTGCATGTGTGGAACCATGTAGCTTATATAGATTAAGTTCTTTCCTTTATTGGTTATTCCTCCTCACTCATATCATAACGTACCCGGGCCCCGACTGATCAGTGGGTCTTTTCATGACATATCGTCATGTTGGGATCGGGTCGAGCTAGGTTTATGCCCCTAGACCTTCCACCCAGGGATCGGGTCGAGCTAGGCTTATGCCCCTAGACCTGCCACCCATAAATCATCCATCGGGATCGAGTCGAGCTAGGCTTATGCCCCTAGACTTGCCACCCATACTTGATCATTGACCACATTTGCATTACTTTGATCTTTACTTTGAGATTGGTACTTTGAGATTTATACAATGATAGTCATAATATCACTTTGAACTTTGGAACATAACATTGGTGGAACCATAGAATCTTTGGAACATTAGTCAATGCATATGAGACATATGAATGACATTTGATCAATGCACAAAGAACATGTGATGAACCATAAGTGATATCCGAAAATAGGATACCCTTGGCTTATGAGAGATTGATACTTTTGTAGCCATAACATTGTTGGAAGCTTTGGAACAATAACCAATGAGCAAGAGACATACGTATAATCACTATCGGAACATTGGAACATTAACCATGAATATGAGACATGAGATTCACAAATGATCCATGAGTAGAAAATATATGACAGTGACTAGTGATAAACGGATATCGGATACCTTAGCACATTTCGGGATAGGACTAGTGACATGTCAAATGTGAACACTATTTGCCGCAGAAATATACGGACAAAGTAACCTCACATACCTGCACTTCCAAGTATGAATACACGAGTCTATGTATGAATACAATGTTCCAGCTCCTTCTTTACGTCTTCGTCTACAATACAGGTTCATACCGGAACTTACATTAGCAACTATTGCAACTAGTTATCCTAGCGGCGTACAATACGTTAATGAATTCTCATGTCACCCCTTACCACACAATCCAACACATTTTCATATCTCCAACACCATAACGGTACATACATGAACCAAGAAATCATACATTGATCGTATTTCACACCACACTTGCCCTTTACGCTTTTCCTTTTATCTTTCCGTCATAATTATGCCTTTATATCAACATATAAACAACCATACATACTTAACATAATCCAAAACACCTCCTGACGACACTTCAAAGTCATTAAAATGACATTACAAGTTGATAATTACATCCATAAAGGGTATCGGGGCTTTCGGGGATCAAAGGGATACGAAAACAACCAAAACTAAATTCTGGACTGACCTGCGCAGCCACCTACGCACGCAGGTCAGTCACATGCGCACGCAGATGGCCATTGGCAGCCGCCAGTGCCATCTGCGTTGGCATCTGCGCCCGCAGATGCCCTCGTCTGCGGAGCGGATGCCCGTTTTGGTCCGAAATGGCTCCGTTTTGGGTCTTTTAATGCCATGAATGGTACATGAGCATAACCAACTTTATTTTAACATATTTTTGATCATTTATCATGCCAAACACCAGCCATAATTTCACAACACACATAACGTCACCAAAACGGCACTTTACGGCCAATATGCCACCAAAACCATAACCAATTTCTCAATGGAAATTCCAAACATCATACACCATGACAAAACAATTCAAAACTATAATCACATATCACATGTCAATATTGAATCCATCAAGTTTATTTTCTTCAAGATCACAAACCCATGTTCAAGTTTTCGAGCCATAAATCATCCTCCGATTTAGCAAACACAAATTGTTTTGCACATAGGGAACTTCTCCCACTTCACCAACATAACCAACATGATATAAACTATCTTCCATGCATAATATATATTAAACCATGATAGTATATACTTACCAAGTCTTGCTCCAAGGTGATCTTGACCAAAAGGATGGAAGCCTAGAGTTTGAGTAAGAGAATAAATGTTGTAGAAAATTCTAGAAATAACATGGGTGTCTCCAATGATAAAAAATCTGATTTTTCCCATGTATTTATAGACCTTTAAGTCTCTCTTATCCACTCCTTGTCATTGATTGCATGGTTGATTGGTCAAATGGACCAATATTGGAAGAATGGGTCAAATTGGCACATTGGGCCATGTCTTCTTCTTACTTTTGGGCTTAACTTTGAGCCCAATGATGCAAGACTTATTCATTCCCAAAAATTAATGTATAATTCATCAAATCTCCCATGTTTTACTAATTCCATAAATGTACACATAGTCGTAGTGGTTTGACAACACATGGGTTTTACACCTCCTACAAAGGTCTAATCCCATGTGCTAGGCCCAATATCAATTGTCTCATTAATAACATTACACAATACATACTTTGCACTCCCGACACTTGGGTAATCATTGTTCAACGTCGTTGTATAGGGTTTCGTAGGTACGGGGTGTTACAGCTTCTTGGTTGACTTTATTTAATTGAGGTTGTAGTGGACAAATAGGATTACGATTATTTTGATAAGTAGTTGCTTAGATGATGGGATCATGTACTTGCCTCGGTGGATTGTATATTTGGTGGAGTGTTTCTGGGGAGTTGGAGATGAGAAGTGGGGAAAGAAAGGCTCAATTGAATAAAAATTAAACCAAGGGAGAAAAAAAAAACTCAATCAAATGAACTAGAAACCAAATTGAATCAACAATATGATAACTCGATGATCAATCAAGCGAAGAAGATACCACAAGCAATTCGGAAATCCACCCTCACTCGATGTAAGCTAGCAATTAGAATTGAACCACATCACTACCCTAACCTAGAGTAACAAAATATCAAGTCTATTCAAGATAATTCAATCATCAAATATTTAAGTATAAAAATGGCTAAGGCAACTATTTATAGTTATTGCCTTTACAAAAATAGCCTATTACAAAAATAGGCCAAAATTGATTATTTTGGAAATAACTGACAAGGATCTTTCTTGATTGCCTAAATGGCATCTCGATCGCCCATGACCTTGTGTATTTATTGTTCCATGTATTCCTTCCGACTCCAACATATCATCCATCTTTGGAAGGCCCTCATAATATGCCCCAAGCTAACCATGCTCGAATTAATGTGGGAGGCCCAATAGAGCAAAAATCCCTTAATGGGCCTATCTTCTTTATGGGTAACTTTTGGGCCCATGTGTAATAAATAGCCCTACTCTATAAATAGACAACTTTTTTCTTTCATTAATTAGTTTATGATTATTAATGAATAGCAATTCCTCTTATGAGAGAATTGAGAGCTTGGAAAAGCTTGCATTGAAACTTCATTTTGAATCGTGGGTTGCAAAGAGATCGATCTCTTTGAGGTCTTCATAAGAATAGAGTGATTTTTGTAGGATCAATATATTGGGGTTTTAGGGTTTGATCCTTTAGTTTCATTAATTTCCTCTTTCTGTATCTTATTATCTATCTTTTCTTTATCGTCTTTTTATTTCTGTACTTCGTTTCCATCTTCATGGGTTAGCTGTTACCAACTAGGTATACCCCAACATATACACAAGAAACAGTCTTAAAAATAGCCCCAAATATTCTTCATCGTAGCAACACAATATTGTACTCACCATCCCTTAAGTTCTTAGCAACACATACATAATTTTCCACCTAAATTCATATACAAAGAGGAGTAACAAAACGTGCAGTAGGCTTGCCTTTTACTGATGGATATCCTTATACCCTCAACTACTACAGAACTTGAACTTCCTTTCACTTGAATTTAAAAGTATGAGAAACCTTGAAGAAATTAGAGAATAGTGGGACTGCCAAGCTTGGAGGGTTGTTCTACACTTTAAACTTGGAAAACCTGATTTTCATTACCTTCTCTTGGTGAAATAAAATTAAATCCATATGTTAATCACTACTTACCTTGTCTTAAAAGAGACAACTATACAAATAACCCTAGAGGAGTTATGCGGCTGCTACTTAAAGTAAGAGAGAGAGAGAGAGAGAGATAGCTTATTATACTTGAGAGAAATCCATTTATTTTGTGGAATTATTATGGGTTAAAATGAGGAAAATTGACCTTTAAATAGGCTCTCTAGAACCTCTTCTTTTAGATCCATTTTTAGCCACAAATTGGTCCAAGTAGGTGATGCACCTTGTCACAACTCGAATTCCAACGGGGCGGACTGCCACCCAAAGCCGATAAGGCCCGAGAGAACTAATATTTGCTCATGTCCACTCGTACGCATGCCATAAGAAACATCACTATCACGTAAGGACATAAAATGCTAATAGCGGAAATTATGGAACATGTGATATATATACATATGTGAAACTTGGCCGTCAGGTCCATCAAGTAAAACGGACATACATCTCTTTAATATACGTCTATAAAAGCCTCTAACAGAAGCAAATACATAACCATCCTAAGTTCGGGATAAGTCCCCACTTTACACAACATTTACAATACCAAAACCAATGTACAACTGTGACTCGGAAAGCCCCGAACCAACTGGAGCTTACCAAAGATTAGTAGATGACCCGTAGCTTACTGTGGAGGTCTACTAGTACTTGTGCCTGCACCAAGTAAGGTAAGTCCCACAAGGGACGTCAGTACGAAGAATGTGCTGAGTATGTAAGGCCATAATAAACAGTATGATACATAAATACTTCAATGGAAACAAATATACTTGAATAACCAATATGGATAAGTTACCATTCTATATGTATGGACATATGTACATTACGTGGATTACGTACTTTACTCTTACGCTCATTCATTCATTCATCACTCACTTCTTCATTCACTACTCATCCTTCCATTCTTACATGCCCGGGCCCCAAGCTGATCAGTGGGTAATCAACAGTTTTCGGGATCGACTCATGCTAGGCTTTTCTATTGCCCCTGGGATACCACCCGTAGTAGCGGGATTGACCCATGCTAGGTGTTCTTTTCACCCCTGGGATACCACCCGAGATATTGGGATCGACCCATGCTAGGTATTTTAACCCCTAGCATGCCACCCAAGAATAGAGACTTCATTACCTCACTTCTTCAATCTTAGAAATAGTTCATTCGATGATTATATAATTATGGAAACTTGGAACCATGTTCATAGTTATGTGACACATGAATGACAATAGATCGATAATAAGGTATATATGATTAACAATGGATGATAACCTGAAATGAGATACCTTAGAACATTTCAGAAATGAGTAAGTACCATAACAAGGTGAATACTATATGCTGCAGAAGGATACGGAAAGAGTAACCTTACATACCTTATAATTCCAATAAGAATACATAATCCTATACGTGAACACAATAGTCCAGCTCCTTCTTTACGTTTCACTCTATAACACAAGTATATAACAGAACTTACATTAACAACTAGTTACCATACAAGCGTACAAGACGACAATGAGTTACATGATTACCCTATAACGTCATTTCCCCCTTTACGATATAATTCACGGCATCGTCACCCCAACAATACCACAACATTCCACACATTGACCACAACATCATAAACCAATAGCATTTTGATACCACTTGTGACCCTTACGCTTCCTCATTAACACCACGTCACAATTATTCCATCAAGTCACCTCAATACACTTCATAACCACATATCGACAATAATCCCATAATTTACACTTATAGAAAAATAACAAGTTAAGGATCATAATCACACCATATATGTTGATATTTCATCCACACCAATCACTTTGATCAAACCATCAAGTCACTTTTCAAGTTCAAATCTCATGGATGACACATCTTTTAGCAAAAAAGCAAAAATGCATTATTTACACTTTTAGACATAACCATCATAATATAAATACTCTCCCATGCATATAATATATTAATCCATAATAATAATCACTTACCCAAACTTGCAAATGAGTAATCTTGTCCAAAAAGATGACTTAGGGTTTGAGAGCTTGAAGAAAATATCTTGTGAAAATGTTGTAGAAATGTCTAGAATGGTATGTGTGGTTTTATGAATAAAAATATGATTTCTTTGCCTTTATATAGTCCTTCTAGTCATCCTTAGCCAACTCTTGGCATTAAATGCAACGTTTGATTGGTCAAAATGGAAGAATGGGTCATTTTGCCATTTGGGCCATGCATTTTGACTTCATTTTGGGCTTTAAATTGAGCCCAATAACACATGTCATCTTAGCCCACCAAATTCAATGTGTAATTCGTCATATATCTCATGGTTAAATAATTCCATCAATGTCATAACAATATTCAACTCACGAAATTCATGTTCGTAGCCTCAATCTCCAAATTGCAAAATTCTAGTCACTCATAGCTTAATCGAACATCATTTGTTAAAATACTTGTGACGAAGAATTAACCCCAACTCAGATGCTAAACGCGCTCAAGAGTAGTCCTACTAATATAGAGTAATGATACCATGACTCAAAAGTCTTATATACATCATAATAGTCGGAGAAAAAATTTGGCGAAAAGCACCCTGGCACGCCGCTTGGCGCACCCCAACGCTGCCTATGCTAAACATTTTCAGGCATAGGCGGCCTGTCACGCCCCAGGGCTGCCTGTGCCATAAAAAATTCGTCCAGAAGTGGCCTAGCACGGCCCTGGGCGTGCCCCACACCCAAAATGTGATTTTTTTCCTTTCTTCGACTTTTCTTTGCAGATTTGGTTAGATCCTTCAAGTTCAAGTCTTTTGACTACTTCCTAAACTTATTATCCATTGCTTTGAAGTCCTCCAAGCCTCATTTTTCACCCCAAACTTGCTCCATGAAGTCACACACACCTCCTACAAAGGTCTAATCACATGTACTAGGCCCAATATCAAATGTTTCATCAATGACACTACAAAATACATACTTATGGCTCTCGACACCTAAGTAAACATTTTTCAAAGTTTTCAAGTAGGTTCACAAAAGTACGGGGTGTTACACACCTACTTAGGGATTCAAGTTGTTCAAAAGGTCAAAGTAGGTGATGAACCTACTTGCTTTAATTATGTCTAAAATGGGTCTTAAACTTATTGGGCTTTTGGGACAGAGTTTAGGCGTTGGGATACCCATTTTATTCTCCTTTTATTTTACTTAGTTTGGGCATTAAAAGTTCTCAAATTTCATTGAAGCGGACAGGCAACCGTAGCCGTATAGGCCCGAGAGTACCAACCTATGTTCATGTGCTTCTCATGCATGTAACTGAGCTAAACAAAAGTTCTTCCAAGTATGGAAATGATGCATTGATAACATAAACCATGTAGGTAAATTCAGAATAGATATACAAGGCTTAGTCATTGGGGACAGAACGTCTAAAAGACAAGACACTACTATGCTTAACTTTACAATGTCTACAAAGCCTCTAAAAGATACATAGACTTAGTTAAGGTCGGGACAGGTCCCCAACTTACACATAACTACTACACAATACCAAAACATATAAACAGACTTGGGAAGCCCTGAATCAACCTGGAGCTCACCAATAGTCACTGGACGTCCTGTGCTCCTACGGGAGAGGTCTACTAGCACCTGTACCAGTAGCATGAAATACAGGTCCCCCAAGAGAGACGTCAGTACGAAAGAATGTACTGAGTATATAAGGCTAAAAGTAATTATACATAACACAAGACCTTGAATGAAGTCAGGCACAAGTGTATAGAAAATGTTAATAAAACTACCTTTGCTGGTATTTGTGGAACCATGTACATTACATTCTTTACTTTCCTTTTTCCCTGTTCCCTTTATAATATTTATAAGTCATGTAATACAAGTGACCAAATGATCAGTGGTATATAAGTTGGGATCGATCCATGCTAGGCTTACGCCCCTCAGCTGCCACCCATATATATATAAACAAATAGGGATCGGCCCATGCTAGGCTTATGCGCTTGAGCAGCCACCCGAATATAACCAAATTTGCGTTACTTAATTTATTTAATCTTTAAGATTGTTACATTGATGGTTATAACGTTATTGAACTTTGGAATAATAGTGCCATAGTAAAAAGCACGTGAATAAACCCTTGCTGTAGTAGCAATAAAGTAGGGAACACTTGTATACAAATGAAATGCTTAGGGGCTGATCTAGCACACGAATCTTAGTTGGCTAAGAGGAGAATACCTAAAACTTGCTAGTGAAAGTGGACATATAGACCTGATAACAAATATGTATTGAGGTATTTTAAGACATTAAGGAGTGGAAACAAGGACATTAGCTACATGGGATGTCATACGCTGCAAAAGGATACGAAATAGAGTAGCCTTACATACCTTGCTGCACAACCAAGGGTGTTCTTTCAACCCCCTTTCATCTCATTACTTTTATATACTATACGGATGCATATATGACCCCCCCGAAATTGGTTTGGCTTCATGACACACATAAAACAGTATGCCAAGTGTGTTATGCATCAAGCTCATACAACAGCTGATTAGGTGGTGTATCGATACACCCTTCTTTTAAATGTCAATACCAATTACTTACATCCATCCTTAAGATCAACCAAGCTGTCCCAACATATACACAAAAATAGTCTCTAAAATAGCCCCAAATACCCTTCATATAACAGCACAATATTGGGCTCACCATCTTATAAATTCTTAATAACAATATATACATAATTCATCACCCAAATTCATACATAAGGAGGACAAAAATGGAGCAGTCACCTTACCTCAATTTTTGTAATTTACCCTTTTAGCTTGAACTTTTTAACACCGTGAACTTCTCTCCACTCTAACACCAAAAAGAAGAGAAAAGTCTCTTAATAATTAAAAAAAGTGACCACTTATCTTGTGAAAGTATTCTGTCCTATACCTAGATTTAAGTATGGATAACATGTTTTCCTAATATTCCAGAGGAGAATTAAGCTAAAACCATGAGTGTTTTCACCTACCTTGGCTTGCAAAGTTGAGGGTTTCTTCAAGAACCCTAAAAGGAATATAGGGGTTATTGGATATAACCCTTGAAAAAAGAGAAAGCTAGAGATAATCTTGAAATTTTATGTGTTAAAAATGAGTAAAAAGACGAGCTAACTTTGTCTTATATTGAGCCCTCTAGAAGGCTCTTTTAATGCTATTTTTCAGCCACAATTTGGTCAAGTAAGTGATGCACCCACTTGGTTATATCAAGCAGCTCAATAGGTAAAAGTAGGTGATGCACCTACTTACTCTACTAATGTCTAATTTGGGCCTTTCACTTATTGGGCCTTTGGCAGTTTTTCTTTTTGTGTTGGGCTGCACATTCTCTTCTCCTTTCATTTTTACTTAGTTTAGGCCTTCAAAAAGTCCATTATAATAAGATTTAATCTGATCCATTAGCTTAAGTAGGTAATACACCTCTTTGGTACATTTAACTTGGCTCAAATCTGATCCATAGCCTTGGGTCCATTAACTTGGTCCATATATCTCAAGTAAGTGATTCACCTACTAGCTTAAATAAGTCAAGCAAGAACCTCAAAATTTAATTCTATTTTTTGTACTTAATCCTTTTAATTTAACTTACAGCTTATGTACACTTGGTCAATTTAAACATTAGATTGAAATACCTACTCACGATCTTAAGTTTAAATAGTTACATCAATGTTAACTTAGTATTGTCACATTAAAATGTACGGGAAGTTACTGCCCACCCATCTTACTGTCGCTAGTCATATAGGAAACCAAGTCCATTACCCATACTATAAGGCGATATCAAGTAACATATAAGTAGAACTAGTACAAGTAGGATACGGGGTGTTACATCCTGCCCCCTTTAGGAACATTCGTCCTCGAATGTTAGCATGATTATCCAACCTAAACAAGTTCAAGCTTAAGTCTAATATTCCTGTTACAACATAATATTTATATATATATACTTACTTATTATTTTTCCAATTCATCATCTTGGGCTTTCTTTTTGGATTCGAATAAATGCGGGTACTTAGATTTCATCGCTTCCTCTACTTCCCACGTGATCTCTTCTA
Organism: Capsicum rhomboideum; assembly: GCA_031232105.1. Classification (NCBI taxonomy): domain Eukaryota; kingdom Viridiplantae; phylum Streptophyta; class Magnoliopsida; order Solanales; family Solanaceae; genus Capsicum; species Capsicum rhomboideum. Next base: position 61,932,333 of record CP124710.1, on the reverse strand, counting down.
CTTGTTTGGATCCTCCAAAGTACCTTTACAGAAGCTACTTCTTTATATACATGTCGATTAAGAATATCCATGGGTACTTCTTCATAAGTGAGATCTTCTACAACTTGTACATCTTCAGTAGGAGTAATACAAGATGGATCTCCTATGCACTTTCGGAGCATTGAGACATAAAACACTGGCTGAACTATTAAGAGCTCTTGAGGTAGCTCTAACTCATATGCAACTTGGCCAAACCTTTGAATAATCTTATATGACCCTATATAACGTGGACTTAGTTTTCCCTTTTTACCAAATCTCATTACCCCTTTCATTCGTGACACCTTCAAGAATACCCTTACCTATAGAAAACTCTAGCCCCCTTCTTCTAACATCAACATATGATTTATGTCAACTTTGGGCTATTTCTAACAGTTGTTGTATCACCTTAACCTTTTCCATGGCTTGATGAACAAGATCTGGTCCAAATAAAACAGCTTCACCCACTTCAAACCATCCAATTGGTGATCTACACTTCCTCCCATATAAAGCTTCATAAGGCGCCATTTTGATACTTGAATGATAGCTATTATTATAGGCGAACTCGATAAGCAGAAAATGATCATCCCAACTACCTTTTAAGTCCAATACACAAGCTTGCACAATATCTTCAACTGTTTGAATGGCGTAACGTTCTGCTTGTCCGTCCGTTTGAGGATGAAAACCTGTATTGAAATTCACTTGCATTTCCAAACTCTTTTGAAATGACTTCCAAAACTTTGCAGTAAATTGAGCTCCCCTATCAGATATAATAGAGATTGGGACTCTGTGTATCCGAACTATCTCTTTAATATATGATTTTGCATATTCATCTGTTGTACAAGTGGTCTTAACAGGCAGGAAGTGTGCTGATTTGGTAAGTCTATCAACTATTACCCATATGGAATCGAACTTCTGAATTGTGCGATGAAAACCAGTGATGAAATCCATGTTGATCATGTCCCAGTTCAAAATTGGAAGATTCATACATTGCATATAACCTCTAGGTTTTTGGTGCTCTATTTTAACTTGTTGACAACTTGGACATTGGGCTACAAATTCTGCAATGTTCTTCTTCATGTCGCCCCACCAATACACTCCTTTCAATTTTAGTTGATAACGGATGGAAGGAATACCTTGAATGATACACTTCCATCATAATCCTCTTTCTTATCCCAACTACATTAGGTATAACGGATGGAAGGAATACCTTGAATGATACACTTCCATCATAATCCTCTTTCTTATCCCATCTACATTAGGTACACACAATCTATTTTGGCACCGAAGTACTCCCTCTTGAGTAAGCTCAAATGCCTTTGTTGTACATTCTCCTTAAGCTGTAATAAATAGGGTCTGCATAATTGTTTTCTTTCACCTCAGCTACTAATGAAGATTTTATCGCATTTTGCACAATAACTCCTTCCTCTTGAAATTCAAGAAGGCGAACTCCCAGGCTAGCTAGTTGGTGTAGATCTTTAGTCATCCCTTGTCTTTTTGTGGACTGCCCATAAGTGTTCACCCTTGCCTTACAACTTAACACATCAGCTACTACGTTTGCTTTCCTCGGATGATACAAAATATCAATACCATAGTCTTTTAATAGTTCAAGCCACCTCTGCTGCCTCAAATTTAGGTCCCTCTACTTAAAAATATATTGAAAACTCTTATGGTCGGTAAATATGTCAACATCAACCCCATACAAGTAGTGACGCCATATCTTTAAAGAAAATATAACCGCTACTATTTCATGATCATGTGTTGGATAATTTTTCTCATGTGGCCGCAATTGTCTTAAGGCATATGCTATTACTCTACCATGTTGCATCAAGACACACCCTAGGCCAACTCCTGAAGCATCATAGTACACCGCATATCCTTCTGTGCCTTCTAAAAGTACCAATACGGATGTAGAGGTCAACTTATTCTTCAGATCTTGGAAACTCCTTTCACATGCATCGTTCCATTGAAACTCGGTTGCCTTGTGTGTTATCTTTGTTAAAGGCGCAGAGATGGAAGAAAATCCTTCAACAAACCTTCTATAATAGCCTGCCAACCCAAGGAAACTATGAATCTCTGTAAGCGTTGTAGGTCTTGGCAAGTTTGTCACGGCTTTTATCTTTTGAGTATCAACCCTTATTCCTTCATCGGATACAATATGACCCAAGAATGCTACAGATTGTAACCAAAACTCACATTTAGAAAACTTTGCATATAACTTACGAATGAAGAATTTGTAACATCTGTCGTATGTGACTCGCATGGTCCTCTTTTTATCTTGAATATCATCTATAAACACTATCACAAATACCTCTAAGAATGGCTTAAACACCCTATTCATCAATTCCATAAAAGCTACTGGTGCATTCGTTAACCCAAATAACATAACTAAAAACTCATAATGACCATACCATGTTTGAAAAGCTGTCTTGGGTATATCTTTCTCTTTCACCCTCATTTGGTGATAACCCGACCTCAAGTCAATCTTTGAGAAACATTTAGCACCTTTTAATTGATCAAACAAATCATCAATTCTAGGAGGATATTTGATCTTAATTATCACCTTATTCAGTTGTTGGTAATCTATACACATTCTCAATGTGCCATCCTTCTTACGTAAAAACAACACGAGTACGCCCCAAGGGGACATACTAGGCTTTATGAATCCCTTTTCTAGCAAGTCGTTAGATTGCTCCTTCAATTCTCATAATTCTGTCGAGGCCATTCTATATGGAGGAATAGAGATAGGTTGAGTACCTGGAATCACATCAATACCAAACTCTACTTCTCATTTTGGAGGTAAACTTGGAAGATCTTCAGGAAATACATCAAGTAATTCATTTACCACTGGAACAGATTGAAGAGTTGGTGGCTCCACATCTATATCTTTCACCCTCACTAGGTGACCTATGTAACCCTTGGATATCATCTTCTTTGCCTTGAGATAAGAAATAAACTTACCTTTTGGCACTCCAATGTTACCCCTCCATTCAAGGACTACCTCTTTTGGAAAATGGAAATGCACCCTCTTAGTTCGGCAATCTACTGTGGCATAACAAGAAGCCAACCAATCCATACCCATTATAACATCAAATTCTATAATTTCTAGCTCAACAAGGTCAGCCAATGTAGCATGATCACAAACAGTTACTATACAATCACGATAAACTTTTTTAGCTACAATAGACTCGCCAACTGGTGTAGATAATTCAAATGGCTTAACTAGTGATTCTGGTGTTCTTTTGAACTTTCCAGCAATCAATGGAGTGACATATGTTAGCATAGATACTGGATGAATTAATGCATATACATTATGTGAAAATATGGACAATGTACTTGTAACCAAATCAGGAGAAGCCTCTGAATTTCGCCGATCCGCTAAAGCATAAGTACGATTCTTGACTCCACTAGAACTAGTTGCTCCTTTAACACTTCTACCATGACCAGTAGGCTGTATACCCCTACCTAAGAAAGGAAATGATGATGATGATGCAACAGCTGATCCAGTAGGTGATGCCATACCACCCGTGCGCCTTTGTGGGAACTCTCTCATCATGTGCCCTGACATACCACACCAAAATCAAATATCCATCCCAAACCGACATGCACCTAAATAAAGCTTTCTACATTACTTACATGACTGACGAGGAGGCCTTAATTGGATCATACTCTCTTATTCTTGATTCCCCACTGTCCGTGAACATCGAACCTCACTTCTGTGCCCAAATTGGTTGCCCCTAAACCCTTGAAATCGGAGTGGAGCACTTGCCGTAGAGTAGGTAGATGATGGCCTAGGCGGTCTATAAAAAAACTGAGGCCTAAACTCCCTTTGAGATGCTATGAACTTCCCCATAGGTTTGTCCCTCTTGGAAGGTCCTCTTTCCAATTCTTGTGTTCTTCTTCTGTACCTTTGATCATCCATTTTGTATGCAAAAGCTTGTATCCTTGCTATATCCATGTCTTTATCAAAGTGGCTATAGTACAATCTCTAACCAAGTATGAATCCAGTCTATCCATATAGCGATGAGATCTATCATCCATAGTAGCTACTACATTAAGAGCATACCTAGCCAAAGAGTTAAACCAAAGACTGTACTCCCTCACATTCATATTACCTTGCATCTCGGATCTCAAATGGAAGAAAATGATCAATAAATGCCGCTTTGAACTCTTCCCAACTAGTTGAAGGTGCACCCATACCCCTAGATCGTTACCAAGCTTCATACCATAATATAGCCTCCCCTTTTAATCTATACGTTTCATGCTCAACTGTCTCTATACCATATACATGCATGACATCCAAAGCTCTTTGGATTTGATCCATAAATTCTTGTGGGTCTTTATTAAGATTTGATCAGGTGAATGCGGGAGGATACAGTTTGAAGAAATCATGTGTCCGTAGACTAGCTGCCCTATTTGCACCACTAGTACCTAAAATTAGACCAGCTTGTCCTTGACTTTGTGCAGCAACTATACGAGTTAACAATTGCACCACATTCCTTAAATATTGCTCACTTGTATTAATAGGTGATTCAGGGGGTACTCCTCTCCTTCTTAGCTCTTCTGAAGATCGAGGAGTAGAAGAGGTCCGTGATGCAAACTCATCTGGAGCCTTACTTTGATTGGCTTGGATAGGTGGTGACTTGCTGGTCCCTTCTTCGGCAGCCTCATCTACTTGTTTACTTTTATTCTTAATCCTTCTTGTAATCGGCATCTCAACTATAGTGAGAAAAAAATTCAATGGTTAAATATGAATCCACCTACAATCTTGGCTCTATTGTACGATCTAAGATATGAAGAAAAAGAGACAACTCCTAAATGTCCCGTAGACTCCTATTTATAGATGTGGTGCACAACACACCCATAAGCAAGACTCTACATAGACACGGCTTTGTAGACTCCCTAGAATGACCCACTCTGATACCACTTTTATCATGCCTCAAATTCCATTGGAGCGGACAGGCACCCGTAGCCGTACAGGCCTGAGAGTACCAACCTATGTTTATGTGCTTCTCATGCATATAACTGAGCTAAATAAAAGTTCTGCCAAGTATGGACATGATGCATCGATAACGTAAACCGTGTAGGTAAATTCAGAATAGATATACAAGGCTTGGTCGTTGGGGCCACAACGTCTAAAAGACAAGACACTACTATGCTTAACTTTACAATGTCTACAAAGCCTTTAAAAGATACATAGACTTAGTTAAGGTCGGGACAACTCCCAACCTTACACATAACTACTACACAATACAAAAACATATAAAATAAACTTGGGAAGCCCCAAATCAACCTGGAGCTCACCAATAGCTACTGGACTTCCTGTACTCCTACGGGAGAGGTCTACTATCTCCTGTGCCTGTAGCATGAAATGTAGGTCCCACAAGAGGTACGCCAGTACGAAAGAATGTACTGAGTATATAAGACTAAAAGTAACTATACATAACACAAGAGCTTAAATGAAGTCAGACATAAGTGTATAGAAAATGCTAATAAAACTACCTGTGCTGGTATCTGGGGAAGCACGTACATTACATTATTTACTTTTCTTTTTCCCTCTTTCCTTTATAATCTTTATAAGTTATGTAATACAAGTGACCAACTAATCAGTGGTATATAAGTTGGGATCGGCCTATGCTAGGATTACGCCCCTGAGTTGGCACCCATATATATAACCAAATAGGGATCGACCCATGCTAGGCTTACGCCCCTAAGCTGCCACCCGAATATAACAAGATTTGCGTTACTTAATTTATTTAATCATTGTTATTGTTACTTTGATGGTTATAACGTTATTGAAATTTGGAATAATAGTGCCCTAGTAAAAATCATGTGAATAAACCCTTGCTGTAGTAGCAATAAAATTGGGAGCAATTGTATACAAATGAAATGCTTAGGGGATGATCTAGCACACGGATCTTAGTTAGCTAAAAGGAGAACACCTAAAACTTGCTAGTGAAAGTGGACATGCAGACCTGATAACAAACATGTATTGAGGTATTTTAAGACATTAATGAGTGGAAACAAGGTCGTTAGCTACATAGGATGTCATACGCTGCTAAAGGATACAGAATATAGTAGCCTTACATACCCTGTTGCACAACTCCGATATTAACTCGAATTAACCTCCTGCCTTTTGCATTACTTATATATAATGTAGTATGTGGTAAAACTAGTAATAGTAGCTAATCAATGCATATGGGCTACTTAACCTCACCAAAACAGTAGCTGGGCAGTTATCTCATAATTTAGCAAACCAAGGGTGTTCTTTCGACCCCTTCTAATATCATTACTTTTATATACTATACGGATGCATATATGACCCCCCCCCCGAAATTAGATTGGCTTCATAACACACATAAAATAGTATACCAAGCGTGTTACACACTAAGCTCATACAACATCTAATTAGGTGGTGTATCAATACACCCTCCTTTTAAATGTCAATACAATTTACTTACATCCCTCCTTAAGATCAACCAAGTTGTCCCAACATATACACATAAATAGTCTCTAAAATAGCCCCAAATACCCTTCATATAACAGCACAATATTGGGCTCACCATTTTATGAATTCTTAATAACAATATATCCAAAATTCATCACCCAAATTCATACATAAGGAGGACAAAGATGGAGCAGTTACCATAGCTCAATTTCTGTAATTTACCCTTTGAGCTTGAACTTTTTAACACCGTGAACTTCTTTTCACACTTTCAGCCAAAAGAAGAGAAAAAACTCTTAATAATCAAGAAAAGTGACCAATTAGCTTGTGAAAGTATTCTATCCTATACCTATATTTAATCATGGATAACATGTTTTCCTAATCTTCCCTAGGAGAATTAAGCTAAAATCATGAGTGTTTTCACCTACCTTGGCTTGCAAAGGTGAGAGTTTCTTCAAGAACCCTAAAAGAAATATAGGGGCTGCTGGTTTTAACCCTTGAAATAAAGAGAGAAAGCTTGAGATAATCTTGAAATTTTATGTGTTAAAAATGAGTAAAAGGACCAGCTAACTTGGTCTTATATTGAGCCCTCTAGAAGTCTCTTTTAATCGTATTTTTCAGCCTAAATTTGGTCAAGTAGGTGATGCACCTACTTGGTTAGATCAAGCATCTCAATAGGTCAAAGTAGGTGATGCACCTACTTACTCTACTAATTTCTAATTTGGGCCTTTGGCAGATTTCTTTTTTGTGTTGGGCTGCCCATTCTCTTCTCCTTCATTTACTTAGTTTGGGATTTCAAAGATTCCATTATAATAGGATTTAATCTGATCCATTAGCTTAAGTAGGTAATACACCTCTTTGGTACATTTAACTTTGCTCAAATTTGATCCATAGCCTTGGATCCATTAACTTGGTCCATATATCTCAAGTAGGTGATTCCCTACTAGCTTAATTAAGTCAAGTAAGCACCTCAATAGTTAATTCCATTTTTTTGTACTTAATCCCTTTAATTTAACTTATAGCTTATGTACACTTGGTCAATTTAAACATTAGATTGAAATACCTACTCACGATCCCAAGTTTAAATAGTTGCATCGCTGTTAACTTGGTATGGTCATATTAAAATGTACGGGCAGTTACTACCCACCAATTTTATCGTCGCTAGTCATATAGGAAACCAAGTCCATTACCCGTACCTTAAGGCTATATCAAGTGACATATAAGTAGAACTAGTACACGTAGGATACGGGGTGTTACAAAAAGAGTCCATTAATATAGGCCTTAGTCTGATCGATTAGCTTAAGTAGGTAATACACCTACTTGGCACATTTAACTTTTCCCATATAGCTCAATTAGGTGACTCACCTACTAGCTTAATTAAGTCAAGTAAGCACCTCAATATTTTATTCCATTTTAAGATCTTAAACCTTTTAATTTAACATAAAACTTGTATGCACTTGGTCACTTTAAACTTTAGACACAAATGCCTACTTACGATCCCAAGTTCTAATACTCTCATTGATATTAACTTGATCATGCCACGTTAAAATATACGGGCCGTTCCTTCAAACCTATCTTACCGTCACTTGTTGTATAGGAAACCGAGTCCATTACCTACACCATAAGGCTATATCAAGTTCCATAAAAGTAGAGCTAGTACACATATGATATAGGGTGTTACATCAATGTATCACTTCTCATGGAATTTTGAGTTTCTTTCGCCGAAGACATGGTACCTAGCAATTTTTAAACACTTATCAAAGACAACAACAATGTTAGCATTACCAAAAAAAAGTTCACAATCACTCGTATTTACATACCTTTGATTGCCTCACAATTGGGTCGGCTAATGTTGAAGATTGCTTATACTTCGGTGGTACACAAGGTGTCGATTGCTACTCTTGGCTAGTGTGGATTCTTGTTTTGAGAAAGACAGACTACTCGATTTAAACTAGCGAACTAGAAACAAGAAATTAGCAATGAAGTAAAACTAGAAAATCATAAAAGAAATTAACACTAAGAAAGAAAAGGACTCAAGAACTAATCATCAACCAAGTAAGAACAATTACTAGTTGGAAATTAGTTTAGGAATCAAAGAAATTGATTAGGAATCAAAGAACTGAAACTAGGATGTTAGAACCTGAGAAAATGGAGTTTTAGGAAAGTTGGTTTGCATTTTGGTAATATGCTAACGCATGTCATGATCTGCCCACGCAGATAAGGGCGCAATATCATAGACAAGAAGTCTGATGGTGATATGCCCTCTGATGTGCTGACATGGATAGTAATATGCTGCAGCATGTACGGGTGTACATGGCCTCTGACAGACACCTGAAGCCTCCAAAAATTGTGCTTTTGTTGGTCCTTTTTTTACTCATTTCCTTGTCTTTTCCTCTTTTGAAATATTCTCTTTCTGTACAAACACTAGTACACCTTCTCTTTCCTTTCTTTTTAGATCAAACACCTTCTTTTCAAGATTCTTTTTCAACAAAGTATGAAGATTATGAAGAGCATCAAGAACATTGATAAACTTCAAAAATTCACAACTTCTTCGTTTTAGCTCCAAATTCCACAAAGTCCAAAACCCAAGCTCCCCTTGCTATAGAGAATAACCTCTAATAACTGAGAAGCCTCAATGTCAAGATAGTAATTTCAGATTTTGAAATGCATTTGAACTTTTTTTTCAAGACATGAAGAACACCAAACTAAACCCCAATGGATTTCTTTTCCATTTTCGCTCAAATTTCAGATCCACACTCTAAATAATTAGGAGAACAAACTCCAACACAAATCAATACCCAATTTAGCCCGCATGTAAGAATCTACTTCTTCTTCTTCAAGCTTTAAGAACCCAACAATAGTGGAATATTCAATTTAACTCCAATAAAGCCCAAATCTCAGATCTAGAAACAATAGATACTGGAGAACATGATTTTAGTATCGAAAGCTCAAAATCAAAATTTCAAATTTTGAATAATATCAAAAATATATTTACCATTGTTTGTGATAACAAAACCAAGACTAGATTCATAGAAATGAATTTATAATGCGGCTCTGATACCAAATGATAACAACTAAACTACGAAAGAGAAGAAATAAACTACTAATACTAAGAAACACTACTAAAATTGATAGAATTGAATAATTAATAGATAGACACATGAAGATAAAGAAAAAGGATAACCAAAGATTGTATCAAATCCAATGACCTCCTTTTAGTTGTCAATGAACACCTATCTCTTACGATGATCTAAAGGAAATCATAATGTCTTCACAACCAATGTTTCGAAGCAATAATCAATAAAAGCCTTTCTAAGCTCTCATGCTCCTTAAGGAGTCTCACAATATCAAATGTCATCAAAATATAATAAAATGAAATGGCTAAGATACCTATTTATAGTAATTGTCTTTGCACAAATAATCTATTACAAAAAAAGTCAAAAAATGGCTATTTCAGAAATAACCCATAAGGTATTGCTTTATTCCTCATGCCATGGCTTCCTCGTCTTAAAGGTACCTTACACACATAGTATTACTTAATCAGGAGCTCCAAAAGGGTCCTCCAAACATGTCCTAACATCCTTAAGATGATCGGGGCTTGGATCCCCTTGCGTTGAGCTTGAATTATTGGTCCAAAAATGTTGGTGTAAATTGGCTTGTATCATTCTCATTGATGACTTGTCAAAAGTTTGGTACTATTGAAAAAGTCTTCCAAGTGGCCTTAGACATTGAAAGAGAACTTAAAGATAAGACCTCTACCAAGTTCAAGGGGTATTCATCTACGAGTTCTTGGGTAAAGAACAAAGAAGTAGCTTAATCATCACCAGGTTGGAACAAGAACATGGATGTCAAATGGTCCTATGACAAGAAGCCCGTATAGAAGGCTACTATAAAGTATCCACCAAAGAATAAAGGTAACAAATATCTGACTCCTAACCCTAAATTTTTCCAATGTTTTAAATGTCAAGGCTGGGGTCAAAAGGCGAATTAGTGTACTAACCGAAGAAACGTTGTTCTTAGCGAAGGAAGAATGTATTACCTTGGATAAGAGGTGGGATAATAAGAGGGTAGTGAGGTGATAACAGGCAAGATGTGAAAACAAGAAGCTAACTATGGAAACAAGAAGATAATCGATAGATAATGAAGATAAACACAAGAAGGTAGAATAAGTATGAACTAAAGGATGTATAAAATCCTAAAACCCCTAATTATATTCACCTAAAAGCACCTAACTCTTATGGTGACAAAGAGGGAATCACAACGCCCTCGAAACCACTCGTTTCAAGGCAAAACACTCAACAAAAGCTTACCAAAACTATCTCAAGAGTATTATTCATCAATATTCAAAGATAACTTAAGAAAATAAGATCTAGAAGTTACTATTTATAGTCTATTACAAAAGTCCCAAAAGTGACCCATGAGCAAATTATGAAAATAGCCCAAAGTTGTGGACTAGTTGCACTTGACGGTTCCATTAACAGACCATCAATGGGGTGACTAACTACCAAGCCATCCATCACCCTTGGACAGTGTTGGTCCCTTCTTGGTTCTCCTTTTTTTATAGTCTCTTTTTTTGCTTCCCTTTAGCTGATCATATGATGGTTGGTCAAGCCCTTGACTGATACAAGTTGAATCAGTTCCAATATTTAAAGATTTATACTTTATGGACAACACCTAAGGATCCAAGACTTGATCACCTTAGGGAGGTAAGTATGTGTTTGGATGATAGCTTAGTGCACGAGAGGAGCTATATCTGATTATACAATCTAAAGGACCATTAAGAAACATCGTGTTTGGATGATTGCTTGGAGCATATGAGGTACATTTCTAAAAGTCCCAAATAGGCTGCTTTTTCATATTAGGTCACTTTTGGGCCCATTTTGTAATAAATAGCTCATGGGTATAAATAGCTAGGATTTCCCATTTCTTAGGCTTAGATGTATTTGGATGAAAGTTACACTTGAGAGTGTTTTCAAGCTTGTTGGGAGCTTTGTTAACTTGTTTAGAAACATTGGTTGTGAGTAGATTAATTTTCCTCTCAGTCTTCGTAGGAGTTAGATGCTTATATTAGGTAAAATGTCGAAGGTCATTGGTTTAATATACCTTTGGTTGCTTACATTTCCTCTTCTTGTGTCTATCTATTTATCATTCTCTTGTTTATCTTACAATTTTCATAGTTTGTGTTTGTTTTTATATTTTGGTTTGTATCATTTAGTAGCAAAGCCGAGCTAGGATCATCCTTACGATTCTAGTCTTGGGTTGTGGTATTGAAAGAAAATAAAAAAAAAAAGGTGTCAAAAAAAAAAATGTTTTTAGAAAATTAAAAAACTTTTTTTGTTGATTTTGAGTCTTTTGAGGTTTTTATACTAGATTTGTCTTCTTTAGTATTATTTAGTCCTAGGTCTGAATTTTAGTGTTGATTCGAGTAGTGCTGACAATTTCACCATTGTTGAGCTTGAAAATGCTTGAACAAGGTGAAGTAGGTTTTTTGATTAGAGATAAATTGGAGTTCTATTTGTATTGGGGATTTTTCTCCTAATCAAATAGATCTCGAATCCGATATTTGAGGGCAAACAGAATTGAATCCATTAGGGTCAAATTTGGAAGTTCACCATCTTTATGGGGTTCTTCATATTTTATAGTGGATTTAATATCTGGGAAGAATTATTGGAAATTAGGGCCTAAAAATGCTTTGATCTTGTTCGGGAGGTAGAAAGGAGCTTGTGTTTAAAATTTTATCGCATTTGGAGCTCGATTGATTGAGGGTCAATTTTTGAATGTTTATGTGTTATTCATGATCTTCTTATCTTGTTGAAGAAGAACATTCAAAAAGGTGTGGCTTGATCCAAAAAAGGAAGGTAAAAAGAAGTTGTACTTGTTTATGCTAAAGGAATATTTCTAAAGAGGAAAAATCCAAAGAAAAGAGGTACAAAAAGGGCCCACAGAAGCTTAAAATTCAGAGGCTCCAACTGAGTTGTCTAGGAATTTATGCCCCCATCTGCGTGGGTAGGTGGGCACCTGCGATAGTAGATGGCCTTTGAATGTTAGCACTAGGCTCACTGTGTGTGACATGCGGCCTCATTGGCGTGGGCAGATCCCAAGATGTGTTTGTACATGACCCAAAATACAGCTCAACAGTCCCAAATCCAACTTTTCTCAGGTTCTAACATTCTAATTTCATTTCCTTGATTCTTAAACACCCTCCCAAATTCTTAAAACTAACCAACTAAGTACCATGGGTGGAGTAACCCTTGAAACCATATTGAAGGCACTCCTAGGGATGCAATATAATGTAAAGGAAATTAATGGAACATTGTCACACATAGTAGGGACAATGACACATACAGAAGGTACAGTGGCAAAAATAGAAAAAACAATTCCATAACCAAACTCCCTCGAGCAGGCAATACACTTCCACTATCATTATCCCCGGGAATCATCCACTAAAATTGTGCTCCTTACCTCAAGAACTTGTTTCCTCACCGGTAACTAATACAAACCGAGCTCCACAAAATGTTGTTCGACCACCACAAATCAAATTATGCAAAGACCTTTTCCACCTTAGATCCACTAACTGTGATACTAGAATTTTTCCTAGTATCACTCTTTCTCTTATGCATGTTCATGCAGATTTGGCTTGTATCATTATCCCTTTCTTGAAAAGGATTCGACCTCAAATCCAAACACTGAAAAATCATAGGGAAAACAAACAACAACAATTTCCTCATGGCATAAGCGTTAGTGTTAGCATTAATAATCTCATCACCATGCAAAAGAGGCACACACTTAACATATAACCAAGGATTCCTCGTGTTTGAAAAGAAAAGTCCATTGATAAGGATTCTACAACTATCATGGACATCATCATAATCAAAGAGGTAATAAGGAAAGGTGCTCAGGACACTACTCTTATCTATGGTGTGCTTATAAGTAGGAACACACAGAGAAAGAAAAAGGCATTTCAAGCACATAAAACCTCTCTTTTTCAAACAACTTCCCAATAGAAGGGAGTTCAACAATGGAGTCATGCTACTAGGGACAATAGAGAACCTTTTATAAAAGAAATGAATCAAAGACAAGTGGTTCTCCTAAGAAATTTGGTTCCCTCTGTTAATGATAAGCTTGCTTCCAAGAGTCCCACTTGACACTTCAAATTGCCTAACCCTATAAAGGTGGAAAAAAGTCTTTAACAACCACAGACTCTCCTACAAACTAGTAATCAACTTAGCATCCACAAGTTGTGGCCCACACAACTTAAGCACAAGTGTGTCCAGTAAGGATGCAAGTATATAAGCAACACCCAAAAGAGGTAATGACACATTTGCCCTAGGGTTCTCAAGAATGATACCACCTTTGTGTAATAGGTCATCAATGGAAAACAAGTAATAAAGAAAGGTATCAAATAAGTGGAATTCACCCAAAGTGTTTTCAAGAGAAGACTCACTCTTTTACCTGCAAGCAATAAAGCCTTGGTCATGAATGGAATCACACCATGGAGAATTCTTTTGGACCATTTCATTGCTCCACTTCTTAAAAGAACACTCATATTTGTTGGACGTGTCTCCCATGCACAACTTAAGTCAAAGTGGATTGTAAATCCCCAAGAATGACTTTCCATCATACGAAAGGCTAACAATAACTGCATTCAAACTTTGCTTGTCGACTTGACCAAGCACCAAGTTGGGTGTATGGTAACCACAACATTCAAAAAGGTTACCAGGGTCAAATGGGAGAAGTATCCAAGAACATGGGTCGATACAATACCCATTTTCCCCAAAGGTGTCAACCTCACAAATATACATACCCTCTATACTATAGTTGACAATATTATAAGCAAATAAAGGGTAGAGAAAGGTGTCACTCAAGTCAACTTCAACTAAGGTGTCCTCATACATGTACTCATTATTACATTCAAGATATTTACCATGAGTATCCTCAATAACAGAAGCACACAAAGAATAAGTAGAATCACTTTCTAAACAAATACCACCTTGTTTTTCAAGGGAACAATCCTAAAGTAAACACAAACCACTACCAACATCAAGGAGGTCATGACTCAAGTCATTACAAGAATCACACAATTCATCCTCACATTTATCAAACATTGGTGGAGTGTCATACAAAGGATAACAACCAAATTCATTTTCACAAGAACAATCACTAGTTGAGTTTATTCAAGCAAGTCAAAACTATCTTTACCCAAATGATCATTCTTTTTCAAAAGTGAGAGATCACTATCAAAATTGGATGGTTAGCACAATCTTCACTCAACCCTATATTCTTAATGGATTTCAAGAAATAGGATAACATGTGAATCATAAGCATACCATCCTTCTTTTCAAGCATATAAAAATGCACACCACTATATGCCCCATTAGGAGTGATCATACAATTACCAATCAAGACATCTTTCTTTGAGAGAGGATCATTAACCAAATGTGAGGAATTAAAGCATGGAAGGTCACTCTCAAAAAGATACATGTCATCTTTCACAACATTCTCATTCACATGATCAACTCTATCAACCACATCACTATCTTGAGGCTCATCAAGCACACAACAAATATGCTCAAGTAGTGGATTAGATTCACAAGCAAGTTGATCAATTCTCACACTTTCACTAGTTGTAGGCAGTTCACATGCCAATATAGACTTACCTTGATTTTCACAAGGGTCAACTAGTGTGTGAATTCTCTTATCACATGGCAATGGGACCTTATTCAAGTTACAAGTGCTAGCACTAGGTGGATACAAAATGATCTTGCTAGAAGAGTCAATTCGGTCATCTAAAGGATCAACAAGTATTTGCAAATGCACAACAAAAACTTGATCATCATGCAACATATTGCTATCAAGAGTATAACCAAGGGAAGAGTCATGAGACTCTATATTAGACAAGCAACTAATCCCAATCACTTGGCCACTAGCCACATCATGACATTTCAAATTTAGGGAAGTGAAAGGGTTAGCTTTGTTACCTTATGGCTCATGCAAAGTATGTTTTCACGTTGGTGTTCAACATGGGAGAACATTTGCCCCTTTGGGGAGTTCTCATTACTTGGGAGTTTGTCAATTTTACTCCCTTGAGTCTTCTTCTCATCACTCTTCTCAAAGTTGGAATTCTTAGCTTAAAACTCTGTTAGGTCTTCAAGCAGATGTTCTTCGTAAGGAACTCTCCTTGGATCCTCCTTTGAAAGTTCATGAACCTACATAAGAGAAGGGGTGATACTAGGTAAAATGCTAGTATAACGGTTAGTGGGTAACAAGGGATTAGTGTTGAAAAGTCTCATAATTAAGTATTCCTTGTCCACTTCCTTCAAGCAACTACATGGATCATCAATCTTACTTAACTCTCCTTTTTGAGCCAATCCTTTCTTTTCCTGTACAATGGACAATTCCTTTTCCCTCTTCTCAGCTTTCTCCTTCTTCAATACTTTTCGAAACCCCTTCATGATCTCACAGTCCCTACTCCCTTACTCGGGTGTTAAGGGTTTTATGTTATTCCTTCATTCTCCCAATACAATCAAGTACCTATTGGAATTCTCTTGATATTGGGCAACCTTTTCATCTTGCCACGACCTACCAAGCAATATATTACAACCTCATAAGGGCACCACATCACATCATACTTTATATTGAAAATTGTCCTAGCTAAATCTAATAACCACTTATTTGGTCACCTCTATTGGACCACTCTCATCTAAACACATGAGCTTGTACAACTTGGGGTGCCTTTGTGTAGGGAGTTTCAAGATATCAACACATTTGAAAGATATAACATTAGTGCTACTCCTCCCATCAATGATTAAGAAACATAGGGTCTCCATCATCTTTAACCTTCTATGAAACAAATTCACACTTTGGTCTAGTTCCTCTTTCACAAGGTCTCCCACAATTTTCCCTAAATCAAAAGAGAAGCTCAAGCCCACCTCCATTACGGGTCCCAAAGTAACACCTCCCGTATGGTTTGGTGTTTCTTTTTCCAAAGCCATTGTACATAGAAATTAAGACACTCAAAAAAGACAATAAACAATGTTAGTATTATCAAAATAAATCTCACAATCACTCGTGTTTTTACACACCTTTGATTGCCTCACAATTGGAGCAACTAGTGTTGAAGATTTTCTATACTTTGGTACTACACAAGGTGTCGATTGTTACTCTTGGATGAAATAAATTCTTATTTAAAGAAAGAAGGACGACTCTATTATAAACAAAAAGAATCGAATCAAGAAGTTAACTACGAAATAAAACTAGAAAAGTACACAAAGAAAATGGACTAAGAAAGAAAAATGGACTCAAAGACTAATTAATCACCTAAGTAAGGACGATTACCTGTTGATAATTAGTTTTGGAATCATGAAATGAAATAAGGAATCAAGTAATAAAATGAAGAAGTTAGAACCTGAGCAAAATGAGTTTTGAAGTCATTGAGGTGAGTTTTGATGACCTGCGGACGCAGATGATGACATGCCCTTGCAGGTGGGGGTCTCTGGTCAAAAATAGAATACTGGAAAGTCATCTGTATTACCACCTGCGTGGGCAGGTGGATGACCTGTGTGGGTAGGTGAGACCACATGTGGCCTTCGCAGAATATCTGAAACACTAATTCTTTACTCTTTTGTAGGCTTTCTTGAATTCTCTCTCCTATAATATTCCCCTTTCTTTTGGGATATTTCTTTGTACCAACACCCAAAAACTTTTCTCTTTCTTCCTTTTTGGATCTAACACACCTTTTGGATGAATCTTTCTCTTAAAGATATGAATTTCTTCAAGAACACAGAGAATAATTTGATGATCCAAAATTCATAACCCTCTAATTTTTATCTAAATTCCACGAAATTTTAAATCTAGGTTCCCTTCAAGGTGGGGAGCATTTCCAAAAATTTTCAACCTTCAAATCCATACCAAATTTGCAACATCTAGAAAACCATTTTCTTTTCTCAAGAACTCAAACTCAACAATGGTGGATTTCGTTAAATCTTCTTAAAACACATCCAAAGCTCAAGATTCTGACTCTAATAACACTAGAAAAAATAAATCTAGTATTGAAACAACAAGAAAAATTCAAAAACACAAATAATTTTTTGGGATTTTCTCAAAAATGAATTTTCAAATTATTTTTTTTTTTTTTTTAATTTTCAATTTTCTAGATAACAAAACCCAAGATTGTATACATGGGAATAAACAAAAGCTCGGCTCTAATACCAAATGATAACCTCCAAAATACAAAAAGAGAGAAAAAGTACAAAAACAAGAAAATTTATAGAATAGAAATACGAAAGGTAAATAATAGATAGATAGAGATAGAAAGATAGACACAAACAAGGAAATCAAATGAAACTAAAGGATATATGAAATATAATAACCTAAAAATATTAATCCAAAGAAGGCATCTAACTCTTACAAATGACCACGAGGGAATCATAATGCCCTCGCAACCACCGTTTCTAGGCAAAGATCAACCTAAGCTTTTCCAAGCTACACTCATGCTCTATAAGGAGTTTCAAAATATCAATGTCATCAAAAATCTAATGAAAATAAAGCTAGGTCCTAGTATTTATAGCCTTGGGCCTTTTATTACATATATGGGCCCAAAAGTGACCCAATTAAATAAAATGAGACATGCTGACCACTTTGGCCTACATACCCACGTAGGTAACCACCTACTGGCGTAGATGGTGGACACATATGGCATTTGTAGGTGCAGGTGAGGGTGCAGACCACTTCAAGATGTGGTCGAGCTCCTCTTGACTCTCCAACAACCTCTCTAATGGCTTTTTTGACTTCAAGCTATCTTTCATATGCGATATTGCTCTACTTGAAGTGCAAAATAGACCCTCCAACCACGTACTTGTGTCCTTGAGCTCTTCATGTCTTGGATCTATTATTGTCGCCCTTGAAATATAAGCCAAGAAAGGTTGACGCCGATTTGGCTTGTATCACATAGTTTGTTCAAATCACGAACTTCTTGGGCCACAAATAGTATTGCCAATTAACCAAAGCTCTAATCAAGGCATACAACTCAAGATCATACATAGAGTAGTTCAAGGTTAATTCTTTGAGCTTTTCACTAAATTATGCAATGGGATTATGGTATTTAATTAAGACAGCCCCAATTCCTATTTTTCTAGCATCACACTCTATTCTCAAATATTTTATCAAAGTTGGGCAATTGCAACAAAGGAGCAGAACTAAGAATAGATTTCAAAGTTTCAAAAGCTTTGGATTGTTCATCATCCCACTTGAAAGGCTTATCCTTGCATATTACCTCAGTTAAGGGAGCGGCGATAGTGCTAAACCCATTGACAAACTGCCTATTAAAACAAGCTAACCCATGGATACTTCATAATTCACCAATGGATTTTGGAGTTCGCCGATTCTTGATAGAGTCTATCTTGGATTTATCCACCTTGAATCTTCTTGAAATTACAACAAATCCCAACAACATTACTTCGTTCACACCAAAAGTGCATTTCTGAAGAATGGCATACAACTATTCATTTCTAAGCACATAAAAGATACTTTTCAAATGTAAAACAAGTTAGTCTAGGGATTTGCTATAAACTAAGATATCATAAAAGTACACTACCACATATTTCCCAATGAAAGGTTTCATGACATGGTTTATTAACCTCATAAAGGTACTAGGTACGTTTGTAAAACAAAAAATCATAACTATACATTCGTATAGACCAAACTTGGTCTTGAAGGTGGTTTTCCACTCATCACCTAGGTGCATCTGAATTTGGTGGTACCCACTCCTAAGGTCAATCTTAAAAAACACACAAGAACCATTGAGTTCATCTAGCATATCATCCAAGCTGGGAATTGGTTAGCAATACTCTACAGTTATCTTGTTGATTGCTCGACAATCAACACAAATGAGCCAAGTCCCATCTTTCTTTGGGACAAACAATATCGGGACTGCATATGGACTCATACTTTCCATGATGTATCTCTTGTTGATAAGTTCCCCAACTTTTCTTTAGAGTGCCTTTGTGTCTTCTGAATTGCTTTGGTAGGCCAGTTTGTTTGGTAATTGTGAACCCGATACGAAATCAATTTGGTGTTCAATTCCTCAAAGTGGGGGTAATACTTTAGGAATATCCTTTGGAAACACATCATCATAATCCTTCAAATCAAGGGAAATAAAATGGGGAATAGGAAGAGTAGAGTAGTTGGCATGAAAAGCATGGGCTCAAAGGAGCATGGGCCTTTTATCATCACGTTCGTTGAAATGGTCCTTGTTTCTAGCGAATATCACCATTTGACCCTTTCCTTTCAACTTTCTCCTTTCTTTTTATTCATCATTATCCTCTTTATGGGGTTCCTCCTCTCCTTCCTTCTTACCTTTTTCCTTTAACTCTCTCATCTTTTGATAGGCCATATTCACTTATGAAGGTGAAAGAGGATAAAGTAAGAACTTCTTGCCCTTCAACTCTAGAGAATACCGATTGGTCCTTCCATCATATTTGGTTGAACATTCATATTACCAAGGTATTCCAAGTAAAATATGACAAGCTTTCATGGGAATCACATCACCTATTTACCTCATCTTAATAATTCCCCATCTTGAACTAAATCACACTTGTCTAGTCACTCTCAATTTTCCACACTTATTTAACCATTAAATTTTGTACGGTGTGGCATACTTGGTTGTGGATAGCTTCAAGAAATCTACCATGGTAGCACTAGCAACATTTCCACAACTCCCACTATCAAGGACCAATAAGCACACATTCTCCTTAATAAGACATTTTGAATGGAATAAATTCTTCCTTTGACTTGGATCATCTAATGGCTTACTAATAATTGCTCATATTACCATATAGTTTGGAATCATGGACTCTCCTACTTGAGGCCAAGCATCTTCAATAGAAGTCTTTCTCATCATTCCTTGTGGCATGGCAATCTCTTCATCATTTTGCTCGTTCCCAACATACTCTTTATTTTAAAACACATCTTCTTCTTGGGCCTCTTCTTCACAATCCTCCTCTTGTCCCACCTCTTCTCTAAGGTAATACAACCTTCCTTCTCTTTGGATGACATTTCTCTGGCTAGGACATTCATTCGCCTTGTGACCCCAACCTTGACATTTAAAACATTGGAAACCCTTAGAATTAGGAGATGGATATTTGTTACCTTCATTCCTTGGTGGATACTTTGGAATAGTCTTCCCTATGGGCTTCTTGTTATAGGACTTGTTACCTTCCTTATTATTGTTCCAACTCGATGATGATTGAGCTACCTCTTTATTCTTTGCCTAAGAATTAGTCGACTAGTATCATTTGGGCTTGAAAGTTGTCTTCTCCTTGAGGTCTTTCTCAACATCCAAAGCTGCTTGAAGTATTTTTTCCATGGTAGCAAACTTATGATAAGTAATCATAGAAGAAATCTCCTTGTTTAACCCAACCTTGAAATGGATGATTGCATATTCCTAATTCTAATGATACTCAAGCTTCAAGATCATTTGTTGAAAATCATCATAGTAAGCCAAAACACTCTTGTTCCATTGCCTTAAGTTGTACAACTTAGTAAGCAACTCATGTCGATATCTTTCCGTCACATACTTTTGTCTCATAAGGCTCTTCAATGCATCCCGTGGTGGTGGTTGTCCCTCATTGAGAACTTGTTGAAACCTTGTTGCATATTTCCACCATGTAATAACAAACCTTTCGAATTAGACTATGGCATAGCAACTCTTCTTGACTTCGATATGATCATTAACTTGAAAGATTCTCTCACAAGTGGACTCCCATGATAGATAATGCTCGGGATCACTCTCTCTTTTGGATGTTGGAAGATTAGTCATGATAAAATTGATTCCTACATCTCGACCTCCATTGCCACCTTTGTTATCATTATAGTTTCATTGACCTCCACGTTGGGGATGATTTCCCAAGTTTCCTCTTCCATGTGGCATTAGACCTAATCTTTCTCCTCAGCCTCTAAATCCTCCTTGACCCATTAGTTGATTACTCAAATACTCCACAAACATGGCCACTTCATCATACTCCTCATCCTGAACTTATAGATCTTCTCCGACTTAGATGGGTTGATTTTGGTTAGTGGTGCTTTGTATGGTGGGTTTTGGTCTGGTGGAGATTGGATAGAACTTGTCCATGGGATCTTTGGTGACGTGGGTCTTGGTTTTGTGGCACTTCTTGATTGACTTGGTCGAATTATGGTTGGAGTTGACTAATGAGATTTCGGTTATTTGGGCAGGTAGTGGCTTGGGTAATGGGGTCTTGTACTTGTCTTGGTGGGTTGTACATTTGGTGGAGTGTTTCTGGGAATAAAGTAGTGGAGGTATTTTGAACATGTCCAGTAGAGGAGGCATGTTAGTTTTGAGGAGTGGATTAGGTGGAGCTTAGACGACTTTCCATGTTAACCATCTTCCCATCTATACTTGACACACTTTCTTGGAGTGTGGTTATGTGACCTTCCATGCACTCTATTCTCCGACTTAAGGATTCAAATAAAGATTGTATTTGAGGTATTGTAATCCATGTTTCATGTTGTTTCACCTTTCGAATCCATTGAAACTAACAAATAAAAAAGACACTAACAAAAACAACAAACAAGTTAGCATTAAGAAATCAACCTAACAATCTTTACACACGTTTGTGTTTCCTCACACTTGGATTCGAGTATGTTGAAGGCTTCATCATACTTCGATTGGTAGATGAAGTGTCGATTGCTACTCTTAGTTGGAATGGAATCTTGTTTAATAGAATTAAGATTGACTCAAAGTGTGTACAAACTTGAGTTAAGAAGTAGCAATGAGTTCAAATGAGAAAATCTCAAAAGAAATAGGAAGAAAAAGAAAACGAACTCAAGAACTAATTACAACTAAGTAGGATGATTACTAGTTGTTAAATGGTGTTAGAATCAATGAAAAGATGATTAAGAATCAATGAAATGAAACTAAGAATCTAAAATGAGCTTACGAAAACTTTTTCAACTTGACTGATTGAGTGACTGACCGTCAGGTTGGTGTCTTATTGTCAGGGGAGTCATCACTTGCTTCCAGAATAGGGTCTAAACTTTCTTTTGGTGATTGATCAAGTGACTGATCATCAGCCTTATGACTGATCATCAGGGGAGTTGCCACTTGATTCTAGATTAGGGTCTAAACTTTCTCTTGGTGACTGATTATCAACCTTGTGACTGATTATCAGGGGAGTGGTCAATTGGTTCCAAAATGGGTTCTAAACTTTCTCTTGGTGACTGATCAAGTGACAAATAGTCAGCCTTGTGATTGATTGTCAGGTGAGTCATCACTTGCTTCCAGAATAGGGTCTAAGTTGGGAGGGTTATGATTGATCAAGTAGGGATTCATCACCCACTTGGAGATTAGTCACATAAACCATCAACCTCCCCAGATGTGGAATCTTATGGGCCCTTGTACTCTCTTGGGAGTATTTCTTAGCACGAAAAAGTACACCATCTTTTTATTTTACCTTTTTAGGATCAAACCTTATCTTTTGAATTTTCTTATTCAACAAGACATGAACATTATGAAGACCACACGAACATCCAAAATTTGACTTCACTCAGACAAGCTCAAAATTTTACAAAATTTTAAACCCGAACTCCTTTAAACCTTCCGAACAAACCCCAAACATTTTAAAGCCTGAATTCTAGACCAAACTCTTCAAGTTTTTGAACAAAGTTCAAATTTTCTTCAAAATCAAGCTTCAACTGCTAACGATCCTAGTCGGAGGTGACTAAAATCGATATCAGAACGTGGAATTAAACAACAAAATTAAAGGATAATTGTGAAATAAGAGATGAGAAGTGAAGAAAGAAAGACTCAATTAAACAATAATTAAACCAAGGGAGAAAAAGAACTCAATCAAATGCATAAGGAACCAAATTGAATCCACAATATGATAACTTGAAGATCAATCAAGGAAAGAAGATAACACACATAATTCGAGAATCCACCCTAATCACTCGATCTAAGCTAACAATTGAAATTGAACCCACTTACTACCCTAACCTAGAGTAACTAAATGTCAAGTCTATTCAAGACATTTTAATCATAAAAAATCTAAGGAAGAAAATAACTAAGGTAACTCTTTATAGTTATTGCCTTTTCACTAATAGCCTACTACAAAAAGAGCCCAAAAGTGGCTACTTTTTGAAATAACACACAAGGGCCCTTCTTGATTGCCCATGGCCTTGTGTATTTATTATTTCATGCCTTCCTTTAGGATCTAAGCTATCATCGATTTATAGAATACCTAAGCTAACCAGACTCGTATCATCCTTCCCTTCTTCAAAAGGATTCGTCCTCGAATCCAAACTTTGCAAACACATAAGATAGACAAACTGTCACGCTTCAAATCCCATTGAGACGGACTGGCACCCGAAGTCGTTAAGGACTGAGAGAACCAATCTATAATCATGTACATTCATATGTATGTCCTTGAGTGAACAACATCCAGTCATACAGATACAAGATGTCAAAGATGGAAATCATGGAAAGACATTCAAATAGATATGAGACTTGGCTGTTGGGGCCGCAACGTCAAAAAGGAGAATACACTCCTACATTTTACTTTACCATATTCTACAAAGCCTCTAAAAGATGTACATAACACAAACTAAGGTAGGGACAATTCCTCGCCTTATACCACTACTGCACAGTACCAAAACAAATTTACAATGACTCGAAAAGCCTCGAAGTAACCTGGAGCTCACCAACAATCTGCGGATGACCCGTATCCTACTGTGGAGGTCTACTAGCATCTGTGCCTGTAGAAAGTAAGGTAAGTCCCCCAAGGGACGTCAGTACGAAAAAATGTACTGAGTATGTAAGGCTACAAGCAATTGCATGAGATATAGGAACTCAAATGGAATCAAATACAAGTGAATAGATAACACTGATAAACCACCTTTACTGTAATCGTGGAACCGTATACATTACATTCATTACCTCCCTTTTTCTTTCTTTACTTTTCTTGTCTTTATAAGGCATGCCATACATATACCCAACTGATCAGTGGTAACATAATCTGGAATCGTCTCTATGTTGGGCTTTAAGCCCCCTCGAGCTACCACCCATACATAATAAATTGGGATCGTCTCTATGCTGGGCATTAAGCCCCCTCGAGCTGCCACCCGAACATAGCCATATTGAGTTACTTACTTTATTTAATCTTTGAAGTTGTTATAGTGGTGGTTATAAGATTATGGATCGGTTATAACATTATGGATCCTTTTTGGAACAACAAAAGAGAACATCTAAAATTTGATAGTAAATATATATTGAGGTAATTTAGAACATTTCAAAGTGGAAACAAGGTCATTAGCTAGGTGGACAATATATGATGCCAAAGGATATGGAAAAGAGTAACCTTACATACCTTAACTTCACACCACGTTACTACAACAATTTAGCTCCTTCCTTATGTGTTACTCTACAATATAAGTGCATGATGGAGTTACATTAAAAGCTAATCACATTATAGCTTTACAACGCGGTAATTAACTACTTAACGGGAAGTAAAATTTGTCCGACCACCCCAACACATAGTATCTCATTCCAACCTCCTTTATACTTCCACGTTACTCTATTCTAGCTCCTAAATGGCATCCCATTGCCTTACCACAATAATGCTACCAAAATAGCCCATATGTTGACATAAATATTACAAACCGGTAGGATTACCTACCTAGTTTATCCTTTACATTTCCACTCCAACGAAACTCCATATATTCATCCCATAAGGTCACCCTACTTCCTTCCACAGTAACATACCAAAAATAGTTCATAATAGTTCCAAAATTTAGTTTAACATAACAAGAGAATATTCTTTTTTAACTACACTAAACGTTCAATTTACAAACACGTACAAACATTTCCATCAAGTCATACATACAAGGAACGACTTAGGGGCAGAACCACACTTTAATATATTGAAATTTTATCATCCTAACTTAATTTCTTCAAAACCTTAAGCCCCTATACAAGTTCAAACCACAAGGATGACAAATTCATTAAAACTAACACAAGTGGACTGCCAACTAATTAAGGGACTGCCCTATACATTTTAAACATAACCAACCTGACTTCCACACTTTCTTATACATATATTACATTAATCTACAAGGGTAAACACTTGCCAAGGCTTGCAAGGTGGAGGATTTGTTCAAGAATCCTAAAACGAATATAGGGGTTGCTGGTTTTAACCCTTGAAAGAAAGAGAGAAATCTAGAGATAATCTTGAAATGTTATGTGTTAAAAATGAGTAAAAAGACCAGCTAACTTGGTCTTATATTGAGCCCTCTAGAAGGCTGTTTTAATCCTATTTTTTTCAGCCACAATTTGGTCAAGTAGGTGATGCACCTACTTGGTTATATCAAGCAGCTCAATAGGTCAAAGTAGGTGATATACCTACTTACTTTACTAATGTCTATTGGGAATTTAACTTATTGGGCCTTTGGCAGATTTATTTTTGTGTTGGGCTGCCCTTACTCTTCTCCTTTCATTTTACTTAGTTTGGGCCTTCAAAGAGTCCATTATAATAGGATTTAATCTGATCCATTAGCTTAAGTAGGTAATACACCTCTTTGGTACATTTAATTTGGCCCAAATCTGATCCATAGCCTTAGGTCTATTAACTTGGTCTATATATCTCAAGTAGGTGATTCACCTACTAGCTTAATTAAGTCAAACAAGCACCTCACTTATGGTCTCCCCTTTGTCCAACTTTTTAAATCCTTCTATCTTAATCCACTACTTAACTTTAACTTTACGCTGAAATATGTCCTCATTATCTCTAGTTTAAATACTTTTATCCATGCTAGGTTGGTCATATAAGTTTCAGAAATGTACGGGGTGTTACACAAACAACCAAACATTCCTTATAGTATGAGGGTTAGCACAAGGATTAGCAATAACAAATCTATCACCACGCCAAGGGTGCACATATTTAACATATAACCAAACATCAAAATGAGCCACAAATAGTTTGTAACACAACAAAACAAGAGATACTTGGATTCATAGAAGACATTGATAAAGGGGTGAATCAAAAGAACCATGATGTTTAGGCAACCACACATGTGAGTCCTCAATGGTTCTATATTTAGAAAAGCACAAATCCCCCTGTAAGTCTAGTAACACATTATAGCCCACATGGCTATGTGTTATTTCATAAACAGGGTCATCCCAAGTTAAGACTCCACCAAATTTACTAGCTATCTTCAAGAATGGGAGTACTCTTAAAACATTATCGGGGTAAAATACAAAGGTATTCCCCACACAAGTTGGAAAATATATCTCATCCAAACCTATAATATCAAGTAATAACACCATGAAATAATCATATGAGAGAAAAGAAATGTTACTACTATACTTATCACCATGCAATCCAACAACCTTACTCATAACTTGATTGTCATTTAGACCAAGCATTTCATCAACAATGCCACTATTCAAATTATTATCGGGGTCAAAGGGAAAGGAAATCCATAAACATGGGTCAAGCATACACCTATTTTCCCCATTGGCACTTTCACTCTCACACAACATACTCCACTCAAAGGCAAGAGTATTATCATATGCAAACAAATAGTATAGGAAGGTGTCACGCAAGTCAACTTTATCCAAGGTGTACTTATGAGAAGATACACTCATTGATTCAAGTACATTAAGGCCTTGACCAAGAATGGGAACACACAATGATGAAGGGATAGTCATAGCACATACATCACCTTCCTTTTGAACACCATTCTTTCCAATAGACATACTATAATCTTCCAACAAGAGAGTTCCGTCTTCGAAAAGTGTTTCATCATACCATAGTGGATTCTTAATCACTTGGTAGCCTTTAAGAGGGGATACACTTCTATCATGCTAAAACACACCACTATGTATTTCACCTTCATTATTCATGACAACCTCAAACAAGGGATTATACTTAAAAACACATTCCTCCTCAAAATCCTTACGAGAAGAATAGGAATAGAATCACATTTCAAGGATTCATCATTTAGGTTCAATGACTTCACATGACTATCTACACTACCAACTATATTAGTGCCATCACTAAATTGAGGTTCCTTAAGTTCATCACAAAACTCCTCATTTAATGGGTCATCATTACACACAAGTTGATCAACACCAAAATCACTTGATAATGAACTATCATTTAAAGCACATGTATCAACACTAGATAGACACAAATTGATCTTACTAGAAGAATCAATTTGATGATCAATAGGATCAACTAGTGTCTCCACATTCTCAATATGCACATTATCAAAACATGAGAAAGAATCACATGAAAATGTACTATCATTCAAGGCACAAGTTTCAACACTAGGTGGACACAAATTAATCTTACAAAACAAATCAATTCGGTTATAAATAGGATCAACTAGTGTTTGAATACTCTCAACAAACACATCATCACTATATGGAAAAGAATAATTAAGCTCACATAAAAACAAGCTATCACTTACACTCAATTAGCAGCTAGCCACAAAATGATCTTTTACTTTCAATAAAGTTTAAGGTTTAGTTTTGTTACCTTAGATCGTAGAAATGATTGTCTTCACCTTGATTTTCCACATTGGAGCATAAATATTCTTTTGCGAAGATTTTTAGCAACTCATGATTTTTCATTGATCGAGGTGCCTCACTAGGCTTGCTTCCAAGGATACCTGTACAAGAATTAAGACAACTAGAAATGGAAGAGAAGTTACAAAAGTTAGTATAAGGTTGTGAAAACCCTCTTACATCACTCCTCACAATATCTCCTTTTTCCACTCTAGAGTTGTCACATATCACACCCTTACTCCTCTCAATATTTTGTCTCCCAATTTTATTTGAGGGAGGACACGTGCCAAGAATTCCTTGGAAAGGGTTTGGAGGTCTCTTCACGCCTAACTTCCACTTTGTATTGCTACGAGTAGACTTCATTTTTTTATTGGCTCCTCCTTAATCACATTTCCACACGGTGTAGCTTGCTTTGCTTGACTCCTTGATTTTAAGATCAAAGACCATTTGGGAGATCTTGTCAAGTGTTCATTTCATGGAAGCAAACAATTCATTTGTCCTCAAAGTACTAGGATCCTCAATTGGGAGTGGTTCACTTGTAATTTTTGCTTCAAGAATCCGCCTCTCCCAGTCATACACATCTTAAAATAATGAATTCTTTCTACTTCTATGGCTCATTGATCCTCTTTCCCTTCCTTTAACATCATTACTATATGGAGAACTAGTCACATTGGAATGAGGATAAGAAGTACAAGTTATTGCACCATAAGAAGTAGAGAATGTTCTTCCGCAATGGTCCACACGATATCTTCAAATTGGTTCCACCCACACATCTATACCCCCTGGACTAGGATAGGAAGTAGAACACAATGAGGAAGGTAATTCATCCTTAGAACTTCCCCTTCTATCACAATCCTCCTCAAAGGATTCGCAAGACATATGGGAGAAAGCATCGTACCTCACATCAGCTTCATCACCATGTCTATCATAATCTCCTGGACTATCATATCCTTTATAGGATTTACCATCGTACTAATGAGCTTTATTACTTTACTCACAAGCACTCAAAGAATCCTCATATATCTTATCATCACTATACTCATAGCTCATGTCGCTACAAGCATGGTCACTAATATTATCTCCACAATAATCCAAAGCAGTGCATGACATTATCCCTTATATCACCTTTTGTACCTACAAAACTAGCAAACAAGTTAATAATAAAAGTCTCACATCACTCGTATATAAACTCTCTACTCATCTTCTAAGGCTTCTTTCCCAAATTGATAGTGTTACTAGATTTGCTCAATCAATTCAAGGTTATCTATGCTTGTGGAGGAATGGATCCTTATGACTCTTAAAAGAAGGATGACTCAATTAAAAACTAACGGACTTGAATCAAGAAAATTAACAATGAAATAAAAGGAGAAAAGCACACAAAGAAAAGCACAAGAAAATAATTTGGACTCTAAGAACATGATAATATTTAGTAAGGGAATCTACTAATTATAATCAAGTAATGAAGTTAAAGTAAAGGAAAATTTAAGAAAAATAAATCAATTTACCAAGATTTAGACTAAAAAAATTAATTGGGAAGAAATTGGGTTGAAATCCATGAGAAAATGCTTCAAAAAGGTGGAGAAAAAACCCTGAAATAAGAGCTGAAAATTTGTCCCAAAAGGACACTTCAGGAAGCTTCCAAGAAATTATACCCTTGTACTTCCTTCCTTTTTTTTTTTTTCTTTTGGAATGTTCCCTTTTGTACTACTCTCAAACACTTTTCATTTCTCTTTCCTTTGGATTAAAATACCTTTTTGAATATTCTTCTTCTTGAAGATATGAAGATGTTTCAAGAACACCAAGAAAGGATATGAAGATCCAAAATTCACAAGTCCCTCGATTTAACTCGAAATTGTACTAAATTCGAAACCCAAGCTCCCCTTTCTATTGAGAACAAACTCCAATAACTTTTAAGCCTCGATTTCAAGCCAATAATTTCAGATTTTGAAACCCATTTGAACTTTTTTGCAAGTCATGAAGAACACCATGAACATGAAGAACACCCAAAATCAAACCCAATATATTTTTACTCCGTTTTAGCCCAAATTTTAGATCCAAGCTCCAAATGATTAGGAGAACAAACTCCAATGCAAATAAATGTCCAATAAAAGTATTTTTTTTTGAAATTTTTGCAAAAGTGTTTTTCACTATATTTTTTGAATTTTTCAGATTTATGAACCTAGGATTTAGATTCATAGAAGTGAATTCCTAGCCTAAGCTCTTATACCAAGATGATAACAATCCTAGTCGGAGGTGACTAAAATCGATATCGGAATGTGAAATTAAATAATAAAATTTAAGGATAGTTGAGAAATAAGAGATGAGAAGTGAAGAAAGAAAGGCTCAATTGGACAACAATTAAACTAAGGGAGAAAGAGAACTCAATCAAATGCACAAGAAACCATATACAATCCATAATATGATAAATTGATGATCAATCAAGCGAAGAAGATAACACAAGTAATTCGGGAATCCACCCTAATTACTCAATCTAAGCTAACAATTGAAATTGAACTCAATTACGACCCTAACCTAGAGTAACTAAATTCATGTCTATTCAAAACAATTCAATCATAAAAAATCTAAGGAATAAAATAACTAAGGTCACTATTTATAGTTATTGCCTTTTCACCAATAGTCTATTATAAAAATAGCCCAAAAGTGGCTACTTTATGAACTAACCCACAAGGTCCCTTCTTGATTGCCCAAAAGGCATCGTTATTCCCCATGGCCTTGTGTATTTATTGCTTCATACCTTTCTTTGGGCTCCAAGCTATCATCTATATATAGAAGCGCCTCCTAATGTGCTCTAAGCTAACCGTGCTCGTATCATCAATAAAGGTAGAACACTCAAATCATCTTCAGTTAAGCTCACATTTTAGATTTCGACTCAAATAGTATTAGTGAATAAGATTCTAGTACAAGAAACTCAAGAAGACTCAAAAATCAAAAATTCAAAAAGTTCAAAAACATTTTTCACTTTGGTTTTTGACTCTTTTCTAGATAAAAAACCCAAGACTAGAATCATGGGAGTGATCCTAAGCTCGGCTCTGATACCAAATTATAATGGGAAAAATACGAAAACAAGAAGATAATCGATAGATAATGAAGATAGACACAAGAAGGTCGAAGAAGTAGTAACTAAAGGATGTATCAAATTCTAAAACTCCGAATTACATTCAACTAAATGCACCTACCTCTTACGGTGACTAAGAGGGAATCATAACGCCCTCAACACCACACGTTTCTAAGCAAAACACTCAACCAAAGCTTACCAAAACTCTCTCCAGAGTATTGGTCATCAATATTCAAAGATAGCTTAGTAAAATAAGACCTAGAGTTATAGTATATCACAAAGGCCCAAAAGTGACCCTTTAGCAAATTCTAAAAATAAATTGGTTGCACTTAACGGTTCCATTGACTAAAAGTCAATGGGGTGACTAACCTCCAAGTCATCCATTACCTTTGGACAGTGTTGGTCCCTTCTTGGTTCTCCTTGATGGCTTCCTTAACGAACAGTCGAGGTGGTGACTGATCTTCATGTGAGTTGTCAGTCCTAGTTAGTAAGCCTCTTCATTTGCTTCCCTTTGGTGGCTCATGTGATGGTTGGTCAAGCCCTTCCTTTGATCTCCAGGTGAGCCTTCATACCTAGATAGTCCATCATTCCCTCCCTTTGAGCTCCTAGTTTGATCCTTAAGATGTGAAAGCCTTTGGGTTAGATCAAAACATGTTCCAACATGTCTTTTTTTATGAACACGGCTTGCATCCTTGGGAACTCTCGAGCTAGGCTCCTCGTGAAAGGCTTTAAGGTAATTTAGATTGTATCATGAGGGAAAGGCCCAAGAAGAAGATGAGTTTAGAGATGATGATACAATACAAAATAAGAGAAGAAACACAAAGCATGGAAAATCAAAGATAGCAAGGGAAATTATAAAAAAATAGACACAAGAAGAGGAAAAGTAAGCAAACCAAAGGTATATTAAACCAATTATCCTCAAATGATATCCTACAAAAGCACCTAACTCCTACGAAGATCGAGAGGGAAATTAATCCACTCACAACCAATGTTTCTAAAAAAATCAACAAGCTCCCAACAAGCTTAGAAAACTCTCTCAAGCGTAAGTTTATCCAAAATCATCTAAGCATAAGAAACGGGGAAATCCTAGCTATTTATAGCCATGGGCTATTTATTATAAATTAGGGCCAAAAGTGACCCTAAATGCCAAATACCCAAAGGGAGATACTCCTCCATCACCCATCCTCATCATGGTTGATCGCAAAACTCCTCTTCATCTCTAAAAAATCACCAACTACCTTGAGTAAGAATCCTTGGAGCAATTCTGCTTGTATCATCCTCTCCTTCTTGAAGTGAATTTGTCCTCAAATACAAGAGATCATTATTTTTAAAAACAAAATTCTCAAGGGAATCCTTAAAATTGAGAGGGTTAATAAATTTCTATACCAAGTAAAGTGGAAAGCAAACCTATCCTTCATACGGCAAAACCTCTTTGAATGGCACTGTCATGACCCAAAATCCCATTCAGGTCGGACTGGCACCCAAAGCCGATATGGCCCAAGAGAACCAATCTTTGCTCATGAACCTTCGTATGCATGTCCTCATATGAATCTTATTATACCTCATGCAACTATGCGAAAGATATGAACATGGAAACATATGCTATAAATATATATACAAAACTTAGCCATTGGGGCTATCACGTCGAATTGAACGTACATATCTTACATTCACATACCCACATATGTCTACAAAAGTCTCTAACAGATGCATCTATAAGGTCAACTTAAAGTCGGGACAAGTTCCCACTTTATACAATATTTAAACATCAAACCAAATATACAACTGCGACTCGGAAAGCTCCGAACCAACTGGAGCTCACCAAAAAAAATCTGCAAATGTTTCACAGCCTATAGAGGGGGTCTACTAATGCCTGGACCTGCAACATGTAAGGTAAGTCCCCCGAGGGGGTCAGTACGAAGAATGTACTGAGTATGTAAGGCTCATAAGAGATTCATCATACATAATAACAACAACAATGGAGTCAACATAAGAGGAATAGTAAATGTGAATAAACTCTCTTTCTATAGGTGAGGAACCATGAACATCTCTTTGGTTATTGTCATTTACAATCCTCTATATACCCCTTATTCAAGAGACTTGCCTCTATGCTCATCACCTTTTTATTCATCTACTTAGTTAGTAGGTTATAAAAATAACATTCATTAACATACATCCACTTTTGGTGGGTTAACATACATCCACTCTCATGGTGGGTTAACATATATCCACTCTCATGGTGGGTTAACATACATCCACTCTCTTGGTGGGTTAACATACATCTACTCTTATGTTGGGTTAACATACATCCACTGTCATGGTGGGTTAACATACATCCACTCTCATGGTGGGTTAATAACATACACACCTCTCTTCACTACTTACTTGTGAGATATTGATACTTTTATAATACATTATGGATCGTGATACTATCGGAAACACACATATATGCTTTACCTCATTTCTTTACTTTCAAGAGATTGACACCTTTAATAGTAAGGGGTGGATATAGTAACTCGCACATTACCTCTTCATTATTCCTATGAGATCTTACATAAGTAATTATATAATATCGGGCCTCAACCTTTGGTGGGCCATAGTAAATAACATAGCATAATATTGGGATTATTCCATCTTGAACTTATACCCTTTGATTGTGATCCATACTCAATGAAACATATAGTAACCATGCGTGCATTACTTCTTTACAATCTTATACCCTTTACATAGTTATGAGAGTGACACATTAGAGATCATGACATTAATTGAAGCACACACTTATATATATATTACTTCACTCCTTTACCTTATGAGATTGATACCCTTACTAGTGAGAGATTGGTACAAAAATAATCATAATATTATTAGACTTTGGATCATGAAATGATTGGAAAATGCTTTTAAAGAATAAATAAATTCTCTTTATATCTTACTCTCTTTGAGATAGTTCTTTTAGAAATTACAACGTCATGACATCTTTGGAACTTCAGTCAATGAATAAGAGATAAGTGAATCATAAGTCATCTAAGAATAGGACACATATGAATAACAATATATGTCAACCTGAATTGATATACTTCAAAACCTCTCGGAATAGAACAAGCCCAATGTCAATGTGAACAATATGTTGCAGAAGGATACCGAAAGAGTAACCTTACATACCTTGTATTCTCAATACAAATATACAATATAAATACGCATACAATAGTCCGCTCCTTCCTTATGTTTCACTCTAAAACACAAATACATAACAAAATTTACATTATCCACCAGCTACATTACAATGGTATATAACGACAATGAGTTACATGTTTGGATTTAACATGTCATCTCCCTCTTGACAATACCAAGTTTGAAACTATCACACCAATAATACCATTTATGAAATTATCATACCAATAATCCCACAATATTCCCAACATTTACCAATATCATAAACCACTAGCATGTCACACAAAATTCATACTTTACACTTCTCCATCACCACAACATCACAATTATTCCATCAAATCACTTCCATACACCTCACAACAACAAATCGGCCAAAATCCCATAATTTACACTTATAGAAAAATAACAAGTTCAATGACATAACCACACCATTGCTATTTTATCCATACCATTCTCTTTCATCAAAATCACAAGTCATATTTCAAGTTTAAATCCCATGGATAACACACTTTTTACAAAACACAAAGTACCATGTTCAACACTTCCAAGCATAACCAACATGATTTACATACTCTTCTATGCACATAATATGTTAAACCATAAGAATAATCACTTACCCAAGCTTGTAAAATGATGATCTTGCTCTAATGATGACTTAGGGTTTGAAGAGTCTAAAGGGGTGTTCTTGAGAATTCTAGAAAAAGCAAGAAAAGCATGTGTTTTTTTTTGTGTATTAAAATCTTATTTTTTGCCTCCTTTTATATACCCTTGAAGTCCTTTTCTAAATTATTGATTAGTCAAAAGAAGAATGGGTCATTTGACCCATTTTTGGCCCATGTCTTTTGTCTCATTTTGGGCCCTTTTTTAGTCCAATTCACTTAACCCATAAAATCAATAATTTATCATTCTTAAATCATTTCATACACGTTATAACAATATTACCACTCATGAGATTTATATTTGTAGCCTCAATCCCAAAAGCAAGCGATTTTAGCCATGTATGGCTTATTTCGACTAAAAGGGTAAAACCGTCATTTTGATGCCAAATTCGTTCACGAGTAATTTTACCACAGCAATATAATACTTCAATAATTTCATTTATATGCTCATGGTTGTAAAATAAATGTGGCAAAAATCAGCCCGGTACGTCCTCGGGTACCCTTGGGACTTAGAAAAATTTCCAACTTTTGAAAGGTGGACACAACCAGCCTGGCACGCCCTTGGGCGTGCCACCTTGATGCCTGTGGGCTAAAAATTTTAGCCCAGAGCATCCTAGCACGCCCCTGGGCGCGCCCCACCCCTTTTTTAAAAAAAATAATCATTTCTTCGACTTTTCTTCGCAGATTTGGTTAGATACTTCAAGTCCTATTCTTTAACTTACTTCTTACCTTTAATATCCTTTGCTTGGAGGTCCTCCAAGCCACGTTTTTATCCCCACAAATGCTCCATGAAATCACACAACACCTCCTATACAAGTATAATCACATGTACGAGGCCAAATTTCAATTTTCTCATCACTAACATTACAAAATACATACTCATGGAATCTCGACACCCAAGTAACCATTTTTCAATGTCGTCACATAGGTTTGGGAAGGTACGGGGTGTTACATTGTCCCCCCCCTTAGAAACATTCGTCCTCGAATGTTAACGATGTCGCTTCAATTACAACAAATGTATCTCTATATTAGCCTATACATATATAGACACTTAAAGCTCATAGATACTTACTTGTTATTGGTCTACTTCCACACTTTGAACCTTTTCTTTCATTTGAAATAAATATGGGTACGTCTATTTCATCTTTTTTTTCCAGCTTCCATGTAATCTCTTAGACTTGTTGATCTCTCTAAAGAACTTTTACAGACGCTACATCTTCATTCCTCAACCTCTTTACTTGTTGAATCCTTTTGGTAATTTCATATGACCTATATAACATGGATTTAATTTCCCTTTCTTTCCATAGAACGCTCCATAAGGTGCCTTTTTTTTTTATATTCTCATGATAACCCCTATTGTAAGCAAATTACACATGAAGTAAATGATCGTCCTAACTGCTGTTAAAGTCCTATAAGCAAGCTCATAAATGTTTATGTAGTGCATTCTGCTTATCCATCTTGTCTGAGAATTTTCATTTTATTTGGATTCCCACACTCTTCTGAAAAGATTTTTCCAATAGTATAATGTAACTTGAGCTCCCATGACTAATACAGTAGAAATTGGAATCCCCTGTATTCGTACTATTTCTTAATTCACAACTTTGCATAGTATTTAGCTGTATAAGTAATCTTGACAGGTAAACGTGTACTAAATTGGTAAGGTTGTCATCTATCACCGACCTGGAATTAAATTGATGAAATGTACAAGGCAAACTTGTGATGAAGCCTATGTTGATCATAGCCTTTTTCCACACTGGGAGATTTCTATATTGCATATACCCTCCAGACTCTTGATGCTCTACGTTTTATTTGTTGACAATTCGGATCATGAGTTACAATTTCTGCAATATTCTTTTCATGTAACTTTATCAATACATCTGTTTCAACCCATGGTACCTTTTGGTTGCTCCTAAATGAATAGAATTTCGTAAATTGAGCATTACAATATTCCCTCTTGCGTAAGATCAAATGCATTTGTCATAGAATCCACATATCACGTTTCTTTTTCAATTCAAAGGAACTAGGAGTTACATGTTGTCTTCCTTTCTCTTAGTTACAAATGAAGACTCTGCCGCATTATACACTATAATTCTTTCATCTAGAGTCTCATGAAGACAAACTATCTATACCCTTAGTATTTCCTATTGCTTTGCGGCTTAATGAACCGATTATCACATTTGCTTTCCCCGAATGTTGTCATGTCTCAACATTATAGTATTTTAATATTTCCAACCACCTTTGCTATCTTTAGTTTAGATCTTCCTATTTAAAGATATATCGCAAGCTCTTGAAATCAATATATACATCAACTTGAACCCCATACAAATAGTGGCGCCATATCTTTAAAGCAAATATCACCATTGTTAATTCAAAATCAGGTGTAGGCTAAGCGCTCTCCTGTGGGCGCAATTGTCTTGAGACATATGCTATTACGTTACCATGTTACATCAATTCACATCCTATGCAATGTGACCCAAGAACGATACAAGTTTTTGTTTTTTTTTTTTAACCAAAAATCATATTTAGCGAACTTTGCATATATCTTATGGTCATGAAAAATCCGTAACACTTGTCGCAACCTATTATCATGATTCTCTTGTGAGCTTGAATGTCATTTCTAAATGTGGTCTCAAACACATCTAACCATGGCTCATTGTATGGGGTCAATTTTCCCTTCTTTCTGAATTCCATTATACCTTTCATGAGTAACACTTTTAAGAGTACTTAATCATTTATGATCACCAACATCTACTATACCATTACGATATGTTTCTTTACTTCTAATAAATTCACCAACAGGTGGAGATAGTTCAAATGACTTATCTAATGACCCTTGTGTCCTATTAAACTCACAGTAGTCAATGGAGTAACATATGATAGGGTAAAGCCTGAATCAATCAATGCATATACGTCATGTGAAAATGTGGTAATATACCTAAATACCTATACCTTCATCAGGAGGTGCCTCTGCATCTGGCCGGTCCACTAAAGCATAGGTGCGATTCTGAGTTCCACTGGCACTGGCTAATCCTCTGGCACCTCTACCACGACCAGCAGACTGTACACCAGCCGCCGATGCCACATCGGCTGATCCTGTAGGTCGTATCATACTACCCGTAGGCCTCTGTGGTCATTCTCTCATCATGTGTCCTGGCCTACTACACAGAAAGCAAACATTCATATCAAACAAGCATTCACCTGAATGAAATCTCCCACAGTGCTAGCACAGCTGACGAGAAAATCTTATTGTTTGTGATCCATGAATTCCACTACTCTGTTCAGATGGACCACCTCTAGACCCTCGAAATTGAGAGTGAGCACCTGTTGTAGAATAAGAGAATAAGGGTCTAGGCGGTAACATTCGAGATCTAGATTCTCCTGGTGACACCATAGACTGCCCCATAGCTATCGCCCTTTTTGATGGACCTTCCTCAGATTTCTGTGTCCTTCTTCTTTGCCTTTGGTCCTCCATTTTCTGTGCGAAGGCCTGAATTCTGGCGATGTCCATATCTCTGTTCAAAGTTCCAATAGTACAGTCTTGTACCAACTATGGCTCCAGTCTATCCACATATCGATGGACTCTATCTTCCATGGTGGCTACTACATTTGGAGCATATCTAGCCAAGAAATTAAACTGTAAACTGTATTCTCTAACACTCATATTTCCTTGACGCAAATTTAGAAATTGGTCTGTACGTGCCTCCTGAATTTCATATGGGAGGTAATGATCAAGGAATGCCATTTTAAATTCTTCCCAACCAGCTGGGAGTGAATCAATACCCCTTGATCTTTTCCAGTCCTCATACCACAAGATAGCTTCGCCCTTTAGTCTATAAGCTGCTAGCTCAACCATTTCTACACCTGTTACGTGCATCACCTCTAGTGCTCTTTGAACTTGGTCCACAAAATCCTTTGGATCAGCTTTCGAATATAACCCTGTGAATATGGGAGGGTCTACTTTTAGAAATTCCTGTGTCCTGCGACTCGCTACTCTAGCCGCATCATCCTCATTTGTCGTTGGACCAGCTCGTCCTTGACTTTGTGCTGCCACTAACTGAGTCAACATATGTACTGCATTTCTAAGATCCTGATCTGTGGCATTCATTGGTGGTTCTGCAGGTACTTCTCTACCGACTGGCTCTTCCGGAGCTGGAAAAGTAGAAGAAGACCGCAATGAAATTTCAGCATTTGCTCCACCTTGACTAGCTTGGTCAGGTGGTAATCTACTCATTCCTTCTCCAGCAGGCAAATCTACCTGCTAACCGTTGCTTCTATCTCTTCTTGTGATTGGCATTTTACTATACCAAAGAAAAACAATTACCATGGTCAGATACAATGCAACTTAAAACACTGGCTCTATTGCACGATCTAGAAGTGAAGAAAAGAAACAACATCCTAAATGTCCCATAGCCTCTTACTTATAAATGTGGTGCACAACACATCGATAAGTAAGACTCTACTCAGACACGGCTTTATAGACACCCTTAGAACGACCTACTCTGATACCACTTTTGTCACGACCCGAAATCCCATTCGGGTCGGACTGGCACCCGAAGTCGATATGGCCCGAGAGAACCAATCTTTACTCATGAACCTTTATATGCATGTCCTTGTATGAATCTTATTATACCTCATGCAACAATGCGGAAGATATGAACATGGAAACATATGCCATAAATATATATACAAAACTTGGTCGTTGGGGCCATCACGTCGAACTGAACGTACATATCTTACATTCACATACCCACATATGTCTACAAAAGCCTCTAACAGTTGCATCTACAAGGCCAACTTAAAGTCGGGACAAGTCCCCGCTTTATACAATATTTATAACATCAAACCAAATATACAACTGTGACTCGGAAAGTTTCGAACCAACTGAAGCTCATCAAAAAAAATCTGCAAATGTTCCACAGCCTATAGAAGGGGTCTACTAATGCCTGCACCTGCAACATGTAAGGTAAGTCACCCGAGGGGGTCAGTACGAAGAATGTACTGAGTATGTAAGACTCATAAGAGATTCATCATACATAATAACAACAATAATTGAGTCAACATAAGAGGAATAGTAAATGTGAATAAACTCCCTTTCTATATGTGAGGAACCATGAACATCTCTTTGGTTATTGTCATTTACAATCCTCTATATACCCCCTTATTCAAGAGAGAGTTACTTTTATTCAAGAGACTTGCCTCTATGCTCATCACCTTTTTATTCACCTACTTGGTTAGTAGGTTATAAAAATAACATTCATTAACATACATCCACTCTTTTTGTGGGTTAACATACATCCACTCTCATGGTGGGTTAACATACATCCACTTTTTTGGTGGTTTAACATACATCCACTCTCATGGTGGGTTAACATACATCCACTCTCATGGTGGGTTAATAACATACACAGCTCTCTTCACTACTTACTTGTGAGATATTGATACTTTTATAATACATTATGGATCGTGATACTATCGGAAACACACATATATGCTTTACCTCATTTCTTTACTTTCAAGAGATTGACACCTTTAATAGTAAGGGGTGGATATAGTAACTCGCACATTACCTCTTCATTATTCCTATGAGATCTTACATAAGTAATTATATAATATCGGGCCTCAACCTTTGGTGGGCCATAGTAAATAACATAGCATAATATTGGGATTATTCCATCTTGAACTTATACCCTTTGATTGTGATCCATACTCAATGAAACATATAGTAACCATGCGTGCATTACTTCTTTACAATCTTATACCCTTTACATAGTTATGAGAGTGACACATTAGAGATCATGACATTAATTGAAGCACACACTTATATATATATTACTTCACTCCTTTACCTCATGAGATTGATACCCTTACTTGTGAGAGATTGGTACAAAAATAATCATAATATTATTAGACTTTGGAATATGACATGATTGGGAAATGCTTTTCAAGAATAAATAGATTCTCTTTATATCTTACTCTCTTTGAGATAGTTCTTTTAGAAATTACAACGTCATGACATCTTTGAAACTTCAGTCAATGAATAAGAGATAAGTGAATCATAAGTCATCTAAGAATAGGACACATATGAATAACAATATATGTCAACCTGAATTGATATACTTCAAAACCTCTCAGAATAGAACAAGCCCAATGTCAATGTGAACAATATGTTGTAGAAGGATACGAAAAGAGTAACTTTACATACCTTGTATTCTCAATACGAATATACAATCTAAATACGCATACAATAGTCCGCTCCTTCCTTATGTTACACTCTACAACACAAATACATAATAGAATTTACATTAACCACCAACTACCTTACAATGGTATATAACGACAATGAGTTACACGTTTGGATTTAACATGTCATCTCCCTTTTGACAATACCATGTGTGAAACTATCACACCAATAATACCATTTATGAAATTATCATACCAATAATCCCACAATATTCCCAACATTGACCAATATCATAAACCACTAGCATGTAACACCAAATTCATACTTTACACTTCTCCATCACCACAACATCACAATTATTCCATCAAATCACCTCAATACACCTCACAACAACAAATCGGCCAAAATCCCATAATTTACACTTATAGAAAAATAACAAGATCAATAACATAACCACACCATTGCTAGTTTATCCATACCATGCTCTTTCATCAAAATTACAAGTCATATTTCAAGTTTAAATCGCATTGATAACACACCTTTTACAAAACACAAAGTACCATGTTCAACACTTCCAAGCATAACCAACATGATTTACATACTCTCCCATGCATATAATATGTTAAACCATAAGAATAATCACTTACCCAAGCTTGGAAAATGATGATCTTGCTCTAAAGATGACTTAGGGTTTGAAGAGCCCAAAGGGGTGTTCTTGAGAATTCTAGAAAAAGCAAGAAAAGCATGTGTGTGTTTTTGTGTATTAAAATCTTATTTTTTGCCTCCTTTTATAGAACATTGAATTCCTTTTCTAAATTATTGATTAGTCAAAAGAAGAATGGGTCATTTGACCCATTTTTGGCCCATGTCTTTTGTATCATTTTGGGCCTTTTTTGAGCCCAATTCACTTAACCCATAAAATCAATAATTTCTCATGTTTAAATCATTTCATACGCTTTTCAATGATATTACCACTCACGGGATTTATATTTGTAGCCTCAATCCCAAAAGTAAGCGATTTTAGCCACGTATGGCTTATTTCGACTAAAAGGGTAAAACCGTCATTTTGATGCCAAATTCGTTCACGAGTAATTTTACCACAGCAATATAATACTTCAATAATTTCATGTATATGCTCGTGGTTATAAAATAAATGTGGAAAAAATTGGCCCGGTACGTCTCCGGGCACCCTTGGGACTTAGAAAAATTTCCAACTTTTGAAAGGTGGACACAACCAAGGGCGTGCCACCTTGCTGCCTGTGGGCTAAAAATTTTATCCCAAGAGGCCCGGCACGCCCCTGGGCGCGCCCCACCCCTTTTTTTAAAAAAAAATTCATTTCTTCGACTTTTCTTCGCGGATTTGGTTAGATACTTCAAGTCCTATTCTTTAACTTACTTCTTACCTTTAATATCCTTTGCTTGGAGGTCCTCCAAGCCTCTTTTTTAACCCCACAAATGCTCCGTGAAATCACACAACACCTCCTACACAAGTATAATCACATGTACGAGGCCAAATTTTAATTTTCTCATCACTAAAATTACAAAATACATACTCATGGCATCTCGACACCCAAGTAACCATTGTTCAATGTCGTCACATAGGATTGGGAAGGTACGGGGTGTTACAGGTACTTTTTTGGGAAGCATATTTGGGACGGTGACATCCCAATCACATGGGTCCTTTACATCATCCGCATTCTCTTCAAAAGTGTCAACCCCTCTTAGGTAGCCCACCTCTTACTCCACTTTCTCCTTGTAGTATATATAACCTTTCTAAAGTATGATTTCTCTCCAGGAATGACACTCATTTAATCGGAGACCCCATCATTTACATTTAAAGCATTGAGTACCCTTAAGATTAGGGTTGCCTCCCTCTATAAGAGGATATCTTAGAGCATTCTTCTCAATGGGCTTCTTTTCAAAAAATTTCTTAAACTTGGAGCCTTGACTCCAAGTTGAGGACACTTGATTTCCCTCCTTAGGCTTGGTGGATTTCTCCAACTTTATATCTCGCTCAACATCAATAGTTACTTCTAAAAGATCATCCATCTGGGCAAACTTGTGTTTGACATTCTAGAGGCAATTTCTTGATTTAACCCCACTTTGAACCAGATCTTGGTGTGCTCTTCATCCTCGTAGTAATCATGCTTCAAGAGTAATTTTTGGATTTCATCATAGTATGCCTTCAACACTCTTGTCTTCTTGTCTCAAATTGTACAACATGGCAATCAACCCTTGTCTATACCTCTCGAGCACATATTTAGATCTAATAAAGGACTTCATTATCTCCCATGGTGGATAATAACCTCCATGAAAAACTCTATGTATTCTCTTAGCTGACTCACACCAAGTCAATGCATATCCCTAAAATTGAACAACGACATAGGTTGTCTTATTACCATTGGCAAAATCATTATCTTTGACGATTCTATCATATTGCGAATCCTATTTGAGGTATCCTTATGGATCACTACCTCCTTGTAAACTAGGAAGAGTGACCTTGATAGAGCTCAGTCCTCCTATGTCACGACCTCCATTCCTGCCATGGTCCTTTGGACCATTTCCTTGACCACCATACCATAACCTCCTTCTACATCTCCCTCAAACTCTCCTTTAACTTCT
The DNA here is from genome assembly GCA_031232105.1 of Capsicum rhomboideum. NCBI lineage: Eukaryota > Viridiplantae > Streptophyta > Magnoliopsida > Solanales > Solanaceae > Capsicum > Capsicum rhomboideum. Next base: position 61,888,587 of record CP124710.1, on the reverse strand, counting down.
ACGGCTTGGTTGGTGGCATTTGGTAAAGTAGAGCTTGATAAGGTGGTTTTGGGTTTTTTGGTCTTTGGTAGTGTGGTGCTTGGACTTGAGGCACTTGATAGGGTAGGTAATAGGGTGGATTAAGACCTTGTTGGTTAAATTCTTTTGGTATTTGGTAGATTGGTTCTTGGTTGTGAGATGTTTGATAAGGTGGATTGAGAATTTATGGAGCTTGAGGTGGTGGTAGGTTTTGGGGAATTTGTTGGGATGGGTTAAATTGTAAGGGTCAGGCTATATTTCGTGGAGTTTGATTGGTGGTAGTAGTAGTAGGTAAGGGAGCATTACCTTGTTGAGGAGGATAGAACTGATAATGCACAAATACACCCTAGAATAGAATGTAAGCAGTCATTAGCAATATAATTACCCAACTTAGAGTCGGGGTCAAATCCACGAGGAAAGAATGCGATAGCCTTCACTTCTAAGTGTCAGAAGCAACTAGAGCTAATATGTGATGCTATAAAAATAATACATAAAAGTAAATGGGGGGTTATCATTTGTTAATTTGTAACTATTGAGACTTTTGTAATTTGGGACACACAAGTTCAAGATTAGAGAAGGAAAGTTGAAATAAAGTATATTACGGGACTTGGGGTTATGCCATCGTAAGAGTGAAATTACATATGGGTACTTTGAATATTTGACTATGTTTAGTTAAGAGCTATGGGTAGGTTAGATTATAGGTGCTTGGTATTGATTTGTCAACCAAACACCAAGGTGTCACAATTGGGTTCTTTCAAACACCTCAAGAGTGAATCTTATAAAACCAATCCAATACCTCAATTAACATCCTTACGTCTAAGAGATGCTATTAAATGATACATATCAAGTTATTGTTCACTCCCATTCCTCACCCTTATCCCTTTTGTCAAGAATGATAAGACTTCTATAGTTAATTAGAGTTTGCAACCTCTAATTTGAATGAAAACATGAAATGGGATTAAAACCCATGGCAATTATTTAAATAAAAAGTCAAACAAACAAAACCCATACAATTATAACATCTTATTGAAGAATAACCCCAAGTAGAGAATTTAGCTACTCATAGAAGAAGAGAGAAGAAAATCACCCAAATTCTCTTCCCAAACTTCCATTGAATCCAACTGTTTACAAGAATTTGATACAAAATTCACACAAAATTCAATAATGTAACTTGTTTCTCTTTAGGGTTTCACTCTCCTTGTCTATATCCTTCCAAAAATGCCCAAAAAGATCCTTTTCAAAACTGGAAAAATCCATTTTATAGCCCAAAAATTGCGTCCTTGGAAATTACGCTAATGCCACCATACCAGTCACCTGCTAGTGCAGGTGCCAGCGCAGGTGCCTAACCTGTACGCACAGGAGACCAGCGCAGGTGGCACTACTTTGTGCTGCTTCATTTCTAAATTAGACACCTGCATGTGCATCCCATGACATACGTGTGCAGGTGGCCCTTAGTCTCCCCGGGTGTTAATTTAAGCCTACTTTCTTCACTTTTCGCATTCCCATTGACTCGCATGGTTAGCTCGCGCTCATATTCATCCATTACCTGCATACAAGAGCTATATAACATGATTTATATCGAATCAATGTAAATTACAAGATAATTTAGGCTCAAATGTATTAAGAATTGGGCAAAATTTCAACTTATCAACTCCCCCAAACTTAAACTATTGCTTGTCCTCAAGTAATCAAGAATGTTTAAAATGAAAAGAAAAGGGTACTCTTAACCATGACACAACCACAAAGGACATCACTAAACAATTAAGCCTATAAAGTTCAGTCGGTTCCTCTAACAAGTCATGACAAACAAGCGAATCATGCTTTCTTTTCACAAGTCAATCTTTATCAACCAAGAGCATAAGAATTCAACAAGCCAATAATTTGCAGGTTGCGATGCTTCTCACGGTGTGACACAATATTTCTCAGAAATTGCCTCATCTCCAATTTGCAATTTGTCTTGCTCATTTTCCCAAATTGAAGGTGGGACATTACTTTCCATTTCAAGGTATTCATGCCTCTTACTTGTAAAAGTTTTCTCCACTCCCACAAGATAATGTGATTCCCTAGGGGCGTAAGGACAAAAAGAAATTTTGCTCACTCTCACAAAGAAATTCAAGTACCACACGTAGAACCATACGCTTGCCCTTTGTGTTATTCGCCAGTAATAGGGACCAACAAGGTTTTGAGTCACCAAGGGCTTGCGGGAAATGATGAAGGTTAGGTTAAGAGAAAAGATTTATGGATCAAGTGATGAGAACATTTCCCTAAACACAATCGCATTATCACTTCTTAGGCCCACTATGCTCAAGATTTTCACCTTATTTGCCCTCGCTTGCTTTGTCTTTGCTTTTCATTCCTTTATATATATATATATATATATATATATATATATATATATATATATATATATATATAACCCTCCAATCAAAATTCTCTCTTCGTTTGCTTTTGGGGCCCTTTCAAGAGACTTTCTACTCTTTAGCAACTCATGCCTCTCTTTTCTTTCTACAAACCTTTCTCATCATTTTATTTATTCATTTCTTTATGCAATAACCAAGCATACACCTCTCTTTACAATATTATATATCTCCTTTTTCCCTAACTTAACTTTTAATTCCATCTCAATCATTTTCACAAACATGTTTCTCCAAGCTTAGGCATTTGCCTATGTTGGTTCACATTAAAACCACGCGATGTGTTTACAGAGATTGGGTGATAGATAAGAAAAGGATTTAACAAAGACGAAAGTAGGGTGTCATAGTATGGTTATATCCAAGAAGAAAGTGGTGAAATGTTCAAGTGGGTTAACTAGGGACAAATGTTAAGGTGGGATTTAGGTCAAATGGTGGATCATAGTCTACCATTTGAGCACGTAAAGGCCTAAGGCTCCTCTCAATATCCACCTAAATAAAATGAGGAATATCGGCCACCAAGTGAGATATAGAGCTGTCATTTGCAAAGGTCATGGCTGCAACCTTAGCAAATGTCAATGTGGAAGACCGAAGAGGCTGCGCCGGCTGCGTAGTGTGTGAGGGAGGTAGTGCCTGAGGGAGATCATGATCTAAAGTAATGTCACCATGGATAGAAGGAGCCTCGGATGCATGAGAAGTCATAAGAGAGGTACTAGCAATGGTTACCTCTAACTTGGATGAACCGGAACCCTCACCCAACTTTCTCTTTAGGCCCACTGGATTATCATCATCCTGACTAGTTTGAATATTAATGACTCCCGGACATTTAATTTTTTTATCAATCTTTAGGAAGAGAGGAACCTTGTGGACTGCACATAATGTCGATATAAGAGCAAGAAAAGGTAGTAAAGTGCCCACTTGTTTTGATCGGAGTTTTATCACTTTAGCAATAATCTCTCCTGGATTGATATCCAACCCATCCATAATGCATACCACAAGTATAGCCCTTTCGATGGTGACATCTTGATCATTGCTGGAAGGAAGCAGCCGATTGCCCACAAAGCCAAGCCAATGCTTGGCCTGAATAGAAAGATCCCTTCGTTTGATTTGTACAATCCCATTTACCCATAGCGGAAGAACTTTAGCAATTGTTTAGGAAAGCCATGGAAAATGAGCACCCCCCCTAGCACTCACCTCTTGCTCTCGACCCTAGGTGCGCAATCACACCCAAAATATAACTTGTTTATTGCGAAAGCGGAGCAAGGCACCTCCACTCCCCTAACAAGCACACTAAGTAGGCAAGGTTGATCAGCCACCGGTGATTTATACTTGTGTTGATTGTGTCGAATGACGTAGGAGGCATAAAACTCCCTGACAAAATCTGGATAATAAACCTCGGGGGGAGACTCTAAGATTATTGTCTATGAATATTTCCCAAGCATACTTGTTGACTTGTATGACGATATTTGGGAAATGATCATGGACACCCTTCAAGATAAACACCTTCTTGGGATTGAAGCCCCGAGTATACACCCATTCACTATAAAGGTCACGTATTTCTTCGCTGGCAAATCTGATTTTGTCAACATCTTTGGCCAGTCCCCTTGAGATATCAAGTGTGCTTTGCACATCGGGGGTGTTAGGGTGTCCTTGTTGTGTTGGAACTTTTATCTTTGATGTAGTAGTAATGGACTTGTCTTTGTCCTCGGGCTGATCATTCCTTGCACCCTGCGACATTGATTTCCGAGGAGACATTCCCTAAAAAGAACAAGGAAACAAACCACACAAAAACAAAAAAATAAAACATGTTTTTGGATTTTTAATATGTAAAAGAAAATGAAAACTATGTTAACTAATGTGAATGCAAGGCAAAATGCTATATGAAACCATCTCAAGCACAACTCATTCCATCTTGAAGTGCACAATCCATCATGACCCTAATAGAAACAAAAATGACGTTTTACCCTTAAGAATGGTGTCACCTAATCTGTCATCACAAAACTATGAATGTTTTCTATGAACAATTATGCTTATTAACTCATCTTACCAACAAGAAGCACCACTTATACATCATGCAGTAAAGAAATGCATTAAGAATCATGACACTTGAAAGATCATGTAATTCATATCTCTTTACTACCATGTTATAACCAATAATTTAGTGATGAAGAGGTGCTCAAAGTAGGCTCAAGAAACCATGCTTAGGTATCTTAGATTATTCACAAAGAAAGTGCAAAGAAATGCTCATGTAGGAATTTGATCAAACACATGGAGTGCATAACATTTGGGTACTCAAGAATTCCCCAACTTGTATGTAAAGCATCACTTCCAAGTCAAATAATTCCCAAAACATCACTATTACACCATAAGAAATCCATATGAAGCAACTCTTCACAATAAAGAAGCTAAAAACATGATTCACCATTTTTGTCCAAAAGCTTCGTAGTAAGAGTAGACCAAGTGACTTACCAATGGTAGTGACAAGAGAATGTGGAAGATTAAGAGCCCTTGAGTTCTAGTGGGTGAAGTGTGCAATCTCCTTTGAAAGTGCAAGTGAGAAGATGAAAAGGGAAAAATTTGAGCCTAAAAGTTGAGAGGCCGATTTTTGCTCAATCTTTTCTTTTTTTGAAATTTTTATGATGGAAATATGGGATGGTCTTTATGGTTATAAAGAAATGGATTGTGGGTTATGGGTTTCATTTTAGAGAAAAGAGTGGGTCATATATAGGCCGGGTCAACCCAGTCAACCAACAAACTTTAAAGAAAATTGGAACCCCACCTGCGCTCCACCATACGCACGCATGTGGGGAGATGGGCACGCAGGTGGGCTGTCTTACTTGGGCGGAATTCCTGGGCATTGGAGCATCTGTGGAGGGTCGTTTGCGCCCTCATACTGAAGACCTGTGCATGCAGGTAACTAAACTGGCCTCTAGACAGTGACCATTCTCGCCACCTGCATTGGCTAGACTGCGCACGCATGTGCCTGGCCTGCGCCCGCAGGTGGCTTCTTTGCTCTAGTTAGATTGTTGCACTCCACCTGATGGTCTGTTGTGTCCCAACATGCATGGGCATGTGGGCATGTGCGCCAGCAGGTGGTTGTTTTAGCTCAAAATATTGTATCCAATCTCCCACACTTAGTATTATTCACCTGCATCCACTAAAACAACTAAGAATTAGCAATAAAACAACGAATAGCTCCACCTCAAGATTGGGTCTTAAAGGCATTTCATGCCTCCTCGAGAGACCACCATGCTTTTGACATTGAATGCAAGTCTTTGCTAATTCGTGCGCATCACGGTGGATGGTAGGACAATAATACCCACACTAAAGGAGTTTCGCTGCGGTTTTCACACCACCATGATGGCCACCAAAAGGAGAAGAATGGAATGCTACAAGAATGGATTTTATCTCCTCTTCCATGACACATCGCCGTATAATTCCATCTGTACATTCCCTAAAAAGATAGGGTTCATCCAAAAAGTACCGCTTCACATCAAGGAGGAATCTTTTCCATTGATAGTAACTCAACTCATCAGGAAGAAGTCCGCTCACTATATAGTTTGCATAATCAGCATACCATGGTGGAGTGCTCTCTTTCAAGCTCATGACAAGTTCGTCCGGGAATGTATCATCAAGATCAAAATCACCCTAAATTTTCTCATTTTTCTCAAGGCGTGATAGATGGTCGGCTACTTGATTTTCACAACCTTTTCGATCCTTCACTTCAAAGTCAAATTCCTGAAGTAGTAGAATCCACCTTATCAGTCAGGGTTTTGCTTCTTTCTTTTCCATCAAATACACCTTTATGCCTAAGAAATAAGCTCAAAATTTCTCAAACCCATAAACCACGGCTAGCAATTCTTGTTCTGTAACAGTGTAGTTCTTTTGGGCATCATTCAATGACTTGCTAGCATAATAGATGGGATGAAAAAGTTTCTCCTTTCGTTGTCCAAGCATAGCTCCCAATGCTAGCCCACTAGCATCATACATGAGTTCAAATGGTTGTGACCAATTTGGGGTCACTATAGTCGAGGCTGAGACAAGCTTCTCTTTAAGGAAATTAAATGCCTTCAAAAACTCTCCATTGAATTCAAAATTTTCCTCCTTTTCAAGGAGTTTGCACATCGGATGGGAAATTGTAGAGAAATCTTTAATGAACCTCCTATAAAAACCTGCATGGCCAAGGAAACTCCGAACCCCTTTGACAGATATTGGAGGTGGTAGCTTAGCAATGACTTCCACCTTGGCTTGATCAACTTGGATTCCTTGGCCCGATATTTTGTGTCAAAGAACGATCCCCTCCTTAACCATAAAGTGGCACTTCTCCCAATTCAACACAAGATTATTCGCCACACATCTTTCAATCACCTTCTCCAAATGTTCAAGGCAATCTTCAAATGTATCACCAACCACTTAAAAATTATCCATAAACACCTCCATAGAACTCTTTACCATGTCAAAAAAGATAAAAAACATACACCATTGAAAAGTGGTCGGTTCATTGCATAGCCCGAAAGGCATGCGCCTGAAGGCAAAAGTTTTATAAGGACAAGTAAAGGTAGTTTTTTCTTGATCTTCGGCTATGGAATTATAGACTGAATATCCATCGAGGAAGCAATACCAACCCCTACCCTCCAACCTATCAAGCATTTGATCCATGAAGGGCATGGGGAAGTGATCCTTCTTGATCCATGAATTTAACTTTCTATAATCAATACACACTCTCCAACCCATGACCGGACGGACAGGTATAAGATCTTTATTTTTATTTGGGACTACCGTGATACCACCCTTCTTAGGAATACATTGAATTGGACTTACCCAAGTGCTATCCGAGATAGGATAAACTACACCCGCATCAAGCCACTTGATGATTTCCTTCTTCACAACTTATTGCATTGGAGGATTTAGTCTTCTTTGATGTTCTACACTTGCTACAAACTCGGGCTCAAGCTTGATCTTGTGAGTTCATATACTGGGTGGAATTCCAATAATATCGGATATAGTCCATCCAAGTTCCCAAATATACTGAATCACCACCGATTTTAGCACCTCAATTTGCCAAGATGACAAGTCTTTTGCAATAAAAATGGGTAGAGTCTCACCTTCTCCCAAGAACACATACCGGAGACGAGGTGGCAATGGCTTGAGCTCAATTTGTGGTGGATCTTCAATTGAAGGCTTTGTGGGGGGAGTTTTCCAATTTTTCAAGTCAAGGTCCAACCTACAAGGATTTTTTGGGTAAGACCCAAAACCTTTCAAGGATGCAACTTCTTCGTCATATCTTTCATTCCCTTCACTTTCAAGATTCCACAAGACCCCCACCAAAGGTTCACTAACAACTTCAGCCTCCATAGTATTAGCCGCTACATCATCAATCACATTGATTACGGAGACAACTTGTAAATCCATAGGTTGTTTCATGGACTTGCAGACATTGAATGACACCTCCTCATTGTTTACTTGGAATTTTATTTCACCGTATTCAACATCAACTAGAGCTCGACCGGTAGCCAAGAATGGTCTACCAAGAATTATGGGGACCTCATGGTCAATTTCACAATCCAAGATCAGAAAATTGGCCGAAAAGATGAAACGATCCACCTTCACAAGTACATCATACAACACACCCACGGGTCTTTTTATAGAGCAGTCGGCCATCAATAGTCGCATTGTTGTTGGCTTTGGAACTCACAAACCTAACTTCCAAAATCTGTCTAATGGCATCAAATTAATACTTGCCCCAAGATCACATAAGGCTTTCCCAAATTGATACACCCCAATAGTACATGGGATAGTGAATGCCCCCGGATCATCCTTCTTCATAACCATCGTACTAGACATTATAGCACTACAGTTATGTGTAACTTCAATTGTTTCGAAGTCCATGATTCTTTTGTTTGTTACCAATTCTTTCATAAACCTAGCATACCCGGGCATTTCTTGTAGGGCTTCCAACAATGGTATATTTACCGAAAGGTTGCTAAATTTTAGAAAGGAATTTCTTGAACTTTGAATCATCTAAACCTTGCATAAATGGAGGAGGGATTTTAACTTGTGGCTTAGAGACAACCGAGTTTTCATTTAGTTTTGTGTTACCATAATCAACCACTTATGGGCTTACCTCCTTCGCTTCCACTTTTTCTGACCCGTCAACACTTTGCTCTTCCGACATTGGAGTTTCATCTTTTGAATTATCAAGCCGAGTTCTCGTTTTGCTCACTTGGCCTCCATCACCCTTATCACAAAGGTTGTCATCAAGATTTACAACATCATTTCTAAGTGTTCTCCCACTTCTAGTAACAATGGCCATGACGTGAGCGACATTTTTTGGATTCACCACCATGTCACTAGGGAATCCTCTTCTTTGTCTTGTATTCATTTGGGAGGAGAGTTGACCCATTTGGGTTTCAAGTTGTTTTATCTAAGCCGAGTGTAAGATGACAGTTTGGTTGACATGCGACAAATCCCCTTTCATTTCCCTTAACATCTTATCCTTTCCTTTGACTCCCAAGAGGATACGAGCAAGAACATATTTATTCATATATTTCTCCGGATCAATAGAGGTTGCTTCTTTACCCTTTGACCTATCATGCGGAGGAACATACCTATCATAGTCCCGATTTGCATCTCGCCAATCACAGTCTCTATCTTTATCCCTCCAATCTCGTTCTCTATCATGATCCTTCCACTCAAGATCTTTCCAATCACGGTCTTTATCCATCCAACCTTGAGTCCTTCCCTTCCTTTGGTAGGTAGGGCGGGAACCCCCCGCTTGGTTCGGCATAAATCGGATCTCTTCATCAAGAGTCTCCGCTTATTCATCATCATAGCTCTTAGCATCCTTGGAAGCAACAGCGTTAACCACCTTTGGTGTTGAACCCATTATATGCTTAGTGAGGAGTTCTAGTTGTGTCATCATTTTAGCCATACTCTCGTCTCTCTCCTTATCTTTCTTTCTTTGTTCTTGGCTTACAAAAGATGCAGAGGGAGCCCCCACGGCCACCTCGAAATCTCTTGTATGCCAACCTCAACTTTGTTTGGTTACTTGGTCCAATAATGTCAATGCAACACCATAAGTTTATTTTACCAAAGACCCTCCAGTTGCATTGTCTGGAACCATTTTGTTCAATTGATCTAATGCTCGATAAAATATTTGGAGAAGCATCTTATCTGGAACCTCATGAGTCGGGTATTGCATCAATTTTGTGTTAAACCTTTGCCAAGCCTCATGTAATGGTTCACCATTCAATTGGTGGAAGTTAATAATCTCATCCCTCAATTGTAACATCCGGGATGGTGGGAAGAACCGATCCAAGAATGCTTCCATCAATTCCAACCATGTAGTGATTGAACCCGCGAGCAATTGCCTCAACCACAATGCGACCTCGCCCGTTAATGTGAAGGGAAAGAGTCTCAATAGGATGGACACTTGTGATATGTAGGCGATATCAAATGGTATGCACACCTCAATGAAATTTGTCAAGTGAATATTTGCGTCTTCATGTGCTTGAACCCCATACAACCATTTTATTTGAAGGAGGTGAAGCATCACACTAGTAATGTGAACACTCCATTGCCATCTGCAGGTGGGATGCGGATGGCACTAGCTCTCCCAGTATCTGCCAAATGATCTTCATCTTCAAAATGTCCGTCAAATGAAGCGGAATGACTACCATGTTGACTCATTGAATCATGAATACTTTGGTTATCACCTGTAGAGAACAAAAACAAAAAAAAAATAAACTTACACCACGGTAAACACAAGTAACTTATAACACTAAAAGAAATGAACGCTACATTTCAATCCCCGGCAACGGTGCCATTTTTGATAACGCTCAAATACACCCTAGAATAGAATATAAGTGATCGTTAGCAATATAATTACCCAACTTAGAGTCGGAGATGAATCCATGAGGAATGAATGCGATAGCCTTCACTTCTAAGTGTCAGAAGCAACTAGAGCTAACGCGTGATGCTATAAAAATAATACATAAAAGTAAATAGGGGGTTATCATTTGTTAATTTGTAACTATTGAGACTTTTGTAATTTGGGACACACAAGTTCAAGATTAGAGAAGGAAAGTTGAAATCAAGTATATTACGGGACTTGGGGTTATGCCATCGTAAGAGTGAAATTGCATATGGGTACTTTGAATATTTGACTATGTTTAGTTAAGAGCTATGGGTAGGTTAGATTATAGGTGCTTGGTATTGATTTGTCAACCAAACGCCAAGGTTTCATAATAGGGTTCTTTCAAACACCTCAAGAGTGCATCTTATAAAACCAATCCAATACCTCAATTAACATCCTTACGTCTAAGAGATGCTATTAAATGATACATATCAACTTATTGTTCACTCCCATTCCTCACCCTTATCCCCTTTGTCAAGAATGATAAGACTTCTATAGTTAATTAGAGTTTGCAACCTCTAATTTGAATGAAAACATGGAATGGGATTAAAACCCATGGAAATTATTTAAATAAAAAGTCAAACAAACAAAAACCATACAATTATCACATCTTATTCAAGCATAACCCCAAGTAGAGAATTTAGCTACTCATAGAAGAAGAGAGAAGAAAATCACCCAAATTCTCTTCCCAAACTTCCATTGAATCCAAGTGTTTACAAGAATTTGATCCAAAATTGACACAAAATACAAGAATGTAACTTGTTTCTCTTTAGGGTTTCACTCTCCTTGTCTATATCCTTCCAAAAATGCCCAAAAAGATCATTTTCAGAACTAGAAAAATCAATTTTATAGCACAAAAATTGCGTCCTTGGAAATTACGCTAATGCCACCGCACCAGTCACCTGCTGGCATAGGTGCCAGCGCAGATGCCTGACTTGCGCACGCAGGAGACTAACGCAGGTGGCACTGCTTTGTGCTACTTCATTGCTCAATTAGCCACCTGCGTGCGCATCCCATGACATGCGTGCGCAGGTCGCCCTTAGTCTCTCCGGGTGTTAATTTAAGCCTCTTTATTTACTTTTTGCATTCCTATTGACTCGCATGGTTAGCTCGAGCTCGTATCATCCACTACCTGCATACAATAGCTATATAAGATGAGGATTTATATCCAATCAATGTAAATTACAAGATAATTTAGGCTCAAATGTATTAAGAATTGGGAAAAATGTCAACTTATCAAGAACATGTGGTGATGAGTTCTAGGAGAAATAGTAGTCGAAGTCTCTTGGGCTTCCCCACATGAGGTCTCTTGGAGATATTTTTGTGGAATAGTATTTAAGAAGTTAAGATTCCACTCCACACTTACCACCCTTCCATCTATATTCATCACTCTCCCTTCCATATTTGATATCTTCTCATTCATGTTTGATATCTCCCCCCTAATCATATTTATATCTTATCGCAACCCCACGATAGCCTTGACCAAAGTATCTAAGTTTGCCCTGCCCGTGGTAGGTCGGATATCATCTTCTTGTGCCATGGTACCTATCAACAAGATACTCAACACAACTAACAAACAAGCTTAATGTTAGTGGAATCAAAACTCATAATCACTAGTGTTTTTACACTTGGATTGTCTCATAAATAACTCAAACTTGTTGAACTTTGCTTGTTCTTGTTGGTATATGAAGTGCCAATTTTTTACTATAGGTTAGAATGGATTCTTGTTGAGAGAAGAACGGACGACTCAATTGAAACTAAAGGACATGAATCAAAGAATTTAACTAAGAAACAAACGAAAAAAGCACATAAAGAAAATGACAACAAAGAAACAGACCCAAGAACTAATCAACAACTAAGTAGGGTGATTACTAGTTGTTAATTTGTATTGGAATCAAAGAAAATTAATCAAGAATCAAAGGAACGAAATTAGAAATCAAAATATAAGCTTACAATTTTGAACCCTCTTGATGGTTCAAGTGGTGGTCCGTCAAGTTGTAGTGGTACGTCAGGGGTTTCGTCAAGATTAAACAATGTAGGTACTAAGGGAGCTTGGGGGTAATGGGTTGGTTGGAAGTCCATCAACCATTTGGTGGTTTGTCAGACCAGCTGTCACACCTTAACCATAATGGGTTTTAAGTGGGCTTGGGGTGACAATTCCTGTGGTGATCCATCAGTCTTATAGTGGGTCGTCAAGGAGGTCGTCGTCAAGCTCAACCAGAAAGTTTTCCAACCTTGGTGGTAGTGATGGTTTGGGTTTGTGGATTGCCAAGAGTTTGGTGGTTAGTCACACAAGCTATCCACAACAACCAGATTCGGTGCAATTTGGACTCCATGTTTGGAGGTTGAATTCTTTGATTTCCTGAATTCTTGGAGCCCACTTCACCTCGTGTTTACCCATTATGGGTCCAAAAACACTTTTACCCAAATTTTCAACAAGGGTTTTGCATCAAGTTGTACTTTCTTTCTTCTTCTTAACCAGGAACACCATGAATAAAGATGAAGATTTCAAAAACCCAACTCACTCATTTTAACTCAGAATCACACCAAATTCGAGATTCAATCTCCTTTTTGTATGGGTAATAAATCCCACTGCCTCTCAACCCTCAATTTCACTCCAAGATGCTTGGTTTTGAAGACCCATTTCAAATTTTCTTCAAGCTCAAATTCAACTATGGTAGAACCCTCAAATCAACTCTGATTAAGCTCAAATTTAAGATTTAGACTCTATTTATGCTATAGAACACTATTCTTGCATAAGATACTCAAGAAGACACAAAAAATCAAAAACTTAAAAATAGAAAAAGAGACCCACAAGACCTTTTTACCCCCTTTTTTGTGATTTTTAACTTTTTTTCTTCAATACTACAACCCAAGACTAGAATTGTAGGAATGATTCTAAGCCCAGCTCTAATACCAAATGATACATTCCAAAATATGAGAAGAAACACAAAGCAAGGAAAATCAAAGATAATAAGAAAAATGATAAAAGATAGACACAAGAAAAGGAAAAAAATGCAAACCAAAGGCATATTAAACTAATCATCCTCAAACGATATCTACAATGAGCACTTAACTCCCATTGAAGACCGAGAGGGAAATTAATACACTCACATGTAATTCCCGTGCATGCTTCTGATATTTTGCTAGGAATACCATTGCAATAGGATCATTCCACCAAATATAATAGAAGAACCAATCAATATTCTATTGAGGAATGGTCAGAAGTTTTTACTTCATCCTCTTTCACCCTTACAAGTAAATGAAGTACATCAAAATATGAGAGAGTTGAAGTACAAAGATAGGAATGAAGGGAAGAGGAACCCCATACAGAAGAGGTTGATGAAGCAGAAGATAGGAGAAAGTTGATGGCATAGGGTCAAATGGTTATGTTGGCTAGAAACAAGGATCTTTTCAACGAAGTTGATGAGGATGAGCCCATGCTCCTCCTAGCACATGCTTTTCTAACTAACCAATTTACACCTCTTATTTCCCATTTTATTTCCTTTATTTTGAAGGAATATGAAGATGTGTTCCCGAAGGATATTCTATAAGGATTGCCCCCTACATTGGTGAATTGAACACCAAATTGACATCATGTAGGGTTCACAATTGTAAAACAAACCGGCCTATCGAAGCAATTTGGAGGACACCAATACGAGCATGATTAGTGTGGGGTACATTAGGATGGGCTTCTACATATGGATGATAGCTTAGATCTTGGAAAAAGCCATGGAGCAATAAATACACAAGGCCATGGGTAATCAAGAAGCCATTTGGGCAATCAAGAAGGGACCTTGTGGGTTATTTTATAAATAGTCACTTTTGGGCTAATTTTGTAATAGATAATTTTTTCAAAGGCAATAACTATAAATAGTTACCTTAGCCATTTTCTTTCTTAGTTTATGATGTTTATGATGAATTGAGAGATTTTAAGTTTGTAGTTTCTAGGTGAAGCCTAGCATTAGATTAATCAAGAAGTTGTTAATTGTAGTTGAGTGATTAGGGTGGATTCATGATATTGCTCATGTTAACTTCTTTCGCTTAATCAATCATAGAGTCTCCCTCTTTGTGGATACAATTTGGTTGTCTCATCTTTGATTGAGTCCGAATTCTTTTTGTTTGATTGGATTCAATTGATATGTGAAGGTATAAAGTCCTTTGTTGCTCATAAATCCAATCAAATTTGGAAAATCCCACATATACTTTTCTTTATTTCAATTTTTTGCATTTTTGATTCTAGTTTTCGACTAGGATCATTATCATTTTGGTGTCAAGAGCCAAGGTTAAGGTTTGTTTTCATAAATCTTAATCTTGAGATTTTGATCTCTTCAAAAAAATTCCAAAAAAACAAAAATCTTCCAAAAATGCCAAAATAAATTTGGAAAAATTTCTATTTTGATTTGTTATTTTTGACACTTGATCTTGATTCCCTAGTGTTTTTTGAGCCTAACTCTCGAATTTCAACTTATTTGGAGGTGCAGAAGTGAAGTTACCATTGAAGGGTTTGATACTTTGTGAATTTTAAATAGTGGGCGTATTTTTGACTTGAAATTGAAGGCTAAAAATTAGTGGGGTTTGTTCATGGTTTTGAATGGAACACATGGGAAAATTTTGTTGAATTTGGAGCAAAAACGAAGGAGTTAAGAGGTTTTGAAGATTGAGTTTTTTTTTCTTGTGTTCTTAAGTAACTTCATCTTGTTCTTGGAGAAGAAGATAAAAAAGGTACACTTTGATCCAAAAATATTTGAAGTCAATGTTGGTCAAGTGTTAGTGGGTCCACTTGTGGAAATTTGAACAAAAAAATTCGAAAACTAAAAAAAAATTGAAAAAGAAAAAAATTGAAAAAAATTCCACATGGACATACCACATCAACAGTAAACTGTCAAAGTCAACCATTGACTACCAACAAAACTTCATATCACCATGTCCAACCTCCCTACTCACGCCACATGGCAGGTGAAGCCCAACTTCAGAGGCCAAAAATCTGCAGGTTTTACACCTAGTTTTTGTTTTTGGGGTCCTAAGTTTTTGAGACCTAAAATTTTTTCTAAGTGTCCAAACATCGTGATTCTTTTTTTGTTCTCTTTATCCTTCGATTTCTCAACTATTTAACAATTAATAACTTTTTAACTATTTGTAAAACATCAAATCATCACATCAAATCCTTTAAAGTGATGAACTTCTTTGAGGCATCAAATATTTTCTAAGTGTCCAAATTTGGTGATTCTTTTTTTAAAATTTTTCTCCTTTGATTTCCTAACTAATTTAAAAGTAATTAAAATATTTAATTACTTGTTAAATAGTTTTAAAACATCAAATCACTTCTTTGATTCATCAAATTAAGAAACACAAGTAATTTTTCTACTTTTGTTACTTAGTTTTTTTTTTTAGTCCGATTTTTTTTGTGCTTCTTTTCTTCTACTTTTCTCATCTTAATTCGTAGATAACTTCTTAATTCAAGTCCTTTAAACTTTATTTGATTCATACTTCTTTCAATAGTCACAATAATCCACTCCACCATAAAAATAGGTGATCTTGAATTGATTGAGCAAAGATAGTTCACAAGCAATCTTGAGAAGAAGTCGTAGAGGTGAGTTGAGAGCTACATACGAGTGATATGGGGATTTTATTAATAACCTTGTATGTTGATTTTTGTAGGTACAATGTCTAATCACTTTCCTTATAACAATGGAGGAAGGAGCTCGGTGAACAACATGGGGGACATATACCAATGTGTCAAAGAGAGTGACCAATATGAATGAAAGGGTAGTTGAAACAAATGAAAGGTTTGGAGGTATGAAGGAAAGGGTGTTAAGGATGGATAGTATGAGTGAAAGGAGGTTCCATATGACAATTCAAAGTGAAGAAACAAGAAGGGCGTCGGGTAAAGAATCCAACCTATACTACCCCCAACCAAATTAGAACCAAACCTACCCTCAAACTATATTTTAAATGAACCCGAGCAATGTTAGCCAAGCACCTACACAAAATGTATCACATATATCCTTGCATGCACCTTATGTTCCAACCCAATAACACTACCCACAAGTACCTACCAAGATATCTATTATCAAAACCCTCTTTATGATTAAATGTGTAAAAAGGTTAACCCGAATAAATGGTGGAAAGGACCCGAAGGCTCTGGTATGAACCAACGCATGAGATGTCTAGGGAAATGGGATAGTGGAGGTATATAGGGATAAAGGAGGAATGTGAAAAAATCGAAGTGATCGAAATGGTGGTCAAGGTATTCCGAATCAAGGGATGGGTGACAACATGGTGAGTCTTTCAATGCTCCAAGATAAAGTCAAGCTATTCAAGCTCATGAAAACACAAAAGGGGAAGATCAAGACTTTGGAGATAATCATGATATACCTCAATATTCTTCTCCTTCTATCATTTGATGTTATAAATGCCAAGGTGAAAGACATATAGCTAGAGAGTGTCCACAACGGAGGTCAAATATGATTTTGTGTGATGGACCTTGTGCTAAAAATGTGTTGAGACTAAGGTTAGGCATGATAAAGTAACCTCGAATGTAGATGATGAGAAATTGGAGAAAGGTTAAAACTCTTTTTATGATCTAAAGCAAATCATAGGGGATCTTTCTAAAGAGGAACATGAAAAGTGTGAACCAATTTCATGCAAGGTTCAAGATGATGGATCGGGTATGTTACTTGGTCATTAATGGTAGGAGTAGTACTAATGTGGTGAGTTGTACTATGGATGATAGAATGAAGTTTCCTACACAAAGATACCCCAAACCATACAAACTCTAAAGGCTCATTAGGAATGATGAAGTAGAGGTAACCAAGAAAGTAGTCGTGAATTTTAGCATTGGCAAGTATCGACATGAGGTGTTATGTGATATTTTGCCCATACAATCTTGTCATATATTGTTTAGTAAATCTTGGCTAGACAATGGGGATGTCTGATATCAAGTGGATTCCAACAAATACTCATTCATATTTGGAGGACGAATTCACACTCTTATTCCATTACCACCTTATCAAGTGAGTGAGGACTACAAAATAATAAGAGAGCTCCGAGAAGAACTTAAGAGAGAAGAAGAACTTGAGAAGGAGGAGAAAGAATTGTCTCAAGAAGGGGAGTTACCTACAAAGGAACCTCCTATAAAGAAGCGGGTGGACGATCCTTGTGAAGCATGTGTACAAGATAGGAAAAAAAGCTCCAACCCTTGTTCCTAAGGTATGTACCTGCCTCCTCCTATTCCTAGTGATCCTTGGAGACATGATGATATTTTCCTTAGGGTAAGTAGAATCTTGGAAATGAGTGTTCCCTTACCATACCATGAGAATATTAAAGTCTCCAAGATTCTTTCATGAATTATTTATTTTGTGCTTAAATTGTGTGAGCTCCATGTTTTGGATGTCAACTATTCTTTTTGTTTGGAAAAGAATCCATGGTGCATCTATGATGCCCAAATTATGTGTTTACTCCTTGACACACTTATGTAGTTAGACAAGTTTAGGTATTAGGACATATTCTTAGGAGCATGCTTCTTGCCCAAATACCATCTTGTTAGCACTCCAGCCTTAAACTGTGTATTTGCAATTGTGAACCCTCAAAATGAGTTAAATGCACTTCATTCCTTCCTTTATTCCTTGTTTGCATATCATGACCTTTTACTCAAATGTGATCTCATGCTTGTGAACCCCAAGGAAAATATGGCATTGACTATTTTGGGAGTTGAAAGCTCCTTATCACCTTCATAGTGTTGGACAAGTTGAAGTTTCAAATGAGACTCTTGGAAGCATGTTTCATACTATGATAGGAGGGAACCCAACTTTTTGGGAGTATTATTTGATATGGAGTGATTTGATTCCTCAATCATTCTAGTATCATGGCTTAATTGGTGAACTTCTTTTATTTGGGAAGTTGCTTGATAGAGAGGGTTGTTTTATGCTTAAAATATTTCTTCTTATCTACCGATGTCCTTATCTTTTGGCACGCCCTAGATGAGAATAATGAGCTTAACACCTTTTTCTACTACCTCTTTGTATTTGATGATACCTATGATTATATAGGATTTGTTTGTTATGGAGGTAGAGATATGTGGGTCTTTTACTTCTTTGACCCAAAGTAATCCTTATGGGCGATTGCACCATTTTTGGTGAGGTCTTATTGTGAGGCAATGAAACAATTATGTCTTATGGCTCCTAAAGTATATGTGATATCATCTCTTGAGATTCTTGATGTCGTTAAGACCTTTGTAGTTTCCTTGTCTCATGATGTTGCTTATGACCAGTTCCTTTGCACCTTATATGATGAATAGATCTTATTCAATAGAAAGGATAGTTGGTTGTATGTCAAATGTGTGCCTCCTTGGCAAGTTGTTATGATTGATAACCCATGTGGTAACCATCATTCTATGCGGATATTTTTGTTGTTTGTCCTTCTCATATTTTTGCAAGGTTCAGATTTGAGGACGAATCCTTTTGAAAAAGGGAAGGATAATATGAGCATGGTTAGTGTGGGGAACATTAGGATGGGCTTCTACATATGGATGATAGCTTAGAGCTTGAAATAAGCCATTGAGCAACAAATACACAAGGCCATGGGCAATCAAGATTCCATTTAGGCAATCAAGAGGTCATTTGGGCAATCAAGAAGGGCCCTTATAGGTTATTTTATAAATAGTCCCTTTTGAGCTATTTTTTTAATAGATTATTCTTCCAGAGGAAATAGCTATAAATAGTTGCCTTAGCCATTTTCTTTCTAAGTTTATGATGTTTATGATTAATTGAGAGCTTTTAAGTCTGTAGTTTCTAGTTAAAGCCTAGCATTAGATTTATCAATTAGTTGTTAATTATAGTTGAGTGATTAGGGTGGATTCCGGATATTGCTCGTGTTAACTTCTTTTTCTTAATCAATAATCGAGTCTCCCTCTATGTGGATTCAATTTGGTTGTATCGTCTTTGATTGAGTTGGAATTCTTGTTGTTTGGTTGGATTCAATTTAGAGGTGAAGGTATAATGTCCTTTGTTGCACATAAATCTGATTGAATTTTGATAATTCCACATATCCTATTGTTGATCTTGTTCTTGATCTTGAAAAAAAAAAAAGAGAAGTGGGTTTTTAGATATTTCTATTTTGGTGTGGCTTTTAAGGTTAAAATTTGTTGGAAGTTGTTCTCTATGTTGAAGAGAACATAAATTTGAAATTTGGTGCTATTTGGAGAAGTTTTGCAA
This sequence comes from Capsicum rhomboideum, assembly GCA_031232105.1. NCBI lineage: Eukaryota > Viridiplantae > Streptophyta > Magnoliopsida > Solanales > Solanaceae > Capsicum > Capsicum rhomboideum. Next base: position 61,869,028 of record CP124710.1, on the reverse strand, counting down.
GATCCACCATTTTTGGGTTTGAAGGTTGAATAAATTAGAAAATGGGTTTGAAAATATAAAACTTTTGGTGTGGATTTGAGGCTTAAAATATTTTGGGTTGTGTGCGGGAGGTTGAAAGGAGTTCGGATTTAAAATTTCATCAAATCTTGAGCTCATTTGAGTGAGGGTCAAATTTTTGTGTTCTTGGTGTTCTTGAGGATCTTCATATCTTAAAGGAAAGAATATATCCAAAAGGTGTTGTTTGATCCTAGAAAAGAAGAAGAAAGGAAAGAAAAGGTGTTAGTACAAAGGACTATCCAAAAAGAAAAGAGAATATTCTAGGAGGAGAATCCAATGAGGGCCCATAAAGGGGGAAAAGTTGGATTTCCAGGTGCACTATCCAGCCAACCTGCGCCCCAAACTGCACACCCAGGAGGGTCATCTATGCAGGTAGGTGGCCAACACAAATCACTAGACAACTTTTTATTTTGCACCAGCGACCCTCATCTATGAAGGCATGTTGCGACTTGCGTCCGCACGTCACCCAAACGTACCTCAATGATCATAAAACTCATTTTGCTCAGGTTCCATCATCTTAGTTTCATTTCTTTATTCCTTATTTTATTTCTTGATTCCTAAACTAATTATCAACGGGTAATTGTCCTTACTTAGTTGATTGATTAGTCTTTGAATCCATTTTATTTCTTAATCCATTTTCTTTGTGTGGTTTTCTACTTTTATTTCATAGTTAACTTCTTGATTTATTCCCTTTTTGTTTATAATCGAGTCGTCTGTATTTCTTTAAACATGAATCTATTCTGGCCAAGAGTAGAAAGTTACACCTTGTGTACCACCGAAGTATAAGAAATCTTCAACATTAGCCGATCCAATTGTGATGCAATCAAAGGTGTGTAAACGCGAGTGATTGTGAGCTTTTATTTTACAAACACTAACATTGTTTGTTGTCTTTGGTGAGTGTCTTTTTGTAGGTACAAGAAAGAATGTCAAATACCTTTTCCCCATCTAGGAATACAATATCCTATACATCTCTTTCTAATGAACAAATGTCAAGATATGGGAACCAAGGAGGCTATGGGAAAAGTGATATAAGTCTCAATTCCATCATGAGCTTCATTATTTGGCTCACAAGCACTCAAAGAACCCTCATGTTGCTCATCATCAATATAGTCATAGCTCATGTATCTACAAGCATATTCAATAATGTCAAATCCATAATAACCCAAAGCTATGGATGAAATTCACCCTTATATCACCTTTTGAACCTATAAAACTAGAAAACAAGTTAGTAATAAAAGCCTCACGTCACTCATATATGAGTTCTTAACTCACTTTCAATAGCTTTTTTCCCATATTGATAGTGTTACTAGCTTTGCTCAATCAATTCAAGGTTATCAATGCTTGTAGAGGAATGGATTCTTGTGACTCATGAAAGAAGGAAAACTCAAATAAAAGTAAAAGGATATGAATAAAGAAGTTATATACAAATTAAGATGAGAAAAATAGAAGAAAAGAAGCACAAAAAAATTGGACTAAAAAAACAACTAAGTAACAAAGTAGAAAAATTATTTGTGTTGCTTAATTTGATGAATCAAAGAGAGAATTGGATAATTTAAAACTAATTAACAAGTAATTAAATAAGTTAATTACTTTATAAATAGTTGAGAAATTGAAGAAAGAAAGTGTAGAAAAAGAATCAAGAAATTTGGACACATAGAACAATTTTTGGAAGCTTACTAGTTTGAGCGTCCCAGCAAGCGTCTGGCCCTTCCTAGGGTACTGAGTTATAGAAGCTTACTGGTTTGGGTGCCACCGCAAGCACCTGGCCCTTCCTAAGGTACTGAATTTTTTTTGTTAACATGGCAGTTGTTGACTAGAGTTGACGGCTGAGTTTGTTTGACTTGGTTGCTAACGTGGCGCCACATGTAAAACCAATTTAATTTTTTTTTTGAATTTTTTTTTTTCAAATTTCCACAAAATAAACCCACTAACACTTTGACCAACTTTGACTTCAAAATTTTTGGATCAAATTATACTTTTCTCTATCTTCTTCTTCAAGAACAAGATGAAGAAGCTCATGAACACTACAAAAACCCCAATCTTCACAAATTCATAACTCCTTCATTTTAACTCAAAATTCAACAAAATTTTCACCTACATGCTCCTTTCAACACCATGCAAACTCCACTAATCTTTAGCCTTCAAAACCAAGCCAAAAATAAATCCATTTTTTAAAATCTAAAAACTTTCAAAAGCTTCAAACCATTCAATGGTAACTCAATTTCTACACCTCCAAATCACACAAAATTAGATCTAGGCTTAAAAAATACTAGGGAATTAAGATATAGTATAAAAAACAACAAATAAAAATTGGATGACATGCTAGATGAGTTGAATGGTTCTTGTGTGTTTTCAAAAGTTGATCTTAGGATTGGGTACCATCAAATTCGGATGAATCCCGGTGATGAATCGAAAACTGCCTTAAAGACAAAATTTGGTCTCTATTAGTGGATGGTTATGCCCTTTGCTCTTACTAATACTCCTAGTACATTTATGCGATTAATGAACCATGTGATGAAACCGTTCAAAGAAAAATTTATTGTGGTGTACCTTGATGGTATCTTAGTTTATAGTAAATCCATAGATGACCATGTTAAGTATTTAAAGTGTGTTTTTGATGTGCTTAGAAAACAACAATTGTTTGGCAATATTGAAAAGTGTTCTATTGGTGTGGATGAGGTTGTCTTCTTGGGATTTGTTGTAAGCTCCTACGGTGTTGAAGTGGATGAATACAAGATAGATGTTATACGAAGTTGGACAACTCCACAATCCATTAGTGATGTGAGAAGTTTCCATGGGTTGACTAGTTTTTATAGAAGGTTTGTCAAAGATTTTAGCACCATAGACTCCCTGTTGACAGAGGTAGTCCAAAAGGATAGACCATTCAAGTAGAGTTATGAGCAAGCGAAAGCATTTGAAACCTTGAAATCCATGCATAGCTCCGCTCCCTTGTTGCAATTACCCAACTTTGATAAAATGTTTGAAATAGAATGTGATGCTATAAAGGTATGTATTGGAGCCGTCTTAATGCAAGATCATATGCCCGTTCCTTACTTTAGCAAAAGGCTCAAAATTTTGGTAGAAGATCAATCTTTTATGCATTATCATTTATCCTTTCAAGCACTTGGGAGGGTCTATCACCACGAGGCATTAACTTAGCTTTCATTTAGGTTGGGAACCTATCCTTATGAAGATATACCCATACCCAATCACCCGGTTTAAGTACAAGCCTTTTTCACCCCTTGTTCACCTTCTTTGCTACCTCCCGATTCTTCCACTCAAGGCAAAGTCTCACCTTCTGATGCATCTTCTTCATTGCTTCCACCATTTTGTTTCCATCTAAGCTAATCACAATATCATTAGACAAAGGAGTGAGATCCAAGGGGGTAATGGGGTTAAAGCCATAAACACATTCAAAAGGAGTCATACCAATAGTCTTATGAATAACTCTATTGTAAGTAAATTTGACTAAAGGTAGGTGATTTTCCTAAGTGTCCATCTTTCCATTAACCACGACACGTAACATAGAACCTAAATTCCTATTCACAACCTCGATTTGACCATCAGTTTGTGGGTGGTAATACTTGGAGATAAGCAATTTAGTGCCATGCCTACCCCACAATGCTCTCTCAAAGTGACAAAGGATCTTAGAGTCCCTATTACTAACAATGGTATTAGGAATTTCATGGATCTAAACAACATGTTCAATGAACAAGGTTTCCACATTAGAGGCATCATCACACTTGTTAAACAGGATAAAGTGGGCCATTTTTGAGAACTTATAAACAACAACAAAATTACTATCTCTTCCCCTTCTTGTCCTAGACATACCCAACATAAAGTTCATATAAATATCAAGCCAAGGACAAAGGGGAGTAGGAATTAGGGTATATAATCCTTGAGGGAGAATCCACAATTTTGCACTTCTACAATCTACACATTGACCGCATACTCGTGCAACATCATCACATTTTCAGCCAATAGAATTATTCCTCTAGGATGCCAAGGGTCTTGCTAATTCCAAAGTGACCCATCAAACCCCCATCGTATGCCTCTCTAACAAATAATTCCCTCCAAGAGCTCGAGCTCACACACAACCTTTTTCCCTTGAACAAAAATCCATCAAACTTGGAATTGAGTATAGATGACCTATCCCTAATCCATTGTTCCCTTTTCCATTCCTCACAATCTTTAAAGATTTGAGCAATTTGTTCATGAAGAGGGACGTGTTAGAGCAAATTTTATTCTCTTCAAGGGATTCCATGTGTTAAAGACCAAACCAGGAGCTCATAGGGAAGAATACACCCACTACCTAGGGGTGATGATCTTCCATAAGCTTGGGGAACCATCTTATGAGCCACCAAATAAAGGCAAGAAATACCCTTCACTGTTTTGGGGTGACAACTTGGGTGACAATCAGTCACCACCCTGGCTGACCATCACATGATCCGTCAAGAAGTTCAAAGAAAGAAAGCACACTATTTTGGAGTGACAGATGACTTGATGACCCATCACCCAAGTGACGATCCGCCATCAGATTCGTCGTAGCCACCAGTCCACTTACTATGGCTATTTTCTAAATTGATGCAAGGGTTATTTTTGGGCCTCTTTGTAATAGAATATAAACAGACACTTCTAGGTTTTATTTTCCTTAGTTGGTTTTTCATATTGAATGGACCAAACACTTAAGATGTGATTGGAAAGATTTTGTTGAATGTTATCTTAGGAACAAGGGTTTTAAGGGTGTTTTGATTCCTACTTGGTACACGTAGAGATTAGGTGCTTGTTGATGTTATAATTTAGGGGTTTTTGAATTTAATACATTCAATTGTTCCTATTTCTTCTATCTTCTTTGGGTCTATATTCATTTGTCTATTGATTATCTCTTGTTTTCTTAGTTAAATTTTATTTTCATAATTTGCCTCGTATCACGCATGTTGGGGTGCATATCGCTCTAGCATGTTATCTAGCTCCTCTCGCCTTCTAATGACCTCTCCAATGGTCCTTGATCTCTTTTGACTACCTTCATCAACACAGAAACACTCCTTCAATTGTATAAATATGGGTTCAAGCATGCCTCAATTCATGAATATTCCTTGGAGTGTTTGTAGTTCTCATGCTTGGCTTCTAGTAAAAGTTCTTGAGGTAATTGTCTTATATCATCCTCCCCATCTTGAAAAGAGTTTGACCTCAAATACAAATCCTAAAAACACATGAGATGGACAAATAACCAGTATATCTTATAAGCATGAGGGCTAACACAAGGGGTAGCAATAATATTTCCACACCAAGGGGGCACACATTTGATACACAACCAACAGTCCTTCCTTTTCAATGAAATAACTCATCATACATTGCATAAATGTTTTGGCTATAATAGGCATCATGAGACAAGGAAATGATAATGGGCTACATGCAGAAAAAGAAAACTAACTACGAAAACAAGAAGATAATTGAAAGATAATGAAGATAGACACAAGAAGGTAGAAGAAGAAGGAACTAAAGTATACATCCTAAAATCCCTAATTACATTCACCTAAAAGCACCTAACTCTTATGGTGACCAAAAGGGAATTGTAACGCCCACGAAACTATATATTTCTAAGCAAAAACACTCAACATAAGCTTACCAAAATTCTCTCAAGAGTATTGTTCATCAATATTCAATGATAACTTAGGAAATAAAAACCTAGAAGTTACTATTGATAGTCTATTAAAAAGAGGCCCAAAAGTGACCTTTTGAACAAATTACAAAAATAGCCATTGGGTCGTGCTGCTTCATATTGGTAGATAACTTGGCGATTAGTTAAGTGTGTGACTAACAACCACACAAACAATCATAGTTATCCAGTGTGCTTCCCTACTTCGACTCATGTTGATGGTTCCTTTGAAGGCTGGTCAAGGTGGTGACTGACCACCATATAAGCAGTCACACCTAGGCAGTGTGCCATCCTCTTGGCCTTGTCTTGGTGGCTCCTTTGTGGATTGTCACGCCTCTGAATTATCTCCAGGTGAGACGTCACACCTATACGATCGACCATTCCCTTCTTTTGAGCTCCTAGTTTGGCCCTTAAGAAGTGAAACCCTTTGGGTGAGATCAAAACATGCTCTAGCACGTCCCTTTTCATGAACATAGCTTGCGTCCTTTGGAGTTCTCTTGCTTGGAGTCTAGTAAACGGCTTTAAAGGTATTCAGATTCTATCATCCTCTCCTTTTTGAGAATAATATGACCTCAAAATCACAAAATCATCATTCTTAATCATGTCAAATAGTGAAAGATCGCACACATTGAAGGTGTTGGGAACTTAGTAATCCGGAAGAAGGTGAACCTTGTATGCATTATCATTTATCCTCTCAAGAACTTGGAATGGTCCATCACTTCAAGGCTGACTTATACCTTCTATGAGTTGAAAATGGATCCTTCTAGAGGTGTACCTACACCCAATCACCTAGTTCGAGCATAAGTTTCCTCTAACCTTTGTTCAGACTTTTAGCCACCACTTGACTCTTCTTTTCATGGCAAAGCCTCACATTATCATGTAGCTTCTTTATAGCCTATACCATCTTATTTCCATCTAAACTAATCACAACATCCATAGACAAGAAGGTGAGATCCAAGGGGGCTAAAGCCATAAACACATTTAAAAAGAGGCATACCAATAGTCGTTTGCACAACTCTATTATAAACAAATTCGACTAAAGGTAGGTGATCCTCCTAAGAGGCCATATTCCCATTAAACACAGCACGTAATATAAAACCTAAGGTCCCATTCACAACCTCAGTTTGACCATCAGTTTGGGGATGGCAAGACATGGAGAAAAGAAATTTAGTACCAAGCCTACGCCACACTGATGTACAAAAGTGACTAAGGACCTTAGAGTCCCTATCACTAACAATTGTTTGGGGAATCCCGAGAATCTTAATAATGTGTTCATTAAACAAGGATGCCACATTAGAGGCATTATCACACTTGTGACATGGGATAAAATGGGCCATTTTTGAGAACCTATCAACAACAATAAAAATACTATCTCTTCCCTTTTTTGTCCTAAGCAATCCTAAAACAAAGTCCATAGAAATATCAAGCCAAAGGCGTAGGGGAGTGGAAAGTGGGGTATATAATCCTTTATTTAGAAGTCACAATTTTATGCTTCTACAATCTACACATTGACCACGTACTCGTGCAACATCATCATGCATTTTCGGCCAAAAAAAATATTCCTCTAGGATTCCAAGGGTCTAGTCAATTCCAAAGTTACCCATCATACTACCATCGTGTGCCTCTCTAACAAATAATTCTCCTACAACTCCCTTATTTTGTTATATACCAAATTCACTTGTGAAGGTGAAAGACGATAAAGTAAGAACTTTCTGCCATTCAACTCAAGAGAAATCGATTGGTCCTTCTATCATGTTTGGTTGAATGATCATATTTTCATGGTTTTCCAAAAGAAATATGACAATCTTGTATAGGAACTACATTATATAGCACCTCATCTTGATAATTCCCAATATTGAACGGAATCACAACATGTCTAGTCACTCTTAATTCTCTACACTCATTTAACTATTGGATCTTGTACGGTGTGGCATGCTTGGTTGTGGGTAACTTCTAGAAATATACCATGGTAGCACTAGCAAACTTAGCACAACTCGTACTATCAATGACCAAAGAGCACACATTCTCCTTAATAAGACATTTCAAATGGAATAGATTCTTCCTTTGACTCAGATCATCTAATGCTTTAATAATTATTGCTCGTCTTACCACATAGTTTGAAATAATGGACTCTCCTTCTTGAGGCCAAGCATCTTCAATAGAAGCATTCCTCATCATTCCATGGGGTACGGTAATCTCTCCATCATTTTGTTTTTCCCCAACATACTTTTTATTTTAAAACTCATCTTTTTCTTGGGCCTTGGGCCTGTTCTTCACAATCCTCCTCTTGTCCCATCTCTTCTCTACGGTAATACAACATTTTTTCTCTTAGGATGACCTTTATCCTGTTAGGACATTCACTCACCTTCTGACCCCAACCTTAACATTTAAAATATTAGAAACCCTCAGGATTAGGAGGTGGATATTTGTTACCTTCATTCCTTGGTGGATACTTTGGATTAGCCTTATCTACAGGATTTTTGTCATAGGACTTGTTGACGTACTTTTTCTTGTTCCAACCTGATGATGATTGAAATACCTATTTGTTCTTGCCTGAAGAATTAGTAGATGAGTATCTTTTAGGCTTGAATGTTTCCTTCTCATTGAGGTCTTTCTTAACATCCAAAGTCGCTTGAAAGATTTCTTCAGTAGTAGCGAACTTATGACAAGTGATCATAGAGGAAATCTCCTTGTTCAACCAAACCTTGAAACGGATGATGGCATGTTTCTCATTCTCATGTTATTCAAGCTTCAAGATCAATTTCTAAAAATCATCATAGTAAGACAAGACACTCTTGTTCCCTTGCCTTAAGTTGTGCAACTTAGCAAGCAACTCATGTCGATATCTTTCCGGCACATGCTTTTGTCTCATAAGGTGATACCACCTAAAATACAAAAGATAGAAACAAACTATAAATATAAGGATAATGGATTGAAAATCAATAGCTAGACATAAGAATATAAGGAAAAGGCCAACCAAAGGTATTAAAAACAACAATCTTTCTTTGGATTACCAACGAACACCTAACCTCTTACAATTGACCAAGATGGAATTTGTACGCCCTCGAAACCAATATTTCTATTGGAAACATTCAACAAGAGTTTACCAACACTCACAAGACTATTTATTAGAAATAATAAACAAAATATAATGAATGGAAAGACCAACTATTTATACCTATGGGCCCAAAAGTGACCTTAAACATAGTTATTGGGCCCAAAAGTGACCCTTAAAGAAATAAACCCAAATGCCACACATATTGACGATGCAATAAAGTACACTACACTATTCCAAAGTTTCTCTGTTGTGCCAAAATATCCAAAAAGGGTCTTAGCCTGTGTGGTCTCCATGTCCATCACCAAAGGGTACACCGAATGGCACTGGGTGTGCTAATTTAGATGTCCTGTGCTGAATTAGACAGATTGGAGTTTATGGCTTGGTTGTCTTATTGGCTTGTTCCTTTGTCACCTAACACTTTCTCATCTTCCCTCCAAGAGACCCTCGTCATATGAAACCTTTGCTTTATAGTCAAAACTCTATCAACTACCTTAGTTTTCGTGAACAATGTGTGCATCCATTGAAGTTCTCTCACTTGGATTTATAATAAACGTTCTTGAGGCAATTCATATTGTTTTATCCTCTCCTTCTTGAAGAGAATTTGATCTCAAATTCATGGTATCATCATCCCCAAGAGCCTCAAAAAGTGATAGATCGTACATGTTGAAGGTGTTATGCACTTGATAGTCCACTGGTAGATCAACCTTATTAGCATTATCAATTATCCTTTCAAGCACTTGGAATGGACCACCTTCTATAGGAATAAACTTTGTATTCCTTTGAGTTAGAAATCAATCCTTGCAAAGGTGTACCCACACCCAATCACCTGGTTTAAGTATAAGTTGGTTCCTTCCTTTGTTCACCCTTTTACCCACCTCTTGATTCTTCTTCTCAAGGTGAAATCACACCTTCTTATATTGCTTCTATATGGCCTGCACCTTCTTGTTTCAATGTAGACTTAACATAACATCACTAGCCAAGTGGGTTAGATCAAAGAGGAATAGGAGGTTGAAACCATAAACACATTCAAAAGGAGTCATACTTATAGTTGTGTGAATAACTCTATTGTAAGCAAATTCAACTAAAGGTAGGTGATCCTCCCATCAGGCCATCTTCCCATTAACCATGTTGTATAGAATAGAACCTAGGGTCCTATTCATAACATTGGTTTAACCATCAGTTTGTGGATGGCACGATGTAGAGAAGAGCAACTTAGTGCCAAGGGTACCCACAATGATCTCCAAAAGTGAATAAGAAATGTAGAGTCCCTATTACTAACAATGGTTTAGGGAATCCTGTGAGTTTTAATAACCTGTTCAATAAACATGAATGCCACATTGGAGGCATTATCACACTTATGACAACAAAACCAACCATTTTTGTGAACCTATCAACAACAACAAAAATGCTAACCATTCCCCTCTTTGTCCTAGGAAACCCCAAAAAAAAGTTCATAGAAATATCAACCCAAGGGTGAAGGGGAGGGGGAATTGGGGAGTACCATCCATGAGGGAGAAGCCACGATTTGGCATTTCTACAATCTACACACTGTCCACATACTCATGCAACATCAGCACACATGTTCTACCAGTAAAATTATTCCAAATAGACCCAAATACCACACATATTGGCAATGCGCCACATTGCACTGCACTTTGCTAAAGTATCTCTGCTGCACTAAAATGTCTATAAAGGTTCCTAGCTTGTGTGGTCTCTATTTCCATCACCAAAGAGGTGCGTCGAATGGCACTGGGGTGCGCTGATTTGTATGTCCTATAGAATTGGATAGATTGGAGTTCTTTTCTTGGTTGTATTCTTGGATTGGTCCTTTGTCACCTAACACTTTCTCATCTTCCCTCCAAAGGACCCTCATCACATGAAACCCTTACTTTTTAGTCAAAACTCGATTTTCATGAACAATGCTTGCATCATTAAAGTACTCTCGCTTGGCTTTTAGTAAATGGTTTTGAGGCAATTCAAATTTTATCATAAGGCCCTTCAATTCATCCCATGGTTGTGGTTTTCCCTTATTAAATAATTGTTAAAACCTCTTTGTATATTCCCACCATGTAATATAAAACCCTTTGAATTGGTCTATGGTATAACCACTATTCTTGACTTCAATAAGATCATTGACTTGAAAGATTCTCTCATAAGTGGACTCCCATGATAGATAAGCCTCAGGATCACTTTCTCCCTTGAAGTCTGGAGGACTAGTCTTGTTAGAATCGATCCCTACATCCAGACCTCCATTTCCTCCTTGGTTATCATTATAATTCCATTAACCTTCACCTTGGGGACTATTTCACAAGTTTTCTCTTCCATGTGGCACCAAACCAAATCATCCTCCTCGGCCTCTAAATCCACCTTGACCCATTGGTTTATTCCTCCAATATTCTATAAACATGGCTTCTTTATCATACTACTCAAACTCAACTTGTGGACCTTCTCCAACTTGGATAGGTTGATTTTGGTTAAATGGGGCTTGGGGTGGTAGGTTTTGGTTTGGTGGAGCTTAGGGTAGATCTTGGTCTTAGGGTATTTGGTGAGGTTGGTCTTGGTTTATGGCACTTCTTAGTTTACTTGGTTAAATTGGGGTTGGAGTGGACGAATGGGATTTCGGTTATTTGGGTAGGTAGTGGCTTGGGTGATGGGGTATTGTACTTGTCTTAGTGGGTTGTACATTTTGAGGAGCGATTCTAGGGATATAGTAGCAGAGGTGTTTTGAACATGTCCGTTAGAGGAGGCATGGTTGTTTTGAGGAGTAGATTGGGTGGAGTTTAGATGACCTTCCATTTTAACCATTCTGCCATCCATTCTTGACACACTTTCTTGGAGTGTGCTTATGTGACCCTCCATGAACTCCTTTCTCCGACTTAAGGACTCAATTGCCATGAAGATTGCATTTGAGGTATTGTTATCCATAGTTTGTGTTGTATCATCTTCCGAAGCCATTGTACCTAATAATAAAAAAGACACTAACAAAAATAACAAACAAGTCAGTGTTAAGAAATCAACCTAACAATCTCTACACACCTTGTATTGCCTCACATTTGGATCTGCAAATGTTGAAGGCTTGATTATACTCCGATGGTAGACGAAGTATCGGTTACTACTCTTGCTTGGAATGGATTCTTGTTTGATAGAACAATGATTGACTAAAAGTGCATACAGAGTTGAGTTAAGAAGTAGCAATGAGTTCAAACGAGAAAATCTTAAAAGAAATAGGACGAAGAAAGAAAATGGGCTCAAGAACTAATCACAACTAAGTAGTGTGATTACTAGTTGTTAATTAGTGTTTGTAACACCCCGTACCTACCTAACCCTACTTGACGATGTTGAACAATGGTTACTTAGGTGTCGAGAGCCATGAGTATGAATGTTGTAATGTTATTGATGAGATAATTGATATGGGGCCTAGTACATGTGATTAGACTTTCGTAGGAGGTGTAACACCCCGTACGTTTTCAAACCAATACGACTACGTTTACAGTTATGGAATTAGTAAAACATGGGAGATTTGATGAATTATTCATTTATTTGTCGGGGCTTACATGAGTCTTGTGCCATTGGGCCAAATGAGGCCCAAAGATTATAAGAAAGACTTGACCCAATGGGGCAAAAATGATCCAATCTTCCATTTGACAAATCAACTAAGGCGTTTAATGCAAAGAGATGGATAAGAGTGACTTGAGGGACCTATATATATGAGGAAAAATCAGATTTTATTTCATTGTGGCACCCATGCCTTTTTCTAGAATTCTCTCAATATTTCTTATATCACACAAACCCTAAGTTCTCATCTTAGTGGACAAGATCACCTTTGTACAAGACTTAGTAAGTGTATATTATTATGGTTAAATATATTTTATGCATGGAAGATGGTTTATATCATGTTGGTTATGTTGGTGAAGTGTGAGAGGTTCACTATGTGTAAAACAATTTGTGTTTGCTAAATCGGAGGATGGTTTTGCCTTGTAAACTTGAACATGGACTTGTGGTATTGAAGGAAGTGGGCTTGATGGATTCAATATTGACATATGAGATGTGATTATAGTCTTACCTTTTTTTATCCTTGTGTATAATGTTTGGAATTGTTGTTGTAAATTTGGTTATGGATTTGGTGACGAATTGAAAAGAAAGTGAAGTTTTTGTGATGTTTATGTGTGTTGTGAAACCATGGCTGATTGTTGGAATCTAAGATGATTAAAAATATGTTAAAAGAATTTTATTTATGATCATGGACCATTCATTGCATTAAAAGACCCAAAAGAGACCAATTTGGACCAAAATGGGCATCCGCCGCCGCAGACGAGGGCATCTGCAGGCGCAGATGCCAACGCATGTGACTTTGGCATCTTCCAAAGGCCACCTGAAGGCGTACCTCAGCCACCTGCGGGCGCAGGTGGCAACGCTGGTCATCCCCAGGTTCGGTTTTGTATGTTTTCACATTGAGTTGACCCCCGAAGGCCCTTATACCCTTTTTGGATGTAATTATCAACTTGTGATGTCATTTTAATGACTTTAAAGGGGATTATAGAGGCATGTTGGACTATGTTAAGTATGTATTGTTTTTCATAAGTTGTTATGAGGCAAGTTGATAGGGTAATTGTGATGGAATGCTAATGAGAGAGCATAAAGGGTAAGTGTGGTGTGAAATGCTATTGATGTATGATATCTTGGTCAATGTGTAGAATGTTATGGTGTCGGTGGTATGAGAATGCAGTGGATTGTATTGTAAGGGGTGACATAACGTTATACGAAAGTCATATAGCTCATTGTCATTTTGTATGTTTGTATAGTAACTAGTTGCTAATGTAAGCTCCGATATATACTTGTGTTGTAGAGTGAAACGTAAAGGAGGAAGCTGGACTATTGTATCCCCATATAGGCTTGTGTATTCATAGTGAGACGACAAGGTATGTAAGGTTACTCTTTTCGTATCTTTCTGCAGTATAGAGTACTCACCTTTTTATGGTAATTACTCATGTCCGAAGTGTTCTGAAGTATCCCAGTTCAGGTTGAGATACATTGTTATTCACATGTGTTCTATTCTTAGACGAATTATGATTCACTTATCTCTTATTGACTGAAATTCCAAAGCTGTCATAACGTTGTAATCTCTAAACAAACTATCTCAAAGAGAGTAAGATGTAAAGAGAATCTATATATGCTTGAATAGTATTTCCACTCATGTCATGTTCCCAAATCCAATATTTTATGATTATGTTGTACCAATCTCATAAGAGTAGTGAAGAGGTAATGTGCGAGCAAGCGAGTGGATGTATGCTATATTATTAACCCAATCTCTTGAATAGAGGAAATCTCTGGAATAGATGAATCTCTAGAATCTCTTGAATAGAAGAATTTCTGGAGTAGAAGAACCTCTTGGAGGTAAGTCTCTTGAGTGAAGGAAAATTCTCTTGAATGAAGAGGTGTATGAAAGATATTATATGAATAATAGGAATGTAAGTGAGTGATCTAAAATAACAAGAACAAAAGCAATATACATGTTTCTATATTTAAAATGATGGTTTATCCATATTAAATGTTCTCTCATATTCTATTCCATTGACATTCTCATGTATGATGTAGTTTCTTATGAGCCTTACATACTCAGTACATTCCTCGTACTGACCCCCTCGGGGGACTTACCTTACATGTTGCAGGTGCAGGCACTAGTAGTCCTCCACCGTAGGTTGACAGTAATTGCAGATCTTTGGTGAGCCCCAGTTGGTTCGGGACTTTTCGAGTCACAGTTGTACAGTTGTTTTGATGTTGTATAAAGCAGGGACTTGTCCGGAATTTTAGTTGGTCTTGTAAATGCATCCGTTAGAGGCTTTTGTAGACATATGTGGGTATATGAATATAAGAGACGTATGATCATTTTGACTTGATGGCTCTAACGACCAAGTTTTATATATCTTTAGATATGGCATATCTTTCCATGTCCATGACTTCCACATAGTTGCATGAGGAATAATCAGATTTATACGAGGATATGCATACGAATGTACATGAGCAAAGATTGGTTCACTCGGGCCATATCAGCTTCGGGTGCCAGTCTACCCCGTTGGGATATGGGGCATGACAGTGTTAGAATCAATGAAAAGATGATTAAGAATCAATGAAATGAAACTAAAAATCAAAAATAAGCTTACGTAAACTTTCTCAACTTGATTGATTGAGTGACTGATCATCAGCCTTGTGACTGATCGTCAAGGGAGTCATCACTTGCTTCCAGAATGGGGTCTAATCTTTCTCTTGGTGATTGATCAAGTGACTGATCATCAGACTTGTGGCTGATCATTAAGAGAGTCATCACTTGCTTCAAGAATGGGGTTTAAACTTTCTCTTGGTGACTGATTGTCAGCCTTGTGACTGATCGTCAGAGGAGTTATCACTTGCTTCCAAAATGGGGTCTAAGTTGGGAGTGGTGTGACGGATCAAGTTGGGGATTTGTCACCCACTTAGAGATTTGTCACATGAACCGTCAACCTCCCCAGATGTAGAATCTTGTGGGCCCTTGTACTCTGTTGGGAATATTTCTTAGCACAAATAAGTACACCTTCTTTATCTTATACCTTTTTAGGATAAAAAATTATCTTTTGAATGTTTTTTTTTAATAAGACATGAACATTATGAAGAACACATGAACATCCAAAATTTGACCCTTACTCAAACAAGCTTGGAATTCGATAAAATTTTAAACCCGAACTCCTTTAAACCTCCCAAACAAACCCCAAATGTTTTTAAGCCTCAATTCTCGGCCAAACTCTTCAGATTTTTTAAGCCATTTTAAATTTTCTTCAAACTCAAGCTCCAACAATGGTTGAACACTCAAATATTCTCATATTAAGCTCAAATTTCAGATTCTGACTCAAAACGTGCTAGGGAACACTATTCAGGCACTAGAAACTCAAGAAGACTCAAAAATCAAAAACTCAAAATTTCAAAAACCTCAAAAAAATATTTTCACTACTATTTACTTTTTACTTCTTCTATTTAACAAACCCAAGACTAGAATATTTAGAATGATTCCAAGCTTATCTCTGATACCAAATAATAGTGGGCTAAATGTGCGAACAAGAACCTAACTACAAAAACACGAACATAATCGAAATATAATGAAGATAGACACACGAAGAAAGAAGAAGAAGGAACTAAAGCATGTATCAAATCTTAAAACCATTAATTACATTCACCTAAAAGCACCTAAATATTATGGTGACCAAGAGGAAATCGTAATGTGCTCAAAACTATATGTTTCCAAGCAAAAACCCTCAACAAAAGCTTATCAAAACTCTCTCAAGAGTAGTGTTCATCAATATTCAAAGATAACTTAGGAAATAAATACCTAGAAGTTACTATTTATAGTCTATTACAAAGTGTCCCAAAAGTGGCCTTTTGAAAAAATTACAAAAATAGCCATTAGGTCGTGTTGCTCCATCTTGGTCGATCACATAGCGGTTAGTCAAGTGTATGACTAATAACCATGCAAGCCATCACTGTTATCCAGTTTGTTGCCCCACTTTGACTCATGTTAATGGCTACCTTAATGGTTGGTCAAGTTCGTAACTGACCACCAGGTGAGATGTCACACCTAGGCAGTGTGACATCCACTTGGCCTTGACTTAGAGGTTTCTTTGGAGGTTGGTCACACCTTTGACTGATCTCTAGGTGAGCCATCATGCTTAGAAAGTCCACTATTCCCTTACTTTGAGCTCTTAGTTCGACCCTTAAGACGTGAAACCCTTTGGGTGAGATCAAAACATACTCCAACACGTCCCTTTTCATGAACATAGCTTGCATCCTTTGGAGTTCTCTTACTTGGCTTCTAGTAAACGTCTTTAAGGGAATTAAGATTGTATCAGGAAACTACAAAGTTCATAATTGCATCAAGAACTCCAGAAGATGATACCACATTTAACTTTGGAGCCATAAGATATAATTATTTCACCATCTCGCAAGAAAATCACACCAAAAGATGTCCAAACACCCCAAAGGCTTCATTCGGGTCAACAAGTTGAAATACCCTCATATTTCTACTTTTATAGGAAAAAAATCCTATACCAACATGGGTATCATCATAAGCAAAGAGATATTAGAGAAAGGAATCAAATTATGAGTCTCATCCAAGCGGTTTCCATATGCAAGAGTACTAAGTTGTGTAACACCCCGTACATTTTCAAACCTAGTTGATTACCGTAATATTTATGGAATTATTTAAACATGATATGGTTGGTGTGTTACACATTAAGTTTAGTGGGCTGAATTAGTCTTGTGCCAATGGGCTTAAATGAGGCCCAAAATTAATAAGAAAGACATGGCCTAAAATGGAAAAAAAGGCCTATTCTTACGATTGACCAACTAAACACATTTAATGTTTGGTTAAGGATGAATTTAGGTACTATATAAAGCACAAAAATCACATTTTTATTCATTACAGCACACATGCCATTTCTAGAATTTTCCACAATATTCTCTCTTCTCCCACAAACCCTAAGCAACTATCTCTTTGGACAAGATCACTCTTTTGAAAGATTTGGTAAGTGTTTACTATTATGGTTTAGTATATTATATGCATGATAGGGTGTATAAATCATGTTGGTTATGTTGAAAAAGTGTTGAGCAGTTCACTATGTGTGAAAAAGTCTATGTTGCTTAATCGGTAAATAGTTTTACCTTATAAACTTGAAAGTGGACTTGTAGTCTTGAAGGAAGTGAAATTGATGGATTAAATGTCAACATTTATGATGTGGTTATGTCCTTAACTTTATTTCTCTTTGTGTGTAACATTTGGAATTGTTGTTGTGAAATTGTGCATGGAAACAATGGCGTATTGAAGGGAAAAATGTAGTTTTGAGATATTCATGTGTGTTGTGAAACCATGATTGTTCGTTGGAATCCAATTTAACCTAGGATATATAAATATAAGCTTACTTATGACCATGGACCATTCATTGAGAAAAAGGACCCGAAAATGACCCCTGGAGGCTGAAACGGGCACCCGCCCTAACGGGGTGGCCCTGGACAAGGCCAGATGGGCACATGTGGCCATATCTCACCCACCTGCGGGCATAGGTGACCCTACAAGTCCCTCCAAGACCCCATTTTGCATGTTTTTGTCTCTTTTTGATCCCCGAAACCCCTCTACCCTTCTTGGATGCAATTGTCAACTTATGGTACCTTTTAAATGACTTTAAAGGAGTATCCCGGAGGTATTTTGAATGGTATCAGTTATGGATTGTCTTTAATATGTTGTTGTAAAAGGTGTTTACGTTACGTAGTGAGGTAAATGTGACATTGTATTGAAGGGGAAGTGTAAAGTATAAACTTGGTGTGAAATGCTATCGATTTATGGTATCTTGGTTGATGTGCGGCATGTTTTTGTGTTGGTGGTATGGTGATGAAATAAATGGTATTGTAAGAGGGTGAAATGACGTTATATGGCTGTCACGTAGCTCATTGTCGTCTTATGCACTTGTAATGTAGTTAGCTATTGACGTGAGCTCCGTTATGTACTTGTGTTGTAGAGTAATACATGGGGAAGGAGCTAAATTATTGTATTCACATATTGGATTGTTGAATTCATATTGGGAAGATAAGGTATGTAAGGTTACTCTTTTCGTATTCTTTGGCAGCTCCTATTGATCTCATTGTTACCGTACTTGTTCCATTTCGAAATGTTCTAAAGTATCTCATTTCAGGTTGTCATATATTGTTATTCACATGTCTCTTATTCATTGACTAATGTTCCAAAGTTTCAAAAATTTTACAACCACCAATATATCACTTTTATAACGAAAGAATGGAAGTAATGTATAATTGTTTGAGTATTCTCGGGTGGCATCCCCAGGGTGAACACCTAGCATGGATTAATCCTGATATCACAGGTGGCATCCTGATATCACAGGTGGCATCCCAGGGGAAAAAGGAAAGCCTAGCATAGGTTAATCTCGATATCACGGGTGGCATCCCAGGGGAAAAAGGAAAGCCTAGAATGAGTTGATCCTGATTGATTATTAATTTATAATCCCAATATTATTATTTCCCACTGATCAGTTGGGCCTGGGTATATTATATGAATGATATTGATGAATGTAATGAATGAACGTAAAAGCAAAGAAAGTAATGAATGTAATGTACATGGTTCCAAACATATAGAACGGTGGTTTATCCAGGTTGACTATTCTCTTATATTTGATTCCATTGAAGTAATTATGTATGATGCAGTTTCTTATAGCCTTACATACTCGGTACCTTCATTCGTACTGTCGTCCTTTGGGGGACTTACCTTACTTGCTGCAGGCACAGGTTCTAGTAGACCTCCACAGTAGGTTGCGGATCATCTACGGATTATTAGTGAGCTCCTGTTTGGTTCGGGACTTTTTGAGTCATATGTACATTTGTTTTGGTAATTTGTACAAGTTATATAAAGTGGGGACTTTTCCCGACTTTAGGTTGGTTATGTATATGTATCTGTTAGAGGCTTTGTAGATGTTGTAAGACAAATGAAGGCATGTATGTCCATTTTGACTTAATGGACCTAACAGCCAAGTTTCATAACTATCATATGTTCTCCATGACTTTTGCCATTGGTATCTTGTAGTTACATGAGATAGAATGTTGTTCACTCAAGGATATGCATATGAATGTACATGAATGAAGATTGGTTCTCTCGGGCCTTAACGGCTTCGGTTGCCAGTCCGCCTCAATGGGATTTGGGGTGTGACAAAAGTGGTATCAGTGCAGGTCTTCTTAGGGTGTCTACAAAACCGTGTCTGAGTACAGTATTGCTTATGGATGTGTTGTGCACCACATTTATAAGTAGGAGGCTACGGGACATTTAGAATTTGTTTCTTCCCTTCATTTCTTAGATCGTGCACTAAAGCTAAAGTTGTAGGTGGAATCTTATCTGACCATTGAAATTGGTTTTCTTTGTTATAGTAAAATGCCAATTACAAGATGAGGTAGGGGCAAAGGTAAGCAGGTAGATATGCTTGCCGAAAAAGGAATGAGTAAATCACCACCTGACCAAGCTAGTCAAGGTGGGGATGACACTGAGTTTGCATTAAGGGTTTCTTCTACTTTTTCAGCTCCAGAAGAACCGAGAAGGAGAGAAGAACCTGCCGAACCACCTGTTAATGCTACTGAGCAGGATCTAAGAAATACGGTGCAAATATTGACTCGTATAGTTGCCTCACAGAATCAAGGACAAGTTGGCCCAATGATAAGTAATGACAGTGAGGCTAGGGCAGCTAGTCGAATGACACAGGATTTTCTAAAATTAGACCTTCCCACGTTCACTGGGTCAGATCTGAATGCAGACCCACGGGACTTTGCGGACCAAATAAAAAGGGATCTAGATGTTATGCATGTGACTGGTGTAGAAATAGTTGAGCTTACAGCATATAGACTGAAAGGAGAGGTCATATTATGGTACGAAGATTGGAAACGATCTAGGGGTATAAGTGTAATTCCAGCTAGTTGGGAGGAATTCAAAATGACATTCCTTGATCATTACCTTCCATATGAGATATGGGAGGCACATGCAGACTATTTTCTAAATCTTCGTCAAGGGAATATGAGTGTCAGAGAGTACAGTCTTCGGTTTAATTCTTTGGCTAGGTATGCTCCAAATGTGGTAGCTACTATGATCGATAGAGTGCATGGGTACGTGGACAGATTGGATCCATACTTGGTCCGGGATTATACTATTGCGGCTTTGAATAAAGATATGGATATAGCCAGGATACAAGCCTTTGCACAGAAGATGGAGGATCAGAGGCAAAAAAGAAGGGAGCACGAATTTGAAAGAGGGTCGTCAAAGAGGACTAGACCTATGGGACAGTCCATGGCGTACCAAGGAGAATTTAGGACTTGGGTTTTTAATAGACCGCCTAGACCATCATTTTCTTCCCCTACGACAGGTACTTCATCCCAATTCTGGGGGTTTAGAGGCAGCCATTTTGGGCAGAGTAGTGGGATTCGAGGTTCGCAAACAGTAGGATTTTCTCGTCAGCCGTGTTGGCACTATGGAAGGTTTCATTTAGGTAAATGTCGGTTGGGGACAAATGTTTTCTTTTGGTGTGGTACGATGGGGCACATAATGAGAGAATGCATATAAAGGGGCACGGGTGGTATAGCACGACCTACGGGATCAACCGTTGCATCATATTCATCGGTTCCTTCTGTAGGTAGAGGAGCGTAGTTTACTGGACGTGGTAGAGGTGCTAAAGGAGCATCCATTTCTAGTGGATTCTAGAACCGTACCTACGCCTTAGTGGATCGACAAAATTTAGAGACTTCTCCTGATGTGGTTACAGGTACATTATCTGTCTTTTCACATAATGTATATGCATTGATTGATACGGGATCTACCCTATCATAAGTTACTCTATTGATTACTGAAAACTTCTAAAAAACACCAAAATTATTAGTTAAGCCATTTGAAGTATCTACACCGGTTGGTGAATCTATTGTTCCAAAAAGAATATATCGTAATTGTGTAGTAACTGTGCATGATCATGATACGTTGGCTAATTTTATTGAACTAGAAATGGTGGATTTCTATGTTATAATGGGTATGGATTATTTGGCTTCTTGTTATGCCACGGTAGATTGCCGAGCAAAGAAGGTACATTTCTGGTTCCCACAAAAGACCGTCCTTGAATGTAGGGGTAATGTTGGAGCACCGAGAGGTCAGTTTATTTCCTATCTTAAGGCAAGGAAAATGATATCCAAGGGGTACATATGTCACTTAGTAAGAGTGAAAGATACTGATGTGGAACCACCAACTCTTCAATCGGTTCCAGTAGTAAATGAATTCCTTGATGTATTTCCTGAATATCTTCCAGGTTTTCCTCTAAAATGGAAAGTAGAGTTTGGTATTGATGTGATTCCAAACACTCAGACTATCTCTATTCCTCCGTATAGAATGGCTCCGGCGGAGTTACGGGAATTAAAGGAGCAATTAAAAGATTTGCTGGAAAAGGGATTCATAAGGCCTAGTATGTCCCCTTGGGGTACGCCAGTGTTATTTTTACAAAAGAAAGATGGCACATTGAGAATGTGTATTGATTATCGATAACTGAATAAAATAATAGTTAATAATAAATATTACCTCCCCAGAATTGATGATTTGGTTGACCAATTACAGGGTGCCAAATACTTCTCAAAGATTGACCTGAGATAGGGATATCATCAAGTAAGGGTTAGAGAAAAAGATATACCCAAGACAACTTTTTGAACACGGTATGGTCATTATGAATTTTTATTTATTTCATATGGACTAACAAATGCACCCGCAGTGTTTATGGATTTGATGAATAGGGTGTTCAAGCCATTTTTAGACGTATTCGTGATCGTGTTTATAGATGATATTTTGGTTTATTCAAGATCAGAAGAGGACCATGGTAATCACTTACGACAGGTGTTACAGATTCTTCGTTATCGTAAATTATATGCAAAGTTCTCTAAGTGTGAATTTAGGTTAAAATCTGTAGCATTCTTGGGTCATATTATGTCAGATGAAGGAATAACGGTTGATACGCAAAAGATAGAAGCTGTGAAGAATTGGCCAAGTCCTACGGCACCTACGGAGATTCGTAGTTTCCTTGGGTTGGTAGGTTATTATAGAAGATTTGTTGAAGGGTTTTCTTCCATTGCAACACCTTTAACAAAGCTAACACATAAGGCAACCAAGTTTTAGTGGAATGATGCATGTGAGAAAAGTTTCCAAGAGCTGAAGGACAAATTGACGTCTACACCCATATTGGTACTTTTGAAAGGTATAGAAGAGTATGCAGTATATTGTGATGCTTCGAGATTTGGCTTAAGATGTGTATTGATGCAGCACGATAATGTAATAGTGTATGCCTCACGACAATTGCGGCCACATGAGAGAAATTATCCCACGCATGACCTTGAGCTAGCAGCTATAGTATTTACTTTAAAAATATGGTGCCACTAATTGTATGGGGTTCACATTAATATATATACTGATCATAAGAGTTTACAGTATATTTTCAAGCAGAAGGACCTAAATTTGAGGCATCGGAGGTGGCTGGAGCTATTAAAGGATTATGATATTGATATTTTCTACCATCCAGGGAAAGTAAATGTGGTAGCCGATGCATTGAGTCACAAAGCATCAGGAAGTACTGATGGCCAGTTCACAAAAAAGCAAGGAATAGTCAAGGATCTACATCAATTAGCTAGCTTGGGGGCTAGTCTTCTTGAAACTCCAGATGAAATAATTATAGTGCAAAATGCAGTAGAATCTTCATTTATAGCTGAGGTGAAGGAAAAAAAATAGGTAGATCCTATTTTATTGCAGCTGAAGGAGAATGTACAACAGGGTCTGACAAAGGCCTTTGATCTTACGCAAAAGGGAGTGCTTCAGTGCCAGGGCAAGTTGTGTGTACCTGATGTAGATGACCTAAGGAAAAAAATTATGACAGAGACGCATCATTCACGGTATTCCATTCATCCGGGAGCAACCAAAATGTACCATGATTTGAAAGAAATGTATTGGTGGGGTAGTATGAAGAAGAACATTGCATAGTTTATAGCTCATTGTCCGAACTGTCAACAAGTAAAAGTAGAACATCAGAAACCTGGAGGTTATATGCCATGTATAAATCTTCCAGTTTGGAAGTGGGACATGATTAACATGGATCATAGGTTTGCCTCGTACACTGTGGAAATTTGATTCCATATGGGTAATAGTTGATAGGCTTACCAAGTCAGCATATTTCCTACCAATCAAGACCACCTATACAGCTGAAGAGTATGCACGGTTGTATGTTAAAGAGATAGTGCGATTACACGAGATTCCAATCTCTATTATATCAGACAGGGGAGCTCAATTTACCACACTTTTGGAAATATATTCAGAAGAGTTTGGGTACACAAGTGAGTTTGAGTACGGCTTTCCATCCTCAAACAGATGGAAAAGCAAAACGTACTATCCAAACACTTGAAGATATGCTACGAGCTTGCACATTGTACTTTAAAGGTAGTTGGGATGATCATCTACCTCTTATTGAATTTTCCTACAACAATAACTACCATTCATGTATCAAAATGGCACCTTATGAAGCTTTATACAGAAGAAAGTGTAGCTCACCAATTGGATGGTTTGAAGCGGGTCAAACTGCTTTACTTGGGCCAGATCTTGTTTATCAAGCTATGGAGAAAGTTAAGGTGATACAACAGCGACTAAAAATGGCCCAAATTCGACACAAGTCATAGGCTGATCTTACAAGAAGTGGGCTCGAATTTGCCATAGGTGATTGGGTATTCTTGAAGGTATCACCGATGAAAGGGGTAATGAAATTTGGAAAGAAAGGAAAGTTGAGTCCACGTTATATAGGGCCATATGAGATTGTCAGAAGATTTGGGCAAGTTCATAGGAATTGGAGCTACCCCAAGAACTCTCCACAGTTCATCCAGTGTTTCATATTTCGATGCTTCGAAAGTGCATAGGAGATCCATCTTGTATTGCTCCCATTGAAAATGTACAAGTTACGGAGGATCTCACCTATGAAGAGATACCTATTTCTATTATGGATCGGCAGGTGAAGAGGTTAAGGAATAAAGAAGTAGCTTCCATAAAATTTCTTTGGAGAAAGCAGGTAGAAGAGATCACATGGGAAGCTGAAGAAATGATGAAGTCTAAGTACCCTCATTTGTTTCAAATGGAAGAAAAAATTCAAGATGCGGGATTGGAGAAATAACAAGTATCTATAAGCATTATGTGTATATATGATAACATGAAAAATGATCCTACACTTGAATTTGTTTAAATTGGATAAAGTCACCAACATTCGAGGACGAATATTTCTAAGGGGGGAAGGATGTAACACCCCATACATTTCCGAACCTAGTTGATTACCATAACATTTATGGAATTATTTAAACATGAGATGGTTGGTGTGTTACACATTAAGTTTAGTGGGCTGAATTAGTCTTGTGCCAATGGGCTTAAATGAAGCCCAAAGTTAACAAGAAAGACATGGCCCAAAATGGAAAAAATGACCCATTCTTAGGATTGACCAATTAAATACATTTAATGTTTGGATAAGGATTACTTGAGGGACTATATAAAGCAAAAATATCATATTTTTATTTATTACAACACACATGTCATTTCTAGAATTTTCCATATAATATTCTCTCTTCTCCCACAAATCCTAAGCAACTATCCCTTTGGACAAGATCACTCTTTTGCAAGCTTTGGTAAGTTTTTAATCTTATGGTTTAATATATTATATGCATGATAGGGTGTATAAATCATGTTGGTTATGTTGACTAAGTGTTGAGCAGTTCACTATGTGTGAAACAGTCTATGTTTGCTTAATCGTTAAAGGGTTTTGCCTTATAAACTTGAAAGTGGACTTGTGGTCTTGAAGGAAGTTAAATTTATTGATTAAATGTCAACATGTATGATGTGGTTATGTCCCTAACTTGATTTCTCTTTGTGTGTAATATTTGGAATTGTTGTTGTGAAATTGTGCATGGAACCGGTGGCGTACTGAAGGGAGAACTGTAGTTTTGAGATGTTCAAGTGTGTTGTAAAACCATGATTGTTCGTTGGCATCCAAGTTAACCTAATATTTTAAAATATAAGCTTACTGATGACCATTGACCATTCATTGCAAAAAAGGACCAAAAAATGAACCCTTGAGGCTGAAATGGGCACCCGCCCTCGCAGGCAAGGCATCTGCGGGCGCAGATGCCAACGCAGGTGGCCCTGGACAAGGACATATGGGCAACTGCAGCCGTATATCACCCACCTGTGGGTGTAGGTTACCCCACAAACCGTTTTGCATGCTTTTGTCTCTCTTTGATCACCGAAACCCCTCTACCCTTCTTGGATGCAATTGTCAACTTATGGTACCTTTTGAATGACTTTAAAGGAGTTGCCCAGAGGTATTCTTAATGGTATCAATTATGGATTGTCTTTAATGTGTTGTTGTGAAAGGTGTTTATGTAACGTAGTAAGGTAAATGTGACATTGTAGTGATGGGGATGTGTAAAGTATAAACTTGGTGTGAAATGCTATCGATTTCTGGTATCTTTGTTGATGTGTGTCATGTTTTGTTATTGGTGGTATGGTTATTAAGTAAATGGTATTGTAAGAGGGTGAAATGATGTTATATGGCAGTCACGTAGCTCATTGTCGTCTTATGCACTTGTAATGTAGTTAGTTGTTGACGTGAGCTTCGTTATGTACTTGTGTTGTAGAGTAACACGTAGGTAAGGATATGAATTGTTGTATTCACAAATTTGATTGTTTAATTCATATTGGGAAGATAAGGTATGTAAGGTTACTCTTTTCGTATTCTTTGGCAGCTCCTATTGATCTCATTGTTACCATACTTGTTCCATTTCGAAATGTTCTAAAGTATCTCATTTCAGGTTGTCATATATTGTTATTCACATGTCATTTATTCATTGACTAATGTTCCAAAGTTGTATCACTTTTATACCAAAAGAATAGAAGTAATGTATAATTGTTTGAGTATTCTCGGGTGGCATCCCAGGGGTGGAAGGAACACCTAGCATGGGTTAATCCCGATATCACGGGTGGAATCCCAGGGGCAAAAGGAAAGCATAGCATGGCTTAATCCCGATATCACGGGTGGCATCATAGGGGCAAAAGAAAAGCCTAGCATGGTTTGATCCAGATTGATTATTGATTTATGATCCCAATGTTATTATTTCCCAGTGATAAGTTAGGCCCGGGCATATTATATGAATGATATTGATGAATGATAATGAATGAACGTAAAAGCAAAGAAAGTAATAAATGTAATGTACGTGGTTCCAAACATACAGAATGGTGGTTAATCCATATTGACTATTCTCTTTTATTTTATTCCATTGAAGTACTTATGTATGATGTTGTTTCTTATAGCCTTACATACTTAGTACCTTCATTCGGAATGACGTCCCTTGGGTAACTTACCTTACTTGTTGCAGGCACAGGTGCTAGTAGACCTCCACAGTAGGATGCAAATCATCTACGGATTATTGGTGAGCTCCAGTTCGGTTCGGGGATTTTCAAGTCATATGTACATTTATTTTGGTATTGTGTACAAGTTGTATAAAGCAGGGACTTGTCCCGACTTTAGGTTGGTTATGTATATGTATCTGTTAGAGGCTTTGTAGACGTTATAAGACAAATGAAGGCATGTATGTCCATTTTGACTTGATGGCCCTAACGGCCAAGTTTCATATATATCATGTGTTCTCCATGACTTCCGCCATTGGTATCTTGTAGTTACATGAGATAGAATGTTGTTCACTCAGGGACATGCATATGAATGTACATGAATGAAGATTGGTTCTCTCGGGCCTTAACGGCTTCAGGTGCCAGTCCATCTCAATGGGATTTGGGGTGTGACAAGTTGCTCAAGAGAGCTCGCAAGCAAGTTACCATAAGTGGGGACAACTAAGGATGGATAACATTAAAAAATCAACCTCATAATCTCTACACACCTTTGTATTGCCTAACACTTGTATCAGCAAATGTTGAAGGCTTTTTTATACTCCTATGGTAGATGAGGTGTCGATTGCTACTCTTGGTTGTAATAGATTCTTGTTTGATAGAATGAAGAACGACTCAAAATCAATGATGGACTTGAATTAAGAAAAGAGAACAAAGATGAAATATGATAAAAACACATAAGAAATTAGCACTAAGAAAGAAAATGGCTCAAAGACTAATCAATTAACTTAGTAGACCAAATGCTAGTTGTTAAATAGTTTAGGAATCAAGAAATTGAAACTAAGAAGTTAGAACCTAAGCAAAATTAGAATTGGGACTATTGAGATACACTAGGGTGGGATGCAGATGCATGTCACAACATTCCCACACATGTGTAATGATACGAATCAAAATACGAAAATGAAACACAAACAACGAAAATCGAAAGATAATAAGGGAAAAGGGATAAAAGACAAACACGGGAAGAGGAATTAAAAAAAAACCAGTGGTATATTAAACCAAAGGTCCTT
This sequence comes from Capsicum rhomboideum, assembly GCA_031232105.1. NCBI lineage: Eukaryota > Viridiplantae > Streptophyta > Magnoliopsida > Solanales > Solanaceae > Capsicum > Capsicum rhomboideum. The sequence goes on along the minus strand of CP124710.1, from coordinate 61,841,225 downwards.
AAATTTTTACCCAAAATAAGTACCTAACTCCTACGAAGACCGAGAGGGAAATTACACCCCTCACAACCAATCTGTTTATACAACAAGAAAGCTCCCAACAAACAATCGTAAGCACTCACAAGTGTATTCTTTATCAAAACTCATCTAAAACCCTAAGAAAGAAAAATCCTAGATATTTAAAGCCATGGGATATTTGTTACAAAATGAACCCTAAAGTGACCCTATATATAAGATGGGCCCAAAAGTGACCCTAATGCCAATTGCTCAATTAAGAGACCCTCTAACTTAGCCAATGTTCATCATGATAGATTGCAAAATACATATTTACCCTTAAATCATAAACAATTTCCATGAGTGAGAATCTTTGGGGAAATATAAGATGTATCATCCTCTCCTTCTTGAAGAGAATTTTTCCTCAAATTAAAAAGATCATCAATTACAAGATCAACACTATCGGGGAAGTCCTTAGATTTGGGAGGATTCATTACTTGCTTAACCAAGTAAAGTGGAATGTTAATCTCGCCTTCTTGACGAAAAACTTCTTTAATAGACACTTTCTTGGCAAGCATATTTGTAACAGTGATATCCCCATCATATGGATCTTCTACACCCTCCGCGTTCTCATTAACATTGTCAAACCCCTCTATGCATTTCTTTTCTTGCTCCACTTCATCCTTGTAGTATGGATCACCTCTAAAAGTATAATTGCTTTTCGAGTTTGATACTCACTCATTCGATGACCCCATCCTTGACATTTAAAGCATTGGGTACCTTTAAGATTAGGATTATCTCCTTCTCTAGAAGGATACCTTGGAGAATTCTTCTCAATGCTCTTCTCAAATGACCTTTTGAACTTGGAGACTTGAGCCCATGTTGATGAAACTTGATTTCCCGTATTAGGATTTATAGATTTCTCTGCCCTGATATCTTTCTCAACATCAATAGCCAATGCTAAGAGATCATCCATCTGAGCAAACTTGTGTATTGACATTCTAGAGGTAATTTCTTAATTTAACCAAACTTTGAACCAAATCTTTGTATGCTCTTCATACTCATTGTAATCAAGCTTCAAGGGTAGGTTTTGGAATTTATCATAGTATACTTCAACATTCTTGTATTCTTACCTCCAATTGAACAACTTGGCAAGCAAACCTTGCATTTACCTCTCCTACACATACTTGGATCTCATAAAGGCCTACATGACTTCCCATGGTGGATAATGACCTCTATGAAGAACCCGTTGCATTCTCTTTGTAACACCCCGTACATTTTCGAACTTATTTGACTACCTTAACATTTATGGAATTATTTAAACTTGAGATAGTCGGTGTATTACCCACTAAATTTATTAGGCTGAATTAATATTATGTTTATGGACCTAATTGAGGCCCAAAATTAAGTAAAAAGACATGGGCCCAAAAAGGAGATGATCCATTTAAAAATGGACCAAGTTTATTTGGAATTTTTGACCAAATAATTGGCTAAGGATGACCAAAGGAGAGTCTGTTTTGAGGGACTTTATAAGGATGAAATTCAGCTTATTTTCCACACATTTCACTTGCCAAAAATCAGATTTTCAATCAAACATTTCTCCTCAAAAAAACCCTAGCCACCCTAGTTTTCTCTAAGGATTTTTCGATAAATCTTCAACTTACAAGACTTGGTAAGTGTTTACCATTATATATTAATATATTATATGCATAATAGGTTGTGTATATCATGTTGGTTATGTTTAAAAAGTATTGATCAGTCCACTTTATTTGTAGCAGTCCACTTTTGCTTAATCGCTAAAGGATTTGCCATCTATGTGGTTTAAACATGAAAGGGGACTTAAGGTCTTGAAGGAATTGAATTATATGGATGAAATTTCAGTATATTTAAGTGTGGTTCTGTACCTAATTTGTTAATCCTTGTGTATGACTTGTGGAAATGTTTATACGTAATTGTGCATGGAACGTTTGGCGTAGTGAAAGGAGAATACTTTCTTGTTATGTTAAAGTGAATTCTGAAACTGTGTGGACTGTTTTTGGTATATTGTTGTGGAAGTTATTTATGTGACTTGATGGAATAAATATGTGGAGTTGCATTGAGTTAAATATGTGAAGTATGCACTTGGTGGGAAATCTTATCGGTTTGTGACGTTTATGCTTGTTTGTGGACTATTTTGGTGGTGTTGTCTTGGTAAGGCAGTAAGTTATGGTATAGGAGGGTGTAATACAGTTATATGGAAGTATAAAGGAAGGTTCAATGATATACCATGTGTTTGGGATGTTGGAAAGTTTTTACTTCCCGTCAAGTAGCTAATTATCGCCTTGTGAACTTGTAATGTAATTGGTTTTTAATGTGAGCTCCATTATGTATTCATATTGTAGAGTAACGCTTTAAGGAAGATCTGAATTGTTGTATTCACTTGTTGGAAATTTAAGGTATGTAAGGTTACTCTTTTCCGTATCCTTTGGCCGTACCTATTGTTCACATCGTTACCGAACTTGTTTCCACTCCGAAATGTTTTAAAGTGTCTCATTTCAGGTTTGTTAGCAATTGTTATTCACATGTCTCTTATTTGTTGACTATTGTTCCAAAGCTCCAATAATGTTATGACCACTGATGTAACAATATCACAAATATTAAAGAAGTGAAGTAATGCATATTTGGTTGAGTACGGGTGGTAGCTCTAGGGGCAAAAGCCTAGCTCGAGCCGATCCTGATTGATTACTGGATGCAGGGGGTAGCTCTGGGGGTGAAAAGCTAGCTTGAGCCAAACATGATATATTGATCTATGGGTGGTAGCTCTGGGGCATAAGCCTAGCTCGAGCCGATCTCAATGTTATTTACCACTGATCAGTTGGTCCTGGGTATTGTATGATGTATATTGATGTAAACGTAAAAGAAAACAAATGAATGTAATGTATGTGGTTCCACATATACAATACGGTGGTATATCAGTATTATCTATTCACTTGTATTTGATTCCATTTGAGTTTCTATATTCCATAAAGTTACTTATAGCCTTACATACTTAGTACATTGTTTTGTACTGATGTCCCTTGGGGGAACTACCTTACCTGCTGCAGGTACAGTAGCTAGTAGACCTTCACATTAGGGTACGGGTCATTTGCAGGCTATTGGTGAGCTCCAGGTTGATTTGGGGATTTCCAAGTCATTGTATATACTTTTTTGGCTGTGTAGTAGTTGTATAAGGCGGAGACTTGTCCCGACCTTAATCATGGTTATATATCTTTTAGAGGCTTTGTAGACCTTGTAAAGTCAAATGTAGAAGTGTCTTACCTTTTTAGACGTTGTGGTCCCAACGGCCAAGTCTCGTATCTATTTTGTACATCTTTATATGACTTCCGTCGTCGATATATTATATCTGAATGTGGCTGAATTTTTGTTCCCTTAATGGTATGCATAAGAACGTACTTGATCATAGGTTGGTTCTCTCGGGACTTTACGGCTACGGGTGCCTGTGATAATACGGAGGTTGGGAATCCCAAAACTAGAGTATTAACTTAAAGGAAATGCGGAAGCAAAACTAAGAAACAAACTGAAAATACTAAATAAGAATTAAAAGATAGAGATTTGACAAGATCCAAGTAACAACGAATTGGTTATAGATGAACCAAACGCCTTTACTTGAGAAATTAATCAAGTACTGATCTTGACCGCTTCGTGGGTAACATTAGACAACAATTAGTAAGAGTACTAATCGCCTTTTAAGAATACCAAGAAGTAACCAAAGATATCAAACAAAGAAGTTATCTTACTACCTTAAGCTATGAACTAGTTAGGTTGAAATATAAATCTTAAAGTAATCTGCCACAAAGGTTCAAAAGAACTCTCAATATATTAATATTCTTCAAAATCTGATTTTCATGAATGAACAAAGACCCCTTCATATAGTTGTGAAGAAGGGGTTGGTCAAAGATAACATTAAATGAAATGATACTTCCTAGGGCCTAGAAGACTGCCACACACATTATCCTATAAGTCAACATAGAAGAAAACAACTATTAAATGGCATAGAAGGCTGCCACACACAAAGACCTAGGAAGTCAACATAGAATTAAACAACTCTTAAATATAATTCTAGAAATTAATTAAAAAATGTTGCAGTCTTTTTCTCCATTTTGGGATAGATTTGAGCCCAATTCCACCTCTTCTTGGACTTTAATTTGGTCTTCCAAATAGAAGTAAGACTTGGAGAAAATGTCTTCATTGGGCTTGAGATCTTCTACCATTAAAAAACACCTTTTAATTGCCAATTCCAGGCCATTAATCTTGCCTTCATATTTTCTTGTTTGGGATACTGTCATGGATCCTCTTGGATCTTACAAAGCTTACTTAGTTGATGTTGAGCTTCGATGGATGCTATCATTCTCCCCTTATTAAAGAAGATTTGCCTCGAATCTTGAAATTTATTATAACTACTCCTTATTTGGATTTGAGCCTTCATGGTTGCTATCATTCTCCCCCACTTAAAGAAGATTTGTCCTCATAGCTTGACCAATACCTACAACCAACATAATAATCATAATCACAAGGAGGTAAATAAATAAAGCAGAACAAGCGTTTGGTAAAACTAACACAAGGTAGTGCCCATGCAACCACTTAACCCATTTAACTCTTTTATGCACAAACACCCATTTTTTACATATCCATGCACTGCATCATCTAATAGAATAGTGTAATCACCAACATAAGAACCAAAAACATAGTTCATAAGCTCCTTAAATAAGAGAGGATCATTACCTAGACCAAAGGCATATAAATACCAAGCAAACATACCATATTTGCTCTTGCTAAATAACTTAACCTCACTATTGGATATACCATAGTCATGATATGAATCAAAAGCAATTTCCTTGAGAAGTGGCTTGGATTGAAATTGATATTCACTAGGATGATCATGTTTGTAAGCATTGTTTTCAATCCTTTCAAAGACATCAAATGGCCCATCTCCTCTTCCAAAGAATTTGGATCTTCTTTTGGTAGGAGACCTTTGAATCCTAAATAACACGCTCTTATGATATAGCCATGAATCATATAATCCCGTAAAGATTATCTCTACAAATAAAGTAACTTGGCTCACAATACTTTCACAAACATTGGGTGAGTACAAAAAGATAACATAACAAAAGATCTAGGGTTTTAGATCATAGTTGGCTTCTTCCATTTGTTCCTTGTCAAGAGTACCTACAAAAGAAAACACAATATCAAAAGAAGAAGAAGAAGAAACATTAGTGTTAAGCTAACTCAAACTCTCTTGTCTTTCTTTTTCCTCAACTCTTTTTCTCTCTTTCTTTTCATTCTTGTTGTTTTCTTTCTCTCCTCTCTTATCTTTTGACAACTCACTCACCTTTCTCAACTGAAATTCCCCTTTTTCCTCTCTTGAGTTGTTGTTTTTCTCTCCTTTACTTCTCTTTATTTTGTATCTCTCCTCCATGTCATTTTCTTTTCCACTAAATTCTTTTATTCTCTCATCTTTTTCTTTTACTAGAGTAGGAACTTCAATAGGAGAAGTTGCACATAAAGAAGAGCTACTCTCTTGTTCACAACTTGACTCCTCCCCTTGGAAAATTACATACTTTACAATCTTATTAGAAAGAGTAGAATGATCATTTTTGGAGTTAATTTTCTGTTGGGACTGTGCTATAGAATGAATACGCCTCAATTCTTCTTTCAAATCACCCCAGGTCAAAAGTAGCCGATTGAATTTCACCCAATGGGGGTTACTATAATCATCCACCACTTTTCGTAACTCTTGGGACAAGGCTCTTGTGGCAAAATTCAATTTCTCAAACTCCCAAAAATAATTACAAGAAAATATATGTTCCATGTGATATTCCCATTGGAGGTAAGTTTCTTTATCAATATACATGCATAATTTTTGTAGTATCACATGTCTACTACCCCATTTGGTCAATCCTTCATAATCATATATTCTTGCAAAATACATAGTTATTAAAATAAACCACTCAAATTTTGGCTTTTCCCTGAATTGTTCTCACTCACTCTTGCCTTTTTCCCCTCAAATAACCTTTGGGAAAATACTTTGTGGATTTATAATTAAACCCTACTAGTATCAAGTCCTTAGTAGTAAAATAAGGAATTTTGGGGCACAAGAAAAAAAGTGAAGAACCAATCCTAGAAAGAATAAGATTTAGTTGAAACAAGACTCAAACAAAAGGAAAGGATTTTGAATGAAATAAAGATCTAGGATCCCCTCTTCTTGTATTCTATCAATACCTCCTTTGTAGAAACAATTAGATGAAGAATATTCCTCGAAGACCAATAATTTTTTTTTTCAATGTTACTATTCACTATGAAGTTTTTTCTTTTTTTTTTTTTTTTTGAAACGTACTGTTCACTGCTATAGTACTTCTTTTTTAAAATTTTTTTTTTTTGCTCTTTTTGTTCAAGAAATTCCCAAGATTATCAAGAATGAAATCTTGATAGAACCGCTCTGATACCACTTGATAACACGGAGGTTGGAAATCCCAAAACTAGAGTATTAACTTAAAGAAAATGTGGAAGCAAAACTAAGAAACAAACTGAAAATACTAAATAAGAATTAAAAGATAGAGATTTGACAAGATCCAAGTAACAACAAATTGGTTATAGATGAACCAAACGCCTTTACTTGAGAAATTAATCAAGTACGAATCTTGACCGCTTCGTGAGTAACATTAGACAACAATTAGTAAGAGTACTAATCGCCTTTTAAGAATACCAAGAAGTAACCAAAGATATCAAACAAAGAAGTTATCTTACTACCTTAAGCTATGAACTAGTTAGGTTGAAAGATAAATCTTAAAGTAATCTGCCACAAAGGTTCAAAAGAACTCTCAATATATTAATATTCTTCAAAATCTAATTTTCATGAATGAACAAAGACCCCTTTATATAGTAGTGAAGAAGGGGTTGGTCAAAGATAACCTTAAATGAAATGATACTTCCTAGGGACTAGAAGACTACCACACACATTATCCTGAAAGTCAACATAGAAGAAAACAACTATTAAATGGCATAGAAGGATGCCACACACAAAGACCTAGGAAGTCAACATAGAATTAAACAACTCTTAAATATAATTCTAGAAATTAATTAAAAAATGTTGTAGTCTTTTTCTCCATTTTGGGATAGATTTGAGACCAATTCCACCTCTTGTTGGACTTTAATTTGGGCCTCCAAATAGATGTAAGACTTGGAGAAAATGTCTTCATTGGGCTTGAGATCTTCTTCCATTAGAAAACACCTTTTAATTGTCAATTCCATCCCATTAATCTTGTCTTCATATTTTCTTGTTTGGGATCTTTTCATGGATCCTTTTGGATCTTCCAAAGCTTTCTTAGTTGATGTTGCGCTTCGATAGATGCTATCAGCCTGTCCGCCCCAATGGGATTTGAGGCGTGACACTCTTACCCGATTCCCACCAAGTTAGTGCATATCCTTCAAATTGAGCAATGGCATAGGTTGTCTTCTTAACATCGGGCAAGTCATTAGGTTGTAAGATCCTATCATATTGAGACTCCCACTTGAGGTATCCTTCGGGATCACTACCTCCTTGAAAACTAGGAGGAGTGACCTTGATAGAAATGAGACTTGTGTCTCGACCTCCATAACCTCCGTATTCTCTTGGTCCATGTCCTTAGGCACCATACCCATATCCTTTTTCTACTTGTTCCTTAAACTCTCATTGGACTCCTACGGCTTGGTTGGGTGGAATTTTGTTAAGCGGAGCTTGGTAAGGTGAGTTTGGGTTTTTTGGTCTTTGATAGTATGGTACTTAGGGTACTTGATAGGGTAGGTAATAGGGTAGGTTGAGACCTTGTTGGTTCAAACCTTGTGGCATTTGGTAGTTTGGAACTTGGTTTAATGGTGCTTGATAAGGTGGATTGAGAATTTGTGGAGCTAAGGGCGGGTTTTGGGGAATTTGTTGTTAGGGTGCTGGGTTAAATTATAGTGGATGGGCTATATTTCGTGGAGTTTGATCAGTAGTAGTAGTAGGTATGGGAACATTTCCTAGTGGGGGAGGATAGATCATGTCATGTAGAGTTCTAGGAGAGATGGTGGTAGAAGTTTCTTGGGCTTGCCCACTTGAGGATGCTTGGAGATTGTTTTGAGGAGTAGCATTCGAAGAGTTAAGGTGCCCCTCCACATTCACCATCCTTCCATCCATGTTTGATACTCTCTCATCTATGCCCGACAATATTTCATTCATCACATCCATTCCTTGTCGCAACCCCATGATGGCCTCCAATATAGTATCAAGATTGGTTCCACCCAAAGTAGGTTGAATTTCATCTCCCGGTGCCATGGTACCTATCGACGAGACACTCAAGACATCTAACAAACATGGTTAATGTTAGTGAAATCAAAATCACAATCACTAGTGTTTTCACACTTGAATTGTCTCACAATTAGCTCAACTTGTTAATCTTGCTTGTTCACATTGGTATATGAAGTGCCAATTCGTTATCTCTTAGATAGAATGGATTCATGTTGAGGGAAGAAAGGACGACTCTATTAAAAAAAATAGGACTTGAATCAAATAAGTTAGCTAAGAAATAAATGACAAAAGCACAAAAAGAAAAAGAACAAGAAAGAAAACGGACTCAAGAACTAATCACAACTAAGTAGAGTGATTACTAGTTGTTAATTCGCTTAGAATCAAAAAAGAGATGATTAAGAATAGAAGGAATGAAACTAGGAATTAAAGGCGAGCTTATTATTTTTGGTACCTCCTTGATGACCTAAGTGGTGGTTAGTCAGGGTGGTGGTGGTCAGTCAGCCAGACCGTTGCCCTTAACCAGTGAAGGGGGCTAAGAGGCCTTAGAGTGACGATGATGGTAGTGGACCATCGATCTCTTAGTGGTCCGTCAGGCTGGCCGTCACACTCACACCCTAACCAGAATTGGTGCTACTTAAACTTGGGGTGATGTCTTAAATCACTGGTCATCAGCCTCGTGGTGGGCCATCAAGACTCCCGTCACCACCAGGCAGTATGTTTGCTAGGCATAGTGCAAGTGACGACTTGAGTTGGCAGACTGTCACCAGCTTGGTGGTCAGTCACTCAAGTCATCAATAATAACCAGAGATGGTGAAATTTGGACGCCAAGTCACGAGGCTGATTTCTTTGATTCCATGACTTCTTGGGGCCCACTCCACCTCATATTTACCCTTTATGGGTCAGAAAACACCTTTTGCTAAACTTCACCAAGGGTTTTGGATTAGATTGTAATTTTTTTTGCTTGTTCTTCAACAAGAACTTCAAGAACAAGGATGAAGAATTAAAAAACCCAACTTACTCATTTCAACTCGAAATTACATCAAATTAGTAACCCAATCTCCTTTTTATAAGGGTAACAAACCCCAATGCTTTTAAATCCTCCATTTAACTACAAAAGTTCAGATTTGAAGACCTATTTAAAAATTTATTCACGTTCAACTCAACAATGGTAGAAGCTTCAAATCAACTCCGATTAAGCTCGCATTAGATATTTAGACTCAAATATACTAGGGAACAGGAATCTAGCACTAGAAACTCAAGAAAACACAAAATAAAAAACTCAAAATTTGAAAAATGACCCAAAATGTGTAAACCTTATTTTTTATATTTTTTTATTTTTTCTTCAATAAAAAATCCAAGATTGAATTTGTGGGAACGAATCCAAGCTCGGCTCTGATACCAAATAATACGAATCAAAATACAAAAATGAAACACATACAAAAACCAAAAGATAATAAGGGAAAGCAATAAAAATAGACACAAGAAGAGGAATCATAAACAAACCAATGGTATATTAAACCAAAGGTCCTTAAATGATTAACCTAAACAAAAACCTAACTCCTACAAAAACTGAGAGGGAAAACCAAAGGTCCTTAAATGATTAACCTAAACAAACACTCAACTTCTAAAAAAATCGAGAGGGAGATTACACCCCTTACAACCAAAGTATATAAGCAACAAGAAAGCTCCCAAAAAGCCGCATCAAAAATCATCTAAATCTCTAAGAAAGAGAAATCCTATCTATTTATATCCATGGGCTATTCATTACAAAATGGGCCCTAAAGTGACCCTATATGCAAGATGGGCCCAAATGTGACCCTAAAGCCAATTGCCCAATTGGAAGACCTTCCAACTTAGCCAATATTTATCACGATGGATCATAAAATATCGCTTCATCCCTAGAGCATCACCAATTTCCATGAGTGAGAATCTTTCGGGCAATTTGGGATGTATTAGGTCACATGTCGCAAGATTGAAAGTCTATTTGTGATATGCACTAGCCATATACTACCGCATATGCCATGATGCATGCGCATATCAGGGCGCAAATTCCCTGGACAGCTGAGCTGGAACCTCTGAAATTTAACCGTCTTGTGGTCCCTCTTGCACTCTCTTTCCAAGTACCTTCCCTTTCTTGTAATATTCCTTTGGTAATAACACTTTTCTTTACTTCTTTTTGCCCTTCTTAGATCAATCAACACCTTTTGGATGACTTTCTCTTGATGATATGAGTGTCCTCAAGAACTTCAAATTTAGGTTCCTTTCAAACCCCCAACAACCTTTAACCATCAAACCCATACCAAAATTTTCAGATTTCAAAACTAATTGCAAATTTCTTCAAGCTCCAAACTCAAAAATGATGGATCTTCTAAATCCTCTCCAATCAAAACCAAATTTTAGATCTAGGGTTTTTTGGATATGGTAAATGCTTTCTAGTAACCGTTATCTCTCAATTACAACCCAATATTGATAGATCTAAGGACCCACTTGATAAAAGCATAATTATTTCCAATCGTTCAAGGTCTATACTTCGTGGTCAACACCTAAAGATCCAAGAATTGATCACCTTAAGGGAGCAAGGATATGTTTAGATGATAGCTTGGAGCATTGGAGGTACATCGCTAAAGTACCAAAGGATCGCCACAGTAAGAAAGAATCGCCCGCCACAGTGAACAAGTCAACTGTCCACTTTGGCATTGGGAAGGGAATTTTGGTGCATTACCAAGGTGATCGGCGATAGACTTCATATCTCCCATGTAGGCATCTTGCAAATAGGGTAACATTTTGGCCCATTTGTAATAAATAATCCTTGGCTACAAATAGCTAGGATTTCCCTTTTCTTTCTTAGATATTTTTTTATGAAAGATACATTTGCTAGTGCTTTTAAGCTTGTTGGGAGCTTTGTTGAACTTTGTGAAGTATTTGTTGTAAGTGGATTAATTTAACTCAACGTCTTTATAGGAGTTAGGTACTCGTTGTAGGGTATTATTCGTTTAATATACCTTTGGTTTGCTTACATTTCCTCTTCTTGTGTCTATCTATTTATCATTTTCTTTATTATCTATTAATTTTTGTACTTTGGTCTTTTTTTTTATATTTTGGTTCATATCATCTGGTATCAGAGCAGTGCTTAGGATCATTCCTTCTAGTCTTCGAATTTGTTATCACAAAAAAAGGTCAAAAATGTTTTTGGTAATTTCAAATTTTTTGAGTTTTGATTTTTGTGTCTTCTTGAGTTTCTTATGCTAGAATTGTGTTCTCCAGCCTAAATAGAGTCTAGATCTGAGATTTGAGCTTGATTGGAGTTGATTTGAGGATTTTACCATTGTTAGGTCGTGCTTGAAGAAAATGAAAATGCATCTTCAAATCTGAAGATTTAGGAGTGAAATTGAAGGTTGAAAGGAATTGGGGTTTGTTCCCCAAACCAAAAGGAGTCCGGATCTCAAATTTAAAGCATTTCTAAGCTAAAACGAGTGAGTTGGGTTTTAGAAATTTTCATATTTGTTCTTGGTGTTCTTAAGGATATTCATATCTTCAAAAAGAAGAATAAATAAAAAGGGGATTTAGATCCAAAAAAAAAAAAGGTGAAAGGAAAGTGTTTGGAAGTAGTACAAAAAGGAATATTCAAAACGGAGGAAAACGACAAAGAAAGAAGTACAAGTGGACCACCATGAGGCTGAAAATCGGATGAGAGAGGGGGACGCATTGCCCATTTTGGCCCACCCATCCCTCCCATCACCAATCTAATCTCCCTAGCACCGATTGGCAAAACAATTGGCGGTAGTTTGTTGACTAGGCCAACAATGATAATGATCTCAATCGAGTGACTAAAATTGATAACGAAATATGGAATTGAACAACACAAAGTAAAGGATAGTTGAGAAATAAGGAGATGAGAAAAGAAAAAAGGACTCAATTAAAGTAATTGAATCAAGGGAGAAGAGAACTTGATTAACTAGAAATTGAGAAACAAATTTGAATCCATAAATGAGTAACTCAATATGAAAATTAAGTAACAGAGTTCTAAATGAACAATGGGAATCCACCCATCACTAACCTAGATTTAGATACACTAAATTAGACTAAAGGGATTCCACCCTAAAGCAATCATCAAGAGTAATATCAACTCATCAAAGTCTAAGTAAAGAAAATAGCTAAGGCAACTATTTATAGTTTTTGCATTTACACAAATAGCCTATTACAAAAATAGCCCAAAAGTGACTATTTTGGAAATAACCCACAAGGGCCATTCTTGATTGCCCAAATGGCATCTTGATCGGCCATGACCTTATGTATTTGTTGCTCCATAATTTTCTCCAGACTTCAAGCTATCATACATATGTGGAAGCCACTTCTTATGTAATCCAAGCTAACCATGCTCATATCATCCTCCCCTTCTTCAAAAGGATTCATCCTGGAATCCACACCTTGAAAAACCATAAGAAGGACAAAAACCAAACATTTCTTATAGTATTAGGGTTAGCATAATGGTTAGCACAAAATTCATCACACCAATGATTCTCAAGGTCTAAATAATTGAAAACCCGTAAGTCTTGGTCAAAACAACAAATAGACCATCTAAAGCAACCCGTACCTCTAGATAAAGCAAATCCATTACAAATATGGACATCGTCATATGCAAAGAGGTAGTATAAAAAGATATTAAGAAGACTAATCATCCCCAATGCGCCTTCACTTGTAAGCTCGCAAATAAAGTCATGAATGATATTAATAACACTACCACAAGTTGATACAGAGGAAGAAAATAAGATACGTTATGAAAAAAGACCACCTTTCTTTCCCAAACAACCCTTCCAAAAGAGTGGGTAACCATATAATGTCATGCTTGTAAAAGGGTTGACAAACCCACTATCCCTTCACTCATAAGTGTAAGCATGCTCCCAAGAGTCCAACCTAATACTTCAATTTGTCCATCCCCGTGAGTGGGACAAGAAGTACTAAGCATGGGTTTGGTGAAACTCATATCAAAGGAATGCTTATGGATCCGCTTTTTTGAAGAGTAATCCTTGTTTTTGGAGATTTGACCCATACACAATGTAGGCCCATCAAGTGGATTATTAACCCTCAAGAAGTACTTTCCATCATAGGGAAAGGTGCCAAAAACCAAACCCAAGTCTTGCTTGTCATTTAGACCAAGCAACTCATTCCAAGTGCCATAATTTAAATCATCATCAGGGTCAAAGGAAAAGGAAATCCATAAACATGGGTCAAGCATACACCCATTTGCCCTATTGGCACCTTCACTCTCACACAACATACTTTACTCAAAGGCATAACTATCATCATATGCAAATAAAGAGTATAGGAAGGTGTCACACAAGTTAACTTCATCTAAGGTGTCCTCATGAAAAGGTTCACTTATTGATTAAAGCCCATTAATGCTTTGATCTCTAGAATAGGAACACACAATGATGAAAGGGATAGTTGTAGCACATACATTACCTTACTTTTGAACACCATCCTTTCCAATAGATGTACTATCATCTTTCAAGAAGAGAGTTCCATCTTTGGAAAGTGTGTCATATACCATCGTGGATTCTCAATCACTTGGTAGACTTTAAGAGGGGCTACACTTTCATCATGCCAAGACACACCACTATGCATTTCTCCTTCAATAGTCATGATAACCTCAAATAAGGCATTATCCATAAAAACACATTCTACCTGAAAATCCTCATGAGAAGAACAAGGAATGGAATCAGAATTCAAGAATTCATCATTTAGGTGTAATGACTTCACATGACTATCTACATGAACAATTATATCAACACCATCAATAAATTGAGGTTCCTTAAGTTCATCACAAAACTCCTCATTTAGTGGCTCATCATTACACACAAGTTGATCAACACCAATACCACTTGATAATTAATTATCATTCAAAGCACATATATCAGGACTAGGTGGACACAAATTAATCTTACTAGCAGAATCCATTCGGTCATCAATAGGATCAACTAGTGTATCCACATTCTTAATATGCACATTATCAAAAAAGGGCAAATAATCACATGCCAACGTACTATCATTCAAGGCACAAGTGTCAATACTAGGTTGATACAAATTGATCTTAGAAAATGAATCAATTCAGTCATCAATAGGATCAACTATGGTATGAACACTCTCAACAAATACATTATCACTATGTGGAAAAGAATAATTAAACTCACATGAAAACAATCTATCATTTACACTCAATTGGCTACTAGTCATATAATGATCTTTTACTTTCAACAAAGTGTAAGGTTTAGCTTTGTTACCTCGTATCTCACATGGATGATTATCTTCACCTTTGTTTTCAATATTGGAGCATAAATGTTCTTTTGGGAAGCTTTTTAACACCTCATGATTCTTTATTGATAGAGGTGCCTCACTAGGCTTGCTTCCAAGGATACATACACAAGAATCAAGACAACTAGAAAAGGAAGAGTGGTCACAAAAATTAGTATGAGGTTGTAACAACCCTATTACATAACTCCATACAACCTTTCCTTTTTCCATACTAGAGTAGTTATATATCATACCCTTACTCCTCTCAATCTTATATCTCTCAATTTTATTGGAGTTCGAACAAGTTCCAAGGATCCCTTGTAGGGTTTAGATATCCCTTCAACTCTAGCTTCTAATTTGGTACATAAAGAGTGGATGTGTTGACTTGTATGTTCAAATCATTAGCACCAACCTCACATGGAGTAGCTTGATTTGCCTCCAAAGGTAACTCCTGAGGTTCTTCATAATGAGGAATATTACCCTTCAATAGCCTTTTTAACTTCTCGGGTTCCCTCTTGGTGATCAATTGAGTGATCTTTTCAATATTCCTTTGCATTGAAGCGAACAATTTGTTTATCCTCAAAGTACTAGTATCCTCAATTGGGAGTGGTTCACTTGTAACTTCTTTTTGAAACATTGAGTTCACTTTACTTTCATGAACTATTAATCTTTCCATCTTAACTACAAAATTGAACAAAAAAGTTAGTAGCAAAATTTCTCACGCCTCCCATATGTGGAAACTCTCAACTCACCTAAAGTGTTTTTCCAAAGTTGATAGAGAACTTGCTTTAGCCAATAATCAATTCACAAGGTCACTTATTCTTTGTGGAAGAATGATTTTCTGTTCAAAGAAGAACGGATAACTCAATTAAAACTAAAAGACTTGAATTAAGAAATTAGCAACGAAATAAAACTAGAAAAGTACAAAAATAAACACAAGAAAAAAAATCGAACTCAAAGAACTTGATAATATTTATTAGGGTAATCTACTGATTAAAACCATGTTATAAACCTAAACAAAGGTAGAATTAATGAAAAAGAAATTAATTTACCAAGATTTGGACTTACAAAATTATTTAGGAAGAAGTTAGGTTGAAATCCATGGAGAAAATATCTAAAAATTCATTCAAAATGCACAACAAAAGGACACTTGAGGAAGCTTCCAAGAATTAAACCCTATGGTCACGTTGTACTACCTTTTGTCCTAGTCTTTGCCCTTTTAATTCTTTTCCCCTCGTACTAACACAAGTATACTTTCTTTTTCTTTCATTGTTGGATCAAAATACCTTTTTGAATGTTCTTCTTTTAGAGGATATGAATATCCTTCAAGAATACAAAGAACAAATATGAATTTCCAAAATTCACAACTCCCTCAATTTAACTCAGAATTGTACAAAATTAGAAACCCAAGCTCCCCTTGCTATGAAGAACAACCTTCAATAACTTTGAAGCCTCGATTTCAACCCAATAATTTCAAGTTTTGAAACCCCTTTGAACTTTTCTCCAAGTCATGAAGAACACCATGAACAGGAAGAACATCCAAAATGAAAACCAATGGATTTCTACTCTGTTTTAGCCCAAATTTTAGCTCCAAGCTCCAAATAATTAGGAGAACAAACTCCAACACAAATTAATGCCCAATTTATCCCGGTTCTAAGAACCCACTTCTTCTTCTTCAAGCTTCTATGCTCAAAAATGTTGAATCCTTCAAAACAACTCTAATTTAAGCCAAATCTCAGATCTAGACTTGATTTGTAATACAGAATTCAAATCTAGTACAAGAAACTTTAAATAAAACTCAAATCAAAAATATTTTTTGGGAAATTTTCAAAAAGTTTTTCAACACTTTTTTTTGAATTTTCAAATTTATGAACCTAGGATTGAGATTCGTAGAAACAAATCCCTATCATACGCTCTGATACCACGATGATAATAATCTCAATCGAGTGTGCAAAATCAATATCAAAATGTGGAATTGAACAACACAAAGTAAAGGATAGTTGAGAAATAAGGAGATGACAAGAGAAGAAAGAAGGACTTAATTGAAGTAATTGAATCAAGGGAGAAGAGAACTTGATTAACTAGAAATTGAGAAAAAAATTTGAATCCATAAATGAGTGACTCAATATGAAAATCAAGTAAAAGAGTTCTAAATCAACAATGGAAATCCACCCATCACTAACCTAGATTTAGCTACACTATACTAGACTAAAGGGATTCCACCCTAAAACACTCTTCAAGAGTAATATCAATTCATCAAAGTCTAAGTAAAGAAAATGTCTAAGGAAACTATTTATAGTTCTTGCCTTTACACAAATAGCCTACTACAATAATAGCCCAAAAGTTACTATTTTGGAAATAACCCACAAGGCCCTTTTTGATTGCCCAAATGACATCTTGATCGCCCATGACCTTGTGTATTTGTTGCTCCATCACTTTTTTCAGGCTCCAAGATACTGTCTTGGCTTGACGACTCAAGTAGAGATCAGTCAAGGAGTTGACCAATCACTAAAGAAGCCGTCAAAGAGGAACCATAAAATCTCCAACACTGTCCAAGGCCGAGGCTCAAGTGGTGGTTTGTCACCACATTGATGAACCGTCAATGGAATCGCCAAGAACAAAAAGGGAGGTCATTACACTGCCTCAAGGTGACAGGAGAGATGGCGGACAGTCAAGGCAGTGATGGGCAGTCACTTGAACCATTACACACTTCCAAAATCACCACTTGTGTCTATTTTCTTAATTAGTCCATGGGTCACTTTTGGGCCTCTTTTTATTAGACTATAAATAGAAACTTCTAGGTCATTATTTACTTAGTTAGTTTTTGATCTTGATTGAGAATGAAGACTTTTGAGAGAGTGTTTGAGACCTTGGAATGGCTCTTGTTGCATTTTGTTTAGAAATGGTGATTGTAAGAGCATTTCGATTCCCTTGCGGCCAACATAAGAGATTAGGTGGTTATTGATAATAGAATTAGGGGTTTTTGAATTTGAAATATTTATTAGTTCCTATTTCTTGTATCCTCTTTGTGTCTATCTATTTATCCTTATCATCTATCGATTGTTTCTTCGTTTTCATAGTTAAATTCTTGCTTTTGTATTTTGGGTCGCATCATTTGGTATCAGAGCCTAGCTTAGGATCATTCTGATGATTCTAGTCTTGGTTTGTTATTGTAACACCCAGGGTATTTACGGTTTTCCTTCATCCCGTGTTAAAGGTTTTTGAGCTTAAATTTTATTGTTTAATTATAATGTTGTGCGCGATTTGAAATATTTTATTTAACTAAGGATTTGAAAAAAAAAGTTAGATTTTCATTGCCTCTAAATATTCTAAATATTTATAAAAATTATTTAGTTACGATACATTTGCATATGTACATATTTTAAAATATTTTTATAACTAATTACTATTTTGACAGAGATAGTAAGTCTAATTATGTTGATAAATTATTATTACGAGAGGTAGACTTTATTCGAAATATTTTTTTATTAATTGTGATATATTTAAAAATTGTATTTATTTTATCATGAACCTATGCAATACCCGAGTGTGTATATATACATACATACATACATATATAATATATATATATATATACACATACATATATATATATATATATATATATATATATATATTAGGATAAGCAAGAATGGTGGTGAAGACACCTCCACTTCCACGTGAAAGTGGATGTAAGGAGCATCATGGCATTAAAGAAAGGTGGAAGCAACTTATAACTTTTATTAATTAATTTTAAAGAATAGGATAAAAAGTGTGCGTGTATATATATATATAGATATATGGATAGAGAATATTCTTTTGGAATGATAAGTCCTTTCAAATTAAAAGGGTAGCTATTGCATTATCTCTTCACATTTTTAGACGTTAATTAGGGCTCTGGAGAAACCAAAAAATATACTTGGACATTATATTTGATCCCCAAAAGAAAAATCAACTGTCTTTAACTAGTTATTCATGCTCAGATTTTAGGTATGTTAAGGTTATTCCTTTCTTTTCTTTGCATGATTTCATAAGATTTGTGACTTTCAGATCTCTCATGCTATCGAAAGAGTCGATTATTAGGTGTCTCTAAATTATAATTGGTATTATCCTTGTTAAAAACTCATATCCGGGTCGAATTGTGTACTATAGGATCTATTCTTTAGTGCCATGTAGTAGCACTTAACCTTTTTGGGTGGTCCTTCGCATTTAAATCTTTTCTTCTGAAATGATTTATATAATCTGAATATTATGCAGAAGTAATTGATCAAAATGAGAACAAGACTTAATATTTTGTGTATTGGATGTTAATCTCTATAAATTAAATTACTTGTACCATTTGGTTCTACTATTCTATTAGGAGGTAGTATTTATAGTCTATTGTTAGTTGGAAAATGAGAAACAACCATTAAACATTTTGGTATTGAGAATTTGAAAGAATAATATACTTTCTAATTAACTAGAGAATATCATTGGAAACTAAATTTACCTTTATGTCTTTTGATATTAAAATTACTTGGTAGATACCGGTAGTGTTAACATGAACTGTGAAATATGTGAATAAATGTAATTGAACCACAACATAGGAGCATAACTGAAAACGAAAAGATACGAAAAAGAAGAACAAGATACGAAAACGAAGATATAAAAGGAATCAAAAGTAAAGATAGATAGATAAAGAAATAGATAGACACAACGAAGGAAATTGAAAGAAAATAAAGGGTATATCAAATACTAAATCCTCAATCCAATAATCCTACAAAGCACCTAAATCCGACGTAGATCACAAGGGAATTGAACTCCTAAGCAAATGACGTTTTCAAACGATAATTCAACGCAAGATAATCCAAGCTTACTCACACTCTCAAGTGTATAATTGTTCATAATCATCAAAGTTAACCTAAAAATCAAGAAGAAGCTATTATTTATAGCCAGGGGCCATTTATTATAACAGTGGTCTCAAAAGTGACGCATTTCCAACAAAAATAGCTAGCCTAGCTGATTTGGGCCACCTACCCATGTAGATGAGCATCTACCCATGCAGGTCAGAGGCGCGGATGCCACTACCTGCCACCTGCGAATGTATGTCCTTCACCTGTCGGAGCAGGTGAGCTCGCAGGTCCCTCCAGGGACTCTTTTAGCTCGTCTTTGCTTTCTTTTGACCTCTCCAAAGCCCCTTTACCCTTCTTTGATGTAATCTCTATTTCATGGCACCCTTTGGATAGCACTAAGGGATCGTTAAACACCTCTCTCTTCATAATGAGTCCATCAAAAGGTCCGGAGGCATTTTGGATTATATCATCCTCCCCTTCTTGAAAAAGATTCGTCCTCTAATCTATGTCCTGAAATCACAAGAGACGAACAAACAACCAATATTTCCTTAAAGCACAAGGGTTAGCAATAATATTTCCACACTAAGGGGGCACACATTTGATATACAACCAACGGTCCTTTGTTATCAATGAAATGAACTCATCATACAATACACAAAGGTGTTGGATATTAGAAGTATCATGAAACAAAGAAGCTACTAAGGTCGTAAGACACAAGTGTTTCTTTATACCATCATAAGACCATACCCAAGGATTCACACCTCTATCTTGAAAAAATCCAATATCAACATGGATATCATCAAATACAAAGATGTAGTAAAGAAAGGTATGAAGAAAATGAGTCTCATCCAAGGTGTTTCCATACGTAAGAGTATCAAGGTACTCAAGAAATCTAGAAATTAAATCACTAGAAGTTGAAACAACCAAGGACCGAGTCAAGTTACTAGGGTTCAAATTACCCTTCCTTTCAAGACATCCCATGCTGACACTAAATACATTTTCAACACAAGCATGGCTATCATCATGGGCAAAGGGATAGAAAATAAAAGAGTTAAGGACACAATTCTCATCTAAATTACTCTCAAACATAAGTACTCAAGAAGATGAGGCAAGACAAGTTAAGCACATCATGTCTTTTCCCTTCAATCAACTTCCCAAAATAAGTGCATTCACTAATGGAGTCATGCTATTAGAGAAATTAGAGGATCTATGAGAACCTAATTCACTCCAAAACAAATGGTATTGTAATGACCCTCCAGGTTATTTTCTCAATTTTTGTGTGTTCTGACATTTTGAGACTTCCCACAGTTGCTACATGTCATTTATGACTTATAGGAACTGTCGGTTTGGTTATCGGACTGTCCGTTTGGATTTTAGGCTCATTTCCCTATTTTGAAGCTTTCGCTGTTAAGAAATTGGTCTCGGACCAAAGCTCCTAGTAGAAAATCTTAGATGGAAATTCTAATAGTTCCATCAGCTTTGGAACGTTGATTTTAGTCTAGGGTAACCCTTGGTTCAGGTCCCAAGGTTTCCAGACTAATTTTGGGCTATGGGTTGGAAATTGGTAAAATGGAACTATAGGTGTGGGCCCCACATTTAATTGAAATGAACTCGTACAGAAATTATGATGATTCCATTGGATCCATAACGTTTTTTAAGATCAATTTGCACTATTGGTTCATGTTCATAGTGTTCTGAGGGTCAAAAACAAGTTTTGGAAGTTGCTGGTGCTGGTGTGGCCGCTTTAGCGACTGTTGACCATTTGATCGACCGATAAAGTGATCATTTGACAGCTTTAGTGGTACTTTTACCCTCTTATCATACCCCTTTAGCGGTCAAAGTGCCGCTTTGGCGGCCATCACTGAGTATAAGACCCTAACCGAACCCATTTCGTATTTTTGACATTCTGGGATCTAGGAAGC
This sequence comes from Capsicum rhomboideum, assembly GCA_031232105.1. NCBI lineage: Eukaryota > Viridiplantae > Streptophyta > Magnoliopsida > Solanales > Solanaceae > Capsicum > Capsicum rhomboideum. The sequence goes on along the minus strand of CP124710.1, from coordinate 61,819,887 downwards.
TCCATTTTAGGCGATTCTTGATGCGTTGGTCTCGTATGATCATTTTATATGTGATTTTACCTTCACTTATCCCATTTTCCAAGAATATAAACTTTGTAATTCCTGATTTTTGATTAATGTTTCTATTCAAAAACCTTTTTTTTGCCATTGTTGGAGCTTGGAGCGTGAGGAAGTGTGGGGAATCATTCTTGAGACTAAGGTAAGTTGTTTTAACATCCCTTGACCATTCCCATTATTTTTCTCATAGAATTCCGCTCTTTTCTTTGTTAATTCTTAGAATTTAGGTCTTTGAAACCCTAATCTTTGGGGACTGATTTGAGGCTCGACTTACGCTCTATTTGTGCTAAACTTTTGAGCACATATTCCTTATCTTTCGAGGGACCTCATGACAGATTCAATTTTGAGATTTCGTTAGCTGGCCCCATGGATCCATTATTGACACGATTTTGGGCCTGGAGTTTTATATTATAATATGATTATCATTTTACTCGTAATGACATGTAGATGATTATTTTAATAGTGTGACATCGATTCAGGATCGTGGAGCAAGGTTGAGCAATTTGTGGACACTTCAAGAATTGTGGTTCGGCATCGAGGTAGGCTCCAGTCTACTTTTCTCCATGAGATTGTGTATAGTATAGACTACATGCTAGGTAGGGAATATAGGATATGATTATGGCTAGTATAGCATGAATTAGCCTATTTTATGGAATTTGGGGTAGAGATGTGACCCAAACCCTAGTATATATACTTGTTATGTACATAGAGCCCTATTGCCCTTGAATATAAGCATGTTAACCACAACTGATGATTAAGGATCCGTTGGTATGAGACTTACCATTTGACTTAGCGATTCGAGAGGTTTTTCCCCGATTAGATCCTTGTGGTGGCTTTATACCCTTGATTATTGTGGTTGCCCAGGGTATGATACCTTGCTATATTGGTTATATGCTATTGGGCCCGAGACCGTGATTATGAGGCTAGTTGAACTTTGGTGAGTATTCTGCCCTTAGCAAGGGAAAGATTATCATTTATAGACGCTTAGGCGCACATGGTTATGTTGCCTAGATACTGGTGATGGCATGCATACAATCTGGTGCATTCATGCTCATTTAGTGGTACGATTCTAACCAAAATCTTGATTTTACGATTATTTCTGAAAAAGGGATTTACTCCAACTTTTCACTTTTAGAACGGTTATTTTATAATGGGAATTATACCACCTTATTTTACTGGATAATGAGCTTTTGTAACTGAAAATGATGTTTTAGAACTCCGACCGAGGATGATTTCGATCCATTATTTATCCACTCATCTTGTCACTACTTTTTACTTAGATCGAGCGATATTTCGACCCTTTGTACATGATTTAGTCCCGATCATGATCTCTGGCAATAGACTTTCGGATTTATATCCTTTTAGACACGGTTCGAGTCCGTGCACTGATTATATATATATAAATATATATATTCCTCCGATACTGGATGGAGTGGATGGATTGTGATGGTTATTGGATGTCCTGGATCGGGACCAGGCAGTGTATATGGATTTTCTCGAGTCTCCTAGGGGCCCCTTCATTCGAGAGTCATTGAGCCGGAGAAGCTTTGTCTCCGTAGGTCCTGCCTTTGCGAGTTAGGTAAGCTGGAGGAGATATATACACTTGGTAAAGTATGGATTGAGATTGTGAAATTGGTTCGAGTCCGGTGTCCCCTACATGGTTATGGCATTTCGGTTTATGCTACATTCATCCATTCATATGCATTGCCTATCACCAGTATAGTTCTTTGGTGCCTATATCTATCGGTCATCTGGGAGACCGTATAAACACGGGTTATGGTTGCTATTTGCTGAGTGTTTCTGTGAATCTACGGGGATTATGGGGGCCCGGTTAGGTACTTGTTTGCCCGGACGAGCTGGTTTCATTATTATGGTTTATTATGGTTTGTTCATGGCAGGTTAGTTGTGGACTGGTACCTGAGATTAGAGGTACATTTCTGATTCCCTTATCCTTTCGGTAGATTATATTATGGTTGGATTACCCCAGGATGTGTCACCCTTTAGGTATAGGCTTGATGAGGCTAGCGTTGGCTCCTTTACTTGGCTATGGACCTTGAGGTGTTCGGTTGACTCCCTCAGGTGGTTACCTTTGAGTTCGCCGTATATGTCTACTAATATGTATGGTATCACCGTATATTCCTCTCTTTCTCTATCTATTTATATTGTATATGTATCCTTTGGCCTTGTACTACTATTATATATCATTCTTTCACTCTTCATTTGTATATTGGCCAGTGATATACGGTATTGCACTTTAGTTACTGAATAATGTCATGCCTTTATGTTATTTATGCTTATATTATTTCTGGAGCTCAGTCGGCCCTTGCCAACTGAGTACCATGTGTTTGGTACTCATACTACACTTTTGCAACCTGCAGGTCATAGTGTGAGTTATTGTCGTTGATGTGTGTATATCATGCGGGGCAGCTATTGATCGAAGATCTGGGGTGAGCTCTCGACGTTTTGGAGTATCCCTACTCTCCCTCTTATTGTTAGACTGTTCTCTATGTTGTGTCAGAGACGGCTTGTATACATACATTTTTCCTGTATTTCACTTATACTCCTGATGTATTAGAAGCTCTTATACTGGCTCCACCGAGTTTTGGGATTATATTAGCCTTGTTATTATATTTACTCTGCTGTTTCTCTTTATTCCTTTTGATAGTCCGTTACTAACTGCTCTGGACTATGGGTTGGCTTACCTACTAGTGGGTTACAGTGGGTGCCATCCTGGCCTACAAAATTGGGTCGTGACAAATTGGTAGCAGAGCCTAGGTTTATCGATGTTATCGGTACAAGAGCTAAGTGTTTAGTAGAGTCCTGCGGATTGATACGGAGACGTATGTATCCTATATTCGGGAGGCTATGAGGCATTCTTAGGAAATTCTATCCTTAGCTCCTTTGTAGTGTTTTCGTACTTCCATGAACCTCTAAGTACTTCTGTTGACTCCATTCTCTGTCAAAGAGTTAGCACGAAGTCATCGATAGATGTGGACGATATTTCGGCTCGTGTTACAAGAATTTCTGCCCACCATTAGGCTAGAGAGTTAGAGATTGACATCAAAGATCTTCAGCGTCAATCAGAGGGTTTGGGGTTATCCCAGGTTTCAACAGAGTTTGTGAATGCCTCAGCTTTTCAGGATTCAGTGTTATGGGTTCTGAGTCTATTTTTAGATACCTCTCAACTAGAGGTAATGTCGGGTCCATCGAGTTATTCTCAGACCAGAGTTGGATTTGTGGGTGTCCAGCAGGGTTCTCTGTCTGTTTCAGAGTATGAAATTGGGTCTGTTGAGTGGGCCAGACATACTCCTATGTTATTTCCCACAGAGCATAAGATGGTGTAGGGATTTATTAGAGGGTTGACTTTAGCAATCTATTTGACATCGGAGCATTTGATAATAGCTCTCAAGTTGATCATGGCAGTACCAGTGGATAGAGTTCTGCTAGGACATCGTGGAGTATTCGGTCTAGGTCTTCAGGCTGTGGCGACCTTCTGTATAAGTAGGTTCAATGCCTCAAAGTATCTAGGAGCATGTTCGATTATGGTAAGTGTGGTCATTTGTATGATGATTGCCCCAGGTGTGAGTTGGTCATCCAGTCGGGGTTAGCTCATATTTCTACCAGTTTGGAACTTCGGGGGTTTATTATGGCTGTATAGAGACAAGTCACTGGTCCAGAGAGTGTCTCCGGCATGGGATCATTAGTCATTTAGATCGTCAAGATCAGTCTCACTGTGTGTTGGCACCTTCAGTTAAAGGTAGTGCACCTAGTGCTTCAGTGTATCATTCAGATGCTCAGTTCAAGTTCAGATATGCTCAGATTCAAACTCCATCGGGCACTCCAGACTTATGATTTTGGATTTCCACGGTGTGATTTGCGCCTTTGATTCTATGCCTTTAGTTACTACTTGAGTTGTGTTGGGGTTTTCATACCCATCGATGTTTATATGTCATGGTATTTCTATATTGGTTGTATACCTTGGTGTTTTGATAGTGATTGATGTATGCCTTTGTGTAGGTTTAGCCATGTATGACTACCCCCGTAGAAAATTCTTTAGTAGTGGATCAGTGTAGTATTATCCTAGGGGTGTAGCAATTGGGTTAAAGTCCCATTTTTCCTTGGCATATTGGCCTTGTTATGGCTATAGAGTGGATCAATATCATGCTTTCCTTGGGGTATGGCATTTGGGTTAAAGTCTCATTTCCTTTGGCATATTGGCTTTGTTGTGACCATAGAGTGGCACTCCTGTTGATTTTCATTTTTGTACCACCTGCACCGTATTTTGAGGTCACTCTAGTAGTTATTACTACTGTTATTGCTGGGCGTTGACTGATTTTCATTTGATAGGCAGCTAGGCTAGCGGTATCTACTAGCATACTTCTATTCTTGCGATTCTTATTTCTTGGGCATAGTTGGCTAGCCTTCCCTTACTGTTAGCAAGGTCGATTGTTGAATGGATTGAGAGAATGAAGGTAAGTTTGATCTTCCAGGGCGTTGATATGATTTTAGCATTGCTAGCTTTCTTCTATAGCTCATTTATTTGGTGATTCATTTGGGAGTTGTCCTTCAGATTTGGATAGTTCATCACCTGGTAGTGGTCTTGACCTTGACGTTGATTTTGAGTTGGGGTTGGTGATTCAATTCTACCACCCATTTCTGAGATTTAGAGGTCTAAGACTTATTTTCTGAATTGTGAATTCATCTCCTGGTGAGAGTGTTAATCTTAGTTTTGGTGTGGAGTTGGATACTCCGTTATTCCTATGCTATGGTTTATGGTTCAGCCAAGTTAAAGTTAATATAATTGGGAGAATTCAGAGAATTCTCATTTCAGCGCTTGTTCAGCCTTGTATGACTTCGCAGAGTGCTTCTGCTTGATCATATGCACCTATGGGTATTCGTTGTCATTGATTGAGTAGTGGTTTGACCAAATACAGGTTAAGGTTGTATTTCTTTCGAGTTACTCAAGCGTTGACCATCAGTAGCGCTTATTACAACCTTGGTGACATCTTGGTTATGCCTTGATACGATCTGACCTTAGTAGATTGGGTCTTGATTGCTCGTATCTTTATCATATTGTTTTTTCCCAGTTGGGATTACGTTCTTAGGCGACATTTCAATTTTAGCTCTTGCAGAGATTGTTGGGCATGTGCTTGATCTTCTAATAGCAAGGTTGGTTGGGGCAGTTGGCCTTTGTAAGGACTGGTTAGCTTCAGTTTTAGATTTTAAAGCCTTCGGATGATGGCTTGGGAGTTATGATAGATTTCGGTTTGTGGATGCTTACTCATCAACTGGATTAGGTTGAATAGTTTAGAACAAGTAGTCTAGCTTCAGTGTTGAAATTTTAGCTTGGGTTTGCATAACTTTGTTGCATCCCTATTTCCAGATTCGCCTCGGTTGGGCATTCATTTTAGGCGGGCTAAGTCTACTCTTTGCATACCAGTTCAGTTTCCTCCAGTTGGGATAGATCGTACTGGATAGATGGTCAGAAGATGGTTCATCGGTATATGGTATTGGTTTCTAATGTTTCTGACCTTGGTGCTCAGTTTCAGTCAGAATTATGAATTTTCTCCTCAGTAGGAGAAGTGCGCTTAAGTTGGGCTTATCATGGCTTAATCCACGGTTGGTGGAACGTCGTGAAGTGGATCATTCAGTTTCATGAGATTGGTACTTTGGACTCGATTTTCAGTTTAGAGAGTCATCCGGACCAGTTGTAGTTGTGGCTTAAGAGTGCGGACTTTGCTCACCGTTGTTGTGTGTCCTGGTAGCACCTTATGGGCTTATTTCTTGCGCTTGCCATTATGGATTTTTCGTAAGTCAGCTTCAACCTTTCAAGGACGGTGTGTTGTGATTGCTCGGACAAGACTTAGATGACATTTTGCGTGATTCGAAATAGATAGCAGGTTTGGAAAGACAAAAGAAGGTTAAGTTTTGATGTTGGAGTTGTAGCATGATTCTGACCTAGGATTGCCTTTAGCCTGGCTGAGTTTCTACCTAGTTAGGCTTGTATTGGTGTGTTGTCAGCATGTTGTGGTCTGGATGTACGTGCATCAGTCATTCTCTAGTCACTTGGAGTTTTGGTTATTTGAAAAATAAAGTAAGGAAGTTGGTTGAAAAACAAAAGGGGGATACCTTTGGCAAAATCCCTTGAAATAGTTTTTTTTTTCTTTAAGGTTGTCTGGGGAGTCATGTTTGGAGAATGCGGGCCCAGTACCTCATCCTTTTGACCTTTCGGGCTCTTTCTATCCATTGACGTTTGCGGAAAAAAGTCCTTTTAGTAGTGGATATTGTAATGACCCTCCAGGTCATTTTCTCGACTTTTGTGCATTCTAAAATTTTGAGCCTTCCCACAGTGGCTACATGTCATTTATGACTTATCGAAACTGTCGGTTTGGTTATCGGACAATCAGTTTGGATTTTAGGCTCATTTCCATGTTTTGAAGCTTTCGCTGTTAAAAAATTGGTCTCGGACTAAAAATCCTAGTAGACGATCTCAGATGGAAATTCTGACAGCACCATCAACTCCGGAACGTTGATTTTAGGCTAGGGGGACCCTTGGTTCAGGTCCAAAGGCTTCTAGACTCATTTTGGGCTATGGGTTGGAAATTGGTTAAAACGTAACTATAGGTGTGGGCCCCACAATTAATCAAAACGACCTCATATGGAAATTATGATGATTCCATTGGATCCGGAACGTGTTTTATGATCAATTTGCACTATTGGTTCATGTTCATAGTGTTCTGGATGAGTTTCGAGGGTCAAAAACAAGTTTTGGAAGTTGTTGGTTCTGGTGTGGCTGCTTTAGCGGTTGTTGACCATTTGACCGATCGCTAAAGCAATCATTTGACCGCTTTAGCGGTACTTTTACCCTCTGATCAGGCCGCTTTAGCGGTCAAAGTGCCACTTTAGCGGCCATCGCTGAGTATAAGATCCAAACCGAACCCATTTCGTATTTTTAACGGCTTGATCGTGATGGTTATTAGAAGTCCTGAATCGGGACCAGGCATTGTATATGGATTTTCCTGAGTCCCCTAGGGGCCCCTTCCTCCGAGAGCCATTGAGCCGGAGAAGCTTGGTTGCCGTAGGTCCTGCCTTGTGAGCTAGGTGAGCTAGAGGAGGTATATACACTTGGTACAGTATGGATTGATATTGTTGAACCGGTTCGAGTTCGGTATCCCCTACATGGTTATGGCATTTCGATTTATGTTTCATTCATCTATTCATATGCATTGCCTATCACCAGTATAGTTTTTTGGCACCTGTATCTATCTGTCGTATTGGAGGCTGTATAGGTACGGGTTATGGTTGCTGTTTGCTGAGTGTTTTTGTGAACCTACCGGGCTTATGGTGGCCCAGTTAGGTACTTGTTTCCCTGGACTAGCTGGTTACTTTATTATGGTTTGTTCGTGGCAGATTGGTTGCGTACTGGTACCTGAGATTAGGGGTACGTTTCTGATTCCCTTATCCTTTCGGTAGATTATATTATGGTTGGATTACCCCAGGATGTGTCACCCTTTGGGTATAGGCTTGATGAGGCTAGCGTTGGCTCCTTTACTTGGCTATGGACCTTGAGGTGTTAGGTTGACTCCCTCAGGTTGTTACCTTTGAGTTATCCCTATATGTCTACTTATATGTATGGTATCACCGTATATCCCTCTCTTTCTTTATCTATTTACATTGTATATGTATCCTTTGGCCTTGCACTACTATTATATATCCTTCTCTCACTCTTCATTTGTATATTAGCCAGCGATATACGGTGTTACACTTTAGTTCCTGAATGATGTCAGGGCAGGATAGTTACCCCTATTGCCCCATTAGCATTGTTATGCCTAGTTTTGTGGATAGTTGTCTGTAGTCACTTTCATGCCTTCATGTTATTTATGCTTATATTATTTCTGGAGCTCATTCGGCTGTTGGCTACTAAGTACCACGTGTTTGGTACTCATAATACACTTCTGCAGCCTGTAGGTCATAGTGTGAGTTATCACCATTGATGTGTGTATATCATGCAGAGCAGCTATGGATCTGAGATCTGGGGTGAGCTCCCGACATTTTGGAGTATCCCTGCTCTCCCTCTTATTGTTATATTGTTATCTATGTTGATACAAGACAAATGGCCATCATAACTTTTGATGCCATCATTCGTGGCCAACACATGGAGAATCTGATTTTGGACACCTTGAAGGCCCGAGAGTATGCATGGGGAAGTCATTTTGGACACTTAATAAAGCACTTTCGTGTGTGGAAGGTTGCTTGGAGGCTTGCCTTGATGACTACCCGAGGCTCCAAAGGATTGCAAGGGTTGAAGTGTGAAGAAGGAGTCCTTACACTCCATGACCAGCCCTTATTAAGGGTGTTTTGGTCTTTTTGTGTCTTTTCTTTACACTCCATAGGAGCCCCTTTTCATTAAGGGTAGTTTGGTCATTGATGTAATAGTTATAAATAGACTTCATTAGTCTTATTTTTGAAGTAGTTCATTATGGATATTTGAAAGACTTCTTCTTCTCTCTTTGAGAGTGTAGTGTAGGGCTTGGAAAGCCAAGTAGTGTAGGGCTTGGAAAAGCCATTATTGATCCTTGCTTAGAAATGGTGGTTGTAAGGTGGAGTTAATTCCCTTAGCGGTCACCGTAAGAGTTTGGTGTTGTTATTGTGGGTCTTAGGGGTCTTATCGTTTGATACACGGTTTGGTTCCTATTTCTTGTAATCTCATATGTCAAGCTATCTATCTTACTTTATTTATCTTGTTGTTGTTGTGTTTGTAATCTTGAAGTCTAGTGAAGCCGTGTGGGGCTCTTTCGATTCACTAGCATTGTTGTTCAACTTGCTAATTTTTGGGTCTTTGTTCCCCTTGTTGCTGATTTCGTGGGAAATCTTGTGTTGTGGGTTTGTTAGTGTATCATTTGGTATCAAAGCAAGACCGGTTGTGTTCCAACACAACCCATCTTGGGCTTGTTCTCGGATTAAAAAAAAAACAAAAACAAAAAAAAACTGAAATCTGTCCATTGAAGACAAAACCGAGAATGTTGTTGTATGTTTAGATCTAGGTGCTATTTTGCTTGTTTAGTGTGTTTCTAGTGTTGGTTTCTTTCTCACCAACACTAAGGTGTCTAGATCTAAGAGTTGAGCTTAAAATATTGACCATTGTTGTGGTGACTTGAAAAGTGGACCGTAGGTTGTATGTTGTTGATGACAATTGGTGGTTTTGTGTTATGTTCTTGAAGAAGTTGATGTTGTGTTCTTGAAGGTTGTTGTGGTGTTCATCTTGTTCTTCATCTATTCTTACAACTTAAGACAACAAAGGTATTGAATAGATCCAAAAGGGGCTAAGACCAAAGTCAAAAGGTTGTTGGTGAAAGACTTGCACCCATCACTTTCTAGACTTGACAACCACTTTTCCTTAAAACATGGAACCTTGTTTTGTGGGATTAGTATAGTCAAATCTTACCTTTTTGAGTTTGAAAAGTTGAAAAGAATACAAGACTTTTACTTTCCCTCCAAAACACTTGTCATATAACAAGTTGTGTGAATATTGAAATTTCAGATTTGTGACAAAAAAAAAAAAAAAAAAAGAAGAAAACATCAACCAACCAAAGGCTGCCACGTCACCCCCAAGGACTGCCATGTCATCACTTCACCAAAATAGCTTAAGCTCAAATTTCAGATTCTAAGTTTCATTTCCTTGTTTCTTTAGTTTCATTTCTTGATTCTAGTACTAATTAACAACTAGTAATCACCTACTAGATTGTGAGTTGGTTTTTGAATCCGTTTTCTTCGTGTTTTTCGTTCTTTGTGTGCTTTTCTCATTTTGATTCGTTGAACTTCTTTGATTCAAGTTCATAAGTAGATTTTATTTTGTGTCTTGAGTCGATCAAACAATAATCTATTCCGGTCGCTAAGTAGTGATTGACACCTTATTAACTACCGGAGTATAAGCAACTTTCAATATTCGCCGCTCCAATTGTGAGGATCACAAAGGTGAGTGTATACGAGTGTTGGTGAGGTGCTTTTACTACTAATCTTGTTTGTTCATTTTGTAGGTGCAAGGTGATATAAGGGGAACATATCTTGGTAGCCTCGTATTATTGTGACTACAACATGGGAGACTATGATTGTAGTGAGGGATTTTACGGCTACGATGATATTGTAGATTATGGGGGCTATGAATATAGTCATGATCAAGACATGGGCAGATTTGAGGGTTATGGTTTTGAGGGAGAAAATGAGGTGAATGAAGTGCCTAGTTCTTATGGTGGATATGGAGATGATTTAGGACCTTATGATAGTTCTTATGATGAAGTTGGGGCATATGAGGAGTCTTACACTTCCCATTTCGAACCTAGAATTGGAGTAAGGTATAACCCCTCCCTTCGCAAAGCTTATGAGAGCCATGGTGAGAGTGCACGTGTGGGGAATGAAGATTCATATTCTTCACCTTGTAGTACATCTTGTCAAGGTCGAAGCGGTGTGAATGGGTATACTAGCTATAGTGTAGGTTGCCCCATGAGAAGAAGAGAGAGTACATCTCCAAGGCCGAAGGGTACTCATGTACCGTTGGGTTGTCCTAAACTCTACAATGTTGATCCTAGGAGAAGTGTTCACTCCGGAAAGGTAAGCATTGATGGGGTACCGGTCTGCCTCCTTATGCTAGATGATTGGCGCCATAAGAACTACATCATGCCACCGATGGTTGACTATTTAGGGTTGTTTCGAGAACCTTTACTTGCTCCATATTCCTTGGACGGGTATAGGGTTACCGAGAGAGTGAGGATTGTCTTCACCCAATTTGAATACCATGAGGAGGTGTGGTGCGATATCTTTCCCTTGACACAAGGTCATGTATGCTTGGGTGCCGATTGGTTTGCACAATATAGAGTTCCAAATGTGCTAAATTGGCCTAAGGTTATAGTGGACCATTGGGGAAATTATCTCTTTACCTCAATTATTCCCAAACCGCAAGGAGATGTGATCACTTACTCCAAGCCGAATGATTATGAGAGACAAAAGATTGAGAGGAGTAAGGGTGTGAAAGGTGGTAATCCGAAAGGGGAAAAAGGAGAGGTTGTGTGGAGCGAAGTGAGAGGGTTGCCACCAAATCATGCTAACTATGTTTGTCCTTTTCCTTCTAAGGACATTTGTATAGGTACCAACATGGCAAGCGGAGAAGCACAAGGCCAAGGAGAAGTTACTGCCGAAGCACGTGGGAAACCTTCACACCACGGCAAAGGAGAATTTACTCAAGAACTTCAAGGTAAAATCGCTTACTCTTACACTTTTGTGCATGTGAATGATAATTGTGTTGCTAGTAGCCCATTGAGTGTGAGTAGTAGCTTGCCTATTTGTGAGTCTATTGATTCTTCGCCTCTTGTTGATGATGTACTTGTTGTGAGTGTGGATACACTAGTTGATCCTATTGATGACAAAATTGACTCTTCTCGTAAGATCAATTTATGTCCACCTAGTGTTGAAGCCAATGTGTTGAATGATGGTACATCATCTTGTGGGAATTGTGTTGATCAACTTATGTGCGAAATTTGTCCACCACTTGAGGATATGTGTGATGTGTTTAATGGATCTCAAGTGAATGATTATATAGAAAATGTTGATCAAATAAATAGGAGTGACCCCTTTAGTATGACCTCTAGTAAATGCTCTACTCTCGGTTTTGCTCATAGGGATAATCATGTGCTTGAAACATCTTTGCTACTCGATAATGATCTTTTAGAGAATGGATTTGCATGTTCTATAGCCTCTTCATGGATAGATCCTTCTCTCTTTAAGTACAATATCTTGTTTGAAGATGATGAGTTCACTCCTAAAGAACCTAGTGGTGAGAATGACGTTGAAGGTATAGCTTGTCTTGAAAGCTATAGCCTATATGCCAACCCACTATGGTGTAAAAACATTCCTCCTAAAGATGGAAATCTCTTCTTGGGAGATGAGAGTACTCTTAAGGGAAGGGAATGCGAGGTCTTGGAAAGGAATGATCAATTGGGTGATGATAATTTTGATTTGCTTGAATTCTTAAGAAACCCAATAAGTGATTTTTCCTTGAAAATTGATTGTGGTTGTGATCCTTTGGATGACACCCCACCCATGTTTGATGACTATAAGGATGAATTGCTTGCTTGTAAAGACTTAAGTAACAATTCCTTGGACTTTAGTGGTGGTATGTGTCTACTTGAGGGTACTTCCATAGAAGGGGAAGGTGTCCATTATTTGGAAATTACTTCTTCTACTATGTGTGACCTTATTTTTGAGAGTACTCATGGTGATGATGTTGAAACTGGTAGTGAGTACTCACATGAGGACACCTTAGTTGAACTTGACTTGAGTGATACCATTCTCCACTCTCTATTTGCTTTTGATGATATGTATGCTATTGTAGAGAGTATATCTTGTAGTTTGGGTGAAGCCTATGGGGAAAGGGAGTATTGTCTAGACCCGTGTCTATGGCTACTCTTTCTATTTGACCCCGGTGCCAAATATAGAAATGGTGATGTTGGCGCACCCAACTTGTTGCTTGGTCTACATGACAAGCAAAGTGTCATTCTTGAAAACCCGAGAGCAAAAGTGTCATTGTTTCCTTGGGGTAATGTTTCTAAATGTGCATCCTTGCTTGACACAATTGTGTTTAAATTACAAGAATCTCAACTTGTGGATGCCAAGTTCTCTATTTGCTTGAAGGAAAGAATGTGGATGTGCTTAAATGCTTTGTCTTCACCCTTGTATGCCTTTACACTTGATTCTTTCCTATACTACCTCTTTGCCTATGATGACATCCATGCTAGTTTTGGATTTGTTTTATGTAGAGGTAGGAAATTTGTTGGTTTGTCCACTTGTATGAATGATAATGCTATATGGATCTTGTGGACATTAGAACCAATTGAGGCTCCACCCTTGGTGTGGTCTCTTGAAGAGATAAAGAAGCAATTGTGTCTTATGGCTCCTAAGATGAAGGTAGTTTTACCTTGGAGATTATTTGATGCCATTAGGATCTTTGTAGTTTTCTTATCTCTTGGTGATTTAAATAGCCAAATCCTTTGTGCATATTTTAATAAGTTTTTAATAATTAATTCGAAGGATCCTTGGTTATATTGCAAGTATAAGCACCCTTGGCATGTTGAGCTGATTTATTGTGCTAACCCTAACCCTCATGCCATGAGGAGTTTGTATTCGTTTGTCCTTTCTTTGATTTTGCAAGGTTTGGATTCGAGGTCGAATCCTTTTCAAGAAGGGGAGGATGATACAAGACAAATGGCCATCATAACTTTTGATGCCATCATTCGTGGCCAACACATGGAGAATCTGATTTTGGACACCTTGAAGGCCCGAGAGTATGCATGGGGAAGTCATTTTGGACACTTAATAAAGCACTTTCGTGTGTGGAAGGTTGCTTGGAGGCTTGCCTTGATGACTACCCGAGGCTCCAAAGGATTGCAAGGGTTGAAGTGTGAAGAAGGAGTCCTTACACTCCATGACCAGCCCTTATTAAGGGTGTTTTGGTCTTTTTGTGTCTTTTCTTTACACTCCATAGGAGCCCCTTTTCATTAAGGGTAGTTTGGTCATTGATGTAATAGTTATAAATAGACTTCATTAGTCTTATTTTTGAAGTAGTTCATTATGGATATTTGAAAGACTTCTTCTTCTCTCTTTGAGAGTGTAGTGTAGGGCTTGGAAAGCCAAGTAGTGTAGGGCTTGGAAAAGCCATTATTGATCCTTGCTTAGAAATGGTGGTTGTAAGGTGGAGTTAATTCCCTTAGCGGTCACCGTAAGAGTTTGGTGTTGTTATTGTGGGTCTTAGGGGTCTTATCGTTTGATACACGGTTTGGTTCCTATTTCTTGTAATCTCATATGTCAAGCTATCTATCTTACTTTATTTATCTTGTTGTTGTTGTGTTTGTAATCTTGAAGTCTAGTGAAGCCGTGTGGGGCTCTTTCGATTCACTAGCATTGTTGTTCAACTTGCTGATTTTTGGGTCTTTGTTCCCCTTGTTGCTGATTTCGTGGGAAATCTTGTGTTGTGGGTTTGTTAGTGTATCATATGTTGTATCAGAGACGGCTTGTATACATACATTTTTCCTGTATTTCACTTGTACTCCTGATGTATTAGAAGCTCTTGTACTGGCTCCACTAGGTTTTGGGATTATATTTGCCTTGTTATTATATTTACTCTGCTATTTTCCTTTATTCCTTTTGATAGTCTATTACTAACTGTTCCGGACTACGGGTTGGCTTACCTACTGATAGGTTACAGTAGGTGCCATCATGGCCTATGAAATTGTGTCGTGACAGGTATACCTAAGAAGTTGGGTTTCCTCTATTCATGGAAGTTAGCATACTCCTAAGAGTCCTTCCTATCACTCCAACTTGTCCAACCCCATAAGTGTGACAAGGATTAGGAAGTAAGAGTTAGGCATCAAGTATGCACCAAGGACTCTTCCTAAAGCAACAAATAGATTGGGCATTTAGATTGCAAGGCCCACACAATTTAAGCACAAAAGAAATACACCATGAAGAAATCATGGAGACACTAATACTTTCATGGTATGATATGATATCAATCAATTTCAAGGGTCTACTCAATATGAGAAAAATATCATCATGCCTCCAAGGATCACTAGGAATAGGAGGGGGCAAGTACATACCTTGGAAACAAAGCCTTGAACTTGTTCCATGCACCAACTTGGACCATGCTTGGTCCTCTTGATTCTTTGTAGGAATATCCTTGGTAGGGATCTCCTTCTTTCGATCCATGGGGTTAGATGTTTCACCCCTTGTTATCAAGTATCCATCAATCCTTAGGAGTTGATTTAAAACATTTTTTCATCAACTTTGGAGTGCTTATATAAGAACTCTTCTTGGCCTTCAAGCCTACGCTTGTGAGGGATTTTCTTTGGATCCTCCATTGGGAGCATTTGCTCATGAACCTGTAAAAGAAAAGTATTGGTACAAGGAAAAATGCTAGTACCATGGTTAGCATGTAACAATGGTTTGGGGTTGACAAGTTCCACAACTAGGTGATTCTTGTCCTCCTCTTCTAACTCATGCCTTGGCTCAAAATTATCACGCAACTCCCCTTCTTAATCTAAGTTCTTCTCCACCTTCCCAATTTCCTCTCTCTCTACCCCTTTAACTTGAGCAAGTTCATTTTTGTTATTTGGACAATTAGTAGAAAAGGTGGAGTTTGGATGTTTATTAAAGTTGAACACTTACCTTTTTATAGACCTCAAATGGTTGCTTATTGATCCCATTCGGCTATCTATAGCATTAAACTTCTCATTCATATCTTGCTTCATCCCCATGATAGCCGTCATTAAGATTTCCATGCTAACCTTTCCCGTAGTATTTTGGCTTTCACTCCCCTTCGCCATTGTACATAGCAAGTATAAACTCTAAACAAAACAAAAAAAAAAGTTAGCGATAATAAACCAATCTCTTACAGTACACACCTTTGTTAGCCTCACAATAGGCTTTGCTAGCTTTGAAAGATCATTTCTACTCCAATGGAAGATGTGGGGTAAATTACTACTCATGGTCAGAATGGATTCCTTTTTGAAGAAGAATAAATGACTTAGACAAATAAACACAAACTTGAACTAAGAAATGACAATGAAACATAAAGAGAAAAGAATAAAAAGAAACGAACAAAGAAAGAAAGACGGACTCTAAAACGAACTAATCAACTAAGTAGAGCAAATACTAGTTGTTCATTAGTTAGGAATCAAGGAATGGATTTAGGATGTTGGAACCTGGCCAAAATGAGTTTTGGGATCATTTAGGTGCGTTAAAGTGACCTGCGGGCGCAGGTGATGACATGCCCTCGTAGATGGATGGCGCGGATGAAATTAGTGGGACCTTCATTTGGTCACCTGCGGGCGCAGATGCCCACCTGCGGGTGCAGGTGTGGGCGCAGGTTGCCTAGATAGTACACCTGGAATTCCACTTTTTCAGCTCTTATGGTCCCTTTTTGAAATTTCTCACTTGGAATATTTCCTTTTCTTTTTGATATTCTTTTATACCAACAACTTTTCGTGCTTCTTTTTGGATCTAACAACAACTTTTGATGAATCTTGCTTTTTTTGGCTTCTAACAACAACTTTTGATGAATCTTCTTCTTGAAGATATGAAGATCCTCAAGAACACTAAGAACACCAAATTTCCAAACTAACTCATTTTCGCATGGAATTACATGAAATTTCAACCTTGGGTTCCCTTCAACGTGGGGAACACTTTGCAACAATTTTCAACCTTCAAATCCACACCCAAAATTCCAGATTTTTCAACCCACTTGCAAATTTCTTCAAGCTTTTAACTAAAAAATGGTGGATTCTTCAAGATCTCCCTAATCAACTCCAAATTTCATATCTAGGCTCCTTTAGATAGGGGGAATAATTTCTAGTAACCCCTTTCCTTCAATTCCAACACACAATTTGTAGATCTAAGAACCTACTTTACTTTTTCAAAAAGCTTAAGAACTCAACAACGGAGTTTCTTCAAATCCACTCAAATCAAACCCAAAACTCAAGATCCAACCTAGATAGCACTAGATGGAACAAATCTAGTATAGAAACTACAAAAATGACTCAAAAATACAAAAAAAGTTTTTTTGAGGTTTTTGTTGAAAACGTTTTTGACTCTTTTTTTAAATTTTTTTTTTCTAAGATAACAAAACCCAAGATTTAATTCGCAGGTATAAACTCAAGCTTGGCAATGATACCAAATGATCACAAACAAATTACAAAAAAGAAAAACAAGATACAAAAATGAAAATAAATAAGGAATCGAAAGTAAAAATAAATAGATAAAGAAATAGATATACACAAAGAAAGAAATTGAAAGCAAATAAAGGGTATATCAAACCCTAAATCCTTAGTACAATAATCCTACAAAGCACCTAAATCCTATGTTGGCCACAAGGGATTCAAACTCCTAAGCAACCATCATTTCCAAACGATAATTCAACGCAAGCTAATCCAAGATTACTCACACTCTCAAGTACATAATCGTTCATGATCATCAAATTTAAACAATAAATGAAGAAGGATCTACTATTTATAGCCATGTGCCATTTATTATAACTATGAGCCCAAAAGTGACCCATTTCCAACAAAAATAGCAAGCCCAGCCTATTTGGGCCACCTGCCCACGCAGATGGGCATCTGCCCATGCAAGTCAGTGGTGAAGATACCACTGCCTATCACATGCAGATGCATGTCCTTCACCTACGGGCGCAGGTGAGCTTGCAGGTCCCTTCAAGGCCTCTTTTATCTGGTATTTGCTTCCCTTTGACCTCTGCCAGACCTCTCTACCCTTCTTGGATGTAATCTTTAACTCATGGAACCCTTTGTATAGGACTAAGGGGTCGTATAACACCTTTCTCTTTATGATCATTCCATCAAAAGGTCTAAAGGCATTTAAGATTGTATCAATAACCCCAATAATCATTTATTAATTAAGAAGACGGGAACAATGTGGTATTGCTTAGGTAATCAGGCTTAGAATAAAGAACCAACTCGATGCGAATTAAGGTTGTGGATATTGTCTTATATGGTGATAAAATAGGGAATCGATGGTCATATACATGTTATTGGTGGGGTTCCTATTTATTCTAAATACACATTTATGATTTATTTCATGTTTTGATTTCATGGTAGTTTTGTCATCCCACTTGGTGATTTACTTATTTTAGTTATGGACTGTTGGTTAGCCAAATTATTATTGTTATATGATTTTCTTATTGGTTGCCTACGTGTAATTTATGCCTTCTAAGGCTAGGGATCGGGGTGTACGCTGACACAACATATATTGCATTGCATTTCATATAGTTGTGGAATATGACTTAAGTTTATTGTTGTTAGCTATGTGTGGGGCCTATGAAGGCTAAGTAAGTTACTGGTGTTATGGTGATATAAGAAGCAGACACAGATAGAATTGGTAGTGAGTTATTGGTAGTAGGTTGTCCTATGATAGTTGTGATGGTTGTATGAGCTAAAATAGGGGAAGGTAAGATTGATGAGGCTATGGTTTGTTTGGTACTGATAGTTTTACATTGTATTCCATTCATTGTTATGTGATCGTATTTGGCATATGTCGAACTTAGGGGGGCTCATGTAGATTGTTGGTTGATTGGCTATTGATACTAGCTTTACCACTTATCTCATTGTAGATTAAAACCTAAAAAGGAAGGTCAATATAAGTAACATGAACATATTTTCAAATTATATAGGGTTTAGTGAATATAGCATATATCATTGAGTAGATCTTTGTTTTATCTATAAAAATATGTTTTGAAAATTTAACATAGTGCTCTACAACTTTTATCTGACAAAATCTGGTTTTTATTTTAACAACCTGAAATAGGGGATGCAATATAGGACAAGTTTTGCCTAGTTTTCCAATTTAGAAACCCCTTATGGGCTACTGGTAGTATTTTGATGATATCTTTTTGTACAAAATATATTTTTTTGTGATTCTTTTCTCTTTTCAAACTCAAGATATATATATTTACAACTTTCAAGAAGGCATAAAGCTTGGTTCTACAATTTACCTATTCAAATCTAAGTTAGAACACTATACAGGGGGGCTGTCCAGGTTTACTATTTTGAGGTTTAGTGTAATTTTCACAAACTAAACTTGCTTTGATAGTAATCTTGATTCATATTAACATGTTGAAATTATTGAAAATTCAATAGGCATTTAATTATGTGTCAAGCTTGTATACCTCCGTGTATAAGCTGAGGAACTTCAAATAATTGTTGGGTTACGATTTGAACTCTTCAAGTTGTGGTTAGACTGTTTATGTGTTAAAATATTAAGGGTTGTGTTTAAAATTGAACTTTTACTCTTTTTACTTGTTGGTGTATTTGAAATGTTCATGGTGTCGTATGCTTCAATTGTCTATTTATTCATATATTTCATGTGGTTCACAAGGTCACATGTTTCCTTATTTTGATATCAGTTCTGTCGTGTTAAGATATATTGTGACCTTATAGAGTCCTTATTGATTCAATTATACAGTTGTATATCCTTACTTGGAATGTGCATTTGTTCTTAAATTGAATCTGCCAATGTGCCATAATAGCTCCCATGTTCATGTACCCTTTTATTCGTTATCACCTAGTAAGGATCTATTATACACCCGAACCTTTTCATTTGAGGAGTTACATGTATCTATTCAAAACACACGTATGTCCATATTTTAAATGCCTAAACATGTTTTAAATGACCATGTGCTAAATAGAACTACTTGCCCTTTTTTATACACCTTAATGGACCATTTATAGATGTCCTCATATCCATACTTCTCACACATCTTCATGGCTCATTTGTGTATATTCATCATGTCCAATAAAGTTCACTAAGTCATACAAGTTCCTAAGTATCACATTGAATTTCCTTTTTACTTTCTATATCATTGTTGTTGCCTCGCGTATTTTATTCACATGATAGTAGTTCTAAAAGCTCAAAAGAGTTATGACAACCAAAGTAACAATCTCAAAAGTTAAATAAACTAAGTAATACAAATTTGTTTATATATGGGTGGCAACTCAGGGGTTATGATACCTAGAATTGACCAATCCTAATTGATGTATATATGGGTGACATCTCAGGGGTTATGATACCTAGTATGGACCGATCCTAATTGATGTATTTATTGGTGGAAGCTTAGGAGTTATGATACCCATCATGGGCCGATCTTAATTGATGTATTTACGAGGGTCATCCTCTTCTACCACTGATCAGTTGGTCATTGTATCACATGCTTCAAAGTTTATAAAATAAAGAAATATAAAGTAAAGTAAAGAATGTAATGTACATGATTCCCTAATTATAAGAAAAAGTGGTCTTCTATCCTTATCTATACAGTCATACATTAGTACCTGATTTCATTTGAGCTCTTATTTTACATATGGTCACTTTATGCCTTATATACTCAGTACATTCTTTCGTACTGACATTCCCATTACCTGGTGGCACTGCATTCATACCTGCAGGTTACTAGGTGGATAATGGTCCTTACTGCATATGATCTAGTTCAACTGATGATTGGTATGCTCCGTTCTTTTTGAAGTTGTTGAGTCTAGAGTCTACTTTGGCTTTTTATAGTTAATAGGTACTACAGGGCCTGTCCCGACTAGTGATTGGCGATTTCTCATCCTAGAGGCTTAGAGACAACTATTGTAGGTCTGTTAGTAAGTTACAGTATGGTTAGCCATGAATTATACTTTTGTTATATTCATGTTTATCTCTATTATGTTTCTTTTAATTCAGTATAGCATTGATGGTTCACTAGTGTTATTGGTCTGGTTTCAGTTGATTCACTTAGTTAAGTATGGCACCAGGTGCCAATCATGCCTTCCTAGTTTTGGGGCGTGACAGTTATCTCATAAAAAAAAAGAGTGTCAAAAAAAACATTTTTGAGGCTTTTGAAATTTTGAGATTTAACTTTTGAATCTTCTTGAGTTTCGAGAACTAGAATCTTGTTTCCTAGTACTATTTGAGTCAAAGTCTTAAATTTGAGCTTAATCAGAGAATATTTGTGTTCCACCGTTGTTGAAGATTGAGTTTGAAGAAAATTTGAAGTGGGTTCTCAAATCTGAAATTTGTGGTTTTGTTTTTGGCTTTAAACATGTTTGGAGTTTGTTAGGGAGCATGAAAGGAGCTTGGGTTTTGAATTTTGTCGAATTTCGTCGAATTTCAAGCTTGTTTGAGTGAAGGACAAATTTTGGATGTTCATGTGTTCTTCATATTATTCATGTGTTGTTGTTTCAGAACACTCAAAAGGAAGGGTTTGATCCAAAAAGGAGAAAGAAAAAAGAGTTGTACTTGTTTGTGCTAAAGAATATTCTCAAGATAATACAAGGGCCCATAAAAAAATTTATTTGGTGAGGTATGATGACTCCTATGACTGATCAAGTGTGACGATCAGTCACAAGCCTGACAATCAGTCACTTGATTAGTCACAAGGTTGACGATCATTCACTTGATCAGTCAACAAGAGGAAAGCTTAAACCTTATTTTGGATGGTAGTGAGAGCTCCCCTGATGGTCAGTCACGCCTGTGATAGTTAGTCATATTATCAGTCATTGAGACAAAGTTGGAAGCCCATTCTGGATAAGGAGTTACAACTCCACAGACGGTCAATCACCTCAGTGACGGTCATTCACCTGATAAGTCAACTTGAAAAAGTTTCCATAAGTTAATTTTAGATTCTTAGTTTCATTTCTTTGATTCTTAAGCATCTTTTGTTTGATTTCTTAGCTAATTAACAACTAGTAACCACCCTACATATTTGTGATTAACCCTAATTAGTGGTGATTAGTTCTTGAGTTCATTTTTTTCTTCGTCCTATTTCTTTTGTGCTTTTATAGTATTTATTTCATTGTAACTTCTTGATTCAAGTCCATAAACAAATTCTTTGAGTCCTTCAAAAAAGAATCTATTCCATCCATGAGTAGCAATCGACACCTTGTGTACCACTGAAGTATAAACAACTTCGAACATTAGCCGATCCAATTGTGAGGCAATCAAAGGTGTGGAAACACGAGTGATTGTGAGCTTTATTTTTTCTAATGCTAATGTTGTTTGTTGTCTTTGTTGAGTGTTTAAATTACTAGGCACAATGGCTTTGGAGAAAGAAACTCAAAATCCCATGAGAAGTGATACATGAAACTCTATATGGGAAATAATTGAGGACATAAATTGTACATTGGGAGTGATAAAAGGACATTAAAGCTCCATGGATTATAGAATGACAAGTATTAAGGAGTCCTTTGACCTAATGGATTATACTTTCCAGACCAACTCACAAGTAGTACCAAGTAAGCAAGTTCAATATACTCCAAACCTCTGACATAATTTGGTTATCTCTGAAGGGGATGGTGAGCAATTGCAATTTGAGTGGGGCTTATCTCGTGCATTATGGCACGTAGTGTGGGAACCTTTGAAAGAGGAACTTGACTAATGTAAAAACCTATGTCATACAAGGTTTGGAGTGATGGAAAATATATGTTCCTTGGTCATTGATAGGGAGAGAAGTATTAATGTCGTGTCTTCTACACTTGTTGATCTATTGAAACTACCCACACAAAGGAACCCCAAGCCTTACAAACTTTAATCGTACGATGAGAATGGTTTAACAGAGGTGACCGAGTAAGCAATCATTAAATTTATAATAGGAAAGTATCAAGATAAATTATGATGTGATGTAATGCCCTTGAGATCATGTCATATGTTTCTTGGTAAGCCAGGGAAAGTTGATAGGTCGGTTCAATATCGAGAGAAGTCCAATAAATATGTACTTTCATTTGGAGGACAAAAGAATATTCTTGAACCTTTGACACCTGAACAAGTGAGTAGGGACTATGAGATCCTAAAAGGGTTCTGGGAAGTATTGAAGAACGAAGAAGTTGAGAAGAAGGAAAGGGAATCATCCCTTGTACAAGGAAACAAAGACTTGGCTCAAAGTAGAGAGTTGACTAAGAATGATGATCCAATGAAATTGTTTAAAAGAAGGGGAAAAGGAACACTTAATTGTGGGATTTATCAACACCCATCCCTTGTTACGCACTAACCATGATACTACCATTTTAACTAGTATCAACCCTTCTCTTGTGTAGGTTCATGAACATCAAAAATAGGACCTAAGGAGAGTTTCTTACGAACACACGCTTGAAGGCCTAATAGAGTTCTTATCTAAGAATTCCAACTTCAGAAAGAGTGATGGAGAGTTAACTCGAGCGAGTAGAATTGACACATTCCCATGTAATAAGAGCTTCCCAAAAGAGCAAATGATCTCCCATATTAAACATCAAGGTAAAGATCATACTTTGTATGAACTACAAGGTAACAATGCTAATTCTTGCTCTTCTCTAAACTTGAAATGTCATGATGTAGCTAGTAGCCAAGTGAGTGTAATTGGTGGCTTATCTAATGTAGAGTTTAATGAGTATTCCCTTTGTGATACTCTTGGTAGTGCTAAGTTGCATGATGATCAAGTTCTTATTATGAGTTTGCAAACACTAGTTGATCCTATAGATGACCAAATTGACTCTTCTAGTAAGATCAATTTGTGTCAACCTATTGCTAGCGCTTATAACTTAAATGAGGTCTCATTGCCATGTGATAAGAGTGTTCACACACTAGTTGACCCTTGTAAAAATCAAGGTGAGTATAAGTCGGTATGTGAATTGCCTACAACTAGTGAGGATATGTGCATTGATCAACTTAGTGATGATGATGAGAAAGTTGAACTTGCCAATAATCATGTAGGATTCCTACTTAAAGTGGTGATTTCTTTGATATTAAACCCCTTTCTTGTTCTTATCATGAGAATCTTGATGAGGAATGTGAACTTGAGGAAAAACCCTAAATTTATGATGACATGACTAAGGGGAAATATATTGATCAACTTACTTGTGAATCTAACCCACTAAGTGAGCATGTTTGTTGTGTGCTTGTTGAGCCTCAAGATATTGATAATGTAGGTAGAGTTGATCATGTGAATGAAAATGATTCAATGAGGATGTCATGTGATGAAGATCCTATTATTAGTTTTGCTCATAGAAATCATGTGAATGAAGATGTTGTGAAAGATGACATGTCTCTTTTTGAGAGTGAACTTACATGTTTTAATTCCTCACCTTTTATTGTTGATCCACTCTCAATGAAAGATGTCTTGTTTGAAAATAGTGAGATCACTCCT
This sequence comes from Capsicum rhomboideum, assembly GCA_031232105.1. Classification (NCBI taxonomy): domain Eukaryota; kingdom Viridiplantae; phylum Streptophyta; class Magnoliopsida; order Solanales; family Solanaceae; genus Capsicum; species Capsicum rhomboideum. The sequence goes on along the minus strand of CP124710.1, from coordinate 61,796,126 downwards.
TGCTTGGCACCTAGTGATGTGCATCTTGGTGTGCTTAAAAAGAAAAATGGTATGCTTAAGATTCACATGTTATCCTATTTCTTGAAATCCATTAAGCATATAGGATTGACTGAAGATTGTACAAACTATCCAATCTTTTATATTGATCTCTCACTTTTGAAAAGGGATGATCTTTTGGGTAAAGATTTCTTTGATTTACATCACTATTTAAGAAACCCAACTAGTGATTGTTCCTATGGAAATGATTTTGGCTATGATCCTTTGTATGACATCCCACCTTTGTTTGATGAATATGAGGATGAGTTGCTTGATTTTTATGGTGACTTGAGTCATGATCTCCTTGATGTTAGTAGTGGTTTGTGTCTACTTGAGGATTTTTCCCTTGAAAAAAGGTGTTATTTGCTTAGAAATTGCTTCTACTTCTTCTTTGTTTGCTTCTTTATTGAGGATACTCGTGGTGATGATCTTGAATCTAATAGTGAGTATATGCATGAGGACACCTTAGCTGAAGTTAACTTGCATGACACCTTTCTCTACACTTTCTTTGCTTATGATATTGTCAATGGTAGTATAGAGGAAATGTCTATTTGTGACGGTGGTACCTTTGTGAAAAATGGGTATTTCCTTGACCCATGTTCTTGGATACTTCTCCCATTTGACCCCGATGACCTCTAAGAGTATGGTGGTTGTTAGACACCCAACTTGGTGCTTGGTCAAGTCAACAAGTGGAATTTGATTGAGGTTATTAGTATCCTTCCCTATGGTGGAAAGTCTTTCTTGAGGAATTACAACCCACTTGATCAACTCAAGTTGTGAATGGGACATATTTCCAACAAAAATGAGTGTTACTTAAAGAAGGAAGTAATGAAATAGTCCAAAAGAATTCACTATTGTGTGTTCCCATTCTTGACCAAGGTTTTATGACTTGTAGGTCAAAGAGTGACTCTTATCTTGAAAATACTTTGGATGAATTCCATTTATGTGATACCTTTATTTATTTCTTGTTTACAATTGATGATCCCTTACTTAAAGGTGCTATCATTCTTGAAAACCCTAGGGCAAAGGTGTCATTGCCTCTTTTGGGTGTCACTTATATACTTGAATCCTTATTTGACACACTTGTGCTTAAGTTTTGTGCACCAAAACATGTGGATGCTAAGTTGATTACTTATTTATGGGAGAGCCCATGGTTTTTAAAGACTTTTTGTCACCTTTATAGGGTTGGACAATTTGAAGTGTCAAGTGGGAATCTTGGGAGCATGCCTAACATCATTGATATATGGAACCAAATTTCTTGGGGGAACCTCTTGTCTTGGATTGGTTTGTTGTATAATAGGTTCTCCATTGTTCCTAGTGGGATGACTTCATTGATGAACTCACATCCCATGGGAAGTTGCTTGAAAAAGGGAGGTTCTTTGTGCTTAAAATATCTCTCTCCCTTTGTGTGTTTGTACTCATGAGTTCACTTTAGATGAGAATAGTGTACTTAGCACCTTTCTTTGTTACCTTTTTCCATATGATGTTATTCATAACCATGTTGAATCAACATCTTATGTGGACATGAATTGCTTAGAAAAGAAGAGTATTATGTGCCTAAATGATTTGAATCCATCCTTGAGTGCATTAGTTGCTAAATTTATTGAGCCTAATGACATTCTTTTAGATAGTAACACCTTATATAAGACTTTAATGCTTGATTCCTTTCTAATACTACAAGTTTTTGAGTAATAATGCAATATGGGTCTTTCACATCTTTGATCCCGAAAAAATCTTGTGGACTTTTGAACAATTGGTGGCACCACCTTTAGTGTGGTCTCTTGGAGGGATAATTAAATAATTGTGTCTTATGGCTTCAAAAATGAATGTGGTCTTACCTTTTGGCTTTGTTGATGCCATCATGACCTTTGTGGTTTCCTTATCTCTTGGTAATTCTCATAGCCAGTTCCTTTGTATCCTTTTCAATAAATTTTTCATGCTAAACACGAAGGACCCTTGGCTATATGTTAAGTGTGTGCAACCTTGGCATGATGATATGATTGATTTTGCTAACACTAACCCTCATGCCATGAGGATATTATGGTCGTTTGTTTTCCTATGGTTTTACAAGGTTTAGATTCGAGGTTGAATCCTTTTCAAGAAGGGGAGGATGATTCATCCCAAATCGGTTTCAACATTTTGGAACATATAATTAATGGTCAAGACATGGATATCAAAGCTATGTTTGTTATAAGGACACAAAGAAGTACTTGGAGGACCCTTTTTGAGCTCACACTAGAGCAATACCACGTGTGGTTGATAGCTTGGATCTTGGAATACATTTGGAAGGGACCAAAAGGCTACTGCCTTGGCTTGACGACTCAAGAAAAGATCAGTCAATGAGCCAAAAAATTGCCAAAGGAGCCATCAAGGAGGAACCATGGGAACTCTAACACTATCCAAGGTCGACGGCTCAAGTGGTGGTCAGTCACCATATTGATGGACCGTTAAGGCAGTGAAAGGCAGTCTCTTAAACTGTCACCTGCTTCCAGATCGCCACTTCTGGCTATTTTCTTAATTAGTCCATAGGTCACTTTTGGTCCTCTTTGTATTAGACTATAAATAGAAACTTCTAGGACATTATTTCCTTAGTTTGCTTTTGATATTGATTAAGAATGAAGACTCTTGAGAGAGTGTTTGAGATCTTTGAATGGCTCTTATTGCATCTTGTTTAGAAACAGTGATTGTAAGGCGTTTTGATTCCCTTGAGGCAAACGTAAAAGATTAGGTGCTTGTTGATAATATAATTAGGGGTTTTTGAATTTGAAATATTAATTAGTTCTTGTTTCTTCTATCTTATTTGTGTCTATCTATTTATCCTTATCATCTATCGATTGTTTCTTCGTTTTCATAGTCAAATCTTGTTTTCATATTTTGGGTCACATCTTTAAAGTTATGGGAAATTCAAAGTAACGATCCAAGAATTTCCAAGGATTTAATAATCTAAAGACTTCATAAGATCCAAGTAACATTGTATAGATATGGAAGAAATCTAACGCCTATACTTAAGAAAATGAATCAAAATGATAGATTCGGATCTTGACCGCTTTATGAGTAACTAAAGACAATAACTAGTATGTATAAACAAATCACCTTCTAAATAACATCAAAAATAAATCCAAGATATCACAAGAAGAAATTACTTTATACCTTAAACTATGAAACTAGTAAAGACTTAAAGATAAAATTCTCAAAGAACAAGTCACAAAGGCTCAAAAGGACTCTCAAAATATTATTAATCTCAAAGTAATGTCCCCTTAATAAATGAAAAGGCACTCCTATTTATATAATAAAAAAGGCGGCTACCATCCCTAATAAAACCCTAAAGAACAATCTAGAAAATAGGAAAATAAAACCCTAGCTTGGAGGCCAAGATAAAAACTAAAACCCTAATAATTGTGGCTGAATTAGGACTTTTTGGGCTCTCTTGGTCGTGGCTTTTGAGCCCCATTTGGGCTTCATTGGGCTGCTGATTTCAGCTCCACTAAGGGCTAAAATTGGCCTCCTTTTGTGCTAATTTTAAGCTTTTTTCTGCACCACTTTGGACTTCTTTAAGGCTAAAATTTGGACCCCAATACTCCTCTTGGACTTCAACTTGGGCCACCAAATAGTTGTAGTATTTGGACAATTCATCTTCCTTATTCTTCTTTTCAATTGCAAGCCTTGTTTGTTCATGAAACTTCTTCATCATATCAGCCTTTTTCTTAGCATCAAGATTAGTAAAATCATTAGTAGGCAAAGTGTAACACCCAATATTTTGCGTGTACATATTCTGTTGATATAGGACTTGAGGTAACCTTGTTGTATAGGTAACGAACAAAGTTTATTAAGTGATTAGCAGTATTTTAAAAAGGATTTAAAGGATATTATAATGGCCCAAGCATTTGAGCATGTATGCGCCAAGTTAACCCAAACGGAAGTGCTTAAACGCGAGATAGTAAGGTGGTATTCTACCTCAAGGATTAAAGTGTCCAAGTGTATATAAGTATTAAGTTAACATAGCGGGTTAAGAATTAGAATATAGAATAAAATAAGTGAGAGGCTTGCTTGACTTAAATTAAGCTAGTGGGTGACAAGTAGGTGCATCACCTACTTTGACTTATTGACCAATCTAAGAACCACGTAGTTGCATCACCTAGACTCCTTTGACCAGCTTATTGGGCCAAGTACACTATCACATACTTGAATAAATTCTGGCCTAAGTTAAAAGAGAGGAAAGGAGAAGAATGGGCAGCCAAGGCCCAATAGTTTCAGATCCACAAAGTCCCAAGTATAATGGGCAAGTAGGTGCACCAAATACTTGGTATTTTATGGCCAAAAATGGGAAAGAAAGTCGGCAAAGATCTGGTCCCTTTAAAGGGATTGAAAACAACTCATTTTATTCATTTTAACTTAGGCAAAAAAATCAGCTTTCTAGGGTTTTCTCTCTTTCTCTCTAGTAGCTTCTACAACATCCCTATAATACCATTAGGGTTCTTGAGATTTACCTTTATTCAAAGCTAAAGTTAAGTGAATAAATCATGAGCTTATCTCAAAAAGACTATGAAAATTATGTTCTTCATGTTTAAATAATAAGACAACCCTCTATAGGTTTGGCAGTCCCATTTTTTTTAGTTATTAAGAGAATTTTCTCTTCTCCTTTGGTTTGTGTGTGAAGGAACCAAAATATTGAAGAAATACAAGTTAAGAGAATAAACTATCACAAAATTAAAGTAAGGCTACTGCCCATTTTTTTCCCCTTCCTATATACATATTTTGGTGGAGAATTGTGTATATATTGTTGTCAAGAACTCAAGGGATGATGAGTTCAATATTTGGTTGCTATGATAAAGGATATTGGGGCTATTTAAGGACTTGTGTTATGTGTATATGTTAGGGAAAGCTTGGTTGATGTTGGTAAATGATTTAACTGACTTGTATTGAATAATAGACAGAGGATATGGTGATACACCACCGAACTAAATATTATGTAAGCCTACTGCCCACTCCACTTTGTATACTGTTTTGACCGTGTATGAGGCGAATGTTGTTTCAGGCGACTTTATAAGGATTTGTATGGTATGTGAATGTAATTGGAGGAGTAAGGGTTGAAAGAACACCCTTGAATAAATTAATTATGGGCTTACTGCCCGGCTACTATTTTGGTGAGTTTAAGTGGCTTAAATGTGTTGATTAGATACTAATACTAGTTTTACCACTTACTTTATTGTAGATAAGTAGTCCTAGGGGCAGGTGATTAATTTGGGGTAATATCAGAGTTGTACAGCAAGGTATGTAAGGCTATTCGATTCTATCTTCTTTGGCATGAAATCTAATACACTGATGTTACATCTTCTCCCTATGTCATTATTAACGCCTTAAATATGTATTCACATATCATCACTACTGGTCCATAGTTTAAAACTCAATAATGTTATGACCACCAAAAGAACTATCTCAAAGATTAAAAAATGATGTAAAGAGAATCTTTATATTGTTGGGTGGTATCCCAGGGGTTGAAGGAACACCTAGCATGGGTCGATCCCAATACCATGGGTGGTATCCTAGGGGTGAAAGGAAAGCCTAGCATGGGTCGATCACAATTTATGTATTTATGAGGACCGTATCCCAGGGGTTAAAATACCTAGCATGGGTCATCCTCTTTTACCACTGATCAGTTAGTCATTTGTATCATATGCTTTACAATTTCATAATGCAAAGAAGGATAAAGTAAATTAAAAGATGTAATGTACGTGATCCTATAAATACAAGCAAAGGTGGTCTTTTATTCTTATCTATACTTATATATTGATATCCGATGTTATTAAGATCTTGTCTTACATATGGTCACTTTATGGCTTACATACTCAATACATTCTTTCGTACTGACGTCCCTTATGGGTACACTAAGTTTCATGCCACAGGTACAGGTACTCCAGCTAGTAGACCTCCTTAATAGGAGCATAGAACACTCAACTATGATTGGTCAACTCCAAATATATTCGGGGCTTTACCGAGTCTTATATATCTGTATTTTGGTATTGTATAGTAGTTTTATAAGGTGGGGTCTATCCTGACCTAGACTATGTTTTTTATCCTATAGAGGCTTTGTAGACTAATGTGTGAAGTTCAAATATGTTTAGTCTCGTAACAGTTGTGGCCCCAATAGTCAAGTCATGTATATATGGTTTGGGTCTATCTATGTTGGTATTCATTACTATAGCTTATATATATATGTCAAAATTTCATGATTCTCATAGTTAAATGCATGGTAAGCACAGGTTAAAGTTGGTTCTCTGAAGTCTTTAGGGCGTCGAGTGCCTGTCCATCTCAATGGGATTTGAGGTGTGACATAAGTGGTATCAGAGCAAGGTCATCCTAGAGAGTTTACAAGGCCATGTTTATGTAGAGTCTTTCTTATGGGTGTGTTGTGCACCACATCCATAGGTAGGAGGCTATAGGACATTTTGGAGTGATTTTTTTTTACTTCATTTCTTAGATCGTACGATAGAGCTAATGTTGTAGGTGGGATTGTATTTAACCTTTAAATTTTTTCTCTTTATATTAAAGATGTTGGTTACAAGAAGGAATAAGAATATAGGGAAGCAAGTAGATGTGGCTGCCGGAGAAGGGACCAGTAAGTCACTACCTAGACAAGCTAATCAAAGTGAGGCTCAGGAATAGTTTACATCATGGACTTCTTCTACTCCTTTATCTCCAGAAGAACTAAAAAGGAGAGGAGTACCCCCAGAATCACCTATTAATGTTACCGAGCAAGATTTAAGAAATGCAGTGCAATTGTAGACTCGCATAATTGTTGGACAAGGTCAAGGACAAGCTGGTTCGACTATAGGTACTAGTGGTGCAGATAGAGCAGCCAGTCTACGGACACAGGATTTTCTTAAATTAGACCCTCCCACATTCATCGAGTTATATCTTAATGAGGACCCACAAGTCTTTATTGATCAAATCCAAAGGTCTTTGGTTGTCATGCATGTATCTGGTAAAGAGACGGTTAAGCTAGCAGCGTATAGATTAAAAAGGGAGGCCATATTATGGTATGAAGACTGGAAACAATCTAGGGGTACAGGTGAACCTTCAGCTAATTGGGAAGTGTTCAAAGCAGCATTTCTTGAGCATTACCTTCCATTTGAGACTTGAGAGGCCTAGGAAGATCAATTTTAAAATGTTCGCCAAGGGAATATGAGCGTGAGGGAGTACAGTCTTCAGTTCAATTCTTTGGCCAGGTATGCTCCTAATGTTGACGAACGGTTTATTGCGTTGGAAAGAAGACTCAGAGATCCTTGATTTGGCGGGTATTGGGACCCCTAACTCCTTATATTCTAGGAGATATGATCGTAGCTACTATAGAAGATAGAGTTCATTGATATGTGCATAGATTGGATCCGTATCTAGTTAGAGATTATACTATTGTTGCCTTGAATAAAGACATGGATATAGCAAGGATACAAGCTTTTGCACAGAAAATGGAAGATCAAAGACAAAGAAGAAGGACATAAGAGCCAGAAAGAGGGTACTCTATGAGGGCTAGGTCTGTGGGGAAGTTTATGCCATCCCAAAGTGAGTTCAGGCCTCGATTTTTCAATAGACCACCTAGGCCACCATCTTCCTACTTTACAGCAAGTGTTCCACCCTGATTTCATAGAGTAACATATGATAGTGTTTCCTGAAGAATTTTCTGGTTTACCTCCAGAATGAGAAGTAGAGTTTGGTATTGATGTGATCCCAGGTACTCAACCTATTTCTATTCCTCTATATAGAATGTCCCCGGTAGAATTACGTGAAATGAAGTAACAATTAAAAGATTTGTTAGAAAAGGGATTCATAAGGCCTAGTATGTCTCCTTGGGGCGCACCCGTGTTATTTGTACGTAAGAAGGATGGCACATTAAGAATGTGTATTGACTACCGACAACTAAATAAGGTGACAATTAAGAACAAATATCCCCTCCCTAGAATTGATGATTTGTTTGATCAGTTACAAGGTGCTAAGTGTTTCTCAAAGATCGACTTGAGGTCAGGTTATCACCAAGTGAAAATTAAGGAGAAAGATATACCCAAAATAACTTTTCGAACATAGTATGGTCATTTTAAGTTTTTAGTTATGTCATTTGGGCTAATAAATGCACCAGAAGCTTTCATGGATCTGATGAATAGAGTGTTCAAGCCATTCTTAGATGTGTTTATGATAGTATTTATGAATGATATTCTGGTGTATTCAAAATAGAAAGAGGACCATGCTAATCATTTACGACAGGTATTGTAGATTCTTCGTGCTCGTAAGTTATATGCAAAGTTTTATAAATGTGAGTTTTGGTTAAAATAAGTGACATTCTTGGGGAATATTGTATCCGATGAAGGGATAAGGGTTGATTCTCAAAAGATAGAAGCCATGAAGAACTTGCCAAGACCCACAACACCTACGGAGGTTCGTAGTTTCCTAGGCTTGGCAGGTTATTGTAGAAGGTTCATTAAGGGGTTTTGTTCCATTTCTTCCCCAATAACCAAGTTAACACACAGAGTAGTCAAGTTTCAATAGAATGATGCCTGTGAAAGAAGCTTTCAAGAGCTGAAGAATATGTTAATTTCCACACCTGTATTGGTACTTCCAGAAGGTACAGAGGGGTATGTAGTGTATTGTGATGCTTCAGGAGTAGGTCTAGGATTTTTAGTGATGCATCATGGTAAGGTAATAGCCTATGCCTCAAGACAGTTGCGTCCACATGAGAAGAATTATCCAACACATGATCTTGAGCTACCCGCAATTATATTTGCTTTAAAAATATGGCGCCATTACTTGTATGGGGTCCATGTTGACATATATACTGACTATAAGAGTTTACAATATATCTATAAGCAGAAGGACTTAAATCTAAGGCATCGAAGATGGCTTGAGCTATTAAAGGACTATGATGTTGATATCTTGTGTCATCTGGGGAAAACAAATATGGTAGCTGATGCTTTAAGTCATAATACAATGGCAAGCACTTATGGTCAGTCCATGGAAAGACAAGGGAGAACTAAAGATCTACACCAACTAGCTAGATTGGGGGTTCACCTTCTTGAATCTCTAGATGAAAGAGTTATTATGAAAAATATGTCAGAATCCTCATTGATAACTGAAGTGAAAGGAAAGCAGTATGCGGATTCTATTCTATTACAGCTTAAGGAGAATGTACAACAAGGTATGACAAAGGCATTTGAGCTTAAGCAAGAGGGAGTACTTTGGTGCCAAAATAGATTTTGTGTACCTAATATTGATGGACTAAGGAAGAGGATTATGACGGAAGAACATCATTCAAGATATTCTTTCCATCCAGGGTCAACTAAAATGTCTCATGACTTGAAAGAAGTATATTGGTGGGGAGACATGAAGAAGAACATTGTAGAATTTACAGCCCAATGTCCAAACTGTTAACAAGTTAATGTAGAGCATCAAAAGCCGGGAGGTTATATGCAGTGTATGCAACTTCCAATTTTGAAGTGGGACATGATCAACATGGATTTAGTCACTAGTTTGCCTCATTACTCTCGGAAATATGATTCCAAATGGTTAATAGTTGATAGACTCGCCAATTCAACACACTTTCTACCGGTTAAGACCACTTACACAGTTGAAGAGTATACAAGGTTGTATATTAAAGAGATAGTTCGGCTACATGGAGTCCCAATCTCTATTATATCCGATAAGGGAGCTCAATTTACTACAAACTTTTGGAAGTCATTTCAAAAGAGTTTGGGAACGCAAGTGAGTCTAAGTATAGCTTTTCACCCTCAAACAGATGGTAAGGCAATGATCCAAACACTTGAGGATATGCTGCGAGCTTGTGTATTGGACATCAAAGGTAGTTGGGATGATCATTTGTCACTTATTGAGTTTGCATATAATAATAGATATCGCTCAAGTATCAAAATGGCACCTTATGAAGCTTTATATGGGAGAAAGTGTAGATCACTAATTGGGTGGTTTGAAGCGGGTGAAACAGCCTTATTTATGCCAGATCTTGTTCATCAAGCTATGGAAAAAGTTAAGGTGATACAACAACGGCTAGAAATAACTCAAAGTTGACATAAATCATATGTAGATATTAGAAGAAGAAGGCTAGATTTTTCTATAGGATATTGGGTATTCTTAAAGGTGTAACCAATGAAAGGGGTAATGAGGTTTGATAAAAAGAAAAAACTGAGTCCACGCTATATAGGGCCATATAAGATTATTCAAAGATTTGGCCAAGTTGCATATGAGTTAGAGCTTTCCCAAGAGCTTTCAACAGTACATCCAGTGTTTCATGCTTCAATGCTCCGAAAATGCATAGGAGATCCATCTTATATTACTCCTACTGAAGATGTACAAGTTATAGAAGAACTTACACATGAAGAAGTGCCTATTGCTATTTTTGATCGGCAAGTCAAGAAGTTAAGAAATAAAGAAGTAATTTCTGTAAAAGTACTTTGGAGGAACCAACAAATAGAAGAGATCACATGGGAAGCTGAGGAAGCAAAGAAATCCATGTACCCTCATTTATTCGAATCTGAAGTGAAAGTCCAAGATGCTAAATTGGAGCATTAAGAAGTAAGTATAAAAGTGCAAGTGTTATGTGGTAACATGAATATTAAACTTGGTTTTAAACTTGTTTAAGCAGGTTAATTATGCTAGCATTCGAGTATGAATATTCCTAGAGGGGCAGGATATAACACCCTGTATTTTGCGTGTACATGTTCTACTGATTTGGGACTTGAGGTAAACTTGTTGTATAGGTAACAAACAAAGTTTCTTAAGTGATTAGCAATGGTTTAAAGAGGATTTAAAGGATATTATAATGGCCCAAGCATTTCAACATGTATGTGCCAATTTAACCCAAACGGAAGTGCTTAAACGCGAGATAGTAAGGTGGTATTCTACCTCAAGGATTAAACTATCCATGTGTATATAAGTTTTAAGTTAACATAGGGGGTTAAGACTTAGAATATGGAATAAAATAAGTGAGCTGCTTGCTTGACTTAAATTAAGCTAATAGGTGACAAGTAGGTGCATCACCTACTTTGATTTATTGACCAATCTAACAACCAAGTAGGTGCATCACCTACTAAGACTCCTTTGACCAGATTATTGGGCAAAGTACACTACCACCTACTTAAATAAATTTTGGCCCAAGTTAAAAGAGAGAAAAGGAGAAGAATGGGCAGCCAAGGCCCAATACTTTCAGATCTACAAAGGCCCAAGTATAATGGGCAAGTAGGTGCACCAAATACTTGGTATTTTATGGCCAAAAATGGTCAAGAAAGTAGGCCAAGAGCTGGACCCTTTAAAGGGATTGAAAATACTCATTTTATTTATTTTAACTTAGGCAAAAAAATTAGCTTTCTAGGGTTTTCTCTCTTTCTCTCTAGTAGCTTCTACAACAGCCCTATAATTCCATTATGGTTTTTGAGATTTACCTTCCTTCCAAGCTAAATGTAAGTGAACAAATCATTAACTTATCTTAAAAAGACTATGGAAATTATGTTCTTCATGTTTAAATAATAAGAAAGCCCTCTATAAGTTTGGCAGTCCCATTTTTCTTGGTTATTAAGAGAATTTTCTCTTCTCCTTTGGTTTGTGTGTGAAGGAACCAAGATATTGAAGAAATACAAGTTAAGAAAATAAACTATCACAAAATTAAGGTAAGGATACTACCCATTTTAACCCCTTCCTATATACATGTTTTTGTGGAGAATTGTGTATATATTTTTGTTAAGAACTTAAGGGATGATGAGTTCAATATTTGGTTGTTATGATAAAGGATATTAGGGTTGTTTGAGGACTTGTTTTATGTGTATTTGTTGGGGACAACTTGGTTGATGCTGGGAAAGGATGTAACTGACTTGTATTGAATTATAGATGGAGGATATGGTGATACACCACCGAACTAAATATTATGTAATCCTACTGCCCACTCCACTTTGTATACTGTTTTGACCGTGTATGAGGCGAATGTTGTTTCAGGCGACTTTATAAGGATTTGTATGGTATGTGAATGTAATTGGAGGAGTAAGGGTTGAAAGAACACCCTTGAATAAATTAATTACGGGCTTACTGCCTGGCTACTATTTTGGTGAGGTTAAGTGGCTTAAATGTGTTGATTAGCTACTAATACTAGTTTTACCACTTACTTTATTGTAGATAAGTAGTCCTAGGGGCAGGAGTTTAATTTGTGGTAATATCGGAGTTGTACAGCAAGGTATGTAAGGCTATTCGATTCTATGTTCTTTGGCATGAAGTCTAATACATTGATGTTACATTTGCTCCCTCTATCATTATTACCACCTTAAATGCGTATTCACATATCATAACTACTGGTCCATAGTTTAAAACTCAATAATGTTATGACCACTAAAAAAACTATCTTAAAAATTAAAGAAATGATGTAAAGAGAATCTGTATATTGTTGGGTTGTATCCCAGGTGTGGAAGGAACACCTAGCATGGGTTGATACCAATATCACGGGTGGTATCCTAGGGGTGAAAGGAAAGCCTAGCATGGTTCGATCCCGATTTGTGCATTTATGAGGACCGTATCCTAGGGGTTAAAATACCTAGCATGGGTCGTCCTCTTTTACCACTGATTATCTGGTCATTTGTATCATATGCTTTACAATTTCATAATGCAAAGAGGGATAAAGTAAAGTAAAAGATGTAATGTACATGATCCCATAAATACAAGCAAATGTGGTCTTTTATTCTTATCTATACAATTGTATACTGATATCTGATGTTATTAAGATATTGTATTAGCTATGGTCACTTTATGGCTTACATACTCAGTACATTCTTTCATACCGACGTCCCTTGTGGGGACACTGTGTTTTATGCCACAGGTATAGGTACTCCAGCTAGTAGACCTCCTCAATAGGAGCACATGACACTCATCTGTGATTGGTGATCTCTAAGTTGATTCGAGGCTTTACTGAGTCTGTGGTATGTGTATTTTTGCATTGTATAGTAGTTTTGTAAAGTGGGGTCTTTCCTAACCTAGACTATGTTTTCTATCCTATAAAGGCTTTGTAGACTAATGTATGAAGTTCAAATATAATTAGTCTCGTAACAGTTGTGGCCCAAATAGTCAAGTCATGTATATATGGTTTGGGTCTATCTATGTTGGTCTTTCATTACTATAACTTATATATATGTGTCAAAATTTCATGATTCTCATAGTTATATGCATGGTAAGCACAGGTTAAAGTTGGTTCTCTTGATTCTTTAGGGCGTCGGGTGCTTGTCCATCTCAATGGGATTTGAGGTGTGACACAAAGGTTGTCAATCAATGGGAGTATGGGGTTTGAATATATAAACAACTTCAAAATGAGTCTTACCAGTAGATGAATGGAAAGTTCTATTTTAAACAAATTCCACTAGAGGTAAGTAATCTTCCCAAGAATTCAACTTTCCTTTCAAAATAACCCTCAACATATTCCCTAAAGTTTTGTTAACTACTTCTGTTTCCCATCAGTTTGTGGGTGATAAGATGTAGAAAATAACAATTTAGTTCCCAATTTGCCCCCAAAGAATTCCCCAAAAGTTACTCAAGAACTTGGCATCCCTATCACTAATAATAGTTTTACGTATATGATGCAATTTAACCACTTATTTTACAAATAAGTCAGCCACATGAGATGCATCATTAGTCTTTTTACATGGAATAAAATGAGTCATTTTAGATAATCTATTACCTTACCATAGTTAGTCCTTAGAAACCCCAAAATCAAAATCCATAGAAACATCAATCCAAGGGGAATTGGAAATAGGTAAAGGAGTATAAACACCATTTGGTAATGTTCTAGACTTAGCTTGTTTACATTCAAGACAATGAGAACTCACACTTTCAACATCCTTTCTCATGCTAGGCCAATAAAAATGTTTAGAAAGCGTTTCCAGTATTTTGGGTACACCAAAATGTCCCATCAGATTTCCAAAATGTGTTTCCCTAACAAAAAGTTCACGGAAAGAGCAGTTAGGAAGACACAACCTATTCTCCTTAAATAGAAATTCATCTTGAAGATTGAACTTCTCAAAAGGACCTAACATGCATTCTACAAAATTCTTACCAAAATCAGAATCATAAGCATAGAGTAACTTGATTTGATCAAACCCTAGCAACTTTGAAGTAAGAGTAGAGACAAAGACATACCTTCTTGAGAGTACATTAGCAACCATATTCTATTTTCCTTGTTTGTAAGAAATTACATAAGGAAAAGTTTCAATAAATTCTAACCATTTAGCATTCCTACAACTAAGCTTACCTTGGCTCTTCAAGTACATTAATGACTCATGATCAGTTTTGACCACAAATTCATGAGGCCACAACTAGTGTTGCTATATAGCTATTACACATACCAAGGCATATAGCTCCTTATCATAAGTTGAGTAGTTCAATAATGCTCCATTTAGCTTTTCACTATAGTAAGTAATTGGCTTAGAGTCTTACATCAAAACAACACTTATGCCCTTACCAGATACATAACACTTGATAACAATCCTAGTTAGAGGTGACTAAAATTGATATCGGAATGTGGAATTAAATAATAAAATTAAAGGATAGCTGAGAAATAAGAGATGAGAAGTAAATAAAGAAAGGCTCAATTGAACAACAATTAAACCAAGGGAGAAAGAGAACTCAATCAAATGCACAAGAAACGAAATTGATTCCACAATATGATAACTTGATGAACAATCAAAAAAAGAAGATAACACAAGCAATTCGGTAATCCACCCTAATCACTAGATCTAAGCTAACAATTGGAATTGAAACCCAATACTACACTAACCTAGAGTAACTAAATGTCAAGTCTATTCAAGACAATTCAATCATAGAAAATTTAATTAAAGAAAATGGCTAAAGCAACTATTTATAATCCTTGTCTTTTCACAAATAGCCTATTACATAAAATATCCCAAAAGTGACTATTTAGTAAATAACCCACAAGGGACCTTCTTGATTGCCCAAATAGCATCTTAATTGCCTATGACCTTGTTTATTTGTTTCTTCATACCTTCCACCGGGCTCTCAGATATCATCCATATATAGAAGCCCATCCTAATATTCCCCATGCTAATCATGCTTGTATCATCCTCCCATTCTTCAAAAGGATTCGTCCTCAAATTCGAACCTTGCAAAAATATGAGAAGGACAAACAACATATATATCCTCATAGCAAGAGGGTTAGCACAGGAGTTAGTAATAACAAACCTATCAACATGCCAAGGGTGCATAAATTTAATAAATAACCAAGCATCAAATGAGCCACAAATGATTTGTAACAAGAAATACTTGGCTACATAGGAAACATTGACAAAGGGGTAAATCAAAAGAGCCATGGTATTTAGGCAACCAAACATGCAAATCCTCAGTGGTTCTATATTTAGAAAAAGACAAATCATCCTTTAAGTCAAGTAACACATGATAGGCCACATATCTAAGTGACAT
Source organism: Capsicum rhomboideum (assembly GCA_031232105.1). NCBI lineage: Eukaryota > Viridiplantae > Streptophyta > Magnoliopsida > Solanales > Solanaceae > Capsicum > Capsicum rhomboideum. Next base: position 61,780,628 of record CP124710.1, on the reverse strand, counting down.
TTTATAAACAAGGTCATCCCATGTTAAGACTCCACCCAATGCACTACCTATCTTCAAGAAAGGGATTACTCCCAATTCATCACGGGGGTCATATACAAAGGTATTCCCCACACAAGTTGGAATATATATCTTATTCAAACCCATAAGATCAAGTAATAACACCAAGAAATAATCACATGAGAGAAAAGAAATGTTACTACTATTCTTATCATCATACAAGCCAATAACCTCCCTCACAATTTGTTTGTCATTTGGACCAAGCATTTCATCACAAATGCCACTATTCAAATTATTATCGGGGTCAAAGGAAAAGGAAATCCATAAACACGAATCAAGCATACACATATTTTCCCCATTGGCACTTCTACTCTCACACAACATAATCCACTCAAAGGCAAGAGTATCATCAAATGCAAACAAATAGTATATAAAGGTGTCACTTAAATAAACTTCATCCAAGGTGTGCCCATATATAGAATGACCCTTGATCAACACTCATTAAGGCCTTGATCAAGCATGGTGTCACACAAGAATGAAGGGGTCATTGGAGAACATACAACTCCTTCTTTTTGACCACTAACCCCTCCAATAGATGTACTATCATCTTTTAAGAAGAGAGTTTTATCTTCAAAAAGTGTGTCATCATAACATTGTAGATTCTCAATCACTTGGTAGCCATTAAGAGGGACTGTACTTTTATTATGCCAAGACACACCACTATGAATTTTACCTTCATCAGTCATGTCAACCACAAACAAGGGATTATCCTTAAAAACACATTTCATCTCAAACTCTTCATAAAAAGAACAAGAACTGGGATCACAATTCAAGGATTCATTATTTAGGTGCAATGACTTCACATGTATATCAATGTCATCACTAAATTGAGGTCTCTTAAGTTCATCACAAAACTCCTCATTTAGTTGGCCATCATTACACAAAAGTTGATTAACACCAATATCATTTGATAATGAACTAACTTTCAAAGCATATGTATTAATACTAATTGGACATAAATTGATGTTACTAGAAGAATCAATTTGGTCATTAATAGGATCAACTAGTGTATCCACATATTCAACATGCACATTATCAAAACATGGCAAAAATTCACATGAAAATGTACTACTATTCAATGCATAAAGTCAACACTAGGTGGACACAAATTGTTCTTACAAGAAGAATCAATTCGGTCATCAATAGGAACAACTAGAGTATGAACACTCTCAACAAATACATTATCACTATGTGGCAAAGAATCATTAAGCTCACATGAAAGTAAGCTATCACTTACACTCAATTGGCTACTAGGCACAAAATGATCTTTTACTTTCAATAAAGTGTAAGGTTTAGCTTTGTTACCTTGTAGATTATAGGAATGATTGTATTTACCTTGATTTTCAACATCGGAGCATAAATTTTCTTATGGGAAGCTTTTTAGAGCCTTATGATTCTTCATTGATTGAGGTGCCTTACTAGGCTTGCTCCCAAGGATACCTTCTCAAGAATCAAGACAACTAAAAAAGGATGAGAGGTTACAAAAGTTAGTATAAGATTGTGACAACCCTCTCACATCACTCCTCACAATCTCTCCTTTTTCCACTCTAGAGTTGTCACATATCATACCCTTACTCCTCTCAATATTTTGTCTCTCAATTTTATTTGAGTTAGGATAAGTGCCAAGAATTCCTTGGGAAAGGATTGGAAATCCCTTTACACTAACTTCAACTTTGAGTTGCTAGGAGTAGCGTTTATTTCAATCTTTGGATTCTCTTCACGCACATTTCCATAAGGAGAGGCTTATTTTGCTTTAGACTCCTTGGAGACCATTGGAGAGATCTTGTGAAGAGTTATTAGTATGGAAGCAAACAATTTGATCATCCTCAAAGTAATAGGATCCTCAATTGTGAGTGGTTCATTTGTAACTTTTGTTTTAAGAATCTATCTCTCCTCTTCATACACATCTTGAGACAATGGATACCCTATACTTTTATGTCTTATTGATCATTCCATCTTACCTCCAACATCATTACCATAAGCATTACTAGTCACATTGGAATCAGGATAAGAAGGACAAGTTTTTGTACCATAAGAAGTAAAGAATGTTCTTCGCCTATAGTCCACACGACATCTTCGAATTGGCTTCGCCCACATATCTATACCCCCTCGACTATGATAATTAGTAGCACAAGATGTGGATGGTAATTCATCCTCACTACTTCCCTGCGATCACAATTCTCCTCAAAGAGTTAATAAGACATATGGGAGAAAGAGTCGTACCTCACATTGTCTTCATCACCATGGTGTGTAATATAAGAACCTCCATACCCTTCATCTTCACAATCATTTTGATCATAAGATACTTCTACTCCATCATGTTCATTATTAGAGTCATAAGGTCCATGCATCTCATATTCATCTTAGGTGTAGTAATTCTCATCACCATGTATATCATAATCACTTGAACAATCATATCTTTTGTAGGATTCACCATCATACTCATGAGCTTCATTACTTTGCTCATAAGCACTCAAAGAACCCTCATGTTACTCATCATCAATATACTCATAGCTCATGTCGCTAAAAGCATAGTCACTAATGTCATATCCATAATAATCCCAAGCTATGGATGACATTCTCCCTTATATCACCTTTTGTACCTACAAAACTAGTGAACAAGTTAGTAATGAAAGCCTCACGTCACTCATATATGAGCTCTCAACTCACCTTCTATGGCTTCTTTCCCAAATTGATAGGTTACTAGATTTGCTCAATCAATTAAAAGTTATCAATGCTTGTGGAGATATGAATTTTTGTGATTCGTGAAAGAAATATGACTCAAATAAAGTAATAAGGACTTGAATCAAGAAGATATCTACGAATTAAGGTGAGAAAAGTAGAAGAAAAGAAGCACAAAAGAAAATGGACTCAAAAAAGTGATTTGATGCTTTAAACTAGTTAACAAGTCATTAAATATGTTAATTACTTGTTAATTAGTTAGGAAATTCAAGGAGAAAGAGAACAAAAAAAAATCACGAGATTTGAACACTTAGAAAAATTTTTAGGTCCAAAAAACTCTAGGATAAAAAAAAAAATTTAAGTGTAAAAACCTGCATATTTTGGCCTCTGAAGTTAGGCACCATGCGCCATGTGGCATGAGTGGGGGAATGCTGGCGCGCTGACTAGGAGACTGGTGTTGAGGTGGCACTGTGTTGGCAGTCAAGGATTGACTTTGACCATTAACTGCTGACGTGGCATGTCCACGTAGATTTTATTTATTTTTTTTGTAATTTTTTTTTTTTTTCAGATTTTGATCTTTTTTTGTGAAATTTCCACAAGTGGACCTACAAATACTTGACCACTTTTGACTTAAATTTTTTTGGATCAAAGTGTACCTTTTTTATCTTCTTCTTCAGGAACAAGGTGAAGATGCTGAAGAACACCAACAAAAACCCCAATCATCACATACTCATAACTCTTTCGTTGTTGCACCAAATTCAATGAAATTTTCACCAACGCATTTCTTTCAACACCACAAACAAACCCCAAGAACTCTTAGCCTTCAAAAATAAGCCAAAAATAAACCCGTTTTTCAAAATTAGCCAAGTTCCAAAAGCTTCAAATCTTTCAATGGTAATTAATTCACTTCTACAACTCCAAATGGCACAAAATTCGAGATTTAGACTCAAAAAACACTAGGGAATCAATATCTAGTGTCAAAAACAAAAAAAATCAATTTTTTTTTGGATTTTTGGATAATTTTTAAATTTTTTTTTTAGATTTTTGGATTTTTGAAGAAATCAAAATCCCAAGATTAAGATTTCTAAAAACAAACCTTACCCTAGGATCTTGATACCAAAATGATAACGATCGTAGTTGGAGGTGACTAAAATCGATATCGGAACACCGAATTAAACAAGAAAATTAAACGATAGTTGAGAAATAAGAAATGAGAACTGAAGAAAGAAAGGCCAATTGAACAACAATTAAACCAAGGGAGAAAGAGAACTTACTCAAATGCACAAGAAACCAAATTGAATCCACAATATGATAACTTGATGACCAATCAAGTGAGGAAGATAACACAAGAAATTTGGAAATCTTCCCTAATCACTTGATCTAAGCTAACAATTGGAATTGAACCCAATTACTACCCTAACCTAGAGTAACTAAATGTCAAGTCTATTCAAGATAATTCAATCATTAAAAATCTAAGTAAAGAAAATGGCTAAAGCAACTATTTATAGTCCTTACCTTTTCACAGATAGCCTATTTCAAAAAATAGCCCAAAAGTGACTATTTAGTAAATAACCCACAAGGGACCCTTTTGATTGCCCAAATAGCATCTTGATTGCCCATGACCTTGTGTATTAGTTTCTACATGCCTTCCTCCGGGCTTCAAGCTATCATCTAAGCTAACCATGCTCGTATCAACACTCAACTTCAAAAGAATTAGAAAAATCAAATAATTGCAAAAGAGAAGCAAAACACAATTTATTCTTTAACAGGTTAAATACATCATCTTGTTCCTTTCTCCATGTAAAACCCTTATATTTCTTAATAACTTCAGTTAAGGGAGAAGCAATGGTGCTAAAATCTCACATAAGCATTCTATAAAAACTAGAAATTCCATGGAAACTTCTAACTTCAGTTACACTATTATGTTTAGACCATTCTTTTATTATTTTGATTTTATTCTCATCTACTTCAACTCCATTAGAACTGACCACAAAACCTAAGAAAATCACACAATCCATATGGAAAGAACACTTTTTGAGATTAACAAATAAGCGCTGGTTTCTAAGAACTTCAAAAACTTATTTTAAGTGTTCTAGATGTTCATCTAGATTTTGAGAAAAGATAAAGATGTCATCAAAACAAATTTTCCATAAAAATATTTTAAAACATGATTCATTAGTCTCATGAAAGTGCTTGGTGTGTTAGTCAAGCCAAATGGCATAACTAACCACTCATAAAGTCCATATTTGGTCTTAAAAATATTTTTTCATTCATCTCCAGGATTCATACGAATCTGATGGTAACCACTCATTAGATCAATTTTAGAAAAGATTTTTGAACAATGAAGTTGGTTCAACATATCATTAAGACGAGGATTAGGATGGCGATACTTTACCGTTAACTTGCTTATATCTTTATATCTATGCACATCCTCCATGTTGAATCTTCTTTGGGTGCTAATACAACATGAATAGAACAAGGACTCATGCTCTCTCACACAAAAACCTTTTTTGAGCAGTTCTTCAATTTGGGTTTGTAATTCTTTGATCTTTTCAGGATTACTCCTATAGGTAGGCCTATTAGGAATTTGAGGCCCAGACATAAAGTCTATTTGGTGTTTAATCCCTCTCAAAGGTGGAAACCCCTTTGGAGTATCATCAGGAAAAACATCTTCAAAACTATGACACTACTAGGCAAAGAAGAAATTAGTTGTTCAACATTAATTAACACCTCTTTGTAAGTAAGTAGTATTATGGGTAGCCCCTCTTTTCTAGCATTTCAACTTTCTTTGGCTTTTTTATAAAGACTCTTTTTTTATTTTCCTTAGCCTCTTTCCTCTAACCAAAACTTTTCATTTTTTCACATAAACCCTCTTTTACCTCTTTACTTAATTTGCTGCCCTCTCTCTCTCTCTTTCTCTTGGACATCTCTTCTTCTTTTTTTTTTCTATCTCTTGGCCCTTTTATTTTCGATCAAGCTCACTTTTTATCTCTCCCCTTTGTTTTCCTATTGTTTCCCTCAATCTTTTTTTATCTTCAAACACTTGAGAAGGAGATAATGGTGCAAGAGTAAACATCCTACCATTATACAAAAGACTGTACCTATTTTTTCTCCCATTATGTATGTATCCCTATCATATTACCAAAGTAGGCCAAACCATATCACAAAGAATTTTGTCTTCATACCTACCAACCTTGAATGAAATCATGCATTATTTTTTTACTTTTACTTCTCCACTATCATTCAACCATTGGAGCCTATATGGGGTAGAGTGTTTCATGAACATGATTCCTAGTTTATCTACCAAGTATGAACTTACCACACCTATTATGGAATAAATTCTCCCTTTGCCATTCATCATTACTACCCAAATTGATAGTCATCATTCTCTAAACCACCCCAATTATACAATCATTAGGTAGTTCTACATCATCTTCCTCACTTACAACTCCCTCTTCTTCCTCCCCCTGATTTTTTTCACTATCATATTCTCCATTCACCCTAAGTATGATGTTTCTTCTTCTTGGACATTCATGCATCATATGTCCCCTTTCATGACATTTGTGACATTGATTAGAACTAGAAGGTTTAGAAGATTTAGGATTAAAGGTTTTACCTCCCTCCTTAACTTTACCTTTACCTCTATCTTCTTGAGGTTTAGAAGGAGCTTTCACCTCTTGATTTGACCAAGGCTACATGGAGATTGTGTTTTCCCGATTTCTCCATGAGATATTTTACTGCTTTTTCTTAATTTGTTTTTTCTACTTTTATAGTCAAATCAACTAACTCATCTAAAGTTATATATTGTTGCATCTCTACTACATCAGCCATTTAAAAATCTAGCCATTATAGACTGTTCTTCCTCCATGCAGCTTGGATCATTGCTATATCCATGCTTTTAAAGTACTCATCCACCGACATGGAGTCTTGCCTTAAGTTTTAAAGGCGAGACTGTAGATCTCTTTGAATGTATGAAGGCACAAACCTCTTCCTCATCACCCTTTTCATCTCTTCCCAAGTAGCAATAGGTGGTAGCTTATCTTGCAATCTGTCCCTAGCAAGCTTTTTCCACCAAGAAGCGGCACAATCAGAAAACTCAACAACAATTTTAACTTTCTTACCCTTAGAGTATTTGTGGTGGTCAAAGATGGCTTCAACTCTTTTCTCCTAATTAAGGTACAAGTCTGAGTACCTTTTCCCCTTGAAAGAATGGCATCATCATCTTTTTACTACTTATATTATCATTTTCTACTCTGATAATCCCCAAAATACAAAAAGAGGAATAAAGTACAAAGACCAGAAGAAATGATAGAATAAAAAATATGGAAAATAAAGGATACAGATAGAGATAAATAATAAGACACAAAAAGTGGAAATCAATAAAACCAAAGGGTATATCAAACCCTAAAACTCTAATTGCTTAACCCTACAAGAAGCACCCTATTCCTTTGAAGAACTTGAGGAAATTGTAACGCCCTCGCAACCACCGTTTCTAGGTAAAAGTCAATCCAAGCTTTTTTAAGCTACACTCATGCTCCATAAAGAGTCACACAATATCAATATTATCAAAATTTATGGAAATGAAAGAAGGAACTAATATTTATAGCCTTAGGCCTATTATTACATTTATGGGCCCAAAAGTGACCCATTTTGAATAAATTGGGCACTTGCTGGCGCATGTCAGAGAGAAGGTGCCACTGAAAGTGGCCAAATGGCCATTGACTCCAAGATATCTTCCATACACGATATTGCTCTACTTGAAGTGCAAAATAGACCCTCTACTCACGTCCTTGTGGCCTTAAGCTCTTTTTGACTTGGATCCCTTGTTGTTGTCCTTGAAATGCAAGCCAAGAAAGGTAGACACCAATTTGGCTTTTATAATCCTCCCCTTCTTGAAAAGGATTTGACCTACAATCCAAACCTTGCAAAATCATAAGGAAGACAATCAACAATAATTTTCTTATGGCATGAGGGTTAGTATTAGCAAAATCAATCCTATCACCATACCAAGGTTGCACACACTTAACATATACAAGAATCAAAACTATCAATCAACGGTGTGCAACCCTACAAAGTAAGAACTAATTAGTTACTTAAGTGATTTTGACAAAGAGGTAAACCAAAAGAACTAGGATAATTAGTCAACCACCTATGCAAACCCACATTGGTTCTATATTTCAATAAGCACAAAAACCTCTTTAGGTCAAGAATCACATAATAATTCCCATATCTAAGGCATGTCATAAACAAGGTTATCCTAAGTTAAGACTCCATCCAATGCACTAGTTATCTTCAAGAATGGGATTACACCCAAATCATCACCGGGGTCAATTACATAGTTATTCCCCATACAAATAGACACACCCGATATAATACCATTGACAATATCATAAACAAAGAGAGGGTAGAGAAATGTGTCACGCAAGTTAACTTCAACTAAGGTATCCTCATGCATATACTCACTATGAGATTCAAGATCGTCTCCATGAGTATTCTCAATAATGGAAGCACACAAAGAAGAAATAGAAGCAATTTCGAAGCAAATGACACCTTTTTTTTTCAAGGGAAGAATCCTCAAGTAGACACAAACTACTACTAATATCAAGGAGATCATGACCCAAGTCACCACAAGAATCAAGCAACTCATCCTCATATTCATCAAACAAAGGTGGGATGTCATACAAAATCATTTTCATAGGAACAATCACTAGTTGGGTTTCTCAAATATTCAAGCAAGTCAAAACTATCTTTACCCAAATGATCATTCTTTTGCAACAGTGAGAGATTTAGCATAATCTTCATTCAACCCTATATTCTTAATGGATTTCAAGAAATAGTATATCATGTGAATCTTAAGCATACCATCCTTCTTTTCAAGCACATCAAAATGAGCATCACTAGATGTCATACTAGGAGTGATATGACTATTATAAATCAAGAAATCTTTCTTTAAGAGAGGATCATTAACAAAAGTGAGGAATTAAAGCATTCAAATTCACTCTCACAAAGATACAGGTCATCTTTCACAATATTTTCATTCACATGATCAACTCTATCAATAACATCACTATCTTGAGGCTCAGCAAGTTTACAACAAATATGCTCAAGTAGTGGATTATATTCATAAACAAGTTGAGCAATGCACACACCTTTACTACTTATAGGCAATTCACATTACAACACAGCCTCACCCTGATTTTCATAAGAATCAACTAGTGTGTGAATAGTCTTATCCTATGGCAATGGAACCTCATTCAAGCTCTAAGTTCCAACACTAGATGGACACAAATTGATCTTATTAGAATAGTCAATTCGGTCATCTATAGGATCAACTAGTATTTGCAAACTCACAACAAAAACGTGATCATCATGCAACAAATTTCTTTCAATAGTATCACAAAGGGAAGACTCGTTATGCTCAACATTAGACAAACCATTATTAACTCTTACTTGGCTACTAGCCACATCGAGACTTTCCAAGTTTAAAAAAGTGCAAGAGGTAGCATTGTTACCTTGTAGTTCATAAGAAGTAGGCTCTTCACCATGGTGTTCAACATGGGAGAGCTCATTTTTTTCATTTGGGAAGTTCTCTTCACATGGGAATTTGTCAATTCTACCCCCTTGAGTCAACTCCTCATTTAGACACCCTTCAAGCACCTCTTGGTTCTTTACACTTTGGGGATCTCTATTAGATTGGCTTCCAACAATACCGATATAAGTTTTAAGATAACTAGAGAGAGAAGAAAAGTTACATAAGATAGGAAAAGGTTGTGAAAATGCTCACATCACTCCACACAACCTCTCATTTTTCTGCTATTGTGTTGTTACTTTGCACTCCCTTACTCCTCTCAATCTTTTGTCTCTCATTATCAAGGGAATTGGAGTAAGTGGTCATATTTCCTTAAGGCTTGGGAAGGATAGGTGGAAAGAGATGACTTCCATATTGGTCCACCACAACTTGGGCCAATTTTGCTCGTTTGGAACTCCGTATCTTTAAAACCAATTAGCACCCAAACATAAATGACCAAAGTCCATGGGTAATATATCACATATAACACCCTAATAATATCCATTATGGGTGAAGAAAACCTTCACACTCTTGGTAACTCCATGGTCTTGCAAGAAATATGGATAACACTTCGTAACTTGAGGTATCCTCAACTATTTGACCATAAAAGGAGTGATGTAGTTTGCATAGCACCAATCATCTATGATAAGAATGCATTTTGGAACCCCATAAACATCTACCTTTCTTGTAAGGACTTGTCTCCTTGGATCAACATTATAGAGCCCTTTGTACCCTTATGGCACATATTTAAACCTTAAGAACCTTTTCAATCCACTCCATGTGAGAAGTGTGGTGTCACCATACATTCTTTGACATAGCTTATAGATATCCTGCCAAATCAATACACGCCCTTGAAAATGTTTACTAGCATATGTGGCTTGCACTACTTTACTCCAAAGATGGTCTTGGAAAACTAACTCATACTTCCATTCCTAACTAAGATATATCGCGGGATAACGCTCTACTTTAAAAATAAGAAAAGTGACATTAATGGGATTGAGACCCCTATCTTGTCCCCCATATCCACCTTGGCTCCTACTTTTCAATGCTTGAGCACTAGAATAGGAAGGGTAAGATGTAGAATCCTTAGACATTAGAGATGTACACTCTTTTCTCCCTATAGGATAACTTCCACTTGAACTATCATAACCACTCGCACCACTTTGATTAGGATAAGATGTATCACAAAACCAAGAGTACAAATCTTCTCTCGTCTTATAAACACTCCCACCATAAGTTGTATAATGTCCATTAGAGTAAGTAATATACCTCTCATTATCTTCATGATCGGAGTGATAAGTGGTAGGCTCTTCACATGCCCCATCATCCTTATAAGAACCATCACAAGGCTCTTCACCCTCTCCATATTCACCATAAGAGCTAGATTCATCATTTACCCCATATTCTTCTCCGAAATAGTAACACTCATTTTCACACAACTCTTGATCATGTCTATATTCATATCCTCCATAATCACTATTTTCATCACTACAATCATAGTCTCCTATGTCGTAGTCACATATATTCGAGGCTACCGAAGACATACTTCCTTATAACTCTGTGTACCTAGAAAACAAAAAAATAATGTTAATAGTAAAGCTCCTCACCAACACTCATAAGAATCTCACCTTTGTTTGCTTCACAATTGGATCGGCTAATATTGAAAATTGCCTATACTTTGGTAGGACACAAGGTGTCAATTGCTAATCTTGGCCAGAAGAGATTCTTGTTTAAAGAAAAATGGTAGACTTGATTACAAACTAACAGACTCTAATCAAGAAGTTAATTACAAAATAAAAACTTCAAAAGCACCAAAAGAAATGGACGAAGAAAGAAAAATGGACTCAAAGACTAATTATCCAACTAAGTAGATCAAATACAAGTTGTTAATTAGTGAGGAATCAAGAAATGAATTTAGGAATCAAGAATTGAAACTAGGAAGGTTGAACCTGAGTAAAATGAGTTTTGGCATTGTTGAGGTGTGTTCATGTCACGACCCGAATTCCCATCGGGACGTGATTGGCACCCGAAGCCGATAAGGCCCGAGAGAACCAATATTTGCTCTTGATCATGTACTCTCATATGTATGTTCGCGTATGAATATAATCTTCTTTCATGTAATTAAATATCAATAGCGGAAGGCATGACAACCTATGTAATATATATGCAATTTAGCCGTTAGGGCCATTTCGTCAGAATGCACGTACATCTTTTACCTCATGATACCCCACATATGTCTACAAAGCCTCTAATAGATACATGACCATGTCTATACAATGTTTACAAATGCCAACATCTACTATACACATGTGACTTGGGAAGCCCCGAAGCAACTGGAGCTCACCAACAATCTGCGGAAATCTCGCCACTTACTGAGGAGATCTACTAACTCCTGTGCCTGCAGCATGTAAGGTAAGTTCCCCAAAAGGGGTCTGTACGAAGAATGTACTGAGTATGTAAGGCTCAAATTAAACTATACAACACATGAATAGTTCAATGAACTCAATGAAACTCAAATGCATATGCATAATCAGATGAATAAGTAACCATTTTGCACTTTGGAACCCATGTGTATTACTTTCATTGATTTCATCGCTTTCATGCTTCTTTACTTCAATGTCATTACATATGTCACAATGTACCCGGGCCCCTACTGATCAGTGGGTCTTTACATGACTTATCGTCATGTTGGGATCGGGTCGAGCTAGGCTTATGCCCCTAGACCTGCCACCCAGGGATCGGGTCGAGCTAGGCTTATGCCCCTAGACCTGCCACCCATAAATCATACATCGGGATCGAGTCGAGCTAGGCTTATGCCCCTAGACTTACCACCCATAAATCAACACATCGGGATCGAGTCGAGCTAGGCTTATGCCCCTAGACTTGCCACCCATACTTGATCATTGACCACATTTGCATTACTTTGTTCTTTACTTTGAGATTGGTATTTTGATAGTCATAACATCACTTGAAACTTTGGATCACTAGCCAATGAGTGAGAGACATATGAGATTGGTACTTTCACTTGTGAGAGATTGACATATTCATGTGACATAGCATGTTTGGAAACTTAGAACCATAATCAAAATAGAAGACATGTGAATAAACATTATTGGAAACATGACACCATTGGAACCATTGGACAATCATTCATAACAAGATACATGAGCATAACCACTATTGGAACATTGGACCATAACCTTGTTTGAGCTTTTGGAACATTAACCATGATAATGAGACATAAGACTCACAAATGATCCATGAGTAGGAAAGATATGGCAATGACTATTGATAAACGGATATAGGATACCTTGGCACAATTCGGGATAGGACTAGTGAATTAGCAATGTGGATACTATTTGCCGCAAAAAGATACGGACAGAGTAACCTTACATACCTTGTACTCTCAATACGGATATACCGTCCTAGATGTGCGTACAATAGTCCCTCTCCTTCTTTATGTGTCACTCTACAACACAAATACATAACGTAATTCACATTAACCACAACTACTTCACAAATGCATATAACATCAATGGGGTACATGTTTGCTTTGAAACATGTCATTTCCCCTTGACAAAACCATTGATAGCATCATTATTCCAAAAATCCTCCAATATTCCCAACATTGACCAATACATAATAATCATTGCATTTCACTATAACAATTCTCTTTTACACCTCCTTATCCATACCACATCACAAATAATCCATCAATTCACCTTAATACACTTCATAGCACATATCGGCCAAAATCCCACAATTTACACTTATAGACAAGAACAAGGTTAACAACAAAAATAACACCATAGACGTTCATATTTTATCCATACCATGATCTTTCATCAAAGTCACAAGTTCTAATTCAAGTTCAAATCTCATGGATGGCACATCTTGTACAAAAACCCAAAGTACTATGTTCAACTCTTTCAAGCATAACCAACAAGATTCACATACTCTCCCATGCATATAATATATTAATCCATGACAATAATCACTTACCTAGGCTTGGAAGATGTTGATCTTGCTCCAAAGGTTAGCTTTGACCTCTTAGGGTTTGAGAGAAAAAGAAAGGGTTGAAAAAAATATCTACAAAGGCATGTGCTTTCCAATTGAATAAAATCAGCATTTTTGCCCTTTATATAGGCTCTTAGCCACTCTATATCATGCCATGTGGATTTCTAGAAGTTTTTACAAGAATGGGTCAAATTTTCCCATATGGGCCATGTCTTCTTTCCATTTTTGGCACCTTTTTGGGCCCAATTCACTTAACCCGATAAAATAAATAATTTCACGTGTTTAAGTCATCTCATACGTATTACAATAATATTCCCACTCATGCTATTCATATCCGTAGCCGCCATCCAAAAACCAAGTGATTCCAGCCACGTATGACCCATTTTGACCAAAAGGGTAAAATCGTCATTTTGACGCCAAATTCGTTCTCGAGTAATTTTATCATACCAATATAATATTTCACTCATTTCATGTATATTATCATAGTTTTAGAAGAATCATGGCGAAAATCGGCTCAATACGTCCCCGGGAACCCTTGGGACTTAAACAAAATTTTCAACTTTTAAAAGGTGCACAGCGGCGGCGTGGCACGCTGCCTGGCGCGCCCCTCTACTGCCTCTGGACTGAAAATTTCAGCCCAGAGCGGCGTTGCACGCTACCCAACGCGCCCTTCCCTTAAATTTTTCAAAAATTTCATTTTTCGACTTTTCTTTGCGGGTTTGGTTAGATACTTCAAATCCTATTCTTTCACTTACTTCTTAACCTTAACATACGTTGTTTAGAGGTCCTCTTAGCCTCGTTTTGAACCCGACAAATGCTCCATGAAGATCGTAAAACACCTTCTACGCAAGGTTAAGCATATGTACAAGGCCAAATTTCAATTTTCTTGTCAATATCATTACAAAATACATTCGTGTGGCTCTCGACACTCAAGTATACATTGTTCATCGTCATCCCATTGGGTTAGGAAGGTATGGGGTGTTACATTCTTCCCCCCTTAGGAACATTCATCCTCGAATGGTAGTAATACTGTCTCATTGCAACACTTAAGTCAAAGTGAATGCTCTATATCATAATATACATACTTAACACTTGTAAAGACTTATAACTCCAAATCTGTATCTTGAACTTTTCCTTCCATGTATCACAAGTACAAGTACTTAGATGTCATTAATGCTTCGATTTCCCTTGTGATTTCTTCGATGTACTAAGTTCTCCAATAGTGCCCCTATGGAAACTACGTTTGCTTTTCTTGATTCTTTCACTTCTCGATGTACCTTTGTACGTGTGAGATCCTCTGAAATTTGTACCTTTCCATTGGCAACGATACTATATACTCTCCGATACACTTTTGGAGTATACGAAATGGACTGCCTGGACTAGTGCTAATAGGTACGCAAGTTGCCCAAATCTTTGGACAATTCCTCTTTCTTTCCGAATCTCATTATCTTTTTCCATTGGTGACACTATCAACTTCTAATATCGGCATATGATTTATACTGACTTTGGGCCATTTGTAGCTACTTTTATATCACCTTCACTTTCTCTATAGCTTGATGAATAAAATTTGACCTGGGCAACGCAAAATTTCATCATCCATAACCCATCCAATGGATGAGCTTATATGTCCTTTTATATAAACCTTCGTAAGGTACCTTTTGATATCTTTATTGTAGCAATTTCATTAGACGATCGATATTCATCCCCACTACCTTTAAAGTCCAACGTACAAACTCGTGACATATCTTCACATGTTCGTATAATACATTCTGTTCGTCCATCCATTTAAGGATGACCAGCCATACTTACATTTATCTGTGTACTCATGCTTTACTGGAAAGACTTACCCACACTGTGCAATAAAGTGAGCCCCCTGTGTGATATAATAGTGAGTGGAGTCTCATGTAATCATACGATCTCTGTAACCTACAATTTTGCATACCGTTCATCTGTATCGGTGGTCCTAACTGGTAGGAAATATGTTGACTCGGTAAGCCAGTTCATATTATTTTTATGGAATTAACCTTCACAATGTACGAGACAACCCTTTAATTAATTCCATGTTATTCATGTTCCACGTCCAAACTGGGAGGGTAACATATTGCATAAAACATACAGACTTTTGATGCCATACTGTTCGTCAGTGACCGCTTGGACATTGAAATACAAGTTCTACAATGTGCTTCTCATATATTCTTACCAACACATCTCTGCTACACCATGGTGTATTTTGGTTGTTTTCGAACAAACAACTACCATGAACGATGTTCTTTTATCGTAATTCATTTCCTTAACTCATCTATACCCAGTACACACAATCTACGTTGGCGTTAAAGTACTCCCCCTTGTGTTTGCTCAAATACTCTTGCCGACCTTTTTGTACATATTTTTTTTTTTCACTTGAACTAAAAATGGCATTTACATATTGCTTTTCCCTTTATCTCCAATATCAATGAAAATCCTACCACATTTGACACTATAATTCTTTCCTCTGGAGTTTCAAGACACAAACCCCATATTGCCTCATTAATATAGATTTCCTGACTATATCTTTCTTTTCTGTGAGCTGTCCATTCATACTTCCTACTACCTTGCAGCTTAATGTATCAACGACCCCATTTGCTTTTCCCAAATGATATAGGATACCAATGTCCTCACCTTTTAAGATTTCAAGCCACCTTCGCTACCTCAGAGTAAGTCTTTTGGCTTAATAATCTATTACATTATCTCACATCCAGAATACATATATCAACATGAATCCCTTACAAATAGTTACACCATAACGTTAAAGCAAATATCACTGCTGCTACTTCAGGGTCATGTGTTTCGTAATAATTTATATTCTCATGTGGCCGCAACTGTCGTGACGCATATGCTATTACCTTATCATGCTACATCAATATACATTCGAGGCCAACCCCGGAAGCATTACCATACATTGCATAACATTCTTATGCCTTCAGAAGGCACTTACAACGGATGTGGAAGTTACTTTGTGTATAGGCTTTGTTAAAGGTGTAGATATAGAAGGAGATCCTTCCACAATTCTCATATAATGATCAATCAACCCAAGAAATCGATGGATCTCTGTAAGCATCGTAGGCCTTAGCCAATTGTTCACCATTTCTGTCTTTTGTGTGACAACTTTCATCTCTTCATCCTATACAATGCATAGTCCTCTTGTGATGTTTTTTTTTTTTTTTTTTTTTTTTTTTGAATACCATCACCGAATATGGTCACACACATATTTACAAGTGTCCTGAACGCCCTGTTCATTCATCTATAAAACTACAGGTGCATTATCTAGCCCAATTGACATACTAAGACTTATAAGCATATCATGTTTGTAATGCTGCCTTAGGTATATCATCATCGTTCATATATATTTTCCTTTTTATTTCATCAACATTCATTATCATTTATCCCGTAACTGATCAAATAAATCGTCAACTCTGGGGGGAAACTATTCTTATTCAGTTGCCAATAGTAAACACACATTCTCAATAGGCCATTTATTTATTTATTTATTTCTACTCTAGTGACACTAATGCACCCCAAGGGGTAGTACTAGGCCTTATGAATCCCTTATTCAACACGTCTTTTACTTTCTCCTGTCATTCTCGTAACTCAACCAGGCCATGCTATATGAAGAGGCCATGCTATATGATGAAAATAAAAATAGTTCGAGTACCTGACGTCACATTCATACCAACTCATACATCTGGAAATTCATTTACCACCCGGACTGATTAAAGAGGTGGGGGCTTCGCATTAATATTGTTCACTCTTACTAAGTGGCATATGTATTCCTTAGAGTATCCTTTTCTTTGCCGTGAGATGGGGAATACATTTTCCTGGCCATTCAAAATATTCCTTTGGGGATAATGACAATAGAACTTCTTAGTTCGGCCATCTACTATGCCATAACCCCTTTATAACTCAATAAGATCAACCAGTATCTCATGACCACAATTAATGACTATGCACTTATGATATACTCTTTTACTTACAATAGGTTCACCAACTGGTCATTTTGGTGTTCTTTTCACTTTTCAGCAATTAACAAAATACCATATGCTCTATGAGTCAATCACTACGTGTACGGTACATGTAGCTTCACCAGGAGAAGTCTCCTTTTGTGACCCAACATATCACACCAATAACAACATTTGGCCCAACCGACATTTGGTCTCTACCTTCTTCGTTCTTATGCTTGATACCCCATTGTCCATGAATCATGAATCTCACTTCTTTGCCAAACCGACTGTCTCTAAACCCTTGGGATCGAGGTAGAACATTTACTATAGATTAACTATAGATTAAAGAAATAATGATTTAGGCGGTCTGCCAATCATCCAAGACCTCAATTCTCCTTGGAACGCCATGAACTGTCCCCATAGATCTCGCCATCTTTAACGAACCTTCGTTAAATAGTTGTGTCCTTTTCTGGTGCCTCTGGTCTTTCATTATTGTGTGCAAAATGCCTATATCCATTGTACAATCCATCTGTCTCTATACTGATGCACTCTATCGGTCATAACAGTTATCACGTTTGGAGCATATCTAGTCAAATTATGACACTAAAAACTGTACTTCCTGACACTTATAGCCCTTTGGCAAATTTTTTTTTTTTTTTCTTAACAATTGGTCCACATAAGCTTTTCTGACCTCACATGGGAGGTACTAGTCACAGAATGCCATTTTACATTCCTCCCAACTCTCTGAAAATACATCAGTAGATCAGTCATATGCATAACATCTAGAACCCTTTTTAACTTAGTTCATAATGTCCTATGGGTCTTCATTCAAATTCGACCCGGTGAACGTGGGAGGGTATGATTTCTAAAAATACTGTGTTTGACGACTAGCTACCCTAGCCGCGCCATCATTACTCGTCATCAGGCCATCTTGACCGTGACATTGTACAACAACTATCTGAGGCAACATATGCACTACATTTCGTAAATCCTGTTCCGTGACATTTATAGATGGCTCTGCAGGTACTCCTCTATCTTTTGGCTACGAGAGACCCGTATAACGATTTCCATATCAGCTTCACCTTGACTAACTTGGTCAAGTGGTGATTTACTCATTTCTACTTCGGCAGGCATATCATCCTACTCACCTTTGCCCTTATCTTGTCTGATACTCAACATTTGACTATATAAAAGAAAACCAATGTCAATACGTACATATGTGTCCACCTACAACTTTGGCTCTATTGCACGATCTAGAAGTGAAGAAAAGAAACAACTCCTAAATGGCCCGTAGCCTCCTACTTATAAATGTGGCGCGCAACACATCCATAAGCAAGACTCTACTCAGACACGGCTTTGTAGACACCCTTAGAACGAACTGCTCTGATACCACTTTTGTCACGACCCGAATTCCCATCGGGACGTGATTGGCACCCGAAGCCGATAAGGCCCGAGAGAACCAATCTTTGCTCTTGATCATGTACTCTCATATGTATGTTCGCGTATGAATATAATCTTCTTTCATGTAATTAAATATCAATAGCGGAAGGCATGACAACCTATGTAATATATATGCAATTTAGCCGTTAGGGCCATTTCGTCAGAATGCACGTACATCTTTTACCTCATGATACCCCACATATGTCTACAAAGCCTCTAATAGATACATGACCATGTCTATACAATGTTTACAAATGCCAACATCTACTATACACATGTGACTTGGGAAGCCCCGAAGCAACTGGAGCTCACCAACAATCTGCGGAAATCTCGCCACTTACTGAGGAGATCTACTAACTCCTGTGCCTGCAGCATGTAAGGTAAGTTCCCCAAAAGGGGTCAGTACGAAGAATGTACTGAGTATGTAAGGCTCAAATTAAACTATACAACACATGAATAGTTCAATGAACTCAATGAAACTCAAATGCATATGCATAATCAGATGAATAAGTAACCATTTTGCACTTTGGAACCCATGTGTATTACTTTCATTGATTTCATCGCTTTCATGCTTCTTTACTTCAATGTCATTACATATGTCACAATGTACCCGGGCCCCTACTGATCAGTGGGTCTTTACATGACTTATCGTCATATTGGGATCGGGTCGAGCTAGGCTTATGCCCCTAGACCTGCCACCCAGGGATCGAGTCGAGCTAGGCTTATGCCCCTAGACCTGCCACCCATAAATCATACATCGGGATCGAGTCGAGCTAGGCTTATGCCCCTAGACTTACCACCCATAAATCAACACATCGGGATCGAGTCGAGCTAGGCTTATGCCCCTAGACTTGCCACCCATACTTGATCATTGACCACATTTGCATTACTTTGTTCTTTACTTTGAGATTGGTATTTTGATAGTCATAACATCACTTGAAACTTTGGATCACTAGCCAATGAGTGAGAGACATATGAGATTGGTACTTTCACTTGTGAGAGATTGACATATTCATGTGACATAGCATGTTTGGAAACTTGGAACCATAATCAAAATAGAAGACATGTGAATAAACATTATTGGAAACATGACACCATTGGAACCATTGGACAATCATTCATAACAAGATACATGAGCATAACCACTATTGGAACATTGGACCATAACCTTGTTTGAGCTTTTGGAACATTAACCATGATAATGAGACATAAGACTCACAAATGATCCATGAGTAGGAAAGATATGGCAATGACTATTGATAAACGGATATAGGATACCTTGGCACAATTCGGGATAGGACTAGTGAATTAGCAATGTGGATACTATTTGCCGCAAAAAGATACGGACAGAGTAACCTTACATACCTTGTACTCTCAATACGGATATACCGTCCTAGATGTGCGTACAATAGTCCCTCTCCTTCTTTATGTGTCACTCTACAACACAAATACATAACGTAATTCACATTAACCACAACTACTTCACAAATGCATATAACATCAATGGGGTACATGTTTGCTTTGAAACATGTCATTTCCCCTTGACAAAACCATTGATAGCATCATTATTCCAAAAATCCTCCAATATTCCCAACATTGACCAATACATAATAATCATTGCATTTCACTATAACAATTCTCTTTTACACCTCCTTATCCATACCACATCACAAATAATCCATCAATTCACCTTAATACACTTCATAGCACATATCGGCCAAAATCCCACAATTTACACTTATAGACAAGAACAAGGTTAACAACAAAAATAACACCATAGACGTTCATATTTTATCCATACCATGATCTTTCATCAAAGTCACAAGTTCTAATTCAAGTTCAAATCTCATGGATGGCACATCTTGTACAAAAACCCAAAGTACTATGTTCAACTCTTTCAAGCATAACCAACAAGATTCACATACTCTCCCATGCATATAATATATTAATCCATGACAATAATCACTTACCTAGGCTTGGAAGATGTTGATCTTGCTCCAAAGGTTAGCTTTGACCTCTTAGGGTTTGAGAGAAAAAGAAAGGGTTGAAAAAAATATCTACAAAGGCATGTGCTTTCCAATTGAATAAAATCAGCATTTTTGCCCTTTATATAGGCTCTTAGCCACTCTATATCATGCCATGTGGATTTCTAGAAGTTTTTACAAGAATGGGTCAAATTTTCCCATATGGGCCATGTCTTCTTTCCATTTTTGGCACCTTTTTGGGCCCAATTCACTTAACCCGATAAAATAAATAATTTCACGTGTTTAAGTCATCTCATACGTATTACAATAATATTCCCACTCATGCTATTCATATCCGTAGCCGCCATCCAAAAACCAAGTGATTCCAGCCACGTATGACCCATTTTGACCAAAAGGGTAAAATCGTCATTTTGACGCCAAATTCGTTCTCGAGTAATTTTATCATACCAATATAATATTTCACTCATTTCATGTATATTATCATAGTTTTAGAAGAATCATGGCGAAAATCGGCTCAATACGTCCCCGGGAACCCTTGGGACTTAAACAAAATTTTCAACTTTTAAAAGGTGCGCAGCGGCGGCGTGGCACGCTGCCTGGCGCGCCCCTCTACTGCCTCTGGACTGAAAATTTCAGCCCAGAGCGGTGTGGCACACTACCCAAAGCGCCCTTACCTTAAATTTTTCGAAAATTTCATTTTTCGACTTTTCTTCGCGGGTTTGGTTAGATACTTCAAATCCTATTCTTTCACTTACTTCTTAACCTTAACATACGTTGTTTAGAGGTCCTCTTAGCCTCGTTTTGAACCCGACAAATGCTCCATGAAGATCGTAAAACACCTTCTACGCAAGGTTAAGCATATGTACAAGGCCAAATTTCAATTTTCTTGTCAATATCATTACAAAATACATTCGTGTGGCTCTCGACACTCAAGTATACATTGTTCATCGTCATCCCATTGGGTTAGGAAGGTACGGGGTGTTACAGTTCAAGTGACCTGCGAAATCATGTGGGGACATGCCCTTGCAGGTGGGAGATCATAGATGAAAATAGAAGCTGGGAAGGTGACCTACATTAGTCACCTACGGCCGCAGATGGCCCTCCTGAGTGCACAGATGGGCCCAGGCAGACTAGCTGGACTCTGAATTTTCACCCCTTTTATGGGCCCTTTTTTATTCTCTCTCCTAGAATATTCTCTTTTCTTTTGAATATTTCTTTGTACTAACAACTTTTCTTTGCCATTTTGTACCTGTCTTGGATCAAAAAACACCTTTTGATTATCTTTTTCACTTAAAGATATGAAGATCCTCCAGAACACCAAAAATTAACCCTCACTCAAACGAGCTCGAAATTTGACAAAATTTTAAACTGAAACTCCTTTCAACCTACCAAACACAACCCAAGCAATTTTAAGCCTCAAAACCCAACCAAAATTTTTAGATTTTTAAAACCATTTGCATATTTCTTCAAGCTTTAAACCCAAAAATTGTGGATTCTTTAAAACTTCTTCAATCAACACCAAATTTTAGATCTAGGGTCCTTTTGATATGAGAAACACTTTCGAACTATTTTCCTCAAATCCACACCAAAATCACATGATCTAGAAACTCATTTTCTTTTCTCAAGAACTCAAGCTCAATAATGGAGTTTCTCTTCAAATCATCTCAAAACACATCCAAAGCTCAAGATTTCGACTCTAATAACACTAAGGGAAAAAATCTAGTGTTGAAACTTCATGAAAACTCAAAAACAAATATATATTTTATTTTGACTTTTTTTTCTTTGATTTTTCTAGATAACAAAACCCAAGATTGAATTCGTGGGAAAGAACTCAAGCTTGGATCTGATACTAAATGATAACTCCCAAAATATGAAAAGAGGAATAAAGTACAAAAACAAGAAGAAATGATAGAATCGAAAATGCAAAAAATAATGGACAGAGATAGATAATAAGACACAAAAACAGGAAATCAATGAAACTAGAGGGTATATCAAACCCTAAAACTACAATTGATTAACCCCTACAAGAAGCACCCTGTTTCTATGAAGTCCTTGAGGGAATCGTAATGCCCTCGCAACCACTGTTTCTAGGAAAAAGTCAATAGAAGCTTTTCCAAGCTACACTCATACTCTATAAGGAGCCACACAATATCAATATTATAAAAAATCTAAGGAAATGAAATAAGGAACTAATATTTATATCCTTGTGCCTATTATTACATTTATTGGCCGAAAAGTGACCTATTTTGATGAAATTAGGCACCCGCCCATGCAGATAGGCACCTGTTGGCGCATGTCAGGGCGCAGGTGCCACTAAAAGTATCCAAATGGCCATCTACTGGAGTAGATGGGTGACCTGTGGCCGCAGTTCAAGGCGCAGAGGGCTCCAACGTATAACTTAGCTCTTCTATATTGCCCAATGACCTCCCCAATGGATTTATTTGACTTCAAGCTTTCTTTAATATGCGATATTTCTCTACTTGAAGTACAAAATGGAACCTCTACCCATGTCCTTGTGGCCTTAAGCTCTTTGTAGCTTGGATCCCTTGTTATTTCCCTTTAAATACAAGCTAAGAAAGGTTGACGCCGAATTGACTTGTACCATACTCCTCTTTGTCCCCTCCTATGACTTCTTTCTAGATTAAAGTCAACATCAAAATAATCATTATCACATTCAAGATTTACAAAAGAGATATGGGGTACATTCTTTCAAACTTGGAGTCTAACATTTTTAGGGTATGGTACAACATTAGTCTCCCTCCTAATTGTAGCTATGACATCATTCTGCTCGGTAATCATATTCCTCATCTTCTAAAATTACAGGTTCCATCTCTTGAATTATTGGTGCATAGCTTAAAGGGTGAAGTCATTCCTCTCTTTGATCTTGACTTCTAGACGAGCCCTTTCCTCATCACTACCTGAATTAGACATCTCAAATTTTTTTTTTATCAAGTATCACACTTTCAAGATGGCATTTACCCTCTTTTAAACTCACCCACACTTGCCTTTTCCCCCTCAAAATAACCTTTAAACAAGAATACTTTGTAGATTTATAATTAAACCAAACGCGTATCAAGTTCTTAGTAATAAAGAGTAGATTTTTGAGGCACAAAAGAAAGTAAAGAACTATTCTTAGAACACATAGGATTTAGTTGAAACAAAATACGAATAAAAAAGAACTTATTTAGAAAATAAAACACGGATTAAAAGGAACTTATTTAGAACCAAATCATAAAAATAAGAAAAAAATTCCTCGTATCCTAAAAATTTAGGATTTCCTCTTCTTATTTCCTCCTTGTTTAGAAACAAACTAATCCAAAATAATTTCTTAGAGAGCAAGCAATCATTTTTCTTGTGGAGTAATTTATCACTTTACTTTCTTTTTTCTTTTTATTTAATGTAGGAACAAGGACACAAGCTGCTGGAGATCTTTACCGCATCAAGAATGAAACATATATTGATCCTACAACTAGACTATACCCTAGAAAAAGGTATAACAAGAGTAGTATTTGTGCAAACAACACGTACAGGTAAGAATCATTAGGCAATCTGAATTAAATCAGACAAACAATACATGAATATTCGAGAAGAAAACATGCAACTTAAGAGTTTATTTAGTCAAACACCCTTAGTCCCTTAATCCTTTACCTCACCTAGTTACTAGACTTATTAGTCGTAAGATACTCTCCTTGTCACATACAACTCTAATCAACATCTTGTCATCCTATCATCAAACTAGGTCTTATTCAATTAAGTATGGACTCAGCCCCCCTAGCTTTATTAGTTTTCTACCATTAACGACCCTTAACCACTGTCTCGATTCATACATATAACCTTAACACATGAGAAGTTACAAAAATCATTTAAGGGCATGATAGATTAATTAGCACGATAACAATACTACTGAACCCGCTTTAATTAACTTATGTCAATCTAAACAATATACCATAACTTCGTAAACAACTAACCATGAACGCATATAATGTGATAAAACCTCAAGTATGTGACACTTAGACCTTATGAAAGTAACACTACAACCTTCCATTAAGTGTAAGTCAAAATACAATAAGTCAAGTCAAAACCATGACTACTAGTCAATATCCAAGTCAACAATCCATGACTCTAACAATATCCAAATCAACAAACCATGACTCTAACACTATCCAAGCCAACAAACCATGACTCTAGCAATATCCAATTCAACAAACCATGACTATAACAATATTTATACCTCAATTCAAGACACGAGAAGAACAATAAGAGATATTTCAAGTACTTGTCAATTTAATTCAAACCATTCAAGAATTCCTTAACAAGTCATAATAAGCACAATAATCACCAGGTCCCAGCTCACTAAGGAACCGAATATAACAAGTCAAAAGCAATATCAATAATGGCAATAACCAATAAACCTAGTTTACTCAAGGAACTTTCATACTCACCAATACTTGTATATACATAGTAAGGATCTTATGGTCACCCACTAGTTATGACCTGTATGGAACGAGCTCTTGTTCATGTACCAAATCTCAAACATCTAGTGTCTGCCAACCATATATAACAACTAATCCTGTGAATATATCTAAATACTGGTACATCCCATAATATAAAATATATAAGCTCATGAAGATACCTAAATACCGATGCATCTCACAAATAATTAAGACATCACCATAATCACAACAACAATGAGTATTCAACAACAATACTTGTACAACCTACAAGATTTCATAAAAACTTATTACATGTGATTAACAACCATGTTATAATTTAAGCCTTTACTTTATTTAAACATGCATAGAAACAAGCATTATGAAGAAATATCTAGTAAGTACATATAACTCAAGTTGGATTTCAACTACGTAAAACCATCAGCTACAACTCTCAGACCGTTAGACACTTAGTTAAGACCTACAATCCCCAAGGTAAATAATATGTATAACCACACCTATGGTATACACCATAGGCACTCCAATTTTCACATTAAGACTAGTACCTGAACCAGATAGTCATTCCTCCGGCTACCACCATAACTTCTTTGGAATCCACCAATGCCAACACTTTTAATAAGACATTTATTAGATTCTAAGTTATTTCCTGATTCAAAAACCTTTTTAATCATGCAAATATCAAAAAAAAAAAAAGCAACACATTAATTAACAGACAGTTTTAATATCACTAATAACAACAAATTCCAGCCTAACAACTGGGTTTTGCGTTCATTTTATCCATTCCAACACCGTGCCCGATGGCCTATGTATGAAATCTCCCATCAATATATATCATGAATATGGTTTCTAACCTAGGTCTAAACTACTCTATTAAACCTAGCCTACCTGGACATTAAGCAGCTACTACGGAGGCATGAACGTGAGCCTTTGACTTTGTGTTAGTGAATTCTGGCGTGAAATCCATGAGAAAACCTTGGCTTTTACCCTATTTGATCAATATCCCTCCTATCTATTTCCCCAAGGCCATGATGTAACCTTAAGAGGGTTTTTGGATCAAATCTCATCCTTTTTACAACTAAAGAGGAGAAAGGAAAATATCAAAATTGTATCTGAGTTTTTGGTCCTATCATCTCGCTATAGTGGCCTACCGGCTTCTATGGTGACTCAAATATAGCGATAAAATATCCAGCCTAATCTAAAATTTTAAATTCCAAAATTTTTAGCTGCATTATCCCTTACAATTTCGCGATTGTATTTTCAAAAATCCCCATAACCTGTACCCATGATGAGGTACCTTTTAATAATGGCAAAATAAGTCATTACAGTCATTTAATATTATTCCTACATACTCAGTACATTCAAAAATACTGATTGCATACTTTATGCCTATATTTTTTATGTGATGTAGAAACTGATGACGAAGCTCAGACTCGTGGCTAGTTGATATTAGTTCCGCTTCTAGGAGTGGTGAGTCCTCATAATTTGGGGACCTAGTTATTTGTTTATTTCCATTATACTTTTAGACATGATTTTATGTTTAGTCGGGGGCCTTGTCCAAGCTGATTATGATATTTAATTATAAGAGGTTTGCAGACATTAGAGTATGGTTTATGTTGGCCTTTCGGGCTTTGTATTTGTTCATTCATATTATTCATTGAAATTTTTTTAGAACATATCTTATGATCTCATTATAGCTTCCACTCAAATTTCATATAATTTGCTTAGTTATGCTATGCCAAGTGTTAGCTTAGGATCACTTGTGGTTTCAAGCACCATGTCTTGGCTAGGGTGTAGTCTTGGGTCATGACAGGCTAATGCGTGATCTAGGAAGGAAATAGTGTATGGCCTTATAAG
Source organism: Capsicum rhomboideum (assembly GCA_031232105.1). Taxonomy (NCBI): domain Eukaryota; kingdom Viridiplantae; phylum Streptophyta; class Magnoliopsida; order Solanales; family Solanaceae; genus Capsicum; species Capsicum rhomboideum. Next base: position 61,753,597 of record CP124710.1, on the reverse strand, counting down.
TTCTATACACAAATGAAAGAGAAGCTTGTATATATGTGGAAGATGTAGTGGAGAAAAATTTGAAAAATAAATTTATCCCAGTAGAAATTGGTAGTCCGAATCGGATAATTTGTAGGGATTTGGGCCTAAGTGCCTAAACCCAACTTCGCCCCTCTATTTTAATTACTTGTATAATTCTTTAATTTTATTTGTATGAATTCTAACTTTGTCTTAACTTAATATGAATCCCCATGGAGTTTAAAATTTATTGGTATAAGAGCCATGATGTTTCATGGTAAATACGGCAAAAAGGTGAAGTATTCAACATAAATAGTTTGGATAAATATGGATCTAGGAGAATCCAGCATAAAAAATGATAGGTTAGAAGAGCTAGATATACTTCAAAATCTTGATTTATTAAATAAATGGACTATTCCAAAAGTTCCGATAAGAACTATTTATGATTATGGTTGGTTTGATAAACTATCTTCCACTCAGTTGATAAAAACTACTGAGCAATCATTAGCTCTAAATTCGTCAGAACAGACTATTCGTTTATTGAGTAAACAAGATATTGATTTGTATAAAAATCATTATAATTTTCTGCATATAGGCATGGTTCAAATTGCTTTTAAACCATTAACTCTTAAAGGGTTACCTGAAACTTTTATAGCAGCTCTTAGAGATGCAAGAAATTTAAATTTTCGACAGTATTTAATGGGTTCGATTGAATCTATCGTGGCCTGTGGTCCAGTATATTTTAATACTCAACCTAATTTGCAGCTTTCCCTGTCTGATGTTAATATACTAGATGCATTAACATTAAATGTTAAAACGCATGGTTATAATTATGCACCTGTATCTAAACTTATATGCTCATCTTATAGAATTTATTATAAATTACTGTCTACGGTAAATCCTAGATGTAAATTATATGATACATCTAATCAAACTATTTTGTTTGAAAATAATTTTGTTAAATCAAAAATTACAACTAGAAGACCAATTAGGTGGGAAGAAATTAATTTTCCAGCTACTTGGGTTTTAAACTCGGTTATATCACCCAATCAGTTAGCCGATAAGGTTACGAATTCTGAGTACTCTTATATTACTCAAACTCCTGATGGTCAGATTTGTATTCAATTTGATGAAAAATCTTCTGTTTATAACAGACAATCCTTTTCTGGTAGCAATAGATTATTGCCTTCTATGATAGCTCCGGTTGAACCTATTTACGGTCCAGCTAGAGTTAATAAAGTTACTTCTTTACATACTATTTTAACTAGTGATATGCCAGTTAATCAATTAAAAATTAACCCAACAACAAATGTTGTTCCAGCTTATGATAATTCTAATAAGGATATTCCTTCAGCATCTGAAATGAATTTTGACCCAAATACTATTTAATGATACCGTACATTGTTGATTTTAGTCCAGGATCACTGGCAAGAAAGCATATTCAAAATGAATTTTTTGATGACAAATGAAACTAGTTTAAAATTTGGTTTTTTGATACTTATAGTGAAGATGACATGAATAATATTTCTCAAGAATTTTATGAAACTTGTGCTTTATATAATCAAACTATGTATTTTGTTCCATGGTTTATAACCAATTATTTATCGTTATATGTAAAAATTTTGGAAAGATCTTATCAAGATGCTTAGGATAATGCAGTTAAATCTATGTACCCTCCACAATCATCCTTTATACTACCTAATAATACATGTATTACTTTTACTGTATTTCAAAAATTTGTTGAAAATGATATTGTTGTAGAAAGTATTGCTGAAATTAAAAAATTAATTTTCCAAAATAACTATCTGCGTTTATATGTTAAAGTATTAGGTGAACACATTAGTTCTCTTGATGAAAAGTTAGATGAACTGACTGTTTTGATAAAACAGCTTAGTAACAAAAAAGAGAAGATTGATGTAGCCTCTTCTTCTGGCACATCATCTATTCAGATTGTCACAACCTCTATCCGAAGACCGCCTGAGATTCAGGATTTTAAATTAAAGACTTTTGATGATTTAGAAGAACTTCTTGATAAAAAGTTTTCTAGTTTAAATATTAATCCTATAGATTTGTCTTCTCAATTTGCTGATAAGCTAGAGTCCCCGTCTAATCATAAAGATGAAATGTGGTCCGAGCTTAATAAGCTTAGGGGAACTATTCTTTAAGCTGATAAGCCTAGGATACAAACCCATTACTATCCTAGACCAACCCCTCAGGACGTTCTAATAGAAGAACACGATTGGAACTAGACTAATACTTCTTATTGTAGTTCTGATATTTATGAATGGAATATTGATGGTCTGACTGATAGGATGATGACTATTTTAGTTCATCGGATGATGATGTATGCTACCATTTGTAAATTTAGTACAAAAAATAGTGATAGAACTATTTGCAAAATGATAATTGCAGGTTTTATAGGCCAACTTAGAGGTTGGTGGGACAATTATATGTCCGTAGAGGCTAAAGCTATTGTGATAAATGCAGTCAATCATGAAGAAAGTATTGATAATTTAGGATATAAGTTACCTAGTAGCCGATAAGATGCGGTCTATACTTTGGTTATGACCATTTTAGAATTTTTTAGTGGTAGATTTACCAGTGATTTCGAAATCACTAATACACTCCTTAATAGTCTTAGATGTAGGACTTTAGGTGAATTCCGATGGTATAAGGATACCTTCCTTAGTAGGGTCATGGAACTACCCAAAAATAAATATGATCATTGGAAAGCCAAATTTATAGATGGCCTCCACTCGTTATTTGCCGAAAGGGTTCGCAAAACTCTTCGAGGAAATTACAGAGAAATTCAGTATAAAAATTATACTTATGGCAAGCTTATAGGGGTTTGTACACAAGAAGGATTAAACTTGTGTAATGAAATTAAACTGTCTAGACAACTTAAGGTTGATAAGCTTAAGGAAAAATCTCAATTAGAAGATTTTTGTACTCAATTTGGTTTACCCCAAACGTCTAGCCATAGCAAGACAAAGAAGGGTAAGCATCATAGCCACCCTAACCCAGACAATCCTTATAGGAAAAGGAGATTTAGATATAGATCCGAAGAAGAACATGAGGCACGAAAAAGTGATCATAAATCTAATAGATTTATAAAAGATAGGTCTAATAAGGATCTGCCTAAGGTTAAGTCTTATAGGTGTGGAAAATTAGGACACATAGCCCCTAATTGTAAATTAGAAAAGCTTAAAGCTTTAGAACTTGATAATAATTTTCATGAAAAAATTTATGGTTTATTATACACTTTGGGATCAGAATCCAATTATGAATCCAATCATTTTGAATCCAAAACAGAAGTTGATTTGCTTGACTTTTCTGATAATGAAAATAATGATGCTTGTAAAGATGATAACTTTTCTTGTGAAATTGATGAGTTTTATAAACTGCATGCTCAAGTTAAAGATTTGAATGTTCAAACTATTACCTCTGATAATGTAATTGAACTTTTAAAGAAGGTTACTGATAACAACCTTCGAGAGAAAATTATTACTTTGGCAACAAGTTCCGATTCTGGCACTTCAAGTCAAAAGGATGAATTTCATTATTCATCTCCTTATTCTCTATCCGAAGTCAATAAGAGACTTCTAGAAAAACATGCCCCTTCTAGGGAATCATATTTTGAAGATTTGAAATTTGAAATTGAAAATTTTAAAAAGGAGATTAAATCTCTTAAACAAAATCAAATGATTTATGATCATAGGATTACTTTGATAGAGAAAAATAATTCTTTGACTTAGTCTTCTACTGATAAGAAAAAACTTGTTTTCGAACAACCAAATAAAAATGAGTTTTCAAAAAAACTTGATTTAAGTCCCAAACATGATATATTTTTAGGTATGATGTAAATTGTTACTGCTCATAAATGGTACATTAAATGTATAATTTTAGTTGATAACAATTTTTATATTAACGATGTTGCTATGATTGATAGTGGAGCAGATGTTAGCTGCATCCAAGAAGGTTTGATACCAACCAAATATTTTTTTAAAAAGTACGCATATGGTTAGATTTTCTTCAGGTCATGCTTTAGATATAAAGATTAAATTGCCTAATGCTCATATTTGTCAGTGTAAATTCTCCATTCCACATTTGTTTTTTCTAGTAAAGAATCAGTTATATCGTCCAATTATACTTGGAACCCCTTTTATTAATGCTATATATCCTTGCACTCATATTGATGCGAAAGGAATTAAAGCTACTTTCAATAATAGAGAAATTAGTTATACATTTGTTACAGATCCCGTAACTAGAAATATAAATGCTTTGATTGATATGAAGCAAAAACATATTAATTCTTTACAATTAGAACTATTTAGCATGAATATTTTTGATACATTAAAATCTTCTAAAGTTCAGAAAAATATTAAAATTATTTCCGAACAAATTTCTGTTGATATTTGTGTTGATCATCCAAGTGCCTTTTGGAATAGGAAAATTCATATAGTTACTCTTCCTTATGAAGAAGGATTCTTCGAGGATGATATGCCTACAAAATCCCGACCTTGTCAGATGAATAGCGAATTGGTAGAATTCTGCAAGAAAGAAATTGTTAATTTGTTACAGAAAGGTTTGATAAAACCATCCAAGTCTCCGTGGTCATGCACTGTATTTTATGTTAATAACGCTGCTGAAAAAGAAAGAGGAGTACCTAGACTGGTTATTAATTATAAACCTCTAAATAAATATTTAAAATGGATTCAGTATTCTATTCCGAATAAAAAGGATTTACTTTCAAGATTATATGATGCTAATATATTTTCAAAATTTGATTTAAAATCTGGATATTGGCAAATACAAATTTTAAAGGAACATACTTATAGAACTGCTTTTAATGTTCCATTTGGGCAATATGAATGGAATCTCATGCCATTTGGTTTAAAAAATGCCCCTTCTGAATTTCAAAAAATTATGAATGATATTTTTAATCCATATATGAATTTCATCATTGTTTATATTGATGACATTCTAGTTTTTTCTAAAAATTTAGAAATGCATATCAAGCATCTTGATATCTTTAAAAAGATTGTAATTCAGAATGGTTTGGTTATATCTAAATCAAAAATGAGTTTATTTCAAACAGATGTCCATTTTTTAGGGCATCATATTTGTCGAGGAAAAATTATCTCGATACAAAGGGCTATGATGTTTGCTGATAAATTTCCTAATGTTATTACTGATAGAACTCAGCTACAAAGATTTTTGGGAAGTTTGAATTATAGTTCCCCATTTTTTAAAAATTTATCTCGTGATTTAGCCCCTTTATATGATAGGCAAAAAAAGAATTATAAGGAACTTTGGACTGATAAGCATATGACTATTGTTCAAGATGTTAAAAGACGTGTAAAGGTTCTACCTTGTTTAACGCTTGCTAATCTAGTTTGGTAAAAAATTATTGAGACGGATGCGTCCAACATTGGTTTTGGAGGAATATTGAAACAAATAAATCCTTATGATAATTGTGAATACCTTATTCGATTTCATTCAGGAAAATGGACTGACGCCCAGAAAAAATATGCAACTGTGGCTCATGAAATGTTAACAATTGTTAAATGTGTTTTAAAATTTCAAGATGATCTTTATAATCAATTTTTTTTGAAAAAAACTGATGCTTGGTAGGTTAAATACATGTTTAACAAAGATTTTAAGCATGATGCCTCAAAAATTATATTTGCGAGATGGCAGGCACAATTAGCCCTATTTGATTTCAAGATACAGTATAAAAAAGGGATTGATAATTCTTTGCCAAATTTCTTATCTCGTGAATATCTGCAGGATGAATCCTCAATGGAGTAGAGGCAGATACAAAGGAAGAGGGGGAAGATCATCTCCTTCTTACTCACAAGGATCGTCATACGGATCCGTATCAAATTCCCCAGTTATATGGATGGGAAGAAAGACTTTGGTCAATGAGAAGATTTCTCAAACTGGCGAATCCTCTTCGTCAAAATCAAAAGTTATACATCGGGAAGATATTCCATAGGACAGTCCGTTATACAAACATATGCAGGCATATTTGGCCAACCAAAAGCAAAGTGATACTTTTTCTTCTGTTATAAAAAGGACAATGATGATATCAAGTCCTACGAAAAGGTGCCGAAATAGGAAATCATATTTCTTGTGGAAAATTCTGAGTTACATTGGAAATATAAATAATGGGAGATATTCCAAAGGTATTTGATAAAGGGGTTTTACTTTTCGGGTGAGTCATACAAAACCCGCTCATATTATGAGACTATTCTCATAACCACAGGTACTGCTGAATTTCAACATTTTTCCGGTTATAACATGGAAGAGAATGTTTATAACTTCTCAAAATTATTATTAAACAAATTATATCTGTTGAAGATTGGGATAGGTCCACGATGAAACAAAGATAAGTCTTAATGATTCTAAAATGAACTTCACCTATTGGGATTATATCTGTGCTTTTGATAAAGTTTTATATTATAATAATGATAGGAATAGGCACACCTGGTTCATAAAGGTATGTGCGAAAATATTTTCAGAATCGATTCCTAATTGGTTTCTAAATTGGTGGTCATACCACGGTCCTTCCGTTAAAATATTGCCAGAACTATTTCACAAGTTATACCAAGAATGGACTAAAGTGTCTCCAGCCGTGGACGAATTATATAAAGAAGATCATATATGTTATCCAGACAATATTGATCAAATCTACTTTTCTATAGAATTTTCTATCCCCTGGATTCACAACTGGACACCAGAATAGGGATTTACCAATGAAAAAATCCCATGTTTATTCCAGACATTTTATAACAATTTTTGGGACAAGTTAATGAAAACTGACCCTAAGACCAAGATATTATTTGGTCAGGAATTAATTGATTCCATTTCAGAAAAGATGAAAAAATATACTCTTTTATCTCAACAAGAAAAAATTAATGACACAGCGTTCCATCATATCGCAAGGAGAATTGCCTTTCAAGAAAGAGATAAGAGTGAAATGATCAACAAATATTTAGAATAAGTTAAACAAAATATACTTCAATCTATAGATCAGATAGAAAGATCTGATGCTTCAATGCAATGTGAAAACAGCGAAGATAATATCTAGCCCGATCCCCAGCCAATGTAGCTAGAAGAGATATTATCTAAAGAAGCAATTGAAAATGCTGAAGAATTTGTCAGACGGATGAAGCAGTTAGACAAAATTCAAGGAAAAAAGAAAGAATAAATGGAGATAGCCGTCCGGGACCCACATGAACAGTGAAGCCGTCGGGGACCCCACTCTAACAGTAGATTTACTGTAGCGCTGACCCAGATAAGGGCCCACTTTTACTGTACATATCTTTTAATTTTTTATATATACATTCATTTGTAAAGAAAGAGAGGCATCAGTAATTAGACCCTCTCCCTCGAGTCTCTCTCTAATCTCTCTAGTCTCTCTCTTACATTGTACAGTTTTCAAATTTTGTGAATAAAAGAAAAATAAAAGCTAAAATTTTGAGCACCACATCTTAGCCCTTGCATATCCGGGAACTAATCTTTACTTGTAGGTCACTGAGGTGATACCACTTTTCCTATCTTCCTTTCTCCTAGCCATGATGATGTCCGGGTAAATTCTATATCAATGTTGAATATCTAACTTCTCTGCATAATAACCATAAAGAATCTAGCTTTATAAAAATATAAAGATATTCTTATATAGTAACTTGGCTTGGTTCTGAGATGATGGTACAGTCAGATCTAGTTCTACTTTTATTGGCTTTGTCTTAGTGACTACGTCGAACAAGCCGGTTTCCTAAGCCCGTTAAAAGATGATGAAAAAGGGCGATCTTTTCTAGTTAAAACCGCTAGACACATGGGCTCAATAAGAGTATGTATTAAATCATGACAGGCCCCGTGCTTGGGTAAAAGGTAAGAAGATCCTTCCATAAAGTCATACGCAATATGAAAATTCCCGTATATTTTGGTTCATGTGTTTCCACATAAGGATACTCTGCTAGCTAGATCCATCCGGCTGCGCGGATTACCACCCGCCTAATTGTTAACTTGGTATCAGAGCCATGATATTTCATGGTAAATACGGCACAGAGGTGAAATATTCAACATAGATAGTTTGGATAAAGATAAATCTAGGAGAATCCAATATAAAAAATGATAAGTTAGAAGAGCTAGATATACTTCAAAATCTTGATTTATTAAATAAATGGACTATTCCAAAAGTTCCGATAAGAACTATTTATGATTATGGTTGGTTTGATAAACTATCTTCCACTCAGTTGATAAAAACTACTGAGCAATCATTAGCTCTAAATTCGTCAGAACAGACTATTCGTTTATTGAGTAAACAAGATATTGATTTGTATAAAAATCATTATAATTTTCTGCATATAGGCATGGTTCAAATTGCTTTTAAACCATTAACTCTTAAAGGGTTACCTGAAACTTTTATAGCAGCTCTTAGAGATGCAAGAAATTTAAATTTTCGACATTATTTAATGGGTTCGATTGAATCTATCGTGGCCTGTGGTCCAGTATATTTTAATACTCAACCTAATTTGCAGCTTTCCCTGTCTGATGTTAATATACTAGATGCATTAACATTAAATGTTAAAACGCATGGTTATAATTATGCACCTGTATCTAAACTTATATGCTCATCTTATAGAATTTATTATAAATTACTGTCTACGGTAAATCCTAGATGTAAATTATATGATACATCTAATCAAACTATTTTGTTTGAAAATAATTTTGTTAAATCAAAAATTACAACTAGAAGACCAATTAGGTGGGAAGAAATTAATTTTCCAGCTACTTGGGTTTTAAACTCGGTTATATCACCCAATCAGTTAGCCGATAAGGTTACGAAGTCTGAGTACTCTTATATTACTCAAACTCCTGATGGTCAGATTTGTATTCAATTTGATGAAAAATCTTCTGTTTATAACAGATAATCCTTTTCTGGTAGCAATAGATTATTGCCTTCTATGATAGCTCCGGTTGAACCTATTTACGGTCCAGCTAGAGTTAATAAAGTTACTTCTTTACATACTATTTTAACTAGTGATATGCCAGTTAATCAATTAAAAATTAACCCAACAACAAATGTTGTTCCAGCTTATGATAATTCTAATAAGGATATTCCTTCAGCATCTGAAATGAATTTTGACCCAAATACTATTTAATGATACCGTACATTGTTGATTTTAGTCCAGGATCACTGGCAAGAAAGCATATTCAAAATGAATTTTTTGATGACAAATGAAACTAGTTTAAAATTTGGTTTTTTGATACTTATAGTGAAGATGACATGAATAATATTTCTCAAGAATTTTATGAAACTTGTGCTTTATATAATCAAACTATGTATTTTGTTCCATGGTTTATAACCAATTATTTATCGTTATATGTAAAAATTTTGGAAAGATCTTATCAAGATGCTTAGGATAATGCAGTTAAATCTATGTACCCTCCACAATCATCCTTTATACTACCTAATAATACATGTATTACTTTTACTGTATTTCAAAAATTTGTTGAAAATGATATTGTTGCAGTAAGTATTACTGAAATTAATAAATTAATTTTCCAAAATAACTATCTGGGTTTATATGTTAAAGTATTAGGTGAGCACATTTGTTCTCTTCATGAAAAGTTAGATGAACTGACCGTTTTGATAAAACAGCTTAGTAACAAAAAAGAGAAGATTGATGTAGCCTCTTCTTTTGGCACATCATCTACTCAGATTGTCACAACCTCTATTCAAAGACCGCCTGAGATTCAGGATTTTAAATTAAAGACTTTTGATGATTTAGAATAACTTCTTGATAAAAAGTTTTCTAGTTTAACTATTAAGCCTGTAGATCTGTCTTCTCAATTCACTAATAAGCTAGAGTCCCCGTCTAATCATAAAAATGAAACGTGGTCTAAGCTTAATAAGCTTAGGGAACTATTCGTTACACGGATAAGCCTAGGATGCAAACCCATTACTATCTTAGACCAACCCCTCAAGATGTTCTAATAGAAGAACACGATTGGAACCAGACTAATACTTCTTATAGTGGTTCTGATATTTATGAATGGAATATCTACACTAGTTGGAGTTCTGTATGTGCTGATCAAGTTTATTAAGCTTGACCTATGATGTTATGAGGAATAAAACTCTGGTAAACATAGTGATCTTATATATGGAGGAGTTTGTTATTATTTTGTGGATGAGTTGGTTGTCTCCCCATCCTGCTATTCTTGATTGCTATGCTAAGATTGTCACTATAGCTATGCCTGAGATGGAAAGGTTAGAGTGGGAAGGTACTCTCAAACCTACTCCTTTGAGAATTGTGTCATCTTTTCATGCCGAAAAGTTAGTTATGCTAGGGTGTAGGGCGTTCCTAGATCATCTTTGGGATGATAATTTAGCAGTTCCTCCTATTTCTTCAGTTTCACTAGTGTGTACATTCTTAGAGGTGTTCCCTAATGACCTCCCCGGTATGCCTCCTAACTGTGAGTTTGACTTTTGTATAGACTTACAGCTCAAAACCTTATAGGATGGCACAAACATAATTAAGAGAATTGAAATCCTACTTACAAGGTTGCTAGGGAAGGGTTTTATTCTCTGGCGGCCAGATCTGCTCCGATCCTTGGTCCGGTAGGCGATCTCCATTTTCGGATCTTGCTTTTCTGGCAACCACCTTTCTATCCCTAACTAACTATCTGTCGTCGATCACACCTTTTTCCAGCGAAGTCTACCGGAAAACTCGCCGAAAACAGCATTTTTGTCTTTTGTTTGCTCGCTTTCTTTAACAAGCCATTTACAGATTTGGTGTACGCCCCGGCCAGCATCTAGACCGACGCGCAGCAGTCTGGAAATAGATTTCGGCTACAATTTCAGCAACAGATTACCGAATAGCAGGTGCACTCGTTCCCCTCATCTAGCTCTTGTAGGTTAATTGATTGTGGGTTTCTTGTTTCTTGTTTATTGGTGACTCTTGATTGCGGTTTTGTACATTCCTACTTGCCTTCCCTAGCTTATAGCTTATAGTACGAATATCTACTTATTTAAGACTTGCCTCTCTGTTCTTTCCCTTACCTATTTTGCGTGCCTAGTAGTTACTACACATTTCATTACTGATTTAATCCTTGCCTATCTGTTTTGAGCCCTACCTATTCTACGTGCCTATTTATTCCCCTCACCTTTTGAGTAGTGGCTTTGGTGGTCGATAGTAGACTAGGGTCATGTCATAGGTCGGGGTTGGGGTCCTGGGGGAGAGTTGGGTTTGGGTCAGGGTCTGGGTCTGGGTTGAGCTCAGGGTTGGGGGCAAAGGGGAGTAGGGTTAGGTGGGATAAGGGATCCTATAGGTTGATAGTTGGGTCTTGGAACATAGGAACTCTGCAAGGGAAGTCTATAGAGCTCGTTAAGGTTCTTAGGAAAAGGAGGATTAGTATAGCTTGTTTCTAGGAGACCAAATGGGTAGGGTCTAAAGCGAAGGATGTGGACGGGTATAAGTTGTGGTACTCAGGTAGCGTGAAGCATAGGAATGAGGTAGGTATCTTAGTAGACGAAGAGCTTAGGGGGAAGGTGGTGGAGGTTAAGCGGATTAACGATAGTTTGATGTTGATTAAGTTGGTTATTGGAGAGTCCACATGGAACGTTATAAGTTCCTATGCCCCGCATGTGGGCTTGGATGAGGAGGAGAAGAAGAGCTTTTGGGAGATCTTGGATGAGGTAGTGGGAGGCATTCCGTGCACCGAGAAACTTTTCATAGGAGGTGATTTCAATGGGCATATAGGGTCATTATCGAGAGGGTACGATGATGTGAATGGAGGTTTCAGTTTTGGAGAGAGGAACGAGGGAGGAGCCTCACTTTTGGAGTTTGCTAGGGCTTTTGGTTTGGTGGTAGCGAATTTGAGCTTCCCAAAGAGAGATGACCACCTTATTATCTTTCATAGGTCGGTGGCCAAGACTTAGATAGACTTTCTTCTCCTTAGGAAGGGTGACAGAGTGCTATGTAAAGATTGTAAAGTCTTACCTAGCGATACTCTCTTGACCCAACATAAGCTTCTGGTGATGGACTTGGCAATCAAGAAAGGCAGAAAGGAGAGGATTGTGGAGGATCGACCTAGGATTAAGTGGGGTAACTTAACTTTGGACCATGCTTTGGAGATAGGGGAGAAGCTGACGACTATGGGAGCTTTGTAAAGTGGAGTGGATGTGGATAGTATATGGGAGACGACTACTAGTTGCATCAGGGAGACAACTAGGGAGGTGTTGGGTGTCTCGAGAGTCCGATCTGGCAAGCACCAAGGGGTCTGGTGGTGGAACGAAGAAGTCAAAAAGAATGTGGAGACTAATAAAAGAGCATATGCGAAGTTGGTGGAGAGCAAGGATGATGAGAAGAAGCGGATGAACAGGGAGGGGTATAAGTTAGCTAGGAAAGAGGCAAAGTTAGCAGTTACATCAGCTAAGACAACAGCTTTTGAGAGGGTGTATGCGACGTTAGAGGAGAAAGATGGGGAGAAGAAGTTGTATAGGCTTGCCAATGCTAGAGAGCGTAGGGCCCGTGACCTGGATCAGGTGATGCGCATCAAGGGTGAGGATGGCAGGGTGTTGATGGATGACACCCGCATTAGGAGGAGGTGGAAGTCTTATTTTCATAGACTTTTGAATGACGAGGAAGTTGAAGTTTTAACATTGGGGGACTTGGAACACTCAGATAGGTGTCGCAATTACGGCTATTGTAGGCGTATTAAGGTTAAAGAGGTCAAGGGGGCTATTCGGAGGATGCGTAGGGGTAGGGCGACTGGGCCAAACGAGATCCCGGTGGACTTTTGGAAGAGCACTGGCAGGGCAGGTATGGAGTGGCTGACAAAGGTATTTAACATCATTTTTAGGACGACGAAGATGCCGAAAGCTTGGAGATGGAGCACGATGATTCCTTTATATAAGAACAAGGGGGACATTCAGAGTTGTAACAACTATAGGGGTATCAAGTTGTTGAGTCATACTATAAAGGTGTGGGAAAGAGTGGTAGAGTTGAGACTGAGGAGGTCCGTGATACAAGATCAAGTATGTATCACAAGATTTCAGCAACACCAACAAGAAAACCCACAAACACAAGATTAACAAGTAAGCAACAATGCTAGTGAATCGAAAGAGCCCCACACGGCTTCACTAGACTTCAAGATCTCAAAGACAACAACAACAAGATAATGAAAAGATAGATAACTTGACATATAATATTCAAGAGACTAAGAACCCTAACATCAAGAGAGGACCCTAAGACTATTGAATATAAACACCAAGCTCTTACTTGGACCAAGAGGAACTCAATGACCTCAAGACCCTAGTTTCTAGCCAAAACACAACACAAGCTTCCTTCTAGCAAGCTTGTGGCCGAATCTGCCTCTCAATGGAAGAGAGAGAGAAAGTGAAATATTACAAGTCTTTGTCTTGAATTTACAATGAGAAAACTCAGGCAAAATAATTCTAGGCTTGTCTATTTATATTACAAGCCAAATGAAAGACCAAAAATGACCTTATGGGCCATGTGGAGCAGCCGGCCATGGAGTGTAAAAACATTACACTTCAAGGCCCATCTTCACACCTTAAAACATTTAGGCCCTTAGGTGGTTCAATAACCAACTCACACACGGCCATTTGCATGAATACGGCTTGGAGTTTTTGTAACTCCCGGGCTTGACTTCGTGTGAATGGTCGGGTACTTGTTGGACAGCTTGTCCCACCCGTATCATCCTTTCCATCTTGAGAGGAATTTGGCCTCAAATTCAGCACTTGGTCGTCTTCAACCGCCTCCACGAGAGAAAGATCACAAACGTTAAAAGTGTGGTGCACTTGGTATTCCGGTGGAAGGTCAATCTTGTAGGCGTTGTCATTGATTTTCTCGAGCACTTGGAATGGACCATCACCCCTCGGCATCAATTTGGACTTTCTTTGGGATGGAAACCGATCCCTCCGAAGATGCACCCACACCCAATCTCCCGGTTCAAGGATGACTTTCTTTCTTCCCTTGTTGGCCCTCCTTGCCATGTCTTGGTTTTTCTTCTCAAGTTGAAGCCGCACCTTCTCATGTAACTTCTTCATAGAATCTGCCCGCTTGCTTCCTTCTAAGCTAATCATGAGATCACTTGGCAAAGGCGTTAAATCCAAAGGGGTGAGGGGGTTGAGGCCGTATACACACTCAAAGGGAGTCATTCCCGTACTTGAGTGTATGACACGGTTATATGCAAACTCAATCAACGGTAAGTGCTCCTCCCAAGAAGTCATTTTTCCCTTAACCATGGAACGTAGCATAGCACCCAAGGTCCTATTTACTACTTCCGTTTGGCCATCGGTTTGTGGGTGGCAAGAGGTAGAGAACAATAACTTGGTACCAAGCCTACCCCACATGGACTTCCAAAAGTGGCTTAGGAACTTAGAGTCCCTATCACTCACAATGGTCCTCGGGACACCATGCAATCTAACAACATTATCAACAAATAACGAGGCCACGCTAGGGGCGTCATCACACTTAGAGCAAGGAATAAAGTGCGCCATTTTAGAAAACCGGTCAACTACAACAAAGATACTATCCCGGCCTCGTCGAGTCCTTGGCAGCCCTAACACAAAGTCCATCGATATATCAAGCCAAGGACGTAGAGGAGTGGGCAGCGGGGTGTACAACCCATGAGGTAGGAGCCGAGATTTGGCTCTCTTGCATTCTACACATTGGCCACAAATTCTAGTCACATCCTTGCGCATTTTGGGCCAATAGAATTGCTCCTCCAATATTCCGAGGGTCTTTTCGACCCCAAAATGACCCATTAGACCGCCATCATGTGCTTCCCTCACAAACAATTCTCTCCAAGAGCTAGAGGGTACACACAATCGTCTACCTTTAAATAAGTAACCATCAAACTTGGCATAGGGATTTGAACCCCTAGCCGAATCCCACTTGTCCCTACCCCATTCTTCGCATTCCCTAAAGATAGGAGCAAAGTGAGGGTCCTTGGGATACAATTCTCTTAAACTCTCAAAACCCATCAACTTCGAAGACAAAGTGGCAACAAGCACATGCTTTCTAGACAACGCATCAGCAACAACATTCTCCTTCCCCCTTTTGTAATGAATTACATAAGGGAAAGTCTCAATAAACTCAATCCACTTAGCATGACGCCTATTCAACTTGTCTTGGCTCTTAAGGTGTTTCAACGATTCATGGTCCGTTCGTATCACAAACTCCTTAGGCCACAAATAATGCTGCCAATTGCCCAAGGCTCTAACAAGGGCGTACAACTCCAAATCATAAGTCGAGTAATTAAGAGTTGCCCCTTTGAGCTTTTCACTAAAATAAGCGACGGGCTTGCCTTCTTGCATTAAAACAGCCCCGATGCCAACCTTACTAGCATCACACTCCACTTCAAACATTTTATCAAAATCGGGCAATTGTAACAAAGGCGCCGAGATGAGCGTAGCTTTCAAGGCTTCAAAAGCCTTAGCTTGCTCATCACCCCACTTAAAGGGTTGGTCCTTTCTAATAACCTCAGTCAAGGGTGCTGCTATGGAGCTAAAACCTTTGACAAACCTCCTATAAAAGCTTGCTAATCCATGAAAACTTCGGATTTCTCCAATAGTTTTAGGGATTGGCCAATTTCGTATAGAGTCTATCTTGGATTCGTCCACTTCCACGCCCCTTGAGCTCACGACAAAACCCAAGAAAATCACTTTATCAACACCAAAAGAACACTTCTCCATGTTGGCATACAACTTCTCCTTTCGGAGCACCTCAAACACACACCTCAAATGCATCACATGATCATCAATAGATTTACTATATACCAACACATCATCAAAGTAAACCACAACAAACTTCCCAATATAAGGCTTCATTACATGATTCATTAGCCTCATAAAGGTGCTAGGAGCATTGGTAAGGCCAAAGGGCATGACCAGCCACTCATATAGACCGAATTTGGTCTTGAATGCGGTCTTCCACTCATCACCGGGTTGCATGCGAATTTGGTGATAGCCACTCCTAAGATCCACCTTAGAAAACAAACAAGAGCCATGGAGCTCATCTAACATATCATCTAGTCTAGGGATTGGATGACGATACCTTATAGTGATTTTGTTGATGGCTCTACAATCGACGCACATGCGCCAAGTTCCGTCTTTCTTTGGTACCAAAAGCACCGGAACAGCACAAGGACTCATACTTTCTTTGATGTATCCCTTGTTGAGAAGTTCCTCAACTTGTCTCTCAAGCTCCTTAGTGTCCATGGGATTGCTCCTATAGGCTGGTTTGTTTGGAAGTTGTGAACCCGGCACCAAATCAATTTGGTGCTCAATTCCCCGAAGTGGGGGCAATCCTTGCGGAAGTTCTTTAGGAAATACATCTTCATAATCCTGCAACACACAAGAAATCAAAGGGGAAATGGAAGAATTAGCGGGGTTAGTATTTAAACAATGAGCCAAAAGCAACATAGGTGTGCCCACATCATGGTCCACGAAGAGTTCCTTCTTTCTAGCTAACATCACCACGTTTTCAGCCCCCTTTGAAGTTGAGGCAGTCACGGGTGACCCTACTGCCCCAACCACGGTTTCCCTTCCCTCTTCTCCTCTTTCGGATTTCTTCCCCTTTTCCTTCAACTCTCTCATCTTTTGGTGCCACTCATTTACTTGGGAGGGTGAAAGCGGGTGAAGTGTGACCTTTCGGCCATCCTTCTCAAGTGTATATCGATTGGTCCTCCCATCGTGTTTGGTAGACCTATCATATTGCCAAGGTCTACCTAACAACAAGTGACACGCTTGCATTGGTATCACGTCACAAAGCACTTCATCTTGGTAGTTTCCCACCTTAAAACGTATCATACATTGCCTTGTGACCTTTAGTTCACCACAGTCATTCAACCATTGTAGCTTATAGGGACTAGTGTGCGGGGTAGTTGGTAACTTCAAGAAGTTAACCGTAGCCATACTAACAACATTTGTGCAACTACCACTATCAATCACCAAGGTGCACACACTTCCCTTTACAAGACATTTAGTATGGAATAGATTCTCCCTTTGACTAGGGTCATCTATCGCCTTACTAATCATGACGCGCCTAACCACAAAGTTGGGAACCACACACTCCCCTTCTTGAGGGTAAACATCTTCGCCCTCATCATCATATGGCCCATTCTCGGGTTCCTCTCCATCTTGAGGCTCGGCCTCATCTTCTCCCCTTTCGGGACCCACCTCCTCACCAAGGTAATACACCCTCCCTTCCCGAAGGATCACATTGCGTCGGTTTGGACACTCATTGGCTTTATGTCCCCAACCTTGGCACTTGAAACATTGGAATCCTTTTGGGTTAGGGTACTTGTGAGCTTCTTGTTTTGGAGGAAGTTTGGGGTCGGCCTTGGGCTCGGGCAGCCTTGGAAGGCTGGATTGCCCCTTGTTTTTGGACCAACCCGAGGGGGCTGGTACCCTTGCCTTAAACGAGGACCTCTCCTTTAGCTCTTTTTCAACCTCAATAGCCGCTTGGAAAATACCCTCAACGGTATCAAACTTGTGAAGTGTCAAATGAGTGGAGATCTCCTTGTTCAATCCACACTTGAACCGGATGACATCATGACTGATTTTCTCCCCACGATGGTCAAGGTTTAACATGAGTTGTTGAAACTCATCAAAGTATGCCATCACACTTTTGTTACCTTGACGTAAGTTGTACAACCTTGCAAGCAATTCATGGCGATAACTCTCGGGGAGGTACCTTTGCCTCATCAAGTATCTCAATCGATACCAAGGTGGTGGCTGCCCGTCAACTAGTGCATTACCAAACCGCTTGACGTACTCCCACCAAGTGTTAGCATAACCCTCAAAGTGAGCTATAGCATAACTTCCTTTCTTTTCTTCCGAGAGATCATTAACTTGGAAGACTTTGTCACAAGCCGATTCCCAAGCTAAGTATGCCTCGGGGTCACTCTCACCCTTAAAGAGCGGTAGACTCAACTTGATGGTGTTGATGCCCACATCTCTCTCATGGTGCCGGTTTCCTCTTTCTTCATATCCACGGTATCTCCGTTGAACTCCTCTGCCCCCTCTCACCTCCTCCTCCCTCATGTAAGTATCATCAAAGGCCCCGTACCCATCATACTCCTCCCTACCATACTCCTCAAGGTGGGCTGGTCGGTTTTGGTTATTTGGAATTTGATTTGGGGGTATTGGATTTTGTGGGGGTGGTGGTCTTTGGTTTAATGGAGCTTGGAATGGAAGGTTCGGATTTAGTGGTGGAATTTGACGTCCAAATCCCTCATGCGGGGTTTGGGAATTCTGGAAATGCGTTGGTCTATTGGGGTCACGGTTTGGAGGAAAATAGGTGGTTTGGCTTGCGGCATTTAGTGGAGCTTGGGGTGCATTTAGCATTTGGTGGACTGTTTCGGGGGTGATGGTCGCGGAGGAAGTCCTATCTTGTCCATTGGTTGAGACATGTAGAGGAGTAGAAGGACGAGAGTTCCTTTGACTCTCCACTTGTTCTAATCTCCCACTAATAGTCGACACTTCTCCCTTGATGGCTGCCAAGTCCCCTCTCACGGCCCCAAAGTCCGAATTTAACCTTTCAAGTGTCCGAGTAACGGCCTCAAGAGTGACCCTCATAGAGTCAAGTGCATTAGTATCCACGTTATGGGACGTGGCCCCTTCCATTGTCGAGGTATTATACTCTTTAGATCACCACACGCTTGAGTTCCACAAGTGTTGTAAATTGGCTAGTAACCGTGAATCCTTTAAGGTATGAGTAAGCTCTTATCCGGAGTGGATTCTTGTTTGAAGACTCAAAGAATTCTTGTAGGACTAGGACCAAAAACAACAACGTGTTCAAAAGATAAAAGCACTCAAGTAAACGTTGACACGAACAAACGAATTCAAAGGACTAATTGACAATCTAGTAGGAATGTACTAGTTTGTTAATTAGTTCTAGAATCAAGTAAGGAAACTAAGAATCAACAATTAGAAACTAGAAAATTATCCAAAGTTGAGCTTATAGTGACGTGGCAGCATGTAAGTGGTCCCACACGTTTTTGCTTCTTCCTTGTTCTCTTTTTTTTTTTTTTTTTTTTTATCTCAAATCTGAAATTTTTCAATAATCATACAACTTGTTATAGATGACAATGTGTTTTGGAGGGAAAGTAAAAGTCTTGTAGTCTTTCAACCTTTCAAACTCAAAAAGGTAAGATTTGACTAGGCTAATCCCACAAAACAAGGTTCCGTGTTTTAAGGAAAAGTGGTTGGCCAACTAGGAAGTGATGGGTGCAAGTCTTTCACCAACAACTTTATGACTTGTCTTGCAACTTGAACACCACAAGATGAACAAGATGAACAAGTTTAAAAAGATGAACACCTTACAACTTTCACCAACTTCTTCAAGCACATAACACACAACCACCAATTTTTGTCATCAACAACATACAACTTTCAACCACTTCAAGTCACCACAACAATGGTCAAGTTTTCAAGCTCAACTTTTAGATCTAGACACTTTAGTGTTGGTGAGAAAGAAACCAACACTTGAAACACACTAAACAAGCAAAATAACACCTAGATCTAAACATACAACAACATTCTCGGATTTGTCTTCAATGGACTGATTTCCGATTTTTTTTTTTTTTTTTTTTTTTGTTTAATCCGAGAACAAGCCCAAGATGGGTTGTGTGGGAACACAACCGGTCTTGCTTTGATACCAAATGATACAAGATCAAGTATGTATCACAAGATTTCAGCAACACCAACAAGAAAACCCACAAACACAAGATTAACAAGTAAGCAACAATGCTAGTGAATCGAAAGAGCCCCACACGGCTTCACTAGACTTCAAGATCTCAAAGACAACAACAACAAGATAATGAAAAGATAGATAACTTGACATATAATATTCAAGAGACTAAGAACCCTAACATCAAGAGAGGACCCTAAGACTATTGAATATAAACACCAAGCTCTTACTTGGACCAAGAGGAACTCAATGACCTCAAGACCCTAGTTTCTAGCCAAAACACAACACAAGCTTCCTTCTAGCAAGCTTGTGGCCGAATCTGCCTCTCAATGGAAGAGAGAGAGAAAGTGAAATATTACAAGTCTTTGTCTTGAATTTACAATGAGAAAACTCAGGCAAAATAATTCTAGGCTTGTCTATTTATATTACAAGCCAAATGAAAGACCAAAAATGACCTTATGGGCCATGTGGAGCAGCCGGCCATGGAGTGTAAAAACATTACACTTCAAGGCCCATCTTCACACCTTAAAACATTTAGGCCCTTAGGTGGTTCAATAACCAACTCACACACGGCCATTTGCATGAATACGGCTTGGAGTTTTTGTAACTCCCGGGCTTGACTTCGTGTGAATGGTCGGGTACTTGTTGGACAGCTTGTCCCACCCGTATCAGTCCGTAACTATTTTCGAGAATCAGTTCGGTTTCATGCCAGGTCGCTCGACAACCGAAGCCATTCATCTTGTGAGAAGATTAGTGGAGCAGTATAGGGAAAGAAAGATGGACTTGCATATGGTGTTCATCGATCTGGAGAAGGCGTACGACAAAGTCCCCAAAGAGGTTTTGTGGAGGTGCCTGTAAGTTAGAGGTGTGCCTGTGGCATACATTAGGTCAATTCAGGACATGTACGATGGAGCAAAGACTCATGTGAGGATGGTAGGAGGAGATTTAGAGCACTTTCCTGTGGGGACTGGTTTTCACCAGGGATTGACTCTTAGCCCATTTTTATTTGCCTTGGTGATGGATGTATTGACACAGCATATTCAAGGAGAGGTAACTTGATGTATGTTATTTGCGGATGATATAGTGCTTATTGATGAGTCCCGGGGAGGAGTTAATGATAAGTTGGAGGTTTGGAGTCAGACCTTAGTGTCTAAAGGGTTTAGGCTGAGCAGTACCAAGACGGAGTACCTGGAGTGTAAGTTTAGTGCTTTGACGCAGGAGGCTGACGTGGTAGTGGAGCTAGACTCTCAGGCCATTCGGAAGAGGGACAGTTTCAAGTATCTCGGGTCTATGATTCAGGTAAATGGGGAGATTGACGAGGACATCATGCACCGTATTGGTGCAGGGTAGATAAAATGGAGGCTCTCTTCGGGAGTCTTATGTGATAAGAAGGTGCCTGCAAAGCTTAAAGGTAAGTTTTACAGAGTGGTGGTCCGACCGGCTATGTTGTATGGAGCTAAGTGTTAGCCAGTTAAGAACTCGCACATACAAAAGTTGAAGGTGGCGGAAATGAGAATGTTGAGATGGATGTGCAGACTTACTAGGAGGAATAGGGTTAGAAATGATGCTATTCAAGAGAAGGTGGGAGTAGCTTCGGTAGAAGATAAGTTGCGGGAAGCGAGGTCGAGTTGGTTTGGGCATGTGATGCGATGGGGCACGGATGCCCCAGTACGGAGGTGTGAGTGGCTCGCTATGGATGATTTCAGATGGGCTAGAGGTAGGCCAAAGAAATACTAGAGGGAAGTGATTCGGCATGACATGTTGCAGTTGCAGGTTAGAGACGACATAACCCTTGATAGGAAGGTGTGGAGGACGCGAATTACGGTAGAGGTTTAGTGAGCAGGAGTGTGACCTTACTAGTAGGGAGCAGTGCCTTGTTGGTCGATGTACCTGTAGGCATAGTGCTATGCCTATGCCTTGTAGTTTCTTGTTTGTGGTGTTTTTGTACGCTGTGCTCATTTTCGGAATAGTAGGTCTTAGCATTACTTTATGGGCGTTTTGTTTCTTTTACCTCGTGGTGTGTTACCTCGCTGTTGTTGTTTGTTTTTATGTTTATTGCTATCTATTCTGAGCCGGGGGTCTGACGAAAACAGCCTTGCTACTTCTTCTGAGGTAGTGGTATGGACTGCGTACACTTTACCCCCCCCCCCCCCCAGACCCCACATTATGGGAATATACTGGGTATGTTGTTGTTTTACCTTGGGGTGCTCCTTTCCTTTTTGTGAAAAAGAAGGATGGTAGTACTTAGATTTTCATAGACTACGATAGTTGAATAAGGTGACAATTTGTAACAAGTATCCTTTGCCTAGGTTAGATAATATATTTGACCAGTTTCAAGGAGTCATGGTGTTCTAAAAGATTGATTTGAGGTCAGGTTACCATCTACTTAAGATTCGGGCTGAGGACATTCCAAAGATTGCCTTCCAGACTCATTGTCAAGACCCAATTTCTCAGGTCATGATAGCACCTACTCTAACCCAATAATAGGCAAGCCAACCCGTAGTCCGGAACAGCTAGTAACGGACTACCAAGAGAAATGAAATAAAATTACAGAATGAATAGAATAAGGAGACTAATATCACCCTAAAACCTGGTAGAGCAAGTACAAGATCTTCTAATACAAAAGGAGTACATGTGAAATATGATGCGCCATGGTTTCATGACATTTTCGATGCTTAAAACAAGAAAAATATGCAACAACTTGGGTATGTTTGGTAGGTATGATGTGTTTTCTATTCTATATTGCAGGAGAATAGGTTTTTGGAGTAAAAATGATCAAAAGGGAAGAATCATGCTTGAAAACGGAGTCTCTGAAGATGAAAGAACCAGGTCATGCACCAGAGAAGTTACTCAAGACAGGACTCACGTGCCGTGAGAACACCCATGTAACATTAGTGGGTGTCGTGAGTCAACTTCAAAGATATCCAATGTTGCCTAATTTCCATGAAACTGACTTACGTGGCGTGAATTGGTTCTACGACATCAAGTCACGATACCATGGAAAGTTGCCGACTCTGTTTTCCTGTTTTGTTTAGGATAGGATTCATCTTGTATATATAAATACCCTTGTATTGTCCTATGTTCAAGAGTTAGTCAGTACATTATTTTGAGACATATTTCCAGTATTTTTAGCCAAAAAATGCATTATTGATTTTGTAATCTTGGATCATCAGTTCTAGGATTTTTTTAATATTGAGATTTCAGAGTTTTCTTCATTATCGCGAGTTTACAATTATGTTTTCATCTTCAAATTCTTCTTGTGTTCTTGCAATAATGAGAAGCTAAACCCATTAACTAGGGTTGTGTGAACCATGAGGAATTAACGAAATGGGTTAAATGTAAAACAATTCTGAAACGTTGTGAATGCATGTATTGTTATTACCTTAGTTATAATTGATCTTCTAATGGTTGCAAACGTTAGATACTCGCCTAAATTCTAGACTTGCTCGAGAGAGAGGTAAAGATTGGAAAAAGGGAATAACAACAGAGATTTGAAGCTATCAACCTTCATCTAATAACTTGAGCCATAACAAGGATAGTTATCTGAGATCCAGGACAAGGGTTAGTAGTGCGACACTCAGAGACCACCGAGAGGAGAAGAGTTAAATTTGTCTAACCAAGGTCGAGAGACGTTTAGCTGAGCATAACTTGTTAGATTTTGCATGCAACACAATGGGACAGTCTTGCCAGTACAAATAACTGGTAGAGTTAAGGAATCATTGGGGATCACAGTCCTAGTGTATTTCATATATTGTTTACAAATATGAAAATCAGCAATTGTTACTGTTACCACTTATTAACAAAACCCCCCAGTTTTACGTATTTGCCAATTACTCAGACTAGCTTCTACATAATTTGGTCCTATTCCCTGTGGAATCGATCCCAACCTAGTGGGGTTCTATATTTGATACAACGACCACATTATACTTTTTTGAAGGTATATTTTGGGGGAATACGATTACAGAGTTGAGTATTTCGCTTATCGGAGTTGATTGGTTTTCTTTCATTATACTTTTAAGGGAACACGCTGGTGTATGCCTAATACTAGGAGCCAAGGCAATGCCCTGATTCCACTTGATCCTAAAATAGAAAGAACTTTGAGATCTAATCGAAGAATAGTGAATACTGACGGAGTTCAGGATCTTGCAGCCGTGGGAGACATTCATAACCAACCAATTCAGCCAGTTGCTCATGAAACAGCGGACCAAACTATCGCTCGATTGACTCGGGAAGAGTAAGCTAGGGACGATGCTCTTAGACAACCAAATAAATATAATTGAGCTATGCAAGAAGTAGCACATCGTCTGGCTGATGTTGAAGAAAGATAAAGAAGTCTTAGGGCATACCAAACACCTCAAAGACCACATGTGCCAGTTTATGATGATACTGAAGAAGAAGATGTGGCTTATTTTGAGCCGATTGAGACTGGTGCCATTATTCCACCAGAGTTACCTCAGGGCCCAAAATTTGACATTACCACTGCCATGATCCACCTCCTTAACTTGAAAGGTGTATTTGCGGTTCATCCTACGTATGATCCTAATATGTATGTGATGAACTTTGTAGGGGTTTGTACTTCGCATAATTTTCCCAGAGTAGACCAAGAGGCTATCCGGTTAAGATTGTTTCCATTCTCGTTAACAAGAGAAGCTACTTTGTGGTTGGCAGAGTTACCACGGTGCTCCATTACTACTTGGAAAGAGTTGAGAAATCAGTTTCTGGGAAGAATTTTTCCACCCTCCAAGATGCTACAATCGAAGGATGAGATTTACAACTTCAAACAACTATATTCTGAAGCACTTTACGAAACATGATTAAGGTTTAAGAAGAAATCGTAAAATGTTCCAAATTATAGGGTGAGTGGTAGGAGTTTACTGGAAATCTTCTACAGGGTTTTAAATGCAAATACCAAGGCTGTTGCAGATACTATCACTGGCGGAGCATTTATGAGTCTGAGGTAGAAATAACTTTGAGAGATTTTTTATCGTATCACTAAGACCAATCGAGGATGGCACACTTGGGAGGCAGAGACATCTGCTGGGTCATACACTACTGAAGCATCAGCAACACAACGGGCATTAGATAAATCTTTAGCTTAAGAGGTTGCACAACTGAGATCACAAATTAGTTTGCTAGCCAAATAGATTATGGCTAGAGATGCTGAAAAGGTGCATGCCGTAAGTACACTAGTAAAGCGCCTAAGCATGATGATTATGAATCTGATGAGAAAACTAAGTACTTGGATCGAGAAGTGGTGGGTTTCTGATCCAAGGTCCAAGGGTCTAATCAAGACTCTTGGAACTCGAGGCAAGGGAATCAAGGTCAAAACTATTAAGGAGACAATTACAATAGGTCAGGATATAGAGACAGAGAGAGAGATCGTGATGGAGATTGGACACGAAAAGATGATTAAAAGAAGAAGAGTGGTGCTTATGTTCCACCAGGGAACCGTGATACTGACTACAAAAATTCATGAATGGGAATCCTTCTTACCATATTGGTTAAAGGATCAGAAAACTAAGAAAATTGTTTAAAGGAAATTAGGGCGGACATTTCTAAAATAAGTCAGAAAGTTGAATTATACTCAATTGCCATAAAAAAGTTAGAGCAATAGTTTGGGCAGATATCGGTGGCATTGAACTAACGCCAACCAGGCACTCTTCCAAGTAACACCATCAAAAATCCTAAAAATGATGGTCATTGTTAAGCCATTACTACAAGAAGCGAAAAAAGCACAACTGACCCATTTATTCATATAGATAATAGTAAGAAAGATGAGCCAGTGGTGTTCGATGAAGAGGTTGAGATGGAGCCAAAAAATTTAGTAGCAGACAACATTATTAATTTGAAAGTAGAATCTGAAAAGAGGCAGGAAAAGGATGTTCCACAAGTTTTGAAAACTATCCTACGACCTCCTTCTCTCTTTCCTCAAAGGTTGAAAAAGAAGGCTGAGTAAGGTAAGTACCAGAATTTTATTACGATGTTGAAAGAACTATCGATAAATATCCCTCTTATTGAGGCTTTAGAGTAGATGCCCGGTTATGCGAAGTTTATGAAATACTTAGTGATAAAGAAGAGAACTGTCAGTTTTGAGCTGGAAGATAACTTGTATCATTGTAGTGCTGTTGCTTCGTGTTCCCTATAAAAAGAAGGAGAATCCAGGAGCTTTCATAATTCCTTGTACTATCGGGTCTTATAACTTTTCAAAGGCACTGTGTGATTTGGGTGCTAGCATTAAATTAATGGCGCTAGTTGTTTACAAGCAGTTGGGGTTGGGAGAACCAAAACCAACCTCAATGAGGCTTCTGATGGCAGATTGAACTGTGAAAAAATGGATGGGCATTCTGTATGATGTTTTGGTGAAAGTTGCATCTTTCATCTTTCTAGCTGACTTTGTGATTCTAGATTATGAAGTTGATTTCGAGGGTCCTATCATCCTGGGGAGACCATTCCTTGCCACTGGTCGTGCCTTATTTGACATGAAAACTGGGCAGATAAAATTCAGGTTAAATGATGAACATGTTACGTTCTATATTTGTAGTTCCATGAAGCAACCGACAGATATGCGGGTGATTTCTATAATTGATACGCTTGATGAGAGTGCCATAGTTGTACCAATTGAAGAAAGGTTAGGGGTAGAAGCTCTTGCGGATGTGGTTATAAATTTTAATAGTGATATTATTGAGTATTATGATGAGATGTCTGGAGGGCTTGCTGGTAAAGGATCCTACACTTATACTCCAAAAAAGCTTGATCTCGATTTAAAAAAAAAGGGTGACCCCACCATTTAATCCTTCTGTTGAAGAACCTCCAGTCTTAGAGCTTAAGGCTCTTCCTCTTCACCTTTGCCACGCATTTTTGGGAGCTAATAATACCTTGCCCATAATAATCTCTTCTGAGTTAGCAGTAGGGAAGGTAGAAGCTCTGGTTTCTATATTGAAGAAATTTAAAAGAGCCATTAGTTGGTCTATAGTTGATATTATAGGGATTCCACCCGACATTTACACTCATAAAATTCATCTTGTTCCAGAATGTATACTAAGCATTGAGGACCAACATCATCTGAACCCACCTATATAGGAAGTTGTGAAGAAAGAAATCATCAAGTGGTTAGATGCAGGTGTGGTTTACCCCATTGCAGATAGCAAGTGGATAAGCCCAGTTCAGTGTGTTCCAAAGAAGGGAGGAATCACTGTAGTTCCCAATGATAAAAATGAATTGATCCCAATGAGGCCAGTAACCGGATGGAGAGTTTGCATGGATTATCAAAAGCTGAATTCTTGGACCGAGAAGGACCATTTTCTTATGCCCTTCATGGAGCAAATGTTAGACCGCCTTGCTGGTAGAGGATGGTATTGTTTTCTCGATGGTTATTTGGGTAATAATCAGATTTTTATAGCTCCCAAACACCAAGAGAAGACCACTTTCGCTTGTCCATATAGGACGTTTACGTTCAAGAGGATGCCTTTTGGATTATGTAATGCACCGATAACTTTTCAACGTTACATGATGTCCATTTTTTTGACATGGTGGAAGACACTATTGAGGTATTTAAAGATGATTTTTCGGTTGTAGGAGACTCTTTTAATGATTTCTTGGCTCATCCTGCTAAGGTATTGCAATGATGCGATGAGTGCAATTTGGTGCTAAATTGGGAGAAATGTCACTTTATGGTAAAAGAAAGTATTAGGTTGGGGCATCGAATCTCAAAGAAGGATATCGAAGTAGACAAAGCAAAGATTGAGGTGATTGAAAAATTACCCCCACCTATTTATGTAAAAGGGATTCGATGTTTTTTATGTCATGCTGGCTTTATAGAAGATTCATTAAGGATTTCTCTAAGATTGCACATCCGTTATACAAACTTTTGGATAAAGAGGTAAAGTTTGTGTTTGATGAGGCATGCCTAAAAGCTTTCGAGTGCCTAAAAGGGAAATTGACTTCAGCCCCCATTATTGTCTCACAAGATTAAACTATGTCATTTGAAGTTATATGTGATGCTAGTGGAGTAGCCTTAGGTGCTGTTCTTGGCCAAAGACAAGAGAAGATTTTACATCCAATTTACTATGCTAGCAAACCACTTAATCCAACTCAAAAGAACTATACTGTGACTAATAAGAGTTGTTGGCAGTGGCCTTCAGTTTCGAGAAATTTTATTTTTACTTGATTGGCACAAAGTTAATTGTGCATACAGACCATGCAGCACTTCGATATATTATGTCAAAGAAGGATGCTAAGCCAAGATTGTTTCAGTGGGTGCTTCTACTGTAAGAATTTGATTTTAAAGTCAAGGACCGAAAGGGAATCGAGAATCAGGTCGCTGACCATCTATCAAGCGACATCTATCACGCCTTGATAAGGAGGCCATGCTTAAATTAAGGGATGATCTTGATATTGATGATACTTTTCCAGATGAGCAAGTGCTGGCAGCATCACAAGACTTAATCCTATGGTTTGCAGATTTTCCCAACTTTCTGGCAAGTGATGTAGTCTCAGAAGATATGTCATACCAGCAGCGGAGGATATTCATACATGAGGTGAGAAAATTCTTTTGGTATGAGCCTTACCTATTTAGAGTATGTGTGGATGGTATGATTCGAAGGTGTATCCTTGAGGTTGAAATGATGAGTATCTTGGAAGCATGTCATTCATCTCTAGTTGGGGGTCATCATAGTGGTACGCAAATTGTGCACAAGATCTTACAATGCAGTTATTATTGGCCTACCATCTATAAAGATGCTCATGACTATGCTCGGGCCTATGACCAATGTCAAATACAAGGGAATATCTAACACATACATGAACTTTCTATGACAACTATCCTTGAGCTTGAATTGTTTGATATATGGGGAATTGATTTTATGGGCCCCTTTGTGAGCTCACATGGGATTAAATACATTTTGGTAGCTGTTAACTATGTTTCTAAATGGGTGGAGGTAATTACGCTTCCCAATAATGAAAGAAGAAGTATCACAGCATTCTTGAAAAAAAATATATTTTCATGATTTGGTACACCACGAGTAATCATTAGTGATGTATGATCGCACTTCTGCAATCGGTTGTTCAAGACCTTACTTGAAAAATATGGTCTCAAACATAAGGTTGCAACACCCTACCATCCTCAGACGAGCGGGCAAGTTGAAGTGTCAAATCGTGAGATTAAGACTATTCTGGCAAAGACAGTGAATGCCAATAGGATTGATTGGGAAAGAAGATTAGATGATGCACTATGGGCATATCGAACTGCATTCAAAACACCGATTGGTGCCTCACTATACCAGTTAGTGTTTGGAAAATCCTTCCATTTCCCCGTCGAACTTGAATATAATGCACTATAGGCATTGAAGAGGTTAAATCTAAACTGGATTAAAACGACTAAATTGAGGTTGGAGCAGATGAATGAGATGGATGAATTTCGTCTCCGGGCTTATAAAAGTTCAACACTGTATAAAGAAAAGATGAAACTATATCATGACCAAAAAATTGAATGACGAGAGTTTCATCGGGGAGATAAGGTGCTACTCTATAACTCCAGGCTTTGCCTTTTTCCTAGAAAACTGTGGTCTAAATGGTTGGGACCATTAACTGTTGTTAGGGTATTCCCGCATGGAGCAATTGAGCTGAAAGGTGATAATAATTTTCTATTCAAGGTAAATGGGCAGCGTGTAAAGCACTATATGGGAATCATGAAAGAAATAAATACATGTGAGGAGCTTAGTCTTGATGAAGTCTGAGTAGTCAAGCTAGTCATGTAATGTTGCGACATTAAATCAGGCGCTTCATGGGAGGTAACCCATGGGCTGGTTGATGAAGTCTGAGTAACCAACCTAGCCAAGTCGTGTCGCGGTGTTAAATCAGGCGCTACTTGGGAGGCAACCCAAGGTCTGAGTTGGTAGTGATCTACTTAGTGGAGGATAAGTAGCCAGAATGTAGTGGAGGATAAGTAGCCGGAATTTACAATATTGAAATACATATGTTCAATATAACCCACGATACTGATTCACAAGACGTATGTTCATCAACGTAACGTGGGTTGGTACCGTAGAAGTCAGAGAAAATTTCACACCGACAGAAATTGACCTACGCCAGGTACCCACGTGACGTAGGTTAACCCACGTCATGTGGGTGGGTGCCATGAAAATCAGAGAAAATTTGACACATGCAGAAATTGACCTACGACAGGGACCCACGTGACGTAGGTCAACCCACATCACGTGGGTGGTGCGGTGAAAAGCAGAGAATCAAGTTAATCTGAGATCTTACCGGACCCAAACCAACTCCATATATATTTCGGTATACCCCTTAAATCCAACCCAACTTCAAATCCAAATCAAACCTTCTCAAATACAAATCCTAACATAAACCCTATTTTCAAAAATTCAGAAAATTCTCATAGACCAAATCCAAAATTCTTAAATTCCCAAATACAAAATTTGAAATTCATCAAATCCTCACTAGCTAAACCCCCCAATCCCTAAAATCTAACCCACCCAATACAAAACAGACCCACCCGACCTATTGACAAAATATCTAACCCACCCAACCTAAAAACCAATCAAAACCCGACCCAATGCCGGGAAAATCAAACACCAAACGTGGAGACATTGGTTCTTCCTCGCGAATTTGAACAAAAAATCCTGAATTTACAACTAGGTTGTGTGATGAAGCTTCGGTGTTAGATAAAAGTGGATCCGAAGAAGTGTACAAGTTGGCTACTAATGATGCTGTACTGGTACCTCATACCACGAAGTTACAAACTAGGGCATAAGCTGTTGACCGTGCCGCACTTCAGTCTATCCCATAACCTGCCAAGACGGCTGCTCCTGATCAGTTTTCTGATTCTGCCCCCCAGTCTGAAGAGGGGGAGGATGCTTCAGTAATTGGTGATGAACAGGAGTTTCATGTATCTTGATCTAAGGAAAATGCTGAAGGACCTGATGATTCTGCAGTTGAGGCGATGACATCTATTTCTGGCACTAGGGAGTAAAATTCCATGACTTCCTCCTAGAGAAGGGAAAACAAGTAAGGGTATGAGGGACTTTTATGATAGGGATTCCAAATTTACTGAGCTGGGAATGTGTAGACGGAGTATTAATGAGGATCCTCAATATCGGCTAGAGCAGTTAAAAGCACTACCCAATAATAAGGCAGTGTTTGATCATTATGGATTTGGGTGGATAACGGAGCCTCCTGGTCACTATTGCCCAGAGTTGGTACGCGAGTTTTATACTTCATATGTTGCATCTGTTGATTTGATCACACCTATTGAGCAGTGTCTTTGGGACCAACCACCATTGAGTCTCACTTTGGTTCGAGAGACCAGAGTAGATATCTCTGAGCAGACCATCCACAGATTCTTATTTGGGGATGAACATCCATTTCCAGCCATGGCTGCTGACTTTGATCACCGTATGAAGACTGTCAGAAATAGGACTAAATTAAGGGACACTAATCAGCAGTTGGAGTTGCTATGCTTGATTGTTGGGTATATAGTAGAGCATGTTATAGATGCTAGTTGGGTAACTGGGAAGCTGGACATCAAGAAGTCCACGCTTCACTTTGCGGGCCAATTTTGGTGGTCAGTAGTTAGCCACTATTTGGGTCCCACTGATGCTGATAATTCACTCACTTTGGACTGGGCTATTTTTGTAGCATGCATCATCACCGAATATGACATTAACATTGCCTGTTACATTATTAGGGATATCCATGAGTGCGCCTTTAGAGATTTTACTAGCATCCCTTTCCCTTGTCTGATTTAGGGTGTATATGATAGTGCTGGTATGGTTAAAATTCTTGCAGTAGATCATTATATTGAGGTCACCCGCATTGCAAATATTAGGTTGATGCAGCAGCTGGGATCTCGCCCAGTTTTTTTGTGGAGGTCTCAACCTCCCGTGTAATTAAGAGCAACCATTTTTGAAGGGCCTAGATATAGAGAGGAGCCAGTTATTACGCCAGCACCAGTGAGTATACCAGATACTGTGCATGTACCTACTGAGGGCACAGGATTGGTGATTGAGGATAAGGTCACAGGCACTACAACAACAACACCCCCTCTGGTATGGTTTCTATTTCGAGGGACTTTCTGTAGCAGTTGGTGGATCGGCAAACATAGATTTTTAAGAGGCAAGCTCACGCAGAGGCCCAGATGGTTAAGTGGGTATCCCAGTATAAGCCATGGGCTCGGACCATAGTAGAGGCTGTAGAGGCTAGAGTGGAGGCTCGTATGACTACGGGTATGGATAGATTTATGCAAGAGCTGCATGGGAGGATTGATAGCTTTGAGACATGGATGGCCACCCGGATGAGTTCGACACATTCCTGATATGGTAGGATTGATACAGGAGGTGGCTACATTGAGAGAGGCGGTTAGATATTTGTCACCGAGTAGTACTCCTATCATTCCACCTATGCCTATTCTGGCCCCGAGAAGGCCGCCTTTTGAGGTGAATTTGTTTGCTGATGAGGAGCCTCCTATTGATAGAGGCAAGAGACCACGTATTTTAGAGGATCAAATTGATAGTGGTGACAAGTCCGAGGGTGATTTTTGAAGGGCGGTGAAGGCCTCTAGAGTAGAGTACCATGCTAGTCAATTGTTCGGGAGCAGAGGGCACGGGGTGCATCCTCTAGTCAGATACCTCTTTACCGGACGTACCTAGCAGAGAGCCCAAAGAGCATACTGATGATCCCTCTATGGGAGGGGCCACATTCACCGCCTAGGGTGCCACTATTCTATTTATAGCTGTACACTAGGGGCAGTGCCCAATTTTTTAGTTGGGGGTTGGGGTATACCACCACTTGGGGGGGTTTGTTGCCGTGTTTGTTTTCCCGCAAATGTGTTATAATAGTAGAACCGACATGTTTAGGTTTTTAGGTTGTTATTTATAGTATTTATGCATTTGCATGATTAATTAGGAGAAAAATAGGGGAACCTTAGTGCAGTCCATTTTTGAACAAGTTGTGTTTCTTGATTGTTTAAAGGACACCCCTCCTAAATATTTTGTTTTACAAGTGTGTGTGTAGCATGTTAGTTTGTGAGAGCTGTTGGATCTTGTTATGGCATTAGTATTATAGACAGAATAACTTTAGCTAGCATTGCATGAACTGGATATGCAGTTGTTGACAGTGTAACCCTGTGCTATGCGTGTGTGAGGTCTTTACCGAGTTCACTCTATGTGTGCAATCTAGAAATTGCCCGGTTAGTCTTGCCTAGGTTAGAGGATAGTGGTTAGGAAAGGATCATAGGCCATTTTTTGAATAAGTCAACTTTTATCCTAAATTCCCGACCAAATGAAATAAATATCCCTTGATCCCGACTTTGAGCCTTGAGTGACCTGTTTCTTTCATTAGCCTATTCTCCTTCCCATTTTGATTTACAATGAACTTGTCTTGTCCCTGGTCCCTCCTTGGACATTGTGTACCTCAACTCAGGCAAATAGCCTAAGTTAAGGGTGGCTATTATAGGGGTGCGTAATTTAACTTGGGTATGAAGAAGGGGTTAGAAGAAGATAAAGAGAACCAAATTTGGGTGTGAAATTATATGTTGTAAAAAAAAAGTGTGTTGTGAAATTATGAAGAAAATCACACCTAAAATCTGAAAATAAATGAAGAAAAATAAGGGAGAATAAAATGAGAATGGTTGGAAAAATGGAGCCAAAAATAGTGTAGAGTCAAGGAGGGTTAAGTCACCATATCCATATGTACAATACCCATCCCCAAGCCTACATTACAAGCCGATGAAAGTCCTATAGTGATCCTAGTCCAACTATCCGAAAAAACTAAGGCATAGAAAATAAGGGCAAGCCTATGGTATTTCAGACATATTGTTTGAACTTCTTTGTGTGAAAGAGTGTTTAGATCCAGTCCATACTTTGTTATTTATTAGTATACTATGAGTGAATGGGACTTCTTTGTTGAGAGGGTACAATGGGTTGCATTGATAGCTGCTACTTGTTCGGATAATGTCATTTTCATATATGCTAAGTTGTTTGTTCATAATCTGATGCCATCACTTGATCCCTTCTATGTCATGATATTATGTTGCATGTATACACACTGTGGTTTTGATTTGCAAGTAGGAGGGGTCAGAAAAGTTTTGAGGTCAAAAGCAATGAGTCGACTGTCGTAGGTCCCTTAGGTTTCTCTTAGTTAAGCATCATCGTTTTAGTTTTTGTTTTTCGCCTGAGGACATGCAAACATTCTAAGTTGAGGGGGTTGATGCGCATGATTTCATGGGATTTTTGATGCTTAAAACAAGGAAAATATACAACAACTTGGGTATGTTTTGTAGGTATGATGTGGTTTCTGTTCTATATTGCAGGAGAATAGGTTTTTGGAGGAAAAATGATCAATAAGGAAGAATCATGCTTGAAAACAGAGTATCTAAGGATGAAAGAACCAGGTCCTGCACCAGAGAAGTGACTCACGATAGGACTCACGTTCCGTGAGTCTACCCACGTGACGTGAGTAGGTGTTGTGAGTCAACTTCAGAGACATCCAATGTTGCCTGATTTCCATTGAACTGACTTACGTGGCGTGACCTGATTCTATGACACCAAGTCACGATACCGTGGAAAGTTGCCGACTCTGTTTTCCTGTTTTGTTTAGGATAGGATTCATCTTGTATATATAAATACCCTTGTATTGTACTATGTTCTAGAGTTAGTTAGTACATTATTTTGAGACATATTTCCAGTATTTTTAGCCAACAAACGCATTATTGATTTTGTAATCTTGGATCATCAGTTCTAGGATTTTTATTAATATTGAGATTTCAGAGTTTTCTTCATTATCGCGAGTTTACAATTATGTTTTCATCTTCAAATTCTTCTTGTGTTCTTGCAATAATGAGCAGCTAAACCTATTAACTAGGGTTGTGTGAACCATGAGAAATTAACGAAATGGGTTAAATGTAAAGCAATTCTGAACCGTTGTGAATGCATGTATTGTTATTACCTTCGTTATAATTGATCTTCTAATGGTTCAAACGTTAGATAATCGCCTGTATTCTAGACTTGTTCTAGAGAGAGGTAAAGATTGGGAAAAGGGAATAACAACAGAGATTTGAAGCTATCAACCTTCATCTAATAACTTGAGCCGTAACAAGGATAGTTATCTAAGATCCAGGACAAGGGTTAGTAGTGCGACACCCGGAGACCGAGAAGAGGAGAGTGAAATTTGTCTAACCAAGGTCAAGAGACGTTTAGATTAACTTAACTTGTTAGATTTTGCATGCAACGTAGCGGGAGAGTCTTGCCAGCACAAATAACTGGTAGAGTTAAGGAATCACTGGGGATCAAAATCCTAGTGTATTTCTCATATTGTTTACAAATCCGAGAATCAGCAATTGTTACTATTACCACTTATTCACAAAAAACCCCAGTTTTACGTATTTGACAATTACTCATACTAACATTCTACAAAATTTAATACTATTCCCTGTGGGATCGACCCCAACCTAGTTGGGTTCTATATTTGATATAACGACCGCATTATACTTTTTTTTGAAGGTATATTTTGGGAGACATCAAAATACAAGATAAATATAGATACAAAGATGTCACTTAATACAACATAGAGATGAGTCTAAAAATAAGAGAGAGAGTAGGAACAACTCTGAATGTCTGGAGCTTACCCCAAATCTCCGATTCATGGCTGCTCCGCATGATGCACACATCAAGAATGATAACTCATACTATGATCTACAGGCTGCAAAAGTGTTGTATGAGTAACAAACACGTGGTACTCAATACGCATCGACCGACTAAGCTCCAGAAATAAGGCAGTCATAAATAACATGTGAAGCAGGAAAATAAACTACTGGCAACTGTTCGAGAAACTAAACATGATAATGCTATCTGGGCAACAAGGATAAACTATCTTATTATAACATTGTTCAGGAACTAAAGTGTAATACCGTATATCACCAGTCAATAGACAAATGAAGAGTGAAAGACGGATATATGGTAATAATACTATGCAAAATGATACATATACTAAACGAATAGATAAGGAAAGAGAAGGATCATGGCCAAGTAAGGGAGCTAATACTAACATAATCAAGCCTCTAACCAAAGAATCATTAATCATGGAGTAATCTAACAATAATGTAACTCACTGAAATAAAGAAACGAATCAAAAATGTACCGACAATCTCAAGTACCAGTTTAAAACCAACTTGCCGCTAACTAACCATGATAACCAATTTTAAAGTAATCGGCTAGTCCGGGCAAACAAATACCTAACCGGGCCCTCATTAGCTCAGAAGGTTCACAGAAGCCCTCAACTAACGACAATCATAGTTTATACCTATATAACCCCCATAAGGCTGATAGATATAAGTTCCAAACAATCATACTAGTGATAGGCGATGCATATAAATGAATGCATGCAACATAACATAAATATCATGTCCGAAACAAGTGCCATAATGTAACTAGTGTATACATCTCCTCTAGCTCACGAAGACAGTACCTACATCGATCATCCTTCTCTGGCACTGTGGCTCACGAATGAAGAGTCCCCTAGGGGACTCGGGATATTCGTATACACTGTCTGGTACCGAACCAGGACTTCCATGAACCATCATACTCAATCTACTCCATCCAGTACCGCAGAGATATATAAATATAATAAGTGCACAAACTCAAGTTGTGACTAAAAGAGTGTAAATATTTAAATCCATGGCCCGAGATCAAGTTTGGGACTAAATTGATGTAATAATATAGAAAGGGTTGGAATATTCCTCCACCAAAGTTAATAGTAGTAGTAAAATAGAGTGGATAACAACGGACCAGAATTAATCTCGATCTAATTTTAAAAATATCACTTTTAGTATTAAAAGCTCATAATTCATTAAATAAGGTGGTACAATTCTGTTGTGAAAAATCCATTAAAAAAGTGAAAAGAGGGAATAAATCTCTTTTTAGAAAATAATAGTAAAATCAAGGTTTTGGTTGGAATCATACCACTAAGTTAGAATGAATGCACCTAAGAGTATGCATTCCATCACCAGTATCCAAACAATATAACCATAAGCACCTAAGCGTCTACACACTAGAATCACGTCCTTTATAAGGATAGAATACACACTTTGAGTCCAACTGGCATCGTAACCATGGCCTCAAGCACAACAACATATACTCAACATAATAACACCTCATAACACTAAACAAAATGGTAAATCTTATACTAAAAAATCCTTAATATCAAACTATGGTTAACATGCTTATAATTAAGGGTAATAAGATACTGTGACCATAACGGGTATTTTATACTAAGGTTCGAGTCACATTTCTACCCAAAATTCCCTAAATGGGCTAAGTCATGATATACTAGTCATAAACAAATCCATTATCCCTACCTAGCCTGCAATCTACACTTTACACCATCTTATAGAGAAAAGTAGACTGAAAGCTTGATGCTGAACCGCAAATCTTGAATAGTCCTTAAATCTCTCGTCCTTGCTCCACGATCCCAATAATGTTGTCAAACTATCTAAATAATAATCTACACATGAATACAAGTAAACCAAAACCATATTGCAATATAAAACTTCAAGCCCCAAATCGGGTCAATAAGGGGCCCATGGGGCCGGCTAACGAAATCTAAAAATTGAATCTGTCACAAGGTCCCTCGAAGGACAAGGAATGTGTGCTCGAAATTTGAGCACAAACAGAGCATAAATCAAGGCTCAAATCAACCCGCAAAGTATAGGAATCAAAGACCTAATTTATAAGAATTTACAATGAAAAGGGACGGAATTTGATGGGGAAAATAATAGAAAATGACCAAGGAGTGTAGGGCTACCTTACCTTAGCTTCAATGGAAGATTCCCCACACTTCCCCACTCTTCAAGCTCTCAAAAATGGAGAGAAATTCCCTAGAGAAATGAGAGAAATTAGGTGAAAAAGAGAATATAACACCAGCACGTGCTGCTAAAGCAGTCACATGGCCGCTAAAGTGGCCACTTGGCCACTAAAGCGGCTGGTGCAAAAAGGCGAGTGGCCTCTAAAGCGGTAGTCTGGTTGCTTAAGTGAAATCCGCTAAAGCAGACAGCTGCCTCTAAAGCGACACCCGCTTAAGATGACCTTGACCGCTAAAGCGGCACTCACCCGAGAAGTTTAGGCCGCTAAAGTGGTCATACCAGATATCAGGCATCAAATTTTTGCCAAGTCCAAATGGACTCTGACCGGGTGTTTGGGATTAGCTCTAAACCCCGTACACAAATGAACTATGCTACCATACCAAATTCAACATACCAGACTCAATGGAACCATCAAAACTTTTATCCGAGATCGTTTTGATTAAATATGGGTCCCATACCTATAGTTCCATTTTTTATCAAATGTACCCAATAGCTCAAAACGAGTTCGGAAGCCTCAAGACCTGAACTAAGGGTCCCCACAGCCTAAAATCAACGTTCCAGAGCTGATGGCTCTATCAGAATTTCCATCTGAGATCATTTACTAGTAGTTTTAGTCTGAGACCAAATCCTTAACAGCGAAAGCTCCAAAATTGGGAAATGAGCCTAAAATCCAAACTAACTGTCTGATAATCGAAACAATAGTTGCAGTAAGTCATAATTGACCTGTATCCACTGTGGGAAGGTTCAAAACACTAGAATTACACAAGAATCAAGAAAATGACCTAGAGGGTCATTACAACATCCACTACTAAAAGGACTTTCGTTCGCGAAAGTCAATACATAGAAAGAGCACGAAAGCTCAAAAGGATAAGGTACCGAGCCCGCATGCCCCAAGAATGCCTCCCCAGATAACCTCTAAGAAGAGATAATGCTTCCAAGGGATTTTTCTGTAGGTATCCCTTTTTTTAAACCAACTTCCTTACTTCATTTTCCAAATAACCAAAAACTCATCCTCAACCACCAAGTGGCCTCTAACTGAACTGAGCATGACTGACACACACAAAATTAAACCACAACACACTGTTGTCGCACCAATACAAGCCTAACCAGGCAGAAGCTCATCCAATCTAAAAGCAATCCAAGGCATGAATCAAACAACCAACTCCAATATCCAAATCTAACATTCTTTTGCCTTTCTAAACCTGCTATCTACTCTGAACCACGTGAAATATCATCCGAGTCCTATCCACAAATTTATATCACTCTAACCTCGAAAGACTAAAGCTGATATACTATAATTCCATAATGGCAAGCATAAGAATAATCCTATAAGGTGCTATCTGGACACACAAATGGAGGTGATCAAAGCATATGATCTTTAACCAAAGCTGCAACTTGTCCGGATGACCCTTGAAACTGATAGTGAGGAGTCTGAAGCAACAACTCATAAAAATAAATGATCTGCTCCAAGATGCCCCACAAACTATGGGCGAAACCATCCTAGGCCCTACTCGAGTACACTTCTTCCGCTGAGTAGGCCGTTAAAATTTTGACGAACACTGCAAACCAAAGTCAAAATCAGTAGAAGCCATTACCATATACAAACGGACTAACCTCCGAGCATCTATCAAGTATGACCCATCTGAACATAAGAAAACCAAACTGGTAGGCAATGATTAGGTTTAGTCAGCCTATATATAAATTCTTAACTAAAGAGAATCTAGAAATAGGGATGCAACAAAGTTATGCATTCCAAAGCTAAAATCTCAAACCAAAGTTGAACTACCTAATCCCAATTATCCAAACCGATTCTGTCGACGAGTAAGCAGACATATAACAAGATCTATTACAATTTCAAACCACCATCTGATGGTATCAAAATCCAAAACTGGAGTCAACAAGTCTTCACTAAGGTTAAATACCCAAATCAATCTCACTACCAGAAATCAGCACATCCACCATGGTTCCCACAGGGGATGGAACTGAAAGATTGTCGAAGAACACAATCGTAGTGGAGGAAAGCAACTGAGGACACAAGCAATCCAATTCACATCTGTTAAGGGCACAACATATCAAGGTATAACCAACAACTCACCAAGGCTGCAAATAATACTAGTGATAGCCAAAACTCGAGCAACTTAAAGAAATCCAATCTTAGCATGAATTTGGTAAATCTAATCCTCGATCTACAGCCACGAATAACCATAAATACACATCACTAAGAAGAAGAACTCCACAAAGTCATATTAGGCTGA
The DNA here is from genome assembly GCA_031232105.1 of Capsicum rhomboideum. NCBI lineage: Eukaryota > Viridiplantae > Streptophyta > Magnoliopsida > Solanales > Solanaceae > Capsicum > Capsicum rhomboideum. The sequence continues at coordinate 61,713,743 of CP124710.1, read as the reverse complement.
ACAAGTACCGAGGTGAGAAATTTTTTGAATTCACCCAATTACACCAAATTTAACTAGGCTGAGCAATGAACCATATAGAAAGAAGAATGGAGTACCCAACTCGACGCCAATACCATTAGCAAGACTATCATCAGGAGATGAACTCAATAAACCAGAAAAGTCAGATGAACTCAATAAATCAGGAAAGTCAAGCCTTAGACTTTTCAATATTAATAATAAGACCACTATCGAGTGGTGAACTAGCCAAGTTGTAAGAACAAACCTTAAAATCTCGAACAATAGGAGCTGACTATAGAAAAGGGCCACCAAAGCTAAAATCACAACAAAGCCATGAAAGGACAAACTACCTTCACTTCCTCTCAGAAACCAATCTAACTTTGACAACAGATAAAGAAGACAACCAACCTCACCTTCCTAAAAGAGATAGGACCAACCAATCGAATTAGCCATCTAATCCAATAAATAAGAATTGGAAGGAAGGGGAAATACTAAATAGAAAATGATAGCCTAGCCATCTATCAAATAAGAGTCAATAAATATCAAAACAATGACAACCATAACATCAGTAAAAGGTGCTAGTGGAAATACCACGACATATAATCAACGATGGGTATGAAAACCCTAACTCAACTCAAATAAAAACTAAAGGCAGAAAATCAAGGACGCACCTATCACAATGAAAAATCTAAAGTCATAATTTTGACGTACCCAAGGAAGTACAAATCTAAGTGTGTCTAAACCCAGAATGAGCATCTCGTCAACCAACTGAAATACTAAGAGCACTACCTCTCCCTAAGGCACCACATCTCTATGAGGCTAATTTGAATGAGCTGAATAACTAATAATCCCTTGTTGGGGACACTTTTTGGACCAGTGATCGATCTCTCCATAGTCAAAACAAACCTCTGAAGCTCTAACCTAGAGAGAAACATAAGTTGTCCCTAACTGGCTGACCAACTCATACTTAGGGCACTCTCTAGACCAATAACCAATCTCAACACAATTGAAACATGCTCCTGGGACTCTTTGATATACTATACCTTTTGACCCAAAATGTCCACCACATCTTGATAACCTATATCGAATAATCCAAATTATCTGACAAAAATTTTATCCACTGAGTCCAGCACGATCCACCTGAGAGTTACCCATACTCTAAGGTGCTACTTGTACTGGCCTAATAGGCTACAAATGATGATGTACTGCTGATATGGCCTCTTATCGCCACCTTTATAGGTCTCAATACATGCCATCTCTGTCACCCTCACATACTTAACAACCAAAAGAAAAGTCGACCCAGCTGCAACAAAATGCTCCATCGCCATGTAGAGTGGTAAAGCTAATCCTCTAATAAATCTCTGCACCATCTCATGCTTTGAAACTGATAAGGATCCATGCTGAACACTAATATGCCCATCTCTGGCCTGAGAATTACTTGAAGTAACGGGTACCACCACTAGCTGTGACGTATCCAGGAATAGACCTAGAATCCCCAACACTACATCCTAAAAAGATGAGGTGGTCACAAACTCAATAGAAGACTAGGTTGACCCCAAACCCTCTAGCTGACGCTGAAGATCCTTGATATCAATCCCTAACTCCCTAGTCTGTCACTGGACTAAAATCTTGTAACACGTGTAGAAGTACCGTTTGCATCTATTGATAACCTCATGCCATCTATTTGGGAAGAAATGGAGTCAAAAAAAGTACTAGAGGTTCATAGATATACAGACACACGACGAGAAGTCAAGAATAGAATTCCCAAAGAATTTCTTATAGCCTCCCAAAGATAGGATACAGAAGTCTCCGTACCGATCCTTAGAACTATACTAGGCACTAGCTCTTGTACTAACAATACCAGTAAGTCTACGCTCTAATACTAATTTGTCACTACCAAATTTCTCAGGTTGTGATGGAACCTTCTCTAACCCACCAGTAAGTAAGCCAACTCGTAGTCTTTAATAGCTAGTAACGGACTACCAAGCAAAATAAAGAGAAACTACAGAATCAATAGAATAAGGAGGCTAATATCACCCCAAAACCTGGTGGAGCCAGTACAAGAGCTTCTAATATAATAGGAGTACAAGTGAAATACATGATAAATATAAATACAAAAATGTCTATATATACAACATAGAGATCAATCTAATAATAAGCGAGAGAGCAGGAACAACTCCATACGTCAAGAGCTCACCCCAGATCTATGATCTATGGCTGCTTTGCATGATGCATAAATCAACGATGAAAACTCATATTATGATTTGTAGGCTGTAGAAGTGTAGTATGAGTACAAAACACATGGTACTGAGCTCTAAAAATAATGCAGGCATAAATAATACATAAAGCAGGAAAATAAACTTACGGCAACTATTCGAGAAACTAAACATAATAATGCTATCAAGGCCACAAAAAAATAAACTATCTTATTCTAGTAGTGTTTAGGAATTAAAGTGCAATACCATATATCACTAGCCAATACACAAATGAAGAGTGAAAGAAGGATGTATAATAATAATACTAGGCCAAATGATACATATATAACATGAATAGATACGAAAAGAGAGGGATATATGGTTATACTATATATATATAGGAATAAACTCAAGGAAGTAACGTGAGGAAGCCTACCTACCGACTCGAGGATCATGCACAAGTAAGGGAGCTAATATTAGCATAATCAAGCCTCTAAAAATAGAGTGATTAATTATGGGGTAATCTAACAATAATGTAACTCACCAAAATAAAGAAAGGAATCAAAAATATACTGACAATCTCGGGTACCAGTCTATAACTAACCTTTCACAAACTAACCATAATTACCAATTTTAAAGTAACCGGCTAGTTCGGACAAAAAAATACCTAACCTGGTACATATAGGCTCGAAAGGTTCACGAAACCACTCAAAAAAAGACAATCATAGTTTATACCTATACAACCCCCTATGGACGATAGATATAAGTGCCAAACAATAATACTGGTGATAGGCGATGCATATAAATGAATTAATGCAACATAACCATAAATACCATATCCGATCAAAGTGCCATAACATAACAAGTGTATACATAACCTACAGCTTAGTAGCTCACAAAGACAGGACCTACGACGACCATCTTTCTCTGGCACTGTGGCTCAAGAGTGAAAAGGCCCCTAGGGAACTCGAGATATTCGTATACACTGTCTGTTGTTGATTTAGGACTTACAATAACAATCATATTCAATCTAATCCATCCAGTACCAAAGAGATATATAAATATACTAAGTGTGCGAACTCGAACTGTGACTAAAAGAGTGTAAATCTTTATATCCAATGCTCGAGATCAAGTTTGGGAGTAAATTGATGTAATAATATAGAAAGACTTGGAATCTCCCTCGACCGAAGTAAATAGTAGTGGGAAAAGAGAGTGTATAACAATGGATCAAAATCAATCTCAGTCTAATTTCAAAAATATCGCTTTTAGCTTCAAAAACTCATAATTCATTAAATAAGGTGGTACGATTCTGTTGTGAAGAATCCATTTTTAAAGTGAAAAGTGGGAATAAATCCCTTTTTAGTAAACAGTAGTAAAATCAAGGTTTTGGTTGGAATCATACCATTAAGTGAGCATGAATACGCCAACGAGTATGCATGCCATCACTAGTATCCAAACAATACAACCATAAGCACCTAAGCATCAACACACTAGAATCCATCCTTTATAAGGATAAAATACTCACCTAGAGTCCAACTGGCATCATAACCACAGTCTCGATCCTAACAACATATAATCAACATAATAATGTCTCATAACTCAAGAAACTACGGTAAATGAGGGTGTAATGTCACTAAAGGATCTAATTAGGGAAATACCATCCAATTCACTAAGAAAAATGGTAAATATTATTATAAAGGATCCTTAATATCAAATTATGGTTAACATGCTTATAATTAAGGGTAATAGGATACTATGACCATTAACGGTATCTTATACCAAGGTTCGATTCACATTTCTACCCCAAATTCCCTAAATCATCTAAGTCATGATATACTAGTATTAAACAAATCCTATAATCCCTATCTAGAATGCAATCTACACTTTACACCATCTCATAGAGAAAAGTATATCCAAGCCTACCTTGATGTCGAGTTCTAAATCTTTAATCGTCCATAAATCACCCATCCTTGATCCACAATCCCAAAAATGATGTCAAACAATCAAAATAATTATCTACATATTAATAGGAGTAAAACAATACCCATGTTGCAATATAAAACTCCAGTCCCAAAATCGAGTCAGTAATAGGCCTGTAGGGCCCGCTAATAGAATCCAAAAATTAAATCTGTCACGAGGTTTGTCGAAGAAAAAGGAATGCGTACTCAAAATTTAAGGACAAATGGAGCATAAATTGGGGCTTAAATCAGCCCACAAATGTTAGGAATCAAAGACATAATTTTTAAGAATTTACTTTGAAAAGGGACGAAATTTGATAGGAAAAATAATGGAAAAAGACCAAGGAGTGTTGGGTTAGATTACCTTTCCTTCAATGGAAGATTCACTACACTTCCCCACTCTTCAAGCGCTAAAAAATGGAGAGAAATGCCTAAGAGAAATAAGAGAAATCTAGAGAAAAAGAGAATATAAAACCAGCAGGTGCCGCTAAAGCGGTCACCTGGCCTCTAAAGCAGCTACTAACTTCTAAAGCGACTGGTGTAAAAGGGGGAGTGGCCGCTAAAGTGGCACTATGGTTGCTTAAGCGGCGTTCGCTAAAGAGAACAACTGTCGCTAAAGCGACGTCCACTTAAGTGGACCTTGACTGCTAAAGCTAACCTCAGTCGAGTAGATGAGGACACTAAGATGGTTCAAGGTCGCTAAATCAATGACCACTAAAGTGGACCTTGACCACTAAAGCAGTCACACCAGATATCAGGCATCAGATTTTTGCTAAGTCCAAATGGACTCCAATTGGGTATTTGGGATTTGTTCAGAACCCCGTGCATGCAAACAAACTATGCTAACATACCAAATATGACATTCTGGACTCAATGGAATAATCAAAACTTTCATCCAAGAATTTTTTAATTAAATATGGGCCCCACACCTAAGAGATGGAGACTATAACATATGTTCGGATTCAAAATTATTTGACAAGGAGTTCTCTTATGAAGAGGATCCAATTGCTATCTTAGATAGAGATTTGATAAAGATAAGAACTAAAGTCATTCCGTTGGTGAAGGTTCAGTAGATAACCCATCAGATTGAGGAAGCCACATGGGGAAACAAGGCGGATATGCGCAAGCGCTATCCATACTTGTTCATTGAATCAGGTAATTGTTTTCTCATTTATTATATTATTTTGGTTAGTTTTCATTTAGGGAAGAATGAGGGCTAAATGGGTATCCAATATAACGACCCAAATCATCATTACAATTAAATATAGAGTAAAACCTTTGCCTAGTTTCCCCTTAAGTCAATATTTGAAAATTCAAGGTTGGCCTTGTTTTAGGCATATTTTGAGCATGTAGTGGTATAGGGAAATATAGGAATTATTAGAGTGTTGATTGGTGTTTTTGATTGTATTTTGTGTTAAAGGACAAGTTTAGGAAATTGTAGAAACTTTCGGTGCGTGGAACAGGTTCATAGAACTCCGGTTATAGAAATTAGGATGATAGAGTCATTTTGTAGTGTTGAATTTTGAAAAGGGTGTTGTAAAATTGCCAGAGCTGGGACTGAGTCCCGACCTATAATATTAGGGTCATTACAGTGATAGAAGTGTCACCCAATGGCATCCCCATTTGGCCTAGGATCCGCTGCAGTGGTAGATCCTCTACTGCATCAGTGACACTATAGTGACAAAAGTACCGATGCAGCTGCTAATGTGCATTTTTCTAGTTTTTAAATCAAAAAATCTATTTTTCATTCCTATTTTTCTAAAAATACTTTTAAGGGATTAGCAAGGGTGATTTTTATCATCTTTTTGGTTTTTCCATCTTTTAGGTATTGTCCTTTTACATGTAAAACTTGAATTACTCCTCTACATTCATAAGATTCCAGGAATCATAACCATGGTGGAATATGGGGATTTAGCCCTAATTTTATAAACTAGTTGGAATTGGAAGGGGAATGATGTTATTATCAGTTGTTGTTGATCCTAGTGTGTTTGAAAATACTTCCTATGGTAGAATTCATGATTGTTAGTTGAATGATGAAGATTTCAAAGAATTCAAAGAGTAGAAAACTCTAAGAAAATGAACTAGGAAGTTCATTAGTTAATTTGTTTATTGTGAGTTTCTAATTCTTAGGAAGGGTGATTTGTTATTATAGTCTATGTAATTGTTGTTTATAGATAAATAACAGGCCAAAATTAAAAGGAAGGAAATGTTTGTGGTTATATAGTGTTTATGAGCAAAGAATTGAGGTAGGTTATAGTTTAATAGTAGTAAATACTTTCTTGATTCTGTGCTTATATATGAGTTGGATGTTTGTGACTATCTTTCAGGAATTACTTGTGATTATTGACTGTATTATGCATTGAACATATAGGCTTTTAGATATCATTGAGATGATAAATAGATTAGGTGTCACGCTGACACTGTTACATGTATCAGGTGTCACACCAATATTGTTATTGGATTGGGGACCATGCCAGTACTGGTACATGGACTGAGCTCGGCCCTTGTAGGTCATAGATAAGAGTCTCTGCTGAGAGTATGTGAGTACATCTTGCATGAATGCAATCATTATTTCATTTGTATTCATAATTGTGATGACTAGTGTTGAAGAATCTGCCTGAGTATAATTGATGTACTTGTATTCTTTATGAGATGAAATGCTATGACTTTGTTTGGTTGTCAACTTATTGTGAGTTGTGTTTTGAGTGTTGTTACTTGCATTTAACTTGCCTATTTTATGTTGTTGAGTTTAGTCGGTCGATGATGCCTACCAGCACTTAGTTGATGCACTGATACTACTTGTACTCTTTCTTTTGTTGAGAGAAGAGCATGTTCTAGCGTTTTAGATGAGACCTCGACTCTAGTTCATGATTCCAACATTGATTCAAGGGTGAGGTCTATGTCTGGGAAGCCATTGGATCATATTTATGTTGGTTATGTCCTTTATTTTGGGACATATACATTCCTTTTATTTAGTATTGTGGATATTGTTTAGAATTGGTTTTAGACACTGTTTTAGATGTTCTTGTACTGTGATTTTTGGGTCTCGGGGGTTGATAAGTAGAGACACATTCCACACTCTCTTTGTTTTTGAATATTCAGATAGTCAATAAAGATCTCATTTTAATTTTATTGGATTTATTATGCTAAATAGTAGTGAATTGATCAGGTTGGTTTAGGTGAAATTTTGTTAATTGGTTTAGGGTTAGTTAGATGGTTCTCCCACTGTAGTATTAGGGTGGGTGCCACTCATGACTATTTGGATTGTGATTGTTACAAAATTCCAAAATTTGAGAAGTTTGATAGATCTGAAAATCCCTTCTTTCGTTTGAAACCTATTGTGAAAAGTAGATTAGCGTAGGTAAAAATAAAGGGATAAGGGTCAAAATATTACGTAAGAGCTTGAGTGGAAATTTTTTAGAGTGGTACACTAAGCAAGATGTGACCAAATAGTGCACTTGGGATGACTTGGCAAATACTTTTGTGGATCACTACAAATTTCATATTGAGATTATCCCTGATAGAATCTCTATTACATAGCTAAGGAAGAAGTAAAATAAGTGTTTTATTGAATATGCCATACAATGGAGAGAAGAGGCAATTAGGGTACAACCTTCTATGAAGGAAGCTAAAATTCAGAATATTTTTATCCTATGGTGATACAATCCAAATCCACTCTAAACCGTTCACTAGAAGTCAAGCACGAGAGCTCCAAGCACTCCAAGAAATGTTCATGAAATGAGAGGTACTTGACGACATCCTACTACCATCAAAAGGGTTCTACGTGTTGGTAATTGCTTCAAAAAAGGGCCAAGGGACCTTGGAGGGGCCAAAGGAATGCGAAAGAGAGCAAAATGACATACTAAGTACACCTGCGAGCTCACCTGCGCCCGTCAGGTTAGTCAAATACATGTGCAGATGATGGACAGTGGCACCTCTGGCCATAACCTTTATTGGCAGGTGCCTACCTGCATGGGCAGGTGGCCTAACATGGCTACAATGCAAATTTTAAAGGAATTGGTCACTTTTGGGCCCAAGTTTGAAATGATTGACCCATGGGTATAAATACCCTTTATACCCAAACCATATTTTTTTTCCTTAGTTTTGCTTTGAATATTGATGAACAAATCTCTTGAGAGTGTTTTTGGTGAGCGTTTGTTGAAGGTTTTCTTAGTAATCTATGGTTTCGAGGGCGTTTTTATTCCCTCTTGGTCACCATAGGAATTAGGTGTTAGTAGATGCATGTAATTTAGGGGTTCTAGGGTTTAATATATACTATTATTCTTAATTACTCATCTTCTTGTGTCTAATCCTTCATCTATCTATTGATTATCTTTTGATTCTTAGTTAAATTCTAGTTTCCGTAGTTTCCCGGTTATCATTTGGTATTAGTGCTTGGATTAGGTTTGTTTCAACAATCCTAAGTCTTGGTATTGATATTTCACAAATAAAAGGAGAGAAAAATGTTTCTTAGTTAAAAAGCAAAAAATATTTTTATTTTTGAGTCTTTCTTGAAGTTTCTATGCTAGATCTTGTTTTCTCTAGTGTATTTGAGTTGGAATCTTGAGCTTTAGCTTTGATTTGAGTTGATTTAGAGAAAACCCCATTGATGAACATATTTTCTTATGCTTGAAGAAAATAGAGAAGTGGGTTTCTAGATCTACCAAATTTGGTGTGGATTTGAAGGTTGAATTTAGTTGGTTAGTGTTCCTGACATCAAAGGAAACCTAGATCTGAAGTTTTGTGGAATTTCGAGTCAAAATGAATTAGTTGGGAAATTTGGAGTTCTTATTGTTCTTCGAAATCTTCATATCTTCAAGAGAAGGAGATAGAAAAAAGGTGTTGTTTGATCTTAGAAAGAAAGAAAAGGAAAGAGAAGTTGTTAGTACAAAAGAATATCCAAAAAGAGAAGAGAATATTCCATAAAAGAGAACCCAAGAAGGTCCACAGGCGAGAAAAAAAATTGGAGTTCCAGCTGGTCTACCTAGGCCTATCTGAACCCCACCTGCGCACATAGGAGGGCCCTCTACAACCGCAGGAGGCTAATGTAACCTTCCTAGGCAGGTTATCACTTGCGAGGGCAGGTCACCCCAACTCACCTTGACCTTCTCAAATTAAATTTTACTCAGGTTCAATCATTTTAGTTTCATTCCTTGATTCCTAAACTCAATTCTCGATTCTAAAACTAATTAACAACTAGTAATTCACATACTTAGTTGGTTGATTAGTTATTGAGTTTATTTTCTTTCTTTGTCCTATTTCATTTGTTCTTTTCTAGTTTTCATATTCGTCGTTAATTCTTGATTCAAGTCCGTGAGTATTTCTTTTGAGTCATTCAAACAAGAATCCACTCTAATCAAGAGTAGAAATTGACACTTGGACTACCACCTGGAGAATAAGCCATTCTTCAACATTTACGGATCCAAGTGTGAGGCATACAAAGGAGTGTAAAGTTGTGAGGTTATTTCTTTAATGCTAACTACTTTATTGTTTGTGATTAGTGTCTTTTCTAATAGGTACAATGACCTCGGAAGGTAAACACCACAAACTATGGATGTCAACACTTTGAATTCAATCTTAGTGGCAATTGAATCATTAAACCGTAAAATGGACTCCATGGATGGTATAATGGGAGCCATGGAAAGTCATATCACAACACTCCAAGGAAGTATGTCTACCATGTGTAGAAAGATAGTGAACATGAAAGGTCATCTAAACTCCACCCAATCCACTCCTTAAAACTACCATGCCTCATCTAGCGGACATGCTCAAGACACATCCGCTACTATCTACCCAGAAACACTCCACCAAATGTTCAATCCACGTAGACAAACATAAGACCCCATCACCCAAGCCACTATCTATCCATAGAACTGAAACCCCATCCGTCCACTACAACCCCAATTCAACCAAGCCAATCAAGAAAGACCACAAGACCGAATACCCCATAACTAAGGCCTACCCCAAGCACCACCAAACCAAAATCCGCCACCTCAAGCTCTACTAAAGAAAAATCTCCCTCTCCAAATACCTCATAACCAAAATCAACCAGTCCAAATTGAGAGAGTAGGAGAAGAGGACTCATAAGTTTAGTTTAAAGGGTATGATGAAGAGGCCGTGCATGTGGAGTGTTAGAGGAATAGTCCATTTCCTCAACAAGGATTCCGAGGTCAAGGAGGAAGATTTGGTCTGGAACCTTATGGTAGAGGAAACTTAGGGAATCATCCACAAAGGTAGAACCAATGGAACTACAATGAGAATCAAGTTGGCAATGAAGGTGGGTATAATGGGATCAATTCAATCAAGACTAGTCTTCCTACTATAAAAGGAGAGAGTGACCCTGAAGCTTATCTAATATGGGAGTGTGCTTGTGAAAGAATATTTCAAGTCAATGATCTCACCGATTGTAAGAAGAGTTGCCATGCCATATCCCAATTAGAAGGGTTTGCTATCATATGGTGGGAATATGCCAAGTGATTTGAAAATACCTTAAATAAGGGACAACCACCACCATTGGATGCTTTGAAGGTTATCATGAGAAGAAAGTATGTGCCGAAAAGGTATAAACATGAGTTACTTGCCAAGTTGTACAATCTAAGACAAGGGAACAACATTGTCATAACCTTCTTTGATGAGTTTCAATAATTGATCTTGAAACTTGTGTATCACGAGAATGTGGAACATGTTGTCATCTTTTTCAAGGTTGTATTGAACAAGGAGATCTTATCCTTAATGACATGCCATAGGTTTTCTACTTTAGAAGCTATGTTCCAAGCAACTTTAGAAGTTGAGAGAGATCTTAAAGAGAAGACATCAATCAAACCCAAAGGGTATTCATCCACTAATCCATGGAGTAAGAACAAAGAGGTAGCTCAAGTTCCAACGGGATGGAACAAGAATAAGGACTTCTCCAAGTCCTATGACAAGAAAACCATGGAAAAGACTACTCCAAAGTACCCAACAAAGAATGAACATAACAAATATCCAACTCCTAACCCAAAAGGTTTTTAATGTTTTAAATGTCAATGTTGGGGACACAAGGCAAATGAATGTCCTAATCAGAGAAATATGATTTTTAGAGAAGGGAGAATGTAGTACCTTGAAGAAGTGGTGGGCCAAGAAGATGATAATGAAGGAAAGGCCCAAGAATGATAGAAGTTTGGAGAAGATGATCAAGTAGAATAAGGAAATGAGGATTCTTGGCCTCAAGATGGAGAGTTTGAGGTTCCAAACTTTGTGGTAAGATGAGTGATGATTAGTAAGGCATTAGATGACCCTAGTCAAAAGGAAAATCTATTCCATACTAAATTTCTTATTAAGGAGAATGTGTGTTCATTGGTCATTGATAGTGGAAGTTGTGCCAATATTTCTAGTGCCACCAAGTTTAATTTCATAAGATACCCACAACCAAGCATGCTGCCCCTACAAGCTCCAAAGGTTAAATAAGTGTGGATAATTGAATATGACTAGACAAGTGGTGATTCAATTCAAGATTGGGAATTACCATGATGAGATACCATGTGATGTCATTCCCATAAAAGCTTGTCATATTTTGCTTGGAAGACCATGGCAATACGATAGTGCAACCAAGCATGATGGATGAACCACTCGGTATTCTTTTAAGTTAAATGGTCGAAAGTTTATCCTTCACCATCTTTCACCATCACAAGTGAATGAGGTCCACCTAAGGATGAGAGAGTTGAAAGATAAAGGTAGAAAAGAAGGAGAGAAGGAACCCTAAGAACAGGAGAGTGATAAAGCAAAAGAGAGGAGGAAGTTGAAAGGGAAGGATCAAATGGTGATGTTGACTAGAAACAAAGACTTGTTTGAGGAGGCTAATGATATGGATCCCATACTCCCTTTATCCCATGCTTTTCATGCTAACCACTCTACTTATCCTATTCCCCATTCTATTTCTCTTATCTCGCAGGAATTCAAAGATGTGTTTCTAAAGGATCTGCCAAAAGGGTTACCCGTACTTCGGGGAATTGAACATCAAAAAGACATCATTTCAGGATCTAAATTTCTAAACAAACCGTCTTAGCGAAGTAACCCAATGGATACCAAAGAGATCTAAAGGAAAGTTGACGAACTCCTCAATAAAGGATACATCAAAGAGAGCATGAGCCCATGTACGGTCCCAGTATTATTGGTACCAAAGAAAGATAGGACTTAGAGCATGTGTGTTGATTTCCAAGCCATCAATAAGATAACGGTAAAGTATCGCCACCCTCTCCCTAGTTTAGTTGATATGTTAGATGAGTTGAATGGTTCTTGTATGTTTTCAAAGATTGATCTAACGAGTTCGTACCATCAAATCCAAATGCATCTCAATGATGAATGGAAAACCACCTTCAAGACCAAGTTTATTCTATATGAATGGATGGTTATGCCCTTTGGACTCACCAATGCTCCTAGTACCTTTATGCGGTTAATGAACCATGTGCTGAAACCATTTATAGGGAAGTTTGTTGTTGTGTACTTTGATGGTATTTTAGTTTATACCAAGTCCATAGATAACCATGCTAAGCATTTGAGATGTTTTTTTGATGTACTTAAACAAGAGCAATTATTTGCTAATCTTGAGAAATACTCCTTTTGTGATGATGAGGTTGTCTTTTTGGGCTTTATTGTAAGCTCCCAGGGTTTTGAAGAGGATAAATCCAAGGTAGACGCTATAATAAATTGTCCAACTCCACAATCTATTAATGATGTGAGAAATTTTCATTGATTGACTAGTTTCTATAGAAGGTTTGTGAAAGGGTTTAGCACTATAGTCACCCTATTAATTGAGGTAATCCGAAAGGATAAACCCTTTAAGTGGGTTGACAAGCAAGCAAAGGCATTTGAAACTTTTAAAACAATGCTTAGCTCCGTCATTTGTTGTAATTGCCCCGACTTTGGAAAAATATTTGAAGTTGAATGTGATGCAAGCAAGGTAGGCATTGGAGCCGTCTTAATGCAAGACAAAAGCCCATTGCCAACGTTAGCAAAAATCTCAAAAGAGTAACCTTGAACTACTCTACATATGATCTTGAGTTGTATGCCTTGATTAAAGGTTTACGTAATTGGTAACACTACTTGTAGCCTAAGGAATTCATGATTCGCACCGACTATGAGTCTTTGAAACACTTTAGGGCCCAAGACAAATTTAACTAACGGCATACCAAGTGGATTGAATTCTTAGAAACTTTCTCTTATGTAACCTAATACAAAAAGGGGATGGAGAATGTTGTGGCCGATGCCTTGTCCTGAAATCATGTGTTGATTAGTACCTTTTCTTTAAATTGATTGGATTTTAATGTTTGAAGACATTGTATACCGAGGACCCCAATATTGATCCAATCTTCAATGATTGTGAGTAATGGGAAAGGGAAAGATGGCTTAAAGATAGAACTTCTATACCCTACTCTAAATTTAACGGCTTCCTATTTAAAGAAAGGAGGTTGTATGTACCCTTTAGCTCATGGAAAGAGTTGTTTGTGATAGAGTCACACAATGGTGGTATGATGAGTCATTTTGAAATTGACAAGACCCTTGGAATCCTAGAGGAACCATTCTATTAGCCCAAGTTGCGTCATGATGTTGCTCGAATTTGTGGTCAATGTATGGATTGTAGAAGTGAAAAATCGCGCCTTCTCCCTCAAGGATTATATACCCCACTTCCCACTACCCTACGCCCATGGCTTGATATCTCTATGGATTTTATTTTGGGTATAAAAGGATAAAGAGGGGAAGAGATAGTATTTTTGTTATGGTTGATCAATTTTCAAAAGTGGTTCATTTTATTCCATGTCACAAGTGTGATGATGCCATCAATGAGTCACCTTTGTTTATAGAACATATTTTCAAGATACATGGAATTCCCCGCACCATTGTTAGTAATAGGGACTCTAAGTTTCTTAGTCACTTTTGGAGGTCATTATGGGGTAGGCTTGGCACCAAATTACTTCTCCACGTCTTGCCTCCCAAAAACTGATGGCCAAACTGAGGTTGTGAATAGGACCTTGGTTTCTATGTTATGCACCATGGTTAAAGGAAAAATGGCCTTTTGGGAGAATCACTTACCCTTAGTGGAATTTGCTTACAATTGTGTTATTTACTCAACTATTGGTATGACTCCCTTTGAGCGTGTCTATGGTTTTAAACCCCTAACTCCCTTAGATCTTACTCCTTTGTCTAGTGATGTTATGATTAGTTTATATGGGATCAAAAGGGCGGAAGCAATGAAAAAGATGCATGAGAAGGTGAGGCTTCACTTTAAAAAGAAGAAACAAGCAATAGCCAAGAGAGTGAACAAAGGGAGGAGAAGGCTTATACTTGAACCGGGTGATTGGGTATGGGTACATCTTTAAAAGGACCGGTTCCTAACCCAAAGAAAAGCTAAGTTAAGGCCTTGAGGTGATGGCTAGTTCCAAGTGCTTAAGAGGGTAAATGATAATGCTTAGAAAATTGAACTGCCACCAGAGTATCAAGTGTAGCACACATTCAATGTGTGCAATCTCTCACGTTTTGATATGATAGAGGATGAGAATTTGAGGTCAAATTCTTCTCAAGATAGGGAGGATGATACAATCCAAATCCACTCTAAACCGTTCACTAGAATTCAAGCACAAGAGCTCCAAAAGGGTGCAATGTGTTAGTGATTGCATCTAAAGAGGCTCAAGGGACCTTGGAGGGGCCAAAGGAATGCGAAGAGAGTAAAATAATGCACTGAGTGCACCTGTGAGCTCACTTGCTCCCGCAGGTGATTCACATACTTATGCAGATGGTGGATAGTGGCACCTGTGACCTTGACCTATATGGGCAGGTTCCCACCTGAGTGGGCAGGTGGCCTAACACGACTACAATGCTAATTTTTAAAGAAATAGGTCACTTTTGGGCCTAAGTTTGTAATAATTGACCCATTGGTATAAATACCCAGACCATGCTTTATTTTCCTTACCTTTTCTTTGAATATTGATGAACAAATATCACGTTTGTTGAAGGTTTTCTTAGTAACGTATTGTTTCGAGGGTGTTTCTATTCCCGCTTGGTCACCGTAGGAATTAGGTGTTAGTAGATGTATGTAATTTAGGGGTTCTAGGGTTTAATATATCCTATTATTCTTAATTACTCATCTTCTTGTGTCTAATCTTTCATCTATCTATTGATTATCTTTTGATTCTTAGTCAAATTCTAATTTTCGTAGTTTCCTGATGTGCCATGATTTCATGGCACTTTCGATGGTTAAAACAAGGAAAATATGTAATAACCTGGGTATGTTTGGTACGTATGATCTGTTTTATGTTCTATCTTATAGGAAAATAGTTTTTGGTGGCAAAATGGAGAAGACGGGAAGTTGCATGCACTAGAATGAAGTTTTTGAAGACAAAAAAGTGGAGCTAAATTTCACAGAAGTGACCTACGATCGTGACTCATGGATCGTAGGTGGACCTACGGACCGTTAGTTAAGTCCGTGAGTTAAATTCTTCATTTGTTCATGGAGCCTTGATTCCTACGATCTGGACCTATGGTCCCTGAATTGAGTCCACGACCTCAAGTCACGGTCCGTGCAAAGTTGCCGACTTTTTTATCCTACATATTATAGGATAGGATTCGTTTTGTATCTATAAATACTCCTATGTTGTCCTATGTTAGGGAGTCTATTATTACATTATTTGAGTTGTCTATTACATTATTTCGGATTCTACTACATTATTTTGAGGTTCATAAACATATTGATCTTGTAACCTCAAACATCGATACTAGGGTTTTGATTTATATTGAGATTTCATAGTTTTCTTCTTATTGTGAGTTCATAATTATGTTTTTATCATTGAATTCTTCTTGTGTTCTTTCAATCATGAGTAGCTAAATCTCTCAACTTGGGTTGTGTGACCCATGAGGAATTAACGAAATTGGTTGAGTCCGAAACAATTCTGAATCGGTGTGACTACATGTATAGTTATTTCCTTTGTTATAATTAATTTATAATGGTAGCAATCGTTTGAAACTCGCCTGTATTCTAAACACTCTCGAGAGAAAAGTAGAGATTAGGAAAAGGGAATAACAACATAGAATTGAAGCTATAAACCTTAATCTAATAACTTGAGACATAATAGGGATAGTTATCTGAGATCAAGAACAAGAGTTAGTAGCGCGACACTCGGAGACCTAGAAGAGAAGAGTGAAATTCATCTAACCAAGGTCGAGAGACGTTTAGATGAACCTATTTTGCTAGATTTTGCATGGAACACGGCATGATAGTTTTCCGGCACAAGTACCTAGTGGAGTTAAGAAATATTGGGGATCA
The DNA here is from genome assembly GCA_031232105.1 of Capsicum rhomboideum. NCBI lineage: Eukaryota > Viridiplantae > Streptophyta > Magnoliopsida > Solanales > Solanaceae > Capsicum > Capsicum rhomboideum. The sequence goes on along the minus strand of CP124710.1, from coordinate 61,697,298 downwards.
CAGTCTTAGTGCCTTTCTCATAAATCCAACAATCAACAATTGTTACTATTGCTATTTGTTTACAAAACCCATCTTTATACTTACTTACCAATCACTCGGACAAGCATTCGATAGAAGTCCATCCTATTTCCTATGGGATCGACCCCAACATAGTTGGGTTCTATATTTGATACAACAACCGTATTATACTTTCCTGGAGGTATAGTTTGGGTGACATCAAATTTTGGTACCATTGCTGGGGAATATGGTTACGGAGTTTGTTGACTTTGATTTTTGCAGTTGATTAGTCTTACTTTTCTATATTTTCGAGGGAACACACCGGTGTGTGCCCAATACTCAAAGTCAATGAAATTTCCTGATTTCATTGGACCCAAAAATTGAGTGGACTGTTAGCAGAAATAGAAGAATGACCAACGACGGAGTAAGGGATCCTGAACTTCCAATTGGGACTTACCCAACTGAGAACGATCTGGGTCAAATAGCACTTTATATGGTTGTTCAAGAAAAAGATGATCAAACTACCACTTGATTGACATGGGAGGAGCAAGCCATGCAAGTTTCTACTAGGCAGGTAGAAAGAAATAATCATAATATGCAAGTAGCAACACATCGTTTGGCTAAGTTAGAAGAGAAAAAAAGGAGGTTGAGAGCGCAAAAACCAATTTTTCAACCTTATTATTCGGATTATGCTAAACAGGAGGAAGAAGAGATGGATTATTTAGAGCCTGTATAAACTGTCGCTATTGTTCCACCAGCACTACCTCAGGGCACTAAGTTCGACATTACAAGTGCCATAATCCACCTGTTAAAATTGAAAGACGTGTTTGCTGTTCTTTCTACAGATGATCCGAACATGCATGTGATGAACTTTGTGGGGGTCCATACTTCTTCTAATATGCGTGAATTTGACCAAGAGGCTATTTGGTTGAGATTAATTCCATTCTCCCTAAAAAGAGAAGCGACTTTGTGGTTGGCCAAGTTACCACGAGGTTCCATCAATACTTGGCAAGAGTTGAGAAATCAATTTTTGGAGAGATTTTTCCTACACTCCAAGATTCTATAGTTGAAGGATGAGATTTACCATGTTACACTTGAGGCGTTTGGATCACTTGAAAAGTTCAATAACTTTGATATGAGGCTAATTGAACGAAAAAGGAAAGAAACATGTACTGGAACGATACATGCGAAGAAGAAACGAACCAAGTCACAGAAGTGACCCACGGAAGGAGTCACGTGACGTGACTCCCACGCACGTGATGTGAGTGGGTGTCGGGGATCAACTTCAGAGACTTGGAAAATGTGTTCTGATTTCCATGACACCACTTACGTGGCGTGACTGGGTCTACGACACCAGTCACGGTACCGTGAAATTTTGTCGTCTTTGTTGACCTAGTTTGACCGGATGGAATGTTTGAGTGTATGACCCATTAAATGTGTTGGGCTGGATTTATATTCTGTATTTGAGGCCCAAATATCATGTAATAAGACATGGGCCTCAACAAGTAAAGGGATGACCCATTTAACATAGATCAAACATGTGTCCAAGGATCAACTTGACTTGAGGGGCTATATAAAGGCCAAAAACCAGATTTTATTCACATAAACACACATGCCATTTCTAGATATTTCTACATACATTCTTATCTCACAAAACCCTAAGGCAACAACACTTGTTGGAACAAGAGCATCTCTTTGTAAATATTGGTGAGTGTCTACTCTCATGGATTACTAATATTATATGCTTAAGATGATGTAGATCATGATGGTTATGTCTAAAGGTGTTGAGAGTAGTGCATTGTTGCTTGTATTAAAAGATGTGTCATCTTTGTGATTTGAACCTAAAAGGGAGCCTTGAGATTTTGATACAAGATGAGATATGAACATGTTGTAAGAGGTGATCATGCCTTCAACCTGTTTTTTCTATGTGTGTATTAAGATGAATGAATGGAGGGCTTGTGACATAGTGTTAATGAAGCGTAAAGAAGAACCTTAGTATGACAATCTTATAAAGGGTGAAATGTAACTTATTGTCGTCTTATGCACTTGTAAGGGAGTTAGTTATAACGTGAGCTCTATTTTATATTTGTGTTATAGAGTAACACGTAAGTAAGGAGCTGGATTATTGTATTCACATAAAGGACTGTGTAGTTGTATTGGACAGCTAAGGTATGTAGGGTTTGTCTTTTCTGTGACCTTTGGCCATATCGATTGTTCATATTTCAACCGACCTCAATTCCAACCCAAAATGTTGTATTGATGGAACGTTTAGAATGTGTATTGACTACTGACAAGTGAATAAGATAACAATTAAGAATAAATATCCCCTCCCTAGAATTGATGATTTGTTTGATTAGTTACAAAGTCCTAAGTGTTTCACGAATATCGACTTGAGGTCAGGTTATCACCAAGTTAAAGTGAAGGAGAAAGATATACCCAAAACAACTTTTCGAACATGGTATGGTCATTTTGAGTTTTTCGTTATGTCTTTCGGCCTAACCAATGCACCAGCAACTTTCATGGATATAATGAATAGAGTGTTCAAGCCATTCTTGGATGTGTTTGTGATAGTAATTATAGATGATATTCTGGTGTATTCAAGATCAAAAGAGGACCACACTAATCATTTACGACTGGTGTCATAGATTCTTTGTGATCGTATGTTATATACAAAGTTCTCTAAATGTCAGTTTTGGTTAAAATCAGTGGCATTCTTGGGGCACATTGTATCTGGTGAGGGGAGAAGGGTTGATTCACAAAAGATAGAAGTCGTGAAGAACTGGCCAAGAACCACAACGCCTATGGAGATTCGTAGCTTCCTAGGCTTGGCAAGTTATTATAGAAGGTATGTTAAGGGATTTTCTTCCATTTCTTCACCAATAAACAAGCTAACACACAAAACAACTAAGTTTCAATAGAATGATGCCTGTGTAAGAAGCTTCCAAGAGTTGAAGAATAAATTAACTTCCACATATGTGTTGGTACTTTCAAAAGTTACCGAGGGGTATGGAGTGTATTATGATACTTCGAGAGTAGGTCTAGGATGTGTATTGATGCAACATGGTAAGGTAATAGCATACACCTCAAGATAATTGAGTCCACCTGAGAAAAATTATCCAACACATGATATTGAGCTAGTGGAGGTTATATTTGCTTTAAAGATATGGCGCCATTACTTGTATGGGGTTCATGTTGATATATATGCCTACCATAAAAGTTTACAATATATATTTAAGCAAAAGGACTTGAATCTAAGGCAGCGAAGATGGATTGAGCTATTAAAGGACTATGATGTAGATATCTAGTATCATCCAGGAAAAGCAAATGTAGTAGTTGATGCGTTAAATCATAAGGGAATGATGAGCACTTATGGATAGTCCACAAAAAGACAAGGGATAACCAAAGATCTACACCAACTAGATATCTTGGGGGTTTGCCTTCTTGAATTTCTGAATGAAGGAGTTATTATGCAAAATGCGGCAGAATCCTCATTAATAACTGAAGTGAAAGAGAAACAGTTTGTGGATACTATTCTAATACAACTTAAGGAGAATGTACAACATGGTATGACAAAGGCATTGGAGCTTACATAAGAGGGAGCACGCCATTATCAAAATAGGTTGTGTGTACCTAATATTGATGAACTAAAGAAGAGTATTCTGGCGGAAGCACACCATTCAATATATTTTGTCCATACAGGGTCAACCAAAATGTATCATGACTTTAAAGAAGTGTATTGGTGGGGATACATAAAGAAGAACATTGCATAATTTATAGCCCAATTTCCAAATTGTCAACAAGTTAAAGTAGAGCACCAAAATTAAGGACGTTAAATGCAATGTATGCAGCTTCTGATTTGGAAGTCGTACATGATTAACATGAATTTCATCACTAGTTTACCTCGTTCCTCTCAAAAGTTAGATTTCATATGGGTAATAGTTGATAGACTCACCAAATCAGCACACTTCCTACCGGTTAAAACCACTTACACAACCAAAGAGTACACAAGGTTGTATATTAAATAGATAGATCAGCTACATGGAGTACCAATCTTTATTATATCCGATAGGGGAGCTCAATTTACCATAAAATTTTGGAAGTCATTTCAAAAGAGTTTAGGAATGCAAGTAAGTTTAAGTACAACTTTCACCCTCAAGCAGATAGTCAGGCCAAACGTATAATCCACACTTGAAAATATGTTGCGAGCTTGTCTAATGGACTTCAAAGGTAGTTGGGATGATCATTTTTCACTTATTGGGTTTGCATATAATAATAACTATCACATAAGTATCAAAATGGTACCTTATGAAGTTATATATGGGAGAAAGTATAGATTACCAATTGGGTGGTTTGAAGCGGTTGAAACTGCCTTATTTGGGCCAGATCTTGCTCATCAAGCTATGGGAAAAGTAGAGGTGATACAACAACGACTAGAAATAGCTCAAAGTCAACATAAATCATATGCAGATGTTAGAAAAAGATGGCAAGAGTTTTCTATAGGAGATTGGGTATTCTTGAAGGTGTTACCAATTAAATGAGTAATGAGGTTTGGTAAAAAGAGAAAACTAATTCCACGCTATATAGGGCCAAATAAGATTATTCAAAAATTTGTCCAAGTTGCATATAAGTTAGAGCTACCCCCAAGAACTTTCAACAGTACATCCAGTGTTCCAAGTCTAAATGCTTCGAAAGTGCATAGGAGATCCATCTCATATTACTCCAACTAAAGATGTACAAGTTACGGAAGATCTCACTTATGAAGAAGTACCTATTGCTATTCTAGATCGCCAAGTTAATAAGTTAAGAAATAAAGAGGTAGTTTCTTTAAAAGTACTTTGGAGGAGCCAACAAGTAGAAGAGATCACATAGGAAGCTGATGAAGTGGTTAAATCTAAGTACCCTCATTTATTCAAATTCGAAGTGAAAGTCTAAGATGTTTATTTGGAGCATTTAAAACTAAGCATAAATGTGTAAGTATTATGTGGTAACATGAATGTTAAACTTGGGCTTGAACTTGTTTAGGCATGCTAATTATGGTAGCATTAGAGGATGAATGTTCCTTAGGGGGGAAGATGTAAAACCCCATATTTTGAGTGTACTTATTCTATTGATATGGGACTTGAGGTAACCTTGTTGTTTAGGTAAGGTACCAAGTTTCTCGAGTGATTAGTGATGATTTAAAGAGGATTTAAAGGATATTATAACTGCCATTACAAGTGAGCAGGTATGCGCCAAGCTGACCCTAATGAAAGTATTTAAACGCGAGATAGTAAGGCGGTATTCTACCTAAAGGATTAAAGTTTCCAAGTGTAAATAAGTATTAAGTTAACATACGGGGTTAAGACTTATAATATGGAATAAAATAAGTAAGTTGCTCTCTTGTCTTAAATTAAACTAGTAGGTGACAAGTAGGTGCATCACCTACTTTGACTTATTGACCAATCTAAGAACCAAGTAGGTGCATCACCCACTAGGACTCCTTTGACTAAATTATTGAGACAAGTACACCACCACCTACTTGAATTAATTTTTGCCCAAAATGATTGGAAGAAAATATTGAAAATGGGCAACTTAAGGCCCAACAATTTTAAGTTCACAAAGGCCCTAGTCCAATGGCTAGGCACGTTCACCTAATTGGAAATATATGGCCCAAAATTAGCCAAGAAAATTGGCCAAAGTCCCCTTTAAAGGGGTTAATATCAGATCAATTGGTCCATTTTAACATAGGCAAAAAATTTGATTTCTAGAGGTTTCCACTTGTATCCTATCTTAGCTTCATATAGCAGCTATCAATACCTTTAAGTTCTACAATACCATCCTTCTATATAAGTTTAGTTAAAGTATATTCCAAGCTCTTGAGGAAGTGCAAGTTAGGGAAATAAAGATCCATACCAAGTTAGGTAAAGCTACTGCCATATTGAATTTTTTTCATAAGCTTGAATTAGTTAGGATATGATCTGGTTGTCAGTAGATGCTGGGAAAGCCATGGAGGGGAGCCCCTTTTAACTTTAATTGTGATATCATTTGAGAACTTTAAATGTTACATTAATGAGAACTTATGAGACAGTAATAGAAAACTATGAGTTCATATTTCCCCTGCCACATTGTGATATTCAGGGAATGTCTTATGCATATTGTAATAAAGGGTGTAACTGGACATGTTGAAATTTTTTGGAAATGTTAAAAATCATAAACATTGTAGGGTGTGGTGATACACCCCCAAACTGAATATTGTGTAAGCTTACAACCCACTTTGCTTTGTATACTATTTTTAGGGTACAATGAAGCTAAAGTTGTTTCTGGGGACCTTATAAGAATTTATATGATATGTGAATGTATGTGGTGGAGTAAGGGTTGAAAGAACACCCTTGAATAAATTAATTACAGGCTTATCGCCCAGCTACTGTTTGGGTGAGGTTAAGTAGCCTAAATATGTTGATTAGATACTAATACTAGTTTTACCACATACTTTATTATAGATAAGTAATACGAAGAGCAGGAGGTTAATTTAGGGTAATATTGGAGTTGTACAACAAGGTATGTAAAACTATTTCATTCTATGTGCTTTTGCATAAAATCTAACACATGTGTTACAAAATGAGCTTTATAAGTACTCTTCTTCTTTGCAAATGATACGTAATGGTAGTGCACCACTTCCAATGTAGCCAATGGCCTTGTTCCCCTCCTTAGTGTGTTTAATTAATTCAAAATGTGTTTGTGACCAGATCTACATATTTACTCCTCTAAGTACTAGTATGAAAAAAAGGTGTAGTCAACAATAAGTTATGTGAGTTCTTCGCTTAATCAAACAAAGTCCATTGTGTTATTTAAGCTACTATGTGTTATATCACTGTTACTGTTGCTCTCTAAATCATTGCTACTACATTAATTGCACATTTGTATGTTCTTTACTAGTGGTCTAAAGTTCCAAATTCAATAATGTCATGACCACCAAAATAATGACCTTATAGATAAAAAGAATGATCTAAAGTGAATCTGTATATTCTTTGTTGGAATACCCAGAGTAGAAGGAATACCTAGCATGCTTCAATCCCAATATTACTGGTGGCATCCCAGAGGTGAAAGGAAAGCCTAGCATGGGTCGATCCTAATTTTTGTATTTATGAGGATCGTATCCCAGGGGTTAAAATTTCTAGCATGGATCATCCTATTTTACCATAGATCAGCTGGTTATTTGTATTATATGCTTTACAAGTTTATAAAGAGAAGAAGAATAAAGTAAAGTAACGTATGTAAAGTACATGATTCCACAAATACAGGCAAAGGTGGTCTTTTATCCTTATTCTTATAGTTATATAATGATATCTGGTTTCATTGAAATCTTAGCTTACCTATGTTCACTATATGCCTTACATACTCAGTATATCTCTTGTGCTAACGTCTCTCATGCGCGACACTGTGTTTCATGCCGTAGGTATAGGTACTCCCGCTTGTAGACCTCCTCAGTAGGAGCATATGTCACTCAACTGTGGTTGGTAAGCTCTAAGTTAATTCGGAGCTTTATCGAGTCTTTGGTATATATTTTTGTATTGTATAGTAGTTAAGGGTGAGGCGGGGCCTGTCCTGACCTAGACTAAGTTTGTCGATCTTATAGAGGTATTGTGGACTAGTGTATAAAGTGCAGTTATGTTTAGTTCTTTAATAATTGTTTCCTCATTGGCCAAGTCTTATATATATGTTTTAGGCCTATCTTTATGTTAGACTTTTATTATCACTACAACGTATATCTATATTTTTCAAAGTTTCATGATTATCATGGTTATATACATGGACAGTAAGGTATTAAGTGGTTTCTCTTGAGTCTTTATGTCATCGGGTGCCTATCAATCTCAATGGGATTTGAGGTGTGACAAAAGTGGCATCAGAGCAGGTCATCCTAGGGTGTATACAAAGCCGTATCTATGTAGAGTTTTAATTATGGGTGTGTTGTACACCACATATATAAGTAGGAGGCTACGGGACATTTAGGAGTTGTTTTTTCTCTTCATTTGTTAGATCATTCTATAGAGCCAATAAGGTAGGTTGATTTCTATTTAACCTTGAATATTTTTTTTCTTTTCTCTATATAGTGAAGATGCCGACTACAAGAAGGAGTAAGAAAAAAAGCAAGCATATAGATGTGGCTGCCAGAGAAGGGACTTTCAAGTCACCACCTAAACAAGCTAATCAAAATGAGACTCAAGATGAGTTTGCACCATGGACTTCTTGTTCTCCTCCATCTCCAGAAGAGCTAAGAAGGAGAGGAGTACCCACAAAATCACCTATTAATGCTTCTGATCAAAATTTTAAGAATGTGATGCAATTATTAACCCGTATAGTTGCTGGACAAGGTCAAGGACAAGCTGGTCCAACTATGGGTACTAGTGGTACATATAGGGCAGCTAGTCTATGGACACAGGATTTCCTTAAGTTGGACCCGCCCATATTCACTGGGTCTGATCTTAATGAAAACCCACAAGACTTTATTGATAAAATCCAAAGGTCTTTAGATGCCATGTATGTATTTGGAAAAGAGACAGTTGAGCTAGCAGCATATAGATTAAAAGGAGAGGTCATATTGTGGTATGAAGATAGAAAAAAAATCTAGGGGTATAGATGCATCTTCAGTTAGTTGAAAATAGTTCAAAGCAGCATTTCTTGATCATTACCTTCCATTTATGATTCAAAAGGCTCGTGCAGATCAATTTTTAAATCTTTTCAAAGGTAATATGAGCGCGAGGGAGTACAATCTTCAGTTTAACTCTTTGGCCAGGTATGCTCCTAATGTAGTAGCTTTTATGGAAGATAGAGTTCATCAATATGTGGATATATTAGATCCGTATCTGGTTAGAGATGGTACTATTGCTACCTTGAATAAATACATGGATATAGAAAGGATACAAAATTTTGCACAAAAATAAAAGATCAAAGGTAAAGAAAAAGGACACAAGAGCCGGAGAGAGGGCACTCAAAGAGGGCTAGATCTGTGGGGAAGTTTATCCCATCCCAGAGTGAGTTCAGGAATAAATTTTATAACATACCATCTAGGACATTATTTTTCTACTCTATAGCAAGTGTTGCACCCCGATTACAAGGGTTTAGGGCAATCAATTTAGGCAAAAAAGTAAGAGCCGAGGTTCAGTAGCAGGGAACCAAGATCATGGAAGCATGAACTAATCATGACCTATTATACAACCTTGTAAATAATGTGGGATACATCATCTAGGTATATGTTGGTTTGGGACAGATGTTTGTTATTGGCGTGGTACACCGGGCCATATGATGAAAAATTACCCTCGAAGGGGCATGGGTGGTATGGCACAAACTACTGGTTCATCTATTGCATCATCATCATCAATGCTTCCTTTAGGTAGGGGTTAACAGATGCATATTGGTCGTGGTAGAGGTCGTAGAAGAGCAACTAGTTCTAGCGGATTCCAAAATCGTACATATGCTCTAGCTGGTCGACAAAATTTAATGGTTTCTCCTGATGTGGTTACAGGTACATAGTCCATCTTTTCACATAATGTATATGCATTCATTGATCTAGGCTCTACGCTATCATATTTCACTCCATTAATTGATGGAAAGTTCAAAAGAACACCAGAATAATTGTTTAAGCCATTTGAAGTGTCTACACCGATTGACGAGTCTATTATAGCTAGAAGAGTTTATTGTAATTGCATAATAACTAATTTTGATCGTGACACATTGGATAATCTTTTTGTGTTATGAATGGTAAATTTTTATATTATAATGGGTATGGATTAGTTGTCTTCTTGTTATGCCATAGTGGATTACCTAGCTAAGAGGGTGCATTTCTATTTTCCAAAAGAGACAGTCCTTGAATGGATGGGTAACATTGGGGCACTAAGGGGTAAGTTTATTTCTTATGTTAAGGCAAAGAATATTATGTACAAAGGGTACATATATTATCTAGTGAGGGTGAAAGATATAGATGTGGAGCCACCGACTCTTCAATCTATTCTAGTGGTAAATGAATTTTCTGATATGTTTCCTAAAGAACTTCCTGGTTTACCTACAGAATGGGAAGTAGAGTTTTGTATTTAAGTGATCCAAGGTACGCAATCTATTTCTATTCCTCCATATAGAATGGCCCCAACAAAATTACGTGAATTAGAGGAGTAATTAAAAGATTTGTTAGAAAAAGGGTTCATAAGGCCTAGTATGTCACCTTAGGGTGCACCTGTCTTATTTGTACGTATGAAAGATGGAACATTTAGAATGTGTATTGACTACCGACAACTGAATAAGTTAACAATTAAGAATAAATATCCCCTCCCTAGAATTGATGATTTGTTTGATTAGTTACGAAGTGCTAAATGTTTCACAAAGATCGACTTGAGGTCAGGTTATCACCAAGTTAAAGTGAAGGAGAAAGATATACCCAAAAAAAATTTTCGAACACGGTATGGTCATTTTGAGTTTTTAGTTATGTCATTCGGCCTAACCAATGCACCAGCAGTTTTCATGGATATAATGAATAAAGTGTTCAAGCCATTCTTGGATGCGTTTGTGATAGTTTTTATATATGATATTCTAGTGTATTTAAGATTAAAAGAGGACCATGCTAATTATTTGGAACAGGTGTTATAGATTCTTCGTGATCATAAGTTATATGCAAAGTTCTCTAAATGTGAGTTTTGGGTAAAATCTATAGCATTCTAGGGACATATTGTATCCGATGAATGGATAAGGGTTGATTCTCAATAGATTGAAGCCGTGAAGAACTGGCCAAGACCCACAACTCCTGTGGAGGTTCGTAGATTCCAAGCCTTGGAAGGTTATTATAGAAGGTCCGTTAAGGGGTTTTCTTCTATTTCTTCAACAATAACCATGCTAACACACAAAGCAACCAAGTTTCAATGGAATGGTGCCTGTGAAAGAAACTTCCAAGAGTTGAAGAATAAGTTAACTTCCACACCTGTATTGGTATTTCCAAAAGGTACAGAGGGGTATGCAGTGTATTGTGATGCTTCGAGAATGGGTCTAGGATATGTATTGATGTAGCATGGAAAGGTAATAGCCTACACCTAAGACAATTGCGTCCACATGAAAAGAATTATCCAACACATTATATTGAGCTAACAATGGTTATATTTTCTTTAAAGATATGGCACCATTACATGTATGGGGTTCATGTTGATATATATACCGACCATAAAATTTACAATATATCATTAAGAAGAAGGACTTGAATCTAAGGCAGTGAAGATGGATTGAGCTATTAAAGGACTATGATGTATATATCTTGCATCATCCGGGGAAAGAAAATGTAGTAGCTGATGCGTTAATTCATAAGGAAATGATGAGAACTTATGGACAGTCCACAGAAAGACAAGGGATAACTAAAGATCTACATCAACTGGATAGCTTGGGGGTTTGCCTTCTTGAATCTCCTGATGAAGGAGTTATTGTACAAAATAAGGGAGAATCTTCATTAATAACTTAAGTGAAAAAGAATAAGTTTGTGGATACTATTCTATTAAAACTTAAGGAGAATGTACAACATGGTATGACAAAGGCATTTGAGCTTACGCAAGAGGGAGGACTCCAGTGTTAAAACAAATTGTGTGTACCTAATATTCCTGAACTAAAGAAGAGTAGTCTGGCGGAAGCACACCATTTAAGATATTTTATCCATCTAGTGTCAACAAAAATGTATCATGACTTGAACGAAGTGTATTGGTAGGGAGACATAAAGAAGAACATTGCTGAATTTTTAGCCCAATGTCCAAATTGCCAACAAGTTAAAGTAGAGCATCAAAAGTCAGCAGGTTATATGCAATGTATGCAACTTATGATTTGGAAGTCGGACATGATCAACATAAATTTCATCACTAGTTTGCCTCGTTCCTCTCAAAATTTTGATTCCATATGGGTAATAGATGATAATCTCACCAAATCAGCACACTTCCTACTGGTTAAAACCACTTACACAACTGAAGAGTACGCAAGGTTGTATATTAAAGAAATAGTTTAGCTACATGGAGTCCCAATATTTATTATATCTGATAGGGGAGCTCAATTTACCATATAATTTTTGAAGTCATTTCAGAAGAGTTTAGAAACGCAAGTGAGTTTAAGTATAACTTTCACCCTCAAGCAAATGGTCAGGCCAAACGTACAATCCAAACACTCGAAGATATGCTGCGAGCTTGTGTAATGGACTTCAAAGGTAGTTGGGATGATCATTTGTCACTTATTGAGTTTGCATATAATAATATGTCACTCAAGTATCAAAATGGCACCTTATGAAGCTTTATATGGGAGAAAGTATTGGTCACCAATTGGGTGGTTTGAAGCGGTTGAAACTGCCTTATTTGGTCTAGATCTTGTTCATGAAGCTACTGTAAAAGTTACGGCGATACAACAATAGATAGAAACAGCTCAAAGTCGACATAAATCAGATGCAGATGTTAGAAGAAGATGGAAAGAGTTTTCTATAGGAGATTGATTATTCTTGAAGGTGTCATCAATAAAGGGGTAATGAGGTTTGGTAAAAAGAGAAAACTAAGTACACGCTATATAGGGCCATATAAGATTATTCAAAAATTTGGCCAAGTTGTATATGAGATAGAGCTACCCCAAGAACTTTCAACAGTACATCTAGTGTTCCACGTCTCAGTGCTTCAAAAGTGCATAGAAGATCCATCTTATATTACTCCTACTGAAGATGTACAAGTTACGAAAGATCTCACTTATAAAGAAGTACCTATTGCTATTCTAGATCGCCAAGTTAATAAGTTATGAAATAAAGAGGTAGTTTCTTTAAAAGTACTTTGGAGGAGCCAACAAGTAGAAGAGATCACATGGGAAACTGATGAAGCAATTAAATCTAAGTACCCTCATTTATTCCAATTCGAAGTGAAAGTCCAAGATGTTGAATTGGAGCATTAACAAGTAAGTATAAATGTGTAAGTGTTATGTGGTAACATGAAGATTAAACTTGGGCTTGAACTTGTTTAGGCAGGCTAATTATGCTAGCATTCGAGGATGAATGTGTCACGACCCAAATCCCCTTCGGGCCGGACTGGCACTAGGAGCCGATAAGGCCCGAGAGAACCAATCTTTGCTCATGTATTCTCGTATGAATGTTCGCGTATGAATATCATTTTATCTCATGTAATTAAATATCAATAGCGGAAGTCATGGCAATATGTGCAACATATGAAACTTGGCTGTTAGGGCCATCATGTCAAAATGAACATATACATCTTACATTTAGCTTCCCACATACGTCTACAAAGCCTCTACAGATACATGGCTATGACAAACCTAGAGTCGGGACACATCCCGCTCTATACTCATATACAATCTCAAACCAATATGCATAATGACTCGAAAAAGCCGCGGATCAACTGGATCTCACCAACAATCTGTGGATACCTCGTCGCCTACAGCGGAGATCTACTAACACCTGGGCCTGCAGCATGTAAGGTAAGTCACCCAAGAGGGGTCAGTAAGAAGAAAGTACTGAGTATGTAAGGCCATATGAAACTATATCAATACATAAGTACTTCCAAGAAATTAAACGTACGGGAAATAATCAATGTGAATAAACCTTCAACCTGAATGTGTGGAACCATGTTCATTATGTCTATTATTTCATTACTTGGTCAATGAGTCTTGCTATCCTCCTTCTTATAAAAATCTTCATGTTTATATATATACAATCACGCAAGGGATATATTCTCATCTCTTTACAACTATCTTCATTAGTGTTCACACAACTAGTTAGTACCGGGCCTCCACCTTTGGTGGGCTAAAATAAATAAGTATATAGTACCGGGCATCCACCTTTAGTGGGCTAAAATATATAAGTATATAGTACCGGGCATCCACCTTTGCTGGGATATAAAGTATATGTATATAGTACTGGGCCTCCATCTTGGTGGGATACATAGTACCGGGCCTCCACCTTTGATGGGATATAATAAATATCTAACATAGCATCGTATTGAGATTGTTCTATCTTTAACTTACACCCTTTAGATAATGATCCATACTCAATGTAACATATAGTAACCATACGTACATTCCTTCCTTACAAATCTTATACCCTTTAGATAGTTATGAGAGTAACACATTAAAGATCATGACATTAATTGAAGCACGCTCTTACATATATATTACTTCACTCCCTTACTTCATGAGACTTACATCTTCACTTATGAGGAATAATTATATTAACTTGCACGTCACCTCTCTTATCACTCTTATGAGATTGATACCTTAACTTGTGACAGATTAACACATCACCTCATGAGAGATTGATACTTTAAGGATCATGATAATATTGGAAACACACCTCTATACCTTACTTCACTTCCTTACTTTCAAGAGAGTGATACGCTCACTTGTGAGGAATAGGTATATTAGTTCGCACTTTATCTCCTTCACTACTCTTATGCGATTGGTACAAAGATATTCAGAATAATATTGGATTTCGGAACATGACATGATTGGAGAATGCTTTTCAAGAATAAATAGATTCTCTCACATTATTCCCTCTTTGAGATAATTATTCTAGAATCACAACGTTATGACTCCATTGGAATATACTATTATGAGGGCTTTAGACCTATGCCCATAGTTAGGTAACTCATGAACAACCACGACTAATGAATGAGGGAAACGTGACTTAGGAATGCATAGGTTCTACTTACGTCATCACTTTCCTTGTAACAATTTCTTGTAGTAGTTACAACAACTTTATGAGAGCTTAGGCATTTCAGTCCATGGATAGGAGACGTATGAATACCAATCTGTCAATGAATAAGAAACGTATGGATAACAATATACATCAACCCTGAATGAGATATCTTAGCATATTTTGGAATAGGACAAGTGAAATGTCATGATGAACATTATGTGCTGCAGAAAGATACAGACAGAGTAACTTTACATACCTTATCTTCCTAATGTAAGTACACAATCCAATATGTGAGCAAAATAATTCCGCTCCTTCTTTACTTTTCACTCTACATCACAAGTACATAATGGAACCAACATTAACCACCAACTACCTTACAAAGGCATATGACAACAATGAGTTACATGTTTATCTTTAAATTGGCATTTCCTTCTCTACAATACCATTTACGGCATTAACATACCAACAATGTCCCATTTATGCCATACATTGACCACAAGCTACATTTCATGACAACAATACCATAACATTTTATACATTGACCACAACATCACATACCAATAGCATTTCACCACAAGGTTTATCCTCTACACTTTCTCATAAGCACCATATCACAATTATTCCATTAAATTGCTTCAATACACCTCACAACAACAAATCGGCCAAAATACCCTAATTTACACTTATAGAAAAATAAAAAGTTTAGGACCATAATAACACCATACATGTTCATATCTTATCCATACCATCCTCTTTCATCAAAGGCACAAGTCAAAAATTCAAGCTATAATCCCATGAATAACACATCTTTTTCACAAAAACCAAAAGTGCCATGTCCAATACTTCCAACCATAACCAACATGATATACATATTCTATCATGCTTATAATATGTTAAAGTACAAGAACAATCACATACCCAAGCTTGGAAGATAGTGATCTTGTCCAAAGATGGCTTAGGGTTTGAGAGCCCAAAAAGGGTTTTCTTGAGAATTCTACAAAAAAGAATAGAAAGCATGTGTGTTTTAGGGATTAAAATCTTATTTTTGACTATTTATATAGGCCTTTAATTCCATACTTATCTAGTCTCACATGTGTGTTTACTAGTCAATGGAAGAATGGGTCTTTTTGACCCATTGGACCATGCATTTTGGCTCCACTTTGGGCCTCAAATTGGCCCATTAACACATATATTATCTTAGCCCACTAAAATCAATGTGTAATCCATAATATACATGTTACAATTATATTCTCACTCATGAGATTTATATTCGTAGCCTTAATCCCAAAAGCAAACGATTCTAGCCACGTATGACCTATTTTGAACCAAAGGGTAAAATCGTCATTTTGATGCCAAATCAGTTCATGAGTAATTTTATCATACCAATATAATATTTCACTCATTTCATGTATATTCTCATGGTTGTATAAGAATCGTGGCAAAAATCGGCTCGATACGTCCCCGGGCACCCTTGGGACTTAAGAAAAATTTCAACTTTGAAAAGTGGCCAAAATCAGCGTGGCACGCTCTTGGGCGTGCCCGCTTGCTGCCTATGGACTAAAAATTTTAGCCCAGAGCGGCGTGGTACGCTCTCTGGAGCGCCCCTCCCTTAATTTTTTATTTTTTTTCATGAGTTACCTAACTATGGGCATGGGTCCAAAGCCCTCATAATAGTATGTTCCAACAGAGTCATAACGTTGTGATTCTAGAATAATTATCTCAAAGAAGGAATAATGTGAGAGAATCTATTTATTCTTGAAAAGCATTCTCCAATCATGTCATGTTCCGAAGTCCAATATTATTCTGAATATCTTTGTACCAATCGCATAAGAGTAGTGAAGGAGATAAAGTGCGAACTAATATACCTATTCCTCACAAGTGAGCGTATCACTCTCTTGAAAGTAAGGAAGTGAAGTAAGGTATAGAGGTGTGTTTCCAATATTATCATGATCCTTAAAGTATCAATCTCTCATGAGGTGATGTGTTAATCCGTCACAAGTTAAGGTATCAATCTCATAAGAGTGATAAGAGAGGTGACGTGCAAGTTAATATAATTATTCCTCATAAGTGAAGATGTAAGTCTCATGAAGTAAGGGAGTGAAGTAATATATATGTAAGAGCGTGCTTCAATTAATGTCATGATCTTTAATGTGTTACTCTCATAACTATCTAAAGGGTATAAGATTTGTAAGGAAGGAATGTACGTATGGTTACTATATGTTACATTGAGTATGGATCATTATCTAAAGGGTGTAAGTTAAAGATAGAACAATCTCAATACGATGCTATGTTAGATATTTATTATATCCCATCAAAGATGGAGGCCCGGTACTATATATCCCACCAAGATGGAGGCCCGGTACAATATACATATACTTTATATCCCACCAAAGGTGGATGCCCGGTATTATTACATATTATAGCCCACCAAAGGTGGATGCCCCGGTACTATATACTTATTTATTTTAGCCCACTAAAGGTGGATGCCCGGTACTATATACTTATTTATTTTAGCCCATCAAAGGTGGAGGCCCGGTACTAACTAGTTGTGTGAACACTAATGAAGATAGTTGTAAAGAGATGAGAATATATCCCTTGCGTGATTGTATATATATAAACATGAAGATTTTTATAAGAAGGAGGATAGCAAGACTCATTGACCAAGTAATGAAATAATAGACCTAATGAACATGGTTCCACACATTCATGTTGAAGGTTTATTCACATTTATTATTTCCCGTACGGTTAATTTCTTGGAAGTACTTATGTATTGATATAGTTTCATATGGCCTTACATACTCAGTACTTTTTTCTTACTGACCCCTCTTGGGTGACTTACCTTACATGCTGCAGGCCCAGGTGTTAGTAGATCTCTGCTGTAGGCGACGAGGCATCCACAGATTGTTGGTGAGCTCTAGTTGATCCGGGGCTTTTCCGAGTCATTATGCATATTGCTTTGAGATTGTATATGAGTATAGAGCGGGATGTGTCCCGACTCTAGGTTTTTCATAGTCATGTATATGTAGAGGCTTTGTAGACGTATTTGGGAAGCTAAATGTAAGATGTATACGTTCATTTTGACATGATGGCCCTAACGGCCAAGTTTCATATGTTGCACATATTGCCATGACTTCTGCTATTGATATTTAATTACATGAGATAAAATGATATTCATACGCTAACATGCATACGAGAGTACATGAGCAAAGATTGGTTCTCTCGGGCCTTATCGGCTCCGGGTGCCAGTCCGGCCCGAATGGGATTTGGGTCGTGACAGAATGTTCCTAGGGGGGAAGATGCAAAACCCTATATTTTGTGTGTACTTATTCTATTGATATGGGACTTGAGGTAACCTTGTTATGTAGGTAAGCGACTAAGTTTCTTAAGTGATTAGTGTTGGTTTAATGAGGATTTAATGGATATTATAATGGCCCTAAAATTTCAACATATATACGCTAAGTTAACCCTAATGGAAGTATTTAAATGCAAGATAGTAAGGTGGTATCTACCTCAAGGATTAAAGTGTCCAAGTGTATATAAGTATTAAGTTAACAAAAGGGGTTAAGACTTAGAATATGGAATAAAATATGTGAGCTGCTTGCTTGACTTAAATTAAGCTAGTAGGTGACTCACCTACTTTGACTTATTGACCAATCCAAGAACCAAGTAGGTGCATCACCTACTAAGAATCCATTGGCTAGATTATTGGGCCAAGTACACTAGCACCTAATTGAATTAATTTTGGTCCAAAATGATTGGAAAAAAATATGGAGAATGGGGAGCAAAGGCACAAAAATATTATGTCCACAAAAGCCCAAGTCCAATGGCCAAGTAGGTGCAGCTAATTAGAAATATATGGCCCAAAATTAGCCAAGAAAGTCGCCAAATAAGGGCCCCTTTAAAGGGGTTAAGATCAGATCATTTGATCCATTTTAACATAAGCAAAAAATCTGATTTCTAGAGGCTTCCTCTCTTATCCTCTCTTAGCTTCATCTAGCAGCCATCAGTATCTTTAGAATTCTTAAATACCATCCTTTTATATAAATTTAGTTAAAGTGGAGTTCAAGCTCTTGAAGAAGTACAAGTTAGGGAAATAAAGATCTCCATCAAGGTAAAACTACGGCCATATTGATTTTTTTTCTTAAGCTTGAATTAGTAGGAATATGTTTTGGTGGTCAATGGATGTTTGGACAGCCATGAAGGAGAGTCCCCTTTAACTTCAATTGTGATATCATTTGAGCACTTTAAATGTTACATTAATAGGGACTTTCTGAGATAGTAATAAAAAGCTATGAGTTCATATTTTCCTTTCACATTGTGATGTTTAGGGACTGTCTTATGCATATTGTAATAAAGGGTGTGACTGTACATGTGGAAACGTTGTGGAAATGTTAAAAGTCGTGAACATTGCGGGATGTGGTGATACACCCCCAAACTAAATATTGCGTAAGCTTACTGCCCACTCCGCTTTTTATACTATTTTGAGCGTGCAATGAAGCTAAAGTTGTTTCAGGGGACCTTATAAGAATTTATATGGTATGTGAATGTAAGTGGAGGAGTAAGGGTTTAAACAACATCCTTGAATATATCAATTACGGGCTACCGCCCGGCTACTGTTTAGGTGAGGTTAAGTAGCCTAAATATGTTGATTAGCTACTAATACTAATTTTATCACTTAATTTATTATAGATAAGTAATACAAAGGGCAAGAGGTTAATTTGGGGTAATATAAGAGTTGTACAACAAGTTATGTAAGGATATTCAATTCTATGTTCTTTGGCATAAAATCTAATACATGTTTTTCAAAGTGAGCTTTATAAGTACTCTTCTTCCTTGTAAATGATATGTAATGGTAGAGTACCACATCCAATGTAGACAATGGTCTGGTTCCACTCATTAGTGTGTTAAAGTACTTCAAAATGTGTTTGTGACCAGATCTGCATATTTACTCCTCTAAGTACTAGGATGAAAAAAAGATGTAGTCAACAACAAGTTGTGTGAGTTCTTCTCCTAGTCAAACAAAGTCCATTGTGTTATTTAAGCTCCTATGTGTTATATCACTATTACTGTTGCTCCCTACATCATTTTTACTGCAGCAAGTGCACATTTGTATGTTCTTTACTACTGGTCCAAAGTTCCAAATTCAATAATGTCATGACCACCGAAATAATAACCTTAAAGATAATAATAATGGTCTAAAGTGAATCTGTATATTCTTGGGTGGTATCTCAGGGTGGAAGAAAAACCTAGCATGGGTCGATCCAAATATTATGGGTGGTATGCCAGGGTTGAAAGGAAAGACTAGCATGGGTCGATCCCCATTTATGTATTTATGAGGACCATATCCAAGAGGTTAAAATGCCTAGCATGGGTGATCCTCTTTTACCACTGATCAACTGGTCGTTTGTATTATACGCCTTAGAAGTTTATAAAGCGAAGAAGAATAAAGTAAAGTAAAGCTTGTAAAGTACATAATTCCACTAATACAGGCAAAGGTGGTCTTTTATCCTTATTCTTATACTTATATATTGATATCTGGTTTCATTGAACTCTTGTCTTACCTATGGTCACTTTATTCCTTTCATACTCAGCACATTCTTCTGTGTCCCTCATGGGGAACACTGTGTTTCATACAGCAGGTACAGGTACTCCAGCTAGTAGACCTCCTCAGTAGGAGCACAGGACACTCAACTGTGGTTGGTAAGCTCCAAGTTAATTCAGAGCTTTACCGAGTCTTTGGTATATATTTTTGTATTGTATAGTAGTTAAGGGTGAGGCGGGGCTTGTCCCAACTTAGACCAATTTTATCGATCTAATAGAGGCTTTGTAGTCTAGTGTATAATGTGCAGTTATGTTTGGTTCCTTAACAATTGTTGCCTCAACGGCCAAGTCACGTATATATTTTTTGGGCCTATCTTTATGTTAGACTTTTATCATCACTACAACTTATATATATATATATATATTTGTTAAAGCTTCATGACTATCATGATTATATGCATGGACAGTAAGGTTATAAGTGGGTTTTCTCAAGTCTTTAGGGCATCGAGTGCCTGTCCATCTCAATGGGATTTGAGGTGTGACATCAACACTTAGAAAATTTTAGTTCATTTTTATTCATTTACTACCAAGACCTATTTTCACGCAAAAGACTTAAATAAACACATCATATCTACAAATACACCTAAATTCTTGCATATATTCTTTGTTTTAAGCATCAAAAGTGTCGTGAAACCACAACACATCATCACCCTGAACATAGAACGTTTGCATGTCCTCGGGAAAACAAAAGTAAATAAAATCCTACTACGCTTAACTCAGAGAATCCTAAAAGACCTACGATAGTCAATTCATTGCTTTTAGCATAAACATTTCAACCCCCTCCTATAAAAATATCAAAAACCACTGTGCGTATACATATAGGCCATTACCATGGCACAAAGGGATCAAGAGATGGCATCATATTATGAACAAACAACTAATCTCATACATAAATGACATTACTCGAGCAAATAACAACTAACAATGAAACCCCTACGCCCTCACAATAAAGAAGTCCCATATACTTACAGTCTGAAGATGCAAATATAAACAGGGACTGAATCAAATCACTCACTCTCGCAAAGAAGTTCTAACAGTGCATGTGAAATACCATAGGCTTGCCCTTATTTTCTATATTTTAGTTTTTCAGACGGTTGGACTAGGATCACTATATGACTTTTATTGGATTGTAATGTAGGCTTCGGGATAGGTATGGTAGATAGAATGACTCAACCCTCCTTGGCACTACACTATTTTTGACTCAGTCTTTTAACCTCATTTATTTTCTTCTCCCTTATACTCCTTTGTTTTTCTTCAGATTTCGCGCATGATTTTCTTTTTACACTTTCTCTTTTTTTCTTTTCTTTCTTTTTATTATTTTTGAGAAACTTTACTCTTTTATATTTCTTTTATCACCACACCCGAATCCTTTTTCTTTTCTTTTACAAACTTATTCTTTATACACACATTGCACTATGCACCGCAATAATTGCCACCTCAACTTAGGCATTTTGCCTGAGTTAAGGTACATAGTGTCCAAGGAGGGACCAGGACCAAAATAGGTTTATTGTAATTTAGAAAATGATAAGGTGAATAGGTTAATAAAAGAAATAGGTCTATTAAGTCTCAAAATTGGAATCAAGGGATATTAATTCCATTTGGTAGAGCATTTAGGCTTAAAGTGGACTATTCAAGAGCAACATATGACCCATTCCTAACAAACTATCCTAAAACCTAGGCAAAACTAACTGGATCACACACACATAGCTAAACTAAGTAAGTACCTCACATGCATATAGCATAGGGTTACACTATAGATTATTTCATTTCTAGTTCATGCATTACTAAGCTACGATTATTATGCTTATAATTCTAATGCCATAACAAGATCCATAGTGGTCATAATTCAAAAAAGCTACAAAACATAGTCTAAAATAATTTTCAGGAGGTGTATCCTTTAAAAATCAAAATCAAAACATTCAAACTTGGAATCACTAATGATACAAGATCAAGTCCACAACACAAAGATTCCAACAACAACAACAACAAAACAGCAAACCAACACCAATGCTAGTGAATCGAAAGAGCCCCACACGGCTTCACTAGACTTGGTGTTGGTTTGCTGTTTTGTTGTTGTTGTTGTTGGAATCTTTGTGTTGTGGACTTGATATTGTATCATTTGGTATCAGAGCAAGACCGGTTGTGTTCCCACACAACCCATCTTGGGCTTGTTCTCGGATTAAACAAAAAAAAAAAAAAAAAAAATCAGAAATCAGTCCATTGAAGACAAATCCGAGAATGTTGTTGTATGTTTAGATCTAGGTGTTATTTTGCTTGTTTAGTGTGTTTCTAGTGTTGGTTTCTTTCTCACCAACACTAAAGTGTCTAGATCTAAAAGTTGAGCTTGAAAACTTGACCATTGTTGTGGTGACTTGAAGTGGTTGAAAGTTGTATGTTGTTGATGACAAAAATTGGTGGTTGTGTGTTATGTGCTTGAAGAAGTTGGTGAAAGTTGTAAGGTGTTCATCTTTTAAACTTGTTCATCTTGTTCATCTTGTGGTGTTCAAGTTGCAAGACAAGTCATAAAGTTGTTGGTGAAAGACTTGCACCCATCACTTCCTAGTTGGCCAACCACTCTTCCTTAATTCAAGGAGCCTTGTTTTGTGGGACTAGTTAGTCAAACCTAACCCTTTGAGTTTGAAAGGTTGAAAAAGGCTACAAGACTATTATTTTTCCCTCCAAAACACATTGTCATCCTTCACAAGTTGTATGAATATTGATTTTCAGATTTGTGACAAAAAAAAAATACATATAAGTTATATATATACAAACCGTGTGGGCCCAAGTCCAATTGCATGCTGCCACATCACCCCTAAGCTCAACTTTGGATAATTTTCTAGTTTCTAATTGTTGATTCTTAGTTTCCTTACTTGATTCTAGAACTAATTAACAAACTAGTACATTCCTACTAGATTGTCAATTAGTCCTTTGAATTCGTTTTTTTTCGTGTCAACGTTTACTTGAGTGCTTTTATCTTTTGAACACGTTGTTGTTTTTCGGTTTTAGTCCGACAAGAATTCTTTGAGTCTTCAAACAAGAATCCACTCCGGATAAGAGCTTACTCATACCTTAAAGGATTCACGGTTACTAGCCAATTTACAACACTTGTGGAACTCAAGCGTGTGGTGATCTAAGGAGTATAATACCTTGACAATGGAAGGGGCCACGTCTCATAACATGGATACTAATGCACTTGACTCTATGAGGGTCACTCTTGAGGCCGTTACCCGGACACTTGAAAGGTTGAATTCGGAATTTGGGGCCGTGAGAGGGGACTTGGCAGCAATCAAGGGAGAAGTGTCGACTATTAGTGGGAGATTAGAACAAGTGGAGAATCAAAGGAACTCTCATCCTTCTACTCCTCTACATGTCTCTACCAATGGGCATGATAGGAATTCCTCCACAACCATCACCCCCGAAACAGTCCACCAAATGCTAAATGCACCCCAAGCTCCATTAAATGCCGCAAGCCAAACCACCCTTTTTCCTCCAAACCGTGACCCCACTAGACCAATACGTTTCCAAGCTCCTCAAGTTCCACAAGAGGGATTTGGACGTCAAGTCCCTCCACTAAATCCGAACCCTCCATTCCAAGCTCCATTAAACCAAAGGCCACAAAATCCAATTCCTCCGAATCAAAATGCCCAAGCCCGACCAGCCCCCTTTGAAGGATATGGTAGAGAGGAGTATGAAGGGTATGGAGCCTTTGATGATGATTACATGAGGGAGGAGGAGATAAGAGGGGGTCGTGGAGATCCAAGGAGATACCGAGGGTATGGAGATAGGGGAAACCGACACCAAGAGAGAGATGTAGGCATCAACACCATCAAGTTGAACCTACCAATCTTTAAAGGTGATAGTGACCCCGAGGCCTACTTAGCTTGGGAATCGGCTTGTGACAAAGTTTTCCAAGTTAATGACATCTCGAAAGAAAAGAAGGGTTGCTATGCTATAGCTCATTTTGAGGGTTATGCTAACACTTGGTGGGAGTATGTCAAGCGGTTTGGTAATGAACTCATTGATGGGCAGCCACCACTTTGGTATCGATTGAGGTATTTGATGAGGCAACGATACCTTCCCGAGAGATATCGCCATGAGTTGCTTTCTAGATTGTATGGTTTGAGTCAAGGTAACAAGAGTGTGATGGCATATTTTGATGAGTTTCAACAACTCATGTTGAAGCTTGATCATCGTGGGGAGCAAATCAGCCACGACATCATCCGGTTCAAGTGTGGGTTGAACAAAGATATCTCCACTCATTTAACCCTTCACAAGTTTGAAACCGTTGACGGTATTTTCCAAGCGGCTCTTGAGATTGAAAGGGAACTTAAGGAGAGATCATCTTTCAAGACAAGGGGACAAGCCCCCTCGGGTTGGCCCAAAAACAAGGACCAACCCGCCACTACTAGGCTGCCCGAGACCAAAACAGTCCCCAAATTGACTCCAAAACCGGAGGCTCACAAGTATCCTAACCCAAAGGGATTCCAATGTTTCAAGTGCCAAGGTTGGGGACATAAGGCCAATGAATGTCCAAACCGACGCAATGTGATCCTACGGGAAGGGAGAGTATATTACCTTGGTGAAGAGGTGGGTCCCGAACGGGGAGAAGAAGAGGCCGAGCCTCAAGATGGAGAGGAAACCGAGGATAGACCACTTGATGATGGTGGTGATGATGGTGAAGATGTTTATCCGTAAGAAGGGGAGTGTGTGATTCCAAACTTTGTGGTTCGGTGCGTCATGATTAGTAAGGCAATAGATGACCCAAGCCAAAGGGAAAATCTATTCCATACTAAATGTCTTGTAAAGGGAAGTGTGTGTACCTTGGTGATTGATAGTGGTAGTTGTACAAATGTTGTAAGTCATGCTATGGTAAACTTCTTGAAGTTACCAACTACTCCGCACACTAGTCCTTACAAGTTACAATGGTTGAATGATTGTGGTGAATTAAGGGTCGCAAGGCAATGTGTGATACGGTTTAAGGTGGGAAACTACCACGATGAAGTGCTTTGTGACGTGATACCAATGCAAGCATGTCACTTGTTACTAGGTAGACCTTGGCAATATGATAGGTCCACTAAACACGATGGGAGGACTAATCGATATACACTTGAGAAGGATGGCCGAAAGGTTACACTTCATCCTCTTTCGCCTTCCCAAGTAAATGAGTGGCATCAAAGGATGAGGGAATTGAAGGAAAAAGGAAAGGAATCCAAAAAGGGAGAAAAGGGAGGGAGTTCCGTAGGTGGGGCAGTGGGCCCATCCAAGGCTGCCCCAACGGCGAAGGGGACGGAAAACATGGTGATGTTGGTTAGGAAGAAGGAACTCTTCGTGGATCATGATGAGGATACGCCTATGTTACTCTTGGCTCATTGTTTTAACACTAACCCCACTAATTCTTCCATTTCCCCTTTGATTTCTTGTGTGTTGCAGGATTATGAGGACGTATTTCCTAAGGAACTTCCGCAAGGATTGCCCCCGCTTTGGGGAATTGAGCACCAAATTGACTTTGTGCCGGGATCACAATTACCAAACAAGCCGGCTTATAGGAGCAATCCTACGGACACCAAGGAATTGCAACGTCAAGTTGAGGATCTCCTCAACAAAGGGTATGTCAAGGAGAGCATGAGTCCGTGTGCTGTTCCGGTGTTATTAGTGCCAAAGAAAGACGGAACGTGGCGCATGTGTGTGGACTGCCGAGCCATCAACAAAATTACGGTAAAATATCGCCACCCTATTCCTCGGTTAGATGACATGCTAGATGAGTTGAATGGTTCATGTTTGTTTTCCAAGATTGATTTAAGGAGTGGCTATCACCAAATAAGAATGCAACCCGGTGATGAATGGAAAACCGCCTTCAAGACCAAGTTTGGTCTCTATGAATGGATGGTTATGCCATTCGGCCTAACAAATGCTCCAAGTACCTTTATGAGGCTAATGAATCACGTGATGAGGCCATTTATTGGGAAGTTTGTTGTTGTCTACTTTGATGATGTCTTGGTGTATAGCAAGTCCTTAGAAGAGCATGTGATGCATTTACAATGTGTGCTTGATGTCCTTAGGAAGGAAAAATTGTATGCAAATCTGGAAAAGTGCTCTTTTGGTGTCAATGAAGTTGTTTTCTTGGGTTTTGTTGTTAGTTCAAGAGGGGTCGAAGTGGATGAATCCAAGATAGATGCTATCAAAAATTGTTCAGCCCCACAAAACGTTGGAGAAGTAAGAAGCTTCCACGGGTTGGCTAGTTTTTATAGAAGGTTTGTCAAAGGATTTAGCACCATAGCCGCCCCCTTGACCGAGGTCATTCGGAAAGAACAACCCTTCAAGTGGGGTGTCGAGCAAGCTAAGGCATTTGAAGCCTTGAAAGCTATTCTCATCTCCGCACCGTTGTTACAATTGCCCAACTTTGATAAGACCTTCGAGGTCGAGTGCGATGCGAGTAAAGTAGGCATAGGGGCTGTTTTGATGCAAGATTTGAAACCCATTGCTTACTTTAGCGAAAAGCTCAAAGGAGCAACTCTAAACTACTCCACGTATGATTTAGAGTTGTATGCCTTGATTAGAGCCTTGGCCACTTGGCAACATTACTTATGGCCCAAGGAGTTCGTGATCCGAACGGACCATGAATCCTTAAAGCATCTTCGGGCCCAAGACAAGCTTAACAAACGGCATGCAAAATGGATTGAGTTTCTTGAGACCTTCCCTTATGTTATCCAATACAAAAAGGGTAAGGACAATGTAGTGGCCGATGCTTTGTCTAGAAAACATGTCCTTGTGTCCACCTTGTCATCAAAATTGATGGGTTTTGAGAGTTTAAGAGAATTGTATCCCAAGGACCCTCACTTTGCTCCTATCTTTAGGGAATGTGAAGAATGGGGTAGGGACAAGTGGGATTCGGCTAGGGGTTCAAATCCCTATGCCAAGTTTGATGGTTACTTATTTAAAGGTAGACGATTGTGTGTACCCTCTAGCTCTTGGAGAGAATTGTTTGTGAGGGAAGCACATGATGGAGGTCTAATGGGTCATTTTGGGGTCGAAAAGACCCTTGGAATATTGGAGGAGCAATTCTATTGGCCCAAAATGCGCAAGGATGTGGCTAGGATTTGCGGCCAATGTGTAGAATGCAAGAGAGCCAAATCTCGGCTCCTACCTCATGGGTTGTAAACCCCGCTGCCCACTCCTCTACGTCCTTGGCTTGATATATCTATGGACTTTGTGTTAGGGCTGCCAAGGACTCGACGAGGCCGGGATAGTATTTTTGTTGTAGTTGACCGATTTTCTAAAATGGCGCACTTTATTCCTTGCTCTAAATGTGATGACGCCCCTAGCGTGGCCTCGTTGTTTGTTGATAATGTTGTTAGATTGCATGGTGTCCCGAGGACCATTGTGAGTGATAGGGACTCTAAGTTCCTAAGCCACTTTTGGAAGTCCATGTGGGGTAGGCTTGGTACCAAGTTATTATTCTCTACGTCCTGCCACCCACAAACCGATGGCCAAACGGAAGTAGTAAATAGGACTTTGGGTGCTATGCTACGTTCCATGGTTAAGGGAAAAATGACTTCTTGGGAAGACCACTTACCATTAATTGAGTTTGCATATAACCGTGTCATACACTCAAGTACGGGAATGACTCCCTTTGAGTGTGTATACGGCCTCAACCCCCTCACCCCTTTGGATTTAACGCCTTTGCCAAGTGATCTCATGATTAGCTTAGAAGGAAGCAAGCGGGAAGATTCTATGAAGAAGTTACATGAGAAGGTGCGGCTTCAACTTGAGAAGAGAAACCAAGACATGTCAAGGAGGGCCAACAAGGGAAGAAAGAAAGTCATCCTTGAATCGGGAGATTGGGTGTGGGTGCATCTTCGGAGGGATCGGTTTCCATCCCAAAGAAAGTCCAAATTGATGCTGAGGGGTGATGGTCCATTCCAAGTACTCGAGAAAATCAATGACAACGCCTACAAGATTGACCTTCCACCGGAATATCAAGTGCACCACACTTTTAACGTTTGTGATCTTTCTCTCGTGGAGGCGGTTGAAGATGACCAAGTGCTGAATTTCAGGTCAAATTCCTCTCAAGATGGAGAGGATGATACGGGTGGGACAAGCTGTCCAACAAGTACCCGACCATTCACACGAAGTCAAGCTCGGGAGTTACAAAAACTCCAAGCCTTATTCATGCAAATGGCCGTGTGTGAGTTGGTCATTGAACCACCTAAGGATCTAAATGTTTTAAGGTGTGAAGATGGGCCTTGAAGTGTAATAAACTTACACTCCAAGGCCTCCATGGCCGGCTGCCCCAACATGGCCCATATGGTCATTTTGTCTTTCATTTGGCTTGTAATATAAATAGACAAGCTTAGAATTATTTTGCCTTAGTTTTCTCATTGTAATTTCAAGACAAAAGGACTTGTAATATTTCTCTCTCTCTCTCTTCCATTGGGAGGCAGATTCGGCCAGGCTCCAAGGGTGAAGCTTGTGTTGTGATTTGGCTAGAAACAAGGATCTTGAGGTCATTGAGTTCCTCTTGGTCTAAGTAAGAACTTGGTGTTTATATTCAATAGTCTTAGGGTCCTCTCTTGATGTTAGGGTTCTTAGTCTCTTGAATATTATATGTCAAGTTATCTATCTTTTATTATCTTGTTGTTCTTGTCTTTGAGATCTTGAAGTCTAGTGAAGCCGGGTGGGGCTCTTTCGATTCACTAGCATTTGTGTTGGTTGCTGTTTTTGTTTTTGTTGTTGTTGGAATCTTTGTGTTGTGGACTTGATCTTGTATCAACTAAGGCTCCCCTATTTTCCTCCTAGTCAAACACAGCAACAACAACATAAACACACACATAAAAAAAGTAAAAACCTGATATAAGCCAAATTGGCGTCAACCTTTCATGGCTTGCATTTCTAGGGCGACAACAAGGGATTCAAGTAACAAAAAGCTCAAGGACACAAGGACATGATTGGAGAGTCAATTTTTCACTTCAAGTAGAGAAATATCGTGTATAGAAGATAGCTGGGAGTCAAAAGAGCCATTGGAGAGTCAAGAGGGGCTCATGACATCCTGGAGTGGTCTGCGCCCTCACCTACACCCATAGGTGGGTGAAATGATCCCACAAATACCATCTATGCCCACCATCTATGCCAGCAGCTGGTTATCTACGTGGGTGTGTGGGCCAAAGTGGGCATCTTGCCCTATTTTATTGAATTGGGTAACTTTTGGGTCGATATATGTAATAAAAGGCCGAAGGCTATAAATACTAGGACCTAGCTTTATCTTCATAAGATTTTTGATGACATTTGATATTATGAGACTAGACCACGAGTGTAGCTTGGAAAAGATTGTATTGAGTTTTTCCTAGAAACGCTGGTTGTTAAGGCGTTATGATTCCCTCGTGGCCGTTCGTAGGAGATTAGGTTCTTGTTGATAATCAAATTAGGGGTCTTTCAATTTGACATATTCATTGGTTCCTATTTTTGTATCTTGTTGTGTCAATCTAACTATCTTTGTCTATCTATCTTTACATTTTGTATTTTAACTCTATCATATCTTTGAGTTTTTGGGTTTGTTTTCAACTTCCATATTTTGGGGGTTATCTAGAAAAATTAAAAAAAAAAAAAAAAAAGAGAAAAATTTGAAACTTTCTTTTTTGCAAATTTTCAAAATTTTCAAGTTTTGTTTTTGAGTGTTCTTGTAGTTTCAACACTATTTTTGTTTCCTCTAGTGTTATTCGAGTCGGAATCTTGAGTTTTCGGTGTGTTTTGAGAAGATTTGAATAAATCCACCATTGTTAAGCTTGAGTTCTTGAGAAAAGAAAGTGGAATTCTAGATCTTGTAAATTTGGTGTGGATTTGAGGGTTTAAAAAAGTTGGAAAGTTCTTCTCATATCAAAGGGACCCTAGATCTAAGAGTTGGTGTTATTTGGGGAAGTTTTGAAAAATCCCCCATTTTTGAGTTTGGAGCTTGAAGAAGTTTCAAATGGGCTTGAAATTCTGAAAATTTTGTCTTAGAATTGAGGGTTGAAGAGTATTGGGGCTTGTTACTCATATCAATGAGAGCCTAGATTTCAAATTTCATTAAATTCTGAGCTAAAATTAAGAAGATATGAAATTTCTAAAGTTCTTCCATATTCTTGGTATTCTTAATAACATTCACATCTTGTTGAATAGGAAAATTCAAAAGGGTGTTGTTTGATCTTGAAAAGAAGAACAAAGGAAAGAAAATATGTTGGTATAAACGAATATCCCAAAAAAAGGGAATATTCTAGGACAAAGAGTGCAAAAGGGCCCACAGAAAGGACAAAATCGGATCTTACAGCGAATCTGTTCAACCATCTGTGCACGCAGATGGCACATGTGGCTGCAGGTGTACAAATATAGATCATTCTGCTTCACCTAAAATCCTCACCTGCGAGGGCAGGTCACCCCCAACGCATCTCAAGGGTCCAAAATCCAATTTTACTCAGGTTTCATTGTCTTAGTTTCATTTCTTGATTCCTTATTTCATTTCTTGATTCCTAAACTGATTATCAATGGTAATTGTCCTTACATAGTTGATTGATTAGTCTTTGTGTCTGTTTTTCTTTCTCAGTCCCTTTTTTGTGTGCTTTTCTAGTTTTATTTCGTAATTAACTTCTTGATTTAAGTCCTTTTGTTTATAATCAAGTCTTTCATATTTATTTAAGACAAGAATCTATTCTGTCCAAGAGTAGCAATCGACACCTTGTGTACCACTGAAGTATAAGCAATCTTCAACATTAGCCGATCTAATAGTGAGGCAATCAAAGGTATGTAAGCATGAGTAATTGTGACCTTTATTTTGCTAGTGCAAATGTAGTTTATTGTCTTTGTTGATTATCTTAATTGCTAGGTACAATGGCTTTGGAAAAAGAAACACCAAACTGTGCGGGAGGTGTTACTTTTGGACCCATAATGGAGGTGGACTTGAGTTTATCTTTTGATTTAGGGTAAATTGTGGGAAACCTTGTGAAAGAGGAACTAGACCAAAGTGTGAATTTATTTCATACGAGGGTTAAAGTGATGGAGACCCTATGTTCCTTAGTCATTGATGGGAGGAGTAGCACTAATGTTATATCTTGCAAATGTGTTGATTTCTTGAAACTCCCTGCATAAAGGCACCCCAAGCCGTACAAGCTCATGTGTTTAGATAATAGTGGTCCAATAGAGGTGACCAAACAAGTGGTCATTAGATTTAGGTGGGGCAATTTTCAAGATGAAGTGTGATGTGATGTGGTGCCCTTGCGAGGTTTCCATATATTGCTTGGTAGGTCATGGCAAGATGATAGGGTTACTCAATATCAAGAGAAGTCCAATAATTGCTTATTGTATTGGGTGGAGGAATGATTAGCATCATACCTTTAACACCCAAGAGAGTGAGTAGGGACTATGAGATCGTGAAAGGGTTCCAAGAAGTATTAAAGAAGGATGAAGTTGAGAAGAGGGAAAAGGAATTGTCCCTTATACAAGGAAAGAACAACTTGGATCAAAGAGGAGAGTTGAGTAAGATTAATGAGCTAAGTAGTTGCTTGAAGGAACTGGACAAAGAACACTTAATTATGGGACTTGTCAACACTAATTCCTTGTTACCTACTAACCATGATACTCACATTTTACCTAGTATCTCCCTTTCTCTTATGTAGGATCATGATCTTTCAAAGGAGGATCTAAGGAGAGTTCCTTATGAACATATGCTTGAAGACCTAACAGAGTTCTTAGCTAAGAATTCCATCTTTGGGAAGATTGATGAGGAGAAGACTCAAGGGAGTAAAGTTTGTAAACTCCCAAGTGATAATAACTTCCCCAATGAGCAAATGTGCTCCGATGATGAACACCAAGGTGAAGACCATACTTTGTATGAGCTAAAAGGTAACAAATCTAACCCTTTTGCTTCTCTAAATTTTAAATGTCTTGATGTGGCTAGTAGCCAAGTGACTGTAATTGATGGCTTGTCTAATGTAGAATCTCATGAGTCTTCCCTTTGTGATACTTTTGGTAGTGCTAAGTTGCATGATGATCATGTTTTTATTGTGAGTTTGCAAACACTAGTTGATCCTATAAATGATCGAATTGACTCTTCTAGCATAATGAATTTGTATCCACCTAGTGCTAGCACTTGTAAATTTAATGAGGTACCATTTCCATGTGGTAGGAGCATTCACACACTAGTTGACCCTTGTGAAAATCAAGGTGTGTATAAGTTGGCATGTGAATTTCCAATAACTAGTGAAGGTGTGTGCATTGATCAACTTGCTTATGAATCTAATCCACCACATGAGCATATTTGATGTTATCTTGATGAGCCTCAAGGTAGTGATGTTGTTGATAGAGTTGATCATATAAATGAGAATGTTATGAAAGATGACATGTATCTCTGTGAGAGTGAACGTGTATGCTGCTTTAATTCCTCGCCTTTGGTTAATAATTCTCTCTCATAGATAGTGGAATGAGCCTCAAGACAGTGATGTATTTCCCCTGAAACTACATCACTATTTGGAAGCAGTTCCCTTACAAATTCTAAAGCCGGTCTCAACCAACCGGCCCCGGACTCTCCCAACCCTGGTGAACCCACAGGGCCTCCTATTGCTGAGCCTTATCATCCGTTACAAGAGGATGGAGAGAGGCTAAGGGAACTCAGTGATCGCCTTTCCTTCTATACTTTCAGGTGTCCCCTGCCCGAGTATATTTTCTCCGATATTATTGAGACCCAATTCCAAACGGAACTAAAGATAGAGGAAGCCCTTCGTTAGGGCAGAGTGCAAGACGCGTCTCTTTTTGAGAAAAGGCACCAGTTTAGGGGGGAAATCTTCTATCCGTTTGGGAAGCCATTATCCTTGGATACCTACTTGGACCACCTATCTCAGATACAGAACTATGGGACCCACCGCAGCCTGCCTTAGAAAAGAGTTTCGAAAGAGATTGATCGGCAGGACTTAGCGCTGGTCTTTGAATCAATCAAAAAAAGGAGATACTAGTAGAGCTCTTCTTTGTTAGCGGCATTCTCCCTTCTGTCTATTTGAATTATGGAACTTTCTCCCCGAGCTGCGGAACTAACAAGTCTATTAGAAAGTCGAATTAGCAACTTTTACATGAATTTTCAAGTGGATGAAATCGGTCTAGTGGTCTCAGTTGGAGATGGGATTGCACGTATTTATGGATTGAACGAGATTCAAGCTGGGGAAATGGTGGAATTTGCCAGCGGTGTGAAAGGAATAGCCTTGAATCTTGAGAATGAGAATGTAGGGATTGTTGTCTTTGGTAGTGATACTGCTATTAAAGAAGGAGATCTTGTCAAGCGCACTGGATCTATTATGGATGTTCCTGCGGGAAAGGCTATGCTAGGGCGTGTGGTCAATGGCTTGGGAGTACCTATTGATGGAAGGGGGACTCTAAGCAATCACGAGCGAAGACATGTGGAAGTGAAAGCCCCTGGGATTATTGAACGTAAATCAGTGCACGAGCCTATGCAAACAGGTTTAAAAGCAGTAGAGAGCCTGGTTCCTATAGGTCGTGGTCAACGAGAACTTATAATCGGGGACCGACAAACTGGAAAAACGGCTATTGCTTAAACCAAAAGCAACTGAACTCAAGGGCCACCTCTGAGAGTGAGACATTGTATTGTGTCTATGTATCGATTGGACAGAAATGCTCAACTGTGGCACAATTAGTTCAAATTCTTTCAGAAGCGAATGTTTTGGAATATTCTATTCTTGTAGCAGCCACCACTTCGGATCCTGCTCCTCTACAATTTTTGTCCCCATATTCTGGTGTGCCATGGGGGAATATTTTTGTGATAATGGAATGCACGCATTAATAATCTATGATGATCTTAGTAAACAGGCGGTAGCATATCGACAAATGCCATTATTGTTACGCCGACCACCAAGTCGTGAGGCTTTCCCAAGGGATGTTTTCTATTTACATTCTCGTCTCTTAGAAAGAGCGGATAAATGATCGGACCAGACAGGTGCAGGTAGCTTGACCTCCTTACCCGTCATTGAAACATAAGATGGAGATGTATCGGCCCATATTCCCACCAATGTGATCCCCATTACTGATGGAAAAATCTGTTTGGAAACAGAGTTCTTTTATCGCGGCATTAGACCTGCTATTAACGTCGGCTTATCTGTCTGTCGCGTTGGGTCTGCCGCTCAGTTGAAAACTATGAAACAAGTTTGCGGTAGTTCAAAACTGGAATTGGCACAATATCGTGAAGTGGCCGCCCTTGCTCAATTTGGCTCAGACCTTGATGCTGCGACTCAGGCATTACTCAATAGAGGTGCAAGGCTGAAAGAAGTACCAAAACAACCAAAATATGCACCACTACCAATTGAAAAACAAATTCTAGTCATTTATGCAGCTGTCAATGGATTCTGTGATCGAAATCCACTAGATAGAATTTCTCAATATGAGAGAGCCATTCCAAATAGTGTCAAACAAGAATTACTACAATCCTTTTTAGAAAAAGGTGGCTTAACTAACGAAATAAAGATGGAACCAGATACATTCTTAAAACAAAGTGCTTTAGCTTTTATTTAAATTGTATATGATACAAGGAAAGGATAAAGGTCTCTTAGGGGTACCACAAAGAAAAGAATCAAAATAGCTAAAAAGATTCCGCTTCCTTTATCATATATATGATATAGTAGATCACCTTTTTTTTTTAAGCAAAAAAAAAGGTGATCTATTGTTGTAGTCTTCTTGACATATCAAGTAAAGAGGGCGAGGCTCCTAGCAATGGGGGGAAAGGGGAGTGGGTAAGTGGGCTCCTTTCACTTGACTGGTTAGTTAGGAGTGATCTTTTTTCTACGATGTTCGAGATCTTTGTCTCGCAGAGGGTGAAATGAGATATTCATGGAATAAGGTCAGAGGCGTTGGACGGACCAGTTTCTTCTGATTCCAATGATAGATGGATGGTCAGGTCGGTAACATATGGATGGAGGACTTCTACAGGGTCTTCTCGTGCGCTCGACTAGCAAGGTGGTTTTGTAGGCAAACGAAATAAGTTTTTGGAGGCGAGCGGAGTGAGGCAATGAAATTGTTTAGGTGAAAGAAAGGAGAGAACGAGTGGAGTTTTGAGAAAGAGAATCATATATTTTCTCATTTCTTTTTCGTAGTAAGAAGACACTAAGACGCAACCACTACACACCACACACTCAGAAGAATAGCGTGGTCCTTCCCCCATTGAAAAGCCACGTATCCAGGGTTGACCACATCATCACTGTTTTATCAAGGTCTGGCCACGGTCTCAATTGGGTAATTGTTTAGTATGCCCAAGCTTTACAATAGCTGTGGATATTTTGAGTCCCTCAGAACGCAACTCCCTTATGAGTTGGAAGCCAAGACAAATGGATTCCACTTCATAGGTACCGTTCACCTTACGTGAAGGCTCTCTCAGAACACGTACCAAGCTTTTATTAGAAAGGAATAGAACAAAGAGGAGTGCTCCACTCCGAAAGAGAAGGAACGAAAAGAGAAAGCGGTAGTGAAAGAGACAAGGAGAAAGAAGGGGAAACTATGGGAAGAGCATCCAAGACGCGCTAAGGCAAAGGCATTGAGCTCAAACACAGGCTTAGTAAGCACAGATTCCCTAGAAAGAAATATTTCCTCTCTTAAAGGTGCTTTCTTCCTGTAATAGAAGTCAAACTCAACAGCTCTAGCCACTACTTATGCACTTCCAGTCCACCCAGACCGGTAGTAGCAGCAAGCCTACTTCTTATTGCACTTGAAGGAGGAATAAGACCAAAAAGAAGGAGAACTAACGACGGGAAGAGAAGATAGTTAGTTTCTAAAGGCTGAACCAAGAAAACCATATTGTATCGAACCATAGCGGGAGCGAGGAGCACATATTCTTTATTACTGACTTTTCGTAGTTGATTACACCAACAGGAGTAGGTGCTTGTGAGTAGGAGAACATTCTTTATTGCAAGATGTTCGTCCACTCGCCGCCTTCGGACAACTCAAACAAGAGGCCAAGAAGGACATTGTTGAAGGCTCACTGAGTGCTACTAGGTTAAAGGGTAACACTAGACTCACTCCACGGGAACTCGCTTTTTGGTTTGCTTCAGATTTGGCACTCATTCCCCCTCCCCTTCCTGGATTTCACGTTATTGTATGCTATGCTAGCCTATGATGGATGAAGGCCTTTCATTTTGGCTCTGTAGGGCTACCCTATGGTATAGGATGTTATCTCAAGGGCCTGGTTAGGCTCTTCTTGTTGGAGTATCCTCGCTCAGAGGCTAAAATGAATTCTCTCTTTTCTTTTGGGAGTGCCTGAAGAGACCTGCTTACTGGAAGGTACCATTCACAAAGAATGGTGAAAAGGTTACCTACCCTATGATCCTCCTTATCTTACAGAGGTTTACTACGAGCCATACCCAGTGGGATACATATTGCCCAAATTGAAACTAAAAGATGGGATGGGTAATCCATAAGATCATTTGGCGAGGTTTAGCCCTCAGCGTGGGGATCTTTCTGGAAATCAAAACTGGTTTTGTTGAGGAACGAAGTAGCTCATCGCTTACTCGCATTTATCTTGGTATACCCACCTGTGTGCCTCCTAATTTTGTGAAGTCCTTGGAGTATGTGCGATTTATTCAGGATCCTTGTCAAGAAAGAAGTCATTCCCTTATTCTTTATTTTATGTTAAAAAAGCCTGGACTCGAAGAGGGAGTCAATTCACGTACTTCACCATTTCCTGGGTCCTTATCTCCTTTCCCTGGTTCAGGGTATGGGTTCTTTCTCTATGTTTGAAAGTCCCGGTGTGAACTCCCCTACTGATCTGACTCCAGCAGATTCTCGAGAAGCCAATTCTCTCTCTCGATCTAGATCTACTTTACCGACAAGAACTCTTAATTAATTAGCAATGAGTTTGATTCACACTATGAAAAGAAGAGGAAATAGAATATTATATAGCCTATAGCTATAGGGCTAGGCTCCACTCCTTGCTCGAGCTACCAGCTTTGTTAGATTTCATTCCTATTGACTAATCCGAGTCCTTGAGAGCTTAGACGTCAGTGGGGAAGAACTCTGAAAGAATTTCATTGGCTCCTCCTCTCTTGCCTTCTTGATTGTATCCAGTTGAAATGGTTGCTGGATTTCCCCTAGTTCAAGCTCTAAGTCAAGCATTCACGCACCAAAGACCTATGACTATGCTCCTCAGCCTAGGAAAGAAAAATCCCATTTGCCTAATACGTACTACTATGCAACAGATGATTTATCTGCCCTTGTTCCTCCACCAGCTTCTTCTTGGCATCAAGCCAGCCCTTATTTCTTGCATCAACAGGCAATCCCGCATAAAAGAAAGGCTACTGACTTGGCTGATTCAACAAGGGAAAAAGGCATCCATTCAAACAGATCCCATTCATTTGTTGACACCAAAAGAAAGAAACCCTGGATCCTTCTTCTCTATCCATTCCTTTTTCATAATCATAAAGGATGGAAATGCTTAGCTTACTAAACCAGCAACAGCGGAGTAAGCTCCCATATCCGTGAAGGACTGCTTTCCAGCAGAGGAAAACTTCTCGTTGCTGAGCTTGCCATTAAATATTAAGATTCTGATTCTATAGCAGCTCCAATTCCTTCACTGAGAACGAGAAAGAAGTCTTATAGAACGAACAAGCACTAAAGAAGGGGGTGGGATCTCTCCTAAAAGAAAGAATTGACCTCGAGCCTGTACTACTCATTCTCCTTTTCCCGTTCCTG
This sequence comes from Capsicum rhomboideum, assembly GCA_031232105.1. Classification (NCBI taxonomy): domain Eukaryota; kingdom Viridiplantae; phylum Streptophyta; class Magnoliopsida; order Solanales; family Solanaceae; genus Capsicum; species Capsicum rhomboideum. The sequence goes on along the minus strand of CP124710.1, from coordinate 61,659,320 downwards.
ACCCTGAGTGTGGAGGGGTTAGCCTTGAGCCAGGTCTTGATTGTTTATTCCATTTTTTAAGTTTAAGCACTAGAATGGGAGTTACGGATATTCATTCCTAAACTATGTCACCGATTGGTGACCTGATCCCGCTAAGCAAGAACAACTACCGATACCAACTCTATCTTAATGACCGGTAAAGCCCTCTCTATAGGATATGGCACTTCACTGCTCGGAGAGGAATGAATTCTTCTCCTAATCATCTCTGCCTTTATTGTTGGTAAGAAAGAATTCAATTACGTTTGAGATTTTTCTCAACTGATTCCACTCAAGCAATAGAAAGAAAGTCTATCTCCTCTAATATCTAACTATGCTGAGTTTAATCAAGCTAAGAACTAGTCGACCTCCTTACTTCTTTACCGCTCCTTCCCCTCACCCTCAAGTCACGACCTAATGTAAGTTATTTCAGTATTTTTCGAGCTAGCATAGCAGCTGATATGGAATAACCCTTCTCTATCCTGGAGCCTAGAAAAGAAGAGTTCGATCTACGATACGCCATAAACATCCACCCCATCCCAAGCCTTGTTTTCTAAGCGGGCTCATAGTCCAAGCCTCTTAGTCTGAGGAAGGGTAACCCCATCGTGCTGGCTTGGCATGGAAGGACGGGTACCCAAAAAGTCTTTTTCGCAGCTTGGTCCGCGTAAGCTCAATGCTTATGGCTTTACCCAGAATTGTTACTCTTCTTACTATATTGTGGGACCGCGAAGAAAACCCACCACTGGAACTTGCTTTGCTCTTGCTCCGCTCGCTCCCACCTGTCTTCTTCCCACTATGGTGAAAGATCTTTCACCATAGCAGGAACCTCACTGACCTTCTCAGGCAGTTACTGATTTTTAGCTGGGGTCCCCACCAGCTTTACCTTCCCCCCTATTTTTCTTTTTTATATAAAAAATCAGATAAAATCAATCAGATAAAGCAAAAAAGGGATGTATGGCTGAGGGGAGGAGAGAAAGAACGTAAGCATGGAGATTCTGTCTATTGTAGGTTCGAGAATCTATGAAAGGACATCTAAGGCTAAGGTTACGAATTAAAGAAAGTCCATTACTGAGAGAAGTGGTGATCTTGTCTTGCTTGCTGGGAGAGAGAAAGCTTTCGAACCATCTTTTCCAGCCAGGTAGCAAGCGATCACTCAACAATGAATACTAACTGAAAGCGGTCGGGAATGAGTACCTATCCCTTACGGGAATCGAACCCGTGTCTTCGACATGAAAAGACGATGTCCTAACCACTGGAAGAAAGGGACCAAAAAGCCATTCTTCATATACCTCAGCTCCGAGAATAGAATTGGTTCATTTTCTTTCTATACGTATTTCAAGATTTTGTTTGTGTTCATGTTGGCGATTTCTGATGTGAATTCGGCGGGTCGTCCCCCCTTCCTACGGGTTCCCCCACCGACCCAGTGACACACCAACCACGCCCCTTCTCTTTCTCCTATCATAAAGGCCCCTGATCCCTTTATTTGTCTTTCATCCCTCCTAAATAAGTAAGACCCCACTCTTTCGAATTCAAAAAAAAGAGGGACCAAATGCCTGTTTGAAGTGGCGAAGGCCTATGCTACAGTAAGAAAAAAAGTAGGTTGAGGTTACGAAGTCACTTAGTCGAACTAAAAAACTCTAAAGAAAGGGAGGCTAAGGTTACGAAGTAAGGTAAGCTTGTTAAGGAAAGCTCAGGTTATGAAATCACTTAGCCGTTAATTAATTAAAAAATTAAAGAAGTAATGAGGCGTCGGTACGGAGTTGCGTCAGCTGTGGATATAGACTAGGCTAAGGGACGGAATTCATCTCTTCTATTTTCTTCACTTACACCTTACACTTTAGTTGAGTCTAACGAGGCTCAGGTGCGGAGCCTTCCACTGTGGACCTAGACTAAGCAAAGGTAGAACCCCATGGAAACTTTGCTGACTTTATCATCAACCTTGATTTCGCTAAGCTCAATAAGAACCCGGAATAGCGGAAATAGGTTCGTGTTCTGCTTCCAAAGTCAGTCGTCTGCAGTTCACACTTGGGTAAAAATGACTTTCCAGTGGTTCCATTCCTTCTTACTGTACTTCTGGGTCAACCCAACCCGAATGGGAAGAAGAGGGTCAGACAAACTGCGGTCCACTTTGTACGTTTGCTGAGCAAACCACTCAAGCATTTTATAAAAGAGAAGGGAACTTCTCACCCCGAGGGAGGTGGGAAGCTACCGCTTCTAGAATGAAAGCTTCTCCTTGACTTTTGTAGAGCGTATCGCTATTTTGAAATAAAAAAAAGGTTTATGGATGATGTAATCGGAATGACAAGTGGTTACGGTTGTGGAAAGCGGAGAAAGTCGGGAATCATCGGTTACCTTTTGAATCAAAGTAGCGACAAGCTGAGTATTATGACTACAGGGGGACAAGCAAAGCTTCGTAGACAGCTTTGCTTCCTCCTAACTTCTTTCCTGGCTTTTCGCTCCTCTCCTTTCAGTCAAGTTACTTCGCTCCTCTCCAACCAGTCAAGTGGCCCAAGGGCCACCTCTGGCGTGCCCTAGCTGAGCGGTCCTCGCATGCACAAGAAAGCAGATTAGCTCCCTCATTCTCTTAGTGTGCCAGCAGGCCTGGGCGAACGAGGTACGGTTATATTAGATGGAGGAGGACTGCGAACGTCCATCCCATGAAGCGCCAGGGAACCATGCATTCCTCCCGGGCTTGGCTCTCGCGTGTTCGTGATCCGATCAGATCTACCAGCGATCGGTTTACTGAACAAGGAGTTAAGCAAGGGCCAGGAGATTGATAAAAGAACCTGGACGAAGTCAGTCTTGTGTTCAATTCTGCGGTTGGAAGGATTTCTTTCTGCCATTTGTCTTTCCCTTCTCTCTCTTCTCCTAGCAAAGGTAGGTTCAAGTCAAACTTTTGGCTTGCGGGCTCAGGGACTGCAGTCAGCTGCTTCCCTTGTAGTCGTCATCTCGTTCTTGACAGATCCGATCGGGTGTTCATAATCTGGAGTAAAAGGATTTGAACTTTTGCATGCCGGTACCAAAAACCGATGCCTTACCACTTGGCTATACTCCATAGGCCTATTTTGGATGGTAGGAACGGGGAGAGGGGGAAGGGAAAAGCAGGGCTCGAAGAATGATCCGTGTAAGGATGCGAGGATATAGCAAGTAAGCAACAAGGTTCTACCCTTAGGACCAACTACAACAAGCTCGCGACTCTAATAGAAAGAAAGGGTAAGCTCTCTACTCTATCTGCTTGCAATGCTATGCCTATCAAAGTTGGCAAACGCTTTTGTAACCTTAGACTCGTTATGCTATTCGACCGAACTCGTTGTCTCCGTGTCCACAGAAAGTTGGTAACCTTCGTCACCGTCAGCAATTGGTACTCTCTTGATAGCTTCAATAGTTCACTGAAAGCCTTTGGTTTAATAAATCGCAACCCCTTCAGAAAGAAAGACATAATAGAATAATGAATTAATTAATAAACAAACATAATTCAAAAAAAAAAGGGTTGGTTAAGAACTATTGACTGTAAACCATAGCAGTTACAGTCACTCAATGGAGATGTTCGCCTTTGTTTGGAATGAAGATGGATGAATAGGCACTTGATCCTGGAACTGATGAAGTTCGGGTAAAACATGGAAGCGGTCACTATACTGGGGGGTGCAAGACATGACCGCGACTTAAGAAAAAAGTACCCTTGAAAAGACTAAAGGAACGGGGGAATGACAACCTATAATAAAGCACAGGATAATACGAGCCAGCCAGAAGAAGCAAGGATGAGATTACCAGATCCTGGACACAATCTTCCTAGAGCTGGAGAGCCACTTGACTGGTTGGAAAGGGGCCCTTGGGCCACTTGCCTCGCCTTTTTTTTTTGCACCTATCCTTCTTGCTTGCTTACCTATAGCTTTCTTGTCTTAGTGACTCTTCCTCTTTACTAGGTTTTTTTTCTGAGTGTTAAAATGATAGATTTTTCATTTGCCAATGAATTGGATCCGCCCCGATTCGATCAATAATGGGATTCTTGGCTAGAGAAAGGTTTTGTGACATGGACGCCCGGCCTAACTCGGTCGTTCGATTGGCCCACCTAACAGATGATGATATTCTCAATCGATTTGATCGAATTTCATTCTTTCTCACTATTCAGAACAGTGGAGTTTTCGATCAAGATCTTCTCGCCTCACCCGTTTGGGCTCTCAATCGAATTGGAACTTTTATGCGTAGGTAGGCTTTAGACTCAATCTAATAGCCTACCTATCGGGCGCCAATAAAAGAGAAAGTTTTTGCATGGGCTCATCATCTGATGCAGAACTGATGCGAGAGGGAGAAGCGAGGATTAATATCTTTTAAGAACCAGTGGAAAGGAAAGACTTCTTCCCTGCATTCAATCCTTTCCAAAAAAAAGTGTGTTTGGCCCCTTGGTAGTTTTCAAACAAATCCAATGTTGGGCCAAGCCTTGCCAGCCGGTAATAGCCAAAGGCATAAAAGGGGGAGAAAGGGAAGAGGAGATTAAGGATAGTCACTCCACTCCATAGATAGTGCACACAGATTCTTCTTTCATTTTCCATTCCTTTTAGGTCGAAAACGCGGGCTGCTAGTGGGGCTGTGCCTATTTTCCCTCTTCTTTTGCTTTACAACCGAAATAAGGAACCTTGGAATTCACCCTACCAGTCGATGAAAAAATGGGATTTGAGAGGTGGCTCTTGGGCCACTTGACTGGTTGGAGAGGACCACCAGCTAGCGGATCAGAAAGATTTGCATGGAATGTCCTACTCCTGACTGAGCTTTTTGATCAGCCAATCCCCTATTTCAGGGACATATGTGTTAGGTAGGCCCAGGGATCACTGATTAGTCGAATGAGCCCATCTCTCTGGCCTATCATTTGTTGGTCTATCGGGATGGCATCTCCTGCATCTCCTGCCTCTCTATGGGGGCGCCCTTTTTTTTTATACTAGTTTGCTGCTAGGAGTCCCTAGAGTCGAATTAATAATCAATAGAAGTCTCAATAGAAGTTGACTGACCTGGCTCTTCAATCGACGATCTACTTCTCCCTCTTAATAGCAAATGCCCATGCTTTGATTCGAAAGCCCTAGCCATCCCCAGCTATTCAGTGTCTGGTTCGATAGGACCAGGAAGAGAGGACTCTTTTTTTTCATCCTCCCTTCAGTCCAGTTTGAACCTGTCCTAACAACGAACACCTTCCTACTGCAAGGTGAGGCTCTGCCCTTCCCCTAGAATCCACTCCGGGTCGGAGGAGCAACTAGTCAAACTTCTTGAGCAGCCGAGATATTGAACAACGAACATTTGAAACAATTCCTTACCTCACCCTGAGATGAGAGGAAAGGTCGATTTGACTTGAATCCTAGACCTGATCTTGAATCCTACACCGGTTAATGATGCGATGAGGGAAGTTTTTCTTTTTTCATCAATGATGGCCCAGTCGAGGCTCGTCCATGCCCAATCCCAATGGGCCTTCGATTTACCCCTACCCTAGCTCTATAACCACCCGTCTTCCCCAGTCCTTGAAAGCCCTCCGGGGTCCTAGCCCTCTTTCTCCACTCGAGTCTAAAGTTCAGCGGCTTTCATCGTTGACGAACACCTGCGCTAATAAGATAAAGAAATTGAGAGTCTATACCTTGAATGAATCAGTAACAACGGATTAGTGGAATGAGGGATCAAGAGATAGATATGGAGGTAATGGCCTATCAATCATTGGTTGACCTTCCCTTGAACTAGTCACGGAGCTCTCAACTGAGTTGTTTAGGTTCTGAAATTCCATCTCTAGTTGGGGCTTTCGATTTGAAAAAATATGGTGCGGGTTAATCTCTCTCGACCAGTTCAGGTGAGAGGGAGGATGTAATTCAGCTCGAACGAAGTGAGAGGGCAGAAAGGGAAGCTCAACCTACAGGGAGAGGGAGGGTGATCGAGGGGACCCATACTTTCGATCTCTTCTCTATGGCGGGAGGTTTCTTTCGTATCAAGAGTGTGTTGGGGAGGCCAAGGAAGATGGATTGGATCGAGAGAAGATGCTTATGCCTCTTCTTTCTCGATAGGATTCTTATCATTTTCAGTCTACGGCGAAGGTGACAAGGGCGAGGAACCGAACATGTTCTACCCTCAACCTCCATCCATCATTAGTAATCTCAATTCGCTCTTCCTATTCACTAGTACATTGCGTGCTACAACTAGCAGCCCCTTGTATAGGTTGGGAAAAGGCTAGCGCGCTAGTGTGCAATGGCTGATGAAAAGCCAGCAACTTCTTAGGAGTCAGTTCCGCCCAAGGGCCCCTTTTCTTACAGTGGCTGAATGCCCCTTTCTTCTTATTAGTCAGATAGGTTTGGAACCCTATACAAGGGGCTGCTTGCTGCTCGCCCCTATTTCTAAAGTGGCTTATGCACTCCACTTGTTACCACTAAACGACGAAGCCAGGAGTGGAAGGAGGGACTTGAACCCTCAACCTCAGCCTTGGCAAGGCTATGCTCTACCATTAAGCTATTTTCGCCAGCTAGGGTAGTGGCGAAGCACTACTGAGAAATTCACGTATCACTTGATACGGACGACTTCTATTTTTTCACCGGACCACAGTCTTGACCTCCAATCGAGCTACAAACACGAGTAGATAGGCGATTAGGGGGGAAAAGGGTCGGTTGGGCCTACCTTTTCAATCAATCTCCGGCCGCTCAGTGCCGCTATTGGTGCAATTTGTAAGGAGTCTTGGTCTCGGCTAGGGCTTCATTTAATTCTCGTAATGGGAATGAGTGTACCACAAGACCAAACAAGTTGCTCCCTCGCCTCGCAGCGACGACATCTGTCTTTTAAGTTAAGTCATTTCCTAAGACACCTCACGAACTTCTTACTGGGGCAGTACTATAATAGGCATTTGCTAGTGTTTAGATGCATGTGTTTTGTTCATATTCCTGCGCAGTTAAGAGAAAAATTATCCCCAAGGCAACCACTTGTGTCTTTCTTGGATATGCTCAGTCGGGGTATATATATGCTATGACGTGAAATCCAAGAGAGTCGATGTATCCTTAATGCTCTCTTTAATAGGGTCACCTCATATTTTTCTTAACCTAATTAATCAGCCCCGGGGGAGAATAATGATGGAGATGTATTGTGTCCTTCTCCTGTTCATCAACACGAACCTCATTCTTTTGCAGTTGATGTTACGGATTAGCCTCACTTTTCAGGCCAGCAGCTTTGCTCAGCATTTTCTACCGTCTATCAGCCTGTTCAGCTGACCTCAGAGGATTTCTGTCACCCGGAACAACATGTTTATTCTCGGCGGCGATTATAGTCTCATTCCTAGGGCCAGGCTACTCTAGAAGATAAGCAGTCTAGCCCAGTTGTTTCCCTTCCAGTCGCTTCCTAAAATTATGGATCTCGCTCTTAGCTTCGTCGATCCTCTCAAGTTTCTTATCCTGTTGAAGGCTTATGAATCATTTTCCCCAAAAGATCGAGCTTTCCTCATCTCAGTTCAATCTTCTCATGAACCTGAATCATTTGCTGAAGCCTCCAATCATTCTTGCTGGAGAGATGCTATATAGGAAGAAATCAATGCCCAGGAAAAAAATAATAAGACTTATTCTCATTGCTTGCAGGGAAAGAAGCCATTGGCTGCAAGTGGATTTACAAGATCAAGCATAAAGCAGATGGCTAGGTAGATAGATACATGGCTAGATTAGTAGCTAAAGGATTCCTTCAAGAATATTGAGTCGAACCCCTTTCCTTACAGTCAAGTGGCCTAAGGGCCCCCTTTAGAGATAGGGAAAACATTTGCTTTAGGTTGCTAAACACCATTCGTGGCATTCTTACCTTGGCTGCAATTAAAAGGTGGCCTGATTTCAATTTGACGTGCATAATAGAATGCCTTTCAACAACATAAGGGAAGGGGGAAAGAATAAGTTTCTATTCAGTCTCCTCCAACTCCAAGCTTCTCTTCTCCAAGGAATCCTAACTTGGTATGCAAGCTCAAGAAATTGATTTATGTTACGGCCTTCGTCAAGCTAAAGCAGGCACAAGAGCTTGGTTTGAAAGGTGACAACAGCATGTATAAGAGCCAAAATAGGAGTAGAGGAAGGAGCCAATTTTCAAATAAGTAAATCGGATCATTCAATGCTTATAAGTAGGTCGACATCAGGTATTGTACTTCTTCTGCGTGGATGACATTGCTTTCTCTAGTAATGACTTAGCTTCGATAAATGAGCTTAAGGGAAGATTAAGAACCCAGTTTGATATGAAGGTATGGGGGAGATCAAAAGGGAGTATGTTAGTCAAATATAGGGCTCTCATGGGGGTGTAGTCGTCTTGTTATTGGTAGGTACGACTATGTGAGTTGACAACAATACACCGCGGTATGTGTGAGTCAATATTTTACATAGTGATCCGAAGGAGCAATTTGAATTACTGCAGACTGGTTTCCTCCCATATACCCCCGCTGATGCCTATTTTCTACCATTAAAGAAAATAGAGAAAACTGCTAATCCCACCCACGTCGTAAACGGATGCCCTACCTGATCCATTTCAAATCCAGCCGAAGGTCTTCGAGCCTTGTTACGGACTAAAGTCCTAAAGAAAAGCGACCCCAATCCCTCCCCAGCCCAGGTCAAAGGTCTTCCCGCCCTTTTTTTTTCAGGGGCAGAGTCAAGTTTCTTACGGTCAGCAAATCAGCCCCGCATCATATCGATAGCAATTCAAATCACCTCCCCAAGCCTGCCTAACCTAATTGTGTGTGAATCAATCGTGACAAGTCGACCGATCCATAAAGAAAGCACCTGTAGATAGAAGCCATTTGTTGATCGGTGGACTAATCCTCAATGCCGTTTAGGCTCTCCAGTTAAGTCGGTGGTCCGCTGCCTTTCTTTCCCATGCCTGAGATGGCCTTATGGGTAGCAGCCTCCCACAGAGATGTACTTGTGGTCATCTTCTATTCTGTTTGTTGGAAGGTTCGTTCAGATCTCTTCTCGGGTCAACCCACTCAATATTCGAGAGAGGGTAGGCTTTTGGCGGCCGCAGAGACGGCGGATAACGCAGCGGATAATATGTACTTGGAAATAAGCAGATCATAGATAAGTTTTTTCATGCCTCAACTCTCCCTCGGCTCGTTCGAAAATCATGGTAGTCTTTTCATGGAGATTATTGGGAACGGAAATGTGTCTGGGTTAAGAAAAATGAGAAAACTGCCTTCTATCTGTTGCCATGGAATGTATAGGTAGGGATTGTTTTATGCTTGGAAATCCCGTTCCGCACTCTCTATCCCATTTTTTGGGGGTGCCCATGAACCGCTTTTTCGTATTCGTGTTCGCCTTCGCTCCGCACCTTCCCTTCCACACGGAAGGATCATGGGGTTCTCCCAACATACATATCCGGGGGTGCAACTGTTTAGTAGGCAAGGATCAGAATGGGCGGATCCCAGGTTGAATTCCTGATCTATTCGTGTCACTCCCCGAATCCCAACGAGGCGTGATTGGCACTCGTAACCGATAAGGCCCGAGAGAACCAAGCTTTGCTTCTATTCGTTCATATGCATGTCATAAGAAACACCATTACCACGTAAGGAGTTGAAAATACTAAAAACAGAACTCATGGGACATGTGATATATATATATATATATATATAAACATATGTGAAACTTGGCCGTTGAGGCCATCAAGTCAAGACATCATGTGTTACCTTACATCCATACACCCACATACGTCTACAAAAGCCTTTAACAAATGCATTTACCAAAACCAACTGAAATTCGGGACAAGTCCCCGCTTTATACACTATGTAAAATACCAAAATATATGAACAAATGTGACTCGGAGAAGCCCCGAACTAACTGGAGCTAACCAATGATCCGTACACAACTGGTAACTTATTGGGGAGGCCTACTAGTACCTGCGCCTGTAGCAAGTAAAGTAAATTCCCCAAGAGGGGTCAGTACGAAGAATGTACTGAGTATGTAAGGCCATATGAAACTTGTAAGATATGAAAATATGCCAAGAACTCAAGTTCAAATGCATAATCAATATAGATAAGTCACAATGTAGATGAGTCACTATTCTGTACTTTGGAAACCACGTATGTTGCTTTCATTACATTATTTGTATCTTTACTTCCTTGATTATTCATCTTTGCCTTTGACCTGTGATACCCGGGCCCCGACTGAACAGTGGGTTTTAAACATAACATAGCGTTATGTTGGGATCGGCTCGAGCTAGGCTTATGCCCCTAGAGCTGCCACCCTATGAAGCAATGTATATATCAGGATCAGCTCGAGCTAGGTTAGTACCTCTAGAGCTGCCACCCATACAATATTTTAGGTTTGGCTCGAGCTAGGTTATTACCCCTAGAGCTGCCCCCTGTCAGGATCGGTCGGAGCTAGGCTTATGCCCCTAGGACTACCCCCTGATCAAACAACCCCGGGATCGGCTTGAGCTAGGCATTTTGCCCCCAAAGATTCCACCCATACTTGATCATTGACCACATATTCATTACTTTGTTTATTACTTTGAGATTGATATCTTTACTTGTGAGAAATTGGTAGATTCACTTGTATATTACTTCTTTCATTACCTTTGAGAGATTGATACTATGATAGGCATAAATTTATATGAAACTTTGGACCAATAATCAATGAGTGAGAGACATATGAATAGAAATTGTTGGAAACATAGACTTATTGGAAACATAACACCACTGGAACCATTAAAAAATAACCAATGAACGAGACACATGAGTATAACCACTATTGGAACTTTGGAACATAACATTGTTGAGCTTTTGGAACATTCTTCATGAATATGAGACATGTGATTCACCATTGATCAATGAGTAGGAAACATGTGCTAATGATAATTGATAACCGGGTATAGGATACCTTGGGAAATTTCGCAATAGGACAAGTGTAATGTCAATGTGATTTCTATTTGCTGCAGAAAGATACGGACAGAGTAACCTTACATACCTTGTATTCTCAATACGAATATACAATCCTAGAGGTGCATACAATAGTCCCGCTCCTTCTTTATGTGTCACTCCACAACACAAATATATAATGGGATTCACATTAACCATCAACTACTTTACAAATGCATATAACATCAATGAGTTACATGTTTGCCTTTAAACATGCCATTTCCCCTTGACAAAACCATTGATGAAATTATTATTCCAAAAATCCCCAAATATTCCATACATTGACCAATACAGGATAATCAATATATTTCACCACAACACTTCTCCTTTACACTTTCTTATCCACACCACATCACAAATAATCCATCAAATTACCTTAATACACCTCATAGCACATATCGGCCAAAATCCCACAATTTACACTTTTATAAAAATAACAAGTTTAGGAACATAATCACACCATACATGTTGATATTTCACCCATACCATGCATTTTCACCAAAACCACAAGTCACTTTTCAAGTTCAATTCACAAAAATGGCACATCTTGAGAAAAAGCAAAAGTTCACTATTCAACACCTTGCTAACATAACCACTATGATATACATAGCCTCTCATGTACATAATATATTAAATCACAAGAATAAACACTTACCAATACTTGTAGGATGATGATCTTGCCCATCCCAAAAAGGCATGTGTGTTTTAAGAAATAAAGATCTGATTTGTGGTGGCTTTATATAATCCCTCATGCTCATCTCTATCCATCCAATTAGTCAAAAATGTCGTGTTTACTTGTCAACACAAGAATGGGTCATTTGACCCTTTTGGGCCTCTTATTTTGGCTCATTTTGGGCTTTAAATTGGGCCCAATAACATATATCAACTTTTCCCACCAAATTCCATGTATAATTCACCACATATCTCATGTTTAAATAATTCCATAATATCACAACAATATTCTCTTACGAGATTCTCATTCATCGTCTCAATCGCAAAAATAGAAATTCTAGTCGCCCATGGCTTCCTTGAAAATTTTTGATAACTACTTGTGTTTCATGGTTTGATAATGTAAAAGTATGTAGGAGTGTATTGAGTTATTGGAAGCTTTAACAACACTCAAGGAACTCCAAGGAACCAAAAGAAACCATATAGGAATCGACATAGAATTGCGTTGCGAAACGGGCACGGAAGGGCACAATCTTTGTGCCTTGCTCCACTAGCTGCAAAGCAAGCTTGTGGCGCAGTAAATGACACCCCTATGAATCATATCCTTTTGCCACACCCCCTAAAACAGGGAGTGGCGCAAGTCTTGGTACTTTGCTGAATTTTTCGGCCACTTTTTCCAACACTTGCATATCATCCAATACCCTATCAAAACACAACAAAATACTTACTTAGTGATCTTAATAATAAATTAATCATGACTCCAAGTCACCAAATGAGGTTGTAATATGTACGGGGTATTACACAAATTCCCCACGAACTCACAAAACACCTCCTATGAAGGTCTAATCGCATGTATGTGGGAAAATTTCAATTTTCTTGTCATTAGTATTACCAAATACATACTTATATCTCTCGACACCTAAGAAAACATTATTCAACATCATAAAGTAGGGTTGGCAAGGTACGGGGTGTTACTTTCTTCCCCCCTTAGAAATATTCGTCCTCGAATGTTAGTAACATTGTCTCATTGTAACAACTTAAGTCGAGGTGAGTCCTTCACTTTATCGTATACACATAACACTTGTAAAGACTTACTTATTATGACTCCAATTCTGTATCTTGAACTTTTCTTTCATGTACAACAATTACAAGTACTTTAGATTCCATTATTTCTTTGGATTCCTTCGTAATTTCTTCTACGTGCTAATTTCTCCAATGTTGCCTTTACGGAAGCTAATCCTTTATTTCTTATTTCTTTCTCTAACTGATCTAGAATAGTAAGCAGTACCTGTTCACATGTGAGGTCTTTTGTAACTTGTATAGCTCTACTGGGAGCAATACGAGATAACCACATATACACTATCAAAGCATCGAATATAAGATACTGAATGAACTGTGAAGAGTTTTTGGGCTAGTGCTAATAGATATACAATTTACCCAAATCTTTGGACAACTTCTCTTTCTTTCCGTATCTCATTATATATTTTTTTCTATTGGTGACACTGTCAAAAATACCTAATTACCTATGACACATTTAATTCTCTTCTACTGCTATTGGCATATGATTTGTATTGGCTCTGGGCCATTTGTAGCTACTGTTATAGCACCTTCACTTCCTCTATAGCTTGACGAACAAAATCTGACCCGAGCAAGGTAAATTTTATTAGCGGTAACCCATCCAATTGATCATCTACATTTTTCTTTCATATAAGGTGCCTTTTGATACTTTTACTATAAACAATTTCAATAAACGATAGATGTTCATCCCAACTACCTTTAAAGTCCAATGTACAAACTCGTGGCATATCGTTAAATGCTCATATAATACGCTCTATTGTCCATCCATATGAGGATGACAAGCCGTACTTACATCTACCTGTGTACCCATGCTTTACTGAAAGGACTTTCAACACTGTGCAATAAAGTGAGCTCTCCTGTTTTATATAATAGTGAATGGAATCCCATGTAATCGTACTATCTCTGTAACATACAACTTTGCATAATGTTCAGCTATATCAGTGGTCCTAACTGGTAAGAAATATGCTGACTCCAGAAGCCTGTCAACTATTACCTATATGGAATTAACCTTCGCAGTGTACGAGGCAACCCTGTGATTAAATCCATTCGTATTCCACTTCCAAACTGGAAGGGTAATACATTGCATAAAACATATAAATTTTGATGTTATACTATTAATTAGTGAACGCTTGGACAGTGAGCTACAAGTTCTACAATGTGTTTTTCATGTAACCTTACCAAGACCCCTCTGCTAAACCATGGTACCTTTTGGTTGCTTTCGAATGAATAAAATACCGTGAATGATGTTCTTCCGTCATAATTCATTTCAGCTCTTTAAATCGTCTATACCCAGTACACACAATCTACTTTGGCGTTAAGGTTCTCCCCCCTGGGGTTTGCCCAAATACCTTCATCGAACTTCGCTGTACACATTTTTTTTTTCCATTGAACTAAAATTATGACTTACATAGTGCTTTTTCCCTTATTTCAGATGTCAATGAAAATTCTGTCACATTTGACACTATAATTCTTCCATCTGGAGTTCCAAGAAAAAAAAAACCCATATTGCTTCATTGATATAGATTTCTTGACTATATCTTTCTTTTCTGTGAGCTGGCCATTCATACTTTCTACTGCCTTGCAGCTTAATGTATCAACTACCCCATTTGCTTTTCCCGAATGATACAAGATACCAATGTCCTAATCTTTTAATAGTTCAAGCCACCTTTGCTACCTCAGATTTAAGTCTTTCGGCTTAAAATATAGTACATTTTCTTATGAACAGTATATATGTCAGTATGAATCTCTTAAAAATAGTGACACCATAACTGTAAAGCAATATCGCAACTGCTAGTTCAGGATCATGTGTTTGGTAATAATTTGTTTTCTCATGGGACCGAAATTATCGTGAGGCATATGTTATTACCTTATCATGCTACATCAATACACATCCGAGGCCAACCCCGGAAACATTACCATACATTTCATATCATTCTTATGCCTTCGGGAGGCACTTAAAACTGGTGTGGAACTTGGAAACTTTTCTCACATGCATCATTCTACTGGAACTTGATTGCCTTGTGTATAAGCTTTGTTAAGGGTGTAGGGATAGAAGAAAATCCTTCAACAATTCTCCTATCATAATCAACCAACCTAAGAAAACGATGGATCTCTATAAGCATCGTAGGCCTTAGCCAATTGTTTATCATTTCTATCTTTCGCGTAGCAACTTTCATTTCTTCATCCGATACAATGCATGGTCCTCTTGTGATTTTGAATACCTTCACCGAAAATGGTCACACACACATTGAAAAGTGTCTTGATCACCTTATTTATTAAACCCATAACAACTACAGGTGCATTCGCTAGCCCAATTGACATACTAAGAATTCATAATAACCATACCATATTTGTAATGCTGTCTTGGGTATATCACCATCATTCATTTTTTTTTTCTCATTTAATCATCATTTGTTTCATCCTTTCATCATTCATTTCACCATTTTTTTTCTAACCCCGTAACTGATCAAACAAATCGTCAGCTCTCGGGAGGGAATATTTCATTCTTAATTGTCATCTTATTCAGTTGCCGATAATCGACACACATTCTCAATGTACTGTCTTTCTTTTGTAAAATTAACACTGTCGGGGCCATGCTATATAAGGAAATAAAAATAGATTGAGTGCTTGACGTTATACTAATACTAGCTCACACATCGAGGAATTTACTTACCACCAGAACTGGTTGAAGAGTTTGTGGCTTCACATCAGTATCTTTCACTCTTACTAAGTGACATATGTATCCCTTAGAGTATCCTTTTCTTTGCTTTAAGATAGGGAATAAATTTTCCTCTTAGTGCCCCCACATTTCACTGGCCATTCAAAACATTCTTTTAGGGAAAACGACAATATAACTTCTTAGTTTGGCAATCTACTATGACACAATCCCTTTATAACATCAAAATCCACTATTTCCTGCTCAATAAGATCAACCAGTGTCCCCTGACCACAAATAATTACTATGCACTTATGATATACTCTTTTCACTACAATAGGTTCACCAACTAATATATGGACTTCATGTGACATAACTAGTAATTTTGGTGTTCTTTTGAATTTTTCAGCAATTAAGGAAATAACAGATGCTCTATGGGTCAATCAATAAGTATACAGTACCTGTAGCTACATCAGGAGAAGCCTCATTTGGTGACCCGACATATCACATCAATAACAACATTTGGCCCCAACCGACATTCACTTAGACGATAACTTCCGCAGCACTAACACGGCTGACGAGGAGACTTCGATTGGTTCCTACTTTCTACGTTCTTGTAATTGATACCCCATTGTCCATGAATCCTGAATATCACTTCTTTGCCCAAACTGATTGTCTCTAAACCCTTGGGATCGAGGTAGAACATTTACTATAGACTAAGAAAATAATGGTCTAGGCGGTCCGTTAAACACCCGGACGCCATGAACTGTCCCTTAGGTCTAGCCCTCTTCGACGACCCTTCTTCAAATATGTGTATATTTTTCTGTTGCCTCGGAGCTTTTACTATCTGTGAAAAAATCCTATATTCTGACTATATCAATATCTCTTTTCAAGGTCGCAATAATACAATCCATTTGTCCATATACCGATGCACTTCTATCATTCATAATAGTTACCACTTTTGGACTATACCTAGACACAGAATTAAACCGAAGATTGTACTTTCTGACACTCATAGTCCTTTGGCAAAGATTTAACAATTGATCTACATGAGCTTTTCGGACCTCATATGGGAGATACTGGTCAAGGAATGTCGTTTTAAATTCCTCCCAACTAACTGAAAGTACATTAATACACAGTCATATGCATATCGTCTAGATCCCTTTTGATTTGGTCTATAAAGTCCTGTGGATCTTCATTCATATCCGACTCGGTGGACGTGGGAGGGTTTAATTTCAGAAAATCCTATGTTGGACGACTAGCTTCCCTAGCCGTACCATCATCACTCATCATTGGGCCAGCTCGCCCATGACATTATACAACAACTATATGAGTCAACATATGCACTACCTTTCATAAATCCTGTTCAGTGGCATTTATAGGTGGTTTTGTGGATACTTCTCTACTTTTGTTGGCTAAGTGAAACCCGTATTACAATTTCCATGTTATTCCCCACCTTGACTAGCTTAGTCAGGTGGTGATTTATTCATTTCTTCTTCAGCAGGCATATCAACCTGCTCACCTTTGCTCTTATCTTGTCTGATACTCAGCATTTGACTATACAAACTAAAACCAATGTCAATACGTACATATGTGTCCAGCTACAACTTTGTCTCTATTGTACGATCTAGAAGTGAAGAAAAGAAACAACTCCTAAATGTCCCGTAGCCTCCTTCTTATCAATGTGGCGCGCAACACATCGATAAGTAAGACTCTACTCAGACACGGCTTTCTAGACACCCATAGAACAACCCGCACTGATACCACTTTTGTCACGCCTCGAATCCCAACAAGGCGTGATTGACACTCATAATCGATAAGTCCCGAGAGAACCAAGCTTTGCTTCTATTCATTCATATGCATGTCATAAGAAATACTATTACCACGTAAGGACTTGAAAATACTAAAAACGGAACTCATGGGACATGTGATATATATACATATGTGAAACTTGGCCGTTGAGTCCATCAAGTCAAGACATCATGTGTCACCTTACATCCATATACCCATATACATCTACAAAAGCCTCTAACAAATGCATTTACCAAAACCAACTGAAAGTCGGGACAAGTCCCTACTTTATACATTATGTATAATACCAAAACATATGAACAACTGTGACTCGGAGAAGCCCCGAACTAACTGGAGCTCACCAATGATCCGTACACAACTGGCAACTTATTGGGGAGGCCTACTAGTACCTGCGCCTACAACAAGTAAGGTAACTTCCCCAAGAGGGGTCAGTACGAAGAATGTACTGAGTATGTAAGGCCATATGAAACTTGTAAGATATGAAAATATGCCAAGAACTCAAGTTCAAATGCATAATCAATATAGATAAGTCACAATGTGGATGAGTCACTATTCTGTACTTTGGAAACCATGTATGTTGCTTTCATTACATTCTTTGTATCTTTACTTCCTTGATTATTCATCTTTGCCTTTGACCTGTGATACCCAGGCCCCGACTGAACAGTGGGCTATAAAGATAACATAGCATTATGTTGGGATCGGCTCGAGCTAGGCATAATGCCCCTAGAGCTGCCACCCTATGAAGAAATGTATATATCGGGATCGGCTCGAGCTAGGTTAGTACCTCTAGACCTGCCACCCATACAACATTTTAGGTTCGGCTCGAGCTAGGTTATTAACCCTAGAGCTGCCCCCCCGTTAGGATCTGTCCGAGCTAGGCTTATGCCCCTAGGACTGTCGCCTGATCCAACAACCTCGAGATCGGCTTGAGCTAGGCAATTTGCCCCCAAAGCTGCCACCCATACTTGATCATTGACCACATATTCATTACTTTGTTTATTACTTTGAGATTGATATCTTTACTTGTGAGAGATTGGTAGATTCTCTTGTATATTACTTCTCTCATTACCTTTGAGAGATTGATACTATGATAGGCATAACTTTATATGAAACTTTGGATCAATAATCAATGAGTGAGAGACATATGAATAGACATTGTTGGAAACATAGCCATATTGGAAACATAACACCACTGGAACCATTAAACAATAACCAATGAATGAGACACATGAGTATAACCACTATTGGAACTTTGGAACATAACATTGTTGAGCTTTTGGAACATTCTTCATGAATATGAGACTTGTGATTCACCATTGATCAATGAGTAGGAAACATGTGCTAATGACAATTGATAACCAGGTATAGGATACCTTGGGAGATTTCGCAATAGGACAGGTGTAATGTCAATGTGATTGCTATTTGCTGCAGAAAGATACGGACAGAGTGACCTTACACACCTTGTATTCTCAATATGCATCTACAATCCTAGAGGTGCATACAATAGTCCCGCTCCTTCTTTATGTGTCACTCTACAACACAAATATATAACGGGATTCACATTAACCATCAACTACTTTACAAATGCATATAACATCAATGAGTTGCATGTTTGCCTTTAAACATGCCATTTCCCCTTGACAAAACCATTGATGAAATTATTATTCCAAAAATCCCCCAATATTCCATACATTGACCAATACAGGATAATCAATACATTTCACCACAACACTTCTCCTTTACACTTTCTTATCCACACCACATCACAAATAATCCATCAAATTACCTTAATACACCTCATAGCACATATCGGCCAAAATCCCACAATTTACACTTTTAGAAAAATAACAAGTTTAGGAACATAATCATACCATACATGTTGATATTTCACCCATACCATGCATTTTCACCAAAACCGCAAGTCACTTTTCAAGTTCAATTCATAAAAATGGCACATCTTGAGAAAAAGCAAAAGTTCACTATTCAACACCTTGCCAACATAACCACCATGATATACATAACCTCTCATGTACATAATATATTAAATCACAAGAATAAACACTTACCAATACTTGTAGGATGATGATCTTGCCCAAGAAGAGGACTTAGTGTTTGAGAGTTTGATAGAAATATGTTGGAAATATCCCCCAAAAGGCATGTGTGTTTTAACAAATAAAAATCTGATTTGTGGTGGCTTTATATAGGCCCTCATGCTCATCTCTATCCATCCAATTAGTCAAAAATGTTGTTTTTACTTGTCAACACAAGAATGGGTCATTTGACCCTTTTGAGCCTCTTATTTTGGCTCATTTGGGGCTTTAAATTGGGCCCAATAACATATCTCTACTTAGCCCACCAAATTACATGTTTAATTCACCACATATCTCATGTTTAAATAATTCCATAATGTCACGATAATATTCTCTTACGAGATTCTCATTCGTCGTCTCAATCGCAAAAATAGAAATTCTAGTCGCCCATGGCTTCCTTGAACATTTTTGATAACTACTTGTGTTTCATGATTTGATCATGTAGAAGTATGTAGGAGTGTATTGAGTTATTGGAAGCTTTAATAACATTCAAGGAACTCCAAGGAACCAAAAGAAACCATATAGGAATCGACGTAGAATTGTGTTACGAAACGGGCACGGAAGGGCACAATCTTTGTGCCTTGCGCCACTAGCTGCAATGCAAGTTTGTGGCACAGGAAATTACACCCCTCTGAATCATATCCTTTCGCCACACCCCCTGAAACAGGGAGTGGCGCAAGTCTTGGTACTTTGCTGAATTTTTCGTCCACTTTTTCCAGCACTTGCATATCATCTAATACCCTATCAAAACACTACAAAATACTTACTTAGTGATCTTAATCATTAAGTAAACATGAATCCAAGTCACCAAATTAGGTTGGAATATGTACGGGGTATTACACAAATTCCCCACGAAGTGACAAAACACCTCCTACGAAGGTCTAATCGCATGTACGTGGCCAAATTTCAACTTTCTCATCATTAGCATTACCAAATACATACTTATATCTCTCGACACCTAAGAAAACATTGTTCAACATCATCAAGTAGGGTTGGGAAGGTACGGGGTGTTACAATTTGTTTCAGCCTTAGAGGATTGAGCTTTTTGAGAGCACCGCACTGCGATTGAATGGAAGATTTCAATGATGAAGAGAAAAGTCTAGTTATCTTTTCATTTGAAAGGGGAATGGATGTCTTATTGAGAGTGATTATAGAAAAACCTTTTCATAGAGGAGAGCGATAGGCCGGTTTGAAGAGCAAGCTTGAAAATAAATGGAGAGGTCATTCATAGCAGAAAAAGCGCTCACTCACTCGTATCTGAAAAGTAGGCGGGGGGCTCTCTATCCTGAAGATAATATTTTTTTCATTCTTAAAAGCCTTCTTTCATAGATAATCAGTAGTATTCCTCTCGCTATCTATTCTGAGTAAGAGGGGGAGGACTTTATGTGACTACTATTATACCTCCAACCTCGAGAGACTCTACAATCATTATGAGCGGATAACCCTTTCCCTTCCCTTCTATAGAGAGGTTTCCCCTTTCTCCCCTGGTACTTCACTCACTCCCAGTGCCTACCATTTCTATATACTTTTGAAAAAAGAGAGGTAGTCGCAGCAGCAGAAGCACCCCTAAACCCCTGAGATCACTCGACCCCGATCGGCCAATCTCTTGTCATTGCTATCTCGTGCATGAAGGGTTGCTCATTCTTCCCAAACATCCCCATTTTTTAGGTCATTAGTCAACAGCTCCCTGGACAGTGAAATAGGGGTGACTTCACATTGTTCCTGACACGCCTATCTTTGTTTTAGGGAAATCCTCTCCCCGTTCAGGCGGATGCCGCACCTTGCGCTTGTGAATGAGTGTGATATATACCTCTTTGCTCAGCACGGGACTGTGTACCCCAAAAATGGAAGCTGCATGTCTTCGCCTGCTCCCAGTTCATGGTGGAATCCATTGAATGCGTTGGTAAAGCAGGAGATTACGATCGAAAAACGGAGGTTTCCGCTAGGCGAATAAGCTCACAAAATATCCTAACTCTCTATGTGCAAGAAGCAAGGGTGCAGTTGCTGTGCGAATGCCGGTCTTACCTTCTATTATATTAGTAAAGGGCCTTTAGCCTTGACTAATAAGATATATAGGACTTTTCCCTTTACTAGTAAGAGGCAAAGATCATCAGCCTTTAGTCATCTATCTTGCTACCTACTCCTTTTGCAAAAAGGCTTTGGGGATAAGATCAAACTCGAGAAATAGTATACTTCAAGGCTGCAGGGAGTACTACGCTCTGCAGGTGGGCACCACTATTTATCATGTCAAGACAGAATTTTGGTTTGTTTTTGAAGGTGATCAAAAAGATTCGACGAAAACTAGGCATACATTCGAGAGAGAGAAGGATTAGTTCATGTATGGGTCAAGGGGATGGGTGACCTGAACCCTCTTTCTCCGGTAAGGTCTATCTAACCTCTGTTGTCTTGCTATAACCTAGTCTTACTCGCTCTTACCTCCCTGCCTGTTTTCCTTTCTTTCATTTTTGAGAATACCTGTCCTGTGGCCTCTACTCTCGTTCGGGCCCCGAGAATCCCTTGCTTTTGGCTGAGGTTTTATTTACCTTTTTTCATTCCCCCCCTCAAAACACGAAATTCACAAACCCTACTGGAATGGAATGACAACAATACCATAACAGATATACTTACCGACAAGAGAGAGCGAGACTGACCTACCCAAGAGAGAGAACGCAAGAGTGACTCACCCCTATCACAACAAGGCTGGAAGAAAAGAATTTACCATGGCCTTATTTATCAAGCTCGAGACTAGAGGACCATTTTAGGAATTTGAGGTATCGCTTGTAATAAGGATGAAGTCTCATTCATATAGTAATGTCCCTAGCTTGCGCCCTATTTGAGACTAAGGCAGGTTTGGAACCCTGTCCTATCACCTTTATCAAATCCCTAGCTCTCTTCCTTAGTGCAACTGCCCTATTCCTACCATGGGAATATCTATCTTTCTTTTTTCTTTCATATCTATAGTTTTGGATATAAAAGAAGACGGTCTCGTATATGAAGAAAGAAATTATTGACGTTAGTAGACTAATCTATTCATTGGTAGGGCATTTCTTCCTATGACCGCCTTTCTTACCAAAAAGCTAACCCAATAAAATTCGGGTTTTTTCTAGACTAGACCTTCGGGATTGTTTTAAGGTTCATACATGCATTGATCCAGTCGAAGAACCTACTCTAGAGAGACTACTCCGCCTAGCCTATCTTCCTGCCCGCCCTCGGTTCTCTATGCTCGGTTCCACAATCAATCCCAGATCCATCTATTTGAGAGAGGTCCAATTCCGCGCTCTTCTAATTGCTTAGAAGTAGAAGTGCTTACGCCCCTTTACATCTAGGGCTCATCGAAGCCCTATTCTGTGTATATTCAGGAACAGGGCTATCAAATGGTCGACTGCGAAACCCATCAGGGTTCCAAAATTATATACTATTACGTTGCCCTCGATCGGCGATCGTTCAACGGACTACTTTTGCGATGGCTGTCACATGAAGAAGCTCAGCAAGCCTTGCAAAAAGTACATGCTTTACTAATTAAGGGCATAGTAATAGTTATTTGCTGGGTTGGTTTTTCTCTCTACCTTCTCACGGTGGGATGGAAACAAGAGAGGTCAACTGCAGTCGAAGCCAAAAGACGGGGCCGAGAATCTGTGATCGATCCGAAGAACCACTCCCAGATACGATTCTACTCCCCCTTCGTACTACCATGAGATTCTTGCCCGACTTTCTTTCGGCTTAAGAAGGCTTCGGTGAGAATGAAAATCACTTCGAAACTCTAGGGTAATGGACATTTTAGGGTAGGGCAGGATCTAAAAGCTCTCCAACGTGTTGCGGAGCCTTAGGCCGTGAGAGGGTGGATGTAATAGGAGCCCCGTTGGGCTTTTACTAAGCTTGGCCTGCTTTCGCATTAACTCACCATTTGGTGATTTGGTTTGTAGCATCCCAAGTATATCCAGGAGTTCCTTTACACGCTACTCTATCCTCTGCGATGATATCGTCATCGGAGATGAGCTGGTGGCTGAGCGTTATGGCGAGCTAATTCCGCCACTGAATGTTCCATTTTCGTTAGAGAAATTATTAGTACCATCAGTTGGTGCTTTGGAGTTTGCTAAGCGGTTTTTCGTAAGTGGAGTGACTAAGGACTTTTTTCCTGTCTCCTGTCACATGTTAAGATCCTTAGTTAGTTCCATATCCCTTGTTCCTGTAATGAGGGCTATTATGTCTAAGAATGTTCCATTGTCGTATCGTTTATGAGAAGCTGGGTACCGGGTGTATACTCAATCTACGGCCCCCTCAAGGTTAGGGACACTCAAAAGCGCCATTGCCAACGGTGCAATCTATGCCACCTCCAAGGCATCCAGCCGATCCTTACCCTTCCAAGTGAGAAAAAGTACACCACACTTTTTGATCAGCTTTACTCACGAATTCACATTCGACGAATCCTATATTTATTGGGGAAGGTTTTGATTCTTTACTCTGCTTGGATCGCGTAAGCTCAATGCTTATGGCTTTACCCAGCAATGCCACTCTTCTTTCTATGTCTAAAATGGTACCGCGAAGACAACCCACCACTAGAGCTTGCTTTGCTCTCGCTCAGCTCGCTCCCACCTGTCTTCTTCCCACTATAGTGAAAGATCTTTCACCATAGCAGGAACCTCGCTAACCTTCTCGGCCAGTTAGTCTAACCACAGGGATCCCTTCCTGCTTATCCACCCACCGTAAACGATTACTAACGGACTTGGAATACGAATGAGATCAAAAAGGCCATCATTGGGGCAAACGATGCAATAGCTTCGGTTAGAGCAAAACCCAAAATGGCATAACCAAATAATTGTTTTGCCAATGATGGATTTTGCGCCACGAAATGAATCGAGGAACTAAGGACGTTTCCAATACAGATAGCATCTCCCGCTGAAGTAATTGTAGCAGCTCCTGCACCCATTGATTTTGTACCTTCTAACATCTCGACTTGAGAATTCTCCTCAAGCTTTTCCATCACAATTTTCTCTTCGAGAACACTTGCCTCGTTGATTCTTCCCCTCGTTCCTTTTATCTTGGGCATTGAGATGTTCATGCAAATCATAGGCTAGACAAACGGTACACTTCACACCAACCCAATCTCGCAAAAAAAAAAGAAGTACAAGCAAGGACATTTTCTCGATCAAGAAGGTATTGAACTTCTCGACGCACCTCTATCAATTCCTTCTTTGCCTAATCTTCTTCTCTTATGAAATTTCTTTTGAAATTGATTTTTTCAATATTCAATAGTTATATTGACAACAGTGTATCGAACAAATAGAATTCATTGTGATAAATGAAGTGGATCTATTTCATTTTCTTTCTATTGATTGAGACCTAGCCTCTCTCATTTGGTTCGTAGCCTTGGGTTAAACACTTTTCCTTAAGGCAGAGGTTTTGCCCACTTCAAAAACATGTACTCCGTCGAAGGCAAAGAGGTTTTTAGCAACCCTAGAGATAGTTCAACTTGAAGACTCTCTTTTTCTCTATACAGAATTCCTAGGAGTCCACAAAAGAAGGCAGTACCAAATAACCTAGAATAAGGAAGTTTTATACCTACTCAAGGGAACTAGCAAAGAAGCAATATGTCCAGTCACCTGGTCTTTAGGATTCTTACGATAGTAGGCGAGACTAAGCAGAAATACAAAGTCTAGGTAATTCTTTATCCACTCTGCCGGATCAATCACATTTGAGACCTAAGGAAGGTAAATTAGCGGCATCTCCTTTGAGAAGAGCCCATATTCTTTCAGTAATACAATGAGATAGATTAGGAAAGACTTCGTTTTCTGGGTCAAAGTTTGCATTTAGCTGAGGTAGAAGTTCGTTAGCAAGTGGAAAGTAAAAAAGGGAGTCATTCTCTTCTAATTGAACTTCCCCCCGCTTACTTGAATTCCTTTTAATTCAAGGGTTATAGGTGCATCCCCATTTCCCCCTTCGGCCTCTCCCTCTTAGAGTCGTCTTCACTTCTTCAATCCTGCTGCTCTTATCCTTCTATATAGAGTGGGTAGCTTGCTTCCAAGCCACTGGAAGGAACCAGATAAGGAACAAGAGAGAGAAGTAACTCAATTTCAAAGGTTAGGCGAGATAGCCACTCGTACAGAAGGATGTGTTTGGGATAAAAGCCCCGTATCATGGTGCTTTTGTTAGGAGTTCCCCCTCTCCGATATATTTTTCTGTGGTAACCCTGATGGAGAAGATTGTTGGCCCCCTCTCTGCTGGTTCTGTCAGACTAGCATCAACTGATGTTAAGGTTAACCAAATAGTCAGGTTTCATTACTTCCAAAATCCTGGTGATGGATGTGGAGAGGTGTGTGAATAGAAAGATTCATGATGTACAACAAATCCGCTCCATATAGGAATTCAAGTACCAACAAGAGTTTGGTCCTATATATTTCAGGTATGTTGGACCTTTATTGCTTGCTGATCTATCCAATGATTTTCTGATGGGATAGTTCTATCATTGTGACCACAATATCGCATTACCATGGCGGCTGCCTTGTTGGGAAAGTGGTTGATAGGAACTTAAGACTTTTTGGGGCACTCAGAGTTGTTGATGGTTCAACCTTTACCGTGTCACCGGGCAACAATCCACAGGCTACTCTGGTGATGCTTGGCCGGTAAGTACTTTAATATACATTGGATATAGTACAGAAGTACGATTGCGACTAATTGGGAAGTTGCGTATGTAAACGAAAGAGTAGACATCCCCCTTGATAACATAATGCAAGCGAGGTTGGACCTAGATTCGCGTATGTAAGTGAAAATGAAAAAAAAAAAAGGGGAACTCCTTCCTTGTCTAGAAAGGGGAAGAGGAGCTCAAACAAGGTTCAAAGATCCCCTCCCCGAAGTATGGTTTAAAGAAAGCCTTTCGAGTTAGTGAGGAACATGATAGTGAAAGGGAGAAGAAAGGAAATCAGTTTATGGCGGCTTACCTTCGTACATTCAAGAACAGTTGTGACTCCTTAGCATTTATCAATGCACCAGTGTCCCAATCTGATATGTTTACATTCCTTCTTGCTGGCCTGCCTTCGGAGTATGAAAGCTTTGTCACTACGGCGAAGCTTCAACGACCAAAACCAACTATGGCTGAGCTTCGGTCTAGCTTGTTGTTACATGAGTCTTAGCTTCAGCAGATGCATCCTATTACTATGTTGATGATCTTGTATACTGACTGAGTCCGCACTAGCCCGAGAACATGTACGTCCTCCCTGTAATTGTCTTGTCTTTTTTATGGTTTCAAGGCCTATGTCTACCCATATGGAGCCACCATCATTCGCAAGGATTTTTTTACATTGGACCCGATGTTGAGCCTCTCATTGCCTAGTACCGGTGAACTAGGCAAGCGACCCTTCAAGGCAGCCAGCCTTTCTGCAAAATTAATGTCCGCCTCGCCGCTGCTTTCGGGTAGAGGTAGGCTCTTGATTAGTGCTTAATGTTTAAATCGGTTTGAGCTACTCTCGCTCATTCTTTCGTTGTTTCTAGCTTGCGGTCACTGCGATGGTCACAAGCTCTCACTAGAAGGATCGGAACACACAACAGTAGCCCAGGCTTAGGTTAGGGCGCATGATCTCATTGCAGGGCTTGACCACTCATGCTCATCTCGATAAGAACACTATACTTTGTTCGCTAGGGCAGCTGATAGCTAGCTTAGGCTTCTTGGCCAGTTTTCCCTGTATTGATCCATTGTGTTAGCCGACGAAAGTGGGCATGCTTTCATCGCTTCCGTGCTCCTAGTTTTCCATTGCATTGAGGAAGGTGATGTCCTACGGTCAAGTCAAACGAAATATTTGTTAGGAATATTATAACATAAGTGTTTGTAAATGAAGAAAGGATTTTAGATTGTTGAAAGAAGAACCCTAAGGCCAGAGTGAGAAGAGTTATGACCCGATAGCTCTATGCCTACGGTTCCTTGTTAGGGGTTCATATAACATCTAAAGCTAAAGAGTTTTTGGCCTATACTTTTCCTTCTAAGGCTTCATCCCAGGAGAAGGGAGTTAAGCTAACAAGGATCGTTGAGTAATCCTACCTCAGGTATTTTCAAATTGATATTCTTGTATTGCTAACCCTACGGAACCTAATGTAGCTCATGTAGATATGAGGCTAAGAGTTCCTTTGGGGAGTAAGGATCAGAAAGTGACTCATTCATCTTAGGGAGTTAGCTCCCTGTAGCTGGGATTGCGTTTCAAGAGTTCTTACGGCTTCGTCTAACTATACTTTGGCTTCGTCTACATCTAACCAATAACTTTGCCTTTCGACTTTGATCCGCCTATGAACCTTGGTTCACGCTCTACGTATTTATTATTTCAATCCATCAACATTTTGTCCGAATTGCTTGCTTCCTTCCCTTCCTGACCATTCAATTCGCCTTGACTCCACAGGGCTGCAAAAAAAGCAACTGGGTTAGTTTGGCCTTTAAAGCTGATCGAAACACATTATACCTAACGAACTAGGGTGCCTGTGGGACTCTCACTAGTATTGACCTCCTGGACTAGTACCGATGGTGGCTCCTCGGATGAGTCTTTGTTTAGTTAGGAGTAGGTTCTTGCAACCTTAACGCAGTAATGAAAAACCGCTTCCAGTTTGCAGCTGATGAAAGTCTGTCCTTTTATTACAGGCATCGGGGTGATCCACTTTGGGGCAACCTCGTCCACGTGGGCACTGGTAGTGAATTGATCACGGTAATAAGTTTGGATCGAGGAAAATTCAAATTCATACTTGAATCCCACTAGCTTACCAAAAACTAGGCCTTTCATCCATGTTTTTCAAAAATCGGACTCAGAGGGAGGTGAATTTACTAATTTAGGATTTTTAGTCGGATTCTCAAAGGCTTGAAATGGAGTGATTAGATTGATTTCTTTCCTTATGTGGGTTTGCCTCACTTTCGTAGTCCTTCATTCAATTTATCCCTACCCTATCGTAGGAAAATGAGTCCCGTACCCTTTTAATCGGACAAGGTCCATTTCCTTCAACATTTATGCTTTTCAACTTGAACAGCTTTTCAACAGCAAGGAATTCTTTTTTTTTGTTTGGAGGGTGGATTAATGAATGACTGCTTTAGCTCTATCGATGTAACACCCCGTACTTTTCTAACCTCACTTGATACCTTGGGGTCACATCTACCTAGGTGTTGAGATGCCATAAGTATGTGTTTTATGGTGTCATTGGTGAAACATTTGATATCTTACCTAATAAGTGCGATTAGACCTTCGTAGGAGGTGTTTTGTGACCTCGTGGAGCATTTGTGTAATACCCCGTACACATTCCAACCTCATTTGGTGACTTGGAGTCATGTTTACTTGATGATTAAGATCATTAAGTAAGTATTTTGTAGTGTTTGGATAAGGTATTGGATGATACGCAAGTATTGAAGAAGTGGCCGAAAAATTCAGCAAGGTATGAAAACTTGCGCCACTACCCTGTTTCAGGGGGTGTGACACAAGCCACTGATTCAGAGGGCTCTGATTTCTTGCGCCACTGCTCCGCGCTCGTTTTGTAACGCAATTCTACGGAAATTCTTGGATGGTTTCTTTTGGTTCTTTGGAGTTCTTTGAGCATTTTTAAAGCTTCAAACACTTCAATACACTCCTACATACTCCTACATGATCAAATCATGAAAAATAAATAGTTATCCAAAATGTCCAATGAAGCCATGGGCGACTAGAATTCCTATTTTTGCGATTGAGACGACGAATGAGAATCTCTTAAGGGAATATTGTTGTGACATTATGGAATTATTTAAACATGAGATATATGGTGAATTACACATGAAAGTTGATGGGCTAAGCTACATGTACAATTGGGCCCAAAATTAGGGCCCAAAATGGAATAAAAGACATGGCCCAAAAGGGCAAAAAGATCCATTCTTCCACTTTGACCACATTTAATGCCAAGTAATGGCTAAGTATGACTTGGGGTCTATATAAAGGCCCCAAAAATCAGATTTATTTCATACAACACTCTCATGCCTTTTAAAGATATTTCTCAAACCTTTCTCTAGTTCCAAACCCTAAAGCAAATATTTCCATTGGACTCTTTGGACAAGATCATCCTATTCCAAGCCTTGGTAAGTATTTATTCTCATGGATTAACATATTATATGCATGGGATATTATGTATATCATGATAGTTATGTTGGCAAAATGGTGAATAGTGTATTTTTGCTTTTGGTGAAAGATGTGCTATCTTGGTGATTTGAACTTGAAAAGAGACTTGACATATTGATAAAAGAGCATGGTATGGATAAAATATGAACATGTATGGTGTGATTTTGTTATTAAACTTGTTATTTTTCTAAAAGTGTAAATTGTGAGATTTTGGCCGATATGTGCTATGAGGTGTATTAAGGTAATTTGATGGATTATTTGTGATGTGATATGGATAAGAAAGTGTAAAGGAGAAGTGTTGTGGTGAAATGTATTGATTCTAATGTATTGGTCAATGTATGGGATATTGGGGGATTTTTGGAATAATAATTTCATCAATGGTTTTGTCAAGGGGAAATGGCATGTTTAAGGGCAAACATGTAAATCATTGATGATATATGCATTTGTAGAGTAGTTGATGGTTAATGTGAATCCCATTTTATATTTGTGTTGTAGAGTGACACATAAAGAAGGAGCGGGACTATTGTATGCACCTCTAGGATTATATATTCGTATTGCGAATACAAGGTATGTAAGGTTACTCTGTCCGTATCTTTCTGCGGCAAATAGTATACACATTGACATTACGTTTGTCCCATCCTGAAACGTGCTAAGGTATTCCATATCCGGTTATCAATGGTCATTATCATATGTTTCCAACTCATTGACCAATTGTGAATCTCATGTCTCATTATTCATGGTTAATGTTCCAAAAGCTCAACAATGTTATGTTCCAAAGTTCCAATAGTGGTTATGCTCATATATCTTGTTCATTGATTACTGTCTAATGGTTCTAATGGTGATATGTTTCCAATAAGGCTATGTTTCCAACAATGTTTATTCATATGTATCTCACTCATTGGTTAATGATCCAAAGCTTCAAGTAAAGTTGTGACTATCATGGTACCAATCTCAAAGTAATAAACAAAGTAATGCATATGTGGTCAATGATCAAGTATGGGTGGCAGCTTTGGGGGTAAAATGCCTAGCTCAAGCTGATCCTGAGGTTGTTGGATTAGGGAGAAGTCTTGGGGGCATAACCCTAGCTCGGACCGATCCTGATAGGGGGAAGCTCTAGGGGTAATGACCTAGCTCGAGCCAAACCTGAAATGTTATATGGGTGGCAGCTCTAGAGGTACTAACCTAGCTCGAGCCGATCCCGATATATACATTGATTCATAAGGTGGAAGCTCTAGGGGCATAAGCCTAGCTCGAGCCAATCCCAACATAACGCTATGTTATGTTTAAAATCCACTGTTCAGTCGGGGCCCGGGTATCACAGGTCAAAGGCAAAGGTGACTAATCATGGAAACAAAGATACAAAGAAAGTAATGAAAGCAAAATACATGGTTTCCAAAGTACAAAATTGTGACTCGCCTACATTGTGACTTATCTATATTGGTTATGCATCTGAACTTGAGTTCTTGACATATTTTCATATCTTACAAGTTTCATATGGCCTTACATACTCACTACATTCTTCGTACTGACCCCTCTTGGGGAATTTACCTTACTTGCTGCAGGCGCAGATACTAGTCGACCTCCACAGTAGGTTGCCAGTGTTGCAGATCTTTAGTGAGCTCCAGTTAGTTTGGGGCTTCTCCGAGTCACAGTTGTACATATGTTTTGATGGTTTACATGTTGTATAAAGCGGGGACTTGTCCCGACTTTTAGTTTATTTTGGTCAATGCAATTGTTAGAGGCTTTTGTAGATGGATGTGGGTGTATAAATGTAAAAGGGATATGTCGTTCTTGACTTGGTGGCCTCAACGGCCAAGTTTTGCATATGTATATATATATATCATGCTCCATGAATTCCATTATTGGTATATATAGCTATTTTGTGATTATGGGTTTCTTATGGCATGCATATGATTGAATAGAGACAAAGCTTGGTTCTCTCGGGCCTTGTCGTCTACGAGTGCCAATCCATCCAATAGGATTCGGGGAGTGACAAAAGTGGTATCAGAGCAGGTCGTTATAAGGGTGTCTACAAAGTCGTGTCTGAGTAGAGTCTTACTTATCGATGTGTTGTGCACCATATTTATAAGTAGGAGGCTACGGGACATTTAGGATGTTGTTTCTTTTCTTCACTTCTAGATCGTGCAATAGAGCCAGTGTTGTAAGTTGAATTGCATCTGATCATGGTAATTGTTGTTCTTTGGTATAGTCAAAATGCCAGTCATGAGAAGAGGTAGAGGTAAAGGAAAGCGGGTAGATGTTCCTGCGGAAGAAGGAATGGGTTGGATACCACCTGAACAAGCTTGTCAAGGTGGAGAAAATGCTGAAATTTCATCGCGGTCTTCATCTACTTTTCCAGCTCCAGAGGAGTCAGTTGGTAGAGAAGTGCCCGCAGAACCACAAATGAATGCCACAGATCAAGATCATAGAAATGCAGTTCACATGTTGACGCAGTTAGTGGCAGCAAAAAGTCAAGGACGAGCTGGTCTAATGACACATGATGATGATGCAGCTAGAGTGCCAAGTCGCAGAACACAGGATTTTTTGAAACTGAGACCCTCCTATCTTCACAGGGTCAGATCCAAAAGAAGATCCACAGGACTTCATAGATCAAATTCAGAGGGCCTTAGAAGTTATGCTCGTGATGTGGGTAGAGACAGTGGAACTTGCTGCGTACAGATTGAAAGGAGAGGCAATGTTGTGGTACGAGGATTGGAAGAAATCCCGTGATATTGGTGCTAATCCACCTACATGGGAAGAGTTTAAACTGGCTTTCCTTGATCATTACTTGCCCTATGAGATCTGTGAGGCACGTGCGGATCAGTTTCTAAATCTCCATTAGGGAAATTTGTCCATCAGAGAATACATCTTACAATTTAATTCCTTTGATCGATATGCGCCAAATGTGGTGGCTACGATGACAGATAGAGTCCATCGCTACGTGGACAGACTAGAGCCATATTTGGTAAGGGATTGCACTATTGCTGCCTTGAACAAAGACATGGATATAGCGAGAATTTAGGCCTTCGCCTAGAAAATTAAAGATCAAAGGTAGAGACGAAGGGCACATGAATTAGACAGGGGACAGTCTAAAAGGGCTAGACCTATGGGACCACCTATGATGTCCCAAGGAGGATCTAGGCCCCACATGTTTCCTAGACCACCTAGACCGTCGTTCTCCTATTCCACAGGGGGTGCTCACTCACAGTTCTGAGGGTCTAGGGGTGGTCAGTTTGGGTAGAGTAGTGGAGTTCACGGATCACAGGCAACAGGTTTTCCTCATCAGTAGTGTCAACACTGCGGGCGTATTCATACAGGTACATGCAGAGTGGGTACAAATGCTTATTTCTGGTGCAGCATGACATAGGACACATGATGAGAGAGTGTCCCCAGAGGAGCATGAGTGGTATAGCACGATCGGCAGGATCGACCATTGCATCATCAACATCGGTTCCTTCACTGGGCTGAGGTGTGCAGTCTGTTGGCCATGGTAGAGGGGCCAGAGGAGCAGCCAATACTAGTGGGGTCCAGAATCGCACTTATGCTTTAGTGGACCGACAGAATTCAGAGGCTTCCCCTGATGTTGTCACAGGTACATTATCCATATTCTCGTATAGTGTATATGCATTGATTGACCTTGGTTCTACATTTTCCTATGTTACTCCGTTGGTTGCTGCGAAATTTACAAAGGCACCAGAATTATTAATTAAATCAATTGTAGTGTCTACACGGGTTGGTGAAAATATTATTGCAAAAAGAGTATATCTTAATTGTGTGGTAACGGTGTGTGGTCATGATACATTGGCCGATCTCATTGAATTAGACATGGTGGATTTTGATGTGATCATGGGAATGGATTAGTTGGCCTCTTGTTATGCTACGGTAGACGGGCCAAGAAGGTGCCATTTTGTTTTCCCTAAGAAAATGTTCTTGAATGGCAGGGTAATGTAGGGGCACTACGAGGAAGGTTTATTTCCTATTTGAAAGCCAGAAAAATGATTGCTAAGGGTTACATAGGTCATCTAGTACGAGTGAAAGATACTGAAGTGGAACCACTAACTCTGCAGTCAGTTCCAGTGGTCAATGAATTTCTAGATGTGTTCCCAGAGGATCTTCTAGGCTTACCCCCAGAACGGGAAGTAGAATTTGGTATTGATGTGATTCCAGGCACTCAGCCTATCTCTATTCCCCCATATAGAATGGCTCCAGAAGAACTATGTGAATTGAAGGAGCAATTGAAAGATTTACTTGACAAAGGCTTCATTAGGCCTAGTATGTCCCCGTGGGGTGCGCCGGTATTATTTGTACGGAAGAAAGATGGCACTTTGAGAATGTGCATCGACTATCGGCAATTGAAAAAGGTAACGTTTAAGAATAAATATCCCCTCCCTCGAATTGATGATTTGTTTGATCAGTTACAGGGTGCCAAGTGTTTTTCAAAGATTGATTTGAGGTCAGGTTACCATCAAGTCAGAGTTAGAGAAGAAGATGTGCCCAAGACAGCTTTTCGAACACGGTGTGGTCATTATGAATTTTTAGTTTTGTCATTTGGACTAACAAATGAACCAGCTGTGTTCATGGATTTGATGAATAGGGTGTTTAAGACATTTCTGGACGTGATCGTCACGGTGTTTATAGATGACATCCTAGTTTATTCCAGAACACCGGAGGACCATGCTAATCACTTACGACAGGTGTTACAGATTCTCCGTGAGCGTATGTTGTATGCCAAGTTCTCTAAGTGTGAGTTTTGGTTAAAATCAGTCGCATTCTTGGGTCACATTATGTCGGATGAAGGGATACAGGTTGATACACAAAAGATTGAAGCAGTGAAAAATTGTCCAAGACCTACGACACCTACAGAAATCCGTAGTTTTCTTGGACTGGCAGGTTATTACAGTAGATTTGTGGAAGGTTTTTCCTCCATTGCTGCACCATTAACAAAGCTTACACATAAGGCAGTAAACTTTCAGTGGAATGATGCGTGCGAGAAAAGCTTTCAAAGGTAGAAAGATAAATTAACCTCCACACCAGTTTTAGTGCTTCCCGAGGGTACCGAAGGTTATGTAGTGTATTGTGATGCTTCTGGGGTTGGACTCCAATGTGTATTGATGCAACACGATAATGTCATAGCATATGCCTCACAACAGTTGCGGCCACACAAGAAAAATTATCCCACACATGATATTGAATTAGCAGCGGTGGTCTTTGCGTTAAAGATATGGCGTCATTTTTTATACGGAGTTCATGTTGATATCTATACGAATCACAAAAGTTTGCAATATCTCTTTAAGCAGAAGGAACCCAATTTACGGCAGCAAAGGTGGTTAGAGCTCTTAAAAGACTATGATATTGATATTCTTTATCATCCATGCAAAGCAAATATAGTAGCTGATGCATTGAGCCGCAAGGCAGTAGAAAGCACTAGTGGCCAGTTGACTGAAAAGCAAGAGATAATCAAAGATCTACATCAACTAGCCAGCTTGGGGGTTCGACTTATTGAATCTCCAAAAGAAAGGGTTATTGTGCAAAATGCAACAGAATCCTCCTTGATAGCTAAAGTGAAAGAGAAGCAATTTACGGATTCTATTTTATTACAGCTAAAGGAAAATATACAACAGAATTTGACCAAGGCATTTGATCTTACACAGGAAGGGGTACTTCAATGTCAAGGGAGATTATATGTACATGACGTAGATGAGCTGAGGACACGAATTATGATAGAGGCACATCATTCGTGCTATTCTATTCATCCGGGTGCTACTAAAATGTACCATGAATTGAAAGAAGTGTATTGGTGGGGAAATACGAAAAAAAACATTGCAGAATTTGTCGCGCAATTCCCTAATTATCAACAAGTGAAAGTGGAACATCAGAAACCAGGAGGTTACATGCAATGTATCAATCTTCTAGTTTGGAAATGGGATATGATTAATATGGATTTCAATATAGGTTTGCCTCGTACATGGCGGAAGTTTGATTCTATATGGGTTATAGTGGACAGGCTTACCAAGTCAGCGCATTTTCTACCAGTCAAGACGACCTATACAGCTGAGGATTATGCAAATTTGTATGTGAAAGAGATAGTACGATTGCATGGTATTCCACTTTCCATTATATTAGACAGAGGAGCAAAGTTCACAACACACTTTTGGAGATCTTTTCAGCGGAGTTTGGGTACACAGGTGAATTTGAGTACAACTTTCCATCCTCAGACTGATGGACAAGCAGAACGTACTATTCAGACAATTGAAGATGCGCTACGAGCATGTACATTAGATTTTCAAGGCAGTTGGGATGACCATTTTCCTCTTATTGAATTTGCTTATAACAATAGCTATCATTCAAGTATTAAAATGGCACCTTACGAAGCCTTGTACGGAAGGAAATGTAGATCACCAATTGGATGGTTTGAAGTTGGTGAAACTGTTTTACTTGGGCCAGATATTGTTCATCAGGCTATGGAGAAAGTTAAAGTGATCCAACAGCGGTTACAAATGACTCAAAGATGTCACAAGTCATATTCCGATGTTAGAAGAAGAGGGCTTGAATTCTCCATAGGTGATTGGGTGTTTTTAAAGGTGTCACGGATGAAAGGGGTAATGCGGTTTGGAAAGAAAGGGAAATTGAGTCCACGTTACATAGGTCCATATGAAATCATTAGAAGATTTGAGCAAGTTGCGTATGAGTTGGCACTACCCCAGGAACTTTCCTCAGTCCATTCGATATTTCATGTTTCGATACTTCGAAAATGCATAGGAGATCCATCTCGTATTGTTCCCGTAGAGGATGTCCAAGTTACAGAGGATCTTACTTATGATGAGGTACCCATTTATATTCTAGATCGACAAGTAAAGAGATTGAGGAATAAAGATGTCACATCCGTAAAAGTCCTTTGAAGAAATCAACAAGTAGAAGAGATCACATGGGAAGCGGAAGAAATGATGAAATCCAAGTATCCCAATCTATTTCAAATAGATGACGAAGTTCACAGTACGTATGTGGACCATTAACAAGTAAGTATCTAAAAGCATTATGTATCTATGTGCGCGTATGTTAATATAGAGATGCATTTGTTGTACCTAAGACGATGTTGTTAACATTCGAGGACGAATGTTTCTAAGGGGGGAAGAATGTAACACCCCGTACTTTTCTAACCTCACTTGATACCTTGGGGTCATATCTACCTAGGTGTTGAGATGCCATGAGTATGTGTTTTATGGTGTCATTGGTTAAACATTTGATATCGGACCTAATATGTGCGATTAGACCTTCATAGAAGGTGTTTTGTGACTTTGTGGAGCATTTGTGTAATACCCCGTACACATTCCAACCTCATTTGGTGACTTGGAGTCATGTTTAATTGATGATTAAGATCACTAAGTAAGTATTTTGTAGTGTTTGGATAAGGTATTTGATGATACGCAAGTATTGAAGAAGTAGCCGAAAAATTCAGCAAGGTATGAAAACTTGCGCCACTACCCTATTTCAGGGGGTGTGGCGCAAGCCACTGATTTAGAGGGCTCTGATTTCTTGCTCCACTGCCTTGCTTTACAGCAGTGGCGCAAGGCACAACAAATTGTGCCCTTCCTCGCTCGTTTTGTAACGCAATTCTACGGCGATTCTTGGATGGTTTCTTTTGGTTCTTTGGAGTTCTTTGAGCATTGTTAAAGCTTCAAACACTTCAATGCACTCCTACATACTCCTACATGATCAAATCATGAAACATAAATAGTTATCTAAAATGTCCAATTAAGCCATGGGCGACTAGAATTCCTATTTTTACGATTGAGATGACGAATGAGAATCTCGTAAGAGAATATTGTCGTGACATTATGGAATTATTTAAACATGAGATATATGGTGAATTACACATGAAATTTGATGGTATAATCAACATGTACAATTGGGCCCAAAATTAGGGCCCAAAATGGAATAAAAGACAAGGCCCAAAAGGGCAAAAAGATCTATTCTTCCACTTTGACCACATTTAATGCCAAGGAATGGCCGATATGTTCTATGAGGTGTATTAAGGTAATTTGATGGATTATTTGTGATGTGATATGGATAATAAAGTGTAAAGGAGAAGTGTTATGGTGAAATGTATTGATTCTCATGTATTGGTCATTGTATGGGATATTGGGGGATTTTTGGAATAATAATTTCATCAATGGTATTGTCAAGGGGAAATGGCATGTTTATGGGCAAACATGTAACTCATTGATGTTATATGCATTTGTAGAGTAGTTGATGGTTAATGTGAATCCCATTATATATTTGTGTTGTAGAGTGACACATAAAAAAGGAGCGGGACTATTGTATGCACCTCTAGGATTATATATTCGTATTGTGAATACAAGGTATGTAAGGTTACTCTGTCCGTATCTTTCTGCGGAAAATAGTATTCACATTGACATTACGTTTGTCCCATCCCGAAACGTGCTAAGGTATTCCATATCCGGTTATCAATGGTCATTATCATATGTTTCCTACTAATTGATCAATTGTGAATCTCATGTCTCATTATTCATGGTTAATGTTCCATAAGCTCAACAATGTTATTTTCCAAAGTTTCAATAGTGGTTATGCTCATATATCTTATTCATTGATTATTGTCTAATGGTTCTAATGGTGATATGTTTCCAATAAGGCTATGTTTCCAACAATGTTTATTCACACGTCTCTTACTCATTGGTTAATGATCCAAAACTTCAAGTAAACTTGTGACTATCATGGTACCAATCTCAAAGTAATTGTCACGTCCCGAATCCCATCGAGACATGATTGGCACCCGTAGCCGATAAGGCCCGAGAGAACCAAGCTTTACCTATAATCATCATATGCATATCAAGCAACCCCATCATCATATAAAAACATAGAAGACGAATAATGAAAAACATGGAACATATTTATACATACATATGAAACTTGGTCGTTGAGGCCATCCAGTCAAAACAACATATGCCCTTTTAAATTGATACACCCACATCCGTCTACAAAAGCCTCTAACAAGAGCATTGACCAAAATAAACCATAAGTCGGGACAAGTCCCCGCTTTACACAATATGTACATCACCAAAACATATATACACTCTGACTCGGAGAAGCCCCGAATGAGCTGGAGCTCACCAAAGAACTACTAATACTGGCAATCTACGGAGGAGGCCTACTGGTACCTGTGCCTGCAGCAAGTAAGGTAAAGTCCCCAAGAGGGGTCAGTACGAAATAAGTACTGAGTATGCAAGGCCCAGATGAAACTGTACAATACATGAATATTTCAATGAACTCCAAACATATGAATAATCAATGTGAATAAGTCACCATTTTGAATTTTAGGAAATCATGTGGATTGCTTTCATTACTTTCTTTGCTTTCTTTATCTCAATGCTCAATGATAAAAATGTACCTGGGCCCCTACTGATCAATGGGTCTTTACATATCATCTCATCATATTGGGATCGAGTCGAGCTAGGCTTATGCCCCTAGACATGCCACCCATAAATCAATGCCTTGGGATCGAGTCGAGCTAGGTTTACACCCCTAGACTTGCCACCCATAAATCAATGCCTTACTTTGATCTTTACTTTGAGATTGATACTTTGAGATTGGTACTGTGAAATTGATACTTTGATAGTCATATCATCCCTTGAACTTTGGAACATAACATTGTTGGAAGCTTTGAATCATTAACCAATGGGTGAGGGACATGTGAATAAACATCATGAGAAATATAATATTACCAGCACCATGACACCATTGGAACCATTGGGCAATAATATGGGACAATAATCTTTGAACAAGAGACACAAGTATAGTCACTATTGGAACATTGGAACATATCCTTATTTGAGCTTTTGGGAACATTAACCATGAATATGAGACATAAGATTCACAGATGATCAAAGAGTAGGAACTTTATAACAAAGACTATTTCTAACCGGATATGGAATACCTTAGAACATTTTGGGATAGGAATAATGACATGTCAATGTGAACATTATTTGCCACAGAAAGATACGATCAAAGTAACCTTACATACCTTTACATCCAAGTATGAATACGCAAGCCTATGTATGAACACAATAGTCCCGCTTCTTCCTTACGCCTTACTCTACAATACAAGTTCATAACGGAACTTACATTAGCAACTAGCCACTATATGGGCGTACGACATGACAATGAATTTTGTGGATACCATATAATGTCATGTAACCCCCTCACCATACAGTCCAATGCATTTACATATCAACAACACCATAACATCACCCACATTGACCAAAAGATCATACACCGAAAGCATTTCACACCATACTTACTCTTTACGTCTTTCCCTTTATCATTCTGTCATAATTATTCATTCATAACAACATATAAACAACCATACATACTTAACATAGTCCAAAACACCTCCATACAACAATTTAAAGTCATTAAAATGACATTACAAGTTGATAATTAATCCCAAAAGGGTATCGGGGCTTTCGGGGATCAACTAGTGATGAAAACACACAAAATGAATTTTGGAGGTGAAATGTGCTGCCACCTGTGCATGTAGGTGGTGAGATGCGGGCGCAGATGGCTCCTGGAAAATTCTAGGGTCTTCTGCGTTGGCATCTGCGCGCGCAGATGCCCTCGTCTGCGGGGGCGGATGCCCGTTTTGGTCCGAAA
Source organism: Capsicum rhomboideum (assembly GCA_031232105.1). Lineage (NCBI taxonomy): Eukaryota > Viridiplantae > Streptophyta > Magnoliopsida > Solanales > Solanaceae > Capsicum > Capsicum rhomboideum. Next base: position 61,619,342 of record CP124710.1, on the reverse strand, counting down.
TGACTTTTTTTGGGTCTTTTAATGCCATGAATGGTTCATGATCACAATCAAACATATTTGAACATATTTTTGATCATATTAAACATCAACAATCATCAATGGCCTCACAACACAACAAACGACACCCAAAACCACATTTCACGGCCGATACAACACCAAAACCACAATCGATTTCCCAATAACCATTCCATATGTTATGCACATAACTCAAACAAGGTAAGACCATAATAACATCTCACATGTCAATATTTACTACAACAAGTTCACTCTCTTCAAAACCACAAGTCCAAAATCAAGTTTACAAGACAAACCACCCTTTAATTTAGCAAACATGAACACTTCACTTTTTGTGAACTTCTCAATATTCCACCAACCTAAAAAACACAATATACACCATATACCATGAATAATATGTATTAATGCATCATAATAAACACTTACCATGACTTACCAATGGGTGATTTTGGCCAAAAGAGTGACTTGGGATTCTTGAGAGCAAAAGAGAAATTGTTGGAAATTTCTAGTGATGTGATGAGAGTTAAAGTGAATAAAGATCTGATTTTTTTCCCTTATATAGTACCTCATGTCTCTCTTATCTTTTTCCTTAGCATTAAATGCCATTTTGATTTAGTCAAATGGATCAAAAAATGGAAGAATGGGTCAAATTAACCCTTTTGGGCCATGTCTTCTTATTCATTTGGGCTTCATTTTAGGGACCAATCATATAAGACTTTTAAATGCCCATAATTCAATACTTAATTCATCAATTCTCTCATGTCGTCATATGTCCATCAATGTTATGGTTGTTAGCTAGACTTCGAAAAGTATGGGGTGTTACACTAATAAACAAAGCAATGCATATGTGGTCAATGATCAAGTATGGGTCGCAGCTTTGGGGGTAAAATGTCTAGATCAAGCCGATCCCGAGGTTGTTGGATCAAGGGGCAGTCCTGAGGGCATAAGCCTAGCTTAGACCGATCCTGACAGTAGGCAGCTCTAGGGGTAATAACCTATCTCGAACCGAACTTGAAATGCCATATGGGTGGAAGCTCTAGAGGTACTAACCTAGCTCGAGTCGATCCCGATATATACATTGATTGATAGGGTGGCAGCTCTAGGGGAATAAGCCTAGCTCGAGCCGATCCCAACATAATGCTATGTTATGTTTAAAACCCACTATTCAGTCGGGGCCCGGGTATCACAGGTCAAAGGCAAAGGTGACTAATCATGGAAGCAAGGATACAAAGAAAGTAATGAAACAAAATACATGGTTTCCAAAGTACAGAATTGTGACTCGCCTACATTGTGACTTATCTATATTGGTTATGCATTTGAACTTGAGTTCTTGACATATTTTCATATCTTACAAGTTTCATATGGCCTTACATACTTAGTACATTCTTCGTACTGACCCCTTTTGGGGAAATTACCTCACTTGCTGCAGGCGCAGATACTAGTCGACCTCCACAGTAGGTTGCCAGTGTTGCAGATCTTTGGTGAGCTCCAGTTAGTTTGAGGCTTCTCCGAGTTACAGTTGTACATATGTTTTGATGGTGTACATGTTGTATAAAGCGGGGACTTGTCCCGACTTTTCTTTCATTTTGGTCAATGCAATTGTTAGAGGCTTTTGTAGACGGATGTGGGTGTATAAATGTAAAAGGGATATGTCGTTCTTGACTTAGTGGCCTCAATGGCCAAGTTTCGCATATGTATATATATATCATGTTCTATGAATTCCATTGTTGGTATTTATAGCTATTCTGTGATTATAGGTTTCTTATGGCATGCATATGATTGAATAAAGACAAAGCTTGGTTCTCTCGGGCCTTGTCGGCTACGAGTTCCAATCCATCCCAATGGGATTTGGGGCGTGATAATCGACAGAGGAAATAGGTTCCTAAAGAAAGGAAAGCCACCTCCGATCTCTCTTAGAGCATTATTGTCTTGTCGGACGACTATAGGGCTATGTACCCTCGCAACCAAGTATTCGATTTCTATATTTATGTTACAAAGGTTGGGGAGAGCAGGCTTTATGGTCCGTTCGTGCCTTTTCTCGACTCAGTCTAAACGCTGGGAACGATTGAAGACTGCTGCAACGAAAGCACACAAGTCACATCTACTACCTCTTGAGTTTTGGATTGGAAGAAGGAAGCCTCTCAACCCTTATTTGAAGGGAAAGATAGTCAATTTTCTTCGAAAGGAATTCAAACCCCAGGAGATACAGCTCTTCCCTTAAGAGTTGGTGTTTGATGGTGAACGAGAGATCCTTGAATGCACTATTTTACTCAAATGGGTAAAGCAATGGATCAAATGGCTCTCTTGGTACCATACTGTTGCAATGTCACCAAAAGTAACCGTTGTTCAATTGATGGAAGTTCCCATGTGTAGTAAATCCTGGAGAAGATCAAATGAAGATCAGGATCTGATGTTGTTTGGTCTAATCTGGAAATGCTACGACATAGGAGAATGGTGGTATCTAACCACCACACCAAGGTGGTTGTTGGATCCTGCTACCTCCATTCAATTTGATCGGTGGATACTGGGTGGGTACTCAGGTACCGATTTCATAATGGCACCAATCGATTTACCATCACTGATGAAAGGACGTGGGACATCAGACTTTAGGTGCATCTGAGCATATAGTCCCTCATGGTAAAATCCTAGAATTGGGAGGGTGGCCATGAGGGTAGCTTGTAGTTGAGGGCTGGTAACCTTCAACTACAAACACCCTTTATAACCTTTATAGTAGATTAAAAGAAAGAACAGACTCTTATGAAAGTTCCCCAGAAAAAATAGTTGTTGTTGAATCAGCTGTGAATTACGCACTTGATCATGAATCTGTTGTTCTAGCTCAGACCAGGCTATCTCTTCCGAGAAAATAGGGGTCCCGAACGGGAGAAAAATAAGGCAGGTTGTCCTTTGACTAGTTGGTAGTTTTTTCTAGGGAATTTGCTTGTTATCAAAATTCCACTCATAAGTAGGTTCCTATCGTGATCTAAGTTCCATTTTCCATCAAGAGGTTATGATACTGGTAAAGAGTCCTATTCTTCTCCTTGGGTTATGAAATAATTCAATAACTCTGGGCTCCCTCACTACATTCCAAGGCAAGCTCCTACTAGATCCTACTATTCCTGATATTCCTACTGGATTTGAGCAACTCAAGTATGAACACTGTATCGCTATGCCCCTCTCTTAGCCCCGCTCTTTGGTTTAGGATGGATCTGGACTGGACTAAGCTTAAAGATCTAATTACGGACTGGAAGCAAAAATACCGTCAAAATAGCTTCTTTCTTTGAGGACTCTTTTGTAATATCTTGATGAGTTGAACCAACAAGAGGTATTACATTCTACCCTCTGCTTCGAGCCCGACCGAGAGTGAGCTTCAAGATAGTCTTTTCCTTCCTAGAAATAGAACTCTAACTATCAAACCCGTCCCGTCTCCTTACTCAAGATATCTGAGATAGCTCCGTACCTTACTCGAGATATCTGAGATAGCTCCATAAACTAATAACTTCTAATAGACGAGCCTATTATCCTTATGTTCTGAACTTGCTTCTTGGTACAGGGGGAGGGGCGAAGAATTCTAGTTCTAGTTCTTCTTCTGCCTAATCTTTAGTACCGCTTTGAGATTGAATCTTTAGAACCATGTGCCTAAGAGGGCGAGGACCTTTATAGCCATAATTCTTCCCCCGATTCTACCTCCTTCTGCAATAGTGATCTATCCCATCAATCCCACCCGCGAGCTATCCATTCTAACTTGTCTTTGCCTAGCAAGATACGGTTAGTTCTCCCTCCGCTTGCCTATCTCAGTAGGAAATTGGAACAGTCTCCGATTTCAAAGAAAAAGATGAGGCGAGAGCTATATAGCTTCTGGAATCGGAGTAATAATTGCTATAAAGTAAGGAGATGTGCAGGAACGATCCCTAAAGTAAAGACTCGGAATGCTCCACGACTAAGTATACCCATTCAGACTCACTTTTGTTCAATTATAAAAAAATAAGCACTTTAGTGAAGATTTATAGCATCATTCAAGTAAATACAGATTAAGATCGTAGAAACATGAGCTTGTGATATAGCTACACCTAATTCCAGACCGATTAATGCAAGAACTATAAATAAAAGACCAAGATCCCCTATGAAATATAAAAGATCATTCATACATAGCATAGTCCAAGCGAACCCACTTAAAATCTTTATTGAACTATGACCGGCCATCATATTAGCAAATAAACGTATTCCTGAGCTTAATGCTCGAAAACAATAAGGGATTAGCTCAAGAAGTACTAAAAAAGGTGCTAATGGCAGTGGGACTCCTACAGGTAATAAGAAGCTTAAAAAATGAAGCCCATTTTTTTGAAATCCCACTATAGTAACCACAGATGAGCCTCAAGATAGTGATGTAGTTGATAGAGTTGATCGTGTGAATGAGGATATTTTAAAAGATGACATGTATCTTTTTGAGAGTGAACCTGCATGCTTTAATTCCCACCTTTGGTTAATGATCCTCTCTCAAAGAAAGGTGTCTTGATTGGTAATTGTGAGATCACTCCTAGTGTGGCATCTAGTGGTGTACATTTTGATGTGCTTGAAAAGAAGGATGGTATGCTTAAGGTTCACATGTTATCCTATTTCTTGAAATCCAATAAGAATATATGGTTGAGTGAAGATTATGCTAACTATCCAATTTTTTATAGTGATTTATCACTTTTGAAAAAGAATGATCATTTGGGTAAAGATAGTTTTGACTTGCTTGAATATTTGAGAATCCCAACTAGTGATTGTTCTTGTGAAAATGAATTTTGGTTGTGATCCTTTGTATGACACTCCACCAATGTTTGATAAATGTGAGGATGAATTGTGTGATTCTTGTAATGACTTGAGGAATGACCTCCTTGATGTTGGTAGTGGTTTGGGTCTTCTTGAGGATTTTTCCCTTGAAAAAGAAGGTGTTATTTGTTTAGAAAGTGGTTCTACTTCTTCTTTGTGTGCTTCCTTTATTAAGGATACTCATGATAAAGATCTTGAATCTAATAATGAGTATATGCATAAGGACACCTTATTTGAATTTGACTTGCATGACACCTTTCTCTACGCTCTCTTTGCTTATAATATTATCAGCTATAGTATAGAGGGTATGTCTATTTGTGAGGTTGACACCTTTGGGGAAAATGGGTATTGTCTTGACCCATATTCTTTGATACTTCTCCCATTTGACTCCGGTGACCTCATAAAATATAGTGGTTGCTATACACCCAACTTGGTGCTTGGTCAAGACAACAAGTAAAGTTTGAATGAGGTTGTTGGTAACCTTCCCTGCGATGTAAAGTCTTTCTTGTGGATTTACATTCCACTTGGTAGACTCAAGCTGTGCATGGGAGACGTGCCCAACAAAGATGAGTGTTTTTTTAAAAAAGGGAGTAATGGAATGGTCCAAGAGAATTCACGATTGTGTGTTCTCACTCTTGACCAAGCTTTTATGAATTTTAGGTCAAAGAGTGACTCTTTTCATGAAAACACTTTGGATGAGTTCCCTTTATGTGATACCTTTCTTTGTCTTGTTTGCAATTGATGACCCCTTACTCAAAAGTGGTATCATTCTAAAGAACCCTAGGGAAAATGTTTCATTGCCTCTTTTGGGAGTTGTTTATATACTTGCATCCTCAAGTGACACACTTGTGCTTAAGTTGTGTGGACCACAACTTGTGGATGCTAAGTTGATTATTTGTTTATAAAAGATTCCATGGTTGTTAGAGACTTCTTGCCACCTTCATAGGGTTAGACAATTTGAAGCTTCAAGTGGGACTCTTGGAAGTTACTTGAAGAAGAGAGGTTCTATGTGCTTGAAATTTCTCTTTCTCTACTTGTTTGTGCCTACCTTTGAGCGTACCTTGGAAGAAAATAGTATCCTTAGCACCTTTCTTTAGTACCTTTTTGCATATGATGTTATTCATAACCATGTTGAATCAATATCTTATGTGGGCATGAATTTCTTAGGAAGGAAAAATACCATATGCCAAAATGAATTGAATCCATCCTTGAGTGCATTAGTTGCTAAATCTCTTGATCCATGTGGTATTCTTGTAGATGGTAATGTCATGGATGATATTTCTATGCTTGATTCCTTTCTTTACTACCACTTTTCTTATGATGATGTCTATGCTAGTCGTTGAATTGTTTTATCTAGAGGTAGGATCCTTCTCAATGAACTTTTCATGTCAAACACCAGGGATCCTTAGTTATATCTTAAGTGTGATCAACCATGGCATGGTGCCATAATTGATTTTTCTAACACTAACCCTTAGGACATGAGGAAATTATTGTTGTTTGTTTTCCCTATGATTTTGCAAGGTTTAGATTCAAGGTCGAATCCTTTTCAAGAAGGGGAGGATGATACATGCCAAATTGGCATCAACTATTCTTGGCTTGTATTTCAAGGGCGACAACAAGGGATCCAAGTCACAAAGAGCTCAAGGCCACAAGGACGTAGTTGGAGGGTCCATTTTGCACTTCAAGTAGAGCAACATCGTGTATGGAAGATAGCTTGGAGTCAAAGGCACCATTGGAGAGGTCGTTGGATAGTCAAAAGGAGCTCGAAGACATCTTGGAGAGGTCTGCGCCCTTACCTACGCCTGCAGGTGGGTAACCTGCTCCGACAAATGCCATCTGTACCCACCATCTACGCCAGCAGGTGGTCATCTGCGTGGGCATGTATGTAATAAAAGGCCAAAGGCTATAAATACTAGGACCTAGCTTTATTTTCATAAGTTTTTTTATGACATTTGATAGTGTGAGACTCCTTATGGAGCATGAGTGTAGCTTGGAAAAGCTTGTATTGAATTTTGCATAAAAACGATGGTTGTGAGGGCATTGAGATTCCCTCATGGTCATTCGTAGGAGTTAGGTTCTTGTTGATAATCAAATTAGGGGTCTTTGAATTTGTGATATTCATTGGTTCCTATTTTCTTATCTTGTTGTGTCAATCTAACTATCTTTATCACCAATGTTATAAACCAAACGGGAGAGCCCAACCCAAAAGACTAGTCTAATAGGTGGGAGAACCCATTTGGCTTATAAGCCCATTAGCATTTCTCTATTTTTCCAATGTGGGACAATTGGTTCATAACAATCGCCTCCGCTTGAGAACCAACGACCTCGTTGGTCACGGCTGAGCCCAGTTGGTCACGGCTGGCACCCCCTTGGGTCCAGGCCACCACTCCTGGCACACAGGCCACCACTCCGAGTCGCGGCTCCACGCGTAGATCGAACCTCGTTGGTCACGGCTGAGCCCAGTTGGTCACGGCTGGCACCCCCTTAGGTCCAGGCCACCACTCCTGGCACACAGGCCACCACTCCGAGTCGCGGCTCCTCGTTGGTCACGGCTGAGCCCAGTTGGTCACGGCTGGCACCCTCTTGGGTCCAGGCCACCACTCCTGACGCCCAGGCCACGACTCCGAGTCATGGCCCCACGCGTGGGACTCTCAATGAAAGCACCAATGTTATAAACCAAACGGGAGAGCCCAACCCAAAAGACTAGTCTAATAGGTGGGAGAACCCATTTGGCTTATAAGCCTATCTATCTTTACCTTTCGTATTTTAGTTCTATCATATCTTTGAGTTTTCATTTTTGTTTTCAACTTCAATATTTTGGGGGTTATCAAAACCTAAAAAAGCTGGTTCTACAATGATAGCACACCCGTGATAAAAGAAACATGACCAAATAAACCCCAAGTGATGGTACACCCTTACCTCCAACTTTAAGAACATTCAGTGTCCTCACTACATGACTATAATAAAAAAGTAAAAATGAGGGGATAAGATAAACCTATAGTGCCCTAGGCACCAAATATGGAATCATCAGTTGCTGGGGTGTAAGAAGTCACTCTAACTTCCAATCTCATGGCCTCGACTATGGCGGGGCAGTCAAATCAACATTGGTACCGATAGTGATCGGTGCGCTCAAAGGTGTAGAACTAGTGGGGTCCACTATAGTACCCACATCACTCTAAGAAACAACAAAATACTTAAATCTCGAGACCTCACAAACTAAGGAGCTCCCGGCCCTCTCTCATTAATCTCTGATATGTGATCCTAGGAGTACTGCTTGTTTTTATCTATCCCTTTCTTATACTTTTCTTTCACTTTTTTTCTCTTCCTCTTTTATTGGGCCAACTCCGCACCATCTTTGGCACTCTTTTCTTTTCCCTTATTGATCCATATGTCGGTAACCTCAAGATTCTCAAACTCCTCCTTATTTACAGGCATGTTAGTAGGCATGAATGCTGGAAACTATCTAAAGGATAGTTCCTAGACTGTAGCATGAAGTAACCTCCTCTCTAATCCTTGTCAAATCAAGCGACTTAACACCTCAAGCTTATCTGTGTATATTTGATCCTAGTTGGACCCCACTTTTGATCTTGTCAACCCTTAAATCAATAGTGCTCAACCTCTTCAAAACTTTTTATAGGAACTCATTTAAGACTAGAACATACCCACCAGAAGGTGGGCGTATCATGGACGAACCAGCTGTAGGAGTTGGTCAAATAGGAATTGAAAATTACAATAAAGTAAAGTAAGCAGTGGCATCAGCAGTAGCATGGGTCTCAGTATGCTACTTAGTAGGTAGGGCCCCAAGGTCAACGAAATTGAGCGTATCAATCTTCCAAGTGTATGCCTATATAAAACTCCCTCTATAATAAAACAGCATCTACGATATCCTTTGCCTTGGAAACTGGGTTCGTTCCGTCCCAAATTAGATGAAAACGGAGGTTGGACCTTTCATAGCAAACACTGAAGAGCCAACACCTTCAGGGTGGCTTAATAAGCAGCAAAAAAGTCACAAACAAGTACAGGACTGTATCTTCTTGGTTGCTCAATCATCCACCTAAACTTATATTTATTGAACAACCTCTTAAACTTAGGCATCTCAAACATACCCATCGTGATTAATCTCGGTTCGTCATAAAACCCCTCTTTGGTTGACCCAAGTTTTGATTGATAGAAATGTACCAATCATAGATGGCCTGCATGCCCCAAATATCCCATTTCTGAATGTGTGGGGCTACCTGAATCTAAAGTGCAGGCTGACCCTATGGTGGAGGCTAATTTTATGATGGGGGATTTTCTGTGGAGGTTTCATTATTAGCCTCACTAGAGACCTATGTACCATACCTCAACTCTGGTTTATTTTTTTACGGACAACCAGATGCAGTTCCATCTTTATTTTTAGAGTCACTTTCATCATTGCCTTCCTCAAACTATGAGGATCCACCCTCTTTAGACTGGGGAGGTGCTAGTGTATATGGTACATTTGGGGTCCCAATATCCCTGTCTAAGGTAAACTCTCACATGGCTTAATTATTGTCATGAGTGGATACTCTTCCACTGAACCACTAGATTCTTTAACAGTGGGATCGTCTGCCAATTTCTTAGTAGACCAAGCCTTTTTTTTGGAGTAGATTTTCCGCTCCTTTTATCTCCTTTCTATGCATCATTTTTGAGTGCCATAGTACCTATGTAGGGTAAACATCAATACTAAAAAGATTAAGAATATAAAATACAAGCATTAGTGCATTATTAGTCCCTATGGGTCAGGCAATGAGTCATTGCCTGATTGTACGACCCATCAGGTGACTCATTGCCAAAATAGACTTGATCTCCTGATTGGAGACCTCTATTGCCTACTTGATAGAGAATGATAAGGCATTTCCACCTTATGATTCACACCTTTTTTTTCAAGCAAGGCCTTGAATAAAAGGTTATAAAAGTTAGATCCTCCATCATTGATGATGGATCTTGGCATACCAAACCATGAAAATATATTTCTCCTCAAAAAAGTTGTAACAGTCTTTCCCTCATTGTTTGAAAGCGCAACTGCCTCCACCCACTTAGTGAAATAGTCAACAACAACCAAGATGTACTTCATACAATATGATCTCACAAATGGGCCTGTGAAATCAATACCCACATCAAACAACTCACTCTCTAGATTCGGGGTCAATGGCACCTCATACCTTTATGAGATGTTCCCTTGTATTTGACATTGGTCACAAGATTTTGCATAGTCATGAGCATCATGATAAATGGTGCACTAATAGTACCCATATTGCAAAATCTTATCAGTCATCCGTACACCACTATAATGACCCCCAACTTGAAATAAGTGACATGCCTCTAAAATACTCATCATTTCAACCTCCAAGACACATCTACCAACCATTCCATTAGCACAAATCCAAAACAAGTATGGCTCATCCCAAAAAAATTTCCACACATCAAACATGATCTTCTTCGGCTGCTGAAAGGATAAGTCCTCAGGTACAACATCACTAACCAAATGATTGGAAAAATCTGTTAACCATGGAATCAAGTCTTCTGATGCAACAAATATCTGCTCTCCTATAAAAGATTTATCAATGTCAAAATCATCTTTAAACATCGGCATTGCCTCTTCTTCAAGTTGTGACATGTTGTCAGCCTTTTGATTTTCAGTCCCCTTTTGATACTTAACATCAAAGTCAAATTCTTGTTACATAAGTACCCAACAAATCAATATACGATTTGCATCCTTTTTCTCCATAAGGTATCTAAGAGTTGCATGGTCAGGATACACAATCACTTTCATGCCAAGCAAATAAGATCAAAACTTCTCAAATGCAAAAACCACAGAAGCAAATCTTGTTCCATTACAGTATTATTTTTCTGAACTAGATTGAGTGCCTTGCTAGCATCACATATAAAATCAAAAGGCATGGACCAATCAGGTGACACAATGATAGGGGCCGAAGTCAACTACTCCTTAAGTCACTCAAATAACTTTAGACACGCATTATCAAAAACAAACTTCACCTTATTCTATAACAATTTACACAAATGATGTGCAATTTTAGAAAAAACCTTAATGAACCTACGATAATATTCAGCATGCCCTAAAAATATTTGAATACCTTTCACAAAAACTGGTGGAGACAATTTTTCAATCACTTTTATTTTTACTTTGTTAACCTTAATCCCCATCTCAGAAATATTATGACCGAGCACTATCCTTAATTTACCATGAATTGACATTTTTTCCCAAGTAAGCATCAAATTGTAATCTTTGCACCTTCTCAAAACACTAGCCAGATGGGCCAAACAATTATCAAAAGAGTCACCAACAATTGAAAAATCATCCATAAATACCTCGATAGTGTCCTCCACTATGTCAGAAAAGATAGACATCATGCAATGTTGAATGGTTGCTGGCAGATTACATAATCAGAAAGGCATTCTGTTGAAAGCAAATGTCCCATTTGGACAAGTGAAAGTGATTTTATCTTGCTCTTTAGAAGCAATAAAAATCTAATCCATAAAAGGCATTGAAAAATGATTTTTTCCAGTTCATGCATTCAGATTCGTATAATCCATGCACACTCGCCAACCAGTGACCAGTGTCATTAGAATAAGTTCATTCATGGTTGGTGGAGTTTCCCTATTCTCAAATCTAAATTTAAATTTTTTGGTGTAAAAGTGTAGGAATAATACTAACATGGATGGCATGGTTGACACGAGCATGGAGGGCATGGATGACACATATGATATTCATGAGAAAAGAAGTTTAGAAGTCTATGGGAGTGATGTGAATTAAGAAAAGAGGTCATTTGTGCAAGTGGCTAGGCCTTAAAATTCAATAATCCACAAAGAAGACAACCAAACAAGGCCCTTGCCACCTTAAGGGTAATATTGTAAAAAGCCAATGTCTTATTTTCTTTAGTATAAATAGTATTTAGTTTATTTTCCATGGGTGAGTTTTGATGAATATTGAGCTTTGAATCTTGTAGTTCCTAGGTGAAGCCTAGCATTTAGCTTGTAATTTCTAGGTGAAGCCTAGCATTAGTTGGTAATTTTAGTAGTTTGTATCTTAGAATTATTGGTGAACTTCTTGGTTTGGTTAATCGAAGGTTACTCATTTGTGGTTTCTTGGTTTCCTTTGATTTTCTCAAACTAGGGTTTATGCTTGAATTGTTGAATTCAATTTGGAGGTGAGGGTATCAAGTCCATTGTTTCCCATAAATTCAAGAGTTTGAATATTAATCCACATATCCTTCCTGTGTTTTTCTTTCCTTCTTGCTCTTTCCTCTTTGATTCTTATCATTTTGTGGATTACTATTCAAACTCTTGAATTTATGGGCAATAAGGGACTTGATACCCTCACCTCTCAATTGAATTCAATAATTCAAACACAAACCCTAGTTTGAGAAAATCAAAGGAAACCAAGAAACCACAAATGAGTAACCTTCAATTGACCAAACCAAGAAGTTCACCAATAATTCAAAGATCCACACTACTAAAATTATGAACTAATGCTAGGCTTCACCTAGAAACTACAAGCTAAATGCTAGGCTTCACCTAGAAACTACAAGCTTCAAAGCTCAATATTCAATATTCATCAAAACTCCCCCATGCAAAATAAAAGAAATCCTATTTATAATATAGAAAATAATAAGACATTGGATTTTCACAATATGGCCCTTAATGAGGCAACGACCTTGTTTTGTTGTCTTCTTTGTGGATTCTTAAATTTAAGGCCTAGCCACTTGCATAAATTTCCTCTTTTCTTCATCCATATTACTCCCACTGACTCCTAAGCTTCCTTTCATGATCATCATATATGTCATCCATGCCATCCATGCTCGTGTCAACCATGCCATCCATGCTAGTGTTATCCTTCCCTTCTTGAAAAGGATTCGTCCTCGAATCCAAACCTTGAAAACATATGAGAAGGACAACAACAAAAATATCCTCAAAGCATGAGGGTTAGCACAAGGGTTATCAATAATCTCACACTGCCAAGGAGGCATAAATTTGAGATACAACCAAATATCCTTTGCTTCCAATAAAAGCAACTCATCATACATGGTGCAAAGGTTTTGGTTAAGATAAACATTAAGAGATAAGGAAAACAAAAAGGTCTTTATGGCATCAAGAATTACAAAAGGTTGTATCACATTTAACTTTGGAGCCATAAGACATAATTGTTTCATTGTCTTTCAAGAAGGCCACACCAAAAGTGGTGCAATCACCCATAAGGGTTCATTCGGGTCAAAAAGGTAAAAGACCCACGTATCTCTAAATTCATACAAAATAAATCCCATACCATCATGTGTATGATCATAAGCAAAGAGGTAGTAGAGAAAGATGCTACTATCATGAACCTCATCTAGGGTAGTCCAAGAATTAAGGGTACCAATAGATAAGAAAAGGAGTTCTAAGTATAAAGTCACCCTCTCTATCAAACACCTTCAAATAGTCCAATTAGAAAATCTCACTTGCCTAACCCTATGAAGGTGAAAAGAGGGTTTCAATAACCATAGACTCTCTCTTAATGGAATAATCAACTTAGCATCCACTAGTCAGGGTCCATACATCTCAAGCACAAGTGTGTCAAACAAGGATGCAAGTATATTTACAACTCCCAAGATAGGCAATGACACATTTGCCTTAGAGTTCACAAGAAAGAGACCACATATGACCAAAGAGTCATCAAAGGAAAACAAGTAATAAAAATAGAAACAAAGGACATTCAACGCATCTCGAGGGTTCTAAAATACAAATACTCACCTTAAATATTGAATGCTAACAAGAAAGTATTCACAATTTGAAACACAAGAGGGCAAGATTAAGCACTTCAAGTACACATCATTGTCCTTTCTCAAACAAACCCCCACAAGTAGTGTATTGAGAAGTGGAGCCATGCTTTTTGAGAGATTGAAGGAACTATAGGATGCACTTCCTATGTTCACTAATCTTAGCATGCTCCTAATATCTATCCCAACACTTCAACTTGTCTAACCACATAAGTATGACAAGGAGCAGAATACATAAATTGGGCATCACAGAGGTACAATGGATTCTTTCCCAAATAACAAGTATGGTTGGTATTCAAAATAGGAAACTCACACAACTTAAGCATAGCCAAAACAAACCATACAAATATTGGAACTATATCATCACTTTCATGGTAAGTTATGGGATCATACAGTTTTAAAAACCTACCTACCATAGGGAAAATGTCATCGTGACTCCAAGGATTTCTTGGAATAGGAGGGTAAGGGTACATACCTCAAAAATGGGCCTTTGAGTGTGCATTCTTATCCACAATACTTGGTTTCCCAAAGTTTTCCCTTCAATGCATCATCTTGGACCCATAGACTTGGTCATTTTGTTTCTTCTTAGGAGTTAACTTGCTAAGTAGCTCCATCATTAGGCCTTCAACCCTCTGTTCATGGGGGAATTTGTTCAGATCCTCCTTTAGAAATAATTGTCCATGAACCTGCAAAAGAGAAGGAATGGTACCAGGCAAAATGCTAGCATCATGATTAGTAGGCAATAATGGATTGGTATTGTCAAGTAACACAATTAAGTGTTCCTTGTGCACCTCTTTCAAGTTACTTCTTAGCTCATCAATCTCATACAATTTCCCTTATTGAGCTAATTCTTTCTTCTCCTTTTCAAGTTCTTCTCTCTTAAGTACTTCCCGAAGCTCCCTCATTATCTCATAGCCCTCACTCACTTGATAGGGCATTAAAGGTACAAGAGTGTGCTTTCATTCTCCAAATACAAATGATTATTTATTGGACTCCACTTGATATCGAACATCCCTACCGGCTAGCAAAGGTCTACCAAACAACATATGATAAGATTGTATGGGAAAAACATCACATAACACCTCATCTTGATACTTGACAATGCTAAAATTCATGACCACTTGCATGGTTAGCTCTACTTCATCATTATTAATAAGCCATTGAAGTTTGTATGGCTTGGGGTCTCTTTGTGTAGGAAGCTTCATTCTATCAACCATAGTGTAACTCACCACATTAGTACTACTCCTACCATCAATAACCAAGGAACATACCCTATAAATCATCTTGAACCTCGCATGGAATAGGTTCACACTTTGATCAAGTTCCTCTTTAGAAATATCCCTCATGATTCGCTTTAGATCACAAGAAGAGTTCAAATCATTCTCAAACTGCTCATCATCTACATTAGAAGTTGCTTCATAATGCCTAACCATAGGCTCATCACAACTATTCCTAACCTCATACTCTATCATATTTTTAGCATAAGATCCATCATGCATGATCATATTTGACCTTCTTTTTGGACATTCTCTAGCAGTATGTCCTTCTCCATGACATTCAGAACATTGAATGATAGAAGGAGAAGAAATTGATGTACATCATGCTTACCTCCATAGGCTTGATCTTCCCCTTTTATGTTGTAGTTAGCTTGAATAGATTGACTACCATCTTGTAACATTTGAAGACACCATATTGTCACTCATCCCTTGCTTTGGAACACCTTGACCACGATATCAATTATTATGGTCTTCACACCTTCTTCCTTTATCCCTATACCTATATCCACTATCCCATTTCCCTTGACATCTCCTACCTTAGTTCGTACCAAAGCCTTTAGGTTCTTCCCACCATTTATTCAAGTTAAACTCTTTATTCATTTCATCATAAAGAGGGTTTTTATAATAGATATCTTGGTAGGGTATGTGTGCGTAGTGTTGTTGGGTTAAAATATAGGGTACATGTAAAGATGCATGTGATATATTTCATGGAGGTGCTTGGCTTCTAACTTAGGTTTCCACAAAAGAAGTTCTCCTTTGTTATGTATGTATGATTGGGTATTTGTATGTTGGGTGACCTTCTTAATATAGCTCAGGTTCATTCGAAATTAGTTTGAGGGTAGGTTTGGTTCCTATTTGGTTGGGGGTAGTATAGGTTTGGATTCTTGACTCGAGGTCCTTCTTGTTTCTTCACTTTGATTTGTCATAGGTAACCTCCTTTAAATCATACTATCCATCCCTCTCACCCGTTCCTCCATACCTCCAAACCTTTCATTTATTTCAACCACCCTTTTATTCATATTGGTCACTCTCCTTGACACATTGGAATTTGTCCCCATGTTGTTTACCGAGATCCTTCATCCATGGTTATAAGGAAAGATAATAGACATTATACCTACAAAACTCAACAAATGAAATTAGTGTTAAAAAACCTCATGTCACTCGTATGTAAACTCTCAATTCACCTCTTAAAGTGTCATCTCAAAATTGGTAGTGTTCGCTCGACCAATTCAAGATCACCTATCGTTTGTGGTGGACTGGATTCTTGTGACTCTTGAAACAAGGACGACTCAATTGAAGGTTAAAGAACTTGAATCAAGAAGTTTATCAATGAGTTAAGATGAGAAAAGTTAAAGAAAAGAAGCACGAAAGAAAATGGACTCAATAAAATCTAAGTAACAAAAGTATCAAAGAAGTGATTTGATGTTTTAAAACTAGTTAACAAATGGTTAAATATGTTAATTAGTTCGGAAATTGAAGGAGAAAAAGTTTTTAAAAAAGAATCACGAAGTTTGGGCACAGAAAATTTTTGAGAGCTTACTAGTTTGAGCGTCCCGGCAAGCGTCTGGCCCTTCCTAGGGCACTAAACTTTAGAAACTTACTAGTTTGGGTGCCACAACAAGCGCCTGGCCCTTCCTATGTGTCACGACCCAAAATCTCATTCGAGGCGTCATTGGCACCCAAAGCCGATATGGCCCAAGAGAACCAATCTTTGCTCATGTCTACCCAGATGCATATCCTTGTATGAATCATGTTAAATATTATTATGCCTTATGCAACTAAGCGGAAGTCATGCCCATGGAAACATATATCATATCTATATACGAAACTTGGTCGTTAGGGCTATTAAACCAAGACTTCATGAGTCCTCTGATATACATATACATGTACCCACATATGTCTACAAAAGCCTCTAACAGATGCATTGACCATAACAAACTAAAAGTCGGGACAAGTCCCCGCTTTATACAAAATTTACAACATCAAAATGACTGTACAACTGCGACTTGGAAAGTCCAGTCACAACTGGGGCTCACTAAAGATCCACAAATAACTGTCCACTTACTGTGGAGGTCTACTAATGCCTGCACCTGCAACATGTAAGGTAAGTCCCCCGAGGGGGTCAGTACAAGGAATGTACTAAGTATGTAAGGCGTATAACAAATAGCATCATATATGAGCATGTCAATTGAATAAAATAAGAGAGAATAGTCAATGGGGATAAGCCATCATTTTAACTAATATCAATTCTCATTCCTTCCTTAATGGGAAACTATCTTCACTCAAGGAACTTGCCTCAAATAACTTCTTCTATATACAAGAGATTCCTTCTTACTTCCAGGCTCATTACCACTAGTGTTCATCTACATGATTAGAAAGAATAATACTCATCCACATACATCCACTCTAGTGGTGGGGGTTTAATACTATAACATACACCTCTTCTATTGGCGTACATACACTTTCTTAATGGTTTAACCTACATCCACTCTCATGGTGGGAGGACATGCTTCTATTCTATTAATGTACCTCCACACTATTGGTGGTTTATCCTACATCCACTCTCATGGTGGGAGGACATGCTTCTATTCTATTAACGTACCTCCACTCTATTGGTGGTTTATCCTACATCCACTCTCATGGTGGGAGAACATACATCTATTCTATTAACGTACCTCTACTCTATTGGTGGTTTATCCTATATCCACTCTCCTGGTGGGAGAATCATACATCCACTCTCATGGTGGGGGAATTATACATCCACTCTCATGGTGGGAGAATCATACATCTACTCTCATGGTGGGAGAATCATACATCCACTCTCATGGTGGGAGAATCATACATCCACTCTCATGGTGGGAGAATTTGATATGTCAACTTATGAGAGATTAATACATTAAGGATCATGATACTAATCGAAACACACAAATATACTTCACCTTACTCTTATACGTCATGAGATTAACATCTTAACTTATGCTCTCTAGAAGGTGATACATACTCAATGAGACGTATAGTAACCATGTGCATTACCTTTTCACAATCCTATACCCTCTACTTAGTTATGAGAATGACATGCTAAAGATCATGGCATTAAAGCACACACTTATATACACATCTCACTTCACTCCTTTACCTCACGAGATTGACAACTTCACTTATGGGGAATAATTATACTCACTTGCACATCACCTCTCTTCTTACTCTTATGAAATCTTATGAGATTGGTACTCTTACTTATGAACAATTGGCACAACGATAGCCATCATACTATAGGACTTTGGAACAAGACATGATTGGAATAATGCTACTCAACTAAGCAATCTCTCTTTACCTCATTGCTCTCGTTGAAATAGATCTCTTAGGAATTACCATGTTATGACATCTTAGGAACTTCACTCAATGATTAAGAGATGAGTTAATCATCAATCATCCCAAACTAGGATACATATGAATAATAATATACGTCAACCTGAATTGATATACTTCATGCCTTTCGGAATTGAAACAAGTCCAACGTCAATAGGAACAATATGTCGTAGAAGGATACGGAAAGAGTAACCTTACATACCTTGTCTTCTTAATATGAATACACAATTTTAGACGCGTGTATAATAGTCCCGCTCCTCCTTTATGTTTTAACTCTACAACACAAGTTCATAACGAACCAACATTAACCACCGATTACCTTATAATGGCATACAATAACAATAAGTCACATTTTTAGCTTCAACATGTCATTTCCCTTTTGACAATATCACTTATGAAATCATTATACCAATAATCCCACAATATTTCATACATTGAAAAACGCAGGATAACCAATAGCATGTCACACCAAGTTCATATTTTACACTTCTCCATCATCACAACATCACAATTATGCCGTCACTTTACTTCAATACACCTCATAACAACAAATTGGCCAAAATCCCCTAATTTACACTTATATGAAAATAACAAGTTTAGGACAATAATAACACCATAAATTTTGTTATTTCACCTATACCATGCTTTTTCATCAAGACCACAAGTCATAATTCAAGTTACAATCCCATGGATTTCACATCTTTTTCACAAAACCAAAAGTATCATGTCCAACACTTTCAAGTATAACCAACATGACCTACATCATTTATCATGCTCATAATATGTTAAAATACAAGAATAGTCACTTACCCAAGCTTGGAAGATGATGATCTTGCTTCAAGAAATGCCTTAGGGTTTTGAAAGCCAAAGAGATGTTCTTGGGAAATTTCTAGAAAAAGATAGAAAAGGCATGGGTGTTTCTCATGATAAAATCATATATTTGGCCACTTTTATAGACCTTGAGTCCATCCTTAGTCATTAATGTGGTCTTCTAGAAGGTCTTGGCAAGAATGGGTCATTTGACCCATTTTGGGCCATGCTTTCATTTCATTTTTGGGTCCTTTTGGGCCCAATTCACTTAACCCAGTAAAATCAATAATTTCACATGCTCAAGTAATCTCATACATGTTACAACAATATTCCCACTCATGTTATTCATATTCGTAGCCTCAATCTCAAAAACAAGCGATTCTAGCCACGTATGGCCTATTTTGACCAAAAGGGCAAAATCGTCATTTTGACCCCAAATTCGTCCTCGGATAATTTTATCATACCAATATAATATTTACTCATTTCATATGTGTTGTAGAAGAAACGTGGCAAAAATCGGCTTGGTACGTCCCCGGATACCCTTGGGACTTAGAAATTCCCAACTTTTGAAAAAGTGGAAAACCCAAGGTGGCACGCCCCTAGGCGCGCCAACTTACTGCCTATGGGCTAAAAAATTTAGCCCATAGTGGCGTGGCATAGTCCCAAATGCTCCCCTCCTTAAAAATTTTCAAAAATTTCATTTTTCGACTTCTCTTTGCGGGTTCGGTTAGATACTTCAAGTCCTATCCTTTAACTTACTTCTTAACCTTAATACACTTTGTTTTGAGGTACTCTTAGACTCATTTTGAACCCCACAAATGTGCCACAAAAATCACAAAACAACTCTTATGAAGGGCTAATCACATGTATGAAGCCAAATTTCAATTTTCTCATCATTTACTTAACGAAATACATACTCATGGTATCTCAACACCTAAGTAACCCTCGTTCAATGTCATCACATAGGGTTGGGAAGGTACGGGGTGTTACATTCTTCCCCCTTTAGAAACATTCATCCTCGAATGTTCATAGCGTTGTTTCCTGTAATGACGTAAGTCAAAATGTTCTCATATACACACATAATACTTGTAAAGACTCACTTATTATACCTCCAAAACTGTATCTTGAACTCCACGTACTTTCGATTTCATTAATCCCTCGATTAGTATGAAATGACATTCCTATACACTTCCGACCATTTCACATGGCATGTCGTATAGGGTCACATATGTTCCTTTCACTATACTAAACTCATCGACAGGTGGAAATATTTCTATTGACTTCACTCATAACCTCAGTGTACTATTAAATTCACGATAGTCGATGGAGTAACGTACGATGGAGTAGAGCGTAAATCAATCAATACATATACATAATTTAAAATGTGGTAATATACCTAAATACCTATACCGTCCTCAGGAGGTGCTTCCTCATTCTGCCGGTCCACTAAAGCATAGGTGAGATTCTGTGTTCCACTGGCACTGGCTACTCCTCTGGCACCTCTACCGCGACCAGCAGACTGTACACCAGCTGTCGGTGCCACATCGGCTGATTCGGTAGGCCGTGTCATACTACCCGTAGGCCTCTGTGGGCATTCTCTCATCATGTGTCTTGGCCTACTACATACAAAGCAAACATTCGTATCAAACCGGCATTCGCCTGTATGAAATCTCCCACATCACGGGCACAACTGACGAGAAGATCTCGTTGCATGTGATTTATGAATCCCACTACTTTATTCATATCGACCACCTCTAGCCTCTCAGAATTGAGAATGAGCACCTACTGTGAAATAAGAGGATTAGGGTCTAGGCGGTAACATTCGAGATCCAGATTCTCCGGGGGACACCATAGACTGCCCCATAGGTCTGGGCCTTTTTGATGTCCCTTCCTCAGATTTTTGTGCCCTCTTTCTTTGCCTTTGGTCCTTCATTTTCTGCTCAAAGGCCTGTATTCTAGCTATGTCCATATCTCGATTTAAGGCAGCAATAGTGCAGTCTCGTACCAAATAAGGCTCCAATCTGTCCACATATCGATGGACTCTATCTTCCATAGTGGCTACCACATTTGGAGCATATCTATCCAAGGAATTAAACTGCAAACTGTATTCTCTAACACTCATATTTCCTTGACGCAAATGGAGAAATTGGTCTGCACGTGCCTCCCGAATCTCATATGGGAGGTAATGATCAAGGAATGCCATTTTAAATTCTTCCCAATCAGCGGGGAGTGCAGCCATACCCCTTGATTTTTTCCAGTCCCCGTACCACAAGATAGCCTCACCCTTCAGTCTATAAGCTGCTAGCTCAACTGTTTCTACACCTGTTACGTGCATCACTTCTAATGCTCTTTGAACTTGGTCCACAAAATCCTGTGGATCTGCTTGCGAATCGGACCCTGTGAATATGGAAGGGTCTAATTTTAAAAAGTCCTGTGTTTTGTGACTCGCCACCCTAGCCGCATCATTATCTTTTATCATTGGGCCAGTTCGTCCCTGTGTCTGTGCAGCAACTAGCTGTGTCAACATATGTACTGCATTTCTTAAATCCTGATCAGTGGTATTTATTTGTGGTTCTGCAGGTACTTCTCTACCTCTTGGCTCTTCTGGAGCTGGCAAGGTAGAAGAAGACAGCGATGCAATTTCAGCGTCAGCTCCACCGTGACTAACTTGGTCAGGTGGTAATCTACTCATTCCTTCTTCAGCAGGCACATCCACCTGCTTCCCTTTACCTCTACCTCTTCTCGTGATTGGAATGGTTACTATAGCAAAAAGAAACATTTACCATGGTCAGATGTCAATTGAACTTACAACACTGGCTCTATTGCACGATCTAGAAGGAAGAAAAGAAACCACATCCTAAATGTCCCGTAGCCTCCTACTTATAAATGTGGTGCACAACACATTGATAAGTAAGACTCTACTCAGACACGGCTTTGTAGACACCCTTAGAACGAACTGCTCTGATACCACTTTTGTCACGACCCGAAATCTCATTCGAGGCGTGATTGGCACCCGAAACCGATATGGCCCGAGAGAACCAATCTTTGCTCATGTCTACCCAGATGCATATCCTTGTATGAATCGTGTTAAATATTATTATGCCTTATGCAACTAAGCGGAAGTCATGCACATGGAAACATATATCATATCTATATACGAAACTTGGCCGTTAGGGCCATTAAACCAAGACTTCTTGAGTCCTCTGATATACATATACATGTACCCACATATGTCTACAAAAGCCTCTAACAGATGCATTGACTATAACAAACTAAAAGTCGTGACAAGTCCCCGCTTTATACAAAATTTATAACATCAAAATGACTGTACAACTGCGAATTGGAAAGTCCCGAGGCAACTGGGGCTCACCAAAGATCCGCAAATAACTGTCCACTTACTGTGGAGGCCTACTAATGCCTGCACCTGCAACATGTAAGGTAAGTCCCCCGAGGGGGTCAGTACGAGGAATGTACTAAGTATGTAAGGCGTATAATAAATAGTATCATATATGAGCATGTCAATTGAATAAAATATGAGAGAATAGTCAATGGGGATAATCCATCATTTTAACTAATATCAATTCTCATACCTTTCCTTAATAGAAAACTATCTTCACTCAAGAAACGTGCCTCAAATAACTTCTTCTATATACAAGAGATTTTTTCTTACTTCTAGGCTCATTACCACTAGTGTTCATCTACATGATTAGAAAGAATAATACTCATCCTCATACATCCACTCTAGTGGTGGGGGTTTAATACTATAACATACACCTCTTCTATTGGCGTACATCCACTTTCTTAATGGTTTAACCTACATCCACTCTCATGGTGGGAGGACATGCTTCTATTCTATTAACGTACCTCCACACTATTGGTGGTTTATCCTACATCCACTCTCATGGTGGGAGGACATGCTTCTATTGTATTAACGTACCTCCACTCTATTGGTGGTTTATCCTACATCCACTCTCATGGTGGGAGAACATACATCTATTCTATTCACGTACCTCCACTCTATTGTTGGTTTATCCTACATCCACTCTCATGGTGGGAGAATCATACATCCACTCTCATGGTGGGGGAATCATACATCCACTCTCATGGTGGGAGAATCATACATCCACTCTCATGGTGGGGGAATCATACATCCACTCTCATGGTGGGAGAATCATACATCCACTCTCATGGTGGGAGAATCATACATCCACTCTCATGGTGGGAGAATCATACATCCACTCTCATGGTGGGAGAATTTGATATGTCAACTTATGAGAGATTAATACATTAAGGATCATGATACTAATCGAAACACACAAATATACTTCACCTTACTCTTATACGTCATGAGATTAACATCTTAACTTATGCTCTCTAGAAGGTGATACATACTCAATGAGACGTATAGTAACCATGTGCATTACCTTTTCACAATCCTATACCCTCTACTTAGTTATGAGAATGACATGCTAAAGATCATGGCATTAAAGCACACACTTATATACACATCTCACTTCACTCCTTTACCTCACGAGATTGACAACTTCACTTATGGGGAATAATTATACTCACTTGCACATCACCTCTCTTCTTACTCTTATGAAATCTTATGAGATTGGTACTCTTACTTATGAACAATTGGCACAACGATAGCCATCATACTATAGGACTTTGGAACAAGACATGATTGGAATAATGCTACTCAACTAAGCAATCTCTCTTTACCTCATTGCTCTCGTTGAAATAGATCTCTTAGGAATTACCATGTTATGACATCTTAGGAACTTCACTCAATGATTAAGAGATGAGTTAATCATCAATCATCCCAAACTAGGATACATATGAATAATAATATACGTCAACCTGAATTGATATACTTCATGCCTTTCGGAATTGAAACAAGTCCAACGTCAATAGGAACAATATGTCGTAGAAGGATACGGAAAGAGTAACCTTACATACCTTGTCTTCTTAATATGAATACACAATTTTAGACGCGTGTATAATAGTCCCGCTCCTCCTTTATGTTTTAACTCTACAACACAAGTTCATAACGAACCAACATTAACCACCGATTACCTTATAATGGCATACAATAACAATAAGTCACATTTTTAGCTTCAACATGTCATTTCCCTTTTGACAATATCACTTATGAAATCATTATACCAATAATCCCACAATATTTCATACATTGAAAAACGCAGGATAACCAATAGCATGTCACACCAAGTTCATATTTTACACTTCTCCATCATCACAACATCACAATTATGCCGTCACTTTACTTCAATACACCTCATAACAACAAATTGGCCAAAATCCCCTAATTTACACTTATATGAAAATAACAAGTTTAGGACAATAATAACACCATAAATTTTGTTATTTCACCTATACCATGCTTTTTCATCAAGACCACAAGTCATAATTCAAGTTACAATCCCATGGATTTCACATCTTTTTCACAAAACCAAAAGTATCATGTCCAACACTTTCAAGTATAACCAACATGACCTACATCATTTATCATGCTCATAATATGTTAAAATACAAGAATAGTCACTTACCCAAGCTTGGAAGATGATGATCTTGCTTCAAGAAATGCCTTAGGGTTTTGAAAGCCAAAGAGATGTTCTTGGGAAATTTCTAGAAAAAGATAGAAAAGGCATGGGTGTTTCTCATGATAAAATCAGATATTTGGCCAATTTTATAGACCTTGAGTCCATCCTTAGTCATTAATGTGGTCTTCTAGAAGGTCTTGGCAAGAATGGGTCATTTGACCCATTTTGGGTCATGCTTTCATTTCATTTTTGGGTCCTTTTTGGGCCCAATTCACTTAACCCAGTAAAATCAATGATTTCACGTGTTCAAGTAATCTCACACATGTTACAACAATATTCCCACTCATGTTATTCATATCCGTAGCCTCAATCTCAAAAACAAGCGATTCTAGCCACGTATGGCCTATTTTGACCAAAAGGGCAAAATCGTCATTTTGACCCCAAATTCGTCCTCGGGTAATTTTATCATACCAATATAATATTTTACTCATTTCATATGTGTTGTAGAATAAATGTGGCAAAAATCGGCTCGGTACATCCCCGGATACCCTTGGGACTTAGAAATTCTAACTTTCGAAAAAGTGGAAAACCCAAGGTGGCACGCCCCTGGGCGGGCCAACTTACTGCCTCTGGGCTAAAACTTTTAGCCCAGAGCGGTGTGGCACGGTCCCAAATGCGTCCCTCCTTAAAATTTTTCAAAAATTTCATTTTTTGACTTCTCTTCACGGGTTCGGTTAGATACTTCAAGTCCTATCCTTTAACTTACTTTTTAACCTTAATACACTTTGTTTTGAGGTCCTCTTAGCCTCATTTTGAACCCCACAAATGCGCCACGAAAATCACAAAACAACTCTTATGAAGGGCTAATCACATGTATGAAGCCAAATTTCAATTTTCTCATCATTTGCTTAACGAAATACATACTCATGGTATCTCAACACCTAAGTAACCCTCGTTAAATGTCATCACATAGGGTTGGGAAGGTACGGGGTGTTACACTATGTCACTAAATTTTTATTTTTGGTTGATGTGGCAGCTGTTGACTAGAGTTGACTGCTGGGTTGGCACTGACGTGGCAGGTCCATGCGTAATTATTTTTATTTTTTTTTCAAAAATTTCCACAAGTGGACCTACAAACACTTAACCAATTTTGACTTGGAGATTTTTGGATCATAGTGTACTTTTTCTATCTTCTTCTTCAAGAACAAAATGAAGAAGCTCAAGAACACCAAGAACAACAAAAATACACATCAAACCCTAGCACCCTCAAAGCACAAAAGTTTGAAAACCCTTTAATGAAAACTTCACTTGTATAACTTCGAATTGAATAAACTTTGAGATATAGACTCAGAAGACACTAGGGAATTAAAATCTAGTGTCAAAAACAACGAATCAAAACAAAAAAAATTCCGAATTTTTTTGGATTTTTGGATAATTTTTTATTTTTAGAATTTTTGGATTTTTGTAAAGATTAAAATCCCAAGATTTAGATTTGTGAAAACAAAACTAAACCTAGGCTCTTGATACCAAGATGATAAGAATCAAAGAGGTAAGAACAAGAAGGAAAGAAATACAAAATAAGGATATGTGGATTAATATTCAAACTCTTGAATTTATGGGCAATAAGGGACTTGATACCCTCACCTCCCAATTGAATTCAACAGTTCAAACACAAACCCTAGTTTGATAAAATCAAAAGAAACCAAGAAACCATAAATGAGTAACATTCGATTAACCAAACTAAGAAGTTCACCAACAATTCTAAGATCTATGTTACTAAAATTACCAACCAATGCTAGGCTTCACCTAGAAACTACAAGCTAAATTCTAGGCTTCACCTAGAAACTACAAGCTTCAAAGCTCAATAGTCAATATTCATCAAAACTTTCCCACGCAAAATAAAAGAAATCCTATTTTCACTAAAGAAAATAAGAAGACATTGGCTTTTTACAATATTGCCCTTAATGAGGCAAAGGTCCTGTTTGGTTATCTTATTTGTGGATTGTTGAATTTATGCCGTAGCCACTTGCACAAATGGCCACTTTTCTTCATCCATATCACCCCATAAATTCCTAAGCTTCCTTTTTTACAAACATCGTATGTGTCATCCATGCCATTCATGCTCATGTCAACCATGCCATCCATGCCAGTATCATGGAACCCAAGCCAGTAAATGCGTTATCCATCTCATCATACTCATCAATATCATCACCTTTAAAATTCATAATTACTGTTGCTAGTGCCTTGATACCAAATCTCTCCGCAAAAGGAACTATCAAGAAATCCTCATCAATTGTATCGATAACTGAGACCACACACATGTCATTTGGTTTCTTAATATATTTTCAAACATCGAACGTCACCTCTTCTTTATTCAACCTAAACCTCAACTAACCAATTTCCATTTCAACTAATGCTCATTTGATCACGAGGAATGGTCTCCCTAAGATAATGGGAACCTTAAAATAAACTTCATAATTGTGGATGACAAAATCATCTGGAAAGATGAATGACTCAACCTTTACCAAGACTTCATACATCACGCACATGTGCTTCTTCACAATGTGATCCGCCATAACAAGTCTCATTAAAGTTGGTTTGGGCAACCCCAATCCCATTTGTTTAAATACTATTAGCAGCATCAGATTAATGCTAGCACCCAAGCCACACAGAGCTTTTGAAAAGTTAAAAGCCCCAATGTTACATGGAATCGTGAATGTTCTAGGATCTTTCTTTTTCTTCATAAGAGACAGAAAAGATACTACCTACAATGGTGCAAATTGTAAACATGATTGAAACTCATGATCATCTTTTTAATCACAAGATGCTTCATAAACTTATCATATCCAGGCATTTGACCAAGTGCCTCAACTAAAAAGATATTCACAGACAATTATTTCAGCAACGAAATAAACTTGTGATACTTCCCTTCGTTGGCTCTCTTCTTTAACCTCTATGGAGAAGGATGAGGTCATGGAATGGGAGTCAAAACTTGTGGGACCTCCTTTTCCATCCCCTATCTAGCCTCAGTCTCATTTTCAACAACTAAAGATAATTTTTAGATGCCTTTTCATCAACAATTTTGTTCTCTAATTTGGCTACTTTTTCATCAGCGGTAATCACGGGCTCAACCTTATCATAAACTACAGCCATAGGTGGATTGTCTTGCCCCAATCCTAGGTAAGGCTGGGAAGTACCATATGAACACATATTGTATGAATGAATCACTGTGCAAATAGAACTTATAGTAAGAAGCTATATATATATACAACACCAACCAACTAGCTAAACAATTCAAAGTGGCACAACGCATTCAAGATAGGTTGTATGCCTTTGAATAAGACATATTGGGTCGTCACCACGGTCAAAGTGGCATAATACATCAAAGATCATGCAAAGTGGATTGTCAATTCCTTTAACGTGACATGTTCAAATAGGTTTGTACAAATTATGTTTGTTTCATGCTGCATTTACAACTAAAAATCATGTATAGATATTTGTCAAGAGAATTTGAAAGGATGAAATTCTCAAATCAAACCGCAGGTGTAGACTATGTCAAAAAGGATGCAGCATAATGTGAAACTTTTCTTAGCAACAGACTGGGACATAATCCAAAGAGGAATATCAAACTATTTAGACGCAAGCTGAAGGAAAATTTCTACTATTGTCTAACCACACCCCTATCATAAGGCATGTGGGTATTTTATGATGTTTTTGATTTTAGTTTCACCTGGGTATATCTAAACTGGCATAGGAAGTAACTTTTCTCTTCTTTAAAATCCAGGTGACAACATGATGTCACCCAAATTACAGCTTGCAATTAAGTATAAAGCTATTTTTGATCAAATATAGAACCAACCAAGGTTGGAGTTGATCCCACAGGGAATATGGCTAGAAGCTAGGTCAATACAGTTATTGTAACAATTAATCAGTTATTTCTAAAAAAAAGGATTTAAAGTAACAAGTAAATAGTTTGTAAATTGAAGTAACAATTAAATAGTTATCTCTTTATGTTGAGAAAATCAGAGAGAGTTGACTAGGGTTGTGTTCTCCATGATTTCATAAAATAGTAAGTGTGTTGTACTAGTGATCTATTATGGTGCTTAATATGCAAAATCGATAAGTTAAGCTCACCTAAATGGTTGGTCCGCAAGATAGATGAATATCACTATGCAACTTGGTTCGTCTATAAGTGTTTGCTTTACTAACCCTTACCCTTTATCCCATATTAGCTATTACTGGATAAGGCTCAAGCTATTAGATGAGAGTTGATAGCCTCAAATCTCCGTTGTTAATCCCTTTTCCTATTCATTACCTCGTTGGTCTAGCAAGTAAAAAATTAAGACGAGTTCTAATGTTGGCCACCGTTAAAAAGCAATTAATACAAAGGGAAGAACAATACACGTATAAACACTATTTAATAATCACTAAGTACTTTAACATACTTTGTTAATTCATTATGGTTCCCACAATTCTAGTTGTGCGATTTAGCTACTCATGGCTTGGGAATCACAATTAGAAATTATAGAAAAAATCATAATTATGAACTTATCAATTGAGTAGAATAAATACAAAATCTTGAATGTTCTAAGAAAGCTTAAGAAAGAAATAAATATGAAGAAGAAAAGAATAAATCAATTTTCTTCAGCCTCCATGATGGTTCCTAACTCTCTCTAGATCAAACAAATATTCTCAACTAAAAGTTCAAAAGTTATGTAAAAATTATGTTTATGGAATATTTATAGGTGTATGAAAACCCCCTAATAAAATAACTGAGTTCAAAATGGACTGAAAAATCAAAACCCAGTCCATTTGGACGACAATGTGTGCTGCCCAGCACCGCCTAAGAATAACATTGTTGTTTTCCTTTGCTTCCACATAGAAGTTAACCGCCTCAAGTTTCCAATATGCAATTGTAAATTGCATTATACCATATTTACTAATACTTTATTATATTCAATCCATTAAGTTGTTTGCTTGATTTCCTTATATGATTTCTCGCTTTTAATCCGTTTTTGCTCCAAATTTCTTCATCTTCACACCAATTTAATCCTACACATAGAAATATTATACTAAGCATAATCCATAAGATGAATCCTCAAAAAGGACAAATTGAAATACTAAATTTGAGGCAAATAACGAATAAAAATATCTATAATTTTTAGCCTCATAGCAATACCCCAAACTTAGACTCTTGATCTTCCTCGAGCAAGTATTAAAGCTCATCACAATTATTCAAGTCTAGTAAAGCCACCATTTGGTTGATACAAACAATTAGACTATACAATAATTCATAACAACAAGTATACTTTCCTATTATTATGAAAGAAAAACAAACAAACAACAAACCTCTAACCTCCTAGCCTGAAAGATGGACTCTAACTCATAAAAGTTAAGCTTGCTCACCTATTCTATTAAAGAAAGTTAATAACATCACCTATCTATCTAAAAGATGAATATAATTTGAGGACTTAGAATTAAAGAACAACTCTCATTCTCACAAAAGACTTCACATGTATGGACGAAGAACCATAGGCTTGTCCATTATGTACATTTCCTCTAATTAAGCATGCTTGAATAGAATCAAATAGGACTTTAATGGATTGTAATGTTGGATAGGGGACAAGTAGGAAAACTATATAATAGTAACTTACACTTCCTTAAGCACCTTTCACTTTTATTTTTATTTTTTTTAGACTTCATCACCCATTATTTTCATCACTTTTATTTATTTATTTTTTTTACCAGTCCTCTCTTCATCAATTATTTACACTTATATTTCTCAACATATCAAGAATGCTTCAATCTTTTTTTCACACAATTTATTTTTCATGTCACATTCTTTTAAAGAGGGTCTTTTCATCACCTTGTAGCTACCATGGGTTATCTTCTACACTCAATCATCCCTTTTCTTCAGATTCCACAATTTCAACATAGTTTATGCTACAATGCTCTAGGAAGCAGGGTGCAACATTTATGGATTTAAAAAAATGGATCAAGGTAAAAATACAGCTACCAAAAAAAGGCTCCAGGCTCAAAGGGACTAACTAGTGATATAATATCTGAAAAGGCTAAAATTTACAAGACTTATCAAAGAAAGTCTATTATCATATTCAAAACAGAGAAATTCTTTTTATTTCACTCCAATAACAGGCAGGGCAAGTACTAGACTAAGATGCAAAACATGAAATATATGCAATAAATCCTCACCACACATGGCGCAAGTATCAATCAAGATAGATCAATTCCAATTCTTAGACAGACTGGGTCATAGCAAACTACAAAATAAGAATACGCTATATAGAGTGTCACAATCATGAACCTAGGTGTCAAAAAGTGATAACGATGCCAGTAGGAGTATAAAATCAAAATGTGGAAAATTGAAATAAAGAAACGGATATGTGGAATTATCAAAATCTAATCAGATTTATGAGCAACAAAGGACTTTATACATTCACCTCTCAATTAAATCTTATCAAACAACAATAACGTAAACTTAATCAAAGATGAGAAACCTAATTGAATCCACAAAGAGAAACACTCGATGATTGATTAAGCTAGAAGAAGTTAACACTAGCAATATCAGGAATGAACCCTAATCACTCACGACAATTACAAACTATGAACTACACTAATGCTAGTCTTCACCAAGAAACTACAAGCTTGAAAGCTTTCAAATATTGGGGTCATCAAAATATCATCATCATAATCTAAGGAATAAAATAACCAAGGCCACTATTTATAGTTATTGCCTTTACACTAATAGCCTATCACAAAAATAGCCCAAAAGTGGTTATTTATGAAATAACCCACAAGGGCCCTTCTTGATTGCCCAAATGGCAACTTGATCGCCCATGGTGTTGTGTATTTATTGCTCCATGGATTCCTCCGGTCTCCAAGCTATCATCCATATGTGGAAGCCCCTCCTAATATGCCCTAAGCTAACTATGCTTGTTTCATCCTTCCCTTCGTCAAAAGGATTCATCCTCGAATTCGAACCTTGCAAAAACATGAGTAGGACAAACAACAAAGATATATTCATGGCATGAGGGTTAACACAAAGGTTATTAATCATACCAACTTGCCAATGAGGCACACATTTGGAATACAACCAACTATCTCTTTGTATTGAATAAGATCCATTCATCATATAAGGTGCAGAGAAATTGGTCATAAGCAACACCATGAGACAAGGAAACCACAAAGGTTTTAATGGCATCAAGAATCCTAAGAGATGAAATGACATATACTTTAGGAGCTATAAGGCACTATTATTTCATTGCCCCACAACAATACCACACCAAAAGTGGTGCAATACCCATAAGGGCTCATCCGGGTAAAAGAAGTAAAGGACCCACATATCTCTACCTCCATACAAAATAAATCCCATAACAACATGGGTATCATCATAAGCAAAGAGGTAGTAGAGAAAAATGATAAGCTTATTATTCACATCTAGGGCATGCCAAAAGAAAAGGATACCGACAGATAAGAAGAGATATTTTAAGTACAAAACAACCCTCTCTATCGAGCAACTGCCCAAAAAAAGGAAGTGCACCAACGAAGCCATGCTACTAGAATGGTCGAGGGATATACTAGGAGTCAAATCAATCCATATCAAACAGTACTCCCAAAGAGTTTGGGTCCCCCTATCATAGTATCAAGTATGCTTCTAAGAGTTCCATTTGAAAACTCAACTTGTCCAACCCTTTGATTGTGACAATGAGCCTTTAATATCCATGGACTGTCCCATAAATAAGCTAACCACTTAGCATCCCTTAGTTGTGGGTCACACAACTTAAGCACAAGCATGTCAAATAAGGATGCACGTACATAGAAAGCTCCCAAAATAGGCAATAACACATTTGCCTTGGGGTTCACATGTATGAGACTATATTTTAGCAAAGGGTCATCATATGAAAACAAGTAGTAAAGATAGGTGTTACTTAAATGAACTTCATCTTAGGTTTGCCCACATATAGAATCATCCTTTGATCCACAAGCATTAAGGCCTTAATCAAGAATGGGGTTATACAAGAATGAAGGGGTCATTGTAGAACATATACCCCCTTCCTTTCGACAACTAACCCCTCCAATAGATGTTCTATCATCTTCCAAGAAGAAAGTTCCATCTTTGAAAAGTGTGTCATCATACCATAGCGGATTCTCAATCACTTGGTAGCCTTCAAGAGGGGATACACTTTAATCATGCCAAGAAATACCACTATGTATTTAACCTTAATTAGTCATGTCAACCACAAATAAGGGAATATCCTTAAATACACATTCCACCTCAAAATCCTCATGAGAAGAACAAGGAATGGAATCACAATTCAAGGATTCATTATTTAGGTGCAATGACTTCACATGACTATCTACATGACCAACTTTATCAGTGCAATCACTAAATTGCGGTTCGTTAAGTTCATCAAGAAACTCTTCATTTAGTGGGTCATCACTATACACAAGTTGATCAACACCAATATCTCTTGATAATGAACTATCATTCAAAACATATCTATCAACACTAGGTGGACACAATTGACCTTACTAGAAGAATCAATTCGGTCATCAATAGAATCAACTAGTGTATCTATATTCTCAACATGAACATTATCAAAACATGGCAAAGAATCACATGACAATGTACATCATTCAAGGCATAAGTGTCAACACTAGGTGTACACTAATTGATCTTACAAGAATAATCTTGGTCAAAAATGGGACCAACTAGTGTATGAACACTCTCAACAAAAACATTATCACTATGTGGAAAAGAATCATTAAGCTCATGTAACACCCCGTACCTTCCCAAACCTACTTTACGACATTGAACAATGTTTACTTAGGTGTTGAGAGCCATGAGTATGTATTTTGTAATGTTATTGATGAGATAATTGATATTGGGCCTCGTACATGTGATTAGACCTTCATAGGAGGTGTTTTGTGAATTCGTGGAGCATTTGTGGGGTTAAAAATGAGGCTTGGAGGACCTCCAAACAAAGTATATTAAAGGTAAGAATTAAGTTAAAGAATAGAACTTGAAGTATCTAACCAAATCCGCAAAGAAAAGTCGAAGAATGAAAAATTTCAAAAAAAAATAGGCCGGGCGTGCCAGGCCTCTTTTTGCCCAAAATTTTTGGGCAAAGGCAGCAAGGTGGCGCGCCAAGGGGCGTGCCAGGCTGCTTGTGCACAACTCTAAAATGTTGGAAATTTGTCTAAGTCCCAAGAGTGCCCGGGGGCGTACCGGGCCGCTTTTTGTCACATTTATTCTCCAACCACGAGCCTATACATGGGAAAATTGAAGTATTATATTGGAATTCCATTTTGATAAGATTATTCGTGGACGAATTTGGCATTTAAATGACATTTTTACCCTTTTGGTCAAAATAAGCCATGCATGGCTAGAATCACTTGTTTTTGGGATTGAGGCTACGAATATAAATAGCATGAGTGGGAATATTGTAGTAACACGTATGAAATGATTTAAACATGAGAAATTATTGATTTTATTGGACTAAGTGAATTGGGATCAATGAAGGCCCAAAATGAGGCAAAAGACATGGGCCAAATGGGTCAAATAACCCATTCTTCTACCATTGACCAATTAAACATGGAATTTAATGCCAAGATGACTTGAGGGCCTATATATATGTGGAAAAATCTGATTTTTATTCAAAGAAACACACATCACATTTCTAGAAATTTTCCAAGATTTCTCTCATCTCTTAAAACCCTAAGCCACCTTCTTGGACAAGATCATCCATTAGCAAGCTTGGGTAAGTGTTTATTATTGTGATTTACTATATTATATGCATGAGGGATGGTGTAGATCATGATGGTTATGTATACAAGGGTTGAGTAGGGCACTTTTGCTTTTTGCTAAAAGATGTGCCATTTATGTGATTTAAACATGGAAGTAGACTTGTGGTTTTGATGAAAGTGCATGGTATGGATGAAATATCAACATGTATGGAGTGGTTATGTTCTTTAACTTGTTATTTTTCCATAAGTATGATTTATGGGATTATTTTCGATTTGTTGTTATGAAGTGTATTGAGGTGATTTGGTGGGGTAATTGTGATGTTGTGTTGATGGAGAAGTGTAAAGTATGAACTCGGTGTGACATGCTATTGGTTATGAAGTATTGGTCAATGTGTAGAATGTTGTGGTATTATTGGTATGATAATCCCGTGAATGGTATTTTCAAGGGTTAAATAATATTCTAGGGCAACCATGTGACTCATTGATGGTCGTTATGCACTTATAAGATAGTTAGTTATTAATGTGAACTCCATTATGTACTTGTGTTGTAGAGTGAAATGTAAGGACGGAGCTGGACTATTTTGTTCACATATAGGAGTGTATATTCATATTGAAGAGATAAGGCATGTAAGGTTACTCTTTTCGTATCCTTCTGCAGTACATAATGTCATATTGTCATTATACTTGTTCCATTCCGAAATGTTCAAAGGTATCCCATTTCCGGTTATTAATCATTGTTACTCACATGTTCCTTATTCATTGATCAATTGTGATTTACATGACTCATGTTCATTGGTTAATGTTCCAATAATGTTCCAAAGTTCACATAACAATGTAACCACTAATGTACCAATCTCATAAAAAAATAATTGAAGTAATGAACACTTGTTGAGTACGGGTGGCAACTCGAAGGGGCGTAAGCCTAGCTAGAGGTGATCCTAAATGGATATTGAGTACGGGTGGCAACTCGAAGGGGCAAAATCCTAGCTAGAGGCGATCCCAAAAGTTCATTGGGAACGGGTGGCAACTCAAAGTGGCGAAAGCCTAGCTAGAGGTGATCCCGATTATTATGTTATTCCCACTGATCAGTTGGGCCCGGGCATTATATGATTCATGATTTTCTGATTGATGATTGATAAGTAAAGTTTAACAAAGTAAAGAGAGCAATGTACATGATCCCACACGTATACATTAGGGTAGTTTATCTTTATGACACATTCACTTGTACTTGATTCTATTAAAGTTCTTACATGTCATACAGTTATTTATGGCCTTGTATACTCAGTACATTCATTGTACTGACGTCCCTTGTGGGACTTACCTTACTTGCTGCAGACACATGTACAAGTAGACCTCCACAGTAGATTTCTGATCACTTGCCGACTTTTGGTGAGCTCCAGTTGGTTCGGGGCTTTTCGAGTCGCATATGTACATTTGTTTTGGTATTGTATCACAGTTGTATAGAGGGGGGAGCTATCTCGACTTTAGGATGGTTATGCATTTCATCTGTTAGAGGCTTTGTAGATGGATGTGGTGATATGAATGTAAGGGATGCATGTCCACTTTTACTTGATGTGATTTGATGGCCCAACGACCAAGTTTCGTATATGTATATAGTACATGTTTCCATGATTTCCATTATTAGCACCTTGTCTTTACATGTGATGGTAATGTCCCTTGAATAACTTGCATATGAGTGGTCATGGATAAGGATTGGTTCTCTCGGGCCTTATCGGCTTCGGGTGCCAGTCCGCCTCGTTGGAACTCGGGGCATGACAAAAGTGGTATCAGAGCAGGTCATTCTAAGGGTGTCTACAAATCCGTGTCTGAGTAGAGTATTTCTTATGGATGTGTTGTGCACCACATTTATAAGTGGGAGGCTACGGGACTTTTAAGAGTTGTTTCTTTTCTTTATTTCTAGATCGTGCAATAGAGCCAGTGTTGTAAATTGAATTATATCTGACCATGGTAATTGTTGTTCTTGTATATTGTAGCAAAATATCGATGACAAGAAGTGGTTGAGGTAAAAATAAGAGGATAGAGAAAATTGCTGCAGAAGAAACCAGTATACTACCACCTAATCAAGTTAATCAAGGTGATGCTGAGAATGAATCTGTGTCGCGGGCTTCTTCCACTCCCTCTGTTCCAGAAGAGTCGAGTAGGAGAAGAGCACCTGTAGATCCACTAGTAAATACTACTACTGACCAGGACTTAAAGGATGCAGTGCAAATATTAACCCGAATTGTTGCTGCACAAGTTCAGGGACAAGGTGGTCTAATGACAAATGATGATAGTGCAGCTAGAGCAGCTAGTTGACGAACGCAGGATTTTCTGAAATTGGATCCTCCCACATTCACTGGATCAAATCCAAATGAAGACCCGCAAGATTTTATAGATCAAATCCAAAGGGCTCTGGAGGTTATGCATGTATCGGGTGTAGAAATGGTGGAGCTTACGGCCTATAGATTAAAGGGAGAGGCCATATTGTGGTATGAAGATTGGAAGAAAGCTCGTGGTATTGGTGTAAACCCACCTACATGGGAAGAATTTAAAGTGGTATTTCTTGACCACTACCTCCCCTATTAGGTCCGTGAGGCTCGTGCGGATCAGTTCTTAAATCTGCGATAGGGTACCATGAATGTTAGGGAGTACAGCCTTAAGTTTAATTCTTTGGCTTGATATGCTCTGAATGTAGTTACGACTATAACCGATAGAGTTCATCAGTATGTGGACAGATTAGAGTCATATTTGGTCTGAGACTGTACTATTGCTACGTTAAAAAGGGACATGGATAGCGAGAATGCAGGCCTTGGCGCAGAAAATGGAAGATCAAAGCCAACGAAGAATAACACAAGGGTTTGAAGAAGGGGCGTCAAAGAGGGATAGATCTACGGGACAGTCTATGGTGTCCCATGGAGATTTTAGACCTCAAAGTTTCAATACGCTGCCTAGGCCCTCATTTTCTTATTCCACAGCAGGTACTCTACCTCAATTTCGAGGGTCTAGAGGTAGTTATGTTGGTTGGCAAAGCAGTATGGTTTGAGGTCCACAGACAACAGGATTTCCTCGCCAGCCGTGTCAGTACTGCGGGAAGTCTCATTTAGGTGAGTGCCAGATTGGAAGGAATGTTTGTTATTTTTACGGTGAGCCAGGGTACATGGTGAGAGAGTATCCACGGAGGAGCATGGGTGGTATAGCACGACTTACGGGATCAGATGTTGCATCATCATTATCGATTCCTTCTTTAGGCTGAGGTGTGCAGTATGTTGGTCATGGTAGAGGTGCCCGAGGAGCAGCCAGTACTAGTGGGTCCCAGAATCGCACTTATGCCTTAGTGGACCGACAGAATTTAGAGGCTTCTCCTGATGTCGTCACATGTACATTATCCATATTTTCATATAATGTATATGCATTGATTGACCCGGGTTTTACATGATCCTATGTTACTCCGTTAATTGCTGTAAAATTTGTAAAGGCACCAGAATTATTAATTAAGTCAATTGAAGTTTCTACACCGGTTGGTGAATATATTGTTGCAAAAAGAGTATATCGTAATTTTGTGGTAACTGTGTGTGGTCATGATACACTGGCCGATCTTATTGAACTGGACATAGTGGATTTTGATGTCATAATGGGTATGGATTGGTTGGCTTCTTGTTATGCAATGGTGGATACCCGATCTAAGAAAGTACATTTTCATTTTCCACAAACGAATGTGCTGGAATGGATTGGTAATGTGGGGGCACCGAGAGGTAAATTTATTTCCTACCTTAAGGCAAGGAAATGATAGCTAAAGGGTACCTATGTCACCTGGTACGGGTAAAAGATACTGATGTGGAATCACCAACTCCTCAGTTGGTACCAGTGGTCAATGAATTTCTCAATGTATTTCCCGATGATCTTCCAAGTTTATCTCAAGAATGGGAAGTGGAGTTTGGCATTGATGTGATTCCAGGCACTCACCCGATCTCTATTCCCCCATACAGAATGGATCTAGCAGAATTGTGTGAATTGAAGGAGCAGTTGAAGGATTTATTGGACAAGGGCTTTATCAAGCCTAGTATGTCCCCGTGGGGTGCACCGGTATTATTTGTACTGAAGAAAGATGGCACGTTAAGAATATACATCGACTATTGGCAATTAAATATGGTACCGATCAAGAAAAAATATCCCCTCCCTTGAATTGATGATTTGTTTGATCAGTTACAGGGTGCCAAGTGTTTTTCAAAGATTGACTTGAGGTTGGGTTACCATCAAGTCAGAGTTAGAGAAGAAGATGTACCCAAGACAGCTTTCCGAACACGATATGGCCATTATGAATTTTTAGTTATGTCATTTGGACTAACAAATGCACCAGCTGTGTTCATAGATTTGATGAATAGGGTGTTTAAGCCATTTCTAGACGTGTTCGTGATGGTATTTATAGATGATATTCTGGTTTATTCAAGGTCACCAGAGGACCATGCTAATCACTTATGGCAGGTGTTACAGATTCTCCATGAGCGTAAGTTGTATGTAAAGTTCTCCAAATGTGAGTTTTGGTTAAAATCCGTTGCATTCTTGGGTCACATTGTGTCAGATGAAGGGATACAGGTTGATACACAGAAGATTGAAGCAGTGAAAAATTGGCCAAGACCCACGACACCTACAGAGATTTGTAGTTTTCTTCGATTGGCAGGTTATTACCGAAGATTTATGGAAGGTTTTTCCTCCATTGCTGCACCGTTAACAAAGATTATGCATAAAACAGTTAAATTTCAATGGAATGATGCATGTGAGAAGCTTCCAAGAGTTGAAAGATAAATTAACCTCCACACCAGTTTTAGTACTTCCCGAAGGCACCGAAGGTTATGCAGTGTATTGTGATACTTTTGGGGTTGGCCTTGGATGTGTATTGATGCAGCACGGTAAGTCATAGCATATTCCTCACGACAGTTGTGGCCACATGAGAAAAATTATCCCACATGATCTTGAATTAGCAGCGGTGGTTTTTGCTTTAAAGATATGGCATCATTATTTGTATGGAGTTCATGTTGATATCTATACTGTTCACAAAAGTTTCAATATATCTTTAAGCAGAAGGAACTCAATTTGAGGCAACGAAGGTGGTTAGAGCTCTTAAAAGACTATGATATTGATATTCTCTATTATCCAGGCAAAGCAAATGTGGTAGCTGATGCATTGAGCTGCAAGGCAGTAGAAAGCACTAGTGGCTAGTTGACTGAAAAGCA
Source organism: Capsicum rhomboideum (assembly GCA_031232105.1). NCBI lineage: Eukaryota > Viridiplantae > Streptophyta > Magnoliopsida > Solanales > Solanaceae > Capsicum > Capsicum rhomboideum. The sequence goes on along the minus strand of CP124710.1, from coordinate 61,579,704 downwards.
AGAGATAATCAAAGATTTGCATCAACTAGCCAGCTTGGGAGTTCGCCTTATTGAATCCCCAGGTGAAGGGGTTATTGTGCAAAATGCAGCGGAATCCTCCTTAATAGCTGAAGTAAAAGAGAAGCAGTTTGCAGATTCTATGTTATTGCAGCTGAAAGAGAATGTACAACAGGGTATGACTGCAACCTTTGATCTTACACAAGAATGGGTACTTCAATGCCAAGGAAGATTTTGTGTACCGGATGTAGATGAGCTGAGGAAACGAATTATGACAGAGGCGTATCATTCACGTTATTCTATTCATCCGGGTGATACTAGAATGTACCATGATTTAAAAGAAATGTATTTGTGGGGAAATATGAAGGAGAACATTGCAGAATTTGTCGATCAATGCCCGAATTGTCAACAAGTGAAAGTAGAGCATCAGAAACCAGGAGGTTACATGCAATGTATCAATCTTCTAGTCTGGAAATGGGATATGATTAATATGGATTTCATCACAGGTTTGCCTCGTACACTGTAGAAATTTGATTCTATATGGGTTATAGTGGACAGGCTTACCAAGTCATCGCATTTCCTACCAGTCAAGACCACCTATACAGCTGAGGATTATGGAAGATTGTATGTTAGGGAAATAGTGCGGTTACATAGGATTCCGATCTCCATTATATAAGACAGGGGAGCTCAGTTTACTATGCATTTTTGGAGATCTTTTCAACAGAGTTTGGGCACATAGGTGAACTTGAGTACGGCTTTCCATCCTCAGACAGATGGACAAGCGAAGCGTACTATTTAAACACTTGAAGATATGCTACGAGCTTGCACGTTAGATTTTCAAGGCAGTTTGGATGACCATTTGCCTCTTATTGAATTTGCTTACAACAATAACTATCATTCAAGTATTAAAATGGCACCTTATGAAGCTTTGTACAAAAGGAAATGTAGATCACCAATTGGATGGTTTGAAATGGGTGAAACTGCTTTACTCGGGCTAGATCTTGTTCATCAGGCACTGGAGAAAGTTAAAGTAATCCAACAGCAGTTACAAACTGCCCAAAGTCGACACAAGTCATATGCTGATGTTAGAAAGAGAGGGCTTGAATTCTCCATAGGTGATTGGGTATTTTTAAAGGTGTCACCGATGAAAGGGGTAATGCGGTTCGGGAAGAAAGGAAAATTGAGTCCACATTATATAGGCCCATATGAAATTATTAGAAGATTTGGGCAAGTTGCGTATGAGTTGGCACTACCCCAAGAACTCTCCTCAGTCCATCCAGTGTTTCATGTCTCGATGCTTCAAAAGTGCATAGGGGATCCATCTTGTATTGTTCCCATGGAGTATGTCCAAGTTACGGAGGATCTTACCTATGAGGAGATACTTATTGCCATTCTGGATAGACAAGTGAAAAGGTTTAGGAATAAAGTCATAGCTTCCGTAAAAGTACTTTGGAGAAATTAACAAGTAGAGGAGATCACATGGGAAGCTGAAGAAATGATGAAATCCAAGTACCCTCATCTGTTCCAAATGGAAGAAAAAGTTCAGAGTGCGAAAGTGGAGCAATAACAAGTAAGTATTTATGGATATTAAGTGTATGTGTATATGTATGCTACTATAGAGATGCATTTGTTGTAATTGAAAAGATGTGGTTAACAATCGAGGACGAATGTTCCTAAGGGGGGAAGAATGTAACACCCCGTACCTTCCCAACCCTACTTGACGATGTTGAACAATGTTTACTTAGGTGTCGAGATCCATAAGTATTTATTTTGTAATGTTATTGATGAGATAATTGATATTGGGCCTCGTACATGTGATTAGACCTTCGTAGGATGTGTTTTGTGACTTCGTGGAGTATTTTTGGGGTTAAAAATGAGGCTTGGAGGACCTCCAAACAAAGGATATTAAAGGTAAGAAGTAAGTTAAAGAATAGTACTTGAAGTATCTAACCAAATCCACAAAGAAAAGTCGAAGAACGAAAATTTTAAAAAAAAAAATAGGCCAGGCATGCCAGGCTGCTTGTCTCTCAAATGTTGGAAATTTTTCAAAGTCCCAAGGCTGCCCAGGGGCGTACCAGGCCGCTTTTTGCCACATTTATTCTCCAACCACGAGCCTATAGATGGGATAATTGAATTATTATATTGGCATTCCATTTTGATAAGATTATTCATGGACGAATTTGGTATCTAAATGACGTTTTTACCCTTTCGGTCAAAATAAGCCATGCGTGGCTAGAATCACTTATTTTTGGGATTGAGGCTACGAATATAAATTGCGTGAGTGGGAATATTTTCGTAACATGTATGAAATGATTTAAACATGAGAAATTATTGATTTTATTGGACTAAGTGAATTGGGCTCAATGAAGGCCCAAAATGAGGCAAAAGACATGGGCCAAATGGGTCAAATGACCCATTCTTCTACCATTGACCAATTAAACATGGAATTTAATGACAAGATGACTTTAGGGCCTATATATATGTGGAAAAATATGATTTTTATTCAAATAAACACACATCACATTTCTAGAAATTTCCCAAGATTTCTCTCATCTCTTAAAACCCTAAGCCACCTTCTTGGACAAGATCATCCATTAGCAAGCTTGGGTAAGTGTTTATTATTGTGATTTAATATATTATATGCATGAGGGATGGTGTAGATCATGATGGTTATGTCTACAAGGGTTGAGTAGGGTACTTTTTCTTTTTGCTAAAAGATGTGCCATTTATGTGGTTTAAACTTGGAAGTAGACTTATGGTTTTGATGAAAGTGCATGGTATGGATGAAATATCAACATGTATGGAGTGGTTATGTTATTTAACTTGTTATTTTTCCATAAGTATGATTTATGGGATTATTGTTGATATGTTGTTATTAAGTGTATTGAGGTGACTTGGTGGGGTAATTGTGATGTTGTGTTGATGGAGAAGTGTAAAGTATGAACTCGGTGTGACATGCTATTGGTTATGATGTATTGGTAAATGTGTAGAATGTTGTGGTAATATTGGTATGATAATCCCGTGAATGGTATTTTCAAGGTTGAAATAATATTCTAGGGCAACCATGTGACTCATTGATGGTCGCTATGCACTTGTAAGATAGTTAGTTATTAATGTGAACTCCGTTATGTACTTGTGTTGTAGAGTGAAACGAAAGGACGGAGATGGACTATTGTGTTCACATATAGGAGTGTATATTCATATTGAAGAGATAAGGTATGTAAGGTTACTCTTTTCGTATCCTTCTGCAGCATATAGTGTCACATTGTCATTATACTTGTTCCATTCTGAAATGTTCAAGGGTATCCCATTTCCGGTTATTAATCATTGTTACTCACATGTTCCTTATTCATTTATCAATCGTGATTCACATGACTCATGTTCATTGGTTAATGTTCGAATAATGTTCCAAAGTTCCCATAACATTGTAACCACTAATGTACAAATCTCATAATAAAAGAATTGAAGTAATGAACACTTGTTGAGTACGGGTGGCAACTCGAAGGGGAGTAAGCCTAGCTAGAGGAGATCTCGAATGGATATTGAGTACGGGTGGCAACTCAAAGGGGCGAAAGCCTAGCTATAGGCAATCCCGAAAGTTCATTGGGAACTGGTGGTAACTCAAAGGGGCGAAAGCCTAGCTAGAGGTGATCCCGATTATTATGTTATTCCCACTGATCAGTTGGGTTGGGACCGGGCATTATATGATTGATGATTATCTGATTGATGATTGATAAGTAAAGTGAAATAAAGTAAAGAGAGCAATGTACATGATCCCACACGTATACATTATGGTAGTTTGTACTTGATTCTATTAAAGTTCTTATATGTCATACAGTTATATATGGCCTTGCATACTCAGTACATTCGTCATACTGATGCCCTTTGTGGGACTTACCTTACTTGCTTCAGGCAAAGGTACTAGTAGACCTCCAGAGTAGATTGTTGATCACTTGCCGACTTTTGGTGAGCTCCAGTTGGTTCGGGGCTTTTCGAGTATCATATGTACATTTGTTTTGGTATTGTATCATAGTTGTATAGAGCGGGGAGTTGTCCCGACTTTAGGATGGTTATGTATTTCATCTGTTAGAGGCTTTGTAGATGGATATGGTAATATGAATGTAAGGGATGCATGCCAACTATGACTTGATGGCCCCAATGGCCAAGTTTCGTATATGTATATATTACATGTTTCCACAATTTCCATTATTAGCACCTTGTCTCTACACGTGATGGTAATGTCCCTTGAATAACTTGCATATGAGTGGTCATGGATAAGGATTGGTTCTCTCAAGCCTTATCGGCTTTGGGTGCCAGTCTGCCTCGTTGGAACTTGGGGCGTGACAGATCACTTGAAAAGAAGCTATCACTTACACTCAATTGGCTACTAGCCACACAGTGATCTTTCACTTTCAACAAAGTATAAGGGTTAGCTTTGTTACCTCGTAGCTCACATGAATAATGACTTCACCTTGGTTTTAAATATTTGAGTCACGCACATATGGGACATTATGATTTTTGAAGAAAGAAAATCCCAAATAAATATTACAAGTATCCAATATGCCCACACCACACCATACCCCTTCTCGATACTCCCCAAGTGAAATGAGTACCCTTAATTGTTGATCAATTCAAAACCCTCTTACATCTTGAATAGGATTATGAATTAGATATAAAGATTACCCAAAATACTCCACCACTTCATGAGATATGAAATGGATAAGACATTGATCATCAAGTACAACATCAAACCCTACAACACCCAAAATAGTCACTGTTGTTCTAAGAATCCACCTCTCGGGGTCTTGTACAACTTAAAACACCCTGCAACATCTAAAATAGTAACTTTTGTTCTAAGAATCCACCTCTCGGGGTCTTGGACATCTTGAAACATTGAGCTTACTCTACTCTCATGGCCTATGGATCCTTCTATCCTACCTCTAACACCATTACTATATACAGAACTATTCAGATTAGAATGAGGATAACATGTACAAGTTCTTGCACCATAAGAAGTAGAGAATGTTATTCACCTATGGTCCACACAACTTTGAATTAGTTTTGACCACACATATTACCCCCTAGACTAGGATAAAAAGTATCACAAGACTAGAAAGGTAATTTATCCCTGCAACTTCCCCTTCTATCAAAATCCTCCTCAAAGATTTCATAAGATATTTGGGAGAAAGCATCGTATCTCACATCATCTTCATCACCATGGTATGTAATATGAGAACCCCCATACCCTTCATTATCACTCTCGGATTCATCATAAGATACTTCTACTCCTTCATGTTCATCGTAAGAGCCATAAACCCTATTCATGTCACATTCATCTTCGGAGTAGTTCTCACCACCATATAGCTCATGATCATAATTATAGCCTTCATAAAACTTGTCTTCAAAAGATCCCGAGGCTATGGATGACATTCTCCCTTATACCTCCTTTTGTACCTAAAAAATTAGCAAACAAATTAGTAATAAAAGCCTCACATCACTCAAATGTAACTCTTAACTCACCTCAACGGATTCTTCTAAATATTTCTTGTGAACTAGTTCCGTTCAATCAATTCAAGGTCACCTATCTTTATGGTGGAGTGGATTCTTGTGACTCTTGAAAGAAGTGTAACACCCCGTATGTTTTTGAATCTATATGACTACGTGTACATTTATGGAATTAGTTAGACATAAGAGGTTTGATGAATTATACATTAAAATTTGTGGGCTTAATCCATTGGGCCAAATGAGGCCCAAATCAAGAGCAAAAGACTTGGCCCAATGGGGCAAAACATGATCCAATCTTCCATTTGACTAATCAACCATGCATTTAATGCCAAGAGATGGATAAGAGTGACTTGAGGGATCCATATATATATATATATATATATAAGGAATTATACACAAAATTTGGTGGGCTAAAGAAGTCTTGAGCCATTGGGCTCACTAGAGGCCCAAAATTACATGAAAGACATGGCCCAAATGATGGAAAAAGATCCATTCTTGTGTTGAACAAGCCAACATGTATATAAATGGCTAAGTATGACTTTTGAGACTATAAATAAGGTGAGAAATCAGATTTTATTCATGGAAAACCACATGTTCCATTTCTAGAATTTTCCACAACTTTCTCTCTTCAACCAAACCCTAAGCCTTCATTCTTTTGGTCAAGATCACCTTTGTAAAAGACTTGGTAAGTGTTTATTATTATGGTTTAATATATTTTGTGCATGTAAGATGGCTTATATCATGTTGTTTATGTTGGTGAAGGGTGAGAAGTTCACTATGTGTAAAACAACTTGTGTGTGCTTAATCGGTAAAGGATTTTGTCTTGTAAACTTGAACATGGACTTGTGATCTTGAAGGAAATGAACTTGATGGATTAAATATTGACATGTGAGATGTTATTATAGTCTTTCCTTGTTTTATCTTTGTGTATCATGTTTGGAATTGTTGTTGTAAATTTGGCTATGGATTTGGTGACGGATTGAAAAGAAAGTGAGGTTTTGGTGATGGTTATGTGTGTTGTGAGACCATGGATTCTTGTTGGCGTGTAATATGATCAAAAATATGTTAAAAGAAGTTTATTTATGATCATGGACCATTCATTGCATAAAAAGACCCCAAAGAGATCAATTTGGCCGAAAAAGGGCACCCACCCTCGTAGGTGAGGCACTTGCGGACGCAGGTGCCAACGCAGATGCCCCTGGCTACTGCCAAAGGGCACCTGCGGATGCAGGTCATCCACCTGAGGGCGCAGGTGGCTTCGCAGGTCACTTCCAGAACCCCGTTTTGCATGTTTTTGTCCCCCGAAGGCCCCTATACCCTTTATGGATATAATTAGCAACTTGTGATACTGTTTTAATGACTTTAAAGTGTCGTATGGAGGCATGTTGGACTGTATTAAGTATGTATTTTTGTTTCTATGTTGTTATTAGGCAAGTTGATAGGAGGAATTATGACGGAATGCTAATGAGAAAGCATAAGGGTAAGTGTGATGTGAAATGCTATTGATGTGTGATATTTTGGTCAATGTGTGGAATGTTATGGTGTTGTTGGTATGAAAATGAAATGGATTGTACTGTGAAGGACGAAATGATGCTATGTAGCAGTCACGTGACTCATTGTGACACTTATACATTTGTAAGGGAGTTGGTTGTTAACATGAGCTTTGTTATGTACTTGTGTTGTAGAGTAACACATAAGGAAGGAGCTGGATTATTGTATCCCCATATAGGCTTGTGTATTCGTAGTGAGACTACAAGGTATGTAAGGTTCCTCTTTCCGTATTCTTCTGCAACATATTGTTCATGTTGACATTGGGCTTGTTTCAATTTCGAGGGGCTTTGAAGTATAGCAATTCAGGTTGACCTATATTGTTATCCATATGTGTCCTATTCTTAGATGACTTATGATTCATATATCTCTTATTCATTGATTGAAATTCCAAATATGTCATAACGTTGTAATTCTTAAAAGAACTATCTCAAGAGAGTAACAATGAAAGAGAATCTATGTATGCTTGAATAGTATTTCCCATCATGTCATGTTCCCAAATCTATTATTATTATGATTATGTTTGTACCAATCTCTCACAAGTAGAAGTACCAATCTCATAAGATCTCATAAGAGTAGTGAAGAGGTAATGTGTAAGCTAATATATTTATCCCTCAAGTTAAGGTGTTAATCTCATGAAGACAAGGAGTGAAGTAATATTTGTGTGGTTCGAATAGTTTCATGATACTCAATGTATCACTCTCTCATAAGTGAATAAATCAACCTATTCCAAGAAGAATAAGAATAAGAAAAGATTTAATTGATAAGAATTCTCGGGTGGTATCCCAGGGGTGAAAAGAACACCTAGCATGGGTCGATCCTGTCTCTCCCTACCCATGGAGTGGATGTATGATAACCCACCCATGGAGTAGATGTATGTTCCCCTACCATAGAGTGGATGTATGTTCCCCCACCATAGAGTGGATGTATTTTCTCCCACCATAGAGTGGATGTATGTTCTCCCACCAATAGAGTGGATGTACGTTATATTATTAATCCAAACCTCGTGAATAGAAGAATCTCGTGAATAGAGGAATCTCTTGAATAGAAGAAGTTCTTGAATGGAAGAATTTCATGAATAGAAGAGAAGAATCTCTTGAGTGAAGGAAGAGTCTCTTGAGTGAAGATGCCTATGAAAGATATTCTGTGAATAGTAAGAATATAAAGTGAGTGATCTAAAATAACAATAACAAAAGCAATATACAAGTTTCCACAACTAGAATGATGGTTTATCCACATTGAATATTCTCTCATATTCTAATCCATTGACATTCTCATGTATGATGTAATTTCTATAGCCTTACATACTCAGTACATTTCTCATACTAACCCCCTCGGGGTACTTACCTTACATGTTGCAGGTGCAGGCACTAGTAAATTTTTAAAAAGACAGTAGGTTGGAAGTTAGTTGCGGATCTTTGGTGAGCCCCAGTTGCTTCGGGACTTATCACAGTTGTACATTTGTTTTGATGTTGTAAAGATAAAGCGGGGACTTTTCTCGACTTTTAGATGGTCTTGTAAATGCATCAGTTAGAGGCTTTTGTAGACGTATGTGGGTATATAAAAGTAAGAGATGTATGATCACTTTGACTTGATGGCCCTAACGGCCAAGTTTTGTATATATAGATATGATATATGTTTCCATGTTCATGACTTCCGCTTAGTTGCGTGAGGAATAATAAGATTTAATAAGATTCATACGAGGATATACATATGAATAGACATGAGCAAAGATTGGTTCTCTTGGGCCATGTCGGCTTCGGGTGCCAATCACGCCTCGTTGGAATTCAGGGCGTGACAAGAAGGATGACTCAAATAAAGCTAACAAAACTTGAATCAAGAAGTTATCTACTAATTAAGACAAAAAAAGTAGAAGAAAAGAAGCACGAAAAAAAAATTGAACTCAAAAAAAACTAACTAACAATAATAGAAGAAATTTACTCGTTGTTGCTTAATTTAAAAAAAAAATGATTTGATGTTTAGAAACTAGTTAAAAACTAATTAAAATTTTTATTCAGTTGTTAAATAGTAGAGAAATCGAAGAAAATTAAGTGGGAAAAAGAATTAGGAAGTTCGGACACTTTGAAAATAATTTGAGGCCCCAAGAAGTTCATCACTTAAAGGAATTTGATTTGATGATTTATTGATTAAAACTAGTTAACAAAGTAATTAAAGACGTTAATTAATTTTTAAGTAGTTGAGAAAGAAATAATGACTGTAGGAAAAAAATTACGAAGTTTGGACACTTACCCCCAAAAGAGCTAAGTCCACAAACCTGCAGAATTTTGGCCTCTGAAAGTTGGCTACATACGCCAGTTGGCACGAGTGGGACTGCTGCTGGTGAGCTGATTGGGCAGTTTATTGTTGATATGGAAGTTTTCTGCTTATGGTACAATTGACTGTTGATGTGGAAATTCTGAATTTAATTATTTTTTTCAACTAATTTCAACTTGGACCCACAAACACCTTTGACCAACTTTAAGTTGAAAATTTTGGATCAAAGTGTACCTTTTTCCTTCTTCTTCTTCAAGAACAATTTAAAGGCCACCAAGACCACCTAAAGCACCAAGAACACGCACCAATCCACAACACCCTCAAATTAACTCGAAATTAGCCCAAAATTTAGGAGTAGCTTCCTCTCGACGTAGGGAACAAGCCCCAATAGTTTTGAAGCTCCAATTTCAAGCCGAAATTAAACCCATTTTCTCCATCGTTAAACTTTGAAGAATAGCAAGAGCACCATGAAATTCAAAAATTTAACCTCAATCAAACGAGCTCCAATTGACATGATTTTTAACACGAGCCCTTTTCAATAACACGAACTAACTCCAACAACTTTTAAGCTTCAATTTCAAACCAATTGCTCCCAGGAATTAAAGTCATTTGCAATTTATTTAAACCATGAGAACACCATGAATAGAAAAATTGACCCTATTGAAATTTAACTCCATTTGCCTCCATATTTTAAATCTGAGCTCCGATTGACTAGGAAAATAAACCCTAATACAATTAAACCTCTAATTTTACCTCAATCAGCTAACCCACTTCACCTTTTTCAAATCTAAACTTCAAAAACACTACAGAATACTAATGAAGTGCTAGAAACTCAAACAAAAACACGAATCACACGATTTTTTTGATTTTCAATTTTTTTGGGATTTTAAAATTTATGAACCTAGGACCTAAGATTGATGGAACAACTCTTAAAAAATATGCTTTAATACAAAAATGATAATGATCCTAGACAGAAAATTGAATCAAAACATTAAAAAATTGAAATAAAGAAAAGGACATATGAGATTATCGAAATCTAATCAGATTTATGAGCAACCAAGGACTGTATACCTTCACCTCTCAACTGAATCCGATCAAACAACAATAACCCGAACTCAATCAGAGACAAAAAACCTAATTGAATCCACAAAGAGAGAAACTCGATGATTTATTAAGCTAGAAGAAGCTAGCACGAGTAATATCGGGAATCAACCCTAATCACTCAACTATAATTACCAACTATGAACTACACTAATTCTAGGCTTCACCTAGAAACTTCAATCTTGAAAGCTCTCCAATATTCGAGTCATCAAAATATCATCATCATAATCTAAGGAAGAAAATAACTAAGACCACTATTTATAGTTATTGTCTTTGCGCTAATAGCCTATTACGAAAATACCCCCAAAAGTGGCTATTTACGAAATAAGCCACAAGGGCCCTTCTTGATTGCCTAAATGGCATCTTGATCGCCCATGGCCTAGTGTATTTATTTCTCCATGGCTTCCTCCGGGCTATAAGCTATAATTAATATGTGGAAGCCCCTCCTAATGTGCCCCAAGATAACCATGCTTATATCATCAAGTCTATTATTTTATTTTATACTCAAACACTCACAAATAAGTACTACTCTAGATTAGGCCTTAATAGTATCAACCAAATAAAAAAAACTCTTTTTTTTCACTCGAAAATAAAAAATAAATAATATATATACTCCTAAAAATAAAAATATTACTCCTAAAAAAATAACTCAATTCAAAAGGGCCCCCTTCGGAAAAGAACTGAAAAGAAAAACCAAGGGGTGGGCGATGTATGCTCTACTAAAGATTTAAAAAACTAAAAATCAACAAAAACTATTTTAATCTAAAGAATAAAAAAAAAATCTTTTTGTATTTTTGGAATTTTTCAATTTTTTAATTTTGACTAAAAATAAAAAAAATAAAAATCCTATAGCATACTTCACCCTTAAAAAATATCGGAAGATATCCCACCCCACACTTAGATTCATACCTTGTCCCCCAAAAAATAAATAAACTAAAAAGAGGGTTATAGATACTCCCTAAGGCCCCCTAGGGCCTAGCTAGCAACATGTTGCTTCAATTTTTATCAAGGGCCGCGCTCACCCCACACTTAAGCTCAAGCGTGCTTCCTAATTTCAAATTCGGGTACTCAGACTTCCCCTAAATTTGCAAAAATAAAAATAAAAAAATGAGACACTATAAAAATAAATAGAAAATAAGAAGTTATACTACTTGTTGGGTTGCCTCCGTCTTTGCCTTCCACTTTGAACTTATGAATCGCACCCATAACATTTTTTATAATTTTGTACTACGCTCAAGAGGCAGTGGTATAAAAATAAGGGAACCAAGCAATAGATGTCGTATCATACACTTTTAGGCCTTTAAGTGAGGAATGTAATTATTTGTCTTTGGCACAAAAAATTCAACAATATACACATATTTTTCCTCCTCCTTTCACTCTTCCATATTCTCAGATGACTCGATTAATATCCTACTATCTAAACACAATGTGGAAAAATAATTGGAATGAGGTCCTCATATTTACACACACTAGAGTTTATAAAAATAATAGTATCTATTTCCTAAATAACTCTAGTGTACTCTTCTCAACAGTGACAACATCAATAAAAGTATGATCATGTAGTTGGCCCTCTAATTATAGCTTCTCAATTTGGATTATGTGTATTTTTTTCAGCTTCACACAACTCATAACTAAATCGTTGGATGTTACACGCATCAACCTTTGCACTCAAATCTTCTTTTAAGTTGTGAATATCAAAGCAAAACCTATCAACCTCTTGAATAAACTCAAAATTTTCTTTTGCGAGGCATGTCAGTGTTATCTACCATGATCTCATTGTGATCCCACAATAAATCCATCACTACCCTATAATACTGCACTCTATCAAAAAGACAAGGATCAATAAAATAAGAGTCACTATCACTTCATACTTTTATCATGTAAAGATTTCATATCAAGACGAGTAGTAAACTATTTATAAAAAATAAAATAATAAAAATAAATAAAAATAAAAATAACAAAAAATTATAAAATAAATAAAATATATACGATAAATAAGGACTAAGTCAAATAAACACAATTGATCTAATCCTAAACCATATTCTCTAGCAACGACGCTAAAATTTGATGTCGCCCAAATTACACCTTAAAAAGAAGTATAAAGCAGTTGTTGATCAAATATAGAACCCAACAAAGGTTGGATTCGATCCCATAGGAAATATGGCTAGAAGACTGGTCAATGCAGTTATTGTAACTATTAATTAGCTATTCCCAAAAGGGGATTTAAAGTTACAAGTAAATAGTTTGCAAATTGAAGAAACAAGTAAACAATTATCAGTTTATATAAAGAAAATCAGAGAGAGTTGACTAGGATTGTGTTCCCAATAATTCATAACTTAGTAAGCGTGTTGTGCTAGTGATCTATCATGGTGCTTAACATGTAAAATTGGTGAGTTAATCTAACCTAAATGGTTGGTCCCCTAGATAGGTGAATATCACTATGCAACTTGATCCATCTATGAATGTTTGCTTTAGTAATCCTTATCCTTGATCCCAAATTAGCTATTCCTGGATAAGGCTCAAGCTATTAGATAAGGGTTGATAGCCTCAAATCTCTATTGTTAATCCCTTTTCCTATTCTCTACCTCATTGATCAACCAAGTAAAGAATTAAGGCGAGTTTTGACATTTGCCACAGTTAAAATGCAATTAATACGAAGGGAAGAACAATACATGCATAAACACCATTCAAGAATTACTAAGTACTTTAAAATACTTTGTTAATTCATCATGGTTCTGACAATCCTAGTTTTGGTATTTAGCTACTCATGACATGAGAATCATAATTATAAATTATTTAAAAAATCATAATTATGAACTTACGAATTGAGTAGAATAGATCCAAAATCTTAAATTCTCAAAAAATATTTAAAAATAAATAAATATGAAGAAGAAAAGAATAAATCAATTTTCTCCGGCCTCCACGAAGGCTCCTAACTCTCTTTCGATCAAAAAAAAAAATCTCAATCAAAAGCTTAAAAGTTATGTAAAAATTATGTTTATGGAATATTTATAGGGGTAGGAAAAAATCCCTAAAAATATAACTGAGTTCAAAATGGATTGGAAAATCAAAACTCACTCCGTTTGGCTGACAATATTTACTACCCATTGCCGCCTAAGAATAACATTGTTGCTTTGCATTGCTTCCACGTGGAAGTTAGTCGCCTTAAGTTTCCAATGTGCAATTGTAAATTGCATGATACCATATTTACTAATATTTTATTATATTCAATCCATTAAGCTGCATGCCAAATTTCCTTCTATGATTTCTCATTTTTAATCTATTTTTGCTCAAAATTTCTTCATCTTCAAACCAATTTAATCCTACACATAAAAATATAATATTAAGCATAATCCATAAATTCGATACTCAAAAAAGACAAATAAAAATACTGAATTTGAGGCAAATAATGATTAAATATATATAATTTTGGTCTCTCATCACAACACAGATAGAGCTTTTGAAATTATATCCATGTAGCTATCAATTGCAGGTGTAAGGGGCCTTACATTCGTAATTGAAATAATTACATGCTTTTTTTTTGTAACTCGATTTGTCTGTCACTCACCCCAAACCAAACTTGTCCAAAATAAAAGACTACCTTTTTAAGCGATTGAGTCGACCTACAAGCAGTTTGGTGCCCTAAATATTGGGATATGTAGGTTGGGGTATTTGTTGAAAACTCAACTGCATGTAAACTTTCCCAATCCTATTATTCCCATCTTTTCGATCTTACCAAAATCTAAAATCGAGAGAGCTTGTGAATTCTTTGAAAATTGTGCATAAAATCAGGCATCTTGAACTACAAGTGGCCCAAATTATCATATAACCTAAGATCAATAGGACATTCCATGTCGGGTTCCGACCATAATTCCTCAAAATTCATACTAAAACTAACCACCTCCAAAAGATGAATTTGAGGTCTGACAAAATTAGGAATGTTAAATTCCCTTTGGCCAGGATTACTTGCATTCACTGATATAGTTCAACCCATCAATAATAGAATAAAAGTACTAAAAGTAAAGGATGGAAAGATAAAGATAGATAATAAGACACAAAAAGAGGAAATAGTAAGCCAATCAAAGGTATATCAAACCAATGAACCTCAAACCATAAATCCTACAAGAAGCATGTAAAGACCTATTTTATGAAAACTAGCCTTTTTTGTGTTTTGACCATTTATCCCTTCTTTGTAGTTTTTGCATGTTGGTTTTGGGGTGTAGGGATGGTTAGAAGGATTCTCGATGCGATCAGGAGTGTTTTGAGGGATTTTGAGGTTGTTTTGAGGCTTTATAAGCCAATAGTTGACTTCGATTAATGTTTCTTGTTTCGAGTCTCGGATGATGATTAGACAACACTAGAAGATCCAAAATTTCAAATTTGAGTTAGTAGCATGGTTGGTTTGGGTTTGGGACCTTTATATCTCATTTCGACCCTTTGTTTGGAAAATAGTGAAAAAGGAATTCCAGGGGTTTATTTATTAAAAACAATAATTTTTTCAAAAATACGATGTCACCATTCAGTTCAGAATATCAAAATTAGCCTAGTAGCATAAATGATTTAATTATTTCGGGTCTCGAACGAATCTGATGGGTTGTTTGGAGACATTTCTACACTTGGAAAATCTGCTGGTGTAGCATTTTCTGGTGCATCAGGCCCTTCATCGCGATCTCATAGTGGTGGAACCGTGATCGCTATAGGTTATTGGTGGACCCGATTGAGTTGACTCATCGCAATTGCAAGGCCCAGCCCCACGAACGCGATGACTAACTTAGTGGTCGGTTAGCATTGACACTCGCGATCGCGAGGTGGGTTCTACGATTGATAAAGCTCAAGTTATACCTCAACAGCATAAGTAATCATTTTCAATATATTACCCAACTTAGAGTCGGGGTCGAATCCAAAAGAAATGAATGCGATAACTTTTACCTCTAAGTGTCAAAAGCAACTAGTATTAACACGTGATGCTATAAGAATGATGCATAAAAGTAAATGAGGGGTTTAGTTTATCAATTTATAATTATCAAAGTAATCATAGTTTGAAATGCACAATTCAAAGATTTGAGAAATAAAGTTGAAACCGAGTGTAATACGGGACTTGGATTATGCTATTGTAAGAGTGAAGGGATGTACGGGTGATTCAATATTTTTCTAGATTTAGCAAAGAGTTATGGGTAGGCTAGATTATGAGTACTTAGTGTTGATTTGTCAATCAAACACCAAGATGTCACAAGTGTGTCTATATAATCAATCTAATACCTCAATTAGTGTATATATGTCTAAGCGACACTATTAAATAATAAATATCAAGTTATTGTTCACTCCTATTCCACACCGACATCCCCTTTGTCAAGGATGATAAGAGTTCTAGAGTTAATTAGTGTTTCCAACCTCTAAATTTAGATCGAAAACATGGAATAGGAATAAAAACCACAACAATTATCTAACTAGGAAGACAAATAAACAACACCCATACTATTATCACATCTTACTCAAGCATAACCCCAAGCAAAGAAATTAGCTACTTATAGAAAGAGAAACAGGAAAATTACCCAAGTTCTCCTCCCATTGTTCCATTGAACCAAAGATTATCACAAGATTTAAGATCCAAATTCAATACAAAGCAAAAGAAAGTAACTAATTTCACTCTTAGGGTTTTACTATATGTTATCAAGCTTCCAAAAGCGCAAAACATAGAGATCTAGAGCTGAAAAGCCCCAAATTCACACTCATCAAAATTATAAAATTGCCATCGTACTGGTCACCTGCTGGCACAGGTACCCGCACAAGTGGATGCCCGGCGCGTACAGAACCCTCAACCCAGACGCCACTGCTTGGTTCACTCTTGCTACCTACTTGCGCAGTTCATGAGATGCGTGCGTAGGTGGCTTCAAAACATCCAATACATTGGTTTTAAGCTCATTTTCTTCACTTCTCACATACCAATTGACTTGTATGGATAGCTCGACCTCATATTCACTCATTACCTGCACGAAAGAGTTGTATAACATGAGAACTGCATCAAATCAATGCAAAATCAGAGATAATTCAAGCTTAAATGGTTTAAGAAGCTGGTAGATTGCCAACTTATCAACCCCCCAAACTTAAAATATTGCTTGTCCTCAAGTAATCAAGAATTTTCACAATGAAAAAGGGTGCTCTTAACTGTAAAACAACCACAAGAGACTACACTAGACAACTAAGACTACAAAGTTCAATCGGTTCCTCCAACAAGTCATGAAAAACAAGTAAATCACACTTTTCCTTTCAAGAGCCAACTTTCATCAAGCAAGGGTGTAATAAATCAACAAGTAAGAATTTCAAATCGAGATGCTTCTAGTTGTGTGACACAAGAATTTCAATGATTGCCTTAATTTTAATTTGCGGTTTATCTTGCTCATTTTCTCCAATTGAAAGTAAGACATCACTCACCATTTCAAGGTATAAATGCCTCTCACTTGCAAAAGTTTGCTCCACTCATACAAAACAATGTAATTCACAAGGAGCATAAAGATAGAAAGAACTTTCGCTCACTCTCACAAAGAAATTCAAGTACAACAAGTAGGACCATAGGCTTGCCCTTTGTGTTATTCGCCACTAATGGAGACCTACAAGGTTTGAAGTCATCAAGGACTTACAGGCATTGATTAAGATTAGGGTGCGGGAAAGGATTTATGGATCAAGTGACTCGAAGATCTCCCTAAACACAATTGCTTTATCACTTCTTAGGCCCACTTCTTTCAAATTTTCCACATTATTCACCCTAGTTTGTTTTGGATTTGCTACTTTTGATATCTAACCTCCTTTTGCAAAACAACCACAAAAACTTACCTCTTTATTTGATTTTTCGATTCTTTCAAGAGACTTTCTACTCGTTAGCCATTCATGCCCCTCTTTTCTTCTTGAAATCCTTTTTACTTTTCTAGAATCACTTCTAAGGGATAGGCTCTATGCTCTCATTTGCGAGCACATTTCTTGTCTTATAAAGCATTTAATGAGACAACCAAGCATACACCTCTCTTAATAATATTGCATATCTCCTTTCCCCCAAACTTAGGCTTTGAGTCCATCTTAATCATTCTCACAATCATACATCTCCAAACTTAGTTATTTACGGAGGTTGGGTGACAAAAGAGGGGTTTGGAAAAGACAAAAATAGGGTGTCATAGTATGGTTATCTCCAAGAAAAAAAAATGGGAAAAGGTTCAAATGGGTTAACTAGGGACAAATGTCAAGGTGGGATTTAGGTCATGTGACGGTTCAAGAATGGCCTCGGGTCATCCTCCACACCAAGCTTGGTCTCAGATTTTTCCTTGAATACACGTGGGGCAAATTCTAGACTACCATGTATGCACAAGAATTGATCAAAAACCTTACCACACAAGGCACCCTATTTCTTAAAATAGAAAGTTAGTCTTCCAACCAATTTGAGCAAATGAACTTGACAAACTACTCCGAGTTGGAGACTCTTCTTTTGTGAAGAAAGAGCCAAAAACTGAATTCAAAGGTCACAACTCAAGAGAAAGCTTTAAATCACCTTGCTCTTTCCTTTTCAAAAACCATCTTCAAAGATTATTTTGCTTTTAACAAATCATTTTGCTTGCCACGAAAAATTTTAGAGGGTACTTTTCGAACTTTTTCAACCACCACTTGACTCTAACTTAAGATAATGGGCATTTCCCCTAAGAATGTCGCCCGATCCATCTATCATGGGGGAGTACCAGTCGATTTGACAAAGAAATCAAAATATAAAAAGAAGATGCTCCTTAGGAAAGAACCGAGTTTCGAAAAAAATCCTTGGAGTTTATTTGACACGTATGGACACAAGGCAAATAGAACGATATGCATGTTTAAAATAGACATCACCCAAACAAGAATCGATATGAGAACAATGACATCTCGGTCTCAACTAATAACAAGAACATAATATGGGCCCGATAAGGGTAATATCCGAATTAAAATCATAAAAAAGGCCTAGCGAGGGCAATATCTAAATCAACAACACACATAAGGCCCGACAAGGGCAATATCAAAATTAACAACTCAAAGAAGGCCCGGCGAGGGCACTATCCAAATAACATCATGAAATAATATTACAGACCATCAAATAAAACTAAAGAACATTGCACTGTCCCCAATGTAATAATGTAGAATAAGAAAAGAGGAGGGTGAAAACTCCCTGAACTGCACTAGGCACGTGGATTTGTATCATGTGATGACTATAACTGCACTGCAACTATAATACTAGGAGTCTCCTTAAATGGGGTTTTTATAACTGCAACTGAAGGAATATGTACCTTGGGAGGCTGAGAGCTTGAACTAGAACAAACCATCCTCACATGCAGCTCCTCAATGGATTGCCGCTTGGCCAGCTCTATTGGGCCTCAAAAAGAGCCGTACTAAAATCAATCCTCGTCTCCTCTCCCACAGTAGAATACCCAAACAAGTTGGCAAATGGTAAGACTGGACCACTAGCAACCTGTGGGATGGTAACCTGGGCATCATCAGGAGTGAAGGATGGCTGGATCAACTGGAAATTCGAACGCATGCAATCAATGTCAGTCCTGAAAGTAGCAACCATCTCGCTATCCCCTCTAGCCTCAACCGCGGATAATCTCCACTAATAGTCTAACATTTGAGAACATAGAGGCCCAAGACTCCTCTCAATAGCCACCTGAATGAAATGGGGGATATAAGCTACCAACTGAGATAGGGAACTGTAATTTTCCAAGGTCATGGCAGTATCCTTACCAAATGTCATAGTAGATAACCATAGAGGCTAGGTAGACTAAGTAGTTCTCGAAGGAGACGGTACCTGAGGTGGATCAATAACCAAAGTAGTATCACTAGAGATCAGTGAAGCATCATGTCACGCCTCAAATCCCATTGGGGCGGATAGGAACCCATAGTCGTAAGAGCCTGGGAGAACCAACCTATGATCATATACTTCTTATACATGTAATTGAGCTAACAAATGTGCTGCAGTGTATGGACATGATGTATCGATAAAGTAAACCAAGTGCGTAAAGGTAAAATAGGTATATAGGACTTGGTCATTGGGGCCACAACTTCTAAAAGACAAGACACTACCATGCTTAACTTTACAATGTCTACAAAGCCTCTAAAAGATACAAAGACGTAGTTAAGGTCGGGACAGGTCCCCGCCTTACACATAACTATTAAACAATGCCAAAAATATATACAACTGACTCGAAAAGATCCGAATCAACCTGGAGCTCACCAATAGCCTTTAGAAGTCCAGTACTCCTACTGGAGAGATCTACTAGCTCATGTGCCTGTTGCATGAAAAGTAGGTACCCCAAGAGGGACATCAGTATGAAAGAATGTACTGAGTATATAAGGCTAAAAGCCACTGTACATAACCAAAGAGTTTAAGTGATATCAAGTATAAATGTATAGAAAATGTTAATACCCACCTTAGTTGGTATTTGGGGAACCATGTACATTACATTCTTTACTTTCCTTTTTCCTTCTTTCTTTTATAATCTTTAATAAGCCATGTAGTACAAATGACCAACTGATTAGTGGTATAAAATTGGAATCGGCCCATGCTAGGCTTACGCCCCTGAGATGCCACCCGCACATAACCTGTCTTAAATTGCTTACTTTATTTAGTCTTTGAGATTTTTATATTGGTGGTTATAACATTATGGAATTTTTGGAATAATAATGCTTGAGTAAATAAAGAACACGCGAATAAACATTTGATGTAATTTCCATAAAGTAAAGAATGCTTGTACACAATTGAAATGCTTAGGAGCCAAACTAATAGATAGATCTTAGTTGACTAAGATGGGAATACTAGAAATTGGCTAGTGAAGGTAGACATGAAAACTTGACAATAAACATATATTGAGGTACGTTAAGACATTACAGAGTGGAAACAAAGTTGTTAACTACGTAGACATTTTATGCTACCAAAGGATACGAAAAAGAGTAACCTTACATACCTTATCTTCCCACCACGTGCCTATGACAATTCAGATCTTCCTTTAAGTGTTACTCTACAATTTAAGTACATAATGGAAGTAACATTAAAAGCTAATTACATTACAAGTTTACAAGACGGTAATTAGTTGCGTAACAGGAAGTAAAAATAGTCCAACTTCCTAAACACATGGTGTATCACTCCCCTCCCTCTTCTTTATACTGCCATATAACCTTATTCCACCTCCTTACACTATGTATTACTACCTCACAACAACAATACCACTAAAACAGTCCACAAACCAACACAAATGTTACAAACCGATAGGATTTCCTACCAAGTTCATACTTCACATTACTGTAACACCCGTACCTATCAAACCCTAATTGACGATGTTGAAAAATGGATACTTAAGTGTCGAGAGTCAAAAATATGTACCTTGTAAGGTTATTGATGAGATAATTGATATTGGGCCTAGTACATGGGATTAGACCGTCGTGGGAGGTGTAACACCCCGTATGTTGTCGAACCTATACGACTACGTGTACATTTATGGAATTAATTAAGCATTATAGATTTTATGAATTATTCATTTATTTTTTGGGGCTTATATGAGTCTTGTACCATTGGGCCGAATGAGGCCCAAGGGATCATAAGAAAGACTTGGCCCAATGGGGCAAAACATGATCCAATCTTCCATTTGACTAATCAACCATGCATTTAATGCCAAGAGATGGATAAGAGTGACTTTAGGGACCTATATATATATATAAGGAGTTATACATAAAATTTGGTGGTCTAAAGAAGTCTTGAGCCATTGGGCTCAAGGGAGGACCAAAAATCATATAAATACATGGCTCACATGAAGGGATGACCCATTCTTGACCCATTCTTGCAAGACCAAGTTGTTATATCATGATTGGACCAAGTGTGTGGTTACAAAGAACCATTAGGGGACTATATAAGGTGGCAATAATCAGATTTTATTCATTTGTTACACCCATGCTTTTCTAGAATTTTCTCAACACATCCTTATCTCACACAAACCCTAGACCTTCATTCCTTTGATCAAGATCATCATCTTGAAAGACTTGGTAAGTGATTATTTTTATGGTTTAATATATTTTATGCATGATAGATGGTGTATATGAAGTTGGTTATGTTGGTGGAATATTGAGAAGTTCACTATATGTGTAAAGTTACATGTTTACTAAATCGGAGAATGGTTTTTCCTTGTAAACTTGAATATAGACTTGTGATCTTGAAGTAAGTGAACATGATGGAGTTAATATTGACATGTGAGATGTGATTATATTATTTCCTTGTTTTTTCATGGTGTATAATGTTTGGAATTTCTATTGTGAAATTCGTTATGGTTTTGGTGACGTATTGACCGTAAAGTGTCATTTTGGTGATGTTATTGTGTGTTGTGAGACCATGGCTGATTGTGGGCATTCAATATGATCAAAAATATGTCAAAATAAGTTTGTTTATGATCATGGACCATTCATTGCATTAAAATACCCCAAAAAGACCATTTCAGACCAAAACGGGCATCCACCCTCGCAGACAGAGGCACCTGCGGGCGTAGATGCCAATGCAGATGCCTCTAGCTGCTGACAAAGGGCATATGCGGGTGTATTTCAGCCACCTTCGGGCGTAGGTGGAATCACATGTCACTTCCAGAACCCCGTTTTGCATGTTTTTGTCTCCCTTTGACCCCCGAAGGCCCCTATACCCTTTATGGATATAATTAGCAACTTGTGATGTTGTTTTAATGACTTTAAAGTGTCGTATGGAGGCATGTTGGACTGTATTAAGTATTTATTGTTGTTCATAATTTGTTATGAGCCAAATAGATAAGAATAAATGTGACGGAGTGTTAATGAGAGAGCATAAAGGGTAAGCATAGTGATGAAAGCAATATACATGGTTTCCAAAGTACAGCATAGTGACTTATCTATATTGGTCATTCATTTCTATTTGTGTTTATTGACATATTTACATATCATACAGTTTCATATGAGCCTTACATACTCAGTACATTCTTCGTACTGACCACCTCGGGGGAACTTACCTTACATGTTGTAGGGGCAGGCACTAGTATACCTCCACAGTAGGTTGACAGTTAATTGCGGATATTTCGTGAGCCCAGTTGCTTTGGGACTTTCCCATTCACAATTGTACAGTTGTTTTGAGGTTGTAAATGTTGTATAAAGCGGGGAATTGTCCCGACTTTTAGCTGGTCTTGTAAATGCATCTGTTAGAGGCTTTTGTAGATGTATGTGGGTATGTGAATGTAAGAGATACACGTCGTTTGTGAGTTCATGGCCTCAACGGAAAAGTTTCACATATGTATATATGTATATGCCATATGTTCCATGAATTTTTGTTGTTAGTATTATAAGTCCTTATGTGTTAAGAGTGTTTCTGATGGCATGCATATGAATGAACATAAGTACAGTTTGGTTCTCTCGGGCCTTATCAGCTACGGGTGCCAATCACGCCTCAATAGGGTTTGGGGCGTGACATTTACCACCTCAATGCAACTCCACATATTTATCCCATCAAGACACCTAAATGTCTTCTACAATAACATACCAAAAACAGTCCACAATGGTTTCAGAATTTACTTTGACATAATAAGAGAGTATTCTCCTTTCACTACACCAAACGTTCTCTATACAAACACGTATAAACATTTCCACCAAGCCATACACAAGGAGGAATGAATTAGGGACAGAACAACACCCTAACCTACTGAAATTTCATCCTTCCAACTTAATTTCTTCAAGACCTTAAGCTCATTTACAAGTTTAAACCACAAGGAAGACAAATCCTTTAAAACTAAACACAAGAGGACTGTTACCAACAAAAGGGACTGCTCTATACCTTTTAAACATAACCAACATTATTTCCACAACCTCTTACACATATATTACATTAAGCTATAAGGGTAAATACTTACCAAGGCTTGCAAAGTTCAGGGTTTCTTCAAGAACCCTAAAAGAAATATAGGGGCTGCTGGTTTTAACCCTTGAAACAAACAGAGAAAGCTAGAGATAATCTTGAAATTTTATGTGTTAAAAATGAGTAAAAAGACCAGCTAACTTGGTCTTATATTGAACCCTCTAGAAGGCTCTTTTAATCCTATTTTTTAGCCACAACTTGGTTAAGTAGGTGATGCACCTACTTGGTTATATCAGGCAGCTCAATAGGTCAAAGTAGGTGATGCACCTACTTACCTTACTAATGTCTAATTTGGGCCTTTAACTTATTGGGCCTTTGGCAGATTTTTTTTGTGTTGGGCTGTCTATTCTCTTGTACTTTCATTTTACTTAGTTTGGGCCTTCAAAGAGTCCATTATAATAGCATTTAATCTGATCCATAACCTTGGGTCCATTAACTTGGTCCATATATCTCAAGTAGGTGATTCACCTACTAGCTTAATTAAGTCAAGCAAGAACCTCAATAGTTAATTCCATTTTCGATTCTTAATCCCATTAATTTAAATTATCGCTTGTGTACACTTGGTCATTTTAAACTTTAGATCCAAATACCTACTCACAATACCAAGTTTAAATAGTTGCATCGACGTTAACTTAGTAGTGTCACATTAAAATGTATGGGCAGTTCCTTCCAACCCATCTTATCGTCACTAGTCATATAGGAAACCGAGTCCATTACCCGTACTATAAGGTTATATCTAGTGACATATAAGTAGAACTAGTACATGTAGGATACACGGTGTTACGCATCAGATGTATGTGAAGTCAGAGGTGAGGTACTAGTTCCCTCAATAATAGGCATCTCACCCAAGGACGAACCAGAGATCTCACCAATATTGCTTTTCATTCCCACCGGATTGTCATCATCTTGACTAGTCTGAATATCAGTAACTCTAGTGCATATTCTTTTCTAGTCAATCTTGGGGAATAGAGGAACCTTGTGAACAGTGCATAATACAGAAATAAAAGCGGGAAAAGGTAACATAATGCCCGATTATTTGGATCTGAGCTTGATCACTTCGGTAATAATCTCTCCCAGGTTAACATCCAATTTATCCATAATGCACACAACAATGATAGCCCTTTCAATGGTGACATCTTTACGTTGGTAGAGGGAAGAAACCGATTACCCACAAAGCCAAGCCAATTCTTCGTTTGAATAGAAAGGTCCCTCCTTTTGATTTGTCCCAATCCTTTGGCCCAAAGAGGAAGGCCCTTTGTAATTATACCGGCAAGCAAAGGAAAATGGACAAGCCTAACTAGCACCCACTTCTTACGTTCAATCCCGGGTGTGTACTTACAACCAAAGTATATCTTGTTTATCACAGAGGTGGAGCAAGGCGCCTTAGCCTCTCTAACAAGTAAACTAGGAAAACACGGTTGGTCTACCACCGGCAATTTACACTTCTGTTGGTTGTGTAGAATGACATAAGAGGCATAGAATTCTCTGATGAGATCAGGATAGTAAAAATTGGGAGGAGATTTGGGATCCAGATCCATGACGACTTCCCACCCACACTTGTTGACTTTTCTTATGATATTCGAGAAGTGATCATGAACACCTTTCAAGCTAAACACTTTTTTGGATTGAAACCCCAAGTGTGAACTCATCATATAATTCACGCATTTCCTCAATTCCAAATCGAATTTTGTCTACATCTTTTCTAATCAAATAACTCTACCTCGAGGTTAGGCTTCAAGAGCATCTCATGCCTCCTTGAAATAGCTCCCTGCATTTGGCATTGAGGACAGGTCTTTACCAAGTCATAAGCATCCCTATGAAGGGTCGGCCAATAGTATCCACTTTGAAGAACCTTTGTCGCAGTTCTAACACCACTATGATGGCCACTAAATGGAGATGAGTGGCAAACTTCAAGAATGACCTGTATTTTTGACTCTATCACTCACCTACGTATTGCGATATCTGCACGCTCCATTAATAAATAGGGTTCATCCCAATAATACCTTTTTACATCATGGAGGAATCTCTTATTTTGATAATGATTTAAATCATCGGGAAGCAACCAACATACGACATAGTTCACATACCACGGTCCTATGCCTTTCGAAAGTGCCATAATTAGTTCGTAGGGAAAGGTTTCATCAATTTTAGTTTCACCCGACTTCTCAATATTGGATTCAAGGTGGGATAGATGGTCTGCCACTTGATTTTTACTACCTTTTCGATCCTTCACTCCAAAGTCAAATTCTTGAAGGAGAAAAATCTATATAATCAACTTTGGCTTGGCCTCTTTCTATGCCATCAAATACCGTAAGGCGGCATGATAGGTGTGCACAACAACTTTGGTACCTAATAAATATTCCTGAAACTTTTCAAACCCATAAACCAAGGCTAGTAATTCTTGCTCTGTAACGGTGTAGTTCATTTGTGCATCATTCAATGATTTATTAGAATAGTAGATAGGATGAAAAATTTTCTCCTTTCTTTGTCCAAGCACGGTCCCCCCAAGGAAAGTCCACTAGCATCACACATGAGTTTAAATGGTTGTGACTAATTTGGAGCAACAATACTGGGGGCGGAGACAAGTTTCTCATTGAGGAAATTGAATGCCTTTAAACACTGACCACCAAACTCGAACTTAGCTTCCTTCTCAAGAAATTTCATATAGTATGAGCAATCTTGGAAAAGTCTATAATAAACCTCCTATAAAAACCTGCATGGCCAAGAAAGCTTCTCACACCTTTTATGGATATTGGAGGAGGTAATTTGAAATAACCTCCACTTTTGCTTGATCAACATGGATTCCTTGGCCCGAGATTTTATGCCCAAGGACAATCCCTTCTCTCACTATAAAGTCGCACCTCTCCCAATTTAAGACAAGATTATTTGCCACACACCTTTCAAGCACCTTCTCTAAATGTTCAAGGTAATCCTTAAATGTATCACCAACAATCAAAAAATCATCCATAAATACCTCAATAAAATCCTCCACCATGTCCGAAAAGGTAGAAAGCATACACTGTTGAAAGATAGCTGGTGTGTTGCATAGCCCGAATGAGAAGGGGTTGAAAGCAAAAGTTACATAAGGACAAGTGAAGGTCATTTTTTCTTGATCATCGGGGGCTATTGAAATTTGATTGTAGCCCGAGTATCCATCGAGGAAGTAATACCAACCCCTTACCACTACCCTATGAAGCATTTGGTCCATGAATGGCATGGAGAAATGATCCTTCTTGGTCTATGAATTCAATTTCCTATACTGAATACACACTCTACAACCCGTGACCGAACGGATGGGTATAAGCTCATTATTTTTGTTTGGGACCACCGTGATACCACCTTTCTTGGGAACACATTGAATGGGACTTACTCACGTACTATCCAAAATAGGATAGACTACACTCGTATCAAGCCACTTGATGATTTCTTTATTCATAACTTCTTGCATCGGAGGGTTTAATCTTGTTTGGTGTTCTACACTTGCTACAAAATTGGCTCAAGTTTGATCTTGTGGGTACATATACCAGGTGGAATTCCAATAATATCAGCCATGGTCCATCAAAGATCCCTAATATATCATATCACCACCGATTTCAGTACCTTGATTTGCCAAGATGACAAGTCTCCCGCAATAATAATAGGTAGAGTCTCACTTTCTCCCAAGAACATATAACGGAGGTGAGGTGGCAATTGTTTGAGCACAATTTATGGTGGATCTTCAATTAAAGGCTTTGCGGGAGGAGTTTCTCAATTTTTCAAGTCAAGGTCTAACTTGCAAGGATTTTTTGTGTAGGACCTAAGTCCTTTCAAAAATGCAACTACTTCATCATATCCTTCAATCCTCTTGCTTTCAATATTCCACAAGACTCCCACAAAAGGTTCACTAACAAAGTCAGTTTCCATATTATTAGCCAATTCATCATCAATAACATCGATTATGGAGATAACTTGCAAATCCATAGGTTGCTTCATGGACTTGCAAACGCTAAATGACACCTCTACATTATTTACTTGAAATTTCATTTCACCATATTCAATATCAACTAGAGCCTGTCCGGTAGCCAAGAATGGCCTACCAATAATAATGGGGACCTCATGGTCAATTTCACAATCCAAGATCACAAAATTGTCTAGAAAGATAAAATGGTCCGCCTTCACAAATACATTATACAACACACCCATGGGTTTTTGTATAGAACGGACGACCATTAACAGCCTCATTTTTGTTGGCTTTGAAGCACCCAAGCCTAACTTTTGAAACACAACTAATGGCATCAAATAAATACTTGCCCCAAGATCACATAATGTTTTCCCGAATTTATACACTCCAATAGTACATGGGATATTGAATGCCCCTGGGTCGTCCTTCTTCACAAGTATTATGCTAGACATGATAGCACTATAATTATATGTCACTTTAATTGTTTCGAAGTCCATGATTTGCTTCTTTGTTACCAAGTCCTTCATAAATTTAGCATACCTGGGCATCTCCTATAGGGCTTCCAACAATGGTATATTTACTGAAAGGTTGATAAATTCAGAAAGGAACTTCTTGAACTTTGAATCATCTTCCTTCTTCTTAAGCCTTTGTGGGAATGCAGGAGGGATTTAAACTTGTAGCCTTGAGGCTGTCGGGTTTTCATCTGATTTTGAATTACTACCATCAACCACTTCTGGTTATACATAGCTTTCAACCTTCTCTTCCACTTTTTCCATCTTCTCAACACTTTACTTTTTTGACATCGGGGTTTCATCTTTTGAATTATCAAGCCGCTTTATCTTTTCACTCATTTGTCCTCCAATACCCTTATTACTAAGGTCATTATCAAGATTTAAAACATATTTCTCAAGAGTTCTCCCACTTGTAGTGACGATTGACATGATGTGAGCCTTATTTTTTGGGTTTACAACCATATCAGTAAGAAGGCCTCCTCTTTGTCTTTGGTTCATTTTGGAGGAAATCTCACCCATTTGGGTTTCAAGTTACTTTATCATGTGGGGGAACATACCTATCATAGTCCTGATCTTTATCTCACCAATCACGATCCTTATCCTTAGCCCTCCATTCTCAGTCTCTATCATAATCCTTCCACTCACGATCTTTCTAATCACGGTTTTTGTTCATCCAACCTTGATTCTAGCCTTTCCTTTGATAGGTGGGTTGGGAACCCCTTATTTGATTTGACATAAAATGGATTTTTTCATCAAGAGTTTCCACTTCATCCTCATCAGAGGTCTTAGCGCACTTAGAGCTAATGGCGTTAACCGCCTTCTGTGTTGACCCCATTACATGTTTGGTGAGGAGTTCTAGTTATGTCATCATTATATCCATACTCTAATCTCTCTCCTCATCCTTTTTTTTGCTCTTGGCTTACAAAAGATGAGGAGGGAGCCCCTATGGCCACCTCAGAATCTCTTGTATGCCAACCTCGACTTTGTTTAGTGACTTGGTCCAATAATGCCTATGCAACAATATAAGTTTATTTCACCAAAGATCCACCGACCGCATTGTCCACAACTATTTTGTTCAATTGATTTAATGCTCGATAAAATATTTGGAGGAACGTCTTATTTGAAACCTCGTGAGTTGGACATTGCATCAACTTCTTGTTAAACCTTTGTCATGCCTTATGTAATGATTTGCCATTTAATTGGCGGAATTTAATAATCTCATCTCTCAATTCTAACATCTGGGATAGTGGAAAGAATCTATTAAAGATTGTTTCCGTCAATTCCACCCATGTAGTTATTGAACCTGTGGGCAATTGCCTCAACCACAAAATGGCTTCGCCCATCAATGAAAAGGGGAAGAGTCTACTCTTATGACATGTGGGCTATATCAAATGGCATGCATACATCAATGAAATTTATCAAATGAAGTTTTGCGTCTTCATGTGCTTGACCCCCAAACAATCCTTCATTTGAAGGAGATGGACCATTACCCTTGTAACATAAAACACTTTATTGCCTTTCATGGGAGGGATGAGGATGGTACTAGCTCTCCTGGTGTCTCCCAAGTGGTCTTCATCCTCTAAATGTCCATCGAATGAAGCGGTATGACTGTCGTTTTGACTCATTGATTCGTGAAGACTTTGGTTATCACCTGAAGAGAACAAAAACAATAATTAAAGTAAACTTACACTATGGCAAACACAAGTAACATAAAACACTAAACTGAATGAATGCTATATTTCATTCCCCTGCAACAGCGCCATTTTTGATAACGCTCAAGTTATACCTCAAGATTATAAGTGATCATTGTCAATATAATTACCCAACTTACAGTCGCGGTCGAATCCACAAGGATTGAATGCGATAGCTTTCACCTCTAAGTGTCAAAAGCAACTAGTACTAACACGTGATGCTATAAGAATGATGCATAAAAGTAAATAGGGGCTTTAGTTTATCCATTTGTAATTATCAAAGTAATCATAATTTGTAATGCACAATTCAAAGATTAGAGAAATAGAGTTGAAATTGAGTGTAATACGGGACTTGGGTTTTACTATTGTACGAGTGAAGGGCTGTACAGGTGATTGAATATTTGTCTAGATTTAGCTAAGAGTTATGTGTAGGCTAGTTTATGAGTACTTAGTGTAGATTTGTAAATCAAACTCCAAGATATAACAAATGGGTTCTTTTGAACACCTCACATGTGTGTCTATATAATCAATCTAATACCTCAATTAGCATCCATATGTCTAAGAGACACTATTAAATGACAAATATCAAATTATTGTTCACTCTTATTCCTCACTCTCATCCCCTTTGTCAAGGATGATAAGAGTTCTAGAGTTAATTAGAGTTTGCAACCTCTAATTTTAGATCTCAAACATGGAATAGGAATTAAAGCCACAACAATTAGCTAATTAGGAATACAAATAAACAACACCCATACCCCAAACAAAGAAATTAGCTACTCATAGAAAGAGAAAGAGAAAAATTACCCAAGTTCTCCTCCCATTGTTCTATTAAACCAAAGATAATCACAAGGTTTAAGATCCAAATTGTCACGCCTCAAATACCATTGGGGTGGACAGGCACCCGTAGCCGAAGGGCCCGAGAGAACCAATCTATACACATATTCTTCTTATGCGTGTAATTGAACTAACAAATGTGTTGCAGTGTATGGACATAATATATCGATAAAGTAAAACAGGTAGGTAAATAAAAAATAGATATACAAGACTTGGCCGTTGGGGCCAAAACTTTTATAAGACAAGACACTACCATGCTTAACTTTATAATGTCTATTAGGCCTTTGGCAGATTTATTTTTATGTTGGGTTGCCCATTCTCTTCTCCTTTCATTTTACTTAGTTTGGTTCTTCAAAGAGTCCATTATAATAGGATTTAATCTGATCCATTAGCTTAAGCAGGTAATACACCTCTTTGGTACATTTAACTTAGCCCAAATCTGATCCATAGCCTTGGGTCCATTAACTTGGTCCATAGATATCAAGTAGGTGATTCACCTACTAGCTTAATTAAGCCAAGCAAGTACCTCACTTATGGTCTCCCCTTTGACCAACGTTTCAAATCCTTCTGTCTTAATCCACCACTTAACTTTAACTTTATGCTTAAATACGTCCCCATTATCTCAAGTTTAAATACTTTTATCCATGCTAGGTTGGTCGTATAAGTTTTGTAAATGTACGGGGTGTTATAACTCACATAAAAAAAATCTATAGTCTATTACCTACTACCACAAGCCCGTACCAAGTTCCATATAAGTAAGAGTAGTGTCTATAGAATACGGGGTGTTGCACAAATTCAATACAAAGCAAAAGAAAGTAGCTAATTTCACTCTTACGGTTTCACTCTATGTTATCAAGCTTCCAAAAGTGCAAAAGATAGAGTTCTAGAGCTGAAAACCCCCTTTTAAAGCTTCAAATTCATGCTCCTCAAAATTATAAAACTGTCACCGCACTGGTCACCTGCTGGCGCAGGTGCCAGTGCAGGTGGAAGGCCTTAGCGCACAGAATCCTCAACGCTCATGACATGCGTGCACAAGTGGCTTCAAAACTTCTAATGTATTGGTTTTAAGCTCTTTTTCTCCACCTCTCGCATCCCAATTGACTCATATGGATAGATCGACCTCATATTCACTTATTACCTGCACAAAAGAGTTATATATCATGAGAATTACATCGAATCAATGCAAAATCAAAGATAATTCTACCTTAAACGTGTTAAGAAGCTAGTAGATTACCAACTTATCAGCGATCGTGAGGTATAATTCACTGAACAGTATACAAACCTTATTTTTGCGATTTGACTTTATTTTTGGACCTCCAAGCTTCGGGAAAGGCAATTTTTGAGGTCTTCTTCATCGAGTTTCATGTGGGTAACTTCTAAAATCTTAATATCACTATTTCCCATTAATTTTATCTTCGAAAAGACCTTTTAATCATGATTTTGAAATGGATTTTCAGGGATTTTACCGATAAAGAAAGAAAATGATTTTTCCTCGATTTGAACCTTGTTTTACGCTCCATTTTTCTTGGGTTTTCTTCTATTGACTCTTTTAACCTTGGGGAATGTGTTTCTAAAAAAAATTCTGAGTTTACCACTTTCATTTTTGAACTTGTTTTTTCAAGTTAGTTTCAGAACCAGTTTAAATATGAGAAATATGGGTATCATTGGCTTTATTTTAATGCATAGATGTTGTATTTGTATGCTTTGGTTGATTTAAGGCTGTTTGAAAGGGGAAAGCTCCATATTAAAGGACTTTAGGCTCAAATTTCATCATTTTGGGGTAGGTTATGGCTTAACTTCTATCAGATTGAGGTGGGTAGTTAATAAATAAGTAGAGCATGCTATGAGTTGGGGAAAATAACTATGATTTTTTGAATTCGAGATTATTATTACTGTTGTGTGCCTGAGTAGGGGCTTATATTTGGTGGTTATTGATTTTTGATATCTGATATTCTGTGTTGCCTGAGTGGAGGCCTTATGTGACATTAATTGCCTTATCATGATATAAAAGCCTGAGTTAGGGGTTGATATAATATTAATGATGTCTTACATATATATTTATTCTGATGGTGCCTAATTAGAGTTAATAATCATTAATTGTAGACATATTGAGTTGATTCTGAGCTCACATACATACATGTATTAAATTGATTAGATATCTTCATACTGATTTAGTTGTGAGCATTGCATCCCCATTCCATATATATATATTCATGAGATGATGGTATCATTGATGAACATTGAGATATGAGTTATAGTATATGGGTTGTGAACCCCCTATGGGTCCTATTATGGAGCTGTGAGCTCAGTAGGTTTATATAGAAAGTCATGCAATGGTTTTCACCGTTCAACCCCATCATTATCATTGCATTGCATTTCATATGCATCTTTTAAGATTCCTTTAGTTTTCCTAGACTGGTGCTTAGTTTTCAGTGTATTTTCATATATATCTGTGTTATCTCTATTTTTGTGTAATATATATATTAAAACTTTTAGTGGATACTGTGTGAGATATCGTTTGAGACTTTTTTTCTTGTAGGTGACATGCTTATAGTATTATTTACTTGTCTTATTAGCTATTTTGCTCAGTTTGCCTATGATATCTAATGAGTATAAGTGGACCATACTCACCTTTACTGTGCCCTTTTGGTGCAGATACGCGTAGCTAATTCTGTCCAGATTTAAAGCGGTGTTTGAGGTACTGAGTACTCTAGGTATTTTCAAAGCGAACATCGGACCTCCTCTTATCTTACTTTATATCTTTATTTAATTTTCAGAGACAACTATATATTCTCAGATCCAGTCATGTACTAGATGCTCTTACACTGTAACACTAGATTTTAGGGATTTATGCGATTTCTTTCAGACCTTTATTTTAATTATATTTTGTATTGGCCTGACTTTACTCTAGAAGTCTTGTTTTGGCCTGTGTTATTATCAATTTTGTTTTTCTTTATTAGTTAGGGTGATTGTCTTACTTATCAAGGCTTACCCGCGATAAATGCCATCATGACCCATTTTCGGGTTGACAAATTGGTATCAGAGCATCAGGTTCACCGATCTCATAAGTGTAAGAGCATGATCTAGTAAACTCTCGTGGATCGGTATGTAGACTTTTGTATCTATCATTGAAAGGCTATAAGATGTTTTTAGGAAAAACTTCTCTAATTTGATTTCTTATCCTGTTGGTTATTCATACCCAATGTTCTAAACTTGTATTCTATTTTTTCTATGCAAATGGTGAGGACTAGGTCTAGGGTTTCTAGGGATGCTGAGCCAACACACAATTTTAGAGCCCCAGTTCGTGGATGAGATAAGGGTCATGGATGGGTAAGAGGTAGAGGACAGTCATAATGAGCTTCCTCAGTTAGAGGACGTACTAGGTAAACCTCTCATTAGCCAAAAGTTGAGCATACCAGAGATGATTATTAGGCAAAGGGTGTGGTGCTAACTTAGGTCCCACAGGGTTTAGTTGACACTTAGCACTTCAGGATTTCTTGATTCGTCTTTTGAGCCGATTGGATGGTGTTTCTTTCAGTGTATCGGGTATTTCTCTGACTTTGAGTGTTGTTTCTCCATCTGTACCTATATCTTCTTATGGTATTCCTACTTCTGGGGTACAACCATCATTTATGGTACCCCCATGTATGGATTCTTTACCTACCAAGCATACTATCTCTCTAGTTGCTTCAGGTACAATGATGTCTTCTGATGATCAGAAGAGCTTTAAGAGATTTATTCACTTGGGTCTACCAAAGTTTGGTAGTGCTATTGGTGAGGATGCCTATGAGTTTCTGAGTGATTACCAAAAGATGTTACATAATCTTGGATCCCTTAAGTCTCATGGAGTTGGATATGCTACATATCCGTTGACGGATGTGGCTAGGGATTGGTGGAGGTCACTTTCTAGTTGTATACCTTTGGGTTCACCTACTATAACTTGGACTCAGTTTCTGAGGCATTCTTGGAGAGGTTTGTACCTTATAGCTTGAGAAATCAGATAAGAGATAAGTTTGATCATTTGGAGTAGGGCTCCATAACTATTGCTGAGTATAAGGCACATTTCCATACTCTATCTAGATATTTAATCACTAGCATCTTCATCGAGTCTGAGATGATTCAAAAGTTTATGGAGGGGTTAGAAGGTTCATATCAATTGGCTATAGCTCAAATGGTAGTTTAAGGGGCTTCATTGCAGAGTATTTTTTAGCATCCCAAGATGACTGAGTCTATTATCTAGGCTACTCAGGGAGGCACCTAGAAGGTGCATCATCAGGGCGAGTTTAGTGGACACACCACCCAATGTATATACTTTTCTAGTCAAGGTTATCATGGTTATCATGGTAGGGTAGTTCAGGCCGCATTGCAGGGATCAAGTGGTGGACCTTTAGGTTTTACGACTTTTGGTAGCCAGGCATCTACTCATATGAGTGGAGGTTCAATGTTCAGTTTTTTAGGCCAGGGTGGTCGTTATGGTTCATTCGTACCTCCTCAGGTTGAGTTAGGCCATAGAGGAGGTTTTATATGTGATGAGTTTGTCCACATGGACAAAGATTTCCCTCGAAGTATGTTTGGACCTCCTCAGCTGGGATCTCATCTTCAGAGGTGGTTCACAGAGTGGTAGAGGTGGTGCTAGAGGTGCTCTAGGTAGAGGTAGGGGAGGTCATGGTAATAGGTATGGGGTTACTCAGTCTGGAAGTGGGCTTGGACAGTGTTATGCTAAACCTAGGAGACTTGAGGCGAAGGCTTCTAATGCAGTCATTACAAGTATTATTCCTACATACGTCAAATTTGCTTCCATGTCATTTTACCTTAGATCTATATTTTCCTATGTGTCTACATATTTTGCTTCTAGTTTTGATGTTATGTATGAGCCCCTTGATATGCCTCTTCATATATGTACCCCCATAGGAGATTCTTTAGTGGTAGATTGAGTGTACTGATCTTGTGTGGTTACCTTTGTAGGGCGTGATACTTGGGTAGACTTGATCCTCCAAGATATAGTTGACTTTGATGTTACTTAGGTATGGATTGGTTAGCTCCCTATCATGCTATTTTGGATTATTATGCCAAGACTATGACCTTACCTACGTCGGGTGTACCAAGGTATGCTTGGAAGGGTACGCTTAATTCAATTCCAAAAAGAGTTATATCTTTTCCACGTGCTCAGCACATGGTAGAAAGGGGATATTTTTCTTATTTGGCTTATGTCCGTTATACTAGTGTTGCCTCACCGCCTCCCATGGATTCTATTTTGGTTGTTCGTAAGTTAATAGATGTGTTTCCTACTGATTTACCTGGTGTGCCTTCAGATTGTGATATTGATTTTGCTATTGATGTGGAGCCGGGCACCAAGCCTATTTCTAATTCTCCTTATAGGATGGCTCCGGCTGAGTTGAAGGAGCAATTGTAAGATTTGTTGAGTAAAGGGTTCATTAGACCTAGTATATCTTCTTGGGGTACGCTTGTCTAGTTTGTTAAGAAGAAGGATGGTTCTATATGCATGTGTATTAATTATCGATAGTTGAACAAGGTGGCAGTTAAGAACAAGTATCCTCTTCCTCGTATTGACTATTTGTTTGACCAACTTCAGGGTGGTTTTATGTTTTCTAAGATTAATTTAAGATCCTTGTATCACCAGTTGAGGATTAGAGCTTTGGATGTTCTGGAGATAGCTTTTCGGACTCGATATGGTCATTATGAGTTCTTGATCATGTCATTTAGGTTGAGCAATGCCCCAGCAGCATTAATGGAGTTTATGAACAAGGTGTTTAGATCGTATCTCGACTCATTTATGATTGTATTTATAGATGACATCTTGGTTTATTCCAAGAATGAGGCCGACCATTTGAGCCACTTGAGGACTGTACTTCAGAGGTTGTGTGATGAAAAGTGGTATGCTAAGTTTTCTAAGTGCATGTTTTGATTGGATTATATCTCTTTCTTGGGTCATATAGTGACCACAGTTTGTATTATGGTTGATCTATCAAAGATTATGGTGATTCGTGATTGGGATATGCCTACTATTCCTATCAAGATTTGGAGTTTTATTGGGTTGGCGGGTTATTATTGGCATTTTGTTGAGGGTTTCTCTTTTATTGCGACTCCTTTGACTAGGTTGACTTAGAAGAAGATTACCTTTTTGTGGTCGGAAGCATGTGAGAAGATCTTCCAAAAGCTCAAGGTGTTGTTAACTACGGCCCCAATCTTGACCTTTCCATAGGAGGGTGTCGATTTTACCATGTTTTGTGATGCTTTTGGTGTTGGAATGGGTACAGTGTTGATGTAAGAGGGTAAGGTTATTGCTTATGCCTCTTATCAATTGAAGCCTCATGAGAGAAATTATCCTACCCATGATTTCGTGTTGGCCGCGGTTATGTTCGTGTTGAAGTTATGGAGGCTCTACTGGTATGGAATTTGTTGTTAGTTTTTCTTGGATCATCATAGTCTTCAGTACTTTTTCACCCAGTGAGATCTTAATATGAGACAACGGTGTTGGCTTGGGTTTCTTAAGGATTATGACATCACTATTCTGTATCATCTAGGTAAGGCTAATGTAGTTGTGGATGCCTTGAGTCGAAAGTCGACTAGTATGGGGAGTTTAACTAATCTTTTGACTCAAGAGTGGCCTTTAGCCTTACCAGATGGTTAGACTTGATATATTGGCGCCTAGTTGTGTTTTAGCCTGTGTTAATGCTAGGTCATCTTTGATGGAGCAGATTCGAGCTCACCTGTTTGATAATAAGGATTTGAGGGCTATTTTTGATAAGGTGTTGAGTGGCGAGGCCAAGGAGGCTTCATATGATCGTGATGGTGTTTTGATGACTGGTGGCTGAGTTTGCGTGCCAAGAGTTGGTGGATGGGTGAGACTGATTTTGGAGAAGGTACATTATTTTAGACATTCCATTCATCTTGGGGTGACTAAGATGTATTGTGATTTGAGGCAGCTTTACTGGTAGTGTTGTATAAAGAAGGATATGGAAGATTTTATCACTTGTTGCTTGTATTAGCAGCAGGTGAAGGCCGAGCATCAGAGGCCGAGTGGTTTGCTTCAAAGATTACCCATTCCAGAGTGGAAGTGGGAGTGGATCACTATAGATTTTGTGAGTGGATTGCCTTATACTTCTTTTAGTTCTGACAACATTTGGGTCATCATTGATCAATTGACCAAATCAGCCTATTTCATCTTTATTCAGAATTCATCTAGTGTATAGAGGTTGGCCGCCGGTATCTATGTTAGAAAAGTAGTTCATCTTCATGGAGTGCCCGTGTCTATTATCTCAGACAGAGGTTCAGAGTTCACTTCTATCTTTTGGAGGATGTTTCAGGAGGAGTTGGGTACTTAGATTGACCTTAGCACTGCTTTCCACCCCCAGATTGATAGTCAGTTGGAGAAGGCTATTCAGGTTTTGGAGGACATGCTTTGTGCATGTGTTATGAACTTTAGAGGTCGGTGGGAGCGACACTTATCCTTGGTGGAGTTTGCTTATAATAATAGCTATTATTCAAGTATTGATATGGCATCTTTCGAGGCATTGTATAATAGGCGTTGTCGATCTTCTAATGGTCGGTTTGAGACCTCAGAGGTTAGACCCTGTGGTATCGACTTGCTTCGTGAATTGTTGGATAAAGTTCTGGTGATTCAGGATAAGATTCGGGCAGCCCAGAGTAGATAGAAGAGTTATACCGACCGTAAACTTTATGCTTTGAAGTTTGGTAGTGGAGATCAGGTTTTCCTTTGTGTGTCACCTAAGAAGGGCGTGATGAGGTTTGGGAATAGGGCAAGCTTAGCCCAAGGTACATCAAACTTTTTGAGATTCTTCGAATAGTTGGGGAGGTTGCTTATGAGTTGGCTCTACCCCCATATTTGTTAGTCGTTCATCAAGTTTTTCATATATCTATGCTCCTATATTATATTCTGGATGAGTCTCACTTGCTTCATTGGGATTCAGTTCAGTTGGATGAGAGGTTGACCTTTGTTGAGGAGCTTATCTTCATTTTAGCCAGGGATGTTAGACTATTCAGTTTTAGAGATATTCCTGTAGTTAAGGTTCAGCGGTGACACTATTCTATTAAAGAGGCTACTTAGGAGGTCTAGTTCGACATGCATAGTAGTTACACTAAACTTTTTACCGATTCAGGTATTTCTTTACTTTTTAGTTCCAGGATGAACAAGAGTCTTAGTGGTGGATATTGTAAGACCTATTTTATGAAAACTTACCTTTTTCATATTTTGACTATTTTGCCCTTCCCCGTAGTTTCTGCATGTTTGTTTTGGGGTGTGGGGATGGTTGGCATGGTTCCCGATGTGAGCAAGAGTGTTTTGAGTGAATTTGAGGTTGTTTTGATG
The DNA here is from genome assembly GCA_031232105.1 of Capsicum rhomboideum. Taxonomy (NCBI): domain Eukaryota; kingdom Viridiplantae; phylum Streptophyta; class Magnoliopsida; order Solanales; family Solanaceae; genus Capsicum; species Capsicum rhomboideum. The sequence goes on along the minus strand of CP124710.1, from coordinate 61,541,033 downwards.
TTTTATAAGTCAATAGTTGCATGGTCAACATTTCCTATTTTGAGTCTCAAATGACGATTCAGATTGCATCAGCAGATCCAAAATGTCGAATTTGGGCTAGTAGCATGGTTTGTTCGGGGTTGGGACCTTCATATCTCATTTCAACCTTTTATTTGGAAAATAGTGAAAAAGGGGTCCCGAGGGTTAATCTATTGAAACAATTTTTTTTCAAAAATTTGATGTCGTCATTGAGTCCGAAACGTTTAAATTAGTCTAGTAGCATATATGGTTTAATTCTGCCGGGTCTCAAATGAATCTCGAGGGTCCGTTTGAAGACATTACTTCACTTGGAAAATTTGCTGGTGCAGTATTTTCTAGTGCATCATGCCCTTCATCATGATCACATGGCCATGTGTCACGATCGCGAGCCTTGAGGAAAGTCTTCATCACGATTGCATGGTGGTGATTCCACAATCGCAATGGATTATCGGTAGATCGTGTCGAGTTGACTCATCGCGATCGTGATGCCCAGCCACACGACCGCTATGACCAACTTAGTGGCCAGTCAATGTTGACCTTCGCGATTAAGAGGTGGGATCCGCGATCGCGAGGTATTGTTCATTGAACAATATATAAACCTGATTTTTATGATTTTACTCCATTTTTGGACCTTTAAGTTTCGGGATAGGCAATTTTTGAGGGTTTCTTCATTGAGCTTCGTGTGGGAAACTTCTAATCTCCTAATCCCACTATTTCCCATTGATTTTATCTTCAAAAACACCTTCTAATTATGATTTTGAAATGGATTTGTGGGGGTTTTACCGATAAATCTAGAAAATGTTTTATCTTCGATTTGAACCTCGTTTTCGCTTGGCTTTTCTTATATGGACTCCTATAACCTTCGGGAATGTGCTTCTAAATAAAAATTTTGGGTTTACCCGTCTCGTTTTTTAACTCATTTTTCATGTCCGTTTTGAACCCGATTTAAATATGGGCAATATGGGTATCGTTTGCTTTTCTTAAAAGCATAAATGCTATATTTGTGTGTTTTAGTTGATTTTGAAGCCGTTCGAAAGGGGAAAGCTCTGTGTTGAAGGACTTTAGGCTCTGATTGCATCATTTCGATGTAGGTTATGGCTTCACTTCTTTCAGATTGAGTTATACAGTTAATAAATAAGTAAAGCATGCTATGGGATTGGGAAAATAACTATGGGCTTTATAATTCGAGATTATTATTTTTGTTGTGTGCCTGAGTGTGGGCTTATATTTGGTGGTTATTGATTTGTGATAACTGATATCACGTGTTGTCCGAATGGGGGCCTTATTTGACATCATTGGCCTTATTTGTGCATTTATATGCCTTGTACTAGATATGATGCCCGTGCGGGGCTTAAATTGTTATTATAGGCCTTATTGAGCATTGATTGCCTTATCATGATATAAAAACCTGAGTTAGGGATTGATATGATATTAATGATGTCTTACATGCATATTTATTCCGATGGAGCCTAATTTGAGTTGATAATCATGAATTGTGAACATATTGAGTTGATTCTAAGCTCACTTATATACATGTATTGAGTTGATTTAATCGCTTCATACTGATTTGGTTGTGAGCATTACATTCTCATTCCATATATACATTCATAATATGCTGGCATCATTGATGAACATCATTTTGAAAGAAAATGAGACATTTTTATAAAACCCTCTCCGTGAACATGAACGAGAGAGGTGGGTTGAGATTAAGATACGACTTATAGTTTACGGGTTGCGAATCCACCATGGGTCATATTACGGAGCTGCGAACTCGATAGGTGTATACAGAAAGTCATATGATGACTTTGACTGTTCCACCCCATCATCATCATTGTATTGCATTGCATATGCATCTTTTGTGATTCCTTTAGTTTTCCTTGACTGGTGCTTAGTTTTTAGTGTATTTTCACATATATTTGTGTTGTCTCTGTTTTTATGCAACATATATGTTCGAACTGTTAGTGGAGACGGTGTGAGCTACCATTTGGGACTTTTTCGTTTCCAGGTGACATGCTCATAGTATTATTTACTTATTTTATTATCTGATCTGCTCAGTTGGCCTATGATATCTATTGAGTACAAGTTGACCATACTCATTCCTATAGTGCCTTTTTGGTATAGATCCAAGTATGAGTACAGGATGCGGTAGCTGATTCTGTGCGGATTTGGAGCAGTGTTTGAGGTACTGGGTGCTTTAGGGATTTTCAGAGCTAACTTCGAACCTCTTCTTAGCTTACTTTATGTCTTTATTTCATTTCAACAGACAGTTATGTATTCTCATATTCTGTCATGTACTAGACAGTCTAACACTGTGACACCAGATTTTTGGGATTTATGAGATTTCTTTCAAACCATTGTTTTAATTATATTTCGTATTAGTTTGACTTTGCTCTAGAAGTATCGCTTTGGTTTATGTTATTATCGTTTTGTTTTCCTTTATCAGTTTGGGAGATTGGATTACTTATCAAGGCTTAGCCACGATAAGTGCCATCATGACCTGTTTTTGGGTCATGACAAAGCACCCTATTCTTATGAAGACCTCAAGTAGATGGATCTCCTTGTAACCCACATTTCAAAACGAAGTTTCAAAACAAGCTTTTCCAAGCTCACAATTTTCTCACAAGAAGAATTTATATTTATAACTAATCATAAATTAACTAATGAAATGAAATACTAACTATTTATATTCTAGGGCTATGCCTTATTATGAATAGGCCCAATTTTTCTTTAAATGATCCTTGAGGGTATCAGGGGCTGAGCAACAACCCCAGGCCATATCATAAATAAAAATAAATAAAAGTACAAGGAGGGGGGGCATAAACCTTGCCTCCAATTCTATGGTGGTACATGATATGGACACTGTCACGCCCCGAATCCCATCGGCACATGATTGGCACCCGAAGCCGACAAGGCCCGAGAGAACCAATCTTTATTTTTATTCATTCGTATGCATGTCATAGGAAACACTACTATCACATAGAAACATGAGAGGCTAAAATCGGAAAGTATAGAACATGTGACGTATATCCATATGAGAAACTTGGACGTTGAGGCCATCAAGTCAACCTTTCATCTATCATCTTATACACATACACCCACATACGTCTACAAAAGCCTCTAACAGATGCATTGACCAAAACCAACTGAAAGTCGGGACAAGTCCCCACTTTATACACAATGTACAAGATCAAAACATATATACACTCTGACTCGGAGAAGCCCCAAACTAGCTGGAGCTCACCAATGAACCACAAACAGCTGGCAACCTACGGTGGAGGCCTACTAGTACCTGCGCCTGCAACAAGTAAGGTAAATTCCCCGAGAGGGGTCAGTACGAAATAAGTACTGAGTATGCAAGGCTCATATGAAACTGTACAATACATGAATATTTCAATGAACTCAAATACAAATGACTAATCAATGTGAGTAAGTCACCATGTTGCATTTTGGAAACCATGTGGATTGCTTTCATTACTTTCATTACTTTCTTTATCTCAATGCATGTGTCACAATGTACCCGAGCCCCTACTGATCAGTGGGTCTTTCCATGACTTATCGTCATGTTAGGATCGAGTCGAGCTAGGCTTATGCCCCTCAGACCTACCACCCATAAATCAATACATCAGGATCGAGTCGAGTTAGGCTTATGCCCCTCAGACTTGCCACCCATAAATCAATACATCGGGATCGAGTCAAGCTAGGCTTATGCCCCTCAGACCTGTCACCCATAAATCAATACATCGGGATCGAGTCGAGCTAGGCTTATGCCCCTCAGACTTGCCACCCATAAATCAATACATCGGGATCGAGTCGATCTAGGCTTATGCCCCTAGACTTGCCACCCATACTTGATCATTGACCTCATTTGCATTACTTTGTTCTTTACTTTGAGATTTATACTTGGATAGTCATAACATCACTTTTGAACTTTGGAACATAACATTGTTGGAAGCTTTGAATCATTAACCAATGAGTGAAAGACATGTGGATAAACATCATGAGAAATATAACATTCCTAGCACCATGATACCCTTGGAACCATTGGACAATAATCCATGAACAAGAGACATAAGTATAATCACCATTGGAACATAACCTTGTTTGAGCTTTTGGAACATTAACCATGATTATGAGACATGAGACTCACAAATGATCCATGAGTAGGAAATATATGACAATGACTATTGATAAAACGGATATTGGATACCTTAGCACATTTCGGGATAGGACTAGTGACATGTCAATATGGATAGTATTTGCCGCAGAAAGATACGGACAAAGTAACCTTACATACCTTGGATTCGCAATAAGAATCTATAATCCTAGAGGTGCATACAATAGTCCCGCTCCTTCTTTATGTGTCACTCTACAACATAAATACATAATGAAATTCACATTAACCACCAATTACTTTACAAATGCATACAATGTTAATGAGTTACATGTTTGCCTTTAAACATGTCATTTCCCCTTGACAAAACCATTGATCATACTATTATTCCAAAAATTCCATAATATTCCCAACATTGACCAATACATGATAATTGATACATTTCACCACAACACTTCTCCTTTACACTTTCTTATCCATAACACATCACAAATAACCCATCAAATGACCTTAATACAAATCATAACACATATCGGCCAAAATCCCACAATTTCCACTTATAGACAAGAACAAGTTTAATACCAAAAATAACACCATACATGTTCATATTTTGTCCATACCATGCTCTTTCATCAAAGGCACAAGTCCTAATTCAAGTTCAAATTACCAAGATGGCACATCTTTCATCAAAAGCAAAAATATACTATTCACCACCTTGCCAACACAACTAGCATAATAGACATCATATCCCATGCATATAATATGTTAATCCATGAGAATAGATACTTACCAAGGCTTGGAATATGTTGATCTTGTCCAAGGAGTCCAAAGGAATATTTTGCTTTAGGGTTTGGAGCTTAAAGAAATATTTGAGAAAATATCACAATGGCATGAGAGCTTTTGGAAAATAAAAATATGATCTTGGGGCCTTTATATAGACCCCAAGTCATAATTAGCCTTTTCTTTGGCATTTAATGTGGTCAAAGTGGAAGAATGGGTCTTTTTGCCCTTTGGGCCAATTCTTTTAATTCCAATTTGGGCCTAACTTTGGGCCCACTAACACATATTCATGTAACCCATCAAATTTCATGTATTATTCACCATATATCTCATGTTTACATAATTCCATAATGTCACGACAATATTTTCTTAAAAGATTCTCATTCGCCGTTTTGATCGTAAAAATAGGAATTCTAGTCGCCCTTGGCTTCATTGGACATTTCGGATCACTATTCACATTTCATGATTTGATCATGTAGGAGTATGTACGAGTATATTGAAGTGTTTGAAGCTTTAACAATGCTCAAATAACTCCAAGGAACCAAAAGAAACCATCCAAGAAGCGTCGTCGAATTGCGTTACAAAACGAGTCTAGAAAGGCACAAAATTTGTGCCTTGCGCCACTAGCTGCAAAGCAGGCTGTGGTGCAAGAAATGGGCCTTCTATGAATTTCCTGCATGCAGGTGGCTTGCGCCACACCCCTAAAATAGGGTAGTGGCGCAAGTTTCAGCACTTTGCTGAATTTTTCGGCCACTTATCCAATGTTTGCATATCGTCCAATCCTTTATCCAAACACTACAAAATACTTACTTAGTGATCTTAACCATCAAGTAAACATGACTGAAAGTAACCAAATGAGGTTAGAATATGTACGGTGCATCACCCAAATGCATCACGAAATCACAAAACACCTCCTACGAAGGTCTAATCGCACATGTTAAGTCCGATATCAAATGTTTCACCAATGACACTATAAAACACATTTTCATGGAATCTCAACACCTATGTAGATATGATCCCAAGGTATCAAGTAAGGTTAGAAAAGTACGGGGTGTTACAGAAACCTACTAAGGTTGTCCAACTCATCTCTAAATACTAGAAAGAGACATAGATACTAAGCACCTAAAAGTGAGGACTACTCTCAATACACCGAATCTAGGAAAACATAAACAAGGGAGACACTCCCTTATAATAAAGGAAAAATCCTAATCACGAAAAGATACTTCTTCATGATAGCTATAGAAAAGAAAACCACATCCAAAATGAAGAAGTTCAACCTAAAAATTCAAAGTGCAAGGGATCCTGCATAGGCCATTTAAAGAGCAACCTTATGAGAATCAAGGTGGTTCCTTAATCCTCTTTATTTTCCTCATTCTGAAATTTAGCATACCAATCTTGTCAAGCTTGAAATACCCCCGAGCCTCTTTGTGGTAGTTGTTCACTAGTAAAGTAATACTTAGAGTTGTTAAATTTATGACTACTTTTGGATAAAAAATGATACAAGCTAAATCGGCGTCAACCTTTCTTGGCTTGTATTTCAAGGGCAACAACAAGGGACCCAAGCCAGAAAGATCTTAAGAACACAAGGACATGGGTGGAGGGTGTCACACCCCAAGTCCCATTGAGGCGTGATTGGAACCCGAAGCCGACAAGGCCCGAGAGAACCAACCTTTGCTTCTATACATTCATATCTATGTCATAGGAAATACTACTATCACATAAGAACATGAAAGTCTAATATCGGAAACCATGGAACGTGTGACATATACATATATACATATTTGAGAAATTTGGCCATTGAGGCCATCAAAAAAAGACTCCATGAGTCACCTTATATACATATACCCACGTGTATCTACAAAAGCCTCTAACAGATGCACTGACCAATACAAACCAAAAGTCGGGAAAAATCCCCACTTTATACAACATGTACATCATCAAAACATATATACACTCCGACTCGGAGAAGCCCCAAATTAGATGGAGCTCACCAATGAACCATTAACAGCTGGCAATCTATTGAGGAGGCCTACTGGTACCTGCGCCTGCAGTAAGTAAGGTAAATTCCCCAAAAGGGGTTAGTACGAAATAAGTACTGAGTATGTAAGGCTCAAATGAAACTGTACAACACATGAGTATTTCAATGAACTTCAAATGGGACGACTCAAATGCATATGAATAATCAACTGTATAAGTAACCATTCTATATTTTGGGAACCATGTGTATTATTTTCGTTGCTTTCATTGTTTCTTTACTACAATGCTTACTTGTCATTACATGTGTCACAATGTACCCGGGCCCCGACTAATCAGTGGGTCTTTACATAACATATCGTCATGTTGGGATCGGGTCGAGCAAGGCTTATGCCCCTAGACCTGCCACCCATAAAGCAATGTATCAGGTTCGGCTCGAGCTAGGTTTTCACCCCCAAAGCTGCCCCCTATCAGGTTCGGCTTGAGCTAGGCTTTCTCCCCTAAAGCTACCCCCTGATCCAATAATATTGGTATTGGCTTGAGCTAGGCATTTTTTTCCCCCAAAGCTGCCACTCGTACTTGATCATTGACCACATTTGCATTACTTTGATCTTTACTTTGAGATTGATACTTTGATAGTCATAACATCACTTTGAACTTTGGAACATAACATTGTTGGAAGCTTTGGATCATTAACCAATGAGTGAGAGACATGTGAATAGCGTTATTGGAAACATTACCTCATTGGAAACATAACACTGTTGGAACCATTAGACAATAATAAAGGAAAAAGATGCATGAGTACTATCACTATTGGAACTTTGGAATGTTATCAATGCATATTAAACATGTGGTTCACACTTGTTCAATGAGTAGGAGACATGTGACAATAACCTTTGGTAGCCAGAACTAAGATGCCATAGTGCATTTTGGAATAGGAGAAGTGTAACATAAATATGAGTACTATAGGACAAGGGAACCTTACATACCTTCACTTCCACAAGTATGAATATACAAGCCTAAGTATGAATACAATGGTCCAACTTCTTCCTTACGTCTCACTCTACAATACAAGTTCATACCGGAACTTACATTAGCAACTATTTACTATAAAGTCATACAAGACGACAATGAACCATGTGAATACTATATAACGTAATGTCACCCCCTTACAATACAATCCAATGCATTTCCATATCAACAACACCATAACATTACACACATTGACAAAAATATCATATATCGATAGTATTTCACACCACACGTACCCTTTACGCTTTTCCCTTTATCATTTAGTCGCATTTACTCCTTTATAACAAAATATGAACAACCTTCTATACTTCATACAGTCCAACACACCTACTTTAAATTCATTAAAACGACACCACAAGTTGATAATTATATCCAAAAAGGGTATCGGGGCTTTCGGGGATCAAAGGAATACGAAAACAACCAAAACACAATTTTGGGATGACCTTCGCAGCCACCTGCGCATGCAGATGGCCTTTGGTAGAAGCCAGTTCCATCTGCGTTGGCATCTGCGCCCGCAGATGCCCTCGTCTGCGGGGGCGGATGCCCATTTTGGTTCGAAATGACTTTTTTTAGGTCTTTTAATGCCATGAATGGTCCATGATCACAATAAAACATATTTTAACATGTTTTTGATCCTCATAAACACCAAAATTCATCCATGGTCTCACAACACACATAACGACACCCAAAACCACATTTCACGGCCAATACGACACCAAAACCATAACCGATTTCACAATATCAATTCCAAACGTTATGAACAAGAATAAAACAAAGTAAGACCAAAATAAAATCTCACATATCAATATTTACTTCACAAAGTTCACTTCCTTCACAACCACAAGTCCATCACCAAGTTTACAAGACAAACCAACCTCCGATTTAAGCAAACATGTAACCTTTCACTTATTGTGAACTTCTCAATATTCCACCAACATAAACAACATAATATACACCATATATTATGCCTAAAATATATTAATCCATCATAATAAACACTTACCAAGTCTTACCAATTGATGATCTTGGCCAAAGGAGTGATTAGGGTTCTTGAGAGCAAAGGAGATATTGTTGGAAAATTCTAGAAATGAGATGAGAGTTCAAGTGAATAAAATATGATTTTTTTCTCTTTATATAGTCCCTCATGTCTCTCTTATCCTTTCCTTAGCATTTAATGCTATGTTGATTGGTCAAATGGACCACATTTGGAAGAATGGATCAAAAATACCCCTTTTGGGCCATGTCTTTCTCACATATTTGGGCCTCATTTAGGGACCAATTGTACAAGCCTTTATATGACCACAATTAAATACAAAATTCATCAATTCTCCCATGTTCTCATCTTTCCATAAGTGTTACGATTGTTAGCTAGACTTAGAAACGTATGGGGTGTTACAGAGGGTCCATTTTACACTTCAAGTAGAGAAATATCATGTATGGAAGAAAGCTTGGAGTAAAATAGCCATTAGAGAGGTTGTTGGGAAACAAAGAAGGGCTAAACGTCACCCTGAGAGCACCTGCGAGCTCACCTATGCTCGTAGGTGCCTCACCTGCATTAGTAGTTGTCCGAAATAGCACAATCAGAGGCATCTGCATCCTGACCTGCGTGGACAGATAGTACACCAGTATGGGCAAGTCAGTCTAGATGGCCAACTTGCTCAATATTGTGAATTGGGTCACTTTTGGACTATTAATTGTAATTAAAGGTGCAAGGCTATAAATACTAGTAGTTTCTTCTCTCATTTTCCTTAGTTTTTAGATGATGAATATTGAGTGATATGAAACTCTTGAGAGAGTGTAGCTTGGAAAAGCTTTTGTTGATTCCCTCAAGGTCCCATAAGAGATTAGGTGCTTGTTGATTCTAGAATTAGAGGTTTTTGAATTCAATATATTCAATAGTTCCTACTTCTCCTATCACGTTTTTGTCTATCTATCTATATTTATCAATATATCAATCTATATTTACTTTCTTGCCTTGTTATCTTAGTTTATCCTTCTGTTTTTCGTGTTTGTTTCTCTTTTTGTATTTTGTCCGGTATCATTTGGTGTCATAGCCAAGCTTGAGTTCGTTCCCACGAATTCAATCTTGTGTTTGTTATCTATAAAAGCAAAAAAAAGATTTAAAAAATGTTTTTACCAAAAATCCCAAAAATATTTTTGTGTTTTTGAGTCTTTTTTGTGGTTTCAACACTAGATTTGTTTCCTCTAGTGTTATTAGAGTCAGAATCTTGAGTTTTAGGTGTGATTTGAGTAGATCTGAAGTGAAACTCCATTAATGAGCTTAAGTTCTTGGCTAAAGAAAATGGGTTTATAGATCTTGCCAATTTGGTGTTGATTGGAAGGTTGGGAATTGTTGGAAAGTGTTCCCCACGTCAAAGGGAACCTAGATCTAAAGTTTAGTGAAATTCTGGGTCAAAACAAATTAATTTGGAAATTTGAAGTTCTTGGACATCTTTATATCTTCAAGTGAAGAAGACATCAAAAAGGTGTTGTTTGATCCTAGAAAAGAAGAAGAAAGAAAAGAAAAGATGTTAGTACAAACGAATATCCAGAAAGAAAAGGGAATATTCTAAGAGAGAGAATTCAAGAGGGCCCATAAAGGGGAAAATTCAGAGTTTCCAACTAGTCTGCCAGGGCCACCTGCGCTCTCATCTGCGCACTCAGGTGGGCACCTACGGCCATATGTGGCCAACGTAGGTCACATGCTAGATTTGGTTTCTTGACCTGTGACCCTCACCTGCAAGGGCATGTCGTGATCTGCGGTCGCAGGTCACCCAAATGCACCTCAATAATGCCAAAAATCATTTTTCTCAGGTTCCATCGTCTTAGATTCATTTCTTGATTCATTATTTCATTTCTTGATTCTTAAACTAATTATCAATGGGTAATTTTCCTTATTTAGTTGATTGATTAGTCTTTAGAGTTTGTTCTTTCTTAGTCCGCTTCTTTTTGTGCTTTTCTAGTTTAACTTCGTAGTTAACTTCTTGTTTCAAGTACTTTATTTTAAATTAAGTCTTCTGTTCTTCTTCTAACAAACATCCACTTCAGCTAAGAGTAGTAATCGACACCTAGTGTACCGCCAAAGTATAAGCAATCTTCAACACTAGCCGATCCAATTATGAGGCATATAAAGGCGAGAATCTTATGAGTATTGGTGAGGAGCTTTTACTACTAACTTGTTTGCTCATTTTGTAGGTACACGGAGTTATAACGAAATATGTCGTCGGTAGCCTCAGACACATGTGACTACGACATAGGAGACTATGATTGTGGTGATGAAGGCTATGACTATGACGAAGATGGTGATTATGGAGGCTATTAATATAGCCATGATCAAGAGCCATGTGGGAATGAGAACTACTATTTCAGGGAAGAATATGAGGCAAATGATGAATCTAACTCTTATGGTGAATATGGAGAGAATGAACTGCCTAGTGATGGTTCTCATGACAACACTAGGGTGTGTGAGGAGTCTTACACTTCCCACTCCAAACATGAAGATGATTTGAGGTATAGTACCTTCTTTTACACACCTTATAAAACTTATGGTGGGAATGTTCATGAGACGAGTAAGGAATCATATTCTTGGTATTGTGGTGCTTCTTATCCTAGTCAAAGTAGTGTGAGTGGTTATGCTAGTTCAAATTGAAGTCATCCTATGGGAAGAAGAGAGTGTTCATCTTCAAGGTCTAGGAAAACTACATCCTATACTTCTCATTCCAATGCACAAATGTTGGGATGTATGAACCAAGGTGGATATAATAAGCATGATGAGGATCCCAAATCAAACAAGGTCCTTCTTCCTATATTTAAAGGAGAGTGGGATCCCAAGGCCTATCTTCATTGGGAATGGCAATATGAAAGGCTTTTCAAGGATTATGATATGAGTGAATTCGAGCAAACCACATATGCCACTAAACACCTTCGAGGTCAAGCATTGAGATGATGGGAACTTGCAAAAGTATCCACTCAAACATGGAGTGCCTTGAGGAGGTACGTGAAGGCCATATATATGCTAGAAGTATACATGAAGCTTTATAATGTTGATCCAAAAAAAGGAATTGGCACTAGAAAGGTAAGTATTTGTAGGGTTCTAGGATGTATTCTTGTTCTCATTGATTAGTGCTATCTAAACTACACCACTCCCTTTATGGTCGACTATCTAGGGATACCTCAAATGTCCAAGCATTATTCATATTTCTATGAGGTCTATAGGGTTTCTGAGAGTGTGAAGGTTTCCTTCACCCGAAATGAGTACTATGAGGAGGTGTAGTGTGATATATTTCCCTTGGACTTTGGACACTTATGCTTAGATGCCAATTGGTTTATGAAACATATAGTTCCGAATGAACAAGATTGGCCTAAGATTGTAGTGGACCAATTGGAAAACCATCTATTTCCACCTACCCTTCCCAATCCCTAAAGAAATGTGACCGCTTACTCCAAATGCTTTGATGATGAGAGACAAAATAGTGAGAGGAGTAAGGGAGTGTTGAGTAGTAACCTAAGAGTTGAAAAATGAGAGGTTGTGACGAATGAAGTGAGGGGGTTTCCAAACACACAATCTAAATGTTTTTTTCCTTCTCTCAGCAAGGACACTCGTGCAGGTAATAATATTGTAAATGGAGGAGGAATACAAGCTTCAAACATAAGGTCTAATCAAAAAGATCGGGAGATCAATTTGGACCTATGCCTCAAACCATATGAAGAGTATTCTGACACTTTGAAAGGAACCTTGCACCAAGGTAAAGGAGAATCTTCTCATGACTTTCAAGGTAACATAGCTAACTCTTGCACTTTAGTAAATATGAGTGACCATTGTGTGGCTAGTAACCAATTGAGTGTGAATGATATCTTGTATGCATGTGAGCTTAATGATTTTTTACCTTATGATGATAATATACATGTTGAGAGTGTGGATACTCTAGTTGATCCTATTGATGACCGAATTGACTCTTTTTGTAAGATCAATTTTAGTCCACCTAGTTTTGAAACCTTTCTGTTGAATGGTGGTACATTGTATTATGAAAATGGTGTTGATCAACTTGTGTATGAATCTAGTCTACTACTTGAGGATGTTTGTGATGAGACTAGTGAACCTCAAGTTAGTGATGATGTTGATAATGTTGAACATTTGAATAGGAGTGACCCTTTCGGCATGCCTTTAAATGACAATTCTATTATTTGCTTAGCTCATTGGGATGATCATGTGTTTCAAACTTCTTTGAAATTTGATAATTGTCTTTTGAGAGTAAACTTACATGCTTTAATTCTCCTTCTTGGATTGATCCTTCTCTCATTAAGTATAATATCTTGTTTGAAGATGATGAAATCAATCCTAGTGAACTACCTAGTGGTGTAGATTATGTTAATGATATAGCTCTTCTTGAGGGCTATACTCTATATAGCAACCCACTATGGTGTGACGCTATCCCTCCTAAAGATGGAAATCTCTTCTTTGAAGATGAGAGTACACAATAACCACCTTCCATTTCTTCACAATCCTTTCCCTTAAGAGTACTCTCATCTTTAAAGAAGAGATTTCCATCTTTAGGAGGTATGTCATCACATCATAGTGGTTGTTATATAGAGTACAGCCCTCAAGAAGAGCTATATCATTAACATGATCTACACCACTAGGTAGTTCACTAGGAGTGATTTCAATTATTTCTTCGTCTTTGAGTGTTCCAATACTTGAGCATACTCTTGATAATGTTCTTGTACATAATAGTAAGCATGTTCTTAAGGACACCTTAGAGGAAATCAATTTTCATGACACCTTTCTTTACTCTCTATTTTCCTTTGATAATGCTTATGCTAGTGTGGAGAGTGTAACTTTTTGTGTCGGTGATACCTTTGGGGAAAAAGAGTGTTGTCTAGACCCATGTCTATGGTCACTCTATCCATTTGACACTAGTGACCAATTAGAATGTGGTGGTTTTAAGACACCCCACATGGTGCTTGGTCAAGACGACAAGCAAAATTTGATTGAGGATGTTGACACTTACATGCTTATTTATAGGCTTTCTAAAGTTATGGAGGTCACATCTTTGTTTGATAAACATAGTGATAATGTCACGCCTCAAATCCTATTGGGGCGGACTGGCACCCGAAGTCGTTAAGGACCAAGTGAACCAACCTATGATCGAGTACATTTGTATACATGTCCCTGGGAGAATAACGTTCAGTCATACAGATACACGATGTCAAAGATGGTAGTCATGGAAAAACATTCAAATATATAGGAAACTTGGCCGTTAGGGCCACCACATCAAAATGGACATACATTCCTTCATTTGTCATACAATGTCTACAAAGCCTTTAACAAATACATAACCAACCTAAAGTCGGGACAAGTCCCCGCTTTATACAACTGTTACACATTACCAAAACAAATGTATACAAGTGACTCGAAAAGCCCCGAACCAATCTAGAGCTCACCAATAGTCTGCAGATGACCCGTATCCTACTGTGGAGGCCTACTAGTTCCTGTGCCTGCAGCAAGTAAGGTAAGTCCCCCAAGGGACTTCAGTACGAAAGAATGTACTGAGTATGTAAGGCTATAAGCAATTGTATGAAAAATAGAAACTCAAATGGAATCAAATACAAGGAAATAGTCAATATGGATAAACCACCATTCTATATGTGTGGAACCATGTACATTTCTTTCATTACTTTCTTTTTCTTTTACGTTCATATCATTATCATCATCAATCATATAATGCCCGGGCCCAACTGATCAGTGGGAAATAACATTAGGATCGTCTCGAGCTAGGCTTTTGCCCCTTTGAGCTGCCACCCGTAAATTAATAAAGCAGGTTTGGCCCTGTCACACCCCGAATCCCAATGAGGCGTGATTGGCACCTGAAGCCGATAAGGACCAAGAGAACCAAACTTTGCTTTTATTCCTTCATATACATGTCTTAGGAAACACTACTATCCCATAGGAACAGGAAATGCTAAAATCAAAAATCATAGAATATGTGACGTATATACATATGAGAAACTCGGCCGTTGAGGCCATCAAGTCAAAATGTCATATACCATCTTACATTTGTATACCCACATACGTCTACAAAAGCCTCTAACAGATGCATTGACCAAAACTAACTGAAAGTCGGGACAAGTCCCCGCTTTATACACTATGTATAATATCAAAACATTTGAACAACTGTGACTCGGAGAAGCCCCGAACTAACTGAAGATCACCAATGAACTGCAATTACTGTCATCCTATGATGGAGGTCTACTAGTGCCTGCACCTGCAACATGTAAGGTAAGTTCCCCAAAAGGGATCAGTACGAAGAATGCACTGAGTATGTAAGGCTCAAATGAAACTATACAACACATGAATAGTTTAATGAACTCAATGGAAATCAAATGCATAGGCATAATCAGATGAATAAGTAAACATTTTGCACTTTGGAAACCATGTGTATTACTTTCATTGATTTCATCGTTTTCATGCTTCTTTACTTCAATGTCATTACATATGCCACAATGTACTCGGGCCCCTACTGATCAGTGGGTCTTTACATAACATATCGTTATGTTGGGATCGGGTTGAGCTAGGCTTGTGCCCCTAGACCTGCCACCCAGCGATTGGGTCGAGCTAGGCTTATGCCCCTAGACCTGCCACCCATAAATCATACATCGGTATCGAGTCGATCTAGGCTTATGCCCCTAGACTTGCCACCCATAAATCAACACATCGGGATCGAGTCGAGCTAGGCTTATGCCCCTAGACTTGCCACCCATAAATCAACACATCGGGATCGAGTCGAGCTAGGCTTATGCCCCTAGACTTGCCACCCATAAATCAACACATCGGGATCGAGTCGAGCTAGGCTTATGCCCCTAGACTTGCCACCCATACTTGATCATTGACCACATTTGCATTACTTTGTTCTTTACTTTGAGATTGGTATTTTGATAGTCATAACATCAATGAATCTTTGGATCATTAGCCAATGAGTGAGAGATATATGAGATTGGTACATTCACTTGTGAGAGATTGAAATATTCATGTGACATAGCATGTTTGAAAACTTGGAACCATAATCAAAATAGAAGACATGTGAATAAACATTATTGGAAACATGACACCATTGGAACCATTGGACAATCATTCATAACAAGATACATGAGCATAACCACTATTGGAACATTGGACCATAACCTTGTTTGAGCTTTTGGAACATTAACCATGATAATGAGGCATAAGACTCACTCACAAATGATCCATGAGTAGGAAAGATATGACAATGACTATTGATAAACGGATATAGGATACCTTAGCACATTTTGGGATAGGACTAGTGAAATAGCAATGTGGATACTATTTGCCGCAAAAAGATATGGACAGAGTAACCTTACATACCTTGTACTCTCAATACGGATATCCAATCCTAGATGTGCATACAATAGTACCGCTCCTTCTTTGTCTGTCATTCTATAACACAAATACATAACGGGATTCACATTAACCAACAACTATTTTACAATAGCATAAAACATCAATGGGGTACATGTTTGCCTTGAACATGTCATTTCCCCTTGACAAAACCATTGATAAAATTATTATTCCAAAAATTCCATAATATTCCCAACATTGACCAATATATGATAATTGACACATTTCACCACAACACTTCTCCTTTCCACTTTCTTATCCATACCACATCACAAATAATCCATCAACTTCCCTTAATACGACTCATAACACATATCGGCCAAAATTCCACAATTTCTACTTATAGACAATAACAAGTTTAATACCAAAAATAAAACCATAAATGTTCATATTTTATCCATACCATGATCTTTCATCAAAGGCAAAAGCCATAATTCAAGTTCAATTCTCATGGATGGCACATCTTGTACAAAAACCCAAAGTACTATGTTCAACTCTCTCAAGTATAACCAACAAGATTCACATACTCTCCCATGTATATAATATATTAATCCATGACAATAATCACTTACCTAGGCTTGGAAGATGTTGATCTTGCTCCAAAGTTTGGCTTTGAACTCTTAGGGTTTGAAGAAAATAACTTGGATATTTGTCTAAAAGGCATGAGCCTTTGTAAGCAATAAAAATCAGATTTCTTGCCCTTTTTATAGGCTCTCAAGTCCATGCTTAGCCACTTTGATTCAATGATTGATGTGTATGACTTAGTCAAATGGAAGAATGGGTCTTGTGACTCATTGGGCCATGTTTTCTTTTCATTTTTGGGTCCTTTTTGGGCCCAATTTACTTAACCCAATAAAATCAATAATTTCTCGTGGTTTCCTCATCTCATACATGTTACGACAATATTCCTACTCATTTCATTCATATCCGTAGCCTCAATCCAAAAAACAAGTGATTCTAGCCACGTATGGCCTATTTTGCCCAAAAGGGTAAAATCGTCATTTTGACCCCAATTTCGTTCTCGAATAAATTTATCATACCAATATAATATGTCATTTATTTCATGTCTATACTCATGGTTGTAGAAGAAACGTGGCAAAAATCGGCTCGATACCCCCCCGGATACCCTTGGGACTTAAGAAAAATTCCAACTTTGAAAAAGTGGAAAACCCAAGGTGGCACGCCCTTGGGTGCGCCAAATCACTGCCTCTGGACTAAAAATTTTAGTCCAGAGCGGTGTGGCACGCTACCCAATGTGCCCTTCCCTTAAATTTTTCAAAAATTTCATTTTTCGACTTTTCTTCGCGGGTTTGGTTAGATATTTCAAATCCTATTCTTTAACTTACTTCTTAACCTTAATATCCTTTGTTTAAAGGTTCTCTTAGCCTCATTTTGGACCCCACAAATGCTCCATGAAAATCACAAAACACCTCCTACGAAGGGCTAATCACATGTATGAGGCCAAATTTCAATTTTCTTGTCAATAACATTACAAAATACATTCGTGTGGCTCTCGACACTCAAGTATACATTGTTCAACGTCATCAAGTAGGGTTGGGAAGGTACGGGGTGTTACAGTCCCTAGCTAGGTTCTCACCCCTTTGGGCTGCCCCCTGTATCCAATAATCAATTGAAATCGTCTCTAGCAAGGCTTTCGCTCCTTTGAGCTACCACCCGTACTCAAACAACTATGCATTACTTCATTTCATTATTTTTGTGAGATTGATACATTGGTGGTTGTAACATTATTGGAGCTTTGGAACATCATTCAATGAATAAGAGACACGTGAATAACAATTTATAACAAACCTGAAATGAGATACTTTGAAACATTTCGAAATGGAAACAAGTGCGGTAACGATATGAACAATAGGTGCTGCCAAAGGATACGGAAAAGAGTAACCTTACATACCTTATCTTCCCAATATATGAATACAACAATTCAGCTCCTTCCTTACGGGTTACTCTACAACACAAGTACATAACGGAGCTCACATTAACAACTAACTACATTACAAGTGCACAAGACGATAATAAGCTACGTGACTTCCATATAACATCATTTCACTCTCCTACAATAAAATTTACTGCATCACCAAACCAACAACACCAAAACATTCCGCATGTCAACCTAGATATCACAAACCAATGGAAGTTCATACCAAGTTTATACTTTACACTTCCTCCTTAACATGTCGTCACATTTACGCCATCAAGTCATCTAAATACCTTTCATAATAACACATTAAAAACAAACCTCAATTGATACAATTCAACATGCCTCTGAACTACCCCCTTAGATCCATCCAAAGGGTACAATAAGTTGATGGCTGTATCCAAGAAGGGTATAGGGGCCTTGGGGGTCAAAGAGAAGCAAAAACAATCAAAACAAAATTCTGGAAGGACCTACGAAGCCACCTGTACCCGAAGGTGGTGAGGTACAGCCGGAGGTGCCTCTTTGTACCTGTCTAGGGCCATATTTGGTGCCACCTGCACCAGTAGGTGCCTCATCCGCTAGGGCGGATGCCCGGTTCGGCTAAAATGGGTCTCTTTTGGGTCTATCTTTGTAATAAATGGTCCATGGCCGTAAGTAAGCTTCTATTTTCATATTTTAAGTTAAGTTGGATGCCAACGAGCAATTATGGTTTCAAAATGCATATGAACATCACAAAACTATATTCTGCTCTCAATACACCACCAATTCCATGCACAATTTCATAACAACAATTCCACAAGTCATACACAAAGAGAAAGCAAGTTAGTGAAATAACCATATCCTACATGTTGACATTTAATTCATCAAATTCACTTCCTTCAAGACCTCAAGTCCCCTTTCAAGTTTGAACCACATAGAAGCCAAGTCCTTTACCGATTAAGCAAAAGTGGACTGTTTTACACATAGTGGACTGGTCAACCCTTTGTCAATATAACCAACATTATTTACACACCCTCTTATGCATATAATATACTAATCCATAAGAGTAAACACTTACCAAATCTTGCAAAGAGATGATCTTGTCCAAAGGGAGTGGTAGGTTTAAGAGAGGAGTGGATATTTTTGGAAAAATCTAGAATGGGGAAAGCGTGTTTTATTGAATAAAAATCGGATTTTTGTTGCCTTATATAGTCTCTCATGGTCATACTTAGCCAAATATTAATGTGTTTACTTGGTGAAAGTGGAATGGATCATTTTCCATTTGGGCCATGTCTTCTCTACTTTATTTTGGGCCTCAATTGAGCCCATAAATATATACCTTAATGCAACCCATTAAATTTAATACATGATTCACTTACTATATTTAGCTTAAATACTTCCATCAATGCTAAGTTCGTCGCATGAGTTCAAAAATTTACGGGGTGTTACATCCTTCCCCCCTTAGGAACATTCGTCCTCAAATGTTAATAACATTATCCAATTTAAACAAATTCATGTCTAAGTTCATTATTCATATTATCATATACACACAATGCTTGTAGATACTTACTTGTTATTTCTCTAATCCCGCATCTTGAACTTTTTCTTCCATTTGAAACAAATGCGGATACTTAGACTTCATCATTTCCTCGGCTTTCTATGTGATTTCTTATGCTTGTTGATTTCTCCAAAGCACTTTTACGAAAGCTACTTCTTTATTTCTTAACCTCTTAACTTTTCAATCCAGAATAGCAATAGGTACTACTTCCTCATATGTGAGATCTTCCATAACTTGTACATCTTCAATGGAACCAATACGAGATGGATCTCATATGCACTGTCGAAGTATTGAAACATGAAACACTGGATGAACTGTGGAGAGTTCTTGGGGTAGTGTTAATTCATACACAACTTGAACAAATCTTCAGATAATCTCATATGGCCCTATATAACGTGGACTCAAATTTCCTTTCTTTCCAAATCTCATTACCCCTTTCATTGGTGGCACTTTCAAGAATACCTAATCACCTATGGTAAATTCTAGCCCCCTTATTCAAACATCGGTATAAGACTTGTGTCGACTTTGGGCCATTTGTAGCCGATGTTGTATCACCTTAACTTTCTCCATAGCTTAATGAACAAGATCTGGCCCAATTAAATCAGTTTCACCCGCTTCAAACCATCCAATTGGTGATCTACACTTTCTTCCATATAAAGCTTTGTAAGGTGCCATCTTGATACTTGAATGATAGCTATTATTGTAGGCAAATTCAATAAGCGATAGATGATCATCCCAACTACCTTTAAAGTCCAATGTTCAAGCTCGTAGCATATCTTTAAGTGTTTGGATAGTACGTTCTGCTTGCCCATCTGTTTGAGGATGAAAAACCGTACTTAAATTCACTTGGGTTCCCAAACTCTTTTGAAAAGACTTCCAAAAGTGTGCATTAAATTGAGCTCCCCTGTCGGATATAATAGAGATTGGAATTCTGTTTAGTCGCACTATCTCTTTAACATACAACCGTGCATAATCTTCAGCTGTATAGGTGGTCTTGAAAGGTAAGAAGTGTGTTGACTTGGTAAGCCTGTCAACTATTACCCATATGGAATCAAATTTATGAAGTGTATGAGGAAAACCTATGATAAAATCCATATTAATTATGTCCCACTTCCAGACTGGAAGATTGATACATTGCATATAACCTCCAGGCTTCTTATGCTCTACTTTTACTAGTTGACAATTTGGACATTGGTCTACAAATTCTGCAATGTTCTTCTTCCTGTTACCCCACCAATACATTTCTTTCAAATCATGATACATTTTGGTGGATCCCAGATGAATAGAATACCGTGAATAAAGTGCCTCTGTCATAATCTGTCTTCTTAGCTCATCTACAACTGGTACACACAATCTACCTTGGCACTGAAGCACTCCCTCCTACATAAGATCAAATGCCTTTGTCAACCCTTGTTGTACATTCTCCTTTAGCTGTAATAAAGTAGGATCCACATACTGTTTCTCTTTCATCTCAGCTACTAATGAAGATTCTACCACATTTTGCATAATAACCCCTTCGTCTGGAGATTTAAGAAGGAGAACTCCCAAACTGGCTAGTTGATGTAGATCCTTGACTATACCTTTCTTTTCCGTCAACTGGCCATTAGCGCTTCCTATTTCTTTGCGATTTAATGCATTGGCTACCACATTTGCTTCCCCTGGATGATATAAAATGTCCATATCATAATCTTTTAATAGTTCCAGCCACCTCCGCTACCTTAGATTTAAGTCCTTCTGCTTTAAGATATATTACAAACTCTTATGGTCAGTATATATATCAACATGAACCCCATACAATTAGTGGCGCCATATCTTTAAAGTAAATATCACAACTACTAGCTCAAAATCATGTGTTGGATAATTTCTCTCATGTGGCTGCAACTGTCTTGAGGCATAAGCTATTACATTCCATACTGCATCAATACACATCCTAAGCCGAATCCTGAAGCATCGCAATATACTGTATACCCTTCTGTGCCTTCTGAAAGTACCAATACGGGTGTAGATGTCAACTTATCCTTCAGAGCTTGGAAACTCTTCTCACATGCATCATTCTACTAAAACTTGGTTTCCTTGTGTGTTAGCTTTGTTAATGGTACAGCAATAGAAGAAAATCGTTCAACAAACCTTCGATAATAACCTGTCAATCCAAGAAAACTATGAATCTCCATAGGTGTCGTAGGCCTTGGCCAATTCTTCACCGCTTCTATCTATTGTGTATCAACCCTTATTCCTTCATCCAACACAACATGACCCAAGAATGGTACAGAATTTAACCAAAATTCACATTTAGAGAACTTGGCATATAACTTACGATCACGAAGAATCTGTAACACCTGTCGTAAATAATTAGCATGGTCTTCTTCTGATCTTGAATAAACCAGAATATCATCTATAAACACGGTCACAAATACATCCAAAAATGGCTTGAACACCCTATTCATTAAATCCATAAAAATTGTTGGTGCATTTGTTAGCCCAAATGACATAACTAAAAATTCATAATGACCATACCGTGTTCGAAAAGTTGTCTTGGGTATATCTTTTTCTCTAACCATTACCTGATGATAACCCGATCTCAGGTCAATCTTTGAGAAGTATTTGGCACCCTGTAATTGGTCAAACAAATCATCAATCCTGGGGAGGGATATTTATTCTAGACTGTCACTTTATTCAGTTTCTGATAATCAATACACATTCTTAATGTGCCATCTTTCTTTAGTACAATTAACACTAGTGTACCCTAAGGGGACATACTAAGCCTTATGAATCCCTTGTCCAGTAAGTCTTTTAATTACACCTTTAATTCTCGGTACTCTACTGGGGCCATTCTATACGGAGGAATGGTGATAGGCTGAGTGTCTGGCATCACATCAATACAAAACTCAACTTCCCGTTCTGGAGGCAAACCGAGAAGATCGTCTAGAAATACATCAAGGAATTCATTTACCACTGGAACTGATTGAATAGTTGATGGCTTCACATCGGTATCCTGTACTCTTACTAGGTGGTATATGTACCCCTTGGCTATCATTTTCCTTGCCTTAAGATAGGAAATAAATTTACCTCTCGGTGTTCCAACATTACCTCTCCATTCAAGGAAGGTTATTTATGGAAAATGGAAATGTACCTTCTTAGCTCGGCAATCTACCGTGGCATAATAAGAAGCCAACTAATCCATACCCATTATAACATCAAAATCCACCATTTCCAACTCAATAAGATCAACCAACATATCATGATCACAAATATTAACTATACAATTACGATAGACTCTTTTAGCTACAATAGGTTCACCAACTGGTGTAAATACTTCAAATGGCTTAACTAGTGATTCCAGTGTTCTTCTGAATTTTTCAGCAATCAATGGAGTAACATATGATAGGGTAGATCCCGGATCAATTAATGTATATACATTATGTGAAAAGACGTATAATGTACCTGCAATTACATCAGGAGAAGCCTCCAAATTTTGTCGATCCGCTAATGCATAGGTACGGCTCTAGACTCCACTCGATTTAACTTCTCCTCTAGCACCTCTACCATGCCCCATAGGCTGTACACCCGATGATGATGATGTAACGATTGATTCTGTAGGTCGCGCCATGCTACCCATACCCCTTTGTGGGCATTCTCTCATTATGTGCCTCGATAAACCACACCAGAAGCAAACATTCGTACCAAACCGGTATGCACCTAAATGAAACTTTCTACAGTACTAACAAGGCTGATGAGAAAATCTTGTCATCTGTGAACCCCAAATTCCACTACTCTTCCCAACCTGACCGCCTTTAAACCCTCAAAATTGGGATGAAGTACCTGTTGTAGGATAAGAAAATGATGGTCTAGGCGGTCTAAGAGAAACCCAAGGCCTAATTTCTCCTTGGGACGCCATGAACTGTCCCATAGGTCTAGCCCTCTTTGACAGCCCTCTTTCAAATTCTTGTGTCCTTCTCCTTTGCCTCTGATCCTCCATTTTCTGTGCAAAAGCTTGTATCCTGGCTATGTCCATATCTCTATTCAACGCAACAATCGTACAATCCCTCACCAAATATGGATCCAACCTGTCCACATACCAATGGACTTTGTCATCCATAGTGGCTACTACATTAGGTGCATACCTAACCAAAGAGTTAAACTGATGACTGTACTCTCTGACACTCATATTCCCTTGATGAAGATTTAAGAACTGGTCTGTACAAGACTCTCGGATCTCATACGGAAGATAGTGATTAAGGAATGCCAATTTGAATTCTTCCCAATTAGTTAGACTTGCACCGATACCCCTAGATCATTTCCAATCTTCGTACCATAATATAGCCTCTCCTTTTAATATATATGCTGCAAGCTCAACTGTTTATGTACCATATACATGCTTAACATCTAAAGCCCTTTGAATTTGGTCCACAAAGTCTTGTGGGTCTTCTTTCAGATTTGACCCGGTGAAGGTGGGAGAGTCTAATTTCAGAAAATCCTGTGTCCGCCGACTAGCTGCCCTATTTGCACCGTCATTACTTGTAGTTTGACCAACTTGTCCTTGATTTTGCACAGAAACTATATGAGTTAACATTTGTACTGCATTCCTTAGATCCTGCTCAGTAGCATTAACATGTGGTTCTTGGGATACTTCTCTCCTTTGTGGCCCCCTTGGAACTGGGAGAGGAGAAGAAGCCCACGACGCAAACTCAGTTTCAGCCTCACCTTGACTAGCTTGGTCAGGTGGTGATTTACTAGTTCCTTCTCCAGCAAGCTTATCTACCTTCTTACCTTTGCCCTACCTCATCTTGTAATCGACATTTTACTATAACAAAGAAAACCAATTTCAATGGTCAGATACGATTCCACCTACAACTTTGGCTCTATTGCACGATCTAGAAAATGAAGAAAAGAAACAACTCCTAAATGTCTCATAACCTCCTACTTATAAATATGGTGCACAACACATCCATAAGCAAGACTCCACTCAGAAACAGCTTTGTAGACACCCTAGGACAACCCGCTATGATACCATTTTTGTCACGCCTCAAATCTCATTGGGGTGGACTAGCACCCGAAGCCGTTAAGGCCCGAGAGAACCAACCTATGATCGAGTACATTCGTAAGCATTTTCCTGGGAGAATAATGTTCAGTCATACAGATACACGATGTCAAAGATGGTAGTCATGGAAAAACATTCGAATAGATATGAAACTTGGTTGTTAGGTCCACCACGTCAAAATAAACATGCATTCCTTCATTTGTCATACAAAGTCTACAAAGCCTCTAACAGATAGATAACCAACCTAAAGTCGGTACAAGTCCCCGCTTATACAACTATTACACTTTACCAAAACAAATGTATACAAGTAACTCGGAAAGCCCCGAACCAATCTAGAGCTCACCAATAGTCTGCAGATGACCCGTATCCTACTGTGGAGGTCTACTAGCTCCTGTGCCTACATTAAGTAATGTAAGTCCCCCAAGGGACATCAGTATGAAAGAATATACTGAGTATGTAAGGCTATAAGCAACTGTATGAAATATAGGAACTCAAATGGAATCAAATACAAGGAAAGAGTCAATATGGGTAAACCACCGTTCTGTATGTGTGGAACCATGTACATTACTTTCATTACTTTCTTTTTCTTTTACGTTCGTATCATTATAAACATTAATCATATAATGCCCGGGCCCAACTGATCAGTGGGAAATAACATTGGGATCGTCTCGAGCTAGGCTTTAGCCCCTTTGAGCTGCCACCCATAAATCAATAAAGCAGGTTCATTCCTATCTAGGTTCTCACCCCTTTGGGTTTTCCCCTATATCCAATAATTAATCGGGGTCGTCTCTAGCTAGGCTTTCACCCCTTTGAGCTACCACCCGTACTCAAACAACTATGCATTACTTCATTTCTTTACTTTTGTGAGATTGATACATTGGTGGTTGTAACATTATTGGAGCTTTGGAACATCAGTCAATGAATAAGAGACACGTGAATAACAATTTATAACAAACCTGAAATGAGATACTTTGAAACATTTCGTAATGGAAACAAGTGCGGTAACAATGTCAACAATAGGTGTTGCCAAAGGATACGAAAAAGAGTAACCTTACATACCTTATCTTCCCAATATGTGAATACAACAATTCAGCTCCTTCCTTACGTGTTACTCTACAACAAAAGTACATAACGGAGCTCACATTAACAACTAACTACATTATAAGTGCACAAGATGATAATGAGCTACGTGACTGCCATATAACGTCATTTCACCCTCCTACAATACAATTTACTACATCACCATACCAACAACACCAAAACATTCCACACATCAACCTAGATATCGCAAACCAATGGAAGTTCATACCAAGTTTATACTTTACACTTCCTCCTTAACATGTCGTCACATTAACGCCATAAAGTCATCTAAATACCTTTCACAACAACACATTAAAAACAAACCACAATTGATACAATTCAACATGCCTCTGAACTACCCCCTTAGAGCCATCCAAAGGGTACCATAAGTTGATGGTTGCATCCAAGAAGGGTATATGGGCCTTGGGGGATCAAAGAGAAGCAAAAACAATCGAAAAGAAATTTTGGAAGGACCTGCGAAGCCACCTGCACCCGCAGGTGGTGATGTGAGGCTGCAGGTGCCTCCTTGGACCTATCCAGGGCCACCTGCGATGCCACCTGCGCCCGCAGATGCTCATCCATGAGGGCGGATGCCCGGTTCGGCTAAAATGGGTCTCTTTTGGATCTATCTTTGTAATAAATGGTCCATGGCCATAAGTAAGATTTTCTTTTCATATTTTAAGTTAAGTTGGATGCCAAAGAATAATTATGGTTTCAAAATGCACATGAACATCACAAAACTATATTCTCCTTTCAATACACCACCGGTTCCATGCACAATTTCATAACAACAATTCCACAAGTCATACATAAAGAGAAAGTAAGTTATGTACATAACCACATCCTACATGTTGACATTTGATTCATCAAATTCACTTTCTTCAAGACCTCAAGTACCCTTTCCAGTTTGAACCACATAGAAGCCAAGTCCTTTACCGATTAAGCATAAGTGGAGTGTTTTACACATAATGGACTGCTCAACACTTTTTCAATATAACAAACATTATTTACACACCCTCTTATGCATATAATATATTAAAACATAAGATTAAACACTTACCAAAGCTTTCAAAGAGATGATCTTGTCCAAAGGGAGTGGTATCTTAGGGTTTAAGAGAGGAGTGGATATTTTTGGAAAAATCTAGAATGAGGCAAGTGTGTTTTGTTGAATAAAAATCTGATTTTTGTTTCCTTATATAGTCCCTAATGGTCATCCTTAGCCAAACATTAATGTGTTTACTTAGTCAAAGTGGAATGGATCATTTCCATTTGGGCCATGTCTTCTCTACTTCATTTTGGGCCTCAATTGAGCCCATAAATATATACCTTAATGCAGCCCATTAAATTTAATACATGATTCACTTACTATCTTTAGTTTAAATACTTTCATAAATGAAATGTATGGGGTGTTACAGATAATGCCTCTTTTCATTCATATGACAAATACTTGGTGTTACTATATGATTACATTGTGAGCTTAAATGCAATTTGTTTATTGTCTTGTGTGGGGAATACATTTGTATTTGACCCTTGTGATGAATTGGGAGTAATCCCATTCTAAAAGATAGCTAGTGCATTTTGTGGAGTCTTAACTTGGAATGATCTTGTTCATGACATTGCACTAAGATTTGGGAATTATCACGTGACTTTTGACTTAAAAGGGGTTTTGTGCTTATTGAAACATCGAACCAATGTGGGATTTCATTGGTGGTTACCAAATTACCATGGTTCTTTTGGGTTTTCCCTTTGTCAAAGTTTCTTGAAAGGCAAAGTAGCTTTTATTTTGTTTGGTTAAAAACCCTTGATTGATCATTTTGATGCTTGGCTAAATGTTAAGTGTGTTCCTTCTTGGCTTGGTGATAAAATTATAATTGCTAACACTAACCCTCATGCTATGAGGAAATTGTTGTTGTTTGTTTTAACTATGATTTTTCAAGGTTTGGATTCGAGGTTGAATCCTTTTCAAGAGGGGGAGGATGATACAAGCCAAATCGGCGTCAAATTTTCTTGGCTTGTATTTTAAGGGCAACAACAAGGGACCCAAGCTGCAAAGAGCTTATGACCACAAAGACATGGGTGGAGGGTCCATTTTACACTTGAAGTAGAGCAATATTGCCTATGGAAGATAGCTTGGAGTCAAAAGAGCTATTGAAGAGGTCGTTGGGCAATAGAGAAGAGCTAAACGTCACCCTAAGAGCACCTTCGAGATCACATGTTCCTACAAGTCCCTCACCTGCGCCAGTAGGTGACCAAAACAGCCTAGTCAGAGGCATCTGCTCCTTGACCTGTGTGGCCAGGTGGTCCACCTACGTGGGTAGGTCAGCTTAGACGACCAAATTGCTTTATTTTGTGAATTTGGTCACATATGGCCCATTTGATGTAATAAAAGGCCCAAGTCTATAAATACTAATTTATTTTTTTATTTTTCTTAGTTTTTAGATGAAGAATATTGAGGGATATGAAACTCTTGAGAGAGTGTAGATTGGAAAAGTTTTTGCTTATGTTTGATTAGAAATAGTGGTTACGAGGGCGTCTCGATTCTCTGAAG
Source organism: Capsicum rhomboideum (assembly GCA_031232105.1). NCBI lineage: Eukaryota > Viridiplantae > Streptophyta > Magnoliopsida > Solanales > Solanaceae > Capsicum > Capsicum rhomboideum. The sequence goes on along the minus strand of CP124710.1, from coordinate 61,512,566 downwards.
GTCCCGTAAGATATTAGGTGCTTGTTGATTCTAGAATTAAGGGTTTTTGAATTCAATATATTCAATAGTTCCTACTTCTCTTATCTCCTTTGTGTCTATCTATCTATCTTTATCAATCTATCAATCTACCTTTACTTTCTTGCATTGTTATTGTAACACCCTGTACCTTTTCGATCCTAATTGGTTGTCTTAATATTTACAGAATTATGTAAACATGAGATTGTTGGGGTATTATACATTTAAATAGTTGTGCTGAATTAACAAGTGTAATTGGGCCCAATTTAAAGCCCAAAAATTATCAAGAAGACATGGCCCAAAAGGGGAATCGACCCATTCTAACGTGACCCATTCTTGGTAAAATAATGGGGCTAAGGATAGACTTGAAGTGGGAGTATTTAAGGTGACAAAAATCATATTTTTATTCCACAAAAGCCTCATGCCATTTTCTAGAATTTTCCACAAAAGAGATTATTATCTCAACTCAAACCCTAAGCAACCTTCCTCTTGGAACAAGATCACTTCTTGAAAAGCTTTGGTAAGTATTTACTCTCATGGGTTAATATATTATATGCACGTAATATGGTGTAGATCATGTTGGTTATGTTGGTGAAGTGTGAGAAGTTCACTATGTGTGAAACAATTTATGTTTGCTTAATCGGGAAGGGTTTTGCCCTGTAAACTTGAAAATAGACTTATGGTCTTGAAGGAAGTGAATTTTATGAATTACATGTTAACATGTATGATGTTTTTATGTCCTTAACTTACTTTCTCATTGTGTATAACATTTGGAATTGTTGTTGTGAAATTTTGCATGGAATGGGTGACGTATTGAAAGAAAAATGTAGTTTGGTGATGTGTATGTGCGTTGTAAAACCATGGCTGTTTTTTTGCATCTAAGATGATCTAAAATATGTTAAGAGAAGGTTAGTTATGATCATGGACTATTTATTACAAAAAAGGACCAAAAAGAGACCCTTTTTGTCCGAAAAGGGCACCCGCCCTCGCAGACGAAGCACCTGCGGGCGCAGGTGACTTCGCAGGTGCCTATGGACACTGCCAAAGTTCACATGCTGGTGCACCTCATCCACCTGAGGGCGCAGTTGTCTTCGCAGGTCAGCCCAGAACCCCGATTTGATTGCTTTTGCATCCCTTTAACCCCCCGAAGCCCCAATACACTTCATGGATGCAATTATCAACTTATTGTACCTTTTAAATGACTATAAAGGAGTATACCGGAGGTATTTTCAATGGTATCAATTATGGATTGTTGTTAATGTGTTATTGTGAAAGCTATCGAGTGACTTGACGGAGAAAAGGTGATGTAGTGTTAATGAGGAAGTGTAAAGGGTAAACTTGGTGTTAAATGTTATTGGTTTATGATTTCTTGGTCAATGTTTGGAATGGTATGGTCTTGTCAGTATGGTGATACAATAAATGGTATTGTAAGAGGGTGAAATAACGTTATACGGCAGTCACGTAATTTATTATCGTCGTATGCACTTGTAAGGTAGTCTGTTGTTAACATGCGCTTCATTATGTACTTGTGTTGAAGAGTAACACGTAATAAAGGAGATGGATTATTGTATTCATATATAGGACTGTGTATTCATATTGAGGTAATAAGGTATGTAAGGTTACTCTTACCGTATCCTTCTGCAGCACATATTGTTCACATTGTCATCGTACGTATTCAATTCCAAAATATCTCAAGTATCTTATGTCAGAATATCATATGTTGTTATTCGTATGTCTCTTAATCAAGGACTGATGTTCCAAAGCTCCAATAAGGTTATGGTTAACAAGGTATCACTCTCTCACAAGTAAATATATCAATCTCTCAACAGTGAAGGAATGAAGTAATGTATATATGTGTTTCTAATAATGTTTCAATCTCCAATGTATTAATCTCGCAAGAAAGAGAAGTAAGTAAGTTATATTTATATATATTATGACCCACCAATAGAGTGGATGAATGTTATACTATGACCCACCAATAGAGTGGATGGATGCAATATTATGACCCACCAAAAGAGTTGATGAATGTTATATTATTAACCCACCGATAAGGTGGATGGGTTATATTATTAACCCACCGATAAGGTGGATGATTGTTATATTATCAACCCATCGATAAGGTGGATGAATGTTATGTTATGACCTATTAACCAAGTAGATGAATGATAATGATGATGGGCATAAAAGCAAAGAAAGTATGTTAACGAAATGAAAGTATTTATGAATGTTGGTATATGAATGATATTGAGTGATTGAATAATGAGAGCAACAAAAATAATGAACATGGTTTCTCAAATAGATCAGTGGTGTATCTACATTGATTATTCTGTATTTTGTTTCCATTGAAGTACTTAAGTAACATACAATTTCGTATAGCCTTACATACTCAGTACATTCTTCGTACTGACCCCCTTGGGGGGCTTACCTTACTTGTTGCAGGCGCATGTGCTAGTAGACCTCCACAGTAGGTTGCAGACCATTTGCAGGGTACTGGTGAGCTCCAGTTGCTTCGGGGCTTTCCAAGTCACATGTGTACATTGGGTTTTGGTACTATGTAATTATTGTATAGACATGGTCATGTATCTATTAGAGGCTTTGTAGACGTATGTGGGAATGTGGATGCAAGGGATGTATGATCATTTTGACTTGATGGCCCTAATGGCCAAGTTTCATAAATAGCATATGTTGCCATGATTTTCGCCATTGGTATTTTATAAGTTACATGCGATAGATTACTATTCATCTAGAGACATGTACATGAATGTACTTGAGAAAATATTGGTTCTCTCGGGCCTCAACGGCTTCGGGTGCTAGTCCGCCCCATTGGAATTCGGGGCGTGACAAAAGTGGTATCTGAGCAGGTCGTCCTCAGGGTGTCTAAAAAGTCGTGTCTGAGTAGAGTCTTGCTTATGGATGTGTTGTGCACCACATTTATAAGTAGGAGGCTACGGGATATTTAGGAGGTGTTTCTTTTCTTCATATCTAGATCGTGCAATAGAGCCAATGATGTAGGTGGAATTACATCTGACAATGGTAATTATTTTTCTTTGGTATAGTAAAATGCCGATGACAAAACGAGGTAGGGGTAAAGGGAAGCAGGTAGATATGCCTGCCAGAGAAGGCATGAGTAAATCACCACCTGACCAAGCTAGTCAAGGTGGGGCTGACGTTAAAGTTGCATCGCAGTTTTCTTCTACTTTTCCAGCTTCGGAAGAGCCAAGGGGTAGAGAAGTACCTGCAAAACCGCCTATGAATGCCACTGACCAGGATTTAAGAAAGGCAGTGCATATGTTGACTCAGGTAGTTGCTGCACAAAGTCAAGGACGAGCTGGTCCAATGATAAATGAGGATGATGTGGCTAGGGTAGCGAGTCGCAGGACACAGGATTTTCTAAAACTATACCCTCCCATATTCACTGGGTCAGACCCGAAAGCAGATCCAAAAGACTACGTAGATCAAATTCAAAGGGCTCTAGAAGTTATGCACGTGACTGTGTTGAAACAGTTGAACTTGCGGCTTATAGATTGAAAGGTAAAGCGATATTGTGGTATGACAATTGGAAAAGATCGCGGGGTATTGATGCACCTCCAGAAGGTTGGGAAGAATTTAAAATGGCATTTATTGATCATTACCTCCCATATGAGATTCGGGAGGCATGTGCGGACCAATTTCTAAATCTTCATCCAGGGAGTATGAGTGTTAGAGAATACAGTCTGCAGTTTAATTCTTTGGCTTGATATGCTCCAAATATAGTGGCCACAATGACAAACAGAGTCCATCGATATTGTAACACCCTGTACCCTCCTAACCCTATGTGACGACGTTGAATAATGTTTACTTAGGTGTCGAGAGCCATAAGTATGCATTTGGTAATGTTAGTGATGAGGAAAATTGAAATTTGGCCTTGTACATGTGATTAACCTTGCGTAGGAGGTGTTTTGTGTAACACCCCATACATTTTGGAGTCTAGCTGACTACCGTAATATTTATGTAAAAATGGAAGACATGAGAGATTTGATGAATTATGTATTAAATTGTGGGCATTTAAAAGTCTTGTACAATTGGGCCCTAAATGGGGCCCAAATATCATGAGAAAGACATGGCCCAAAAGGGATTTTTGACCCATTCTTCCAATTTGCTCCATTTGACCAAATCAACCCTTGCATTTAATGCTAAGGAAGAGATAAGAGAGAATTGAGGAAATATATAAAGAGAGAAAAAAAAAATCATATTTTTATTACCATTGAACTCTCATGCCCTTTTCTAACTTTTCCACATTTTTCTCTCAATAGACAAACCATAAGCTCTCATCTCTTTGTGGCCAAAATCATCAACTTGTAAGACTTGGTAAATATTTATTATGATGGTTTAATATATTTCATACATGGTAGATGGTTTATACTATGTTGGTTATGTTGGTTATGTTGGTGGAGTATTGAGCAGTTCACAAGGTGTGAAATGTTACATGTTTGCTAAATCGGAGGATGGTTTGTCTTGTAAACTTGACTATGCACTTGTGGTTTTGAAGAAACTGAACTTGGTGGAGTAAATATTTACATGTGAGATGTGATTATAGTCTTGCTTTGTTTTATTCTTGTGCATAACGTTTGGAATTGTTGTTGCGATATTGGTTACGGATTTGGTGACGTATTGACCGTAAAGTGTAGTTTTGGGTGTTTTTATGTGTGTTGTGAGACCATGGATGAATGTTGGTGTTTAATATGATCAAAAATATGTCAAAATAAGTTTGGTTATGATCATGGACCATTCATGGCATTAAAATACCCAAAAGAAACCATTTCGGACAAAAACGGGCATCCGCCCCCGCAGACAGAGGCACCTGCGGGCGCAGATGCCTCTGGCTGCTGCCAAAGTGCATCTATGCGTGCACCTCAGCCACCTGCGGGCGCAAGTGGCAGCGCAGGTCACCCCTAGATCCGGTTTTGTATGTTTTCGTACCTAGTCGACCCCCGAAGGCCCCTATACCCTTTTTGGATGTAATTATCAACTTGTGATATTGTTTTAATGACTTTATAGTATCGTATGGAGGTACGTTGGACTGTATTAAGTATGAATGGTTGTTCATATGCTGTTATAAAGGAGTAATTATGACGGAATGGTAAAGAGAAAAGCGTAAAGGGTAAGTGTTGTGTGAAATGCTATTGATGTATGATCTTTTGGTCAATGTGTGTAATGTTATGGTGTTGTTGATATGGAAATGCAGTGGATTGTATTGTAAGGGATGACATGACGTTATATGGTAGTCACATAGTTCATTGTCGTCTTGTACACCTGTATAGTGACTAGTTGCTAATGTAAGTTCCGATATGAACTTGTATTGTAGAGTAAGACGTAAGGAAGAAGCTGGACTATTGTGTTCATACATAGGCTTGTGTATTCATACTTGGAAGTGAAGGTATGTAAGGTTACTCTGTCCGTATCCTTCTGCAGTACATAATGTTCATGTTGACATTTCACTTGTCCAATTCCAAAATATGCTAAGGTATCTCATTCAGGTTTGATGTCTATTGTTATCCACACGTTTCTTATTCATTGACCGATTGGTATTCATACGTCTCCTATCCATGGACTGAAATGCCTAAGCTTTCATAATGTTGTTGTAACTACTAAAATAAACTGTTACAAGGAAAGTGACGACGTAAGGAGAACCTATTCATTCCTAAGTCACGTATCCCTCATTCATTAGTCGTTGTTGTTCATGAGTTACCTAATTATGGACATGGGTCCAAAGTCCTAATAAGAGTATGTTCCAAAGAAGTCATAACGTTGTAATTCTAGAATAACTATCTCAAAGAGGGTAAGATGTAAAGAGAATCTAGTTATTCTTGAAAAGCATTCTCCAATCATGTCATGTTCCAAAGTCCAATATTATTATAAATATCTTTGTACCAATCTCATAAGAGTAGTGAAGAAGGTAAAGTGTGAACTAATATATCTATTCCTCATAAGTGAGCATATCACTCTCTTGAAAGTAAGGAAGTGAATTAAGGTATAGAGGTGTGTTTCAAATATTATCATATTCCTTAAAGTATCAATCTCTCCCAAGTGGATGTGTTAATCTCTCACAAGTTAAATTATGAACCTCATAAGAATAATAAGAGAGGTGATGTACAAGTTAATATAATTATTCCTTATAAGTAAAGATGTCAATCTCATGAAGTAAAGGAGTGAAGTATATATATATATAGGATTGTCATTCAATTAATGTCATGATATTTAATGTGTTACTCTCATAACTATGTAAAGGGTATAAGATTTGTAGAGAAGTAATGTACGTATGGTTACTATATGTTACATTGAGTATGGATCATAAACTAAATGGTGTAAGTTCAAGATGGAACAATCTCAATACTATGCTATGTTACATATATTATAGCCCACCAAAGGTGGAGGCCCGGTACTATATATATATATATATTCTAGCCCACCAAAGGTGGAGGCCCGGTACTATATACATATATATTCTAGCCCACCAAAGGTGGAGGCCCAGTACTATATACTTATTTATTCTAGCCCACTAAAGGTGGAGGCCCGGTATTATATACTTACTTATAAGGTGATGACCCATAAGGTTGTAACACCCCGTACCTTCCCAACCCTATGTGATGACGTTGAACAATGGTTACTTAGGTGTCGAGATGCCATGAGTATGTATTTGGTAATGTGAATGATGAGAAAATTGAAATTTGGTCTCGTACATGTGATTAACCCTTCGTAAAAGGTGTTTTGTGATTTTCGTGGATCATTTGTGGGGTTAAAAACGAGGCTAAGAGGACCTCTAAACAAAGGATATTAAGGTTAAGAAGTATGTTAAAGAATAGGAGTTGAAGTATCTAACCAAACCCGCGAAGAAAAGTCGAAAAATGAAATTTTTGAAAATGCTAAGTCTGGGGGGTGATAGAGGGCATGCCACGCCGTTATGGGCTAAAATTTTTATTCCAGAGGCAGTAAGCTAGCGCGCCCAAGGGCGTGCCACGCTGGTTCTGCCACTCTTTCAAAGTTGGAAATTTTCTTAAGTCCCAAGGGTGCCCGGGGACGTACCGAGCCGATTTTTGCTACGCTTCTTATACAACCATGAGAATATACATGAAATGAGTAAAGTATTATATTGGTATTCTGAAATTACTCGAGAACGAATTTGACATCAAAATGACAATTTTACCCTTTTGGTCAAAATAAGCCATACATGGCTAGAATCGCTTGCTTTTGGGATTGAGGCTACAAATATAAATCTCGTGAATGGGAATATTGTTGTAACGCATATATGATGGATTATACGTTGATGTTGGTGATTTAAAATGATGTGGGCTATTGGGCCTAATTTGAGACCAAATTAAACAAGACATGAAAGGCCCAATGGGTCAAAATGACCCATTCTTGCCTTGACTTGTCAATGTTGGAATTAATGGCTAAGGATGAATTTAAGAGGCTATAAAATGTGGCCAAAAATCATATTTTTAATCTCAAAGGGGCACATGCCATTCTAGACATTTCTACAACATTTCCACAAGACCTTTCTCAAGTTCTTCAAACCCTAAGGCATTTTGGATAAGATCATCATCTTCCAAGCTTGGGTAAGTGATTATTCTTGTACTTTAACATATTATAAGCATGATAAATTATGTAGATCATGTTGGTTATGCTTGGAAGTGTTGTACATGGCATTTTAGGTTTTTTAAAAAAGATGTGTTATCCATGGGATTGTAACATGAATTATGACTTGTGGTCTTGATGAAAAAGCATGGTATGGATAAAATAACAACATGTATGGTGTTATTATGGTCCCAAACTGGTTATTTTTCTATAAGTGTAAATTATGGGAGTTTGGCCGATTTGTTGTTGTGAGGTGTATTGAAGCAAATTGATGGAATAATTGTGATGTGGTGGTGATGGAAAAGTGTAAATTATGAACTTGGTGTGACATGGTATTAGTTATCATGTGTTGGTCAATGTATGGAATATTGTGGGATTATTGGTATAATGATTTCATAAATGGTATTGTCAAGGGGGAAATGACATGTTAAAGCTAAACATGTGACTTACTGTTATTGTATGCCATTGTAAGGTAATTCGTGGTTAATGTTGGTTTCGTTATGAACTTGTGTTGTAGAGCAAAACACAAGTACGGAGCGGTACTATTGTATGCACGTCTAATATTGTGTATTCGTATTAAGAATACAAGGTATGTAAGGTTCTTTTTTCCATATCCTTCTGCAACATGTTGTTCACATTGACATTGGACTTGTTTCAATTCCGAGGGGCTTGAAGTATATCAATTTAGGTTGACGTATATTGTTACCCATATGTGTCCTATTCCTAGATGACTTATGATAGACTTATCTCTTGTTCATTGATTGGAGTTCCGAAGATGTCCTAACGTTGAAATTTTGAGAAGAACTATTTCAAGAGAGTAATAACATAAGAGAATCTATTTAATCTTGTATAGAATTTTCCAATCATGTCTTGTTCCAAAGTCTTATAGTATAATGATTACCCTTGTACCAATCTTTCATAAGTAAAAGTACCAATCTCATAAGAGTAATAAAAGAGGTGATGTGCAATTTAGTATAATTATTCCACAAGAGTGAAGATGTCAATCTCATGAAGTAAGGTAGTGAAATGGGATGTGTATATAAGTGTGAGCTTTAGTGTTATGATCTTTAACGTGTCATTTTCATAACTAGGTAAGGGGTATAAGATTGTAAAGAAGTAATGTGCATGGTTACTATATGTTTCATTGAGTATAGATCACATTCTAGAGAGTATAAGTTCAATATGGAATAATCCCAATATTGTGATATGTCATTTATTATCGCCCACCCAAGGTGGAGGTCCGGCCTCATATACTTACTTATGTAAGATCTCATAAGAATAGTGAAGGAGGTAAAGTGCGAGCTAATATGTCTATCCCTCATAAGTTAAGGTGTTAATCTCATGAAGTATAAGAGTAAGGTAAAGCATATTTGTGTGTTGCAATTAGTGTCATGATCCCTAATGTATTAATCTCTCATAAGTTGATATATGAATTTCTCCCACCATAGAGTGGATATATGTTCTCCCACCATAGAGTGGATGTATGTTCTCCCATCATGAGAGTGGATGTATGTTGCCCCACCATGAGAGTGGATGTATGTTGCCCCACCATGAGAGTGGATGTATGTTGCCCCAACATAAGAGTGGATGTATGTCTCCCCACCATGAGAGTGGATGTATGTTACCCCACCATGAGAGTGGATGTATGACTCCCCACCATGAGAGTGTATGTATGTTACCCCACCATGAGAGTGGATGTATGTCTCCCCACCATGAGAGTGGATGTATGTTGCCCCACCATGCGAGTGGATGTATGTTGCCCCACCATGCGAGTGGATGTGTGTGGATTATGTTACCCCACCACTAGAGGGGATGTAGGTTAAAACCACCAATAGAGTGGACGTACGTTAATGGAATAGATGTATGTTATATTATTACCCCCACCACTAAAGTGGATGTATGTGGATGAGTGTTATTCTTTCTAATCAAGTAGATGAACACTAGTGGTAATGAACCTAGAAGCAAGAAAGAATCCCTTGTATATAGAAAGAGCTATTGGAGGCAAGTTTCTTGAGTGAAGGAAATTTCCCTTGAAAGAAAGTAAGTATAAATGATATTATCTAAAATGATGGCTTATCCCCATTGACTATTCTCTCATATTTTATCCTATTGACAGTCTCATGTATGATGCTATTTATTATGAGCCTTACATACTCAGTACATTCTTCGTACTGACCCCCTTGGGGGACTTACCTTACATGTTGCAGGTGCAGGCATTAGTAGACCTCTTCAGTAGACTGTGGATCATTCGCAGAGTTTTGGTGAGCTCCACTTGGTTTGGAGCTTTCTGGGTCATAGTTGTATATTTGTTTTGGCATTGTAAATATTGTATAAAGCGGGGACTTGTCCCGACTTTAAGTTGGTCTTGTAAATGTATCTGTTAGAGGCTTTTGTAGACATATGTGGGCATACGGATGTAAGATACGTACGGTCAGTTCGACGTAATGGCCCCAATGGTCAAGTTTTATTTATATATATTCCATGATTCATGTCTTCCGCATAGTTGCATGAGGTATAATAAGATGCATACGAGAATACATATATGAAGGTTCATGAGAAAAGATTGGTTCTCTCGGGCCATATCGGCTTCGGGTGCCAATTACGCCTCGTTGGAAGTCGGGGCGTGACATAAAGTGGTATCAGAGCAGGTCGTTCTAAGGGTGTCTACAAAGCCGTGTCTGAGTAGAGTCTTGTTCATGGATATGTTGTGCACCACATTTATGAGCAGGAGGCTATGGGACATTTAGGATGTGGTTTCTTTTCTTCATTCTAGATCGTGCAATAGAGTCAGTGTTGTAAGTTGAATTGTATCTAATCATGGTAATTAAAAGACTCTACCGCGAGTGTATAGTAGCTGTTTTGGTTGATATTATTAAGCTTGAAATGGTTGATCCTGATGATTATAATGAGTATGGATTGGTTGGTTTTATGCCACGGTAAAGTGCCAAGTTAAGGGGTTACAATTTCATTGTCCATAAAAGAATGTCTTGAATGAAAGGGTACATATGTCACTTAGTCAGAGTGAAGGATACTAGTCTGTCCCCGTAGGGTGTACCAGTGTAAAGAAGTACCAAAAAAAGACGACACGTTTAGAATGTGCATTAATTCTAGGCAACAAAATGAAGTATCAGGTAGCTTTTATGTATCGGGTATATATGTGAGCTAAAGAATTGCATTTTGATAAGAGCACATCATTCACGATATCCTATTTAGTAGGGAGAAATCAATATGTACCATGAATTGGAAGCAACCTATTGATAAGATTACATAGAACGAATATTGCGAAAGTTATGCTTCAGTAATTGAAGTAATAACAAGTAAAGGTAAGGTGTTAGGAATCTGGAGGTTATAGGCTATGTAGAGATTCTTTGTTGTTGGAAACAGATGTGATGCCATAAGTGTAATCATTGATAGACTTATTAAGTTCACACAATTGTGAAAATATTTTTTTCATAAGATATTGGGAACCCAAGGGATTGTAAGTATGGATTTACTTCTTCAGACAGATGGACAAGAAAACCGTACTATTGAAACATGGAAAGTTACTCCTATATAGTGTACCTTATAAGGTTAATCGAAGATATGGTCAAGTCGTATATGACTTTGAGGTATCCCAAGAATTCTCCACAGTTCATTCAGTAGTTCATTTGCGATGATTTGGGAGTGTATGGGAGATCTATCTTGGATTGCGTCCAGTAAAGATGTATAAATAATAAAGAAATAGCTTCTGTAAAGGCACTATTGGAGATATTAGAACGTAGAAGGAGTCACAAGGGAGACCAAAAGAAAAAAAAAGTTTGTGATTATAGATGATTAAGTACTCTTAAAAGCATTACTCATGAAATGGAATTCAGAAAGCAGGGAAAATTGACCCTATACAACATGCCATGGGAAATTATTGAAAGTGTATAAGAATTTCCTTTCATATTGTTCCCATTGGAAATATATAAAGTTCGGGGGATCTCACTAGGAAAAGATATCTATGGCTATTCTAAACCGTCAAGTGTGAAGGTTAATAAATAAAGACGTACTTTCTGTAAAAGTTCTTTGACGAAATCAATAAGTTGAGGAGATACCCATGTTTGTTTCAACTGGAAGAGAGGGTTCAAAAGGTGGAAGTGGACCAAGAATAAGTAAGTAGCCATGAGCCTCACGTGTCTATATATGTATAGGCGAATATAGAGATGCATGTGTTGTAATTGAAGCGACATCGTTAACATTCGAGGACGAATGTTTCTAAGGGGGGGAGAATGTAACACCCCGTACCTTCCCAACCCTATAAGTTCAATGGTTACTTAGGCGTCGAGATGCCATGAGTATGTATTTGGTAATGTGAATGATGAAAAAATGGAAATTTGGTATCGTACATGTGATTAACCCTTCGTAGAAGGTGTTTTGTGATTTTCGTGGAGCATTTGTGGGGTTAAAAACTAGGCTAAGAGGACCTCTAAACAAAGGATATTAAGGTTAAGAAGTAAGTTAAAGAATAGGAGTTGAAGTATCTAACCAAACCCGCAAAGAAAAGTCAAAAAATAAAATTTTCCAAAATGCTATGTCTGGGCGCGCTGGAGGCAGTAAGCTGGCGCGCCCAAGGGCGTGCCACGCTGGTTTTGCCACTATTTCAAAGTTGGAAATTTTATTAAGTCCTAAGGGTGCCCGGGAATATACCGAGATGATTTTTGCTATGCTTCTTCTAGAACCATGAGAATATACATGAAATGAGTAAAGTATTATATTGGTATGCTGAAATTACTGGAGAACGAATTTGACATTAAAATGATGATTTTACCCTTTTGGTCAAAATAGGCCATACGTGGCTAGAATTGCTTGCTTTTGGGATTGAGGCTACAAATATAAATCTCGTGAGTGGGAATATTGTTGTAACGCGTATATTATGGATTATACATTGATGTTGGTGAGTTAAGATGATGTGGGCTATTGGGCCTAATTTGAGACCAAATTAAACAAGATATGAAAGGCCCAATGGGTCAAAATGACCCATTATTGCCTTGACTTGTCAATGTTGGAATTAATGGATAAGGATGAATTTAAGAGGCTATAAAAGGTGGACAAAAATCATATTTTTAATCTCAAAGGGGCACATGCCATTCTAGACATTTCTACAACATTTCCACAAGACCTTTCTCAAGTTCTTCAAACCCTAAGGCATTTTGGATAAGATCATCATCTTCCAAGCTTGGTAAGTGATTATTCTTGTACTTTAACATATTATAAGCATGATAAATTATGTATATCATATTGGTTATGCTTGGAAGTGTTGGACATGACACTTTAGGTTTTTTAAAAAAGATGTGTTATCCATGGGATTGTAACTTGAATTATGACTTGTGGTCTTGATGAAAAAGCATGGTATGGATAAAATAAAAACATGTATGGTGTTATTATGGTCCCAAACTGGTTATTTTTCTATAAGTGCAAATTATGGGAGTTTGGCCGATTTGTTGTTGTGAGGTGTATTGAAGCAAATTGATGGAATAATTGTGATGTGGTGGTGATGGAGAAGTGTAAATTATGAACTTGGTGTGACATGGCATTGCTTATCATGTGTTGGTCAATGTATGGAATATTGTGGGATTATTGGTATAATGATTTCATAAATGGTATTATCAAGGGGGAAATGACATGTTAAAGCTAAACATGTGACTTATTGTTATTGTATGCCATTGTAAGGTAATTGGTGGTTAATGTTGGTTTCGTTATGAACTTGTGTTGTAGAGCAAAACACAAGGACGGAGTAGGACAATAGTATGCACGTCTAAGATTGTGTATTCGTATTAAGAATACAAGGTATGTAAGGTTCCTTTTTCCATATCCTTCTGCAACATGTTGTTCACATTGACATTGGACTTGTTTCAATTTCGAGGGGCTTGATGTATATCAATTCAGGTTGACGTATATTGTTACCCATATGTGTCCTATTCTTAGATGACTTATGATACACTTATCTCTTGTTCATTGATTGGAGTTCCGAAGATGTCCTAACGTTGAAATTTTGAGAAGAACTATTTCAAGAGAGTAATAACATAAGAGAATCTATTTAATCTTGGATAGCATTTTCCAATCATGTCTTGTTCCAAAGTCTTATAGTATAATGATTACCCTTGTATCAATCTTTCATAAGTTAAAGTTCCAATCTCATAAGAGAAATAAAAGAGGTGATGTGCAAGTTAGTATAATTATTCCACATGAGTGAAGATGTCAATCTCATGAAGTAAGGTAGTGAAGTGGGATGTGTATATAAGTGTGAGCTTTAGTGTTATGATCTTTAACGTGTCATTTTCATAACTAGGTAAGGAGTATAAGATTGTAAAGAAGTAATGTGCATGGTTACTATATGTTTCATTGAGTATAGATCACATTCTAGAGAGTATAAGTTCAATATGGAATAATCCCAGTATTGTGATATGTCATTTATTATCGCCCACCCAAGGTGGAGGTACGGTATCATATACTTACTTATGTAAGATCTCATAAGAATAATGAAGGAGGTAAAGTGCGAGCTAATATGTCTATTCCTCATAAGTTAAGGTGTTAATCTCATGAAGTATAAGAGTAAGGTAAAGCATATTTGTGTGTTGCAATTAGTGTCATGATCCCTAATGTATTAATCTCTCATAAGTCGATATATCAATTTCTCCCACCATAGAGTGGATGTATGTTCTCCCACCATAGAGTGGATGTATGTTCTCCCACCATAGAGTGCATGTATGTTGCCCCACCATGAGAGTGGATGTATGTTGCCCCACCATAAGAGTGGATGTATGTCTCCTCACCATGAGAGTGGATGTATGTTACCCCACCATGAGAGTGGATGTATGACTCCCCACCATGAGAGTGGATATATGTTACCCCACCATGAGAGTGGATGTATGTCTCCCCACCATGAGAGTGGATGTATGTTGCCCCACCACGCGAGTGGATGTATATTGCCCCACCACTAAAGTGGATGTATGTGGATTATGTTGCCCCACCACTAGAGTGGATGTAGGTTAAAACCACCAATAGAGTGGATGTACATTAATGGAATAGATGTATGTTATATTATTACCCTCACCACTAAAGTGGATATATGTGGATGAGTGTTATTCTTTCTAACCAAGTAGATGAACACTAGTGGTAATGAACCTAGAAGCAAGAAAGAATCCCTTGTATATAGAAAGAGCTATTAGAGGCATATTTCTTGAGTGAAGGAAATTTCCCTTGAAGGAAAGTAAGTATAAATGATATTATCTAAAATGATGGCTTATCCCAATTGACTATTCTCTCATATTTTATCCTATTGACAGTCTCATGTATGATGCTATTCATTATGAGTCTTACATACTCAGTACATTCTTCGTACTGATCCCCTCGGAGAACTTACCTTACACGTTGCAGGTGCAGTCATTAGTAGACCTCTTCAGTAGACTGTGGATCATTCGCTGAGTTTTGGTGAGCTCCACAAGGTTCGGAGCTTTCTGGGTCATAGTTGTATATTTGTTTTGGCATTGTAAATATTGTATAAAGCGGGGACTTGTCCCGACTTTTAGTTGGTCTTGTAAATGCATCTGTTAGAGGCTTTTGTAGACATATGTGGGTATACGAATGTAAGATACGTACGGTCAGTTCGATGTAATGGTCCCAATGGTCAAGTTTTATTTATATATATATATGGCATACGTTTCCATGATTCATGTATTCTGCATAGTTGCATGAGGTATAATAAGATGCATACGAGAATACATATATGAAGTTTCATGAGAAAAGATTGGTTCTCTCGAGCCATATCGGCTTTGGGTGCCAATCACGCCTCGTTGGAAGTCGGAGCGTGACAAAGGTATTATGAATCACTAACTAGTTGAGTGAACAATATTAAAGATAGTTGTAAAAGAGATAATACTATATCCCTTGCATGAATATATAAATATGAAGGTTATGATAAGAATGATGATGATGCGACTGAATGACCAAGTAATGAAGTATTGGTCTATTCACATTGATTATTTCTTGTACGTTTAATTTCTTGGAAGTACTTATGTATTATTATAGTTTCATATGGCCTTACATACTCAGTACTTTCTTCGTACTGACCCCTCTTGGGGGACTTACCTTACATGCTGCAGGCACAGGTGTAGTAGATCTCCGCAGTAGATGACGAAGTATCTACAGGTTGTTGGCGAGCTCCAATTGATCCGGGGCTTTTCCAAGTCATTATGCATATTGGTTTGAGATTGTATATAAGTATAGAGCGGGGTGTGTCCCGACTCTTGGTTTGTCATAGTCATTTATCTGTAGAGGCTTTGTAGACGTATGTGGGGAGCTGAATGTAAGATCTATACGTTCATTTTAACAAGATGGCCCTAACGGCCAAGTTTCACATTTTGCACATATTGCCATGACTTCCGCCATTGATAATTAATTATGTGAGATAAAAGGATATTCATATGCAAACATACATATGAGAGTACATGAGCGAAGATTGGTTCTCTCGGGCCTTATCGGCTCTGGGTGCCAGTTCGGTCCGAATGGGATTCGGGTCATGACATATATGTGGACAGATTAGAGCCATATTTAGTAAGGGACTGTACCATTGTTGCTTTGAACAAAGATATGGACATAGATAGAATTCAGGCCTTTGCACAGAAAACGGAGGACTAGAGGCAAAGAAGAAGGACACAGGAATCTGAGAGAGGGACATCAAAGAGGGCCAGACTTTTGGGGAAGTCTATGGCGTCCCTAGGAGAATCTAGGCCTCGGATGTATTCTAGACCGCCTAGACCATCATTCTCCTATTCCACAGTAGGCACACACTCTCAATTTCAAGGGTTTAGAGGTAGTCAATCTGGACAGAGTAGTGGAATTCACGGATCACAGGTAATAAGATTTTCTCGTCAGCTGTGCCAGTGCTGTGTGAGATTTCATTCAGGTGAATGCTGGTTTGATACGAATGTTTGCTTTTGGTGTAGTAGGCCAGGACACATGAGAGAGAGTATGACATGACCTACGGGATCAGCCATTATGGCATCGTCGTCTGGTGTACAACCTGCTGGTCGTGGTAGAGGTTCTAGAGGAGCAGATAGTTCCAGTGGAGCCCAAAATCACACCTATGCTCTAGTCGACCAAAAAAATTTGGAGATTTCTCCTGACGTGGGTACAGGTATAATATCTGTTTTTTCACAGAATATATATGCATTGATTAATCCGGGCTCTACCCTATCATATGTTACTCCACTGTTTGCTACGAAGTTTGAAATAACACCAAAATTATTAGTTGAGCCAATTGAAGTATCTAAACCAGTTGGTAAATTTATTATATTTAAAAATAATAGATCGTAATGGTCTAGTAAATGTTTGTGATCATGTTACGTTGGCTGATCTTATCGGGATAGAAATGATAGATTTTAATGTTGTAATGGATATGAATTGGTTAGCTTCTTATTATTTCACATAGATTGCCAAGCTAAGAAAGTGTATTTCCATTTTCTGCAAAAGACTGTCCTTGAATGGAGGAGTAATGTTGGAGCATCGAGAGGTAAATTTATTTCCTATCTTAAGGTAAGGAAATGATGTCCAAAGTGTACCTGTCACCTAATAGACCTAGTATGTCCCCGCAGAGAGGGTGCACCAATGTTGTTTGTACAAAAGGAAAAATGGCACATTGAGAATGTGTATTGGTTATCGGCAACTGAAGAAAAAAATGATGACGATCAAGAATAAATATCCCCTCCCCAAAATTTATAAGTTATGTGACCAATTACCGGGTGCCAAAGATTTCTCAAAGATTGACTTGAGATCGAGTTATCATCAAGTAAGGGTCAAAGAAAAAAAATATATACCCAAGACAGCTTTTCGAACACGGTACAAAAGATGGTACGGTCATTATTGAGTGTTAGTTATGTCATTTGAACTAATGACTGCACTAGTAGTTTTTATGGGTAAGGAATAGGATGATACAAGCCATTGTTAGATGTGTTTGAGACCATGTTAGAAATGATACTCAAGATCACGAGAGAACCATGCTAATCACTTGCGACACGTGTTACGGATTCTTCGTGACCGTAAGCTATATGCAAAGTTTGCTAAGTGTGATTTTTGGTTAAAATCCATATCGTTCTTGGGTCACATTGTATAGGATATGTATTGACGTAATACGGTAATGTAATAGCATATGTCTCAAGACAATTATGCCCACATGAGAGCACTTATCCTACACATGATTCTGAGTTAGCGGTGGTGATATTTGTTTTAAAGATATGGCGCCATTAATTGTATGGGGTTCACATTGATATATATATACTGATCACGATAGTTACAACATAGCTTTAAGTAGAATGACCTACTTTTGAGACAGCGAAGGTGGGTGAGACTACCAAGAGCTTAGAATATTGATATCGTATACCATCTGAGAAAAGTAAGAGTGGTAGTCGATGTGTTAAGCCGCAAAGTGTTAGGAAGCATTGATTGTCAACTTATGAATAGTCAAGGTATTATTAAGGATCTACGTCAATTAGACAGTTTGGGGGTTCGTCTTCTTGAAACTCCAAATGGAAGAATTATAGTATAAAATACGGCAAAGTCTTCGCTTGTAGCTATGGTGAAGAAAAAGTAATAGGCAAATCTTATTTTTTATTCTTTTCAGTTGACAAAGAATGTATAGAAAAGTTCGATCAAGGTATTTGAGATTACGCGAGGGGGATTACTTCAATGCCGAAGTAGATTTTGTGTACCAAATATAAATAAGCTACGGCAATGAATTATGACAGAAGCACATCATTCATGGTATTATATTCATTCGGGAGCAATTGTAATGTACCATGGTTTGAAAAAAAATGTATTGGTGAGACAATATAACGAAGAATATTGCCCATGTGCCGATATTAGAAGAAGGGAATTAGAATTTGCCATAGGTGCTTGGGTATGCTTGAAAGTGTCACCAATGAAAGGGTAATGAGATTTGGAAAAAAAAAACTGAAAGTTGGCCCTATATAACATGCCATATGAGATTACCCAAAGATTTGGGTAAGTTGCATACAAAATAGCACTACCCCAAGAAGTCCCCACAGTTTATTCAGTGTTCCGTGTTTCAATGCTTCGAAAATACATGGGAGAGATGTACAAGTTACGGAAGATATCACATATGATGAATTACCTACTATTCTTCTTGATCGGTAAGTGAAAGGATTAAGAAATAAAGAAGTAGTTTTCAAATGGAAGAGAAAGTTCAAGATGCGGAAATAGAGGAATAACAGGTAAGTGTCTTCAAGCAATGTGTGTATATGATAATAAACATGAAGAAGTAAGTCTCTCCAAGTATTGTGGGTATATGATAACATCATGAAGTAAGTATCAATAAAGAATTATGTATCTATATGATCACATGAGGAATGATCCATCTGTGTAAATTGGATAATGGTACTAACATTCAAGGACGAATGTTTCTAAGGGGGGGAGGATGTAACACCCCGTACCTTTCCGATCCTAACTGATTGTCTTAACATTTATGTAATTATGTAAACATGAGATTGTTGGGGTATTATACATTTAAATAGTTGGGCTGAATTAACATCTACAATTGGGCCCAATTTAAGGCCCACAAATTATCAAGAAGACATGGCCCAAAAGGGGAATTGACCCATTCTAACGTGACCCATTCTTGGTCAAATAATGGGGATAAGGATAGACTTGAAGTGGGAGTATTTAAGGTGACAAAAATCAGATTTTTATTCCACCAAAGCCTCATGCCATTTTCTAGAATTTTCCACAAAAGATATTATTCTCTCAACTAAAACCCTAAGCCACCTTGCTCTTGGAACAAGATCACTCCTTGAAAAGCTTTGGTAAGTATTTAATTTCATGGGTTAATATATTATAAGCATGTAATATGGTGTAGATCATGTTGGTTATGTTGGTGAAGTGTGAGAAGTTCACTATGTGTGAAACAATTTATGTTTGCTTAATCGGGAAGGGTTTTGCCCTGTAAACTTGAAAATAGACTTATGGTCTTGAAAGAAGTGAATTTGATGGATTAAATTTTAACATGTATGATGTGTTTATGTACTTAACTTACTTTCTCATTGTGTATAACATTTGGAATTGTTGTTGTGAAATTTTGCATGGAATTGGTGACGTATTGAAAGAAAAATGTAGTTTGGTGATGTTTATGTGCGTTGTGAAACCATGGCTGTTAGTTTCCATATAATATGATCTAAAATATGTTAAGAGAAGGTTAGTTATGATCATGGACTATTTATTACAAAAAAGGACCCAAAAGAGACCCTTTTTGGCCGAAACGGGAACCCGCCCTCGCAGACGAAGCACCTGCGGGCACAGCTGACTTCGCACGTGCCTCTGGCCACTGCCAAAGGTCACATGAGGGCTCACCTCATCCACCTGAGTGCGCAGGTGGCTTCGCAGGTCAGCCCAGAACCCCGATTTGATTGCTTCTGCATCCCTTTAACCCCCCGAAGCCCCTATACACTTCATGGATGCAATTATCAACTTATGGTACCTTTTAAATGACTATAAAGGAGTATACCGGAGGTATTTTGAATGGTATCAATTATGGATTGTTGTTAATGTGTTATTGTGAAAGTTATCGAGTGACTTGATGGAGAAAAGGTGATGTAGTGTTAATGAGGAAGTGTAAAGGGTAAACTTGGTGTGAAATGTTATTGGTTTATGATGTCTTGGTCAATGTGTGGAAAGGTTTGGTCTTGTCAGTATGGTGACACAATAAATGGTATTGTAAGAGGTCGAAATAACGTTATACGGTAGCACGTAATTCATTATCGTCGTATGCACTTGTAAGGTAGTCCGTTGTTAACATGCGCTTTGTTATGTACTTGTGTTGAAGAGTAACACATAAGAAAGGAGATGGATTATTGTATTCACATATAGGACTGTGTATTCATATTGAGGTGATAAGGTATGTAAGGTTATCTTACCGTATCCTTCTGTAGCACATATTGTTCACATTGTCATCGTACGTATTCAATTCCAAAATGTCTCAAGTATCTTATGTCAGAATATCATATGTTGTTATTCGTATGTCTCTTAATCAAGGACTTATGTTCCAAATCTCCAATAAGGTTATGGTTATCAAGGTATCACTCTTTCAGAAGTAAATATATCAATCTCTCAACACTGAAGAAATGAAGTAATGTATATATGTGTTTCCAATAATGTTTCAATCTCCAATGTATTAATCTCGCAAGAAAGAGAAGTAAGTAAGTTATATTTATATATATTATGACCCACCAATAGAGTGGATGAATGTTATATTATGACCTACCAATAGAGTGGATGAATGTTATATTATGACCCACCAATAGAGTGGATGGATGCTATATTATAACCCACCAAAAGAGTGGATGAATGTTATATTATTAACCCACAGATAAGGTGGATGATTGTTATATTATTAACCCACCAATAAGGTGGATGATTGTTATATTATTAACCCATCGATAAGGTGGATGAATGTTATGTTATGACCTACTAACCAAGTAGATGAATGATAATGATGATGGGCGTAAAAGCAAAGAAAGTATGTTAATGAAATGAAAGTATTTATGAATGTTGGTATATGAATGATATTGAGTGATCGAATAATGAGAGCAACAAAAATAATGAACATGGTTCCTCAAATAGATCTGTGGTGTATCCACATTGATTATTCTGTATTTTGTTTCCATTGAAGTACTTAAGTAACATACAGTTTTGTATAGCCTTACATACTCAGTACATTCTTCGTACTGACCCCCTTGGGGGACTGACCTTACTTGTTGCAGGCGCAGGTGCTAGTGGACCTCCACAGTAGGTTGCGGACCATTTGCAGGGTACTGGTGAGTTCCTGTTGCTTTGGGGCTTTCCAAGTCACATGTGTACATTGGGTTTTGGTACTATGTAATTATTGTATAGACATGGTCATGTATCTATTAGAAGCTTTGTATACGTATATGGGAATGTGGATGCAAGGGATGTATGATCATTTTGACTTGATGTCCTTAACGGCCAAGTTTTATAAATAGAATATGTTGCCATGATTTCCGCCATTTGTATTTTATAAGTTACATGCGATAGAATACTATTCATCTAGAGACATGCACATGAACATAATTGAGAAAAGATTGGTTCACTCGGGCCTTAACGGCTTCGGGTGCCAGTCCGCCCGTTGGATTTTGGGGCGTGACAGTTATCTTAATTTATCCTTGTGTTTTTCGTGTTTGTTACTCTTTTCATATTTTTTCCGGTGTCAAAAAATCAGCCACACAGTTAGCTTCTCTAAAAGTATGGGTACAACTAAATCGGTATAGTTGATCAATGAAATTTTTTTAAGGTTGTTGAACAGTTGATGACGATATCAAAGAGGAGTAGCATGCTCTTTTATACATTTCATAGTAAGTTCAGAATCTACAACAAAGATGACATGATGATACCCATTGTTTAAGCATCAGGACAGTCCTCATGTGGAACTTTAAGTTCTACTTGGTTGTTAGTACCATGATCAAGAGGGGTAGAAAAGGCATAGATAAGGTCTCTATATTGGTCTCTAACTATGCCTCCAGCACTAATTCTTCCAGGGTTGTCATGTGCACTCCCAGCAGAATTTATTTTAACCACATTGGGAGGTCTAGTCTAATTCATTCTTGTAACTTTCGTATCATGAACACACTTTTCTGCAAGCATGACAAGATCTCTCCAGTTGCAAAGCTACTTGATATAAGAGAAGATGGTGTAGATAAGGTGAGAAATATCCTTGTAGATCAAGAAATTAACTCTGTTGAAATTGGAATTATCGCCCCTATATTTTCAAGCATATATGTTCTTCCATAGGTTTCAACAGATGAAAATAGGTAAGGTATGTACAATCAGCTTGTGAGCATCATTATTGTAACTATTGCTCCACCAGTTTAGATGTTGATTCCTAAGAGGGGTAGTAACATGGTTAAATCCTAATAATTATGAGAAGAATTTCTAAACAGCTTTGGCAAATTGACTACTAATGAAGATGTGGGCAATTATCTTTGATCAAGGTGTATGGAAGTAGTGACAATAAGACGGATCATGCCCAAATGTAGTGAGTTTCTCATCAGTAGGTAGTTTCCTCATCATTTCTGTCTAAAAAAGAAAGGATCATTTGAAAGGTATATTCTTGTTCCAAGTATAAGAGTTGAGCAAAGTCCTATTTCTGTGGGCTCTAATAAGGTTCCAAACTGAAAAACAAGTAAAATTTTCATCAGCTTTAGGTTTCCATATAGATAGATCATCAACCCTTTCCTAAAACTGAAATTGAGTGTTTAATATAGTGGGAATAAGTTAAGAAGGTGTTATTTTAGCAAGTTTTTGGGTATTCCATGCTCCATTTTAAAGAACGTGATGCACCTTGATGTTGTTAGACATGATGTTGTCATTTCTGAAGTTAGCAAGAGGGCCAATTCCAAGACAATCATCCTACCAAAAGCAACAAGTACCAGACCTCAACCGACACCTAGTATGAGTTTCAACCACAAGTTTATTATGCATCATGTGTTTCTATACCAAGGATTAACCTTTATCACATGAATTGATCATAGGATTTGCCCTCTAACAGTATTTAGCTCTCAGGAAATCACCGCAAAGGGTGTGTTTTGTCCTGAAAATCCACCACTATTTATACTATATAGATGTGTATACATCAAAAAAATTTCTGACTACAATGCCTCCCTCATCAGTGGGAAAACTGAGATTTTTCAAGGATGACCAATGGTATTCATTCTTGTTATCTTTCCACCCCCAAAACAAAATCAGCAAAGAAACTTATAATGTGTTTGAAAATGGTTTTGGGAGGTGTAGCAACTGATAAGATGTGAATAAAAAGAGTTTGCAGGACATGTTTAATGAGAGTTAGCATGCCCCCATAACTTAGAATTTTGGGTTGCCATCCACTAATTCTGCCCGCCACTTTAGCCACCATGTAAGAGTAATAACTAATTCTTGGTCTGTCAATAAAGATGGGAAAACCAAGATAGGTAATGGGGTTTTCCTTCTATTTGAAACTAGTTTCAGTCTTAACTCTCTCAATAATTCTCTAAAATTCACTAGAACAAAAAAGAAAGTGGCTCTTGTTCTTGTTAATAAGCTGGCCAAACACCTTCTCATAATCAGTTATGGTCTTCATAATAATTTTGGAGAAGATCTTCTACTAGATGTGAAAATAATCGCATCATCAACATAACTGAGGTGGTTGATTTGAGGACCATTCTATTTCATATAGAAATAATGGTATAGCTGATTATGATGTAAGTTATTTAGCATTCTAGATAAGAACTCAATACCAAGGATGAATAATATAGGAGGGAGGGGATCACCCTGTTTAAGACCCCTGGTAGAATGAAAACAATCTATGTCTTGAGCTATTGACCAGTAGAGGGTACCAATTTTTGGACATAGTCCTCCATATCATGTCGATAATAACTTTATCAAAACCCATTCTTCTAAGAACTAGAAAAATAAAGGACTACGAAACCCTGTCATAGGATTTAGCCATGTCCAATTTAATCACAACATTTTCTCCTATATTTGGCTTCCTGATGTTTCTAATGATTTCCTATACAAGAATGATATTCTCAAAAGTGCTTCTAGCTCTAACAAATCCAGTTTGATTTAAACAAAACAGGTTTGAAAGTATGGGAGCAAGTCTGAGACAAATAAGTTTGGATATTATTTTGGTGATGTAGCTGAGGCTGATAGGCCTAAAATCTGTGAGATTATTAGGCTGATCCACTATTAGGCGTAGGACCAAACATGCATGAGCGAAGTATTTGGGCATGATATAAGCATAAAAGAAGGAATGAACAACTTGGAACAAGTGCTGACAAATAAAATGCCAGAATGATTCGAAAAATTTTCCATTCATGCCAATAAGCCTAGCAGCAGAGTTAGGGCTAATAGTGAAAACCACCATTTTAAGCTTATCCATAATAGATAGCTCTTATAGAGTTCTATTTTGTTCCTCAAATATCATCCTAGGGATACAATTTAGGGCCTTTTCATTGATGTTTTCTTCTTTTCCAGTGAAGATGTGTTAAAATTGAGTACAAGCTACATCTGCAATTTCAGAATCCCCTTCAAGCCATTCTTAATCATATGTTTTGATTTTTTGAATACTCAACCTCCTTCTTCTTCCTCTTATAAGAGCATGAAAATACTTAGTATTGGTATCACCTTCCTTAAACCATCTGAGTTGTGTCTTTTGCTTGATAATAACTTCTTCTACCTTTAAAAACTTGGGGCATTCAGAATTTAGTCCATGAAGCTTAACACTATTACTTTCAGTATTAGAGTTGATCAGCTCTTTTTTAGCCTTTTTAACGTTCTCTTCAAACTACATTACTTTGGCAGAAATATCTCCAAACTCGCTTCTTGACCACTGACTTAAAGTAGAAGAAAGTCTCTTCATTTTCTGATGAAAGGAACATATAAGATCTCTTGCACAAGGTTTTTTCCAACAAGCATCCACAGTTTATAGAAAAGTAGGATTATAAACACAATAATTCAGAAACTTGAAATATTTGATACAATTTTCTTTTTTGACATTTATTTTAAGTAGTAGAAGGAAATGATCTAAACCAACTATTGGAAGATGAGTATTGGAAGTGTGAGGCATCTTCTCAATCCATGAATCAGAGACCAAAGCTCTATCTAACCTTTTCAAAATTCGAAAATTAATACATGTCTGGTTAGATCAAGTGAACTTCTGACTATGATATCCAATATCTGTGAGACCACAAGCTTCAATAACCCCAATAGAATTAAAGCATTTTCTTATATTATAATGGTTACCTCATAGTTTCACTTCTAATGTAGTAATCAAATTAAAATCACCAACCACACACCAAGGGATATTGTGGTTAGAGAAGTGTAGCATTCTATCCCAGAGAGATCTTCTGAGGTCTTCTTTGCATTTTGTATACACAAATGTCATCATGTAAGGTTAATCCTATTCAACATGCTTTAAAACACAGGTGATCAGCTACTCATCAGATTCAAAAATATCACACATAATATCTTGAGTCCAGAATAGCCAGATCTTTCCATTTACATTACAGGTTGCTTAGTGTATTTTAATTTGAATCCTAAAATTTAGTAGCTAGGAATTGTTTGAAAATGGTTCCAGGATGGAAATAAGAGAGAGTTTTCGGATTTGGATAAGGTTTTAGAGCCTTTCCATTACTCCTTTGGTCCAAATACTCCATGCTCCATATGATTTTAATAATCATTGGGAATTTTTTCTGTTAGTGGGATCTATTGAGAGGTTTGTTACCAGAAATAAACACACTAGTAGTTGAAGGTTTTTTGGTATTCCTTTTGGATTTTTACTATGGTCCTCTAGGGGAAGCGCTTATTGCTCAGAAACTTAACTGATATCCTTATAAATTTCATCAGACTAAGAAGGACTAAAGGTATTGATTAAAATATCAACAGTATCATCATCTTGATTATCTTTGAGGTTGGTTATCTCTATCAACCTCATCATCAGAATGGATCACTCTATAATCATCTTCTTCAGGTGATGAGCTAGGTTGTGATATAGGTTTGGATGAATATGCGAAAGTGGAATTTATATTTTTATCAGAAGGTTCACCTTGAAGAAGAGGGTTTTTTTGAGATTTAAACTGGAAATGAGGCATATCAATTCCTATTTGAATCTTATCTTCATGTTCATCTCTCAAATTATGCTAATCATTCTGAGATGTGGAAGAACCTTCCTTGCAAATCATAATGCCAGGTAATGGTGTACCTTCTTCTAACATCTGGTTGAATTTCTCAACAACAAGTCTCTTCTTTAGAGTATATTTCTTCTTTTTGGAGGGTTTTTCTCCTGTTGTAGATTCTGAACCATTATAACAACCTCCAAAAAATCCTTTACTAGTAACAATATCATTATTAGCCTGGACTCACTAATTATTCAGACTATTAATAGTAGAGTGTAACACCCCAAACCCCATTGAGGCGGATTGGCACCCGTAGCCGATAAGGCCCGAGAGAACCAAGCTTTGCTTCTATTCATTCATATGCATGCCATAGGAAACACCACTATCACGTAAGAACATAAAAGGCTAATAACGGAAATCATGGGCATGTGATATATATACATATGTGAAACTTGGCCGTTGAGGCCATCAAGTAAAAAATGACATGTATCTTCTTACATTCATACACCCACATACGTCTACAAAAGCCTCTAACAGATGCATTTACAAGACCAACTGAAAGTCGGGAAAAGTACCCATTTTATACAACATGTACGATATCAAAACACATGTACAACTGTGACTCAGAGAAGCCCCAAACTAACTGGAGATCTGCAAACAATTGGCAACCTACTGTGGAGGCCTACTAGCACCTGCGCCTGTAGCAAGTAAGGTAAGTCCCACAAGGGACGTCAGTACGAAGAATGTACTGAGTATGTAAGGCTCATAAGAAACTGTATGATATGTAAATACGTCAATGAACTCAAATACAAATGAATACTTAATATGGATAAGTTAACATTCTTGTCACGATCCGAATCCCATCAGGGCCGAAATGGCACCCGAAGTCGTTGAGGCCTGAGAGAAAGAATCTATCCTCATATACCTTCATATGTAAGTCTCTTTATGAATAAAATTCTATCTCATGTAACTTAAAGAAATATTTAATGCCAATGGCGGAAGTCATGGAAACATATGCTATGTATATATGAAACTTGGCCGTTAGGGCAATTAAGTCAAAAATGGACATACATATCTTACATTTGTCTTCCCACAATCATCTACAAAGCCTCTAACCGATACATGTACATAACTATCCAACAGTCGGGATAAGTCCCCGCTTTGTACAATATTTACCATACCAAAACAATGTACACATGTGACTTGTAAAGCCCCGAATCAACTGGAGCTCACCAATGATCAGTGGATAGCTCGTAGCCTACTGTGGAGGTCTACTAATTCCTGTGCCAGCAGAAAATAAGGTATGTACCCCAAGGGGGTCAGTACGAAGAATGTACTGAGTATGTAAGGCTCATATGAAATTGTATGATACATAAATACTTCAATAAACTCAAATACAAATGAATAACCAATATGGATAAGTCAGCATTTTGTACGTTCGGAACCATGTGTATTGCTTTCATTACTTTCTTTGCTTCTTTACCTCTATACTTATTCATCATAACTTGTGTCACTATGTACCCGGGCCCCGACTGATCAGTGGGTCTTTACATAACATAACGTTATGTTCGGATCGGCTCGAGCTAGGCTTATGCCTCTAGAGCTACCACCCATAAATCAAGATATTGGGATCAGCTCGAGCTAGGTTATTACCTATAGAGCTTCCATCCATAAACCAACATATCAGGTTCGGCTCGAGCTAGGTTATTACCTCTAGAGCTACTCCCTGTCAGGATCGGTCTGAGCTAGGCTTATGCCTCTAGGACTGCCCCCTGATCCAACCATCTCAGGATCGGCTTGAGCTAGGCATTTCGCCCCCAAAGCTACCACCCATACTCATGCATTAACCACATATATGCATTACTTTACTCTTTACTTTTGAGATTGATACAATGATAGTCATCCCTTATTTGAAGCTTTGGATCAATAATCAATGAGTGAGAGACATGTGAACAAACATTATTGGAAATATAACCTTATTGAAAATGTAACAATATTATAACCATTGGACAATAATCAACGAATAAGAGACATGTGTATAATCACTATTGGAACTTTGGAACACCACCTGATTGGGCTTTTGGAACACTAGGCAATGAATATGAGACATATGATTCACAATTGATCACTGAGTAGGAAGCGTGTGATAATAACCATTGGTAACCGAAAATAGGATACCTTAGCACACTTCAAAATAGGACAAGTGTAACGTCAATGTAAATACTGTATGCTGCAGAAAGATACGGACAGAGTAACCTTACATACCTTATAATCTCAATATGAATATACCATCCTAGATGTGAATACAAAAATCCAGTTCCTTCCTTACGTGTCACTCTACAACACAAGTTCATAACGGAGCTCAAGTTAACAACTAGTTACCTTACAAGTGCATAAGATGACAATGAGTTACACGACTGCTATATAGCGCCATTTCGTCCTTTACAATACAATCCAATTCATTACCATGACAACAACATCTTCACATTTCACACATTGACCAAGACATCATAAACCAATAACATTTTACACCAAATTTACCCTTTACACTTCCTCCGTAACACTACGTTACCTTTTCTCCGTCAAGTCACTCGATAGCTTTCACAATAACACCTTAACAACAATCCATATTTTATACCATTAAAAACACCTTCGGTATACTCCTTTATAGTCATTTAAAAGGTACTATAAATTGATAATTGCATCCATGAAGGGTATAGGGGTTTCGGGGGGTCAAAGAGATGCAAAAACAATAAATTTAGAGTTCTGGACCAACCTTCCAAGCCACCTACTCCCACAGGTTCCCTTTTACAGTAGCCATAGGCACCTGCATTGGCACCTGCGCCTGCAGGTGCTCCAGTCTCGAGGGCGGATGTGCGTTTCAGCCTCCGGGGGTCATTTTAGGGTCTTTTTTTGCCATGAATGATCCATGATCATAATTAAGCTTCTCATAAAATATTTTAAATCATATTAGATACCAAATAACATCCATGTCTTCACAACTCACATAAACATCACCAAACTACATGTTTTTTTCAATACGTCACCAATTCCATACCCAATTTCGAAATAAAAATTCCAAACATTATGTACAAGAATAAAACAAGTTGAGGCTATAATTACATCTCACATGTCAATATTAAATCCATTAATTCCACTTTCTTCAAGATCACCAATCTCCTTTCAAGTTACAAGGCAAAATCCTTTACCGATTTAGCAAAAATAGCCTATTTTACACATAGTGAATTTCTCAATACTTTATCAACATAACCAACATCATATACACCATATTAAATGCATATAATATATTAAACCATAAGAATAAATACTTACCAAAGCTTGGAAATGGATGATCTTGTCCAAAAGAGGAAGGTAGCTTAGGGTTTGAAAGAAAAAGGAGATATTCTTGTTGGAAAATTCTAGAATTGCACATGTGTGTAATGGTGATTAAATGCTGAATTTTTCAGCCTTATATAGTCCCATTTAGTCATCCTTATCCAACTCTTAGTCAAATATGACATGTTTATTGGGTCCAATTATGAATGGGTCTTTTTATCCCTCTTGGGCCATGTCTTTTGCTCACTTTTTGGGCCTCAATTGAGACCACCAAAGATTTAATGTATATTACCTCAAAAATCCCATGTTTAATTAATTCCATGAACATTACGGAAATCAACTAGGTTCAAAAATATATGGGGTGTTACATCCTTCCCCCCTTAGAAACATTCGTCCTCGAATGTTAATAACATCATCTCATGTGCATCCTATGAATCTCTATATTAATATATATATACATATACATAATACTTATGGATACTTCCTTGTTATTGTCCCAATTCCACTCCTTGAGCTTTCTCCCGCGTTTGACTTCATCATTTCTTTGGCTCCCCACGTGATTTCTTTTTCTTGTCGGCTCCTCCACTGTACCTTTACCAAAGCTACTTCTTTATTTCTTAATCTTTTCACTTATCCATCTAGATTAGCAATATATATTTCTTCATAAGTGAGATCCTCCCTAACTGGTATACTTTCAATAAAAACAATGGATCTTGGCATATGACTTGTGTTAGATTGTAGCTACTATTGTACCACCTTCACCTTCTCTATAGCTTAATGAACAAAATCTGACCCGAGCAAAGCACATTTCATCAGCTGTAACCCATCTAATTGATGATCTATATTTTCTTTCATATAAATCTTCGTAAGGTGCCTTTGGATACTTTTATTGTAAGCAATTTCAATAATGATAGATGTTCATCCCAACTACTTTTAAAGTCCAATGTGAAAACTCATGGCATATCTTCAAATGTTCATATAATATGTTCTGTTTGTCCATTCATCTGAGGATGACAAGCCATACTTACATCCACTTGTGTACCCATGCTTTACTGAAAAGACTTCCAACATTGTGCAATAAAGTAAGCTTATCCTGTTTGATATAATAGTGAGTGGAATCCCATGTAATCATACTATCCCGGTAACATACAACTTTGCATAATGTTTAGCTATATCGATGGTCCAAACTGATAGGAAATACGCTGACTCGGTAAGCCTGTCAACTATTACCTATATGGAATCAACCTTCGCAATGTACGAGGCAACACTATGATTAAATCCATGTTATTCATGTTCCACTTCCAAACTGGAAGGGTAATACATTGCATAAAACATACATATTTCTGATGCCATACTATTAATCAGTGACCGCTTGGACATTGAGCTACAAGCTCTACAGTGGTCAATCAATATGTGTATGGTACCTATAGCTACATCAGGAGAAGCCTCATTTTGTGGCCTGACATACCACACCAATAACAAACATTCGGCCCCAACCGACATTCACCTAGATGATAACTTCCGCAGCACTAGCACGACTGACGAGGAGACTTCGGTTGGTTCCTACTTTCTACGTTCTTGTGCTTGATACCCCATTGCCCATGAATCCCGAATCTCACTTCTTTGCCCAAATCGGTTGTCTCTAAACCCTTGGGATTGAGGTAGAACATTTACTATAGACTAAAGAGATAATGGTCTAGGTGGTCTGTCAAACATCCGAGACCTAAATTCTCCTTGGGACGCCATGAACTGTCCCATAGGTCTAGCCCTCTTTGACGACCCTTCTTCAAATATTTGTGTCCTTTTTCGTTGCCTCTGATCCTCTATTATCTGTGCAAAAAGCCTGTATTCTGGCTTTATCCATATCTCTTTTCAAGGCCGCATTAGTACAATCCCTCTGTCTACATACCGATGCACTCTATCGGTCATAATAGCTACCGCATTTGGAGCATACCTAGCCAAACCATTAAATCAAAGACTGTACTTTTTGACACTCATAGTCCTTTGGCAAAGATTTAACAATTTGTCCGCATGAGCTTTTTGGACCTCATATGGGAGATACTGGTCAAGGAATGCCATTTTAAATTCCTCCCAACTAGCTGGAAGTACATCAATACACCAGTCACATGCATAACATCTAGAGCCCGTTTGATTTGGTCTATAAAGTCCTGTGGTTCTTTATTCAGATCCGACTCGATGAACGTGGATGGATTTAATTTTAGAAAATCCTGTGTTCGACGACTAGCTGCCCTAGCCGCACCATCATTACTCGTCATTGGGACAAGTCGCCCGTGACATTGTACAACAACTATCTGAGTCAACATATACACTACAGTTCTCAAATCCTGTTCAGTGGCACTTATGGGTGGTTTTGCGGGTACTTCTCTACCTTTTGGCTAAGAGAAACCCGTATTGCAATTTCCATGTCAGCCCTACCTTGACTAGCTTGGTCAGGTGGTGATTTACTCATTCCTTCACCGGCAGTCATATCTACCTTCTTACCTTTACCTCTACCTCTTCTTGTGATTGGCATTTTTTACTATACTAAAGAAAAACAATTACCATGGTCAGATACGATTCAACTTACAACACTAGCTCTATTGCACGATTTAGAAATGAAGAAAAGAAACAACTCCTAAATGTCTCGTAGCCTCCTACTTATAAATGTGGCGCGCAACACATCCAGAAGCAAGACTATACTCTGATACGGCTTTTTAGACACCCTTAGGATGACCTGCTCTGATACCACTTTTGTCACGACCCGAATCCCATCCGAGCCGGACTGGAACCCGAAGCCGTTGAGGCCCGAGAGAACCAATCTTTCCTCATATACCTTCATAATCAAGTCTTTTTATGAATAGCATTCTATCTCATGTAACTTAAAGAAATATTTAATGCCAATGGCAGAAATCATGGAAACATATGCTATGTATATATGAAACTTGGTTGTTAGGGACATCAAGTAAAAAATGGACATACATATCTTACATTTTTCTTCCCACAATCGTCTACAAAGCCTCTAACCGATACTTGTACATAACCATCCTACAGTCGGGACAAGTCCCTTCTTTATACAACATTTACCATACCAAACCAATGTACACATGTGACTCGGAAAGCCCCGAATCAACTGGAGCTCACCAATGATCAGTGGATAGCTCGTAGCCTACTGTGGAGGTCTACTAACTCCTGTGCCTACAACAAATAAGGTAAGTCCCCAAAGGGGGTCAGTACGAAGAATGTACTGAGTATGTAAGGCTCATATGAAACTGTATGATACATAAATACTTCAATAAACTCAAATACAAATGAATAACCAATATGGATAAGTCACCATTCTGTACGTTGGGAACCATGTGTATTGCTTTCATTACTTTCTTTGATTCTTTACTTCTATACTTATTCATCATCACTTATGTCACTATGTACCGAGGCCCCGACTGATCAGTGGGTCTTTACATAACTTAACGTTATGTTTGTTTCGGCTTGAGCTAGGCTTATGCCTCTAGAGCTACCAGCCATAAATCAAGATATCGGGATCGGCTCGAGCTAGGTTATTACCTCTAGAGCTGCCACCCATAAACCAACATATCAGGTTCGGCTCGAGCAAGGTTATTACCTCTAGAGCTAACCCCTGTCAGGATCGGTCCAAGCTAGTCTTATGCCTCTAGGACTGCCCCCAGATCCAACAATCTTGGGATCGGCTTGAGCTAGGTATTTCTCGCCCAAAGCTACCACCCGTACTCATTCATTAACCACATATATGCATTACTTTATTCTTTACTTTTGAGATTGATACAATGATAGTCATCCCTTATTTGAAGCTTTGGAACAATAATCAATGAGTGAGAGACATATGAACAAACATTATTGGAAACATAACCTTATTGAAAACGTAACATTATTGTAACCATTGGACAATAATCAACAAATAAGAGACATGTGTATAATCACTATTGGAACTTTGGAACACCACCTGATTGGGCTTTTGGAACACTAGGCAATGAATATGAGACATATGATTCACAATTGATCACTAAGTAGGAAACATGTGATAATAACCATTGGTAATCGGAAATAGGATACCTTAGCACACTTCGGAATAGGACAAGTGTAACGTCAATGTAAATATTGTACGCTGCAGAAAAATACGGATAGAGTAACCTTACATACCTTATAATCTCAATATGAATATACCGTCCTAGATGTGAATACAACAATCCAGTTCCTTCCTTACGTGTCACTCTACAACACAAGTTCATAACGGAGCTCACGTTAACAACTAGTTACCTTACAAGTGCATAAGATGACAATGAGTTACGCGACTACTATATAGCATCATTTCGTCCTTTACAATACAATACACTACATTACCATGACAACAACATCGTCACATTTCACACATTGACAAAGACAGCATAAACCAATAACATTTCACACCAAATTTACCCTTTACACTTCCTCCGTAACACTACATTACCTTTTCTCCGTCAATTCACCCGATAGCTTTCACGATAACACTTTAACAACAATCCATATTTTATACCATTAAAAATACCTTTGGTATACTCCTTTATAGTCATTTAAAAGGTATCATAAGTTGATAATTGCATCCATGAAGGGTATAGGGGTTTCGGGGGGTCAAAGGGATGCAAAAACAATAAATTCAGAGTTCTGGGCCGACCTGCTAAGCCACCTGCACCTTCAGGTGGCTGACCTGAATCTGCAGGTGCCCTTTGGTAGTATCCAGAGGCACCTGCGTTGGTACATGTGCCCGCAGGTGCTCCAGTCTCGAGGGCGGATGCCCGTTTCAGCCTCCATGGGTCATTTTAGGGTCTTTTTTATGCCATGAATGATCCATGATCATAATTAAGCTTCTCATAACATATTTTAGATCATTTTAGATTCCAAATAACAGCCATGTCTTCACAACGCACATAAACATATCCAAACTACATGTTTCTTTCAATACGTCACCAATTCCATGCCCAATTTTGAAATAAAAATTCCAAACATTATGTACAATAATAAAACAAGTTGAGGCTATAATAACATCTCACATGTAAATATTAAATCCATCAAGTCCACTTTCTTCAATATCACAATTCTCCTTTCAAGTTACAAGGCAAAACCTTTTACCGATTTAGCAAAAATAGCCTATTTTACACATAGTGAATTTCTCAATACTTTATCAACATAACCAACATCATATACACCATATTATATGCATATAATATACTAAACTATGAGAATAAATACTTATCAAAGCTTGGAAACGGATGATTTTGTCCAAAAGAGGAAGGTAGCTTAGGGTTTGAAAGAAAAAGGAGATATTCTTGTTGGAAAATTCTAGACTTGCACATGTGAGTAATAGTGATTAAATGCTGAATTTTTCAGCCTTATATAGTCCCATTTAGTCATCCTTATCCCACTCTTAGTCAAAGATGACATGTTTATCGGGTCCAATTATGAATGGGTCTTTTTATCCCTCTTGGGCCATGTCTTTTGCTCACTTTTTGGGCCTCAATTGAGCCCACCAAAGATTTAATGTATATTACCTCAAAAATCCCATGTTTAATTAATTCCATGAACATTACGGGAATCAACCAGGTTCGAAAATGTACGGGGTGTTACAATTCTGTATGTTGGAAACCATATACATTGCTTTCATTACTTCTTTGCTTCTTTACTTCAATGCGTATTCATCATCACTTGTGTCACTATGTACCCGAGCCCCGACTGATCAGTGGGTATTTACATAACATAACATTATGTTGGGACGACTCGAGTTAGGCTTATGCCTTTAGAGCTACAACCCATGAATCAATATATCGGGCTCGGCTGGAGCTAGGGTATCACCTCTAGAGCTACCACCCATAAACCAACATATCAGGTTCGGCTCGAGCTAGGTTCTTACCTCTAGAGCTACCCCCTGTCAGGATTGGTCCGAGCAAGTCTTATGCCTCTAGGACTGCCCCCTGATCCAATAATCTCGGGATCGGCTTGAGCTAGGTATTTCACCCCCAAAGCTACCACCCATACTCAATCATTAACCACATGTATGCATTACTTTATTCTTTACTTTTGAGATTGATACAATGATAGTCATAACATTATTGGAAGCATAACCTTATTGGAACCATTGGAACAATAGTCAATGAATAAAAGACAAGTGTATAAACACTATTGGAACTTTGGAACACAACATTATTTGGCCTTTGGAACATTAGTCAATGAACATGAGACATGTTAATCACAATTGATCAATGAGTAGGAAACATGTGACAAATAATGATTGTTACCCGGAAATAGGATACCTTAGAACATGTCGAAATGGAACAAGTACAATGTCAATGTGAATACTATGTACTACAGAAGGATACGGATAGAGTAACCTTACATACCTTCACTTCAAAGTATGAATACACAAGCCTATATATGATCACAATAGTCTAGCTCCTTCCTTACATTTTTATTCTACAATACAAGTACATAACGAAACTTACACTAACCACTAGTTACCGTACAAGTGTATAAGACTACAACAAGCTATATGACTGCCATATAAGGTCATATCTCCCTTTACAACACAATCCGCTGCATTATCATACCAACAATACCATAACATTCCACACATTGACCAAAACATCATACATCAATATTATTTCACACCAAGTTTACCCTTTATATGTCCACATTAACACTACGTCACAATTACCCTATCAAGTCATCTCTGTACCTTTCGTAACAACACATGAAAAATAATACATAACTGATACCATTCAAAATACCTCCAGGATACTCCTTTAAAGTCATTCAAAAGGTACCATAAGTTGATAATTGCATCCATGAAGGGCAAAAGGTCTTCGGGGGGCCAAAGGGATGCAAAAACAAGCTATTTGGGGTTCTGGGATGACCTAATAAGCCACATGCACCCGAAGGTGGATGATGTACACCCGCAGGTGAACTTTGGCAGTAGCCATAGGCACCTGCGAAGTCACCTGTGCCCGCAAGTGCTTCGTCTGCGAGGGCGGGTGCCCGTTTTGGCCAAAAAGGGTCTCTTTGGGGTCTTTTTATGCAATGAATGGTACATGATCATAAATAAACTTCTCTTGACATATTTTAGATCATATTGAATGCCAACAATCAGCCATGGTTTCACAACACATATGAACATCACCAAAACCACACTTTTCCTTCAATACACCACAAAATCTATGCACAATTTTGCAATAACAATTCCAAATATTATGTACAAGAATAAAACAAGTTAAGGATATAATCACATCTCACATTTCAATTATAACCCATCAAGTTCACCTCCTTCAATACCACAAGTCCATTTTCAAGTTTACAAGGCAAAAACCTTCACCGATTAGGCAAACATAAATTGTTTCACACATAGTGAACTTCTCACACTTCACCAACATAACCAACATGATATACACAATATTCCATGCATATAATATATCAAACCATAAATATAAACACTTACCAAAGCTTACCAAAGAGTGATCTTGCCCCAACAAGTAGTTGCCTTAGGGTTTGTGGGAGAAGAGAGATATTTGGACAATTCTAGAAAAAGGCATGAGAGTATTTGTGAATAAAATCTGATTTTCTTGACTTATATAGTCCCATGAAGTCTCATTATTATCCACATATTAAATGCGTTTACTTGGTCAATGAAAGAATGGGTCAAATTCCATTTTGGGCCATGTCTTTTGATGATTTTTGGGCCTCATTTGGCCCAATGACACATGATTCACTTAAGCCCAACCAATTAATGCATAATTCACCAACTCTCTCATGTTCAAAAAATTCCATTAATGTTACAGGAATTAACTAGGTTAGGTTCGAAAACATACGGGGTGTTACATTCTTCCCCCCTTAGAAACATTCTTCCTCGAATGTTTGTGACATTATTCAATTTAAACAATTACAAATCTAGGAGCATTCTTCATGTTATCATATACATATACTCAATGCTTATAAATACTTACTTGTCATTGTTCCTATCTTATATAGTGAGCTTGTTCTTCCCTTTGGAACAAATGAGGGTACTTGAATTTCATCATTTCTTGAGCTTCCCATGTGATCTCTTCTATATGCTGATTTCTCCAAAGTACCTTTACGGATGCTATGTCTTTATTCCTCAACCTCTTCACTTGTCTATCCAGAATGGTAATAGGTATATCCTCATAGGTAATATCCTCTGTAATCTGTACATCGTCAATAGGAGTAAAATAGGATGGATCTCCTATTCACTTTTGAAGCATCGAAACATGAAATACTGGATGAACTATGGATAGCTCCTGGGGTAGTGCCAACTCATACGCAACTTGCCCAAATCTTCTAACAATTTCATATGGGCGTATTTAATGTGGACTCAATTTTCCTTTCTTTCCAAATTGCATTACCCCTTTCATTGGGGACACCTTTAAAAATACCCAATCACCTTGTGTCGACTTTGGGACATTTGTAGTAGTTGTTGAATCACTTTAACTTTCTCCATATCCTAATGAACAAGATCCGGCCCAAGTAACGCAGTTTTGCCTGCTTTAAACCATCCGATTGGTGATCTACATTTCCTTCCATACAAAGCTTCGTAAGGTGCCATTTTAATACTTGAATGATAGCTATTGTTGTAAGCAAATTCAATAAGAAGCAAATGGTCATCCCAACTACCTTGAAAATCCAACGTGCAAGCTTGTAGCATATCTTCAAGCATTTGGATAATACATTCTGCTTGTCCATCAGTCTGAGGATGGAAAGCCGTACTCAGATTCACCTGTGTACCTAGACTTTACTTAAAAGATCTCCAAAAATGCGCAGTGAATTATGCTCCTCTATTTGATATGATGGAGATCGGAATCCTATGTAACCGTACTATCTCTTTTACATACAATCTCGCATAATCCTCCGTGGTATAGGTGGTTTTGACTGGTAGGAAATGCGCTGACTTGGTAAGCCTGTCAACTACAACCCATATAGAATCAAATTTCCGCAGTGTATGAGGCAAACCTGTGATGAAATCCATATTAATCATATCTTACTTCTAGACTGGAAGATTGATACATTGCATGTAACCTCCTAGTTTCTAATGCTCTACCTTTATCTGCTGATAATTTGGGCATTGAGCGACAAATTCTGCAGTGTTCTTCTTCATATTTCCCCACCAATACACTTCTTTTAAATCATGGTACATTTTAGCAGCACCCGAATGAATAGAATAGCGCGAATAATGCGCCTCTGTCATAATTCGTCTCCTCAGCTTACCTATATCTAGTACACATAATCTACCTTGGAATTGAAGCACCCCTTCTGGTGTAAGATCAAATGCCTTTGTCAAATTTTGTTGTACATTTTCCTTTAACTGTAATAACATAGGATCTTCAAACTGCTTCTCTTTCACTTCAGCTATCAACAAAGATTCAGCCGCATTTTGTACAATAACCCCTTCATCTGAGGATTCAAGAAGATGAACCCCCAACTGGCTAATTGATATAAATCTTTGGCTAAATCCTGCTTTTCTGTTAATTGGCCACTAGTGCCTCCGATTACCTTGCGGCTCAATGCATCAGCTACCACATTTGCTTTTCCTGGATGGTATACAATATCGATATCATAGTCTTTTAATAGCTCAAGCCACCTTCGTTGCCTCAAATTTTGTTCCTTTTGCTTAAAGATATACTGTAAACTTTTATGATCAGTATAGATGTCAACATAAACTCCATACAAATAATGACGCCATATCTTTAAAGCAAATACCACCGCTTCTAATTCAAGATCATGCGTGGGATAGTTTCTCTTGTGTGGACGTAACTGTTGTGAGGCATATGCTATGACATTACCGTGCTGCATCAATACACACCCTAGGCCAATCCCGGAAGCATCACAATATATTGCATAACCTTCGGTGCCTTTCGAAAGTACTAGCACCAGTGTAGAAGTCAATTTATCTTTCAGCTCTTGGAAACTTTTCTCACATGCATCATTCCATTAAAATTTAACTGCCTTGTGTGTAAGCTTTGTTAAAGGTGCAGCAATGGAAGAAAAACCTTCCACAAATCTTCTGTAATAACCTGCTAATCCAAGAAAACTACGAATCTCTGTAGGTGTCGTAGGTCTTGGCCAATTTTTCACCGCCTCAATATTCTGTGTATCAACCTGAATGCCTTTATCTGACATAATGTGACCCAAGAATGCTACGAATTTCAACCAAAATTCACACTTAAAGAACTTCGCATACAACTTACGTTCACGAAGAATCTACAACACCTGTCGTAAGTGCTTAGCATGGTCCTCTTGTGACTTTGAATAAACCAGGATGTCATCTATAAATACCACCACGAACACGTCTAGAAATGGCTTAAACACCCTATTCATCAAATCCATGAACACAGCTGGCGCATTTGTTAGTCCAAATGACATAACTAAAAATTCATAATGGTCATACCGTGTTCGGAAGGCTGTCTTGGGTACATCTTCTTCTCTGACTCTGACTTGATGGTAACCCGACCTCAAGTCAATCTTTGAAAAACACTTGGCACCCTGTAACTGATCAAACAAATCATCAATTCGAGGGAGGGGATATTTGTTCTTGATCATTTCCTTATTCAATTGCCGATAGTCGATGCACATTCTCAAGGTGCCATTTTTCTTCCGTACAAATAATATCAGTGCACCCCACGGGGACATACTAGGCCTGATGAAGCCCTTGTCCAACAAATCTTTTAACTCCTCCTTCAATTCACTCAATTCTGCTGGAGCCATTCGATACGGGGGAATAGAGATAGGCTGAGTGCCTGGAATCACATCAATACCAAATTCTATTTCCCATTCTGGGGGCAAACCTGTAAGATCCTCTGGAAAGACATCAAGAAATTCACTAACCACCGGAATCGACTGAGGAGTTAGCGGTTCCATTTCAATATTTTTCACTCATACTAGGTGACATATATAACCCTTAGCAATCATTTTCCTGGCTTTTAGATAAGAAATAAATCTTCCTCTTGGTGTCCCTACATCACCTTTCCATTCAAGAACATTCGTTTGTGGAAAATGAAAATGCACTTTCTTGGTCCGAAAATCTACCATGGCGTAATAAGAAGCTAACCAATCCATTCCCATTATCACATCAAAATCCACCATGTCTAGTTCAATGAGATCGGCCAGTGTATCATGACGACACACAGTTACCACAAAATTACGATATACTCGTTTTGCAATAATATATTCACCAATCAGTGTAGATACTTCAATTGACTTCATTAATAATTCTGGTTCTTTTGCAAATTTCGCAGCAATCAATGAAGTAACATATGACAATGTAGAACCCGGGGTCAATCAATGCATATACATTATATGAAAATATGGATAATGTACCTGTGACGACATCAGGAGAAACCTCCGAATTCTGTCGGTCCACTAGAGCATAAGTGCAATTCTGAACCCCACTAGTACTGGTTGCTCCTCTGGCACCCCTACCACGACCAATAGACTGAACACCTTGGCCCAAACAAGGAACT
Source organism: Capsicum rhomboideum (assembly GCA_031232105.1). Lineage (NCBI taxonomy): Eukaryota > Viridiplantae > Streptophyta > Magnoliopsida > Solanales > Solanaceae > Capsicum > Capsicum rhomboideum. Next base: position 61,471,378 of record CP124710.1, on the reverse strand, counting down.
GATGATGATGACACAACGGCCGATCCTGCCAGTCGTGCTATACCACCCATGCTCCTCTGTGGACAGTCTCTTATCATATGCCCCGACATACCGCACCAAAAGCAAGCATTCGTCCCTAACCGACATGTGCCTGAGTTAATCCGTCCACAGTGCTGACACTGCTAACGAGGAAATCCTGCTGCCTGTGATCCGTGACCACTACTCTGTCCAGAATGACCACCTCTAAACCCTCGAAATTGAGAGTGAGTGCCTGCTGTGGAATAAGAAGATGATGGTCTAGGAGGTCTGGGAAACATCTGGGGTCTAAATGCTCCTTGAGACATCATAGACTGTCCCATAGGTCTAGCCCTTTTGGACTGTCCTCTGTCAGATTCATATACCCGTCTTCTCTGTCTTTGATCTTCCATTTTCTGGGCGAAGGCTTGTATTCTAGCTATGTCTATGTCCTTGTTCAAGGCAGCAATGGTGCAGTCCCTTACCAAATATGGCTCTAATTTGTCCACGTATCGATGGACTCTATCTGTCATTGTAGCCACCACATTCGGAGCATATCGAGCCAAGGAATTAAACTGAAGACTATATTCTCGAACACTCATGTTCCCTTGACGTAAATTCAGAAACTGGTCTGCACGTGCCTCCCGAACCTCATATGGGAGGTAATGATCAAGGAATGTTATTTTAAATTCTTCCCAACCAGCTGGGAGTGCATCAATACCCCTTGATCTCTCCCAGTCCTCATACCACAATATTACTTCGCCTTTCAGTCTCTAGGCCGCAACTTCAACCGTTTCAACCCCAGTCACGTGCATAACTTCTAGAACCCTCTAAATTTGATCCACGAAGTCCTATGAATCTGCTTTTGGGTCTGACCAAGTGAATATAGGAGGGTCTAATTTCAAGAAATCCTGTGTTCTATGACTCACCACTTTAGCTACATCACCCTCATTTGTCGTTGGATCAGCTCATCCCTGTATTTGTACAGTAACTATTTGAGTCAACATATGCACTGCATTTTGTAGATCCTGGTCAGTAGTGTTTACTGGTGGTTTTGCAGGTACGTCTCTTCCTCTTGACTTTTCTGAAACTGGAAGAGTAGAAGAAGCCTGTGATGCCATCTCTAGTTCAGCACCGCCTTGATAAACTGGTTCAGGCGGGGCTCTATTAGTTCCTTCTCCAATAATTCTGTCTATTCTCTTACTTTTACCTCGACCTCTTCTTGTCATCGGCATTTTGCTATAATATACAAGAACAACAATTCTTATGGTCAGAAACAAATCCACCTATAACTTCGGCTCTAATGCACGATCTAGAAATGAAGAAAAAGAAATACCTCCTAAATGTCCAGTAGCCTCCTACTTATAAATGTGGTGCACAACACATCGATAAGTAAGACTCTACTCAGACACGACTTTGTAGACACCCTTAGAATGACCTGCTCTGATACCACTTTTGTCACACTCCAAACCCCATTGAGGCGGATTGGCACCCATAGCCGATAAGGCCCGAGAGAACCAAGCTTTGCTTCTATTCATTCATATGCATGCCATAAGAAACACCACTATCACGTACGAACATAAAAGGCCAATAACAGAAATCATGGACATGTGATATATATACATATGTGAAACTTGGCCGTTGAGGCCATTAAGTCAAAAACGACATGTATCTTCTTACATTCATACACCCACATACGTCTACAAAAGCCTCTAATAGATGCATTTACAAGACCAACTGAAAGTCAGGACAAGTCCTCGCTTTATACAACATGTACAATATCAAAACACATGTACAACTGTGACTCGGAGAAGCCCCAAACTAACTGGAGCTCACCAATGATCCGCAAACAACTAGAAACCTACTATGGGGGCCTACTAGCACATGCGCCTACCGCAAGTAAAGTAAGTCCTACAAGAGACGTCAGTAAGAAGAATGTACTGAGTATGTAACGCTCACAAGAAACTGTATGATATGTAAATACGTCAATGAACTCAAATACAAGTGAATACTTAATATGGATAAGTTAACATTCTGTATGTTGGAAACCATGTACATTGCTTTCATTACTTCTTTGCTTCTTTACTTCAATGTGTATTCATCATCACTTGTGTCACTATATACCCGGGCCCCGACTAATCAGTGTGTATTTACATAACATAACTTTATGTTGGGATCGGCTCGAGCTAGGCTTATGCATCTAGAGCTACCACCCATGAATCAATATATCGGGCTCGGCTCGAGCTAGGGTATCACCTCTATAGCTGCCACCCATAAACCAACATATCAGGTTCAGCTCGATCTAGGTTTTTACCTCTAGAGCTACCCCCTGTCAGGATCGGTCCGAGCTAGGCTTATGCCTCTAGGACTGCCTCTTCATCCAATAATCTTGGGATCGGCTTGAGCTAGGCATTTCACCCCCAAGCTACCACCCATACTCAATCATAAACCACATGTATGCATTACTTCATTCTTTACTTTTGAGATTGATACAATGATAGTCATAACATTATTGGAAGCATAACCTTATTGGAACCATTGGAACAATAGTCAATGAATAAGAGACATGTGTATAAACACTATTGGAACTTTGGAACACAACATTATTGGGCCTTTAGAACATTAGTCAATGAACATGAGACATATGAATCACAATTGATCAATGAGTAGGAAACATGTGACAAACAATGATTGATACCCGAAAATAGGATACCTTAGAACATGTCGAAATGGAACAAGTACAATGTCTATGTGAATACTATGTGCTGCTGAAGGATACGGATAGAGTAACCTTACATACCTTCACTTCAAAGTATGAATACAAAATCCTATATATGATCACAATAGTCCAGCTCCTTCCTTACGTTTTCACTCTACAATACAAGTACATAACGGAGCTTACGTTAACCACTAGTTACCGTACAAGAGTACAAGATGACAACAAGCTATATGACTTCTATATAAGGTCATATCTCTCTTTACAACACAATCCACTGTGTTATCATACCAACAATACCATAACATTCCACACATTGACCAAAATATCATACATCAATATCATTTCACAACAAATTTACCCTTTATATGTCCACATTAACACTACGTCACAATTACCCTATCAAGTCATCTCAATACCTTTCATAACAACACATGAACAATAATACAGTACCATTCAAAATACCTCCGTGATACTCCTTTAAAGTTATTCAAAAGGTACCATAAGTTGATAATTGCATCCATGAAGGGTATAGGGGCTTCGCGGGGGCCAAAGGGATGCAAAAACAAGCAATTTGGGGTTCTGGGCCGACATGATAAGCCACCTGCACCATAAGGTGGCTGAGGTGTGCCCGCAGTTGACCTTTGGCAGTATCCAGAGGCACCTGCGAAGTCACCTGCGCCCGCAGGTGCTTCATCTGCGAGGGCGGGTGTCCATTTTGGCCGAAAAGGGTCTCTTTTGGGTCTTTTTATGCAATGAATTGTCCATGATCATAAATAAACTTATCTTGACATATTTTAGATCATATTGGATTCCAACAATCAGCCATGGTTTAACAACACATATGAACATCACCGAAACCACACTTTTCCTTCAATACACCACCAAATCTATGCACAATTTTGCAATAACAATTCCAAAAATTATGTACAAGAATAAAAAAATTTAAGGCTATAATCACATATCACATTTCAATTCGAACCCATCAAGTTCACCTCCTTCAATACGACAAGTCCATTTTCAAGTTTACAAGGCAAAAACCTTCACCGATTAAGCAAACATAAATTGTTTCACACATAGTGAACTTCTCACACTTCACCAACATAAAAAACATGACCTACACCATCTTACATGCATATAATATATCAAACCATAAATATAAAAACTTACCAAAGCTTACCAAAGATTGATCTTGCCCCAATAAGTAGTTGCCTTAGGGTTTGTGGGAGAAGAGAGATATTTGGACAATTCTAGAAAATGGCATGAGAGTATTTGTGAATAACATCTGATTTTATTGACTTATATAGTCCCATGAAGTCTCATTATTATCCACATATTAAATGTGTTTACTTGGTCAATGAAAGAATGGGTCAAATTCCATTTTGGGCCATGTCTTTTGATGATTTTGGGGCCTCATTTGGCCCAATGGCACATGATTCACTTAAGCCCAACCAATTAATGAATAATTAACCAACTCTCTCATGTTCAAAAATTTCCATGAATGTTACGGGAATTAACTAGGTTATGTTCAAAAACATACGGGGTGTTACATAGAGGTATTCTTAGTAATCTTCTCATGATCTGGCATTGGATCTGTGGTTACAGGGGATTTAAGGTTTATCTTAGGGTCAGTTGAAACAGTTCCTTTATCATCATTAGTATAATCCCCCTTGGGAACCCCTTTCTTCAAGTTAGTAGGTTTTTTCTTCAAACCATTCTTTCCCCTATCAACTTCAAGTATAGCACCATAAGGTTCCAAAAAATTACTGGGGGATTCCTGGGAATTGGGAGCATTTGTGTCAATAATTAATTTCTTATTTGTAAGATTATCATCTTGGTCAGTAAATTGACTTTGAATCTTGATCTCCAATGAGGCAATAGACTTGTCTTGTGAGTTGAGATTTTGGCTCTGAAGGCTAGTATTCTTATTGGACATTTTGTTGGACATTTTGGTGGTGTGTCCTTCAATGCTCTTGGTAACCCCTGTGCTTTCCTCACCAATAGTGGTACCTATATTTTTATTTGTAATATTGGAAGGGTTTTGGGGAATGGGATAGTCTATGATATTTAGACTATGAGGAACAGGGTGTTGACTCTGAATTACAATATTAACATTACAATCATGGGGATTCTATTTTTTAGGATTGAGCTAATTACCTGTCCGTTGTTGTTGTTAGACCTGCTTATCATAATTAATTAGACCTTGAGGTGACTTATGCCTATAAATCCTCTGCTTGTTGGTATGATCCCCATACTGATTGTTGTTTATTATTCTTCTTGCGTTTTCTTTTTTGAGTTTACCATTGCTCCTAGTTTTGTGTGGTATACATGTCTCTAGCATTTGATCTATCTACTAAGCTTGCAGGGGGGTGCTTCACATGGATTTGATTCTGACTTGTTATGTTTTTCTCAACTTCTTCTTATTATCTTCTCCTTTTATTTTCCTCATCCCTTTTCTTAACAATACAATTATTAGTATTATGACCCTTATGTTTGTAATAATCACAATATTCTGGAACCCCTTCATATTGGATAGATTGCCATCTTTCCTCTCTATTTTTATCATTATAACATCCCATCCATATATGGTGAGATCTGTTCCTGGTGAGATCAATCTGAACATTTACTTTAGCGACACTACCTCTAGTCTTTTAAAAAGTCCCCAAGTCAAGGAAAGTTACTTTACTAATAGGAGAAAGTAGGTGGGCTAATACCTTAATAAAATAGTAATGCCAAGGAATTTTAGGAAGTATAGCCCATATAGGTACAAGAGGGGTTTCCTCTTCAGGTTTTAATTCAAGGGTCCAAAGTTAAAACCTTATAAGATGCCCCTTAATGTACATCTTACCCTTCGACTACATAGTATAATGATTATATTCATTGTCTAAGTTAATATATAAATGTCTAGAATTAAAGTGAGTTAGTTTTACCCCACCTCTGAGTTCAGTTTGAAGAATAAACTCTTTCCTAATAACATCCATTTTGTGCATAGTACTGGTGAACTTACAAATGAGGGGATACCTACATCTAGTCGTAAGCTTGATCTTATAATTATCTTTTTGAAAGACCACTGCAGGATAACCTTGTTTAGTAATAATTTTGGGGGGTGGGGGTTATCACAATAAGAGCCTATTTCATAGCCTCCTGAGTTCTAAATTTTGTAGCCACAGAATGAGCAACCATATGTATGGGGGGGTTGGGCTTTTTGATAATTTGAGGCTTAGTCTAATTAGAGGTTTTTATAGGATGGATAGGATTAGGAGTAATATCCTTATTGGTACAAGTGGTATCATCAGACTTCAACAAACAAAAATTATTAGATACCCTCATAGGATTGTTATAGGAAATGTAAGGTTTTTGTTTGGGTTTTTGAGAATCATGCTCCTGTCTTGGCTGCTTCTCAGTATTTTTCTTAGTTTTGCCCATATTTATATTGGCATTTTGGGACATCATCGCATCACTAATGGGCAAGCTTTCTTTTGCATTATGAGATTTACCAACAATATCCTTTCTGTTCAACCTATTATCATGGATGGTTGTAGGATCAGTACAGTTGCCTAAAGGATCATCACAATTATTTCCAGACCCTTCTTGATCTTTTATAATTTCTCCATCAGAGCTATGACTAGTGATATGATCACTCTCAACCCTAGCATCAAAATTGGGAACATTTCGGGGATAGTTTGATGGGGCTTTTATGAAATTAACATTCCCCTCATCCCTTGTAGTTGCTAAGGATTGGTTTTCACTATTTATAATCACAAAAGCATCATCTACGGTCAAATCCACTTTTGTTATTGACTCTGAATTAGAATTTATGATCATAAGATCACTAAAATTAAGGGATTTTGATTTCATTTCCTTTTTATCCTCATTGTGCTTCAATTAGGAGTGAGATATTAAAGATGTTCTATTAGATTCTCCTCATTAGTGGCCCTTTGTATCTTAGAGCTGGACATCCTAATTTCCAATTCTCTGATGGGTTTTCCATCATCTAGACATTTATTATTAGGATTAAGTTGATCGCTGGATTCCTCTAGATTTTTTATAGAATAGTCATCATCTCTGCGGCTTTAATAACTTTAACTTCTTGTCACGTCCCGAATTCCAACGAGGCAGACTGGCACCCAAAGTCGTTAAGGCCCGAGAGAACCAATTTTCATTCTCATACACTCAAGTGCATACTACTCAATAAACATCACCACCACAAATAGATATAAGATGCCGATAGCGGAAGTCACGGAAAATACATGATAACTATGAAACATGGCCGTTGGGGCCATCAAGACAAAACATACATTCCTTACATTTTCTTCATCTGTCCCACAACATCTACAAAGCCTATACAGATGCATAACCATAACCAACCTAGAGTCGGGACAAGACCCCGCTCTATACACATATACAATACCAAAATAAATGTACATAGCAACTCGAAAAGCCCCGAACCAACTGGAGCTCACCAATAGTCTGCAAAAAATCTGCAACCTACGGTGGAGGTCTACTAGTACCTGCGCCTGCAGCAAGTAAGGTAAGTCCCCCAAGGGACATCAGTACGAAGAATGTACTGAGTATTTAAGGCTATGTTAAACTGCATGATATATATATATATACTTCAATGGAATCAAATATAAGAGAATAGACAGTATGGATAACCCATCATTCTGTATGTGTTTGGAAGCGTGTACATTACATTACTTTATCCTTTTTCGCATTAAGGATTTGTAAAGCTACCCATGCTAGGTATCTTAACCCCTGGGATGAGATTAACCCATGCTAGGTATCTTAACCCTTGGGATAAGATTAACCCATGCTAGGCTTTTCTGTCGCCCCTGGTATGTTATTATGATAACCCATGCTAGGCTATTATGTCGCCCTTGGGATGCTATTATGATAACCCATGCTAGGCTATTCTATCACCCTTGAGATGTTATTATATTATGATAACCCATGCTAGGCTATTTTTTCGCCCCTGGGATGTTATTATGATAACCCATGCTAGGATTTTATATCGCCCCTGGGATGTTACTGAGATAACCCATGCTAGGTGTTTATTACACCCCTGCGATGTCATCCAAGAATATTTATTCAATTACATGTTATTTCATCTTTCCGTTATAAGAGTGGTACATTGGTGATTGTACATTATTGGAACTTGGAAATATTAGTCAAAGAACATGAGACATGTGAATCACCAATGGTTATTAGAGTAATACTACATGACAACCTGAAAATAAGACACCTTAGAACATTTCGGAATGGAACAAATACAATGACAATGTGAATAATATGTGCTGCAGAAGGATATGGTAAGAGTAACCTTACATACCTTATCTTTTCAATATCTACAACACAAGTACATAACGGAGCACACGTTAACAACCAACTACCTTACAAGTCTATAAGATGACAATGAGTTACATGTTTGCCTAAAACTGTCATTTCCCCCTTTATAATACCATTTACGGCGTTGTCATACCAACAATACCACAACATGCCATACATTGACCAAAACATCACAAACCAATAGCATTTCGCACCAAGTTCATCCTTTACACTTCCTCATTAACACGACGTCACAATTACTCCATCAAGTCACCTCAATAAACTTCATAACAACATATCGACAACAATCCCACAATTTACACTCATAGAAAAATAACAAGTTAAGGAACATAACCACACCATACATGTTGATATTTCATCCATACCATCCACTTTTATCAAAACCTCAAGGCTCCTTTAAAGTTTAAATCACAAGGATGGTACATCTTTTAGTAAAAGTAAAAGTGCACTATTTAACACTTTTCCAGCATAACCATCATGATATACACAATATCTCATGCATATAATATATTAAATCACAAGAATAAACACTTACCCAAGCTTGCAAAGTGATGATCTTGTCCAAAGTGTCCAAAAAAAATGGTTGCCTTAGGGTTTGGAAGATAGAGAAATGTTTTAGAAATATCCAAAATGGCATGAGAGCTATAATGAAATAAAAATCAGTTTTGTGCCTTTATATACTCTCTCAAGTCATCCTTAGCCAATTCTTTGCATTAAATGCCATGTTTACTTGGTCAAATGTAAGAATGGGTCATTTTGCCCTTTTGGGCCTTGTCTTTTGTTTCAATTTGGGCTTTAAATTGAGCCCAATAACACATGTCAACTGAGCCCACCAAATTCAATGTATGATCCACCATATATCTCATGTTTAAATAATTCCATAAATGTCACGACAATATTCACTTACGAAATTCATGTTCGTAGCCTCAATCTCAAAAATATGAAATTCTAGCCACCCATGGCTTAATTGAACATAATTTGATAAAATACTTGTGATAAAGAATTAACCCCAAATCGGATGCCAAACTCTCTCAAGAGTAGTCCTACTACGATGGAATAAGGATACCATAACCCAAGAGTTCTCTTTATAGACTAATAATCATAGAAGAAATTTGGCAAAAAGCACCCCGACACACTCCCGGGCATCCCTGAGACTTAGCTGAATTTCAGCTCTGAAAAGGGGGAGCCTGAGTGGCCTGGAACGCCCCTGGGTGCACCCCCTTTCATCCTGTGCTAAAAATAATTCGGCCAAAAGCGGCCCGGTACGCCACCTGGCGCGCCCCACACTTAATTTTTGATTCCAACTTTTCTTTGTGGATTTGGTTGGATCCTTCCAGTTCCAACCTTTTGCTTGCCTCTTATCTTCAAGATCCTCTGCTTGGATGTCCTTTAAACCTCACTTTTCACCCCACAAGTGCTCCACAAAGTCATAAACACCTCCTACAAAGGTCTAATAACATTTACTAGCACAATATCAAATGTTCCATCAATACCAATACAAAACAACGTACTTATTGCTCTCGACCCTAGGGTAAACATGGTTCAAGGTTGTCAAGTAAGGTCAAAAATGTACGGGGTATTACATTCTTCCCCCCTTAGAAACATTCGTCCTCGAATGTTTAACAACATCCTTTCAATTACAACAAATGTATCTCTATAGTACCATATATATACATATACACTTAATGCTCATAGATAATTACTTGTTATTGCTTCGATCCCGCATCTTGAACTTTCTCTTCCATTTGAAATAGATGAGGGTACTTGGATTTCATCATTTCCTCGGCTTCCCATGTGACCTCCTCTACTTGTTGATTTCTCTATAGTACCTTTACGGAAGCTATGTCTTTATTCCTCAACCTCTTTACTTGTCGATCTAGAATAGAAATAGGTATCTCTTTATAAGTGAGATCTTCCGTAACTTGTACATATTCAACGGGAGCAATACGATATGGATCTCCTATGCCCTTTTGAAGCATCGAAACATAAAACACTGGATGGACTGAGGAGAGTTCTTGGGGTAATTTCAATTCATATGCAACTTGTCCAAGTCTTCTGATAATTTCATATGGACCTATATAACGTGGACTCAACTTTCCTTTCTTTCCAAATCTCATGACTCCTTTCATTGGTGACACCTTTAAGAATACCCAATCACCTATGGCAAACTCGAGCCCTCTTCTTCTAATATCAGGATATGACTTGTGTAGGCTTTGGGCCATTTGTAGACTCTTTTGGAGCACTTTAACTTTCTCCATGGCTTGGTAAACAAGATCTGGCCCAAGTAAAGCAGTTTCACCAGCTTCGAACCATCCAATTGGTAATCTACACTTCCTTCCATATAAAGTTTCATAAGGTGCCATTTTGATACTTGAATGATAGCTATTGTTGTAGGCAAATTAAATAAGAGGTAAATGATCATCCCAACTACCTTTAAAGTCCACTGTGCAAGCTCATAGCATATCTTCAAGTGTTTTGATAGTATGTTCTGCTTGTCCATCTGTCTGAGGATGAAAAGCCGTACTTAAGTTCACTTGGGTCCCCAAACTCTTCTGAAAAGACTTCCAAAAATGTGCGGTAAATTGAGCTCCCCTATCTGATATAACGGAGATTGGAATCCCATGTAATCGAACTATCTCTTTAACATACAGCCTTGCATAATCTTCAGCTGAATAGGTGGTCCTGACTGGTAGGAAATGCGCTGACTTGGTAAGCCTGTCAACTATTACTCATATAGATTCAAATTTCTGCAGTGTACGAGACAAACCTGTGATGAAATCCATATTAATCATATCCTACTTCCAAACTGGAAGATTGATACATTGCATATAACCTCTAGGTTTCTGATGCTCTACTTTGACTTGTTGACAATTTGGACATTGATCTACAAATTTTGCAATGTTCTTCTTCATATTTCCCCACCAATACATGTCTTTCAAATCATGATATATTTTGGTAGCTTCTAGATGAATATTTAGCTCATCTATATCCGGTACACACAATCTACCTTTGCATTGAAGTACTCTCTCTTGCGTAAGATCAAATGCCTTTGTCAACTCTTGCTGCAATAAAATAGGATCCGCACTCTATTTCTCCATTACCTCAGCTATTAAGGAAGATTCTGTTGCATTCTGCACAATAACCTCTTCATCTGGAGATTCAAGCAGATGAACTCCCAACCTAGCTAGTTGATGTAGATCCCTGACTATATCTTGCTTTTCCCTCAACTGATCATTAGTTCTTCCTATTGCTTTACGACTTAGTGCATAAGCTACCACATTTGCTTTTCCTGGATGATATAAAATATCAATATCATAGTCTTTTAAGAGTTTCGTCCCCCTCTGCTGCCTTAGATTTAAGTCTTTCTGCTTAAAGATATATTGCAAACTTTTTTGGTCAGTGTAAATGTCGACATGAACTCTATACAAATAATGGCGCCATATCTTTAAAGCAAATATCACAGCTGCTAACTCGAGATCATGTGTGGGATAGTTTCTCTCATGTGGCCGCAACTGTCATGAGGCATATGCCATTACCTTACCATGCTGCATCAATAAACATCTGAGGCCAACCCCAAAAGCATCATAATACACTGCATAACCTTCTGTGCCTTCGAAAAGTACTAAAACTGGTGTGGAAGTTAATTTATCTTTCAGCTCTTGGAAACTCTTTTCACATATGTCATTTTACTGAAACTTGATTACCTTGTGTGTTAGCTTTGTCAAGGGTGCCAAAATGGAAGAAACCCTTCAACAAATCTTCTGTAATAGCCTGGTAACCCGAGGAAGCTACGAATTTTCGTAGGCGTCGTAGGCCTTGGCCAATTCTTTACCGCTTCTATCCTTTATGTATCCACCCTTACTCCTTCATCTGATACAATGTAACCCAAAAATGCTAAAGATTTTAACCAAACTCTTATTTAGAGAACTTTGCATATTTCTTACGGTCATGAAGAATCCGTAACACATGTCGTCAGTGATTAGCATGGTCCTCTTGTGACCTTGAATAAACCAGAATATCATCTATGAATACGATTACAAGTACATCAAAGAATGGTTTGAACACCCTATTCTTCAAATCCATAAAAGCAGCTGGTGCATTTGTTAGTCCAAATGACATAACTAAGAATTCATAATGACCATACGAATTCATAGTGACCATACCGTGTTCGGAAAGCTGTCTTGGGTACATCTTTTTCTCTAACTCTGACTTGATGATAACCCGATCTTAAGTCAATCTTTGAAAAACATGTGGCACCCTGTAACTGATCAAACAAATCATTAATTCTGGGGAGGGGATATTTGTTCTTGATTGTTACCTTATTCAATTGTCGATAGTCAATGCACATTCTCAATGTGCTATCTTTGTTTCGTACAAATAATACTGGTGTACCCCACAGGAACATACTAGACCGTATAAAGTACTTGTGTAGCAAATCTTTTAATTGTTCCTTCAATTCTCACAATTTTGCTGGAGCCATTCTATACGGAGGAATAGAGATAGGCTGAGTGCCCGGTATCACATCAATACCAAACTCCACTTCCCATTCTGGGGGGTAAGCCTGGAAGATCGTTAGGAAATACATCGAGGAGTTTATTACCCACCGAAACCGACTGAGGAGTTGGTGGTTCCACATCAGTATCTTGCACTTGGACTCAATGATATATATATATATATCCCTTGGCTATCATTTTCTTTGCTTTAAGATAGGAAATAAATTCTCCCCTTGTTGCCCCCACATTAGCCTTCAATTCAAGAACATTTTCTTGTGGAAAAATGAAAATGTACCTTTTTATCCAGGCAATCTACCATGGCATAACAAGAAGCCAACCAATCCATACCCATTATGACGTCAATATCCACTATTTCCAATTCAATAAGATTAGGTAATGTATTATGGCCACACACAGTTATCACACAATTACGATACACTCTTTTAGCTACAATAGATTCACCGTTTGGTGTAGATACCTCAAATGGGTTAACTAATAATTATAGTGTCCTTTCATAATTTTTTTCAACAATCAATGGAGTAACATATGATAGGGTAAAACCCGAATCAATCAATGCAAATACATTATGTGAAAAGACAGATAATATACCTGTCACTTCATCAGGAGAAGCCTCAAATTTTTGCCGATCCGCCATGGCATAGGTAGGGTCTAGAATTCCACTAGAACTAGCTACTCCTCTAGCACCTCTGCCACGACCAGAAGGTTGTACATCTAACGATGATAATGCAATGGATGATACCGTAGGCCGTGTCATACCACTCATGCCTCTTTGTGGGCACTCTCTCACCATGTGCCCTAGCATGCCACACCAAAAGCAAACATTTGTTCCCAACCGGTATTCACCTAAATGATACTTCCCACAGTGCTGGAACAGCTGACGAAAAAACCTCGAGTGGTTCATACTTTCTTGTTCTTGATACCCCACTATCCGTAAATCCTAAATCTCACTTCCTTGCCCAAACTAGTTGTTTCTAAACCCTTGTAATAGAGGGGGAGCATTTGCTGTGGAATGGGGAAATGATGTCCTAGGCGGTTTGTGAAAAATTCGAGGCCTAAATCCTCCTTGGGATGCCATGATGTGTCCCATGGGTTTAGCTCTTTTTGATGATCCTTCTTCCAATTCTTGTATCTTTCTCCTCTGCCTCTGTCCCTCCTTTTACTGCACAAGAGCTTGTCTTCGGACTTGTGCAACAACTACACGGGTCAATATTTGCATCGCACTCATTAAATCCTGCTCAATAGTATTAACGGGCAGTTTCGAAGATACTTCTCTCCTTCTCGGCTCTTCTGGAGCTGGAAAAGTGAATGAAGCCCGCGATGCTAATTGGATAACCAGAGAATTAATTACAGAAGATGATATTATAATACAAGAACAAGAAATACCCGATTTACCAATAGAATTAAAACAGACAAAGGAAATAACTATTCAAGAATTAATTATAGGCGGAATACCTATAAATATACAATTTACAATAGGACAAATAAATCCAAATATAGTTTTAGGACTACAATGGCTAGAACAAGTAAAACCATATAAGTTAGAAGATAAAAGATTACTAATCCATTACCAAAATAAGAATGTAATAATCAATAGAACAAGCTCAATATTATAAGAATACCCTAGCATGAAAGTATATATATTAGCAAAAATAATTGTGGAAGGATATAATAGTAGATATTATACACCAATGATAGATACAGGCGCAGAAGCAAATTTATGTAGATATAATTGTTTACCAGAATCTAAATGGAAACCAGTAACACATCCAACCGTATTCTCAGGATTTAATGACGAAGGAAGTATGATAAAATATTACGCAAAAGATGTAAAATTACAAATATGGGATAAAATACTAACAATAAAAACAATGTACAATTATGAATTCACAACAAGAGATATCATATTAGGAATGCCCTTTATAGATGAACTATACCCACATATACTAACTAAAACACACTGTTGGTTTACAACACCTTGTTGGAGCCAAAAGAGTACAAAATAAACCTAGAAAAATAACACCATGGATAAAAGGATCAGAAAAAATAACACAAAAACTAGAAAATCAATCAACAACAGAGAAAGCAATAGAAATTATAACCTTTAATATTAACATGTTACAACCAATCTATGATAAGTTAGAACCTTTATATAGTGACAACCCACTGAAAGGATGGGATAAACATAAAACAACCTTTTTGAATTTACATCCAAGATCTCAAACAACCAATGACCCTCAAAAAGATTTTATAACTCAGAAACTACAAGGATATAATAAATTAATTGCCCAGCCAGGCACCAGTGCAAATTTAGTACGTACATGCTACGAATATGGACTACTCGCAACAGTATATACAGCCGATGGAGCAGAACTACAACAAATACCAGACTTATATAATGCCTTTACAATATACAAAAGGATTACAGACGGATCATTCTTTTATATCAGATGTTATTCAGCACCAGCAGAAATATTATACAATGAGATAAAACCACTCATCCAAGTAGTAAAAATTGGACTTACCAGAGATATGATTATCCCAGAAGACATAGAAAAGCAACCAGAAATACCAGAAGTTGATATACCAACATTCTTTGCTACAAAAAGATTAATAGGACTACA
This sequence comes from Capsicum rhomboideum, assembly GCA_031232105.1. NCBI lineage: Eukaryota > Viridiplantae > Streptophyta > Magnoliopsida > Solanales > Solanaceae > Capsicum > Capsicum rhomboideum. Next base: position 61,456,187 of record CP124710.1, on the reverse strand, counting down.
AGTAATTATTCAAGAACTAGTCAACAATTATACCAATGGACATAACATATGGAAATATCATTGTAGAGACCATGCCATGATCTATGCAAATGCAAGAGTACTACGCCAAGAAGATATGGAAGAAGTACGTAGTTGGATATGGACTTTACTAAGACCTGAAGATACCCCAACAACAAGAGCTATCAAAAAGGAATTTATTTCAGAAAAATTATTGGTTAAATATTGCCAGTATTTAGGACCAAAATACCCAGATCACCATTGTTCAAAGTGCAGTGGAGGAAATACTACAACTATACCAGAAGTAAATCTAGAATGAAGACAGCAAGACAAAAAGCTACATGGGAAGACCCATAGATATTGTTTAGTTTATCTTATTATGTAAATTATTAATCTTTGTAAGTGGGAAACATATAAACCCCACACATTTTTCCTTTTGTTGAGAATAAGAGCATAATGCTCAATCATGTAAAATAGAATAGGATAGTACGCGTGTAGGAATAGTTACGCGTTTTCTTTTTCAAAAGTCGTAAAGTACACAGTAGTTAGTACTGTGCATTTACGCGTTTTTCCTTTCTTTTTAGAAAAAGTCGTAAAGTACACAGTAACTAGTACTGTGCACTTATGCGTTTATGTGAATTATTGAGGCACTTGCCTCTTATGTATAAATAGAGACGGACAGATGAGAAAGAAGGTAAGCAATTTTGCTAACCTATAACTCTCTCATGTGTTGAGAACTCACCAGAAAGGAATAATTTGATTAAAACACAGAAGTAAGAAATGACAGAACCTATTTATGCAAAACCCGAGATAGCAGAAACTAGTAACCCTAAACAAACAGAAGATATAGAAAGATATAAAACACCAATACCTAAGTATCTTATAAATGGAGATAAAGACTATAAAATATTGGTCTTATATATATTAAAAAATTTAGATACAGATATCACACAAAGAATATATAACCTACTATTTAACCACGAAATTATAGACTTAATGAAAGAATTATGGTTAGACACAATATTAAACAATGATAGTGATGATGACTCTAGAGATAATAATATATACCTTGACATAGATACAGAAGGATATCTAGATTTTTATTAAAATGAACCAAGAAAATTTAGAAAATTGGCAAAAAACTATAACTGAATTAAGAGAAAGAGAAACCTTGATACAATACAACCTAGATAAATATATTCAAACCCAAGATGAAGCATACCTAGACTTAATAGTACAAGACATCAACCAGATATTACGACTAATTAGACAAAGAGATATTTATTTTAATTCTGATCCTTTTATCCATGGTGTTATTTTTCTAGGTTTATTTTGTACTCTTTTGGCTCCTATTTTTTGTTTACAAGGTGTTGTAAACCAACAGTGTGTTTTAGTTAGTATATGTGGGTATAGTTCATCTATAAAGGGCATTCCTAATATGATATCTCTTGTTGTGAATTCATAATTGTACATTGTTTTTATTGTTAGTATTTTATCCCATATTTGTAATTTTACATCTTTTGCGTAATATTTTATCATACTTCCTTCGTCATTAAATCCTGAGAATACGGTTGGATGTGTTACTGGTTTCCATTTAGATTCTGGTAAACAATTATATCTACATAAATTTGCTTCTGCGCCTGTATCTATCATTGGTGTATAATATCTACTATTATATCCTTCCACAATTATTTTTGCTAATATATATACTTTCATGCTAGGGTATTCTTATAATATTGAGCTTGTTCTATTGATTAGGTGGTCCACAAACATCCACATATGCAGCAAGCCTAAACCAAAATAAACAAGTATACAACCATATTTCTAGAGCTTATATACAAAATATGTATAAAACCCAAACTACACTAGGATCAATGTGTACAGTTTATTAGGAATTTTATTTGCACCACCCTAGGATGGGTATAGTTTATCTCCTCTTGTAATTCTATTAGGAGTCTGGAAGACCAAGATTTATTTTTGCGAAAGACATTGTCTGCCAATATGGCTCCTTTGTTTCTGTCTATTGAGTTTGTGTGTTCTTCGGAGTTTGGTTTGGATCTATACTCCTTCTTGGATTAGTTGATGGTGCTTTTGATCTGTTATTTGTATATGATCTGCTGTTTTGGTCTCCTATGATAATTTGATTTTTAACTGATTTATCAAGTGGTTCTTTAACACAGATACGCGTATATCTACCCCCTAGTGTAGCAGATGGACATACATCAGTTTTGAATTGTTTTCCCAATTTGGTTTCTACCTTTGCCAATATATTGTGATTGTAGTATTCAGTAAGGAGTTTGGGTTGTTGTACCAAAATAGCAAAATAGGTTTTGTGTTTTTCTAAATGAGATTTGTATTCTTCCATTTGTTAACATAAAGTAAAACCTAATAGAGATAACATGATTCTTATAGTTTTTCTACTGCTGGAAAAGAGAAATTTTCATATGTAGGTCAATAGTTGCAACTGTAATCTGAGATATCATCGGAAGTAGGAGAAACATTCAAAATTGGCTCCTACAAACTAAACTGTAGGAGAGGTGATTGGTAAATTAACTTGACTGGTTTTAAAATATTTATGCATAGGGCAATTGAAGAAGGCTTATTGCATTACTCGTTCATAAATCTGCTATTACTGTCATATGTTAGTATTTACTTGATGTACTACTCAATCAATTCTTCCATCATGATTCATGTTATTCCTCCTCTTTGAAAGCTCTCATAGGATTATTAACCATGACTAGTGTTGAACATGATTTTTTTTCTAACTTTTAATTTAAATTTAAATGTGTAGGAAAATATGGGTGATTAAATTTGAACGGTGCCACAAGTCAACTCAATCTATTGAAGTGAACGATAAAGAGTTTTTGAACTATTGTGTATATGTTTGAATACATTTTGCTTTATGTGGAATTTATTTCTAGTACAGATCTTTAAAATATTTCTTTCTAAGTATGTGTAGTACAAGACAAGTTGTTTTTGAAGTTTATTGCAAATCTGTACATTTGAATTATTTATTAGCTAATTTGGTGCTTGAGATAATTTTTTTTTATATATATATATATAAATAATGTGATTAGTGAATATATGTAAACCAAAATATATTTTTTCAATCTGAAATTGTGGCTATAAAATTCTAGAGAACATTTCCACACTTCAAGAGTTTGGCTTATTGATTATATAAATTGTGGTATGTACATAAGAAAAGGTTACACTTTAGAATTATTGTTATAGAAAAGGTATAAAAAGCTACGCTTTTAAAGTGTAGCCAATAACAAAGCAAAGGCCACACTTGTAAGTGTAGTTTTATCAAATAAAAGCATTGCTAATGAGATGTTAGAAAGCGTGGCCTTTGTACCCTATCGGCCACACTTTTTTAGCGTAGCTTCTATGGCAACACTTGAAAAGTGTGGCTTAAAGTTAAAGGTTACGCCTCTTTTGCCTACCCCCCAAAAAGCGTTGCCTAATGTCAAAAAGTGAGGCGTTTGATTAAAGACCACACTTTTGCTAGTTTAGGCTACATTTTACAAGCGTGGTTAAAAACCTAAAATGTTGTAGTGATCATATCATCCTACCCTTCTTGTAAAGGATTCGTCCTTGAATCTAGACCTTGAAAAACAAGCAAAAAACCACAATATCCTCACAGCTGAAGGTTAGTGTTAGCAACAATAATTTCATCACCATCCAAAGGATGCACACACGTACCATATAACCAAGGATCCCTTGTGTTCAACATGAATAATTCTATGAAAAAGGAAAAAAGGAACCGACTATGAGAGATATCAAGAAATAAGGAAACCACAAAGCCCATAATGGCATCAACATACCAAAAAGGTAAGATCACATTCATTTTAAGAGCCATGAGACACAATTGTTTCATTATCTCTCTAAGAGACCACATAAAGAGTGGTGCTACCAATGGTTCAAACATCCACAAGGGTTTCCCGGGGTCAAAGATATGAAAGACCCATATTACATTGTCACTCAAACAAGTGGACCAACCAAAGGAATTCCTACCTCCAAAGAAAACAATTCCAAAACTAGTATGGACATCATCATAGGCAAAGTGGTAGTATAGAAAGGAATCAAGCATAGAAGTCTCATCCATGGTGTTTCCATCTACAAGAATACCACTAGGCTCAAGAGATTTATCAAACAATGCACACGAGGATGGAGTCATAGCATTTATGCACGCATTACTCTTCCTTTCTAAGCAATTCATGCTTACATAAGATGTAGATTAAACATGGTCATGAATAACATCATATGCAAAAAAGGTAATAAAGAAAGGTTCTAAGGACACTATTCTCATCTAAGGTTTGCTCTCAAGGGTAGAAACACATAAAGAGAAAGAAGGAATTTCAAGAACATATTACCACTCTTCTTCAAGAAACATCCCAAGGGAAGTGAGTTCACCAATAGAGTCGTGCTACTAGAGAGAATGAAGAACCTATTATAAATCAAATCAATCCAAAATAATTAGTCCTCCCAAGAAGTTGGGTTCCCTCCATTACTAGTATTAAGCATGTTCCCAAGAGTCATCTAACCTTATGAAGGTGAGAATAAATATTTAACTACCGTGTACTCTCCCAAAAACAAGTAAGAAACTTAGCATCCACAAGTTGTGGTTCGCATGACTTAAGCACAAGTGTGTCAAACAATGATGCAAGTATATAGGTAATACCCAAAAAAGGCAATGACACACTTTCCCTAAGGTTCATAAGAATAATACCATTTATGAGTAAGGCGTCATCAAATGCAAATAAGTAATATAGAAATGCTTCACATAAATGGACGTCATCCAAAGTGTTATTAAGAGAAGACTCACTCTTCGACCTACAAGCCATAAAGCCTTGGTCAAGAATGGTGACACACGATGGTGAAATGGAATTTGGAGAACATACACCACCTTCCTATTGAACATAATTCTTACCCAAAAGATTACTCTCATCTTCCAAGAAGATATTTCCATCTTCAGGAGGATTGTCTTCACACCATATTTGGTCATTATCAAAAGTGGAGCTCTCAAGAACTACACTACTATCATGATTAACACTACTAGGCACTTTTTTAGGAGTGGTCTTATCAACTTCAACACAAGACATTCTCAAAGGGTAACTTCCATTCAAACGATCAACATTGTCAATATCATCACTAATTTATGGCCCATTAATCACGTCACAAGAACCCTTATCTAGTGAATCAAATTCAAAAGCAAGTTGATCATCACAAATATCACTTGATAGTGAACTATAATTTAAAGCACATGAGTCAACACTAGGCATATACGAATCAATATTACTAGAAGAATCAATGTTGTCATCAAAAGGATCAACTAGTGTATCCAAACACTCAACACGTACATTACCAACGCATGATAAAGAATCTTTAGGCTCACAAAAAGCTAAGCTATCACTTACAATTTTTTTATTCAGAAATTATAAAGTTTCAAGTTTATCTATGTTACCTTGAAGCTTGCAAGAAGGATTTTCCTTACCTTGATCCAAAGCTTTAAATTCTAAGAGGTAGGAAGCTATATTTTCCCACACATCCATAGATGACGACTTCTTGTTGGGAACTTATGTTCTTTCATTCTTCGTGATTGTACCTACACAAGTATCCTCACTAAGAGAAGGACAAATAAAAAGGTTAGATTTAGGGTATCGTTTGTCTGATAGATATTGTTGTCTATATGTGGTTTTATTTTGGGCCAAATCACTTTTTAGCCTGGTCTTTTTTGTAAATATTGGTTTTTTGATTTTTCAATAAAAGGGCTATTAGCCCGATTTTACTTTAAAAAAAAGTAGTAACCCCCTCACTTCACTCCTCACAACCTCTCATTTATCCACTCTTGGGTTAACACTTTGCACTTCCTTACTCCTCTCAATTTTTTATATTTTATTTTTAAGGGAATTGGAGTAAGTGCCTATATTTCCTTAATTATTAGGAAGGGTAGGCAGAAAGAGATGATTTCCCCATTGGTCCACAACATGCTTAGGTCATATTTTCTCATTTGGAATCCTATGTCTTTGAAACCAATTAGCTCCCATACTTGAGTGACAAATATCCATGGGTATCACATCACACCAAATCTCCTCATAGTACCTATTACGTGTGAAAAGAACCTTTACACCTTCCAGAACCTTACATCCCTCCTTGGTACATGGATAAAACCATGGTAATTGGGGTAGCCTCAAGTAGTCTACAGTAGATGGAGTAATGTAATTCTTATGGTACCCATCATCAAAGACAAGATTGAACCCCAAAGTTCCATGAATGTCAACCTTTAGTTTAAGAATTTGTCTTCTCGGGTGCATATTATAAATTTTTATATACCCATCTGGTACATATTTATCTCTCATGAGTTTCTTTGTCGCACTCCATCGGTGAGTGTATCTTCTTTGGGTTCCAACCACCTCAACGCTAGTTCGTAAAGGTGTTGAATAGCACATGTGCCTTGTTTGACATCGTTCAAAACAAGGTATTTGAAAAATTGATCATATTGCCAATCCCAATCAAGGTAGGCCATGGGATCTTGCACTCCTTTGAAAATAGGAAGAGTGATCTTGAAAAATGAAGATCCCTATCATATTTTACATATCCTTCTTGTCTACTACATCGCAACATTTGTGCATTAGAACTCGATATATAGGGTTTAGTATCCCCATACATGGGAAAAGAACATGACATGCTTTCTTATAGCTCTTGTATACCTACAAAATGATTAAAGAAGGTTAGCAATAAAAGTTCCTTACCAACATTCATAACTTTCTCGGTGTTCAGGTCCTGTTACCAAGTCTGGATCGTTAGGTACTTTACACCAGACTTGGGCCGATAATAGTTGTTTTGATTATGGTGAGTTTTGGCACTATTCTAAGGAGTGCCTCAGGTGTGATTTTTCCAGCTATTCAAGGTCAGCATATGTTTATTGCCAGATAAAGGCTTCTTAGGTTTGTTATGATTGAGGGGAGATTTTTTTTTCTAGAGAGTCTCTCTGGAATGGGATTATTGAGCAGTTACTATAGCCAGATAAGCCTCTTAGGGTTATGGTACCATCAATCAAAGGTGATGCCTAGGGCATTAGAGGTGGTCCCCAAAGTATTAGATAAGATTCATAGTTAGGTGGTGTAGGTTTTTCTATAGGTGCTCAGTCCAGGGATGGATGTAATTAGTTATATTCCTCACCGGGTAGGCCAAGGTTGAGGATATAGATACAACTATTACTAGTATAATTTCAATTTGTTGCCCTTCAGTTTCTATGTTGTTTGGTATTGGGTCTTCATATCCATACGTGTTTTCTTACTTTTGTAACACCTCGTACCTTCCCAACCCTACTTGACTACATTGAACAATGATTATGTAGGTATCGAGAGCCATACGTGTGTATTTTGTAATGCTAAGGATGAGAAAAATTGAATTTGGCCTCTTATATGGGATTAAACCTTTGTGGAAGTGTTTTGTGATTTTCATGGGACAGTTGTGGGGTTCAAAATGAGGTTTAGAGGACCTCTAAACAAAGTATATTAAGGTTAAGAAGTAAGTTAAAGAATAGGACTTGAAGTATCTAACCGAACCCGCGAAGAAAAGTCGAAAAATACAATTTTTGACAAATTTGAAGGAGGGGCGCGTTTGGGACCGTGCCACGCCACTCTGGGCTAAAATTTTTAGCCCAGATGCAGTAAGTTGGCGCGCCCAGGGGCGTGCCACCTTGGGATTTCCACTTTTTCGAAAGTTGGAAATTTCTAAGTCCCAAGGGTATTCGGGGACGTACCGAGCCGATTTTTGCCACGTATCTTATACAACATATATGAAATGAGTAAAATATTATATTGGCATGATAAAATTACTCGAGAACGAATTTGGGGTCAAAATGACGATTTTACCCTTTTGGGTAAAATAGGCCATACGTGGCTAGAATCGCTTGTTCTTGGGATCGAGGCTACGGATATGAAGAACATGAGTGGGAATATTGTTGTAACATGTATGATATGACTTGAATACGATAAATTATTGATTTTGCTGGGTTAAGTGAATTGGGCCCAAAAAAAGCCCAAAAATGAAAAGAATGCATGGCCCAAAATGGGTCAAATGACCCATTCTTTCAAGACCTTCTAGACCAAGCATTTAATGCTTTAGAAGTGTCTAAGGATGGACATAAATGCTTATAAAAGGGAAAAAATATGATTTTTTGGTCATTTGGAAGCTCATGCCTTTTGGTCTATTTTTCAATTTATTTTCTCTCAAACCCTAGAGGCTCAAAGACAACTCTTGAGGCAAGATCATCCTATTCCAAGCCTTGGTAAGTATTTATTCTCATGGATTAACATATTATATGCATGGTAGATTATGTATATCATGATAGTTGTGTTGGCAAGGTGGTGAATGGTGTATTGTTGCTTTTGGTGGAAGATGTGCCATCTTTGTGAATTGAAGGTGAAAAGAGACTTGATGTCTTAATCAAAAAGCATGGTATGGATAAAATATGAACATGTATGGTGTTAATTTTTTGTTAAACATGCTATTTTCATATAAGTTTCAATTAGGGGATTATGGTCGATTTGTTGTTGTGAGGTGTGTTGAAGGAAATTGATGGCATAAGTATGATGTGGTGATAATGGAGAGTGGAAAGTGTGAACTTGGCATGACATGCTATTGGTTATCATGTGTTGGTCAATGTTGGGAATATTGTGGGATTTTTGGAATAATACTTTCATGAATGGTTGTGTCAAGTGGGACATGGCATGTTTAAAGGCAAACATGAGAATGTTACTTATTATATGCATTAAGTAGTTGGTGGTTAATGTTGGCTCCGTTGTGTATTTGTGTTGTAGAGTGGAACATAAGGAAGGAGCGAAACGATTGTATGCGCATTTAAGATTGTGTGTTGGTATTGAGAATACAAGGTATGTAAGGTTACTTTGTTCGTATCTTTTTGCGGTACGTCGTATTCACTTTGGTATTATGCTAGTCCTATTCCGAAATGTGCTAAGGTATTCTATATCCAATTAGAAATGGTTATTATCACATATTCCCTACTCATTGATCACTTGGGAATTGTATGTCTCATATTCGTTAGTCAATGTTCCAAAAGCCCAAAAAGGTTATGTTCCAAAGTGCCAATAGTGGCTATACACATACCTCTTGTTCATTGACTTGTGTCTAATGATTTCAATAAGTTTATATATTGTTGAGTCCTATACTCCCCATTCATGAGTTATTGTGGTTCATGGGTTACATAATTATGGACATGTTCCAAAAGTCCCAATCATGTTGTGTTCTTGAGTTTCCAAGAATGTTGTGGCTATGTACATACGTTAATCTCTCATAACTGATTGTATCACTCTCTCATAAGAGGATGAATCAATTCCTCGCAAGTATCATCAATCGAAAGTAAGAAAGAAAGTAATACATATTTGTTGTTGGTTATGATTTATGGGTGGCAAGTCTAGGGGCATAAGCCTCGCTCGGCAAGTCTAGGGGCATAAGCCTAGCTCGACTCGATTCCGATGTGTTGATTTATGGGTGGCAAGTCTAGGGGCATAAGCCTAGCTCGACTCGATCCCGATGGGTGGCAGGTCTAGGGGCATAAGCCTAGCTCGACCCGATCCCAACATCACATGATGTGATGTTAAGACCCACTGATCAGTCGGGGCCTGGGTACATTATGATATGAGCAATGAGGAATAAATCATAAAGAGAAGAACTTAATTTATGTAAGCTACACTGTTCCACATATGCAAATCGATGAGTTGTTCATGTTGCCTATCCTATTACATTTTGATTCTATTGATGTATTTATAACAAGTTTCTTATGGCCTTACATACTCAGTACATTCTCCGTACTGACCCCTCTCGGGGGATTTACCTTACTTGCTGCAGGCGCAGGTACTAGTAGGCCTCCACTGTAGGTTGCGGATCTTTTGCCGACTTTTGGTGAGCTCCAGTTGGTTCGGGGCTTCCTTAGTTGCTATGTACATTCATTTTGGTATTGTATATGCGTATAGAGCAGGGTGTGGTCCCGACTCTAGGATTGTCATAGTCATGTATCTGTAGAGGCTTTGTAGACTTATATGGGAACAGAATGTAAGATATGTATGCTCATTTTGGTTTGTTGGCCCCAACGGCCAAGTTGATATATATATATATATATATATATATATATATATATATATATATATGGCATATGTTTCCATATCCGTTTCCATATCCATGACTTTTGCATAGTTTCATGGGGTTTCATAAGGTCCATATGAGGAGATGCATGCAAGTGTTCATAAGCAAAGATTGGTTCTCTCGGGCCATGTCGGCTTCAGGTGCCAGTCCGGCCCGAATGGTATTTCGGGTCGTGACAATTTTGTTGTTTGTTTGGGTCGATTTTATGACTTTTTATCCGTGCATATTTATGTATAGCTATCCCCATAGGTATTTTCTTTCTATTATGGATCCAGTGGGTCAATCTTATGCTACAGCTATCTAGGGGTGTAACACATAGGAAGATTTTATTATCTTAGACATAGTAGTTTTTGAAGTGATACTAAGTTTGGACCATTTGTTTTCCTATCATAAGGTCCTTGGTTGACATGTTTGGACTGCTACTTTGATTATGTTTGTGATACTAGCATTGACATTCCTTTACTAATTAGTTCCTAAAGTTGGTAAATTACTGATGGTGGTTCTATTGATCTACCTGGTTTTCTCCTTTGCCTGATTGTGATTTTTGGAATTTGGTATTGATATTGGGTCTCACACCAACCCTTGTCTACTATTTCATATTAGGTTTCTTTAACTAAGTATAGGGTTATTCAGTCTAGTGTGTCATTGTGGGGTACTTTCAGTTGGTTTATGAAGGAATAAGATAGTTCCATATACTTGTGTTTTACTTATTAGATATCGATAGTGCGTATCCAATGTCATGTATTACTAATCTGTTTGACCATCTTCAGGGTGTAGTAATTCTTTCTGAGTTTGCTTAAGGAATGGCTACCATTAGTGAGGTTCTGAGCAGTGGAAATATATAAAAATGCCACCAGGACTAATTGCAGTCACCACAAGATCTTGGTTATTTCTTTTGTATTTGTTGATGCACCTGTAGTAGGCATGATTTGATAAGTCATGTGATCAGGACTTGAGTGGACTCATTTGTCATGTCTTTGTTGACCATACCTTAGCTCCTGCCTTCGCGGGATCAGTGGTAGTATGTTATGTTGTAGTGTGTGAGATTGGCTTGGGTCTATTACATTCTTGGGGGCACGTAGTGTTTGAAATGAGAGTGTGATAGGCTTGGTGAGGATTGAGGTAGTTCATATTTGAGGCTAGGCTCATTTCTCTTATCGAGGATAGTAGGATGTTAGGTTACCAGGTTTCCTCAGATGGCTTAATTGAGGGATTTCTTCTTTGGCATCGTAGTTGACTAGATTTATTTAGAGATGTCCATCTCCAACGATCCGACGAGTAAGGGGTGAGCCTTCTAGGGCTCAAGGCCATATTGTCCCAGTTTTGATTTTTACTCATTTGGATGAGGGCTAGATGTATTAGATAAACCTTGTATTTAGATTCATGATTGTCAGTAGGTATAGTTTAGGCACTCGAGGCCTGGTAGTTTGATTATGATGCTAAGATGATAGCTATAGATAACATGACTTGATTTTGACATATATTTCAGGGATTTGATTCTATTAGGGCATTATTGATAGGTTTAATAACGATCCTAATTAAGTTGAATAAAATTGATATTAGAAATGTGGAATTAAACAAGAAAATTAAAGGATAATTAAGAAATAAGAGATGAGATGTGAAGAAAAAAAGGCTTAATTGAACAACAATTAAACCAAGGGAGAAAGAGAACCCAATCAAATGTACGAGAAACCAAATTGAATCCATAATATGATAACTCTATAATTAATCAAACGAAGAAGATAACATAAGTAATTTGGGAATCCACCCTAATAACTAGATCTAAGCTAATAATTGGAATTGAACCCAATCACTACTCTAACCTATAGTAACCAAATATCAAGTCTATTCAAAATAATTCAATCATCCAAAATCTAAGGAAGAAAATAACTAAGGCCACAATTTGTAGTTATTGCCTTTTCAGTAATAACTTATTATAAAAATATCCCAAAAGTGGTTACTTTAGGAAATAACCCATAATGGCCCTTCTTGATTGCCCAAAAGTCATCTTGATCTCCCAAAAGGCATCTTGATCGCCCATGGCCTTGTGTATTTATTACTTCATACCTTCCTTTAGGCTCCAAGCAATTATCCATATACAGAAGCCCCTCCTAATGTGCTCCAAGCTAACCATGCTCGTATCATTCTCCCTTCTTCAAAAAGATTCGTCCTCAAATCCAAACCTTGCAAACACTTACGAAGGAAAAACAACCAAACATTCCTAATAATATGAGGGTTAGCACAAGGATTAGCAATAATAGATCTATCACCAAGCCAAGGATGCACTCATTTAACATATAACCCAAGTATCAAAATAAGCCACAAATGGTTTGTAACACACACAAAAAAAGATACTTGGCTACATAGGAAGCATTTACAAAGGGGTTAACCAAAAGAGCCATAGTGTTTAGGTAACCACACATGTGAGTCCTTAATGGTTCTACATTTAGGAAAACACAAATCCCCCTTTATGTCAAGTAGCACATGATAGCCCACATAGCTAAGTGCCATGTCATAAATAAGGTCATCCCAAGTTAAGACTCCACCAAATGCACTAGCTACAAGTTGGCAAATATATCTCATTCAAACCCATAAGATCAAGAAATAACACCAAGAAATAATAATATGAGAGAAAAGAAATGTTATTACTACACTTATCACCAAGTAAGCCAACAACCTCACTTATAACTTGCCTGTCATTTGAACCAAGCATTTCATCACCAATGCCACTATTCAAATCATTACCGGGGTCAAAGGGAAAGGAAATCCATAAACATGGGTCAAGTATACACCTATTTTCCCTATTGGAACTTTCACTCTCACACAACATACTCCACTCAAAGGCAAGAGTATCATCATATGCAAACAAATAGTATAGGAAGGTGTCACATAAGTCAATTTCACCCAAGGTGTCCTTATGAGAAGGTACACTCATTGATTCAAGAACATTAAGGCCTTTACCAAGAATGGGAACACACAATGATGAAGGGATAGTCGTAGCACCTATATCACCTTCCTTTTGAACACCATCCTTTCCAATAGACATACTAACATCTTTTAAGAGGAGAGTTCTATCTTCAAGAAGTTTGTCATCATACCATAGTGGATTCTTAATCACTTTGTAGCCTTTAAGAGGGGATACACTTTAATTATGCCAAGACATACCACTACGCATGTCACCTTCATTAGTCATGTCAACCTCAAACAAGGGATTATCCTTAAAAACAGAGTCCTCCTCCAAATTTTTATGAGAAGAACAAGGAATGGAATCATAAGTCAAGGATTCATCATTTAGGTGCAATGACTTCAAATGACTATCTACATGACCAACTATATCAATGTCATCACTAAATTGAGCTTCCTTAAGTTCAATACAAAACTCCTTATTTAGTGGGTCATCATTACATACAAGATGATCAACATCAATATCACTTGCTAATGAACCATCATTCAAAGCACATGTATCAACACTAGGTGGACACAAATTGATCTTACTAGAAGAATCAATTTGGTCATCAATAGGATCAACTAGTGTATCCACATTCTCAATATGCATATTATCAAAATATGGCAAAGAATCCCATAACAATGTACTATCATTCAAGGAAAAACTGTCAACACTAGGTGGACACAAATTGATGGTATAAGAAGAATTAATTTGGTCATCAATAGGATCAACTAGTGTATGAACACTCTCAACAAATACATCATCACTATGTGGCAAAGAATCATTAAGCTCACATCAAAACAAGTTATCACTTACACTCAATTGGCTACTAGCCACAAAATAATCTTTTACTTTCAACAAAGTGTAAGGTTTAGCTTTGTCACCTTGTAGATCGTGGGAATGATTGTCTTAACCTTGATTTTCAACATTGGAACACAAATATTATTTTGGGAAGCTTTTTAGTATCTCATGATTCTTCATTGATCTAGGTGCGTCACTAGGCTTGATTCCAAGGATAACTACACAAGAATTAAGACAACTAGAAAAGAAAGATAGGTTACAAAAGTTAGTATAAGGCTGTGACAATCCTCTCACATCACTCCTCATAACCTCTCCTTTTCTCACTCTAGAGTTGTCATATATCATACCCTTACTCCTCTCAATCTTTTTTCTCTCAATTTTATTAGAGTTAGGACAAGTGCACAGAATTCCTTGGGAAGGGTTTGGAGAACCCTTCACCTCTAACTTCCACTTTGGGTTGCTAGGAGTAACCTTCATTTCTTTCATTGGATCCTGCTCAATCACATTTCCACAAGGAGTAGCTTGCTTTGATTTTGAAACCTTGGCTTTAAGTTTGGAGACCATTTGGGAGATCTTGTCAAGTTTTTTTTTTTCATGGAAGAAAACAATTCATTTTTCCTCAAAGTACTAGGATCCTCAATTAGTAATGATTCACTTGTAACTTTTGTTTCAAGAATCCACCTCTCTCGATCATACACAACTTTAAACAATGAATTCCATCTACTTCTATGGCTCATTGTTCCTACTACCCTTAATCCAACATCATTACCATATAGAGAACTAGTCACATTGGAATGAGGATAAGAAGCGCAGTTTCTTGTAACATAAGAAAGTAAAGAATATTCTTCGACTATGGTCCATATGATATCTTCAAATTGGTTCCACCCACACATCTATACCCCACTTGACTAGGATAGGAAGTCGAACAAGATAAGAAAGATAATTCATACTCACAACTTCCCCTTCTATCACAATCCTCCTCAAAGGATTCACAAGACATATAGGAGAAAGCATCGTACCTCACATTATCTTCATCACCATGTCGATCATAATCTCTTGGACCATCATATCCTTCATAGGATTCACCATTGTACTCATGAGCTTCATTACTTAGCTCACAAGTACTCAAAGAACCCTCATATGGCTCATCATCACTATACTCATAGCTTATGTCGCTACAAGCATAGTCACTAATATCATCTACATAATAATCCGAAGCTATGGATGACATTCTCCCTTATATCACCTTTTGTACCTAAAAAACTAGCAAACAAGTTAGTAATAAAAGCCTCACGTCACTCGTATATAAACTCTTGTCTCACCTTCTACGACTTCTTTCCCAAATTGATAGCGTTACTAGCTTTGCTTAATCAATTCAAGGTTATCTATGCTTGTGGAGAAATGGATCCTTGTGACTCTTGAAAGAAGGACGACTTAATTAAAAACTAACCTACTTGAATTAAGTATATTAATAATGAAATAAAATGAGAAAAGCACACAAAGAAAAGCACAAGAAAAAAAATCGGGCTCTAAGAACTTGATAATATTTAGTAGGGTAATCTACAAATTATAATCAAGTAATGAAGCTAAAGAAAAGGAAAAATTAATAAAAAGAAACCAATTTATCAAGATTTAAAATAAAAAAATTAATGAAGAAATTGGGTTGCAATCCATGAGAAAATGATTCAAAAAGGTGCAGAAAAAACCTGAAAAAAGAGCTGAAAATTTGTCCCAAAAGGACACTTGAGGAATCTTCCATGAAATTGTACCCTTGTACTTCCTTCCTTTTCTTTTTCCCCTTTTGGAATATTTCCTTTTATACTACTCTCAAACACTTTCTTTTTCTCTTTCTTTTGGATCTAAATACCTTTTTGAATATTCTTCTTCTCAAAGATATGAAGATACTTTAAGAACACCAAGAACAAATATGAAGATCCAAAATTCACAACTCCCTCGATTTAACTCAGAATTGTACAAAATTCAAAACCCAAGCTCCCTTTGCTATGGAGAAAAAACTCCAATAACTTTGAAGACTTGATTTCAAGCCAATAATTTTAGATTTGGAAATACATTTTAACTTTTCTTCAAGTCATGAAGAACATCATGAACATGAAGAACACCCAAAATCAAACTCAACGGATTTTTACTCTGTTTTAGCCCAAATTTTAGATCCAAGATCTAAATGATTATGAGAAAAAAATTAAATACAAATCAATGCCCAATTTAGCTGGAATCTAAGAACCCACTTATTATTCGCAAAAAAATCGTTAAAACTCCAATAATGGTAAAATCTTTAAATCAACTCTGAATCAAACTATATCCGAGATTCTTAATCCAAATAGCATGGAGAACAAACCCTAATAACTTTAAACCTTAGATTTCCACCCAAAAGCTTCAGATCTGAAAACCCACTTTAAATCTTCAACTCAACAATGGTGGAAGGCTCAAAACAACCCAGAATGACTCAAAACTCAAGATCTAGTCTATATTTATACTAGAGAATGTAAGTCTAGTATTAGAAACCACAAACAAGACACAAATCAAAAAAAAAATTGAAATTTTCCAAAAAATATTTTTCACTATTTTTTTGAATTTTTCAGATTAATGAACCTAGGATTGAGATCCATAGAAGCGAATCCCTAGACTAAGATCTGATACCAAGATGATAATGATCCTAATTGAGGTGACTAAAATTGATATCGAAAATGCAGAATTAAACAATAAAATTAAGGGATAGTTAAGCAATAAGAAATGAGAAGTGAAGAAAGAAAGGCTTAATTAAACAACAATTAAACCAAGGGAGAAAAAGAACTCCATTAAATAAACAAGAAACCAAATTGAATCCATAATATAATAACTTAATGATTAATCAAGCGACGAAGATAACACAAGCAATTCAAGAATCCACCCTAATAACTCGACCTAAGCTAACAATTAGAATTGAACCTAATCACTACCCTAACATAGAGTAACAAAATATCAAGTCTATTCAAGATAATTCAATCATCAAAAATCTAAGCAAGAAAATAACTAAGACCACTATTTATAGTTATTGGCTTTTTACTAATAGCCTATTATAAAAATAGCCCAAAAGTTGCTACTTTAGGAAATAACCCACAAAGCCACTTCTTGATTGCCCAAAAGGCATCTTGATCACTCATGGACTTGTGTATTTATTGATTCATGCCTTCCTTCGGGCTCCAAGCTATCATTTATAAATGGAAGCCCCTCCTAATGTGCTCTAAGCTAACCGTGCTAGTATCATAGGTTGACTAGGTGTACTCACTACCTATCAGTTTAGTTTTCCTTTCAGATCAGAGGGGTTGACTAAGGTGTATATTTGAGGGATGGTCCATTTCCATAGGGTGTAAGTTTATAAAACCTTTAACTTTGGTTTTTAGCTCACGTCGGGTTTCTAGAAGTCTATTTAGAGGGAGATGGGTATTTGAGTTGAGCTTAGCATTGCTTTTTATCTATAGATCGATGTTCCTTTAGGGTGGGTCATTCAATTTTGAGAGGACATACTTTGAGGCAGTGTTAATAATTATAAGGGTCATTGGGACCATTTTCTAGCTTTGGTAGAGCTCGCATCTATAGTCATTAACATTCGAGTATTCTGGTGGATCCTTTAGAGTCATTGTTAATATGCTAGGCAATACAAATCTTTGGTGGGGTGGTTTCTTGCTTTCTTGGTTAGGTTGTTAAACACTAAGTTATCGATCAATTTGATAGATAATTTTGAGATGATTTTGGAGGTCTGTGTGACTCAGAGCTGGCAAAAGAGTTATGTTGACCTGTGGAGGTGAGCCTTAGAGCTTTGGGGTTGGGATTTGGTATTTAAGTTAGCTTGCCTACATCCTTGTCATGAATTCACTCAGTATTGATTGTATATGTGTGGTGTCAATATATTTTGTATGAGTGTCATGTTCATCAGTAGGATTTGGTTTAGTTAGATTGGAGATAGCACTCGAGGAAGAGTTGGTTGTTATTTTAGGCGGATGAGTAAGGAAGTTGAAATCAAAGGGATCATTGTGGTCAAACTTCTGTGGTGACATTTTCTTGTTAGGAAGGATGTTAGGGGAGCCTAGTAGGGTATGTAGACCTAGTACTCCCATAATTTTGACTTTTGAGGATGAAATTCTTTTTTGTTGTGGATGTTGTAATGACCCTCTAGGTCATTTTCTGAATTTTGTGTATTTTTTGAATTTTGAGTTTTATTTTAGATGCCATAGGTCATTTATGACTTGTTGGGACTGGTGGTTTAGTTCTCAAGCAGTTTATTTGAGTTTTAAGCCAATTTTCCTATTTTGAAGCTTTTGAAATTGACAAAATTGACTTCGGTTAAAATTTCTAGTAAATAGCCATGGATGAGGATTCTGATAGTTTAGTTAGCTCCAAAACATGGATTTTACGCTAGGGAAACCTTTGATTTGGGTCTAAGTCTTTTGGACTCATTTTGGGATCTTAGGTGGAGTTTTGTTAGATTTGAAAGAATGGCCGTGAGGCCCATATTTCATCTAAACAACCTCTATTGGGAATTTTTTCAATTCTATTAAGTTTTGAATAACATTTCTAGTAGGGTAGCATACTTGGTTTGCATTCATGGGGTTTCAAATGAATCTCAAGGACCTGTTTGGAGAATTTTGAAATATGGCAATGTTGCTGGTGCACAACACCTGGTGCAACCAAATATCCTTCATCGCTATATTGATGAGGACCTTCATAATCGCGAGGCTCAAGGGAGATTATTCATCATGATCGATACTGCGATAAGGGAACCAGTGGGTTCGAGTTAGGTTGTTCATCACAATCGTGAGGCTAGCTGTCAGGATCATGATGGTGTGACTTAGTGGGGTCCCGTGATCAATATAAGTCTCCACAATTATGATGAGGAACCCCTGGCAGTATATATTCTCCTCTTTCAGAATTTTAAATAACTTTACAAGTTATTTTCTCCAATGTTGAGCTTTGGAAGCTTGGGATTAAAGGGATATAAGTGGATTAAGTTGAGGTACATTATTGCTACCTCCATAGAGTAATTCCCCACTTTTAATTTGTCCAAATTCGCCCTAAATTACGTTAAATTCCTTGTTTAAACTCTTGTTTTCTTTAACCTTTTAAGGATTTTTTGAGCCTAAATTTTGGCTTCAATCTCGCTCAATTTTTGAGTATATGATTCTTGACCTACGAGGAACATAATTGGGTGTTCAATTTAAGAATTCCATATACGGGCCCCATGACTTAATAATTGACCCAATTTTTAGCTCAGAGTGTTAAATTCTAATATGGGTATTGTTTTAATCATATTGATGGATAGATTATGATTGTAATAGCACGATGTCCTTCAAAGGTTGAGTAGAGGGGACGAGTAGCTTGTGGATGGTCCAAGGCTATTACTCAGCTTTGAGTAGATTATGGTTTACTTTATTATAGACTTTGCTCTACGAGATTATGTATGGTTAAATTGCATGCACGGTAGGGGTTTATAAGAAAAACTTACGACTATTATATCATTTCCGTCGTTCTTGGCATTCTTTGGAGAATTCCAGAGTAGAATATTAACATGAGCAATAGTTTAGAATTTTTTTTTGTAGTGTTATGTTAGTACCTTTCTTACTACTGATCGACAACTTTCTAAGACTAAAATAATCACCTTTGCTGCTTGTTTTGGGAATTTATAAAGGATTTGTATCTCTTTTAATCACTGATTTCTTTTTCTATTTTCAAAAGAATTGTCTTGAATTCCACTCACTAATTTTGGCTGTGAAATAGAACTTGGAGAAACTTTATATATACATTAGTTTTCAAAAGGCAAAAATGAATCATCTTACTCGGTTTAATTTTGGGAACTTATTATACTTAATCTTACTTATGGATCGAGTCCAGAAGGGATTTATTACTGATTATCACTTGGAAGTCTCTTTTCGGGATGGGGCACGTATACGAATATCCCAAAACCCTCATAGGACCCTCCTACGCTAGCCATAGATGTTGGAGGAAGGATATTATGGGTCGGTCCTTCCTTTATGAGCCTTAAGTGTTGGACAAGGAGTATACATTATTGTTGGGCATGGCATTCATCTCATATTTCATCACTTGGTTTCCGCTGCACTTATCTATTCATATGCAGTGCCAGTCGTCAGTATGTTGTTGTTTGTACTTGTTGTGCTTATGAGGGCCGGTTGGGTTATTGTATGTTGCTTGTACCTCCTGGGCTTATGGTTGATTATTACTACATCGCTTGTGATAAGATAGTTTATAAATGATTTACTTGCAGCCTAGTTATGCCTTGTGGACTTTCTTTATAGCATTTCCATATCTTGTGTTAGATTATGCTTTTGTTTATTGATAACAACCAGACTATGAAAGATGAAACAAACACAAAAATTAGAAGAAATGATAGAATCAAATTGCGGAAAAATAAAGGATAGAGATAGAGATAGATAATAAGACACAAAAAGAGAAAATCAATGAAACCAAAGGGTATATTAAACCATAAAACCTCAAAAGATTGAACCTACAAGAAGCACCCTATTCCTATGAAGACCTTCAGGGAATCATAATGCCCTCGCAACCCTCGTTTCTAAGTAATAATCAACATTGGCTTTTCCAAACACTCACACTCTTTCAAGAGTTTTATAATTTTAATATTTATCAAAACCTAAGGAAAATGAATGAGAATTATACTATTTTTAGACATGGGCTATTTATTACAAATATGGTCCCAAAAGTGACCCATTTTTATCAAAGGGAGAAATCTGGCCATATAGGCCTATATGCCCACGCAGGTGCCCACATGATGGTGTAGGTCAGGGGTGCAAATGCCACCTGCTGGAATAGTTGAGGGGGGTAGATGCCACCTACGGACGTAGGTGAGCTTGTATGTGGCTCTAGAATGTCTTTTAGCTCCTCTTGACTCTCCAACGAATATGGGATATTGCTCTGCTTGGTGCTCAAAATGGACCCTCAACTCACTTCCTTGTGACCTTAAGATATTTTTGGCTTGGATCCCTTGTTGTCGCCCTTGAAATATTAGCCAACAAAGGTTGACGCCGATTTAGCTTGTATCATCTTCCCGTTCTTGAAAAGGATTAGACCTCGAATCCAAACCTCATAAGACCAAAGGGAAAATAAGAAACAAAAATATCCTCTAGGCATGAGGGTTAATGTTAGCAAATTCAAT
Organism: Capsicum rhomboideum; assembly: GCA_031232105.1. Classification (NCBI taxonomy): domain Eukaryota; kingdom Viridiplantae; phylum Streptophyta; class Magnoliopsida; order Solanales; family Solanaceae; genus Capsicum; species Capsicum rhomboideum. The sequence continues at coordinate 61,435,089 of CP124710.1, read as the reverse complement.
CATAGCACCATGCCAAGGTTGCACAAACTTAAGATATAACCAAGAATCCTTTGTGCTTGACATGAAAAGTCCATTGAAAAGGATCTTACCTTTAAATAAAGCAATTTCAAAACTAGCATGGAAATCACCATAAGCAAAGAGGTAGTAGAGAAAGGAATCAAGCATAAAAGTCCCATCAAAGGTTTTCCTATCTACAAGAATGCCATTAGGCTCAAGAGATTTACCAAATAAAGCACTCAAGGATGGAGTCAAAGTATATAAGCACACAATACTCTTCCCTTCATTATCATGAATAACATCCTATGCAAAATGGTAATAAAGAAAGGTATCACATTAATGGAATTCATCCAAGGTGTTTTCAAGACAAGACTCACTCTCTGACCTACAAGTAATAAAACCTTGGTCAAGAATAAAAACACACAATGGTGAATTCTCTTGGATCTTATCATTGCTCCCTTTCTTTTAAGAACATTCATCTTTGTTGGAGATACTTCCCTTACACAACTTTGGTCCCTCAAGTAGATTAGAAATCCTCAAGAAAAACTCTCTGTCATGGGGAATAGTACCAATAATTCCAACTAAACTTGATTGTCATCTTGACCAAGCACCAAGTAGGGTGTATGAAAAGCACCATCTTTCAAATTGTCACTGGGGTCAAATGGAAGAAGTATCCATGAACTTGGGTCCATGCAATACCCATTTTCCTCAAGGGTGCCACTATCACCAAAAGACATACTCTCTATACGACCATAGGTAATATCAAAAATAAAGAGAGAGTATAGAAATGTGTCATGCAAATTAAATTCAACTAAGGTGTCCTCATGCATATACTCCATTATTAGATTAAAGTAACCACCAATATTATTCTCAATAATGGGAGAACACAAATAAGAAGAAGAAGAAGCAATTTCGAAGCAACTAACACCTTATTTTTCAAGAGAAGAATCCTCATTTTGACACAAACCACCACTAATATCAAGGAGATCATGACACATGTCACCGCAATAATCAACATATTAATCAAACAAAGGTGGGGTGTCATACAAAGGATCACATTCAAAAACATTTTCATAGGAAGAATCACTAGTTGGGTTTCTCAAATATTCAAGCAAATCAAAGCTATCTTCACCCTATTGATAATTCTCTTTCAAAAGTGAGAGATCACTATCAAAAATGGGATAGTTAGCACAATCTTCACTTAATCCTATATTTTTAATAGATTTCAAGAAATAGGATAATGTATGAATCTTAAGCATACCATCCTTCTTTTAAAGCACATCATAAGGCACTCTACTAGGTGGTAAATTAGAAATGATCCCACAATTATCAACTAAGACATTTTTCTTTGAGAGAGGATCATAATTCGAAGGTGGGGAATTAAAGTATATAAGTTCACTCTCAAAAATATACATGTCACTCCTCAAGACATTTTTATCCACATGATATCTATGAGCAAGGCTAGTAATAGGATAATCATCACATGATATGCTCAAAGAATCATTTCTATTCACTTGATCAACTCTATCAACATCATCACTAAGTTGAGGCTCATCAAGCATACCACAAATATGCTCAACTAGTGAATTTTATTCATAATTAAGTTGATTAACATAATTTCCCTTAGTCATGTCATCACCCAAAAAAGGATTATCCTCAAGATCACATTCCACATCAAGGTTCTCATGATAAGAACATGGAATGGATTCAACATCTAAGGAATTACCACCTCTAAGTAAGAATCCTACATGACTATCCACAAGATCAACTTTATTTTTTTAAGCACTAAGTTGAGGTTCATTAAGAACATCACACAATTCCTCACATAGCAGATTAACGACCCACATAAGTTGATAAATGCACACACCTTGACCAGTTGTGGGAAATTCATATGCCAACATAGACTCACGTTGATTTCCATAAGGGTTAACTACTGTGTGAATACTCTTATCACATGACAATGTATCCTTATTCAAGCTATAAGTGTCAACACTAGGTGGACATAAATTTATCTTAGTAGAAGAGTCAATTCGGTCATCTATAGGATCAACTAGTGTGTGCAAACTCACAATAAGAACATGGTCATCATACAACCTAAAGATATCAAGAGTATCACAAAGGGAAGACTCATTGGGCTCTACATTAGCCAAGCCACCATTTACATTTACTTGGCTACTAGCCATATCATGAAATTTCAAGCTCAAAGAAGTTCAAGAGTTAGCAATGTTACATAGTAGCTCATAAAAGTTATGGTATTCACCTTGGGTTTTAACATGGGAGCATTGTCACGCCTCAAATCCTATTGGGGCGGACAGGCACCCGTAGCCATAAAGGCCCGAGAGCACCAAGCCATAACCTTGTACTTACCATGCATTGCCATGAACGTTTAAAGATGCTGTCAAATATGGATATTAAGCTTTAATGAAAATAAACCACGTAGTCAAGCCCAAAACTATATATACATGACTTGGCCGTTGGGGCCACAATTACTAGAAGACAAGGTACAACAACGCTTTACTTTACCGTCTACAAAGCTTGTAAAAGAGATATAAACTTAGTTAAGGTCAGTAAAAGCCCCCGCCTTACAATTAGCTACTATACAATACCAAAACATAAATAAGAGACTCAAAAAGCCCTGAATCTACTTGGAGCTCACCAATAGCTATTGGATATCCTGTACTTTTACTGGAGGGGTCTACTAGCTGAAGTACTTGTGCCTGGAACATGAAATACAGGTTCCCCCATGAGGGACATTAGTACAAAAGAATGTACCGAATATGTACGGCAAAGAGTAACTAATATGTAAAGTGAGAGCTCAAGTGAAATCAGAACAAGTGTAAACTATAACAGACCACCTTTACCTGTATCCGTGGAATCATGTATATTACATTTGTTTCTTCACTTTTTCATTCTTACTTTATAATCTTTGTAAGCTATGTGATACATATAATCAACTGAGCAGTGGTAAATACACAAGTTAGGATCGGCCCATGCTAGGCTTAAACCCCTAAGCTATCACATATATATAAATTAATTGGGATCGGCCCATGCTAGGCTTTTTCCCTTGAGCTGCCACTCGTGCATAACCAGATTTGCATTTCTTAGTATATTACCATTTAGATTGTTACTTTGGTGGTCATGAAATTATTGAACTTTGGGACAGTAGTGCACCAGTAAGAGATATGTGAATAAAACTCGATGTAGTAACAATGAGGTAGGGAGAAATTTGCACACAAATGAAATGCTTAGGAGCTGAAATAACATATAAATTTTATTTAACTAAAAGGAAAACTCCTGAACTTGCTAGTGAAAGTAGATGTGCAGACTTAATAATAGGCACATATTGAAGTACTTTAACATATTAGGGAGTGGGAACAAGGTTGTTAGCTAAATGGGAGATCGCACGCTGCCACTCTGTAGTATTTACTAGAGGAGAACTTTGGAAGCTTATGTTGTAACACAAGTCTTAGATTTCATGCCAAAGAATAGGAAATAGAGTAGCCTTACATACCTTGTTTTATAACTCTGATATTGCCCTGAATTAACCTCTTTCCTTTTAGATTTCTTAGCTACAATGAAGTATGTGGTAAAACTAGTATTAGTAATTAATTATCAAATTTGGGTTGTTCAACTTCACTCAAAACAGTAGCCGGGTATCACGCCCATAATTCATCGAATCAAGGGTGTTTGTTCAACCCATTATCCTCTAATTACATTTGTACAACACACGAATTCATATAAGATCCCCAGAGACTCCTTTGGGTTCATAAAATGTACAAAACAGTCCATAAAGTATGATAGGCCGCAAGATTACACAACATCTAATTAAGTGGTGTATCATTACACCCTCCTTTTATATGTCAATACCAACAACTCATATCCCTTTTTAAGATCAACCAAGCTGTCCCCAAATATAGATATAAAACAGCCCCTAAAATAATTCCAAAATCCTTTATTATAGCAACCCAATTTTGAAATCATTATCCTTTGCACTCTTAATAGTAATATATACACAATTTTCCACCAAAACATGTATATAGAAAGGGCAAAAATGGCCAGTAGCTTTACCTTAATTTCTGGAATTTATCCACTAGATTTCCACTTCTTTCAAGAGCTTGAATTATCCTTCAAAGTAAACCAACAAGAGAATAAGGCCTCTTAATAACCAAGGGATATGGGGCAGCTAACATGAAGAAAAGGCAGCCCCATACTTTTAAGCATAACTAACACGATTTCCTAGTTTTCGATAGAAGAGTCAAGCTAAATCCATAAGTATTTTCACTTACCTTAGCTAGCAATGGTGAGGGTTCCTTCAACAACCCTAGGAGGAATATAGGGGTTGTTGTTTTAAGCCTTGAGAGAAAAGTGAGAAAGCTGAAGTTAAAAGGCTGGAATTTGTATTAAAAATGAGTAAAAAGACCAGCTATATTGGTCTTATATTGATCCCTCTAGAACCTTCTCTTTTAACTCAATATTCCGCAACAAATTGGTCCAAGTAGCTGATGCACCTATTTAAGGGTTCAAGCTGCCCAAAAGGTCAAAGTAGGTGATACACCTACTTGCTTTATCAATGTCTAAAATGGACTTTCAACTCATTGGGCTTTGGGGAAGATATTAGGTGTTGGGCTGCCCATTCTCCTCTCCTTTTATTTTACTTAGTTTGGACCTTAAAAGAGCCCATTAATATAGGCGTTAATCTGATCCATTAGCTTAAGTAGGTAATACAACTCTTTTGCACATTTAACTTGGCCCAAATCTGATCCATAGCCTTAGGTCTATTAACTTGGTCCATATAGCTCAAGTAGGTGATTCACCTACTAGCTTAATTAAGTCAAGCAAGCACCTCAATAGTTAATTTTATTTTTAGTTCTTAATACCTTTAATTTAACTTACAGCTTATGTACACTTGGTCACTTTAAACTTTAGATTCAAATACCTGCTCATGATCCCAAGTTTAAATAGTTGCATCGATTTAAGCAAAACAAACAAAGTGGACTGCTCAACACCTTTTAATCATAAACAACATGATATCCATACCCTCTTGTGCATATAATATAGTAATCTACAAGAGTAAATACTTACCAAGGCTTGCAAGTGGAAGATTTACCCAAAACTCCTTGAAGCAAATTAGGGTTGCTAGGGTTTGAGAGAGGAGAAGATATTTTGATAAAAATTTGATTTTGGCAAGTGAGATATGGTGAATTTAAGTGATTTTTCAACCTTATATAGGCCCTCTAATCATCCCCTCTCATGGTCCACCCTTAGCCACACTTTTTGACCAAAAATATCTAAGTTGACTTGGCCTATTTATACATGGATCATCCTTCTTTTGGGCCCATGTATATTTCTTTTATTTGGGGCCTCACTTAAGGCCATAAACCTTATGTTAATTCAGCCCCAACACATTTAATGGATAATATACCCAACTCTAGGGTTTTCGATTTCTAAACCAATAATATGTTTATGAACTCGAAAACAATAGGACATGTCTCTCAAAATGATGTACTAGCTCTCTTTTGCACATAGGGAAATGCAGGGGTATTTATAAATACAAGGTTAATCCTTTTCGAATCAAAATAGAGCAACAGTGGCGATAAGGTTCCGCGGTGCCGTGACTTGGTGTCGTGGACCAAGTATCATCACGTGGATAGATGTCGTGGAAATAAGACAACATTACAAAGTCTCTAAAGTTCAGTCACGGCACCCACTCACGTCACGTGAGTAGAGTCACACCACGTAGAAGCCCTGTCGTGGAAATCAGGCCTTTTGGCCAACCGCAAAAGTTGATCCACGACAGCCTCCCACGTCACATGGGTGGACTCACGACACGTGAGTCCCTGCTGTGGGTCACTCATGTGACTTGGTTCTTTTCTTCTTCACACGCTCCTTTCCAGTACATGCTTCTTCACTTTTCCTCCACTTAGTCTCATACCCAAGTTATTGCATATTTTCATGTGACCATAACACCTCAGGTGTTACATTCTCCCCCCTTAGGAACATTCGTCCTCAAATGTTAATAACAGTTTCCAAGCTACACAAGTTCAAGTCTAAGTTCATTTATCACATACACATACACATAATACTTATATGTACTTACTTGTTATTTCTCCAATCCCGCATCTTGAACTTTCTCTTCCGTTTGAAATAAATGCGGGTACTTCGTCTTCATCATTTCCTCAATTTCCCATGTGATTTCTTCTACTTGCTGATTTTTCCAAAGCACTTTGATCGAAGCTACTTCTTTATTTCTTAACCTCTTAACTTGTCCATCCAGAATAGCAATAGGTACTTCTTCATAGGTGAGATCTTCTGTCACTTGTACATCTTCAATGGGAGCAATATAAGATGGATTGCCTATGCACTTTCGAAGCATTGACACATGAAACACTGGATGAACTGTGGAGAGTTCTCGGGGTAATTCTAATTCATACGCAACTTGACCAAATCTTCAAAAAATCTTATATGGCCCTATATAGCGTGGACTCAGCTTTTCCTTTTTCCCAAATCTCATTACCCCTTTCATTGGTGACACTTTCAAGAATACCCAATCACCTATGGCAAATTCTAGTCCCCTTCTTCTAACATCGGCATATGACTTGTGTTGACTTTGGGCCATTTGTAGCCGTAGTTGTATCACCTTAACCTTCTCCATAGCTTGATGAACAAGATCTGGCCCAAATAAGGCAGTTTCACCCGCTTCAAACCATCCAATCGGTGATCTAAACTTTCTCCCATATAATGCTTGGTAAGGCGCCATTTTGATACTTGAATGATAGCTATTATTGTAGGCAAATTCAATAAGAGATAAATGATCATCCCAATTACCTTTAAATTCCAATGTGCAAGCTCATAGCATATCTTCAAGTGATTGTATAGTACGTTCTGCTTTTCCATCTGTTTGAGGATGAAAAGTCGTACTTAAACTCACTTGGGTTCCCAAACTCTTCTAAAAAGATTTCCAAACCCTGTCCGATATAATAGAAATTGGAATTCCATGCAATCGAATTATCTCTTTAATATACAATCTCGCATACTCTTCAGCTGTGTAAGTAGTCTTAACCAGTAGGAAGTGTGCTGATTTGGTAAGTCTGTCAACTATCACCCAAATGGAATCAAATTTCCGAAGTGTACGAGGAAAACCTGTGATGAAATCCATGTTGATCATGTCCCACTTCTAGATTGGAAGATTATACATTGCATATAACCTCCAGGCTTCTGATTCTCTACTTTTACTTGTTGACATTTTGGACATTGGGCTATGAATTCTGCAATGTTCTTCTTCATGTTACCCCACCAATACATTTCTTTCAAATCATGATACATTTTGGTGGCTCCCGGATGAATAGAATACCATGAATGATGTGCCTCTGTCATAATCCATCTTCTTAGCTCATCTACATCGGTACACACAATCTACTTTGGCACTGAAGCACTCCCTCTTGCGTAAGATCAAATACCTTTGTCAAAACTTGTTGTACATTCTCCTTCAGCTGCAGTAAAATAGGATTCGCATACTGTTTTTCCTTCACTTCAACTACTAATGAAGATTCTGCTGATTTTGCACTATAATTCCTTCATTTGGAGTTTCAAGAAGGCGAACTCCCAAGATGGCTAGTTGATGTAGATCCTTGACTATACCTTGCTTTTCTGTGCACTGGCCATTAGTGCTTCCTATTGTTTTGCGGCTTAATGCATCGGCTACCACATTTGCTTTTCCTGAATGGTATAAGATATCAATATCATAATCTTTTAGTAGTTCCAACCACCTCCGTTGCCTCAAATTTAAGTCCTTCTGCTTGAAAATATACTGTAAACTCTTATGATCGGTATATATGTCAACGTGAACCCCATACAAGTAGTGGCGGCATATTTTTAAAGCAAATATCACAGCTGCTAGATCAAGATCATGTGTCGGATAATTTCTCTCATGTGGCCACAACTGTATTGAGGCATAATCTATTACATTACCATGCTGCATTAATACGCATCCTAAGCCAACTCCTGAAGCATCACAATATACCGCATACCCTTTTGTGCCTTTCGAAAGTACCAATACGGGTGTAGAAGTCAATTTATCCTTCAGCTCTTGGAAACTCTTCTCGCATGCATCATTCCACTGAAACTTGGTTGCCTTGTGTGTTAGCTTTGTTAAAGGTGCAGTAATAGAAGAAAATCCTTCAATAAACCATCGATAATAACCTGCCAACCCGAGAAAACTACGAATCTTTGTAGGTGTTGTAGGTCTTAGACAATTCTTCACAGCTTCTATCTTTTGAGTATCAACCCTTATTCCTTCATCCGACACAATATGACCCAAGAATGCTACAGATTTTAGCCAAAATTCACATTTAGAGAACTTTGCATATAACTTACGATCACGAAGAATCTGTAACACCTGTCGTAAGTGATTAGCATGGTCTTCTTTTGATCTTGAATAAACCAAAATATCATCTATAAACATTGTCATGAGCACATCTAAGAATGGCTTGAACACCCTATTCATCAAATCCATAAAAACTGCTGGTGCATTTGTTATCCCAAATGACATAACTAAAAACTCATAATGACCATACCGTGTTCGGAAAGCTATCTAGGGTATATCTTTTTCTCTAACCCTTACTTGATGATAACCCGATCTCAAGTCAATCTTTGAGAAGCATTTGGCACCCTGTAATTGATCAAACAAATCATCATTTCTAGGGAGGGGATATTTGTTCTTGACTGTTACCTTATTCAGTTGACGATAATCAATACACATTCTCAAAGGGCCATCTTTCTTGCGTACAAATAACACTGGTGCACCCCACGGGGACATACTAGGCCTTATGATCCCTCGTCCAGCAAGTCTTTTAATTGCTCCTACAATTCCCGTAACTCTGTCGGGCCATTCTATATGGAGGAATAGAGATAGGCTGAGTACCTGGAATCACATCAATACCAAACTCTACTTCCCGTTCTGGAGGCAAACCTAGAAGATCTTCAGGAAATACATCAAGGAATTCATTTACCACCAGAACTGATTGAAGAGTTGGTGGCTTCACATCGGTATCTTGCACTCTTACTAGATGGCATATGTACCCCTTGGATATCATTTTCTTTGCCTTAAGATAAGAAATAAATTTACCTCTCAGTGCTCCAACATTACCTCTCCATTCAAGGACGGTCTTTTGTGGAAAATGGAAATGTACCGTCTTAGCTCATCAATCTATCGTGGCATAACAAGAAGCCAACAAATCCATACCCATTATAACATCAAAATCTACCATTTCCAACTCAATAAGATCAGCCAACGTATAATGATCACAAACAGTTACTATACAATTACGATAGACTCTTTTAGCTACAATAGATTCACTAACTGATGTAGATACTTCAAATGGCTTGACTAGTAATTCTGGTGTTCTTTTGAATTTTTCAGCAATTAATGGAGTGACATATGATAGGGTAGAGCCCGAATCAATCAATGCATATACATTATATGAAAAGACGGATAATGTACCTATAACTGCATCAGGAGAAGCCTCCAAATTCTGTCGATCTGCTAAAGCATAGGTACGGTTCTGGACTTACTAGAATTAGCTGCTCCTTGAACACCTCTACCACGACCAGTAGGCTATACACCCGACGATGATGATGCAATGGCTGATCAAGTAAGTCGCGCCATACTACTCGTGCCCGTTTGTAGGCATTCTCTCATCATGTGCCCCGACATACCACACCAAAAACAAACATTCGTCCTAAACCAGCATGCACCTAAATGAAATTTTCCACCCCGTCATACACATCTTGAAACAATAATTCCCTCTACTTCTATGGATCATTGATCCTCCGTTATATCACCTTTTGTACCTATAAAACTAGAAAACAAGTTAGTAATAAAATTTAGTAATAAAAGTCTCACATCTCTTGTATATAAACTCTCAACTCACCTTCTACGGCTTCTTTCAAAATTGATAATGTTACTAGCTCTGCTCGATCAATTCAAGGTTATCTATCCTTGTGAAAGAATGGATCCTTATGACTCTTGAAAGAATAACGACTTAATTAAAACTAACGGACTTGAATTAAGAAAATTAACAATGAAATAAAATGAGAAAAGCACACAAAGAAAAGCACAAGAAAAAAAATCAGACTCAAAAACCTTGATAATATTTAGTAGGGTAATCTACTAATTAAAATCAAGTTATGAACCAAAAAGAAGGTAGATTTAATGAAAAAGAAACAAATTTACCAAGATTTGGACTTGAAAAAAAATATTTAGGAAGAAGTTCGGTCGAAATTCATGGAGTAAAGCTTGAAAAATGCTTCAAAATTAAAGCTAACGGCTTGGGCGAAAACTAAAGAGGAGACCATTTGAGGCACTGGAGCTATACATCTGGGGCAGAAGCTGACAAGGAATCAGCTCCAGATGCATGAGCTGGCAGTTGGTACAGAAGCCACCCTCTAAATGGCTCACTGACACAGATCAGGCTGCATTGGTGTTGCATTGTACACGTGGGTCAGCTGGCAGCATCTTACTAGGTGTGAAAATGAGCTGGAAAATTCCTTTTTTGCCTCAATTTTTAGATTCTTTTATGTACTCTTTTGGGCCCACAAACACCTTTAACACTTTCTCTTTCTTTTCTTTTTGGATCAAACCTAACCTTTTGAATGTTCTTCAATAAGCTATGAACACCACGATGGACACTATGAATATTCAAAAATTCAACCTCAATCAAACGAGCTCTGATTGACACAAAATTTAAAACATGAGCTCCTTACAATACCACGAACAAACCCTAATAATTTTAAGCTCCAATTCCAACCAATTGCTCCTTGAAATTAGACCCACCTGCAATTTCTTCAAACCATTAAGAACACCATGAACATGATGAACTTTAAAATTGACCCTAGTGAAATTTAACTTGATTTGCCTTCAAATTTTAGATTCAAGCTCCAATTGACTAGGGAAACAAACCCCAATACAATTGAAACTCTAATTTTGCATCAACCAACAAACCCACTTAACCATTTTCAAGCTTGTTTGACCTTCAACAATGGTGAAATTTCAAAACAACTCCAAATCAACCCAAATTTAAGATCTAGACCCCTCAATACTAGAGAAACATGAATATAGTGTTGGAAATTCAAATAAAAACATAAACCAAACAATTTTTTTGATTTCCAAATTTTTGACCCAAAATATTTTTGATATAATTTTCAGATTTATGAACCTAGGATTAAGAATTATTGGAACAACTCTTTAACCTAAGCTCTGATACTAAAATAATAATGATCTTAATTGGACAACTAGAATCAATATCAAACATGTGAAATTAAACAACATAAATTGAAGATAAAGGGATAGATTAGAAAAAGGAATGAGAATAGAAGAAAGAAAGGCCTAAATGAATTTACAAATAGACCAAGAAAGAACAGAACTTAATTAAATGCTCGAGGAACAAAATTAAATCCACAATATGATGACTCGATGAGCAATCAAGTAAAGAAGATAACTCAAGCAATTTGGGAATCCACTCTAATCACTTCATCTAAGCTAACAATTAGACCTGAACCCAATCACTACCCTAATCTAGAGTAACCAAATATCAAGTCTATTCAAAACAATTCAATCATCAAAAATCTAAGTATGAAAATGGCCAAGGCAATTATTTATAGTTATTGCCTTTACAAAATTAGTCTATTACAAAAATAGCCCAAAAGTGACTATTTTGGAAATAACCCACAAAGGCCCTTCTTGATTGCCAAAATGTCATCTTGATCATCCATGGCCTTGTGTATTTGTTTCTCCATAGATTCCTTCGAGCTCCAAGCTATCATTTATATGTGGAATCCCTCCTAATGTGCTCCAAGCTAATTGTGCTTGTATCACTATTATATCCTAGAAAAATATGACTACTTATACCCCATGAGACACCTTATATATGATGCTAAATTTAAGGTTGATGATAAGACAACAGAAGTAATGGTGTGGATATCCTTTCAAGACTTGAAGCCTACATATTTTGTTAAAGAATAAATTTTCTCCCTTGCTACACCAGTGGGCAAGCCTCTTCATTTAGATATGGCTACAATTAACAAAACTAGACCTAGTTGGTCTAAGGTGAAGGTATAAGTGGATCTCATTTATGAATTTCCTAAGGTGGTAGGGATGGAAATTATCAATCATATTACTAAGGATTCAAAAGTTGAAGAGGAAAAGATTCAATATGATATATTGGCAAAATATTGTCAGAAGTACAAACTTAAAGGACATGATGAGAATGATTGTAGGGTTATTCATCCAGAGTTGAAGATGACAAAGGAGGTAGATAAATCAGATAGCAGGGATAAGGATCTAATAGTTAAACTAGTGGAACCAGTTGTTGTAAGAGAGGAAGATGGTGGACAAAAAAGTGTAACACCCCATACATTTCCGACCCTACCTGATTGTCTCAAAACTTATGAAATTATTAAACATGAGAAATTTGGTGGATTATGAGTTAATTTTATTGGACTAAGCTATTGGGCCCAAATGAGGCCCAAAATAAAGTAAAAGACATAGACCAAATGGCCAATGACCCATTCTTCCATGTTGACTAGTAAACATGCATTTAATGTTGGCTAAGTATGACCATTGAGACATTATATAAGGTGGAAAATAAGATATTTATTCATTTATACACACATGCCATTTCTAGAATATTCAAGATATTTCTCATCTCAACTCAAACCCTAAGTTATCACTCCTTTGGACAAGATCACTCTCTTGTAAGTATTGCTAAGAGTTTATTCTTATGATTCAGTATATTATATGTTGAATATGGTGTATACATCATGTTGTTTATGTTGGCAAAGTGTTAGACAGTAGACTATGTGTGAAACAGTGTGCTTTTGCTTAATCGGTAAAGGGTTTTGCCTTCTGAACTTGAAAGCGGACTTGTGGTATTGAAGGAAGTGAGTTTAATGGATTAAATATCAACATGTATGATGTGGTTATGTCTTTCACTTGTACTCTTTTTGTATATAACATTTGGAATAGTTGTTGTGAAATTGTGCATGGAATGGGTGCCGTATTGAAAGGAAAATGTGGTTTTGGTGATGTTCATGTGTGTTGTGAAAACATGATGGTTTGTTCGCATCCAAGTGACCTAAAATATGTAAATAAAAGATTACTTATGACCTTGGACCATTTATTACACAAAAGGACCCAAAAGAGACCCTTTTTGGCCGAAACGGGCGTCTACCCTCGCAGACGAAGGCACCTGCGGGCGCAGGTGACTTCGCAGGTGACCCTAGACACTGCCAAGAGGCACATGCGGATGCAACTTATCCAACTTCATGTGTAGGTGGCTTCGCAGGTCAGCCCAGAAAGTTGTTTTGTATGTTTTTGTCTCTCTTTGATCCCCAAAGACCCCTATACCCTTTTTGGATGTAATTATCAACCTATGATACCTTTTGAATGACTTTAAGGGGTCGTTTGGAGGCATGATGGATTATATCAATGATGTATTATGGTTAATATGTTGTTATGAAAGGTATTGAGGTGACTTGATGGATTAATTGTGACGTAGTGTTAATGAGGAAGCGTAAAGGATAAACTTGGTGTGAAATGCTATTGGTTCTTGATGTTTTGGTCAATGTGTGGAATGTTATGATGTTGTTGGTATGATAGTGTCGTGAATGGTATTGTAAAGGGGGAAATGACGTTATAGGGCAATCATGTAATTTATTGTCATCTCATGCCCTTGTAAGGTAGTTGATTGTTAACGTAAGCTCCGTTATAAACTTGTCATGTAGAGTAACACGTAAGGAAGGAGCTGGATCATTGTGTTTGCATATAGGACTATGTATTCATATTGAGAAGATAAGGTATGTAAGGTTAGTCTATCCGTATCCTTCTTCAGAACATATTGTTCACTTTGACATTGTACTTGTTCCATTCCAAAATGTCTAAGGTATCTCATTTCAGGTTGTCATCTATTCTTAAGTCACATGTTTCTCATTCATTGATCATTTGTTATTCATGTGTTACATAATTGAGGATATGGTTCTAAAGTTCCAATAATGTTATGACTATCATTGTATCAATCTCTCAAAAGTAAAGAAATAAAGTAATGCATAGTTGTTGGTTACAAGAGTACGGGTGGTAGCTCTAGAAGCATAAGCCTAGCTTGAGCTGATCCTAAGATTATTGGATCAGGGGGTAGTCCTAGAGGCATAATCCTAGCTCGAGCCGATCCTGACGGGTGGTAGCTCTAGAGGTAAGAACCTAGCTCGAGCCGAACCTAATATATTGGATTATGGTTGGTATCTCTAGAGGTAAGAACCTAGCTCGAGCTGAACTCGATATATTAATTTATGGGTGGTAGATCTAGAGGCATAAGCCTAGATCGAGCCGATCCGAACATAACGTTATGTTATGTTAAGACCCACTGATCAGTTGGGGCTCGGGTACGTTATGAGATAAGTGATGATGAGTACACAATAGAAGCAAAAGAAAATAATGAAAGTAAGGTACATGGTTCCACATATGTAGAACGATGGTTTATCTATATTGACTATTCCCTTATATTTTGATTCCATTGAAGTATTTATATGTCATACAGTTTCATATGTCCTTACATACTCAGTACATTACTGCGGATCATTTGCAGACCATTGGTGAGCTCCAGTTGGTTCGGGGCTTTCCGAGTCATAGTGTACATTGGTTTTGGTATTGTAAATATTGTATAAAGCGGGGACTTGTCCCGACTTTACGTTGGTTTTGTATGTGTATTCTGTAGAGGCTTTGTAGATGGATATGGGAAGATGAATGTAAGAGATGTACGTTCATGTTGACTCGGTTGCCCTAATGGCCAAGTTTCATATATATTATATGTTTGCCATGACTTCCTCCATTGGTATTTTATAAGTTACACGAGATAGAATGCTATTCACATAGAGACATACATATGAAGGTACATGAGTAAAGATTGGTTCTCTCGGGCCTCAACGGCTTCGGGTGCCAGTCTGCCCCGTTGGAATTCGGGGCATGACAAAAAGGTTGTGGAACCTAACTAGAAGGAGATTCACAATGGAGTAAAAAGTAGGAAAAGAACGAAAAACTGTCAATGATAAGGCAAAATCACTTGAAAAAAGTTTTAGCACTGAGAATGCTTTTGTTGCTTTATCAGGGGAGGACAACAAAGGGGATGACATACCTGCACTGCAAGAAGGTTAAAAAAACTCTATTACAGACTTAATAAGCAGCACACCAGCAATGGTAATCAAAAAAGAAAGACAAGCAGCTACAACAAATGATGACAGTAACAAAATTACATCACTTGAAAGTGAGACACATAATCAGTTATCTCCAAATCTTAGGGATTCTCAGGAGAAGTAACAAACAATCTCAACAAAGGAATAGATTTCCAAGGTATTTGTTTAGTTTCAGGAGAGAGGGCATGTCCCAAACAGCAACATAAAAACCTGCAGTATAGATGGTCAAAGAGTTACTGGAAATAGATTTGAACTAAATGGGGAAGAGCCAAGTATTGTTCAATAAGGTGATGAACAGATGGGTATTACCAATGTAATGGAGAAAGAATCTTCACCAACAACAACAACTTGAAAACCTGCAGTGTTGATAGTCAAAGAGTTACTGGAAATGGATCTGATCTAAATAGGGTAGAGGCAAGTATTATCCCATAAGGTAATGAACAGATGGGTAATACCAATGTGATGTAGAAAGAATCTTTACTAGCAGCATTTTCCAATGTATCTTGTATTGAGCCTAAAAACCATATTACTATAGAAGTGAGCTTAAAATAAGATAATACAGATACAGATGAGTTTACTCACAATTCCATGATAGAAAATCAAGATAATCATATGGAGGGGGAATGACACAACCAAAAGATAAAATCAAGGTAGTAATGGCTCTTCGAATAGTAATTTAAGTAGATGAGTCTCATTACCAGTTGGGGAAAACTGATTCCCTAAACAAAGTTTTGCACAATATTCTAACTCATAATATGGAAAAGAAATCAGATGAATCTAAGAAGAAAGAAAATATGAGTATGTATCAAGAAGATCAAATTTTTAAAGATGTAGATATGTCTCCAAGGGTAGTCAAAGCATTGAAATCTTCTAGAAAAGGGAAAAAAACAAGGCAATGAGGATACTTCTCAGCCAGCCAGGGTTCAGCCAAAGGGAAAGGTGGTTTCATATCAAGTTTCTAAATAATGAAAGCTATTATTTGGAACATATGGTCGGTAATGTCACAAAAAAACATTTCAAAGAGAGAAAATATTGCATAATTTTCATAAATTTACTTTTGTGGCTTTAATGGAATCTTTTCAGCATGTCAGAACTATCAATAGATATAGAGGAAGATTGAATATACCTCACGTTATTCACAATATTAATAGAAAGATTTGGGTGTTTATTAATCATGGGTATGATTTTAATGTTATGGAGTAACTCAGAGCAGCAGGTAAACTCAAATTGTCGAACCAGGATATGGCCTTAACTATTTTTGTTATAGTGGTTTATGTTAAGTGTAATACTCAATTGAGAATGGAGCTATGGGAAGATATTTATTCAGTAGAGATGGGGTTGGATTGTCCTTGGATTATAGGTGGTGACTTTAATGTAGTCTTGAATGGTGATGAGGAAATTGGGGGCCTTCCAGTGATTGATGCTGATACAGAAGATTTTAGGAATTGTATTGAATTTTTTGATTTATTATAGGTTCATATCAAGGGTAGTCCTTTTACGTGGTAAAACGGGTGGGCTGGAGATGATTACATATTTGAAAGGCTGGATAGCATTTTGATAAATGCAGAATTTTAGGGTCTTTTCTCACACACTAAGGCTGAACATCTTCAAAGGAATGGGTCAGACCATGCTCCTCTTCTAGACTGAGCATGAGGATTTCTTAAATGTTGTAAGGCTTAACTGGGATGCTGAATTTTATTTTAATCTGATTTTAGATTGTAAGAGAAAGATTAAGAAGATTAAGAAGGTCATTTCTTTGTGGACTAGGGCAACTTTTGGAGATATTTTCCAACAACTGATAATTAGAGAAGAGATTTCTAGAATCAAGGAGAAACAATTTGAAGATGATCGATTTGTGGAAAATAGAGTTGTTATGAAGAATGCTAAGGTAGAATATTCAAAATACCTTTATCTAGAAGAAAGTTTTTGGCAACAAAAAGCAGGTTGTGAATGGATTGTAGTTGGGGATAGGACTACTAGATTTTTCCACAGTCTGGTTAAGGGGAGAAGATAGAAGATTAAGGTGATGAAGATTCAAAATTCTAGAGGAGAATGGTTAGAGCAGAAGAGAAAATTGTAGAAGAAGTAGTGCTATTTTATCGTAATCAATTTAAACAATAAAGGGATGCTTTTGACTTTTCTTTATTACAGCATATTCCTGAAATGATAAACACAGTGATAATAGTGCTCTTGAAATAATTCTAGACAGTGAAGAAGTTAAGAATGCAGTTTTTCACCTTAGTACAGACAACTCATGTGATTATAAAGCAGATTTTTTTATACTTGCTCGAATATTGTAGGGGATGACATTGTAAGAATTGTACATGATTTCTTTGCTGGTAATTCTCTGACCAAATCCATTACTCATACTAAATAGGTTCTCATACCAAAAAAGGAAAATTCCAAACCTTTTCTGATATGAGACCAATTAGTTTGAGCAATTTTGTTAATAAGGTTTTATCTAGGATTATTCATGATAGATTGGAAGATGTGTTGCCTAACCTTATTTTTACTAACCGATCTAGTTTTTTCAAAGAAAGGAGTATTATAAAAAATTTCTTTCTCATTGAAGAACTGGTTTATGATATTAACAACAGAGGAAAGCCATCAAATGTTGTTATAAAGCGTGATATGACAAAAGCTTATGATGGGGTTCCTTGATTCTTCCAAACGAAGGTGTTGAGGAGGATGGGATTTTCTAACACTTTTGTTGATTTGATTTGGATATTGATATCAAATAACTATTATTCAATACATCTCAATGGGAAATCTTATGGCTTTTTTCACTCTACTAGGGGGTGAAGCAAGGTGATCCTCTATCTCCAACTTTTTTTATCTTATCTGCAGAGGTACTTACTGGGGTCCTAAATGCTTTATTTGAAGACAATAAATATGTGGGGTATGGTGATAGCATCCATGGCATCTCAACATCATTAAAAGACATGAATAGAGCTTTGGAAGATCTATCAAATAAGAAATTTTAAGACAAGATCAAATGGGATGTAATTAGCAATTAAAAAGTGTCTTATGATGAAAAAAGAGCTGGGATCATGAAGATATTTTTCCAAGTTTTACATTTATTTGGAGGCCCAAATTCAAGTCCAAGATGAAGTTAAATGAGGCCCAAATCTGCCCCAAAATAAAGAAATACAACAGCCCAAACTTTAAGACTTGTTTCTAGAATTTCTATTTAAAGTTCTATTAAATCCATGTTGACTACATTGGTCAAAGTGTTGACTTTGTTTTGTATTTTTCTCTTTGTTTTCATTATTTATTTCTTTGTTTTCAGTTCGTTAGAAGCTTGTTATCCTTTATTTGTTTGACATAAACTCCATTCTTGAACCAAACTTTAGAACTTGCTTTTGAAGTGTTTGAGTTGCTGGTTTATTGAAGAAGTTTAAGGAGCATCCCTTGAGTGGTAAAAGGAAAGACGGGTGAGATTATTTGAAGGAAAATCCTAATTGAGTGATATACGAGTGTTGAGAGCCACTACTTGAGTGATACATGTAAGGGAGTGTATGTGACACAATTTTATTTCTAACAATCTCTTTTTTTAAAGCATGTCTTCTATAGATTGTGAAAGCTATTGCAACGAAAGAATTGATTATTATAGTGGAGATGACTGGGAATCAGATGTAAAGGATGATGGAATGGATGTGTACTATAATTCTTGTGATGAGTATGGTGGGTATGAGGACTCAAATGCTAGCCAAGACTATGATGAATCACATCAGATTTGTGATTTGGATAAAACCAATAACATTTGTGATGATTATTCTAATAATGAATCTTCTGATTATGATGAAATTAGCTATGGTGATGAATTTTCTGATTATGATGATAAATCTATTGATTATGTTGGAGTTGGGAGTGTGAGTGTTAAATGTGCTAGGGAAAGATCTAGTTTGGAAAAGAGTCCTAGGAAGGCCATGAGCTTACTAGAGTTAACAAAGTTTTTTAAACTAGAATGGAAGTATTGTCTAATGTGTGTGCTACTAAGATTGACAAGACTATTTGTCACAACTTAGTGCTTATTTTGTTGAAAAAGTTAGCTTGTCTTGTGTTAAGCATGATTCACCTTACACCTTAAAAGGAGTGAATATGGACAAGAGAGTGTTTGTGCCATTAACTCTTGGGAGATACAAGGATCATTTTTTGTGTGATGTGGTTCCCTTATTCACATGTCATGTCTTATTGGGAAGTCCATGGTATATCTATAGAAAAGTTTTATATGATCAAGAAAAGCATAGGTATTCCTTGGTGAAAGATGTGGGGAAAAAAACTGCCCTTGTTTCTTTGACACCTATGGAGATTAAAGAAGATGAATTAAGGGTGAGAAGATCAATGGAGCTTTTTGAAAAGGAAAAAGAATGCAAAAGGGAAAACAAAAACAGATTTGAGAAGCCTAAATTAGAGTTGATCTTAGAAGTCCTCCAAGGGATAAAAGAGGAATTCTTGGCAAGTAATTGGGAACTAGTGAATTGACAAACTTATCTATACAAAATAAATATGAGGATGAGAGACAAAAGAAAGAGAGAAGTAGGGGTGAGCAACTTGTCAAGAGAGAAAAAGGAGAGGAAGTGATGAGTGAAGAGAGTGAGTTGTCAAAAGGTAAGAATGAGTGGGAAAAACTGAGTGAAGTGAGTTTGAGAGGTAAAATAGAGAGTGAACTATTGCATTTGAGAGATGAGGAAAAAGAAGAGATAAAAAGAATAGAGTGCTTAAGTGTAAAAAATTCTTGTTCAACCTCTAACCAATTAACTCTTTCTGTTTCTAGTGTTTGTGCTCCAAATATGTAGGTTATTGAAAAAGAATTCAATGAAGAATTGGAACAACAATTGCATAAAGAAAGGGAATCCAATTTCAAAGAAGATTTGGAAAGTGTACAATCAAATGACTCATGGAAACAATTGCAAGTTGAAGACAAGTTTGAACTTTAAGATCTCATGTGGTATGACCTTGCCAATGATCTATTTGTTGAAAATGAAATTGAACATGTACCACAATCTGATGAGGACAAAGTTATAAATGAAGGTACAACCCAAATTGAGAGTGAACCTTACCTTGTTGATTATTCTTCTCATGTGAGAAATCTGCCATAATATGATGGAAAAAAAGTGCATGATAACTTGAGTGAACACATCCAATGGGATTTGGGAGAGGATGAATCTTATTCACATTCCAATATACTGAATCTTTCTTGTTTTAGTATCACCTCTCATTCCATGCATAAATTTGAGGAAGAACCTTGTGAAGAGGAAGATGGTACCTTATTTGAAGAAGAAACTAACATTGACCATGATTTTAAAGTGTACAATAACCCATTATCGTAAGAAATTAGAGAAGACTTTAAAGTGTTCTCTAATCCCTTATGGTTTGAGAACACCAATGAAAAAGTTTCTAATGAAGACAAATAGACACAAGATGCTTTTGGTGCCAAAAATGAGAATATTGAGCTAAATGAAGAATGTAACAGCTCAAGTGTGGAAAGGGATAAGTGCTCATAGGTTGCTAACTTTATATCTTTGTCTTATTCTGAAGATCCTTTTTTGCATGTTCAATCCAATTCACTTCTCAAAGAAATTGTTTTTGATCCATATCTTGACTATGGGATATCCAATAGTGAGGTTAAGTCATTTATCAAGAGCAAATATGGTATGTTTGTTTAGTATTCATATGCTTTTGGTCTAGGTAATGATTCCCTCTTGTTTAAGGAGCTTATGAATTGTGTTTTTAGTTCTTGTGTTAGTGATTACATTGTTCTATTAGATGAAGCAGTGTATGGATATTTAAAATGGGTGTTTGTGCCAAAAAAAACTAAATGGGTTAAGTGGTTGCATGGTCACTACCTAGTGTTATTTTTACCAAATGGTTATTCTACTTTTATTGTTTACCTCCTATTGATTGTGATTATCATGTTGGTTGTAGGTATTGGTCAAGCTTTGAGGACAAATCTTCTTCAAGTGTGGGAGAATTATATGAATCATGGAGGCTCAAAATCTATTGAAGGTGCAGTTATAGCCAATATCAAGATTCGAGGATGAATCTTCTTTAAGAAGGGGAGAATGATAGCATCCATGTCAGCTCAACATCATTAAAAGATTCTTTAAGAAGGGGAGAATGATAGCATCCATGTCAGCTCAACATCATTAAAAGACATGGATAAAGCTTTGGAAGATCTATAAAATAAGGAATTTCAAGACAAGATCAAATGGGTTGTAATTAGCAATTAAAAAGTGTCTTATGATGAAAAAAGAGTTGGACCCATGAAGATATTTTGCCAAGTCTTACATTTATTTGGAGACCCAAATTCAAGTCCAAGATGAAGTTAAATGAGGCCCAAATCTGCCCCAAAATGAAGAAATACAGCAGCCCAAACTTTAAGACTTGTTTCTAGAATTTCTATTTAAAGTTTTTTAAGTCCATGTTGACTACATTGGTCAAAGTGTTGGTAGTCTTCTATGTACCTAGGTAATTTCATCTTTTTTAATTTAGTTTGACCACCTAGGAAGTCCAAAGTGTCTTTTAGGTTGCAGCACCATTTACTCCTATATAAAGGAGTGTTTTCTTCTTTATTGTAACTAATTTTGATTTAAATTAAAATATTAGCAGCCTTTTGGCTTTGGAGACCTTTTTAGGTTCTATTTTGGGTTATGCCCTTTTTGTTCTACTTTGAACCATATCGTGGATTTCTTCAAATGGTAAGATTCCTCATTTGAGTTTCCTCCTTCCTATTCTAATTCTTCTACTTCTTTATTGATTCTCTATTTCTATTAAACAAGGTTTCAAGTATCTAATATTTGAGCTTGTTTCTTCTCTTTCTAGAATCAATTCCTCCCTCATTTCTAAAGTTTTTATTTTATAAGTCTTCCACTATCCGTGTTTTTATCATATGGTATGCCTAAGTGGAGCCCTAATTTGAATTATCTAGCATATGTAGGTTACACTATTATTTTTTCCTCTACTGATGAGTATTCTATAGGAAGGATAATGGGTACTTTATAAGATTATGAGAAGATGTCTTGCCAAAAGGTGAACAAAGAAACAAGTTTCTACTATTTTCATCAAAATGTTGAAGGGAATATCTCTTTACAGGTGGATCAGAACACTGGAAGAGCAAGGGGTTACTTTCCTATGAAGTATTTGGGTTGTCCCATTACTCACAAAAAGAAGAGAAAAGAAGATAATTCAGAGCTGATTGATAAAGTCAAAGGAAAGTTTTAATCTTGGAAAGGGAAAATGCTTTCATATAGGGGTAAAGAATTTCTCATTACTAGTGTTCTTTAAACTATTCCAATTTATGTACTTTCAGCTATTGTTCCTCCTATTTGTGTTATTAAAGATTTGCACAGGATTTTTGCTAAGTTCTTTTAGAGTAACAAGGAATTAGGGAGGAGTAAGCATTGGTTAGCATAGAATAAGGTATGTCTTCCCAAACAAGGTGGATTAGGCTTCAGATCTATGTTTGATGTGTCGAAGGCTTTGTATGCAAAATTATGATGGAGACTTAGGACACAAAACAATTTGTTGTCCTATTATTTATGGAATAAATATTGTAAAAAACAGATACCCTCCCTTGTTCAGTGTAAAGGGGGTTCATGTTGGAAAATAGAGTAAAAATTAAACAATCCATATGGTGGGAGACCAAGGGAGACACTTCAAATATCTGGTATGACAATTGGACAAACCTAGGCCCTCTATTCTTGCACCCCTTCGAGGTTCAGGCTTGTCATAATATGAAGGACATTGGGGAATTTTTTTCATAAGATGGATGGGATTTGATTAACATGTAAGATATGGTTCCTTAATATGTAGTAGAGCATATCAGATAAAATTTAATCAGTGCTCTGATTACAGACATATGTGACCAGCCTTGGTGGACAAAAACTAGCACTGGGTGCTTCAGTGTTAAAAGTGTGTGGGAATTGTTGAGACAAAAGAAAGATACTAATGAAGACCTCAAGAAGATTTAGTGTAAGGGATTGCCATTTAAAATCTCTTTCCTTTCTTGGAGATTTTGGCTAGGTAAAGTTCATGTTGCTCATATGTTGAATACATGGAATCCTAATACTTCTCCTGGTTGTAATTGTTGTGCTAATCAAGCAAGAGAAACTATTGAGCATCTTTTCTAAAGGGAGAAACTCCGGCTGAATTTGGCATCATTATTTAGTAGCTGTTGGTATAACAAAATTGAATTACTTGAAATAGTGCACAAGGAGGTGGTAGGATACTTAAGGTAATCCTAGAATTAAAGTGGTTTTCCAAGTGGTTCCTATGATTATTCTCTATTTCTAATGGAAGAAAAGAAATACTATTTTACATGGTGGATCCTTTTCTACATCATTGACACTCTAAGGAGATTCAGTTTGGTCAGATTCAGGATTAGTTGGGAGAATAAAGGTTGGCCTAAAATGGTTAATGCTTTAGAAGGGTATAGACCCACTTATAGCATCAGAATAGTACAATGGGTTCCACCTATTAATAATTGGATTAAGTGTTGTTTTGTCCATTTTCGGCTCGAAGGGTTGGGGAAAATGGTTTTTGATTTTTTAAACTATTTCAAAACTTTTAAATAGAATTTCAAAACAATTTAAGAAAATAAAGAGTCGCCACTTGATATTTTTAGAAAATATCAAGAAAAACTTAAAGATTTGAAAACAAAAACAAACCTTTAAAGTCTAGAGAAAATGGGTAAGAATTCTGGTAACGCGTTGAGAAGCTTTTTAAGGCAATCAAGAAGTGTTCATTAAAACGATTGACCAAAAGAAAATTTGACTAATTTATCAAATGACTAATTTTGAAAACATGGCTTAACTTTGTAAAATCTTACATTCATTTGCAAATATGACATCTATTCTACTCAAGTGGAAAGTAGTTTATCAAAATTAAAAAAAATCTACTTAAACTAATTTTAGAAATTTGCATGAGATCTAAGAGAAAAAAAAACACTATAAAAAAAATCAATTTTAGTCAAAATAGAAAAACAACATTTTTGAAAGGTAGGAATTTTTTGGGAAAACCAAATTGAGACAAGTATTACATTAATTATAAACACTTGGACTTTTAAGAGAATTATTTTTTAGGTTGGAAAAAGATTACTTTAACTTGATAAATCACCACTCACATGAACAAAAGTAAATGCCATTTTTGATTTTCAAAGGTTCATTCAAAGAGGAGACATAAAGAAAACTCATTTTTTATTTGATTTTAAATACTATACTATGTGACAAGTGATAATGAAAGAAAAATACAAAGACAAAGCAAACTACCAATTCGAAGGGAAATTTATTTAGATTTAACCAAATTTAAGAGTTAATACAATCAAATAATCAAACATGAATTTACAAATAATAATAAAGGGAAACAAGTTTAAAAAAATTGGTTTTGAATCCGTTTGGACCTGCCCAGCATTAATCCTGAATTTTCATGGGTTTTTAGCCCCATTTCTATTTTCTCTGCCTTCGTCTTTGACCATGTATATTAGCTTCTCAAATGTAGCATGTAGCTACATATTTGCTTTAATGTTTTCCAATTTTTTAGGGCTTGAGGTATGACTCAATGGCTTGGGCCTCTTTGGCCCAATTACGAAACGCAGGAGAAGAGAGTCTCGTGGACTCATGCCAATGTCACATATATCAAGAAGAGAATAAGGATTAGAGCCTAATCACATCATAAAATAACATGAATTCTACGATAATCATATATTTATGAAAAAAAAAAAAAAATTACATGCTTATCTGTTAAGGGCTTAGGCATATTCATCTGATTTCATACAGAATATTATTTGAACATGAACTAAAGGAACCTGAAGATAATAAAAAAAAATAGAAAGGGGACAACCTGACAGATTTAAATACGAGGATTTGATATTTATTCAAATTATCAATTTTATGAGATTTCCTTTCAAAGAGGCAAAACAAACTTAACAAGGATAATATTTAAACTCTAACATGTGAAGATAAGAATATCTTATATCAAACAGAGGGGAGGAAACTGAGATGCAATGACGTATTTTCGAAAAGATTACTTCGAATAACAATCAATGCATAGAAAATATTTAAAGATGGAAGCTTTAATACTCATAATAGTCCAGACTTGTGAACATGTGCTTAGGCATGTAAAAGAAAAGGAATGTGCAGTAACTAAAGAGAAAGAAAGAGGAATCCAAGCTCTTAAATAAACTTTTATGCCAATACGCAACAATATTATCTATTTCTCGTTACTAGACAGATTTAAAATCCTTAGAGAAGTAACTAAATAAACTCGTTGAAGACATAATAGCGATACATACTCCAAACAATTAAGACAAGGAAAGGGAGGGAGGGTTCACATGTTCCTACACCAAATGCATAATCAAAATAGACACGTAAACTTATTTTTGCACAAAAAATAGAAGGGAATAACCTATTTTTTAGTCTTTATGAGCATAGGAACAGTGTCCCAATTAGGCGATACCATCAAGAAAATGTACAAGTCCGTAAAGCTCAAACTTTTCAACAACATAGTGATAAATCGACTTAAAGCATTCAAATTCAAAAGGCTTAACCTAACATCATACATATTCAAACAAGACCAATCCCAAACTCACAAATACAGTGAGATTCATGTTACAACATCAAAGCAGAAAAGCAAAAATAAAAGAAAAGGTGAATCTTTTTACCATTTTATGGGCAGCGAATTGGAATTACAAGTTTTCAAAGACTTCCACAATTGAAGTTCTACTCAATTTCACCATAGTTCGAATTAACCTCGTCAGAATTTAAGTGATTTAACCAGAATTGAATTTTCAAGTGTGTTTCTTCCTGGATTCTTGTTTACATAGGATTAAAGGAATGCTCCTCCAGAATGTCCAAATTTTTCTCCAAAAAATCCAACTACTAACCCTTATTCTTCAATGGGTATTTATAGAGGATTTAGGAATGGCTTTGAGGAAAATTGGAGGGGTAATTTAGGAATTTTGATTAGGGATTTTTGAAATTAGAATTGTGGATAAGAATTGGGTTTTATCCTCTTGAATTGATAAATTGGGATGAGATAGGGGTCAAATTCATAAGGTTTTTGGGGAGGGGAAATGTTTTTCCTCACAACTAATAAAACTTAGGTGAGTATATACCACCTTAGTACAAAATTTCCTAGTTTTCTCGGCACTTAAAGGTATTGAACATTGGAGATAAGGCATATGTTTCTAGCTACTAGAGAATTCGAACGAGCACGTGTCTTTGACAGCTTTGGATGGAATCCTAAGGGACTTGATAGAATTTGGAGTGAATTTGGTGTAGTTTAGGATGGAATTGATGGAGGTTGTATGAGTTTAGTTTATTGTTGCCCTAGGTATTGTATATCATTGGTGATGTTGTTGTTAGGAAGAAAGTGGAATAAGAATTATCAAGGGTGTGGGCCGATCCGGGTCCTAAGTTTTGGGCCTAGGTCGGTGTTAAAAGGTGGGTTAGGGGGAATTTTTTAAAGAATGGTCCAATATGCAACCTAATTGAACTTTATAACCAAATTAAATAGAATTTGGCCAATCAATTAAGATGGGTCAAAACCTAAATTAAATAAATAATCTTATTGATCTCAATTACTTCAAAATGATTATTTTCAAGACAAAATTAATTCCCTTAGAGACAAAACTCCAATTTAGGTCAGTTTTAGAGGAATTTGATGGCGTAGCAGAGTCAATATCTTTTTCGACCAAAAGTAATTCTCGAAGGATTTTCTTTTCTAAAAATCATATATATCTGTACAATTAAATACAGATATAAATAACTCTTACTTTAAATGACAAAATTAGCCTAAGATTAAGTTAGAAAATTCTTTAATTTCATAAAAATAATTATTTTGAATGTGCTTAAAATTGAAGAAGATCAAAATTAATTTAGATCATGGAGCGTAAATTAATGTTGGCTCCACTGGTGCAATCCTCTTTCGGATCTGATGCAATATAAAATCCCCTTTCGGCAATCTATATCATTCTCTTTCAGTTTTGATATGGCTTGTCATCCCTTTTCAATTTGACTGGTGCCCTTCTCTTTCATTTTTGACATAATATAATAGCCCCTTTTGGTGATCCACATCATCCTCTTTCGATATTAACATGGCTTTTCATCCCCCTTCGGTTTGACTGATGCCATCCTCTTTCAGATCTGACTCAATGTAATAGCCCATTTCAGTGATCCATATCATCCTCTTACGGTTTTTATATAGCTTGTAATCCTCCTTCAGTTTGGCTGGGGCCCTCCTCTTTCGAATTTGACACAATGTAATAGCCCCTTTCGGCTATCCATATCATCCTCTTTCGGTTTTGACATGGCTTGTCATCCCACTTAGATTTGTTAGTGCCCTCTTTTTCATATTGACACAATATAATATCCCCTTTCAACAATGATATGCAATGGCCCTCTTGGCATGACCCTCTCGGCAGTTTTGAGAGAAATCTCACTAGATCGATTTACTAGCGTGTTGACTTTTCTACATGTACCTGCGCTCAAGGTAGATGATTAGTAGCCACAGTATCATCTTTTCTATAAACTACAGTCAATTTTTAAGAAAATATTTAAAGGACATATTTAGAACATAATACGAACAACATTGTCAGTTATCAACATCCTCTTTTTGAGGTTGGACAAACCAACAAAAAGTCTTTCAAACATAAATGAACAGTTGAAATCTGCTTCAGGGGACATCTACAAACACCATTTTTAAACGTTATGTGTTTGTTTGCGATCCATGATTTTCAAGGGATCTTGAGGAGGATGCCATGATTTTCTTTTCATCAAAAGATTTCTTTGATCACTCCGTTGTTGTGTCAATCCTTTTACGTGTACCTGTGTTAAAGGTAAATGGTTAGTAGACACAGTGTCGCTTTCTACTAGCGACTACCTTCCAATTTAGATAAAGATTTAAATAAAAAGTTCATAACATAGATCGAATGATTTTGTTTGTTATCAACACCCCCTTTTTTAGGTGGGATAGACAAAACAAAAGGTCTTCGATTCTGGATGAGTGGTTGAATTCACTTTTGGGGACAACCATAAGTATCGTTCTTGAGTATTCCCATGTTCTACGATCCATAATTTATTTGGGATCTTGAGGGATATACTATTGCTCTTATTTTAGTGATCCTTGCATCCACAGAAAAATGGTTTGTTTTTGGTGAAACTGATCTGTGTTGACCTCTCTAGTCTTTTGCTTGCTTTATGCCATATTTCGAGTGCTTTTGTGTCGGAATGTACATCAGTCTTGGACCTTTTCTTTGACTCCCCGGGTTGTTAGATTTGAGACAAAATTAGTTTAACAGAAAATGCATAAAGATTTCAAAAATAGTAATTTTGAAAGATCTAATATTAAAAGAAAAATTTGAAAAGGTCTCTGCTAGTCATGTCATGTGCTAGATTTATGAATGTCCTCCCCTTGAGTCCTTTTCAGGTTTTACATCTGCTTAAGAGCTTTCAAAAAAAATTTAACATCGTTGGGGAGTTTGAGAGTGTATTTTTTGGAAAATCCATCATAGCTAGGGATTGATCTGTCTAGACTCTGTTGCAGGTGGTGATCTCTGAAGTACATTATGAATTTCCAGTGCTGGGTCTTCTCGGAGTTGAATTCATGAATGAAGCTCGCTAGAAATTTAGAGGCTCTCCTCAAAATTTCTGCCCTAGGTAAAAACTTTTGATACCCATTTTGAGTAATTGTCTCTGTGGGGATCTTGAAACTTTCTTTCTCAAGATTCTCGTTGATGGCATTCTTCTTGATCTCTCTTATTGAAGGATGATCTTCTTCTTCAAAATTTTTAGATTCCTTCTCAGAAATTCTGCCCTAATTTCCATCTGCTGGGGTGATGTGACCAAGACATTAGGGAACTTACGTATCCCGTTGATGCAGGAATCAGGTTATCACGTAGTTCAGGACTACAGAAATATAGAAAAACTCTAATGGGTTGACCGAAGCTAACAAAGTCTACCTACATATCCTGTTCTTGGGAATTCAGGTTATCACGTAGCTCATACATAAAGGAAAAGGATAGATTTTTCTAAGGGGTTGACCGAAGCCGACATAAGTTTCCTATCTTTCCCTTTCTTGGGAATTCAGGTCAAACGTAGTTCGTACATAAAGGGAAAAGGATAGATTTTTCAAAGGGGTTAACCAAAGCCGACATAGGCCGCCTGCTTATCCCTTTCTTAGGATTTCAGATCAAACATAGTTCGTACATAAAGGGAAAAGGATAGATTTTCCTAAAGGGTTGACCAAAGCTGACATAGGCCGCCTACGTATACCTTTCTTGGGAATTTAGGTCAAATGTAGTTCGTACATAAAGGAAAAAGATAGATTTTCTTAAAGGGTTGACCGAAGCCTACATAGGCCGCCTACGGATCCCTTTCTTGGGAATTCAGGTCAAATGTAGTTCGTACATAAAGAGAAAGAGGTTTTTAAGGTATTACTAAGCACAGAAACGATTACATTAAGAAAAGTACAATTACAAGGAGAGAAACATAAAGAGAAGGCTAACTTCAGACGTAGTATCTCTTGATAGCATCAGAGTTGATTGAACTCAGCTACTCTTGGTTGTCTATCTCAGAAAAAACCATGATGCTTCTATCAAATCAATATGAATTTTCTTTTTTACTTGTCTCAGTGAGGGGAGGATAAACCATCCATTTCTTTGGATTGACTTCTGGATCAGTCAGTGACTTATGGGAAATGATACTTGTACTCAGCTTTGGCATGTAATCATAAGACCAAGAGAGTACGTCAATGCATTTCTTGAGAAAATTAATAAGTTTTCTCTTCCTTGCTTTTGTCAGGTAGGTACCAATTGTGGTCTCCTTAACTTCATTGTTATTACCCAGATTAACCACCTCAGTCTTTTCAAGGTTGAGATTTTCTCGGTTCTCAAAGTCTTTCAATTCTTTTGTCAACTATTCTATAATTATGGCTTCTTTGTCATATTCTTCCCATTCATTATTGTCTACCTTGATTTGTTCATTTAGCTTTTGACATGACATGACATTGGCAGGTTTTAAATTACTATTACTGAAATTAAAACAAACCAAGTTAGTTAATAATAAGATAATTCAAATAAGAAAATAAGAATAGCATAATTCAAAAGAGTTTTCGAGATAAGGAGGCCTTTTTATTGAAATTTGGAAAATATCTACAAACAATGGCTCATGACCCACACAAGTATGGGCCTATGCCTTTTTGAAAATAGTAAAATGAAAAAAGAGAATTTAAAACATAAAAGGTGGATTGCGGGGCCTCCTCCGAATCATCACTGAGTTTCAAAAACTGGAAATTTCCCTTTCAATCTACCACATTGACAGGGGAGTCATGAGTGGAGTGGATGTCTAATTCTGCAAAGTCTCTCCAGGTGCGGCCCCAATAGGCTCCAAGAAATCCTCAATTACTTACAGTCCTCAACAAGATCCCGATACCATCTCCCATACCATTATTTAGTGGTGCCTCACATACAAGGAAGAACTGGTACAGGAGTGGAAATGGCTTGGACAGACCCATCTTGGTTTTCTTCTCATCTTTCTTTGTCGGCTTATACCCCAGCGCATATTTGAATACTCTTTTAGGGATCACAATTTTCTCGATGATACCTTCCCAGTCCTCGACCAGGCTCCCCATATCTTAGCATCACAATGGCCATCATCTTATAAATAGAGGGCATAGGTATTTGAGGTGTCGAATCTCTCTCTGCAGCAATCACGATCTTTACCGTGTAAAATTTGCTCCCCTTTGGAATATCTTTGATTATAGGTACATAACCATTAGAATGGCTCGAGTGTCTCCCTTCGCCTTGAATGACCACCTTGTGGTCTTTCTAAATAAATTTCAATAACTAATAAAGGGTCGACAAAACTGCCCTTGCACTATGGATCCATGGCCTCCTGAGGAGCAGGTTATAGATAGGATTATTATCCATAACATAAAATTCAATCTTGAACTCGGCAGATCCCAATTGGATGTATAAGTCAAAATCACCTATGGTACCTCTTTTTCCTCTATTAATGGCTCTTACACTAACATTGCTTTGAAAGATTTTCCTAAGTCATGACCCAATTGATTCAATGTAGAAAGAGGATAAATATTCAGACCAGATCTATCATCCATCAGAACTCGATTAAACATATGGTTATGGCGCTTGAAAATAATATGCAAGGCTTTGTTGTGTATTACACTTTCGAAAGACAATTCTTTATCACTGAAGGATATGCGATGGCTTCCCATGACATTGCCTATCATTTCTACCAAATTTTCAACACTTGTACCAGCTGGTACATATGCTTTATCTAGAACTTTCAACAAAGCTTGTTGTTGGTACTGAGAACTCATTAGGAGTGTCCACACAAAAATCTGGGTTGGGATCCTCTCTAGGTGCTTGACAATTGAATACTCTTTTGGTTGCATACGCCTTCAAAACTCCTCAGCCTCTCTTTTAGTAATCTGCCTTTTCTGTGAGTCTTTCTTGTAAGAGTCAATAGCCAAATTCTCAGGAACATAGCATCGTCTATACCGAGTCATACCATGGGCGGCAGCAGCTTCAACAATAAACTCTTTTCTTACCGGTGCCAAGCTAAAAGCTTATTGTGGAGCTGTCATCTCCACAAATAGAGGCCTTTTATTTCCACTTAAAGCAGCTACATTCTTTTCTATATTTTCTATGTTTTCCACCTTCTTTGGTCCTTTTGGACCCGCCTGAATGATATATTTACTAGCCAACCAATCCTCTTTGATTTTGATCATGTTGACAGTAGCTCTAATGTGATCAGGCAATGAATTACTATTGACATTTAGTGTCGGTGTCTGAAGAGTAATGACTTTTTGATCAATCAAGTCTTGGATCTTATGTTTAAGGTTGATGCAATCTTCTGTAGTATGCCTGGCTCCTCCTGAATGATAAGCGCAATTCTAATCAACATGATAAAATCGAGAATTGGTATTGGTAGTTTTTGGTTGGATAGGCTAGATATAGTCGGCTACTCTTAATCTTTCGCGTTACTCATGAAATGGAATTCAGAAAGAAGGGAAAATTGACCCTATACAACATGCCATGTGAAATTATTGAAAGTGTATAAGAATTTCCTTTCATATTGTTCCCATTGGAAATATATAAAGTTCGGGGGATATCACTAGGAAAAGACATCTATGGCTGTTCTAAACCGTCAAGTGTGAAGGTTAATAAATAAAGACGTACTTTTTTTGGAAGTTCTTTGGAGAGGTCAACAAGTCGAGAAGATCGCATGGGAAGTTAAAAAAATAAAATAAAAAAATAAAATGAAAATGATGATGAAGTCGACATACCCATATTTGTTTCAAATGGAAGAAAAGAGTCAAATGTGGGAGTGGACCAATACTAAGTAAGTATCTATGAGCTTTAAGTGTCTATATATGTATAGGCTAATATAGAGAATCATTTATTATAACTAAAGCGACATCGTTAACATTCGAGGATGAATGTTTCTAAAGGGGGTAGAATGTAACACCCCGTATACTCCCAACCCTATGTGACGACGTTGAACAATGGATACTTAGGTGTCGAGATGCCATGGGCAAATAATTTGTAATGTTAGTGTTGGAAAAATTGAAATTCTGGCCTTGTACATGTGATTAACCTGGCGTAGGAGGTGTTTTGAGATTTCCATGGAGCATTTGTGGGGTTCAAAATGAGGCTAAGAGGACCTCCAAACAAAGGATATTAAGGGTAAGAAGTAAGTTAAAGAATAGGACTTGAAGTATCTAACCAAACCCGCAAAGAAAAGTCGAAAAATAAAAATTTTGAAAATTCTAAGGGAGGGGTGTGACACGCCACTCTGGGATAAAATTTTTATTGCAGAGGCAGCAAGATGGCACGCCCAAGGGCGTGCCACGCTGGTTTTGGCCACTTTTCAAAGTTGGAATTTTTCTTAAGTCCCAAGGGTGCCCGAGGACGTATTGAGCCATTTTTTCCATGTTTATTCTACAAACATGAGAATATACATGAAATGAGTGAAGTATTATATTGGTATGATAAAATTACTTGTGAACGAATTTGGCATCAAAATGACGATTTTACCCTTATGGTCAAAATAAGTCATACGTGGCTAGAATTGCTTATTTTGGAATTGAGGCTACAAGTGTGAATCCCGTGAGTGGGAATATTGTCGTAACACGTATGAAATGAATTAAACATGAGGAATTATTGATTTTATTGGGTTGAGTGAATTGGGCTCAAAAAGGGCCCAAAATGTGAAAGAAAACATGGGCCAAGATGACCCATTCTTCCATTGACTAATGCAACATATTGCATTAAATGCCAAGAGTGGATAAGGATGAAAATTAAGGGCCTATATAAAGGGGCAAAAGTCTGATTTTATTCAAGAGAAATACACATGCTTTTTCTATCTTTTTCTAGAGAATTCTCAAGAAAGCTTCTTTGGCTCCCAAAACTCTAAGGCACTTCTTGGAGCAAGATCATCATCTTTCAAGCTTAGATAAGTGATTATTCTTATGGATTAACATATTATAAGCATGAGAGATTATGTATATCATGTTGGTTATGGTTGGAAGTGTTGGACATGGCACTTTTGGTTTTGTGAAAAAGATGTGTTATCCATGGGATTGTAACTTGAATTATGACTTGTGACTTTGATGAAAGAGCATGGTATGGATAAAATATGAACATGTATGGTGTGATTTTGTTATTAAACTTGTTGTTTTCACATAAGTATAAATTATTAGATTTTGGCCGATATGTGCTATGAGGTGTATTAAGGTGACTTGATGGATTATTTGTGATGTGGTGTGGATAAGAAAGTGTAAAGGAGAAGTGTTGTGGTGAAATGTATTGATTATCATGTATTGGTCAATGTATGGAATATTGGGGGATTTTTGGAATAATAATTTCATCAATGGTTTTTTCAAGGGGAAATGGCATGTTTAAAGGCAAACATGCAACTCATTGATGTTATATGCATTTGTAAAGTAGTTGATGGTTAATGTGAATACCGTTATGTATTTGTGTTGTAGAGTGACATATAAATAAGGAGCGGGACTATTGTATGCACATCTAAGATTGTATATTAGTATTGAGAATACAAGGTATGTAAGGTTACTCTGTCCGTATCCTTCTGCAGCACTTAATGTTCATAATGACATTACACTTGTCCTATCCTGAAATATGCTAAGGTATCTCATTCAGATTTGATATATATTGTTATCCACACGTTTCTTACTCATTGACCGATTGGTATTCATATGTCTCTTATCCATAGACTGAAATTCCTAAAGCTCTCATAATGTTGCTGTAACTACTAAAAGAAACCGTTTCAAGGAAAGTGACGACGTAAGGAGAGTCTATTCATTCCTAAGTCACGTATCCCTTATTCATTAGTCATTGTTGTTCATGAGTTACCTAATTATAGACATGGTTACAAAGTCCTAATGATAGTAAGTTCCAAAGATGCCATAACATTGAACTTTCTAAAAGAACTACCTCAAAGAAAGTTAGATGTAAGAGAATCTAGCTATTCTTGAAAAGCATTCTCCAATCATGTCATGTTCCAAAATCCAATATTATTATGAATATCGTTGTACCAATCTCATAAGAGTAGTGAAGGAGGTAAAGTGCGAACTAATATATCTATTCCTCACAAGTGAGCGTATCACTCTCTTGAAAGTAAGGATGTGAAGTAAGGTATAGAGGTGTGTTTCCAATATTATCATGATCCTCAATGTATCAATCTCACACAAGTTAAAGTATCAATCTCTCATAAGTGAATGTGTCCACCTCTCACAAGTAGGAGTATCAATCTTATGAGGTAAAGGGGTGAAGTAATATACATAAGTGTGTGCTCCAATTAATGTCATGACCTCTCATGTATCACTCTCATAACTATGTAAAGGAAATAAGATTGTAAAGAGGTAATGGGCATGGTAACTATATATTTCAGGAAGTATGGATCACATTCTAAAGGGTATAAGTTCAAGATAGAACAATTCCAATACCATGTTATGTTATATACTTATATAGTATAGCCCACCAAAGGTGGAGGCCCGGTACTGTATACATATATTATAGCCCACCAAGGTGGAGGCTCGGTACTATATACATATATATTATAGCCCACCAAGGTGGAGGTCCGGTACTATATACATATATATTATAGCCCACCAAAGGTGGAGGCCCGGTACTATATACATATATATTATAGCCCACCAAAGGTGGAGGCCCGGTACTATATACTTATATATTATAGCCCACCAAAGGTGGAGGCCCGATACTATATACTTATTTATTATAGCCCACCAAAGGTAGAGGCCCGGTACTATATATTTACTTATAAGGTGATGATCCATAAGGTATTATGAATCACTAACTAGTTGAGTGAACAATAATAAAGATAGTTGTAAAAGAGATGAGACTATATCCCTTGCATGTATATATAAATATGAAGGTTATGATAAGAATGTTGATGATGCGACTGAACGACCAAGTAATGAATATAAAAGCAAGAAAGAATCTCTTGGGTACAGAAGAATCTATTAGAGGCAAGTCTTTTGAGGGAAGGTAATTTCCCTTGAAGGAAAATAATTATACAAGATATTATATAAAATGATGGTGTATCCACATTGACTATTCTCTCATATTTTATTCTATTGACATTCTCATGTATGATGCTATTTCTTATGAGCCTTACATACTCAGTACATTCTTCGTACTGAGGGGGGACTTACCTTACATGTTGCAGGTGCAGGAATTAGTAGACCTCCTCAGTAGACTGTGGATCATTTGCAGAGTTTTGGTGAGCTCCAATTGGTTCGGAGCCTCCTGAGTCATAGTTGTATATTTGTTTTGATGTTATAAATGTTGTATAAAGCGGGGATTTGTCCCGACTGTTAGTTGGTCTTGTAAATGTATCTGTTAGAAGCTTTTGTAGACATGTGTGGGTTATGAAGGTAAAAGATAAATGTCCATTTTGACTCGATGGCCCCAACGGCCAAGTTTCCGAAATATTTATATAGCACATGTTTCCATGATTATGTTTTCCGCATAGTTGCATAAGGTATAACACAATTCATACGAGGATATGCATACGAAGGTTCATAAGCAAAGATTGGTTCTCTTGGTCCATATCGGCTTCGGGTGCCAATCACGCCTCGTTGGAAGTCGGGGCGTGAAAATCTGATGGTGGTATCAATCTCTTTTGAGATTCAACCCATCGATTGATAGAAAGGGAGGGTAGAACTATGAAATTATAAGCTAATCGAAACTACTCACACTTTGGAAAGGGATGAAGATGTGGATTAGAAGAGAATCAGTGAAATAGAAAGACACCGACATCTAGTAGATTGAGTCATAGAAGAGAATATTGTTGCCTTCGAAGCTCCTACAATAAGATTTGAATCAAAATCTTAGTGGCAATTCATTCTCTGATAGATAAAGCTATTGATTTAAAGAAAAAGGAAAAAATGCAATACTTAGCTCTTGTGAAGATCTTGGTGACAGTTGCTTCTGGTAAAGCTTCTCACAAGGAATATGAAAGGACATTGTCATCATAACTACAAGAACAGCAATCAGAGGATACCATTGATCTTGAAGAACAAATTTGAGAAGGTGAAGCTGAAAAGTTGCTTCTCGATCCTTCTTAGATATTTTCTTCTACTTTCCTAATGTTTTATTGTCTTTACTAATATTTTTTGTTTTATTTTGTTGGACCGGGTCACTTTTGGGCCCGGTTTTGTAATTATTATTTTATTTAATAAAAGGGCCTTGAGCCCAACCTTTAATAAAAAAATGATTTGTAGTGACATATTCCCCTAATTTATAGTGTGCCACTTTTTATTTTGGATGTCTTAAAATCATCGATATGAGCTTGGTTATTGTCACAATCCAAGAACTCAGGTTATGGTGGCAACTTCTTTAAACCACCAATAGGTAAGCCAATCTGATAGCCCGGAACTGCGAGTAATGGGCTAACAGGCGGAAGAGACAGAAATAAGGACAACAGTTATTTAAAGCCACTATAAGGGGAAATATACAAGCATGGCATAACCAAAAAAAGGGAAGGGACAAACTATATAAAAAGAATTCCCTAAGACCTGGTAAGGCCAGTACAAGAGCAACTACA
This sequence comes from Capsicum rhomboideum, assembly GCA_031232105.1. Classification (NCBI taxonomy): domain Eukaryota; kingdom Viridiplantae; phylum Streptophyta; class Magnoliopsida; order Solanales; family Solanaceae; genus Capsicum; species Capsicum rhomboideum. Next base: position 61,397,743 of record CP124710.1, on the reverse strand, counting down.
CACAAAGAGTACTAGAAAAGTACAAAATATATACAAGTAGTCTCTGAAGATGAAAAATAAGAATAATACTAGAATAGAAGAAGATAGATCAACTCCGGAAGCTGAAAGTTCACCCAAATCTCCGATCAACACTCCCACTCTAAGTCAGCGTCAATGGCGATGTCTCTTACTAGGATCTACATCAGGAAAAAAGATGTAAAAGTGTAGTATTAGTACCAAAATACGGGGTACTCAGTAGGCATTATAGGACGACTGAGCTCAATTAAAGTAAAAGCATAATAAAGTGCAAATCTATATTATGAGGCAATAAAAAAGGGTCATGATGGAAATAACCGACTATGCTAAGCAAATGTGAGAATCAAATATAAATAACTCAAAAGTGAAAATAAATGCCTAGCTATAACCTAAATGTACCCCTATAAACCCAGAAAGTACACACAGTAAATCAAAACCCAACCAAGTCCCCATAAGCACAGTGGGTGCAAACAAGGAGTAATATCGGTGTAAAACCAAGTACAACAACAATAAAGTGAAAACTAGTCAAGATGTGTGAAAAGCTTACCGTATATTCCTACTCCAATCATAACCATAAATCATACTGGTCTAGAACCAGATTTCAACCCAGGGATCAATAATAGTGAAAGTCGGACTTGAATCGAAACTAATAGATAGCAATCGGTAATACCAAGTGCCAGACTCGAATCGAAACTAAATATGCAACATGTAGTAATAATCCAGAGTTCCGATTTAAACCAGGTCTAACTAGTTTTTTTTTCATTTTAGAAGGCCAAAATCTTTAAAGAAGTGCAAGTTTCCTTTATTAAGCAAAAATTGTGATTTAAGGCTAAGATGCTAAAATGCCAAGGACACCGAAGCTAATGAGCACAATATAACGAACAAGTCAACCAAATCCTAATAGCTGGTCTCTCGAAGCAATCATATAGTCACTTATATCTAAAGAGGGAATTATCCTAAAGTAACCTATTTAAAAATGAGCAATAAGGCTAACAACAGGTCCCAAGAACCAAACCTATGAAAAGTTGCTACTTAACCCTAGACTAAGGCATCTAAATTAAACTCCAAGGGCCCCGACTAAGCTAAGTCAAGTCCTAAAGGAGAAGCAACTACCAGCTTAAGGGAATTCAAGGCTGAAATCTACCCTAAAGCCCCCTAATCGGCTATAGTAATCATGAGTTTACTACAATTAGAACAATACCATACCAATACCATAAAATAGCAAAATCTAAATAAAGGTAAGTCTAGCCTACCTAGACGCCACGTAACACACTTGAAATCGTCTATATCGGAGCTTTTCCCTTCCGTGAAGTCTCCGAGTACTGTCATGCTATCAAAATAATAATCTAGGTATCAGGACGAGAACAATGATACCCATATTGAGAATTTATGCTCTGGATCAAAAATCGGGCTAAACATCACCCATGGAGCCCGCTTGTAGAATCCAAAAATTGAAACTGCAATAACGTCCCTCTTGGAACAATGAGCTAGTGCTCGAAAATTGGGCATGACCATCCCCTGATTTCGAGTCCAAAAAGTTCAAAGAAAAACAAGAATTTAACTATAGAATTTACGGGATTTAGGCCAGGAACTTACTAGCTAACGACGGAAAAATGATCACTTAAACATCCCCTAGCTATTCCCAGCTTCAATTCAAGAGTTCACCACTATTTTCGAGCTCACACTATCAACAATGGTGTAAAAACTTAGAAATTTGGAGCTGAAATTCGAACGGAAACACACATATATACACACCAGCCTTGGCCGCTAAAGCGGCACTTTTACCACTAATGTGGAAGGGTGACCGCTTAAGCGGCGCTTATGATGTCAGCTGGCTCTGCTAAAGCAGGCCCTTAGCGGCTAAAGTGGTTCTGCTAAAGCAGATAAGGGGCGCCTAAGCTGCTGGTACTGACACCATCAGACACCGCTAAAGCGGCTCCGCTAAAGTGGAAAAGCTGCACCAGATCAGGTACACCAACAAATTTTCAGCCAACTCCAAAATCGCGATCGGGTGTTTGGGATTTGTTCGGAGTCCTGCGCACGCAAACGAACTATGCTACCCTACCAAACTCGGCATTCCATACTCAACGGAACCATCAAAATTTCCAACAGAAGTCGTTTCGACAAAAAACAGGTCTCACACTCATTGTTCCATTTTTACCAAATTCCAACCAATAGCCCAAAATGAGCCCGGAAGCCTTGGAACCCGAATCAAAGGTCCCTCTAGCCTAAAATCTACATTTCGGAGCTAGCGAAACTATCGAAATTGTCAACTGAGACCGTTTACTTGAAGTTTTGGCCCGAGGCCATTTTCTCAACTTTAGAAGCTCCAAAACATAGAAACTAGTATAAAAACCAAACGAACTGCACGGGAACTGAACTGTCAGTCCCAAGCTCTAAACATAGAAAAAGCACAAAAAAGTGAAAAATAACCTGGAGGGTCATTATATTACAGTAATAATGTGTTTTTTTTTGAATTGTGTTATGTGGTTGCTAATACCTGATTTTTGCTCCTTTTTTTTATGGGTGTAATGACATACTTTCCTAATTTATAGAATGCCACCTTTTATTTTGGATGTCTTAAAATCATTAATATGAGCTTAGTTGTAATGTTATTTGAATAAAATTATATTATTTGGGACAAATTGCTCTAAACACAACAGTGATATAAGTTATAATATTATTTAGAATATTTTATATTATTATTAATAACTATAGTATTAGTTAAAATAAATGATATATTTAGATCAAATTACTCTAAACACAATAGTAACGTATATGAATTGTGCACTGGATTCCACATATTTTAATATTAATAAAAAAACCTATTTTTGCGTAATGTTATTCATTTTGTAAATACATCTCTTCATATTCTAATATATAGAAGCGGCATGTTAGACCTGCTTGGTCAACATGCCTGTTTCATCAACATAGCATTAATGGTTGTACTAACAGCAATGTCAATTATACTTATTTTCTTCATTTTAATTTTTTTGTCTTATTTTTAATCTGTTATGTATTTTAAAATTACATAAAAATTACATTAAATTACAATAATTAAAGACTTAAATTTTTTTAGAGACATAAAAATTTTGGTTGACTCTCAAAATTCTATGAGTACTACATAAATGGGGATAGAGGAAGCAAGATATATTATTTGAAAATGATGTAAAAATAATCATAAATTATAATAATTAATAACTTAAAATATTATAGATAATAAAAAATTTGATCGATTCTCCAAATAGTATCACAGTCACATAAATTGAGACAGAGGGAGTAACATATATATATTATTTGAAACTTAATAGCAAGTACTATAAATCACAATAATTAACAACTCAAACTATGTAAAACCTATATATAAAATTTTTTATCGACTCTCTAAATTTTATCAGTGTCACTTAAAGTGGGACAAAGCGGGTTGCATATATCATCTGAAAGTTATGTAAAAGTATAATAAATCACAATAATTAATGACTTAAAATATTTAAAAATCATATAAAAATCTAAAAATTATGTCACGCCCCAAATCCCATTGAGGCGGACTGGCACCCGAAGCCGATATGGCCCGAGAGAACCAATCTTTGCTCATGTACATTCGTATGCGTTTTCTTGTATGAACATCATTATGTCTCACGCAACTATACGAAACAATATATGAAACTTGGTCGTTAGGGCCATTACGTCAAACTGAACGTACATATCTTACATTTCATTTCCCACATAAGTCTACAAAGCCTCTACAGATACATAACTATGAAAAACCTAGAGTCGGAACAACACCCTGCTCTATACTCATATACAATACCAAACAAAAGTGCATAATGACTCGGAAAGCCCCGAAGCAACTGGAGCTCACCAACGATCCACAAATGATCTGCAACCTATTGTGGAGGTCTACTAGCACCTGCGCTTGCAGCAAATAAAGTAAGCCCCCAAAGGGGGTCAGTACGAAGAATGTACTGAGTATGTAAGGCCATAAGAATTTCATCATACATAATAACAACAATGGAGTCAATATAAGAGAAATAGTCAATGTGAATAAACCATCTTTCTGTATGTGAGGAACCATATTCATTACATTCTTTACTTCTTTTGCCTTCACATTTATTCATCTTTATTGTTCTACCCATGTTAGGCTGTTCTGTCACCCCTGGGATGAGATTAGCCCATGCTAGGTACTTTGACCCCTGGGATGCTATATTAACCCATGCTAAGCTTTCGTGTCGCCCCTGGGATGTTATTAACCCATGCTAGGTACTTTGACCCCTGGGATGTTATTGACCCATGCTAGGTACTTTGACCCCTGGGATGCTATATTAACCCATGCTAGGCTTTCGTGTCGCCCCTGGGATGTTATTATGATAACCCATGCTAGGCTTATCGCCCCTGGGATGTTACTATGATATATTGGGATCGACCCATGCTAGGTGTTTCTTCCACCCCTGGGATACCACCCAAGAATACTCCTCACTTAAACATTACTTATTTCTTTCATTACTCTTTCTTTCATTCTAAGAGTGATACCTTGATGATTGAAACATTCTTGAAACTTGGAACACATACATACATTACTTCACGTCTTTACTCTTGTACGAATGATACCTTTACTTGTGAGGGATAGATACATTAGCTTGCACATTACTTCCTTCATTACTTTTGTGAGATTGGTACTTTTACTTGTGAGAGATTGGTACAAAGATAGTCATAATATTATAGGACTTTGGAACATGACATAATTGGAAAATGCTAATCACAATAAATAGATTCTCTTACACTATTACTCTCTTTGAGATAATTCTTTTAGAAATTACAACGTTATGACATCTTTGGGAATTCAGTCAATGAATAAGAGATAAGTGAATCATAATTCATCTAAAAGTAAGACACATGTGAATAACAATATGTCAACCTGAATTGATATACTTCACAACCCCTCGGAATTGGAACAAGCCCAATGTCAATGTGAACAATATGCTGAACAAGAATACGAAAAGAGTAACCTTACATACCTTATCTCCTCAATACGAATATACAATCCTATACGTGAATACAATAGTCCCTCTCCTTCCTTATGTTTCACTCTACAACACAAGCACATAACAGAGTTTACATTAACCCCCAAATACCTTACAAATGCATATAACGACAATGAGTTACATGTTTGCCTTTTAAAATGCCATTTCCCCCTTGACAATACCATTTATGAAATTATCATACCAAGAATCCCACAATATTCCATACATTGACCAATACATGATAAACCAATAGCATGTCACACCAAGTTCATACTTTCCACTTCTCCATCAACACCACATCACAATTACTTCATCAAGTCACCTCAATACGTCCCATAACAACATATCAGCCAAAGTCCCATAATTTACACTTCTACAAAAATAACAAGTTTAGTAACATAATCACACCATAAATGTTGTTATTTCACCCATACCATGCACTTTCATCAAAACCACAAGTCTCTTTTCAAGTTCAATTCACAAAAATGACACATCTTTTACAAAAACAAAAAAGTGCACCACTTACACTTTTAGACATAACCATCATGATCTAAATACTCTCCCATGCATATAATAGATTAATCCATAAGAATAATCACTTACTCAAACTTGCAAATGATTGATCTTGTCCCAAAAGATGGCTTAGGGTTTGAAGAATATGCAAAATATCTCTTAAAGAATTGTCTTGTCACGCCCCGAGTCCCAAAAAGGCGTGACAAAAGTGGTATCAGAGCAGTTCGATTTAAGGGTGTCTACAAAGCCGTGTCCAAGTAGAGTCTTGTTCATGAATGTGTTGTGCACCACATTTATGAACAGGAGGCTATGGGGCATTTAGGATGTTGTTTCTTTTCTTCACTTCTAGATCGTGCAATAGAGCCAGTGTTGTAAGTTGAATTGACATCTGACCATGGTAAATGTTTCTCTTTGCTATAGAAACCATGTCGATCACAAGAAGAGGTAGAGGTAAAGGGAAGCAGGTAGATGTGCATGCTGAAGAAGGAATGAGTAGATTACCACCTGACCAAGTTAGTCAAGGTGGAGCTGACGCAGAAATTGCATCGCAGTCTTCTTCTACCCTCCCAGCTCCAGGAGAGCCAAGAGGTAGAGAAGAACCTGCAGAGCCGCCAATGAACACTACGGATCAGGACCTTAGAAATGCAATACATATGTTGACACAGTTAGTGGCAGCACAAAGTCAAGGACGAGCAGGTCCAATGACACATGATGATGATGCGGCTAGGGTGGCGAGTCGCAGAACACAGGATTTTCTGAAATTAGACCCTCCTATATTCACAGGGTCCAACCCGAAAGCAGATCCACAGGATTTCGTGGACCAAGTTCAAAGAGCACTAGAGGTGATGCACGTAACAGGTGTAGAAACAGTTGAGCTAGCAGCTTATAGATTGAAGGGCGAGGCTATCTTGTGGTATGAGGACTGGAAAAGATCAAGAGGTACTGATGCACTCCCAGCTGATTGGGAAGAATTTAAAATAGCATTCCTTGATCATTACCTCCCATATGAGATTCGGGAGGCACGTGCAGACCAATTTCTCCATTTGCGTCAAGGAAATATGAGTGTTAGAGAATACAGTTTGCAGTTTAATTCCTTGGCTAGATATGCTCCAAATGTAGTAGCCACCATGGAAGATAGAGTCCATCGATATGTGGACAGATTGGAGCCTTATTTGGTCCGCGACTGCACTATTGTTGCCTTAAATCGAGATATGGACATAGCTAGAATACAGGACTTTGCGCAGAAAATGAAGGATCAAAGGCAAAGAAAAAGGATACAGAAAACGGAAGAAGGGCCATCAAAAAGGGCCAGACCTATGGGCCAATGTATGTTGTCTCCAGGAGAATCTGGATCTCGAGTATTACCGCCTAGACCCTCATCCACTTATTCCACAGCCCGTGCTCATTCCCAATTCCTAGGGTCTAGAGGTGGTCAATTTGGACAGAGTAGTGGGATTCATAGATCACATGCAACGAGATCTTCTCGTCAGTTGTGCCCGTGCTGTGGGAGATTTCATGCAGTCGAATGCCGGTTTGATACAAATGTTTTCTTTGTATGTAGTAGGCCAGGACACATGATAAGAGAATGCCCACAGAGGCCTACGGGTAGTATGACACGGCCTGCCGGATTAGCCAATGTGGCATCGGCAACTGGTGTACAGTCTACTAGTCGCGGTAGAGGTGCCAGAGGAGTAGCCAGTGCCAGTGGAACGCAGAATCGCACCCATGCTTTAGTGGACCGGCAGAATGAGGAAGCACCTCCTCAGGACGGTACAGGTATTTAGGTATATTACCATATTTTACATTATGTATATGTATTGATTGATTTGCGCTCTACTCCATCGTACGTTACTCCATCGACTATCGTGAATTTAATAGTACACCGAGGTTATGAGTGAAGTCAATAGAAATATTTCCACCTGTCGATGAGTTTCGTATAGTAAAAGGAACATATCTTAATGGTATAGTAGAAAGGGAAAAGTGACCCTATACGACATGCCATGTGAAATGGTCGAAAGTGTATAAGAATGCCGTTTCATACTGATCGAGGGATTAATCAAATCGAAAGTACGTGGAGTTCAAGATACAGTCTTGGGGGTATAATAAGTGAGCCTTTACGAGTATTATGTGTGTATATGAGACCATTTCAACTTACGTCATTACAGTGAAACCATGCTATGAACATTCGAGGATGAATGTTTCTAAGGGGGGAAGAATGTAACACCCCGTACCTTCCCAACACTATGCGATGACATTGAATGAGGGTTACTTAGGTGTTGAGACACCATGAGTATGCATTTGGCAAAGTAAATGATGAGAAAACTGAAATTTGGCCTCGTATATGTGAGTAAACCTTCATAGGAGTGTTTTATGATTTTCGTGGAACATTTGTGAGGTTTAAAACAAGGTTAAGAGGACCTATAAACAAATTATATTAAGTTTAAGAAGTAAGCTAAAGAATAGGACTTGAAGTATCTAACCAAACCCGCGAAGAGAAGTCGAAAAATGAAATTTTTGAAAAAATTTAAGGAGGGGCGCATTTGTTACCGTGCCACGCCGCTCTGGGATAAAAATTTTATCCCATAGGCAGTAGGTTGGCGCGCCCAGGGGCGTGCCACCTTGGCTTTTCCACTTTTTCGAAAGTTGGAAATTTCTAAGTCCCAAGGGTATCCGGGGTCGTACCAAGCCGATTTTTGCCACGTTTCTTCTAAAATCATGAGTATATACATGAAATGATTAAAATATTATATTGGTATGATAAAATTACCCGAGGACGAATTTGGGATCAAAATGACGATTTTGCCCTTTTGGTCAAAATAGGTCATACGTGGCTAGAATCGCTTGTTTTTGGGATTGAGGCTATGGATATGAATAACATGAGTGGGAATATTGTTGTAACATGTATTATATGACTTGAACACGTGAAATTATTGATTTTACTGGGTTAAGTGAATTGGGCCCAAAAATGAAATGAAAGCATGGCCCAAAATGGGTCAAATGACCCATTCTTGCCAAGACCTTCTAGAATACCACATTACTGACTAAGGATGAACTCAAGGTCTATAAAAGGGGCCAAATATCTGATTTTATCATGAGAAACACCCATGCCTTTTCTATCTTTTTCTAGAAATTTCCCAAGAACATCTCTTTGGCTTTCAAAACCCTAAGGCACTTCTTGGAGCAAGATCATCATCTTCCAAGCTTGGGTAAGTGACTATTATTGTACTTTAACATATTATAAGCATGAGAGAATATGTATATCATGTTGGTTATGGTTGGAAATGTTGGATATGGCACTTTTTGGTTTTAGTGAAAAAGATGTGAAATCCATGGGCTTGTAACTTGAATTATGACTTGTGGTCTTGATGAAAAAGCAAGGTATGGATGAAATAACAACATTTATGGTGTTATTATTGTCCTAAACTTGTTATTTTCATATAAGTGTAAATTATGGGATTTTGGCCGATTTGTTGTTGTGAGGTGTATTGAAGTAAAGTGATGGCATAATTGTGATGTTGTGATAATGGAGAAGTGTAAAATATGAACTTGGTGTGGCATGATATTGGTTATCATGTGTTGGTCAATGTATGGAATATTGTGGGATTATTGGTATAATGATTTCATAAGTGATATTGTCAAGGGGGAAATGACATGTTGAAGCTAAACATGTGACTTATTGTTATTGTATGCCATTATAAGGTAATTGGTGGTTAATGTTGGTTCGTTATGAACTTGTGTTGTAGAGTGAAAACATAAATGAGGAGCGGGACTATTGTACACGCGTCTAAAATTGTGTATTCGTATTAAGAAGACAAGGTATGTAAGGTTACTCTTTCCGTATCCTTCTACAACATATTATTCCTATTGACGTTGGACTTGTTTCAATATATCAATTCAGGTTGACGTATATTATTATTCATATGTATCCCAGTTTGGGATGATTGATGATTCACTCATATCTTATTCATTGAGTGAAGTTCCTAAGATGTCATAACATGGTAATTTCTAAGAGAACTATTTCAATGAGAGCAATGAGGTAAAGAGAGATTGTTTAGTTGAGTAGCATGATTCCAATCATGTCTTGATCCCAAGTCCTATAGTATGATGGTTGTCCTTGTGCCAATTGTTCATAAGTAAGATTACCAATCTCATAAGATTTCATAAGAGTAAGAAGAGAGGTGATGTGCAAGTGAGTATAATTATTCCCCATAAGTGAAGTTGTCAATCTCATGAGGTAAAGGAGTGACGTGAGATGTGCATATAAGTGTGTGCTTTAATGCCATGATTTTTAGCATGTCATTCTCATAGCTAAGTAGAGGGTATAAGATTGTGAAAAGGTAATGCACATGGTTATTATACGTTTCATTGAGTATGGATCACCTTCTAGAGCGTATAAGTTTAAGATGGAATAACCCCAAGATTGTGATATGTCATTTAGTATAGCCCACCCGAGGTGGAGGTCCGGTATCATGTACGTACCCATGTAAGATCTCATGGGGTTAGTGTTGAAGGTAAATTGCAAACTGATATATATCTATCCCTCCTAAGTTAAGATGTTAATCTCATGACGTATAAGAGTAAGGTGAATTATATTTGTGTGTTTCGATTAGTATCATGATCCTTAATGTATTAATCTCTCATAAGTTGACAGATCAAATTCTCCCACCATGAGAGTGGATGTATGATTCTCCCACCATGAGAGTGGATGTATGATTCTCCCACTATGAGAATGGATGTAGGTTAAACAATTAAGAGAGTGGATGTACGCCAATAGAAGAGATGTATGCTATAGTATTCTAATCATGTAGATGAACACTAGTGGTAATGAGCCTAGAAGTAAGAAAGAATCTCTTGTATATAGAAGAAGTTATTTGAGGCAAATTCCTTGAGTGAAGATAGTTTCCCATTAAGGAAAGGAATGAGAATTGATATTAGTTAAAATGATGGCTTATCCCCATTGACTATTCTCTTATATTTTTATTCTATTTGACATGCTCATATATGATGCTATTTATTATACGCCTTACATACTCAGTCCATTCCTCGTACTGACCCCCTCGGGGGACTTACCTTACATGTTGCAGGTGCAAGCATTAGTAGACCTCCACAGTAAGTGGACAGTTATTTGCAGATCTTTGGTGAGCCCCAGTTGCTTCGGGACTTTCCAAGTCACAGTTGTACAGTCATTTTAAAGTTGTAAATTTTGTATAAAGCGGGGACTTGTCCCGACTTTTAGTTTGTTATGGTCAATGCATCTGTTAGAGGCTTTTGTAGACATATATGGGTACATGTATATGTATATCAGATGGCTCATGAAGTCTTGGTTTAATGGCCCTAACGGCCAAGTTTCGTATATAGATATGATATATGTTTCCATGTGCATGACTTCCGCTTAGTTGCATAAGGCATAATAATATTTAACATGATTCATACGAGGATATGCATCTGGGTAGACATGAGCAAAGATTGGTTCTCTCGGGCCATATTGGCTTCGGGTGCCAATCACGCCTCGTTGGGACTCGGGGCGTGACATGTCTAGAAAGACATGTGTGAGTTGTGGAATTAAAAATCTGATTTCTTTGCCTTTATAGAGTCCTTGGGGTCATCCTTAGCCACTCTTGGCATTTAATGCAATGCCCATTTGGTCAATGGAAGAATGGGTCTTCTTTTTCCCTTTGGGCCTTGCATTTTGGCTCCATTTTGGGCCTCAAATTGGCCCATTAACACATATTATCTTAACCCACCAAATTTAATGTATAATCCACCATATATCTCATATTAAAATAATTTCATATATGTCTCGATAATATTCACTTACGAGATTTCCATTCATAGCCTCAATCGCAAAACTAGAAATTCTAGTCGCTCATGGCTTACTTGAACATAATTTGTTAAAACACTTGTGACAAAGAATTAACCCCAACTCGGATGCTAAACGCGCTTAATAATAGTCCCACGATGATGGGGTAATGATACCATGACTCAAAGGTCTTATATACATCATAATAGTCGAAGAAAAATTTTGGCGAAAACCACCCCGGCACGCCAATTGGCGCTCCCCTTTGCTGTCTGTGGGCTGAAAATTTCAGCCCAGAGCGGCCTGGGGCGCCACGGCTGCCTGTGCAAAAAAAAATTCGGCCAGAAGCGGCCCGGCACGCCCCTGGGCGCGCCCCACACCCAAAGTGTGATTTTTTTCTGTTCTTCGACTTTTCTTTGCGGATTTGGTTAGATCCTTCAAGTTCAAGTCTTTTGCTTACCTCCTAACATTAATATCCATTGCTTGGAAGTCCTCCAAGCCTCATTTTTCACCCCACAAATGCTCCACGAAGTCACAATATCTCCGACAAAGGTCTAATCACACATACTAGGCCCAATATCAAATGTTTCATCAATGACATTATAAAGTACATACTTATGGCTCTCGACACCTAAGTAAACATTGTTCAACGTCGTCAAATAGGGTCGGGAAGGTACGGGGTGTTACAAATTATATAAAAAATTTGGTTGACTCTCCAAATTTCATCAGTGACATATAAATTGAAACGGCAAGAGTAACATATATTATCTAAAATTTATATAAAAAGTATTACATAACACAATAATTAATAATTTAAAATATTTAAAAATCATACAAAAAATTTGATTGAATCTCCAAAATTTATCAACATCATATAAATTGAGACAAAAAAGTAGGATATGTTGGGCCCGTTCTGACACGGGCTCCTGTGTCTAGTCTTATATAGAGAGAAGTAGATAGAGGAAGGATGACGTTTGATTGGATGTAGTTTAGAAAAGATATATTATTTAATGATATTTAATTGGATATGAAGTTTAAAAAAGATAGATTAATTATCTAATAGTAATTAATTAGATATGGAGTTTAAAAAGATACTCTATGTCTCAAAAATAGTTGGCATGTATAGATTTTGTAAAACTCTTAAGGAAAAATTACTTAGGAGTGTGATTTGGATAATATATTCTTTATTAATTCTTAAATCTTCATTTATTTACGTGTCTCTTAGTTCTAGAATAATTATTACTAGGGGTAGAATTTGAAAAAAATTGTTAATTATCTCTTAAGTATCTTTTAAACATACCAATTGTTTTGAGAAATTTTTTTTTTTAGCAAACATATCAATTTTTTTGAGACGGGGGAGTAAATATCTAATGGTGTTTAATTGGATTTGGCGTTTGATTGCAATTAAAGTACTACTCCCTTGTTCCTAGGTTTCATTTTTGTGATGGTGTTTAGTTGGATAAGAAATTTAGAAAAGATAGATTTTTAAATTTATAGTATAAAACAAGGTATAAATATTTGTGTGACGATAAATCATCTCATTAAGATAAAATGAGAAATTTTAAATTAAGTTATTTAAACTAAAAGGTGTATTGTTCTAATTTCTAAAACAAACTAAAAAGAGAATGAAGGTCATGTAAATTAACAACCGAAATATAAAACAAATTTGCAACTCGCATTCATTGTTTTGTTAAGTAGCATAGGGTAAAATTTCCTAAAATTTCCTTTTTACCCTTTTTTTTCTTGGTTATTAATTAAGTAGGTAATTTGTTGGATGGTTGGAAGAAAAAGTCAAAAGGAAGAACAATCCCTGTGAAATTTAAATTTGATGATTCGTGGCAGGGCTCGTAATATTCGGAGGAAACGGGAACAATTCTTTAGGAGGGTGCTCCAGTCAATATGGATACAATCTCTCACGCAAGCAATCATGATTCTCTTATATTATAAGAGAGTTTGAGCAGCTTCCACCAGCTTTCCGTCGTTCTCCTTGCCGATATTTAAGGATAATTTTAGCATTTTATTGAGGTGCAAGGTGGGGCCATTTTCCACTTCTTTTGCTTATTAGCTTTGGCATTTAGAAGAGCAGTTTGGTCATTTCGCTCAAATATAAGTAGCATGGTTGGCTGAAAAAATATTTATGATAGCTGATTTATATATTTAGAGGATGTTTGACTAATTTGTCCTTCTGCTTATGTCATCATTTATCATCACTTCAAAAACATGGATCTTTGAAGAACTTGCAAGAAATAAACAGAGTTATCTCTGGACATTAAATTATTATTTAGAAGGAATGAATCACACTAATGTATTAATGTTTTCCAATGATTTAGATCAGTTACAGAAAAACTATGAACTTACCCTAAAAAAATATCAATGTTGGAATATTTGAAAAAACAAATCCAAGGAGACCCAAATGCAAAAATAGAAGAACGAAGTAAATTTTATAGGAGTGAGAGGTGGATGCATGAAGAAATAGAGTAGAAGAGAACCCCATAACCTGCATTTTTCATATCAGTAAAAAAAATTCACACTTTCAAAGACCGATTCATAGACAGAGGCAACTCAGCAAAGCATATAGTTGATACGGTGAAACTGAAGAAAAAGGAGAAGGGAAAAAAGAAATGAAAAACTCACCAACCAAAGATATATATATATGTCCAAGCAGGGTAGGAGCAGTAATGGAAAATTTTAGAAAGTAGCGGAGTAATGCCAAAGCTAATAAGCAAAAGAAGCGGAAAATGGCCCCATGTTGCACCTCAATGAAATGCCAAAATTATCCTTGAACACCGACAAGGAGGACGACGGGAAGCTGGTGGAAGCTGCTCAAGCTGTCTCTTATAATATAAGAGAATAGGGGAATGTTTATAGTACAATATAGAAAGCTTTTTGTATCATTTAAAATTATTATGTAAAAAATATTATAAATCACAATATTTAATAGTTTAAAGAATTTAAAAACTATATAAGAAATATTGATTCTCCAAATTATATTTGTGCTACATAAATTGGGACATAAAAGTAACATATATTATTTGAAAATAACGTAAAATGTATTATAAATCATAATAATTAACAACTTAAAGTATTTTAAAAAAATATATTCCCTCCATTTCAAATTGATTAACATGTTTGATTTTGCACGGAGTTAAGAAAATAAAGAAGATTTTTGGATCTTGTGATCTTAAATTAAAGATATGTCAAATGTACCAAAATGTTCTTTAATTATATAGTCTGAAATATGCGATGTGGAAAAAATTAAAATAAAAGAGCTGTTGAAAAGTGAAAAAGGTCATTCTTTTTTAAACAAACTAAAAAATTAAAGTAGGTCAAACAAATTGAATTGAATAGAATATTAAAAAAATTGATAAACTCTTCAAATTCAATTTTCACCACATAAATTTGGACAAATAAAATAACATCTATTGGGAACGGGCTTTCTAGTACTAGAATAAATAAGAGATGCTATCTTTTAGCATATAGTCATAAACAGTAACAAGTGCATTAATATAGGGGGAGTGATACACAACATTGATTCAGGCTAGCTAGTGCAAGTATAACAGTTTTGAAAAAATGGGGATTCAGTTGGAGAATTTGGTGGAGTCGATAAAGTCGAAGGTGAGGAAGTTGAAGAAATCAAAGGAGCCATACATCAAGATGGACAAAAGCTCCAGTGTCAAGGTTGAAATCCGCAGCAAAAAAGCTCGTAAGCTCGTCGAGAAAACTCTCCAAGCCGCTGATCATCCCGGCAAGCGTAGTCTTTAAGGGAAGACTCAGGCACCTAAGTTTCATTTCTGTAATGAATTTATAGAGGCGATTTTAATTAGTCTTCAGTTACTATTGTACGTTACACCCCCTTACTTTTGTTCTTCAAAGCAAAATGTTTGGACTAAAACATTTACTATATGCTCTTCAAAATTGAAATTAATTCATTTCACATCCACCAGCAGAGCGAAAGCAAATCAGAATTCAGAGATATTGGATTCAAAATGGTTGTACTCGATTATATACATTTTACAACTTCTCACTCATATTTATACATGGTTCATTCAATTGGCCCTTGATTGTGAGTCCAGTCTCGGTTACACGATGACCTCTGAGTGTATTTGCTTAAAACCGGAATCGTTTTCGGTCTTTTTGTTCGTGATTGTGAAAAGGAAGAAAATCTGGGCAATCCTCTTTAGTGAATTTGTAACTTGAGTCTTAAAAATCTCAGTCCTTTTAGTTTATTGTATAAAATAAATAAAATCTGTCTTGTTGAGTGCTTTCGAGGACTATAAGATGCTAATTAATGTCAAATGGATCTTAATTTCAGCCCTTTGACTGTATTAATAGTTGCTAATGCATAATTTATTGTCACATTAAATATTTTAATTACTGCCGCTGCTACTACTAGTAAACCTCGACATATTAAAAATTGCATGTTGGAGTAGGTATGTAGAACCATATTTAGCAGAATAGGAGGAACAGACGGGGAAAATGTCGGAGCCTAAAGGGTAAATTTTCTCATCCAAAATTTTGAATGGACAATCCAAAATCAAAAAAATCCAAAAAGGATAAAGCGGGTGAAGGCTCACGCTTTACCCTTAACAATTTAAAGTCGTCAGGTAAATAGTTAAGAGCAAGGCGAGGACACTGTTTTGCCTTGCAAGGAGACGACACTGTTTTGCCTTACAAGGCGAAAACAGTGACTCACCTTACCTTTTGACTGCTGATGGGACTTTACTTGTTAGGCGAGCTCTCAGTCTCGCCTTGTAAGGTTCTCTGCATTCCGACTTAGCTTCTTTATTTATTATTACTGTAAGAGGGAGTCGGTTTGAACGAGGGACTTGTAAGGGGAATGACAATTGTAATTGCTTAAAAATATTAAACGATGTGTAGTATAATTTTGTAGCCAATCACTTTAAAGATCTTGTGCAATAATCACTTAATATATTACAAAAAATTAAATAATCATACGAGGTAAAATTATTTAGAATATCCTTGACAAAATGGTTATCGACTCCACTTACTTCTTAAATGAAAATTCTACAAATATTGTAAAATTGAACTATGGATTCTTCTCAATTCCGGCTGACAACTGACGGTACACAAGGAATAAGTTCCCTGTAAAGAGGCTGCCTTACACAAGGAATAAATTCCCTTGGAAAAGGTTAATGAGACTTGCCACATATAGTACCCACCTAGTAAGTTTATAAACTTATCTCGCCTTGTAAGGTGATAATCCATTCCCGACTTACCTTTAATTCATTTATGTGTGTGCATGGTACTATAAAGAGTGCATGTTCCTTACATTTGCAAGAATGATAAAAACTTCATTTAAGTGCAAAATTAAGAAGATATGGTATCAAACGAAGTTTTTTGAATACCATATTTTGCACTCTTTATTAAAGAATGATAAAAATGAATCAACAACAACAACAACAACATACCCAGTGAATTCCCACCAGGTGGGATCTGGGGAGGGTTAAGTGTATGCAGTCCATACCACTACCTCAGAAGAAGTAGAGATGCTGTTTCCGATAAACCCCCGGCTTAAAACAGATAGCAAGAACAAACAAAAATCATAAAAACGAACAACAACAAGAGATACCACAACGCTAGCTAACAAAAGAAGCAAGACACCCACAGAGTCTCACTAAAGACTATTAATTCGAGATAACCAACATCCACAAAACAATGATAAAAATGAATGAATACCATATATTTTGAATGCCATATTTTACAAAATTCAAAATTCAAGAATGAATTCAAGTTTTTCAATATTCAAAATTCAAAATTCAAAATTCTGTTAATTCAAAATTCAAAATTCAAAATTCAAGTTTTTTGAATATTATATTTGCAAAATTCAAAATTCAAGAATGATAAGAAAGAATTTAATACCATATTATTTTTTTTTGTAATTTTCACTTAAAAGAAGTTTTGCAAAATTCAAAATTCGGTAAATTCAAAATATGAATTTCAAATTTTTTGAATACCATATTTTGCAAAATTCAAAATTCAAAAATGATAAGTAAATACCATATATGTGCAAAATATGGTATTCAAAATACTTTGCTTAATACCATATCTTTTTAAATTTTGCATTTAGACGAAGTTTTTAGCATTCTTTCAAAGGTAAGGAATATGCACTCTTTATAGGACCATGCACACACGTAAATGAATTGAAGGTAAGTCGGGAATGGATTATCACCTTACAAGGCGGGGTAGGTTGATAAACTTACAAGGTAGGTACTATAGCATGCCTTGTATGTGGCAAGTCTCATCAACCTTTTTTAAGAAAAGTTATTCCTTGTGTAAGGCAACCTCTTTCCAGGAAATTTATTCCTTATGTACCATCAGTTGTCAGCAGCAATTGAAGAGAATCCGTAGTTCGATTTTACAATATTTATAGAATTTCCATTTAAGAAGTAAGTGGAGTCGATAACCATTTTGCCAAGGATATTCTAAATAATTTTATGGCTATTTAATCTTTTATAATATAATAAGTAATTATTGCACAAGATCTTTAAAATGATTGGCTACAAAATTGTACTACACATCGTTTAATATTTTTAAGCAATTACAATTGTTATTCCCCTTACAAGTCCCTTGTTCAAACAGACTCCCTCCTACAGTAATAATAAATAAAGAAGCTAAGTAGGAATGCAGAGAATACCTTACAAGGCGAGACTTAGAACTCGCCTAACAAGTGAAGTCCCATCAGCAGTCAAAAGGTAAGGCGAGTCACTGTTTTCGCCTTGTAATGTAAAATAGTGTCCTCGCCTTGCTCTTAAGCATTTAACTGACGACGTTAAATGGTTAAGGGCAAGGCGTGAGCCTTCACCCGCTTTGTCCCTTTTGGAATTTTTTGATTTTGGGTTGCCCATTTGGAATTTTGAATGAAAAAAGTTGCCCTTTAGGATCCGAAATCGAAAATGGGCACGAGAATGAAAGACCATTTCTAGTAGGAATAAAACTTTACTTTAGAGGTAGTCTGGTAGAGTGCATTAGCAAAAATAGTGCATGCATTAACTTAAAGTACTGCTAGTACCTTGTTTGGTACACTTTTTCAATCTATTTAGAACTAATTATACACTCTATTTGATATTAAGATATGGATAACTAATACATAGAAATCCATGTTATTAGCAATGCAAGGGGTTTTAATGCATGTATTAGCATGGTTAAAGACACAATTGCCCCAAAGAAACTTTTCAACATCCTTTTCATGCACCATATTTGTGGAGGGTGTTTTTGAAAATAACTATTTTTTTGAAAAATTAACTTATATAGCCACCCATATAAGTTTTAAACTTGAAATAGCCATACTTTATTTGGATAACCCCATTATAAATAACTTTCACATGTTGTTTATTTTTTATTTTGATTCTATCCACGTATTTGTTGGGATAAGATATGTACAATCTTTATTATATTTATATCCCTTTAAACAAGGTAAATTAAATAATTTTTTTAATTAAATTGCTACGGGACTATATATATTTAATGTATAATTAATGTATCGATATTACTTGTAAACATTATACATAGATATATAGTGTATAATTGATGAAAAATCACTATATAACCAATGTATAGTCTATATATTTGCCTTATACATTAATTATACACTTATTATAGACCTATAATCATTTAATATATATATATATATATATATATATATATATACATAAAAAAAAAAAAATAGTTTTTTTTTAATTAAATAGTTACGGGACTATATATATTTAATGTATAATTAATGTATCGATATTACTTGTAAACATTATACATAGATATATAGTGTATAATTGATGAATAATCACTATATAACCAATGTATAATCTATATATATGCCTTATACATTAATTATACACTTATTATAGACCTATAATCATTTAATTTATCTTTTTTTAATATATATATATAAAAGATTTGTACCTATCATTATCCCTAAAAATACAAGAATAGAGTCAAAATACTATAATTACTAAAACTATGTAGATTGGCTAATAAAAGTAAATAACATGCAGAAGTCGATTATAATGGGGTTGTCAAAATAAAAGATTGTTATTTTGAGTTTATAACTTATATGACCAGCTATTTGAGTTGTTCGCCCTATTCTTTTTAGAAATTATTGCAATGCATATTATTTTTAATACACTTAACCTAACACTGTATAAGAAGTAATTTTAGCATAATTAATGCAAGCACACTATTACAAAAAAGGAATAACGACTTGAGCTCGATTGTCCAAAAAAAAAAAAATACTGACCCAAAGCATACCAAGTGTCACGCCCCGAATTCCATCGGGAAGGATTGGCACTCGTAGCCGACAAGGCCCGAGAGAACCAAGCTTTGCCTCTATTCAATCATATACATGCTATAAGAAATCCATAATCACAAAATAACTTTGGATATCAACAATGGAATCATGGAACATGATACATATATTCACATATGCGAAACTTAGCCGTTGAGGCTACCAAGTCAAAAGGCGACATATACCGTTTACATTTATACACCCACAACCGTCTACAAAAGTCTCTAACAATGCATTGACCAAAATGAACTAAAAGTCGGGACAAGTCCCCGCTTTATACAACATGTACAACACCAAACCATATGTACAATAGTGACTCGGAGAAGCCCCGAACTAGCTGGAGCTCATCAAAGATCTGCAACAACTGGCAACCTACTGTGGAGGCCTACTAGTACTTGCGCCTGCAGCAAGTAAGGTAAATCCCCCAAGAGGGGTCAGTACGAAGAATGTACTGAGTATGTAAGGCCATATGAAACTTGTATGATATGTAGATAAGTCAAGGAACTCAAGTTCAAATGCATAAGCTATATAGATAAGTCACAATGTAGATGAGTCACTATTCTGTACTTTGAAAACCATGTATGTTGCTTCCGGTACTTTCTTTGTATTTTAAGATTCAATGATTATTCATATTTGCCTTTGGCCTGTTAATTCGAGGGAGGGGATATTTGTTCTTGATCGTTACCTTATTCAATTGCCGATAGTCGATGCACATTCTCAATGTGCCATCTTTCTTTCAGACAAATAACACCGTGCACCCCACGGGGACATACTAGGCCTAATGAAGCCCTTGTCTAGTAAATCTTTCAATTGCTCCTTCAATTCACGCAATTCTGCGGGATCCATTCTATATGGGGGAATAGAAATAGGCCGAGTGCCTGAAATCACATCAATGCCAAATTCTACTTCCCGTTCTGGGGGTAAGCCTGGAAGATCTTCTGGAAATACATCCAGAAATTCATTGACTACTGGAACCGACTGCGGAGTTAGTGGTTCCACATCATTATCTTTCACCCGTACTAAATGACATGTGTAACCTTTAGCAATCATTTTTCTGTCTTTCAAATAGGAAATAAATCTCCCTCGTGGTGCCCCTACATTACCCTGCCATTCAAGAACACTTTCTTGGGGAAAACAAAATTGCACCTTCTTGGCCTGACAATCTACCGTGGCATAACAAGAGGCCAACCAATCCATTCCCATGATCACATCAAAATCCACCATGTCCAATTCAATGAGATCGACCAACGTATCATGACCACACACCGTTACCACACAATTTTGATATACTCTTTTTGCAACAATACTTTTACCAATCGGTGTAGACACTTCAATTGATTTAATTAATAATTCTGGTGCCTTTGCAAATTTCGCAGCAACCAATGGAGTAACGTAGGAAAATGTAGAACCAGGTTCAATCAATGTATATACATTATGTGAGGATACGAGTAATGTACCTGTGACAACATCAGGGGAAGCCTCTGAATTCTGTCGGTCCACTAAAGCATAAGTACGATGCTGGACCCCACTAGTACTGGCTACTCCTCTGGAACCCTACCCCTGCCTACAGACTGAACACCTCGGCCCAAAGAGGGAACCAATGCTGATGACGCAACAGCCAATCCTGCCGGTCGTGCTACACCTCCCATACTCCTCTGGGGACACTCTCTCATCATGTGTCCTATCATGCTGCACCAGAAATGAGCATTTGTCCCCACTCTGTATGTACCTACATGAATACGCCAGCAGTGTTGACACTGCTGACGAGGAAGACCTGTTGCCTGTGATCCGTGAACTCCGCTACTTTGCCCAGATGGACTACCCCTAGACCCTCGAAACTGTGAGTGAGCACCCCCTGTGGAATAAGAGAACGATGGTCTAGGTTGTCTCGAAAACATATGGGGCCTAGATCCTCCTTGGGACATCATAGGTGGTCCCATAGGTCTAGCCCGTTTGGACTGTCCCCTGTCAAATTCATGTACCCTTCGTCTCTGTCGTTGATCTTCCATTTTCTGGGCGAAGGCCTGAATTCTCGCTATATCCATGTCTTTGTTCAAGGCAGCAATGGTGCAATCCCTTACCAAATATGGCTCTAGTCTGTCCACGTATCTATGGACCCTGTCTGTCATCGTAGCCACAACATTTGGCGCATATCGAGTCAAGGAATTAAATTGCAAGCTATATTCCCTGACGCTTAGATTTTCTTGACGGAGATTTAGGAATTGATCCGCACGTGCCTCGCGGATCTCATACGAAAGATAATGATCTAGGAAAGCCACTTTAAACTCTTTCCAAGTAGGTGGAGTTGCACCAATATCATGGGATTTCTTCCAATCCTCGTACCACAATATTTCCTCTCCTTTCAATCGGTACGTAACAAGTTTAACTGTCTCTACCCCCGTCACGTGCATAACTTCCAAGTCCCTCTGAATGTGATCCACGAAGTCCTGTGGATCTTCTTTTAGATCTGACCCTGTGAAAATAGGAGGGTCCAGTTTTAGGAAATCCTGTGTTCTGCGACTCTCCACTCTAGACGCATCATCATCATGTGTCATCGAACCAGCTCGTCCTTGACTCTGAGCTACCACTAACCGTGTCAACATCTGAACTGCATTTCTAAGATCTTGATCTGTGGCATTGACTGGTGGTTCTACAGGTACGCTTCTCCTACTCGACTCTTCTGGTACAGAGGGAGTGGAGGAAGCTCGTGACATAAATTCATGCTCAGTATCGCCTTGATTAACTTGATCAGGTGGTGGTATACTGGTTCCCTCACCAGCAATTCTATCGATCCTCTTACTTTTACCTCAACCTCTTCTTGTCATTGGCATTGTTACTATAACAAGAAAAATAAATTTCAATGATCAGATATCATTTCACTTACAACTTTGGCTCTATTGCACGATGTAGAAGTGAAGAAAAGAAACAACATCCTAAATGTCTCGTAGCCTCCTACATATAAATGTGGGTCACAACACATCGATAAGTAAGACTCTACTCAGACACGGCTTTGTAGACACCCTTAGAACGACCTGCTCTGATACCACTTTTGTCACGCCACGAATCCCATCGGGACGGATTGACACTCGTAGCCGACAAGGCCCGAGAGAACCAAGCTTTGCCTCTATTCAATCATATACATGCTATAAGAAATCCATAATCACATAATAACTTTGGATATCAACAATGGAATCATGGAACGTGATACATATATTCACATATGCGAAACTTAGCCGTTGAGGCCACCAAGTCAAAAGGCGACATATACCATTTACATTTATACACCCACAACCGTCTACAAAAGCCTCTAACAATGCATCGACCAAAATGAACTAAAAGTCGAGACAAGTCCCCGCTTTATACAACGTGTACAACACCAAAACATATGTACAATAGTGAATCGGAGAAGCCCCGAACTAATTGGAGCTCACCAAATATCTGCAACAACTGGCAACCTACTGTGGAGGCCTACTAGTACCTGCGCCTGCAGCAAGTAAGGTAAATCTCCCAAGAGGGGTCAGTACGAAGAAAGTAATGAGTATGTAAGGCCATATGAAACTTGTATGATATGTAGATAAGTCAAGGAACTCAAGTTCAAATGCATAAGCAATATAGATAAGTCACAATGTAGATGAGTCACTATTCTGTACTTTGGAAACCATGTATGTTGCTTTTGGTACTTTCTTTGTATTTTAAGATTCAATGATTATTCATATTTGCCTTTGGCCTGTGATACTCGGGCCCCGACTGAACAGTGGGTTTTTAAACATAACATCATGTTATGTTGGGATCGGCTCGAGCTAGGCTTATGCCTCTAGAGCTGCCACCCTATGAATCGATGTATATATATCGGGATTGGCTCGAGCTAGGTTAGCACCTCTAGAGCTTCCACCCATACAACATTTCAGGTTAAGCTCGAGCTAGGTTATTACCCCTAGAGCTGCCCCCTGTTAGGATCGGTCCGAGCTAGGCTTATGCCTCTAGGACTACCCCCTTATTTTGGGATCGACTTGGGCTAGGCATTTCGCCCCCAAAGTTGCCACCCTCTTGATCATTGACCATATATGCATTACTTTGTTTATTACTTTGAGATTGATACCATGATATTCATAACTTGATATAAAGCTTTGGATCATTAACCAATGAGTAAGATACATGTGACTAACTTGGCAACATAACATTATTAGAACTATAACACCAAGGAAACCATTGGACAATATTCCATGAACAAGAGACATAAGTATAATCACTATTGGAACATTGGAACATAACCTTATTTGAGCTTTTGGAACATTAACCATGAATATGAGACATGAGATTCACCAATGTTCAATGAGTAGGAAATATATGACAATGACTATGGATAACCGGATATAGAATACCTTAACTCATTTCGGAATAGGACTAGTGAGATGTTAACATGAATACTATTTGCCGCAGAAAGATACGGACAGAGTAACCTTACATACCTTGTACTCTCAATACGAATAAACAACCTTAGACGTGCACACAATAGTCCCGCTCCTTCTTTATATGTCACTCTACATCACAAATGCATAACGGAAGTGACATTAACCACCAACTACTTTACAAATGCATATAATATCAATGAGTTACATGTTTTCCCCTTGACAAAACCATTGATAAGATTATTATTCCAAATATCCCCCAATATTCCCAACATTGACCAATACATGATAATCAATACATTTCACCACAACACTTCTCCTTTACACTTTCTTATCCACACCACATCACAAATAATCCATCAATTCACCTTAATACACTTCATAGCACATATCGGCCAAAATCCCACAATTTGCACTTATAGAAAAATAACAAGTTTAATAACAAAATAACACCATACACGTTCATATTTTATACATACCATGCTTTTTCATCAAATGCACAAGTCCTAATTCAAGCTTGAATACCATGGATCACAAATCTTATACAAAAACACCAAGTACCATGTCCAACATTTCCAAGCACAACAAACATGATTTATATACTCTTTCATGCATATAATATATTAATCCATAACAATAATCACTTACCCAAGCTTGAAAAGTGATGATCTTGATCCAAAATTGCCTTTGAGTTCTTTAGGGTTTGAGAGAATGTTGGAGAAAATATCTAAAAGAACATGAGAGTTATAAGTGAATAAAATCTGATTTTTGGGTCTATTTATATTCCTTGGGTCCATCCTTAGTCATCCTTGGCATTTAATGCTTCATTTGACTTAGTCAATAGAAGATTGGATCATGTGACCCATGTATTTTGCCTTATTTGGGGCTTTTATTGAGCCCAAATCACTTAACCCAATAAAATCAATAATTTCTCGTGTTTAAGTCGTCTTATACATATTACAATAATATTCCCACTCATGCTACTCATATCCGTAGCCTCAATCCCAAGAACAAGTGATTCTAGCCACGTTTGGCTTATTTTGACCTAAAGGGCAAACTGTCATTTTTAATCCAAATTCGTTCTCGAGTAATTTTATAATACCAATATGATATGTCATTCATTTCATTTATATACTTGTGGTTGTAGAAGAAACATGGCAAAAATAGGCTCAACACGACCCCGGATACCCTTGGGACTTAGAAATTTCCAACTTTCAAAAAAGTGAAAAAACCAGCGTGGCAAGCCCCTGGGCGCGCGAACTTGCTGCCTATGGGCTAAAAATTTTAGCCCAGAGCGGCGTGGAACATTCCCAAATGCACCCCACACTTAGTTTTTTCGAAATATTCATTTTTTGACTTTTTTTCGCTGGTTTGGTTAGATACTTCAAGTCCTATTCTTTAACTTACTTCTTAACCTAAATATACTTTGTTTAGGGGGTCCTATTAGCCTCGTTTCGAACCCCACAAATGTTCCACGAATATCATAAAACACTTCCTATGAAGGTTTAATCACATTTACGAGGCCAAAAGTCAAGTATCTCATCCATAGCATTACCAAATACATATGTATGGCTCTTGACACCCAAGTAAACATTACTCAACATCATCAAGTAGGGTTAGGAAGGTACGGGGTGTTACACCAAGACTCTTAGGCCGGGAAATCCTTGATTGGTAATTAAAACTGTCCACATGAGGTTGATTTACCGATCTCATGTTGACGATTTTAATTTTAGGTTGGAAAATAAATTTAAACACAATTTGTTTTTGTTTTTTTTTAACTTTCTGGTGATAGCTCAAGTAGTTGTGATGGGCTTATAGATAGATTTTGTCAAAGCTGGTGGGAAATTGTACGACCACACATTTATAGGATGGTGCAAGACTTTTTACTGGAAATTCTCTTCCACAATCCATTACTCACACAAATTTAATCCTTTTACCAAAGAAGACTAATTTTGAGTCCTTTTAAGATATGATGCCCATTAGTTTGAGTAAATTTATCAACAACATTTTGTCTAGAATAATGCATGACATATTGGAATCTCTCTTTCCCAAGTTAGTTTATTTCTGCAAACCAATAAGATTTTTGTAAAGGGAGAAGCATTATTGAGAATGTTTTACTCCCTCAAGAGTTGATTTCAGATATTAGGAAGAGAGGCTAAGCCAGCCAATGTAGTCACTAAGCTTGACATAGAATATATTTATGACAGAGTTTCTTGTTTTTTCTTGATGAAAGTTTTGAGAAAGATGGGCTTCTCTAACATCTTTGTAAACATGGTTTGGAGATTGATTTCTAATAGTTGGTATTATTTACAGATTAATGGTAAGTCCTATGGTTTCTTTCATTCCACCAGGAGAGTGAAATAGGAATATCCTTTGTCTCGAATTCTATTTATTCTCTCTGCAGAAGTCCTATCTAGAGCTCTTAATTCTTTATTTGAAGATGTGCAATATGTAGGCCATGGGCTACCTAAGTGGAGTGCTAATCTTAATCACCTTGCATATGCTGATGATATTATTATATTTGTATCTTCATACATATACTCTTTGAAGATAATTGTGGCTACTTTACAAGAGTATGAGCATCAATTAGGCCAAAAAGTGAACAGAGATCGAAAAAAGTTTTTTTTATATCCATCAAAAGGTTTCCTCAGAGATTTCATAGTAGGTGGAACAATGTACTAGTTTCTCAAGGGGTTGTATCTAGGTTGTCCAATTACCCATAGCATAAAGAGGAAAAAGGACTATTGATACTTGATCAGTAAAGTAAAGAGAAAGATTCAAGGTTGGAAAGGAAAGTTGTTGTCATATGAAGGTAACGAAGCCTTTCTTACTAGTGTTGGACAAAGTATTACCACATGTCGTATCTACTCTTATTCCCCTTAATTGTGTTATTAAGGAAATACATAGAATTTTTGCAAAGTTTTTTTGGAGTAACAAAGAATAAGGTAGAAACAAACACCGATTTGCATGGACAAAGGTCTGCCTACCAAAATATGAAGGGTTTTTTTACTTTAGATCTATGTTTGATGTATCATACACTATGTATTCTAAGATATGGTGGAAGTTTAGGACACAAAATAATTTGTGATCCAATTTTTTTGGAATAAATATTGTAAGCAGTAGATTGCATCATTTGTTCAATGGAAATGAGAGTCTTAGCTATGAAAACACATGCTTGCTAACAGAGAAGCCACTGAGAAATATATATGGCGGGAACCAAGGTGGTGTACATCTTGTTATAGTATGATAATTGTACAAATCTTAGTCCTTTATTCCTTCACTTGAACGAGGTTTAGACTTGTCATTCCTTGAATGAGATAGGGGATTTTATGACAAAAAAAGGGTGGAATTTGATGCTATGCAATGAATTCTTTAATAAAACATTATTGAACATGTTAGGATGAACTATATGCTTAACACATGCAAGTTAAACGTTGTTTTTTGAAAGCTGGGTAGAAGTAAAAGAGTCTTAGTATATGCATCAATCTAATCAAGGGGATAAATCTTGGTGGACCATGACTAGTACATGTAAGTTTACTATTAAAAGTGCTTGGAACCTGGTGAGGTCCAGAGAAGATAGAAAAGAAGATGTGAATCTCCAAAGGTTTGTCTTTCAAATTCTCTTTTCTTGGTTAGCGAATATGGAATAGAAAAATTCCTATAGCAGCAGTAATGCATTCCTGAAATCCTAATGTTTCAAAGTTTGTACTTGTTGCACAAGCCCTGAGATCGAATCTATTGAGCACATGTTTTTGAAAAATAAGTGAAAAATAGGGTCTGGGATTACTGTTCTAGAGCAGCTGGCATTATAGGTCCGTTGATTCAACTAAAGCTAACTATAATGAAGTGGTGGACAATTAGGGGCAATGCTAGACTAAAAGTGTGTTACTAAGCTATTCCTATCATCATTCTTTGGTTCTTGTGGAAAAGAAGAAATACAATACTTCGTGGAGGTTCCTTTTCAGTTGGTAAAGTAATTTGGGAGATCAATGATACCATTCAGAAGCTTTTGAAACTTAGATTTAGCAAGTTTTTAATTCATAACAATTGGCCAAGGATGTTTGCTTCTCTAGAAAGTCACAGACCTTCCTTTCACACTAGACTTGCTTGGTGGGAACCTCCTCCTTCAGGATGGATGAAATGCAATACTGATGAGGCATCAAGGGGTAATCTTGGACCCAGATCTGCAACATTTTATAGAAGAGATTGCTCTGGGAATCTAGTTATCACTAAAGGCCTCAGTTTAAATCTTCCCATCGAATTAATATTGAGAAGTCCTATCAAAATAACTTTCCTTGAATGGCCAGTAGGGATTTAGCACATATTTTCTTTTAATCGATCTATTAAAGCAGCTCATTTTTACTAGCCAGACGTGGGACAAAACTAACAGGTTAAGCCAAAAAATATTACTCTCTCCATTTTATTTTACTTGGCCTATTTTGACTTGGCACAAAGTTCAAAAGCATCTTAATAAAATTATGGATAAATTGCATAAATCACCAAACATCTTTATCATATATACATATTCTCTCACTACTTTTATTTAATTACATATCTTTTAACTTTTTAGCAATTCTCTCTCTTCTATGCTTGATACACCACAACACTGGTAACAGCCGCAACTCCTCCTCCAAAGACGCCACATTCACCGCCCATGTATCTATCAAATATTTTATGAACAAAATTCATGCTAACTGTTGACAAACCGTGTCCCCCTCCCCCACTTTCTCTTTCTTGTTCATCAACTTACCATGATCTAACACCCATTTACCAACTCTATTTCAGTTTTTTCATCATTTTTTTAGTTTAATTTATAATTAAACTTCTATTTAAGTAGAGTAAGTATTATATCTGGACTTCAAGAAAGATTTAAATGCTAATTTTTCATCTTCAATTCAATTTTTTTAAATCAATTTGTTTGTTATACAAACACATTCTTTGTCGATTTATTGTTTATGCCAAGGCTTCTTAAAGTTCAATAATGGCAACCAAACCTTCATTTTATGAAATTGATTTTGTCCCGGGTGTTTTTGATGGGGATTTCAAATATTTTTATGAGAATAGATCTAAATATAGCAACGACCCTATGAAGATAAATAAAATTGCGTGAAGATTTGGGCTTAAGAAATATTAATGAAAACTCAGATATGCAATTACCAAAAGACAAAAAAGTAGAGAAAATACATGGTGATTTCCAAAACCAGGTATCTAAAAGATTTAACCGTATCCATGATACATATGAGGTTTTTTTTCATTTTCATGATACATTTGTATGTATCTGTTTGCCCATATATCTACAATAACGTCCATGTTTTGTTACTCTTATAAAGCCCCATAATTTTTATGATTATTTGGGGCTAATTTTAAGCTTAAGGATGTAATCTAATTGAACCCAAGCCACGAGGTCCATATGAGTATAACAAAATTATGGGAACACAGATAATTAACTTTGGTATAACATGAAATATATTATATCCGCATGATATAAGTTTTGGAATTCATTGAATAAATTAATGTTGTTAAATTGTTGGAAGTTAATTATTTGTCAATGGTTGAGAATTGATTAATGGACTACTCATTTATCCAATGATTATTATACAAAGTTAAGTAAGCAATATGAGAATAAGCTTGAAAACAAATGGATCTAATTTATTACGTGGCAGTTAGCCACCGAAGGTTAGTTGTGATTCATTGGAATTGAATTGTCAAACAAAACATGTGTACAAGAGATTTAAGTGCCAATGCTAAGTGGCAAGAAAAAGAAGGGATACCGAATGTAAATTAGAAACTTGAAAAAAAAGAGGACATGGCTGTAATAAAAAGTTAGAAATTGATGAACTAAGGAAAATAGATGGAGGAAGAGAAGCATCAACTGCAAGTTCGTGCAAAAGCTAGGCGATATCGGACCTCTACATTTCTATTTTGGATTTCAGAAAATGTAGTACGCAGATTGTGCAACGTACGGGAGCTGTAACTTTTGTTGGAACTGTAGTATCCCATTGAGGAAAGAGAAAAAGGATTAACTAATTGTAATTTTTCTACAAATCAAGATAAGATTTGCACTGACGGGCGTTAGTGGCAAGACGTAAGAGGAAAAGTCCCGAAATAAGGTATGTAGATGTTATTCCTTTTCTTTTATGGCATGATTCTTTATTTTCAAGAATTTCTCGTAGAGCTTCTAGATTATGATGTTATGAATGGTTCGAAATAGTTATCACTTATCAAGAACTCTACTCAGTTAACATAAAGTGTAGTGCCTAATCAAAAGGTAAAGAAGTGAACAAACTCTAGTGATAAGGATAGCTCATATGCAATAAAGGCTATAATTGATGAAATATCGAGGGTTTAGATATAAGGTAAGATCTGTGTTAGTGCTAAAATTATCAGAGGATAAACAGTTAGCAGTCATCCTTTAGAAGTAGTTATTATGAGGTGAGATGTTTTGGCAACCCAAATTAAGAAAGTAAAAAAGTTTAGCTTATTGTAATTGGTACAGGTGTACGAGTGTGTCACGACCTAAATGGTCATGAGTGGCACCCACACTAATCCTCAGGTGGGAGAACCATCTAATCCAAATTACCAACCTATTATATAGATATTTTAAGCAATGATAAATAATAATATTGGTTTAAATAAATATTTGATCTTTATAATCCAAACAATCAATAATAGTGCAGAAATAACTACTGAGTACATTATCTCAAGGACTCAAAAGCTACTGTACAAGAAAATTCTAAAAATCAAAACCGAAGTCTAAAATAAATATCTCAAAATAAATAATAAAGGAGTGTCATTATCCGAAAGAGTAGACATGATCAATGAGAAGATACAATGGCTTCCTGAAGGTAGGTGCTTACCTTTGGATTGATAAGTTGTTGGTCACAAGATAAATCTGAGGTCTCATTTCAGTCGCTAGAACACTTTCTATATTCAACAAAATGAAAAGCACAGGTAGTATCAGTACAAACACTATGTACTGGTAGGTATGATTGATCAACTTAACTTAAAATCCATACATAAATATAAATCAAATAAGAACAACTAGCAGTCAGAATATAACAAGTAATTGCACCAAAAGCACCACTTTCCACAGAATAACCTCTTACGTGACCACATAACACAATAATAAAAATAATAGTCCTATTAATACCAGTGTACTACCATCTCAAGCTAAGTTCAACCATAATAAAGGAAGAGCCTATGACCTTCTACTTATCACAAGTGTAATATACCAAGTTACGTTTATCTAACCATCTCACAAGTAGTCTCATGCTACTTTTATTAGTCACAACACTTATACAAAGAAATTAAACAATCAATGAATGAATAATATGAAATAATGCATCACCCATCAACTCAATCATGAAAAGTGTACCCACATACTAAGGGGTCTTATATGCCCAATAGTCATGACCTGCAGGGGACAAGCTCAGTCTATGTACCATACTAGCGTGGTATCCAGCCCTCCAAATTTCTCTATAAGCAATATGTACTGGCATGGTATCTAACACTTCGAATATCAAAATATGTGAACATCTCAACCAAAATCACCAAGAACATGAGATGAAGTGCACCAAATATTCCATTACACAATTTATCTAGACACTTAGTCAAATTCAAGATTCATTACTTCACGAATACAATTAATTACCAAGTTACTTAATCAATCACAAGTATGCCCGAAATACAATTCACAAGTATTCAACTCATGGATATGCACGTAAATCATATTAAGTCTATAACTATAATTTAAACCAAAACCTACCTCAAACATAAGCTCAGAATTCTCTAATCCACCAAAGCTTTCCCTTTTCTCATAGTTTTTGATTGTTCTTGGTCTAAAAATAATAAATAAGGAGAAATCAATAACTCACCCTCCAATTATAAGCATTAGGAACTAAAACCCATAGGTTTTGACCTAGTTCATAGCCTAAACCACCA
This sequence comes from Capsicum rhomboideum, assembly GCA_031232105.1. Taxonomy (NCBI): domain Eukaryota; kingdom Viridiplantae; phylum Streptophyta; class Magnoliopsida; order Solanales; family Solanaceae; genus Capsicum; species Capsicum rhomboideum. The sequence goes on along the minus strand of CP124710.1, from coordinate 61,365,748 downwards.
ATTCAGAGTTTTTCACCCATTTATCCACTCAATTCCCCTATAATCCACATTAAAGAGGAAGAATTTGATGTTATGAAGTTAAGTACAGCAACCTAGAACCATTTACAATTGATTTTAGGCCTACCCATGGGAAATTTTCTTCAATTCATCACCTTTATGGCTTAAGCCATGAATTTCTTTGACTCATGATTCTAAAGATTAAAGGAGTTAATCAATAATAGAATTATGGAAAAAACTTACCTTAATGATGTAAATCTCCCAAAATTAGAGAAAATTGCATCACACAATCCTAGGATGAATTTTGGATATTTTTAGGAGAAAATAACATCAAAAATTGGAGAACCCAGACAGTAACACTGCCCAACGTTCACTATAGCAGCCCACTACTGATGTCACCCAATTTACACCTTTAAATTGAAGTATAAAGTAGTCATTGTTCAATATAGAACCTAATCGAGGTTGGGGTCGATCGCACAAGGAATATGGTTAGGACCTAGGTTAATACGATTACTTAGGCTTTTAGTCATTTATTTCCGATGGGGGGATTTCAGGTAACAAGTAATTGTGAATCAAATTTAGTAACAATTAATAAGTAACAAGCAATAAGTTGATGTTGTTTGTAATCAATCAAAATGACAAACAAGGATTGTGTTCTCCATGATTTCATAACTTAGTAAGTGTGTCGTACTAGTGATCTATCGTAGTGTTTAGCATGCAAAATCGGTATGTTAAGCTCACATAAATGGTTGGTCCCCTATCTAGGTGAATATCACTACGTAACTTCGTCCTTCTATGAGTGTTTGCTTTACTAACCCTTACCTTTGATTCCATATTAGCTATTCTCGGACAGGGCTCAAGATATTAGATGAGGGTTTATAGCCTCAAATCTTCGTTGTTAATCCCTTTTCATATTCTCTACCTCTTTGATCCAACAAGTAAAGAATTAAGGTGAGTTCTAATGTTCTCGACCGTTAAAAAGCAATCAACATGAAGGGAAGAACAATACATGCATAGACATCATTCAAGAACTACTAGTACTTTAATCTGCTTTGTTAATTCATCATGGTTCCTACAACCCTAGTTATGGATTTAGCTACTGATACGGGTGGGACAAGCTCCACAAGTACACGACCTTTCACACGAAGCCAAGCTCGGGAGTTACAAAAACTCCAAGCCTTGTTCATGTAAATGGTCGTGTGTGAGTTGGTCATTGAACCCCCAAAGGATCTAAATGTTTTAAGTGTGAAGTGGGACCTTGGAGTGTAATAAACTTACACTCCAAGGGGGCGGCAGATTGGTGAAGGACAAACTAGTCTTTTTGGCTTCATTTTACCTCGTAATATAAATAGAACACATTAGGGTTATTTTGAGTAGTTCTTCCATTTTGACATTTGAATCACAAGACTTGTAACTCTTAGGGCTCTCTTTCTCTCTCAAAATAGTCCACAAAGGAGAGGGATACTTGTGTTGTATCTTGGCTAGAAACAAGGATCTTGAGGTCATTGAGTTCCTCTTGGTCTAAGTAAGAACTTGGTGTTTATATTCAATAGTCTTAGGGTCCTTTCTTGATGTTAGGGTTCTTAGTCTCTTGAATATTATATGTCAAGTTATCTATCTTTTATTATCTTGTTGTTGTTGTCTTTGAGATCTTGAAGTCTAGTGAAGCCGGGTGGGGCTCTTTCGATTCACTAGCATTGTGTTCAACTTGTTAAATCTTGTGTTTGTTGGATTCTCTTGTTGTTGGTTGGCTGATTTTCGTGGCTGGTTGTGTATATTTGTGTGTTGTGGACTTGATCTTGTATCATTTGGTATCAGAGCAAGACCGGTTGTGTTCCAACACAACCCATCTTGGGCTTGTTCTCGGATTAAATAAAAAAAGAAAAAAAAATCTGAAATCTGTCCATTGAAGACAAAACCGAGAATGTTGTTGTATGTTTATATCTAGGTGTTATTTTGCTTGTTTAGTGTGTTTATAGTGTTGGTTTCTTTCCCACCATCACTAAAGTGTCTAGATCTAAAAGTTGAGCTTGAAAACTTGACCATTGTTGTGGTGACTTGAAGTGGCTGAAAGTTGTATATTGTTGATGACAAAAATTGATGGTTGTGTGTTATGTGATTGAAGAAGTTGATGAAGGTGTTCATCTTTTAAACTTGTTCATCTTGTTGTGTTCAAGTTGCAACACAAGTCATAAAGTTGTTGGTGAAAGACTTGCACCCATCACTTCCTAGTCTTCTCAACCACTCTTCCCTAATTCAAGGAGCCTTGTTTTGTGGGACTAGTTAGTCAAACATCACCCTTTGAGTTTGAAAGGTTGAAAAGGCTACAAGACTATTATTTTTCCCTCCAAAACACATTGTCATCCATCACAAGTTATATGAATATTGAATTTCAGATTTGAGACACAAAAAAAAAAAAAATATACATAGAAGTTATATATACAAACCGTGTGGGTCCAAGGCCAATTGCATGCTGCCACGTCACCCCTAAGCTCAACTTTGGATATTATTCTATTTGCTAATTGTTGATTCTTGGTTTCCTTTACTTGGTTCTAGAACTAATTAACAAACTAGTACATTCCTACTAGGTTGTCGATTAGTCCTTTGAATCCGTTTGTTCGTGTCGACGATTACTTGAGTGCCTTTTTATCTTTTGAATACGTTGCTATTTTTGGTTCTAGTCCAACAAGAATTCTTTGAGTCTTCAAACAAAAATCCACTCCGGATAAGAGCTTACTCATACCTTAAAGGATTCACGGTTACTAGCCAATTTACAACACTTGTGGAACTCAAGCGTGTGGTGATCTAAAGAGTATAATACCTTGACAATGGAAGGGACCACGTCCCATAACATGGATACTAATGTACTTGACTCTATGAGGGTCACTCTTGAGGCCGTTACCCGGACACTTGAAAGGTTGAATTCGGAATTTGGGGCCGTGAGAGGGGACTTGGCAGCAATCAAGGGAGAGGTGTCGACTATTAGTGGGAGGTTAGAACAAGTGGAGAGTCAAAGGAACTCTCGTCCTTCTACTCCTCTACATGTTTCTACCAATGGTCATGATAGGACTTCCTCCGCAACCATCACCCCCGAAACAGTCCACCAAATGCTAAATGCACCTCAAGCTCCACTAAATACCGCAAGCCAAACCACCTTTTTCCCTCCTAACCGTGGCCCCAATAGACCAACGTATTTCCAGAATTCCCAAGTCCCGCATGAGGGATTTGGACGTCAAATTCCAAGCTCCATTAAACCAAAGACCACCACCTTCACAAAATCCAATACCCCCAAATCAAATTCCAAATATCCAAAACCGACCAGCCCACCTTGAGGAGTATGGTAGGGAGGAGTATGAAGGGTACGGGGCCTTTGATGATACTTACATGAGGGAGGAGGAGGTGAGAGGGGGAAGAGGAGTTCAACGGAGATATCGTGTATATGAAGAAAGAGGAAACCGACACCATGAGAGGGATGTAGGCATCAACACTATCAAGTTGAGTCTACCTTTCTTTAAGGGTGAAAGTGACCACGAGGCATACTTAGCTTGGGAATCGGCTTGTGACAAAGTCTTCCAAGTTAATGATATCTCGGAAGAAAAGAAAGGAAGTTATGCTATAGCTCACTTTGAGGGTTATGCTAACACTTGGTGGGAGTACGTCAAGCGGTTTGGTGATGAACTAGTGGATGGGCAGCCACCACCTTGGTATCGGTTGAGGTACTTAATGAGGCAACGATACCTTCCCGAAAGATATCGCCATGAGTTGCTTGCTAGATTGTATGGCTTGCGTCAAGGTAACAAGAGTGTGATGGCATATTTTGATGAGTTTCAACAACTCATGTTGAAACTTGATCATCGTGGGGAGCAAATCATTCACGACATCATCCGGTTCAAGTGTGGGTTGAACAAAGAGATCTCCACTCATTTAACCCTTCACAAGTTTGAAACCGTTGACGGTATTTTCCAAGCGGCTCTTGAGATTGAAAGAGAACTTAAAGAGAGATCATCCTTCAAGGCAAGGGGACAAACCCCCTCGGGTTGGCCCAAAAACAAGGACCAACCCGCCACTACGAGGTTGCCCAAGCCCAAAACAGTCCCCAAATTCCCTCCAAGATCGGAGGCTCACAAGTATCCTAACCCAAAGGGATTCTAATGTTTCAAGTGCCAAGGTTGGGGGCATAAGGCCAATGAATGTCCAAACTGGCGCAATGTGATCCTACGGGAAGGGAGAGTGTATTACCTTGGTGAGGAGGTGGGTCCCAAAAGGGGAGAAGATGAGGCCGAGCCTCAAGATGGAGAGGAAACTGATGATGGACCACACGATGATGATGGTGATGATGGTGAAGATGTTTACCCGCAAGAAGGGGAGTGTGTGGTTCCAAACTTTGTGGTTAGGCGCGTCATGATTAGTAAGGCAATAGATGACCCAAGCCAAAGGGAAAATCTATTCCATACTAAATGTCTTGTAAAGGGGAGTGTGTGTACCTTGGTGATCGATAGTGGTAGTTGTACAAATGTTGTAAGTCATGCTATGGTAAATTTCTTAAAGTTACCAACTACCCCGCACACTAGTCCTTACAAGTTACAATGGTTGAATGATTGTGGTGAGTTAAGGGTCGCAAGGCAATGTGTGATACGATTTAAGGTAGGAAACTACCACGATGAAGTGTTTTGTGACGTGATACCAATGCAAGCATGTCACTTGTTGCTAGGTAGACCTTGGCAATATGATAGGTCTACTAAACACGATGGGAGGTCCAATCGGTATACACTTAAGAAGGATGGCCGAAAGGTTACTCTTCATCCGCTTTCACCTTCCCAAGTAAATGAGTGGCATCAAAGGATGAGGGAGTTGAAGGAAAAGGGAAAGGAATCCGAAAAGGGAGAAAAGGGAGGGGATTCCGTAGGTGGGGCAGTGGGGTCATCCAAGGCTGCTCCAACGTCAAAAGGGCCGAAAAACATGGTGATGTTAGTTAGGAGGAAGGAACTCTTCGTGGATCATGATGAGGACACGCCTACGTTACTCTTGGCTCATTGTTTTAATACTAACCCCACTAATTCTTCCATTTCCCCTTTGATTTCTTGTGTGTTGCAGGATTATGAGGATGTATTTCCTAAGGAACTTCCACAAGGATTGCCCCCGCTTTGGGGAATTGAGCACCAAATTGATTTTGTGCCGGGATCACAATTGCCAAACAAGCCGGCTTATAGGAGCAATCCTACGGACACCAAGGAATTGCAACGTCAAGTTGAGGAGCTCCTCAACAAAAGGTATGTCAAGAAGAGCATGAGCCCATGTGCTGTTCCGATGCTATTGGTGCCCAAAAAAGACGGAACGTGGCGCATGTGTGTGGACTGTCGAGCCATCAACAAAATTACGGTAAAATATTGCCACCCTATTCCTCGGTTAGATGATATGCTAGATGAGTTGAATGGTTCATGTTTGTTTTCCAAGATTGATTTAAGGAGTGGCTATCACCAAATAAGAATGCAACCCGGTGATGAATGGAAAACCGCCTTCAAGACCAAGTTTGGTCTCTATGAATGGATGGTTATGCCATTCGGCCTAACAAATGCTCCAAGTACTTTTATGAGGCTGATGAATCATGTGATGAGGCCATTTATTGGAAAGTTTGTTGTTGTCTACTTTGATGTTGTCTTGGTGTATAGTAAGTATTTAGAAGAGCATGTGATGCATTTACAATGTGTGCTTGATGTCCTTAGAAAGGAAAAATTGTATGCAAATCTGGAAAAGTGCTCTTTTGGCATTAATGAAGTTATTTTCTTGGGTTTTGTTGTTAGTTCAAGAGGGGTCGAAGTGGATGAATCCAAGATAAATGCTATCAAAAATTAGCCAACCCCACAAACCGTTGGAGAAGTAAGAAGCTTCCACGGGTTGGCTAGTTTTTATAGAAGGTTTGTCAAAGGATTTAGCACCATAGCAGCCCCCTTGACCGAGGTCATTCGGAAAGAACAACCCTTCAAGTGGGGTGTCGAGCAAGCTAAGGCATTTGAAGCCTTGAAAGCGATGCTCATCTCCGCACCCTTGTTACAATTGCCCAACTTTGATAAGACCTTCGAGGTCGAGTGCGATGCGAGTAAAGTAGGCATAGGGACTGTTTTGATGCAAGAATTGAAACCCATTGCTTATTTTAGCGAAAAGCTCAAAGGATCAACTCTAAACTACTCCACGTATGATTTAGAGTTGTATGCCTTGATTAGAGCCTTGGCCACTTGGCAACACTACTTATGGCCTAAGGAGTTCGTGATCCGAACGGACCATGAATCCTTAAAGCATCTTCGGGCCCAAGACAAGCTTAACAAACGGCATGCCAAATAGATTGAGTTCCTTGAGACCTTCCCTTATGTTATCCAATACAAAAGGGGTAAGGACAACGTTGTAGCCGATGCTTTGTCTAGAAAACATGTGCTTGTGTCCACTTTGTCAACAAAATTGATGGGTTTTGAGAGTTTAAAAGAGTTGTATCCCAAGGACCCTCACTTTGCTCCTATCTTTAGGGAATGCGAAGACTTGGGTAGGGACAAGTGGGAATCGGCTAGGGGTTCAAATCCCTATGCCAAGTTTGATGGTTACTTATTTAAAGGTAGACGATTGTGTGTGCCTTCTAGCTCTTGGAGAGAGTTGTTTGTGAGGGAAGCACACGATGGCGGTCTAATGGGTCATTTTGGGGTTAAAAAGACCCTTGGAATATTGGAGGAGCAATTCTATTGGCCCAAAATACGCAAGGATGTGGCTAGGATTTGTGGCAAATGCGTAGAATGCAAGAGAGCCAAATCTCGGCTCCTCCCTCACGGGTTGTACACCCCGCTGCCCACTCCTCTACGTCCTTGGCTTGATATATCTATGGACTTTGTGTTGGGGCTGCCAAGGACTCGACGAGGTCGGGATAGTATTTTTGTTGTAGTCGACCGGTTTTCTAAAATGTCGCACTTTATTTCTTGCTCTAAGTGTGATGATTCCCCTAGCGTGGCCTCGTTATTTGTTGATAATGTTGTTAGATTGCATGGTGTCCCGAGGACCATTGTGAGTGATAGAGACTCTAAATTCCTAAGCCACTTTTGGAAGTCTATGTGGGGTAGGCTTGGTACCAAGTTGTTATTCTCTACATCTTGCCACCCACAAACCGATGGCCAAACGGAAGTAGTAAATAGGACTTTGGGTGCTATGCTACGTTCCATGGTTAAGGGAAAAATGACTTCTTGGGAAAAGCACTTGCCATTGATTGAGTTTGCCTATAACCGTGTCATACACTCAAGTACGGGAATGACTCCCTTTGAGTGTGTATACGGCCTCAACCCCCTCACCCCTTTGGATTTAACGCCTTTGCCAAGTGATCTCATGATTAGCTTAGATGGAAGCAAGCGGGCAGATTCTATGAAGAAGTTACATGAGAAGGTGCGGCTTCAACTTGAGAAGAAAAACCAAGACATGGCAAGGAGGGCAAACAAGGGAAGAAAGGAATTCATTCTTGAACCGGGAGATTGGGTGTGGGTGCATCTTCGAAGGATCGGTTTCCATCTCAAAGAAAGTCCAAATTGATGCCTAGGGGTGACGGGCCTTTCCAAGTACTTGAAAAGATCAATGACAACGCCTACAAGATTGACCTTCCACCGGAATATCAAGTGCACCACACTTTCAACGTTTGTGATCTCTCTCTCGTGAGTGCGGTGGACGATGACCAAATACTGAATTTGAGGTCAAATTCCTCTCAAGATGGAGAGGATGATACGGGTGGGACAAGCTCCACAAGTACACGACCTTTCACACGAAGCCAAACTCGGGAGTTACAAAAACTCCAAGCCTTGTTCATACAAATGGCCGTGTGTGAGTTGGTCATTGAACCCCCAAAGGATCTAAATGTTTTAAGTGTGAAGTGGGACCTTGGAGTGTAATAAACTTACACTCCAAGGGGGCGGCAGATTGGTGAAGGACAAACTAGTCTTTTTGGCTTCATTTTACCTTGTAATATAAATAGAACACATTAGGGTTATTTTGAGTAGTTCTTCCATTTTGACATTTGAATCACAAGACTTGTAACTCTTAGGGCTCTCTTTCTCTCTCAAAACAGTCCACAAAGAAGAGGGATACTTGTGTTGTATCTTGGCTAGAAACAAGGATCTTGAGGTCATTGAGTTCCTCTTGGTCTAAGTAAGAACTTGGTGTTTATATTCAATAGTCTTAGGGTCCTTTCTTGATGTTAGGGTTCTTAGTCTCTTGAATATTATATGTCAAGTTATCTATCTTTTATTATCTTGTTGTTGTTGTCTTTGAGATCTTGAAGTCTAGTGAAGCCGGGTGGGGCTCTTTCGATTCACTAGCATTGTGTTCAACTTGTTAAATCTTGTGTTTGTTGGATTCTCTTGTTGTTGGTTGGCTGATTTTCGTGGCTGGTTGTGTATATTTGTGTGTTGTGGACTTGATCTCGTATCAGCTACTCATGTTCATAAGAAAACATACAGAAAAAGATGATAAATTCATGATCATAAACTTACAAGATGAATAAGAGAAACTTGAAATCTTGACTTATTAAAAAGAACTTAAAAATCAAGAACCAATGTATGAATAATTTCTCAAACCCAAGAACAAAATAATATTGTATGTTTCTAATACTTAAGAGTAAGTAATAGCGCGTTAACTATAAAATAAAACCTAGGAAAGGCATTTACAGACAAAAACAAAATCTACCCTAAATATAATGGAATTGCAAGTTTGGTAATGCCTACGATTCATACAGTAAAGTCACGACTCATAGGTAACAATCATCATTTTTCATCCATATTTACTTATGTTGCTATAGCTCAGTACGACTCATTCTTTCATCAAATGAGTCGTACAGTGACTCGTGTCCACTGGGTCTTATTTTGCTGTTTTCCAGTAATTGCTTCCTACAACTTCTCAGAACGACTAGTTATGAACCATATGTTGACTCCACGAGTCGTTCTTTCCATATATGGGCACTGACTTAATATTTCATCTTTCTTTCTTTTTGACTTCACAGCTCATAAAACTAGTCAAAAGGACTTGTGGCTGGACTTTAAGACTCCTAACAAGTAGTCGTATATTGCACTTGGATTTCAGTCTTCTGGACTTCACTTTTTCCATCAGAATGGGCCTTGGTACATCTCATGCCTTGTCTCTACGAGTCAACACTTATCCATTTTTATCCCTCTTTTCATTGTTCACTTCTGAGATCTATTTTCCTATACAAACTCACAAACACAGATCATATATACCAAAAAGTAATTAAGAACGTACAACAATCCCTTGTTTTAGGCTCTGAAAGTGTCATAAAACCACGACACATCAACACCCTCAACTTAGAACATTTTCTTATCATCAAGCAACATAATAAAACTACACTAACACAACACTTACTCAAAACAAACCTAGGAAAACTACGACAGTCATATGGCATTCGACAATATTTATTCACAAATCCAATCCCCCTACTTTTTAAATATTTATGAACCGGTTTCCATCATTCCACACTTATCAAAATAACACAAAAGGATCTATGGATGACATTACGATATCGATAGATAATTATGCATACACAAACAACAATCATCTAGCAATCAGCAATCGACAAGATAACCCTAGTGCCCTCACTATAAAGAAGTCCCGTACATACATATGTTCACTTATAAATAGGGACTCAACTAATGCGCTCGCACTCACAAAGAAGTTCAAACGATGCATGTACAATACCATAGGCTTGCCCTTATTTTCTATATTTTTTTTTTGGACTGTCAGATTAGGATCACTATAGTACCTTACTCGGCTTGTAATGTAGGATTGTATTTGGGTAAGGTATATTTTGGTAATAGTGACTCAACCCTTCTTGGCACTACATTTTTTTATTTCTTCTTCTTCCACTCTTTTTTCTCCTTTTTCTTCTTTTATTCTTTTTCAATACGGGTGGTGTGGCTTTTCTACTTTTTCTGCTTCTTTTTTTCTTTTCTTTTTCATTACTTTTTCTCTTTTTTTTTCTTTTTTATTTTTCTTTTCTTTTTCTTTTTCAGCATACCACACCCGCTATCTTTTGAGACTAATCTATTCTTTTTATATCCAACTTTTTCTTTTTGTTTCTCCTAAAGTAGCCACCCTCAACTTAGGCAATTTGCCTAAGTTGAGGTACATAATGTCCAAGGAGGGACCAGGTCCAAAATAAAGGTTCAAAGAAAACTTGGGAAGGTGATTAGGTTAATAAAAAAAAGGGTCAATTTAGGCTCAAAACAGGGATCAAGGGATAAATGCATTCATTGGGCGGTCATTTAGGCTAGAGTGGACTGTAAATCAATAATGACCTATGATACTTTCCTAACCAATTGTCCTAAAACATTAGTATGACTAACTGAGCAAGTTCTAGATTGAACACATGTAAGAACTAGACAAGTACATCTCATACACACATGGCACATGGTTTCACTATCAATCACTAATTATCAGATCTGTGTCCTAGCTTAAGCACATATTAATACATCAACATACATAATGTCATGCAAAGATCCACAAAACTCATTTTATCAAAATACAAATATGCAATACAAAATTTTGGAGTGCTCTCCATTTTCAATTCAAAATTTGTTTTTCTACCAAGACTACACTTAATTTTTCTATTTTTCTTCTACTATACCAAACAAAGCACAAAAAACAAAAAACAAAACTCGTAAATAGGCTGTTTCTACAATGATAAAACACCCAAGAAAAAATAAATACGAAAACAAAAACCTCCAGGTTCAAAATACAAGCTCACAAATACACCCCACCCCATAAAAAAAAGTACATTGTCCCTAATGCAACAGAAAAATCTAATACCAGTGGTAGGGACATATCTATGATGACCTAAGCAAGTGAGTACAGTGGATCAAGGCAAGCTACAAATACAGCCCCAGAATCATCAACAGTGGCATTGAATGTGTCTGGCGTACTCAAAGTACCTTTAGTAGCAATAATGGCATTGGTGGTGACTGGTACACTCAATGGTGAAGGATTAGTAGCATGGCTATCATATCTAGAGACCTAGACACCTGAAGGTGTCGAGCTCATGGATGATCCTTATTATATATACTCCTGCTTAATATGGCCCAATTGATAATCAGTTTAGGAGGCCTTGGTGGCCTTCCGGAGATCTCTATGCTTATCGACCACATATAACTCATTCTCTGCCATTTGGAGATCTCCATGACCTCCAGAATATCTTTCCATTTTCCTTCATAACTAGTTGATTAGTGAAGAAATCAACCACCGATAGGACCTCCTTAGGCTCCTTCTCAACAACTAGAATAACTGAAGATGACAGTATCACTGGAGCCCTTACAGTATGGATAACTTCCTCACCTCCGCTCATAAGAAAGTGAGCTTCTCATACCACTTAGCCAACTTGGGTGCCTTAAGCACTGCTAGTCACTCCATCCTTTTCTCAAAAGCATCCAAATAACCATGTAAGACCCTCATAGTGTGCTCAAGTGTTTGTGTCACCTATGGTTTCACTTGCTCTATTAAAACCTTAACTTGCAAGTCAGTGTGAGACTGTTGTTTCTTATTATGAACTATCTGCCTAGCCACGTTGGCTAGATAATCTTGTAAATTTATAACTAGGTGGTCAATCGAAGGGAGACGAGTGGATGAAGCTGGTGTATCAGCTGGCAGAGTAGATGTAGAAGTTGGTGTTATGGTGGGGGCAGTAGCAGCAGCTGGAGAAGTGCTAGTCCCAGGGACTATAGCCTCAACCTATGAACCTGTAGCAGCCGTGTCAACCTCAACAAAACTCAGTGTCTCAATATCCTCACCCCTCTGTAACAACTCTACAAGTATGGCTGCCGTTGATTAAATAGAAAGCTATATTTTAGCCTTAGACACGGGGTTTGTGTCATCTCTAATTAGCTCGATGTCTGTGATCCTATTTACCTTAACAAAGTGGTCCAAAATAGGCAACTCAGGCATACCAAACTCTCAGTATAGATGGGAAATCAAACATGGGAACAAAATGCTCCTGCTATCTAGTATATCTCTATCTCGTATCTCCTCCATGATGTACCTCAGTATGTTTAATTTGTACTCCTTGATGATAGTGATTAGTGCTACTCAATTTGGAGTCATGATGTTGTCATTGCTTATCGACCCCAAGCAATGTCTCACTAAAGACCACCAAAATTTTGCTTTGAATTTCAGAGTTGCCTTTTTTATTTGGGACTTATTACCTGCTAGCCATTCTACGATAGTTTTTTTCTTGGAAATAATCTGAGATAACTAGATATAATGCATTTTCTTGTCATCCGCACTCAATTTTTTTTAATTTTACCTTCTTCAATTCCTTAGCCTTGTAATCATACTCAATAATGTTTATAAGAGCCTCATACTCAGCATCGTACAGAAAATGTGAGATAGTGCACTAAGATATATCAACGAGTGTGCCTCGAACTAGAATAATATATAATGCAGGGTGATTTTTCCAAACTTGCCCTTGAGGAGTCTGATTTTTCATTGTTGCTACATAGGCCTTATAAAACTCTCAAACCATCTTGGGACTGCATCTACCTGAAGCCTAACTCATCCAGCTGAACCTATATTTGTTGAACAACTCTTCAATCTCAGGAAGATCCTTATTCCCAGTAGTCACTAACCAAAACTCCTAATAAATGCTCTATTGGGGGTTCCTATTTCATTTGTAGCTAAGTCCTTGTCATAAATCTATTTCATACCCAGGACTATCTATCTTTGAATACACTGCTTATTTTTCCCTTGTCTTGTGGGGTTTGGAGGTGGAGGAGTAGCAGCTAAATTCTCAATCTCGACAGTGTCTGCACTAGAATCCTTAGCGCCAGACTCGCTCCCATCTTCTTCATTGGCTTGACTTCCACCTTTCTCATTGGACAACCCCCCTTTATTAGATTAGGGATCAGCAACCAAAGTCGAGCAATCACCAAGGTTATAGTTACATTTAAATCTTTTATCCTTATCCCGGTGTCGTGATGCTCAAGTTGGTTCTTGTCTATTGGATATACCACCTTATAGCCACTTGACTCTTTGGAGCTACTCAACTGATCCACCATCTTACTTGTCAAACCCTCTACTTATTATTTCTTGGAGGATATTTTGGCTCTCCCCTTTTTTGCATTATTCTTTTGAGTCATGGTACCTACAGAGGTAAACATTAGTCCCAAAATATAAAGGAATGAAACACATGAATTATACAACTGCTTATCAGGATGGGTCAGGTAATGAGTCATTACTTGTGGGTACGACTTGTACTTTGACTCGTGAGTTCAAACTCTAGAAACTTCCAAACCAACCTTACTCAGTACGAGTGAACCAAAAAGTTATTAGGTGACCCTAAGACTCATTAATTGGATCATACCTAAGAGTTCCTAAATCTTTGCACTTTCACTTTCTCATAAGTATAGGTCAAGACTGATGTCACAACTCGTTACTGAAGCTATGAGTCGTGAAGTCAGTCATAAGTCCTGCTCTTTACTTCCTTCTTAATAGAACCAGTTTCCAAACTTTTTAATTTCATTCCATCATAACATTCAATTGTAAACACCAATTTATTATCATTGGAAATACGAATATCACAAATTCCTCCTATTTAAACATTAAAGCATTTTGGGTTACTCAGACTTCACCCATGTTGAACAATCAAATGGATTGTTGCCAGTTTGGCGAGTAAAACAATTTGTGCTTCATTTTTGAAGCAATTATAGATCATAATGCTCACCAACACAATGAATATGAATACCCAAATCAACATTAACACACCAAACATAAACAAAAAATTTAGTTTCCATCTTTTACAGATTTTAATATGCCTGTTTTGCGCAAAATCAACACTTAATTCATGGCTTGCACGCATCACTGAAATTTCTCCTCACAATCATCCCAGGGTCCATGAAAATAATCAATCAGGATGGGGGAACCCATAGGTGAGAATCAAAATAACCAATCAATGCAAAATAAGATGAATTTACTTACATTAATTCAGATTTTTGATGTTTGAAGAGATTAAGGCCTAAGTTCACTGTGTGTAGCCATAAGATTAGACAAAGAAATGGGCAGTAGCGAGTTTAACAGTGAGAAAGACAATTTTCTGAGGGATTAAGGGGTGAATATAAATCGATTGCTATGGAGGGAGTTTTTATGCTATAATTCAAATAGGGAAGAAGGGTTATCTGGTGCATTGTTAGGGTATTAGGGTAAAAGAATGGGTCGGGATGGGTTGGGTCGGGTCAGATTAATTATTTTAAATAATTTGACTATTTGACCACGACCACTCTCTATGAGTCATTGGAAGTATTCATGACTCGTATGATATTTCTATGAAAGAATAAATTAGGAAACTTACCTGGGACTTATGAGTACAAGGTACGACGCGTGAGATGATGCCATAGTTCATGCGTTGAACCGTAAGTCATGGCCAATAGCTCTTATTTGTTACAGTTCCTATAAGAAATGGGACGACTCATTGTGACAATGTACTAATCTTCCTAAGAATCGTAAGAATGAGTTCTCACAAGATGAAAATTTGGGTCAATTAGTACAGTTAACCTCAAGACTCATACCATCAAGGTGCGGTTTGTGAGAACCAGCTGTAAGTTGACCTTACCTTTTACTTTCTTTGTTCTAGTGTCCCAGTTTGGAGACCACGAGTCATGCCTTTATGCTATGACTCATTTGTTGACTCGCGAATCCAAGTTTTCCTTATTTACCTAACTCCTTTGGTTTATTCCAAGCTCACCTGCATACTTCATCAAACATTACCCCTATATTAAAATCAAAATAAAGTGAAAATAAAATACAAAAAGCCTTGGGTTGCCTCACAAGTAGTGCTTGATTTAATGTCGCGACACAACATAGGTATCTTGATTACTCAAATTTCCCCAAGATACCTCAGGGTTGCTTCGCACAAAGCACCTATTTAATATCATGGAACAACTTGGGTCCCTTGGTTCCTCAAAATTCATCAAAGGCCCAGATATCAACTACCTTTATTTCCCACCAGTTCCTAAGTATGCCTTCACACGCTGACCATTTACCTTGAACTGTTTACCTTCATGGTTCTCAAGTTCAATTGCACCATATCGGAACACATGTACTACTCGAAATGGCCCCATCCACTTAGACTTCAACTTTCTAGGAAACAGGCGAAGTCTTAAATTGAACAAGAAGACCAAATCATCCAGAACCAAATCATCCAGAGTAAACTCTATCTTTTCTATCTTTCGGTCGTGATACATCTACATCTTCTCTTTGTAAAGAGTTGAACTCTCATATGCTTTAAGTAAAACTCTTCCAATTCTTTCAATTGATCAAGCCTAAAGTTAGAGGCATCACCCCAGTTCAAATTCAGCTTCTTGAGTGCCCACATAACTTTGTGCTCAAGCTCAACTGATAGATGACAGGATTTTCCAAATTTAATATGATAAGGAGATATACGCAGTCCGGTACACCCATAAAACATCATCCAACTTTCTAGACCATTCTATTCTATTTGTATTCACAGTCTTCATAAGGATTGTCTTTATCTCCCAGTTGAAAAGCTCAACTTTCCCACTAGATTGTGGATGATAAGGTGATGCCAACCTATGTTTTACACCATACTTCTCTATTAGGGCTCAAAACAACCGATTACAAAAATAAAAGCCTTTATTACTAATTATTGCCCTTGGCGTACCAAACCTAGAAAAGATGTTGTGGCCATGGTCTCACAACACACATAAACATCACCAAAACCTCACTTTCTTTCCAATCCGTCATCAAATCCATAACCAAATTTACAATAACAATTCCAAACGTTATACACAAAGATAAAACAAGGTAAGACTATAATAACATCTCACATGTAAATATTGAATCCATCAAGTTCACTTTATTCAAGACCACAAGTCCATGTTCAAGTTTACAAGGCAAAACCATCCTCCGATTTAGCAAACACAAATTGTTTTACACATAGTGAACCTCTCACACTTCACCAACGAAAACTACATATTTATTTACGAACCTTTGCACTTGTCGATCTAGAATAGCCATAGGTATATCTTCCTAGTGGGATCCTCCATAACTTGTACATTTTCAATAAAAGCAATGGATCTCGGCGTATGACTTGTGTTAGCTTGTAGCTACTATTGTACCACCTTAATCTTCTCTATAGCTTAGTGAACACAATCTAGCCCCAAGTAAAGCAGTTCCACTCGCTCTAAATCATCTAATTGATGATTTAAATTTTCTTCTATATAAACCTTTGTAAGACACCATTTTGATATTTGAATAATAGATATTATTATAAGCCCATTCAATAAGGGGTAGGTAATCATCCCAACTACCTTCGTAATACAATGTGTAAGCTGGTAACATAATTTCAAGTGTCTGGATGATACGTTCTGCTTGTCCACCTATTTACGAATGAAAAATTGTACCCAACCTTTTTTGTATTTTTGACTGTTACCCCATCCAGTTGCCGATAATCAATACGCATTCTCAATGTGCCATCTCTCTTTTGTGTGCAAACAACACTGGTGCACCCTACAGGGACATACCAAGTCTTACCAACTGACATGTATATACCTTGGACATAGCTTTCCTTACGTCAGGATAGGAAACAAATTTACCTTTCCGCTCAAGGACGGTCTTTTGTGGAAGAACAATAGAAATATACTTTCTTAGCTTGGCAATCTTCGTGACATACAAGAATCCAACCACTTCATACCTATTACAACATTAAAAATCCTTCATTTCCATCTCCATAAGATCAACCATCATAACATGATCACAAACATCTACTATACCATTACGATATGCCCTTTCAACTATAACGAATTCACCGACAGGTGGAAATACTTCAATTAACTTAGTTAATAACCCTGGTGTCCCATTATATTTCACAGTAATCGATGAAGTAGCATATAATAGGTTAAATCTTGGATCAATCAATACATATACCTTGTGCGTAAACATGGATAATATACCTATAACTTCATCAGGAGATGGGTCTGCATTCTGCCGGTCCACTAGAGTATAAGTATGATTTTGAGTTCCACTAGAACTGGATGATCCTCTGGCACCTCTACCACGACCAGCAGACTGTACACTAGCCGTCGATGCCACAATGGCTGATCCTGTAGGTCGTGTCATACTATCAGTGGGCCTCTGTGGGCACTCTCTCATCATGTGTCCTGGCCTACTACACAAAAAACAAACATTCATATCAAATCGGCATTCTCCTGAATGAAATCTCCCACAGCGCTGGCACAGTTGACAAGAAAATCTTATTGCCTGTGATCCATGAATTCCACTACTCTGTCCAGATTGGCTACCTCTAAACCCTCGAAATTGAGAGTATATGCCAGCTGTGGAATGGGCGAGTGATGGTCTAAGTGGACTAGAAAACATCAGAGGCCTCGATTCTCCATGGGATGCCATAAACTGCCCCATAGGTCTAGCCCTTTTTGATGGCCCTTTCTCAGATTCCTGCGTCCTTCTTCTTTGCCTTTGGTCCTCTATTTTCTGTGCGAAGGCCTGAATTTTGGCTATGTCCATATCTTTGTTCAAAGCAGCAATAGTGCAGTCTCATACTAAATATGGCTCCAGTCTATCCACATATCGATGGACTCTATCTTCCATGGTGGCTACTACATTTGGAGCATATCTAGCCAAGGAATTAAACTGCAAACTGTATTCTCTAACACTCATTTTTCCTTGATGCAAATGTAGAAATTGGTCTGCACGTGCCTCCCGAATCTTATATGGGAGGTAATGATCAAGGAATGCCATTTTAAATTCTTCCCAACCAGCTAGGAGTGCATCAATACCCCTTGATCTTTTCCAGTCCTCATACCACAAGATAGCCTCACCCTTCAGTCTATAAGCTACCAGCTCAACCGTTTCTACACCTGTTACGTGCATCACCTCTAGTGCTCTTTGAACTTGGTCCACAAAATCCTGTGGATCTGCTTTCGGATCTGACCCTGTGAATATGGGAGGTCTAATTTTAGAAAGTCCTGTATACGCTGACTAGCTGCTCTAGCCGCGTCATCTTCATTTACCATTGGACCAGTTCGTCTTTGTACTTGTGCAGCCACTAACTGAGTCAACATATGTACTGCATTTCTCAAATCCTGATCAGTGGTATTCATTGGTGGTTCTGCAGGTACTTCTCTACCTCTTGGCTCTTCCGGAGCTGGAAAGGTAGACGAAGACCGTGATGAAATCTCATAATTTGCTCCACCTTGACTAGCTTGGTCAGGTGGTAATCTACTCATTCCTTCTTCGGCAAGCATATCCACCTGCTTACCTTTGTCTTTACCTCTTCTTGTCATCAGCAGTTTACTATATCAAAGAAAACCAATCACCAATGGTTAGATATGGTTTCACTTACCACCTTGACTCTATTGCACGATCTAGAAGTGAAGAAAGAAAACAACATCCTAAATTTCCAGTAGCCTCCTACTTATAAATGTGGTGCACAACACATCGATAAGTAAGACTCTACTCAGACACGGCTTTGTAGACACCCTTAGGACGAACTGCTCTGATACCACTTTTTTCACACCCCGTATCCCAACGGAGTGGACTGGCACCCGAAGCCGATATGGACCGAGAGAACCGATCTTTACTCATGTACATTTGTATGCATATCCTCGTATAAATTTGATTATTCCTCATGCAACTATGCGGAAGTCATGGACATAGAAAAATATGCCATTTCTATAGCTATATAAAACTTGACCGTTAGAGCCATCATGTCAAAATGATCATACGTCTCTTACAATCACATACCCACATATGTCTACAAAAGTGTCACTCCCCAAATCCAATCGAGACGTGATTGGCACCCGTAGCCGATAAGGCCCGAGAGAACCAATCTGTGCTCATGTACACGCATATGTATGCTACTCAATATACAACACCACCTCAAATGAATATAAAGTATCAATAGCGGAATTCATGAAAATATATATAGATACCACGTATGAAACTTGGCCGTTGGGGCCATCATGACAAAACATATGTTCCTTACCTTACCCTTCACATTTTCCATAACATCTACAAAGCCTCTACGGATGCATAACCAAAACCAATCTTAGAGTCGGGACAAGCCCCCGCTTTATTTATACATATAGTATCAAAACGACACCAAACAAAGGTACATAGTGACTTAGGAAGCCCCGAAACAACTGGAGCTCACCAATGATCTGCTGACATAGCGTAGACTACGGTGAAGGTCTACGAACACCTGTGCCTGCATCAAGTAAAGTAAGGCACCCAAAGGGTTCAGTACGAAGAATGTACTGAGCATGCAAGGCCATAGAAATTGTGTAGAACATAGAGACTTCATTGGGGTTAATAATATTCAAGTCAATAAACCATTGCATTTGGAAACATGTCGATTAGGTTCATTGCGTTTATTGCATTCATTACGTTCATTGCTTCTTACTTTTGTACTTCTTGATCTTTGTCTGTGCTATACTGTACCCGGGCCCCAACTGATCAGTGGGTCTTTTATGACTTATCGTCATGTTGGGATCGAGTCGAGCTAGGCTTATGCCCCTAGACTTGCCACCCTCGAGATCGAGTCGAGCTAGGCTTATGTCCCTAGACTTGCCACCCATAAATCAATACATCGGGATCGAGTCGAGCTAGGCTTATGCCCCTAGACTTGCCACCCATAAAACAATCATTAACCACATTTGCATTACTTTGATCTTTACTTTGAGATTGATACCAATGAGATTGATACAATGATAGTTGAACAACACTTTGATCTTTGGAACATACCATTGTTGGAACCATGGCATTTTTGGAACATTAATCAATGCATAAGAGACATGTGAATGATAATTGATCAATACATAAAGAACATGTGAGGAACCAGAATTGATACCCGAATATAGGATACCCTTGGCTTATGAGAGATTGCTACTTTTGTAGCCATAACATTGTTGGAAGTTTTGGAACAATAACCAATGAGCAATTCGTAGGAACATAACACTATTGGAACCACTGGGCAATAATCAATGAACAAGAGATATAAGTAGAATCACTATTGGAACATTAGAACATAACCTTATTTGAGATTTTGGACTATTACTCATGAATATGAGACATGAGAGTCACCAAGGTGAGATTTTGGACTATTACTCATGAATATGAGACATGAGAGTCACCAAGGAGTAGGAAATATATGACAATGACCATAGATAACCGGATATGGAATACCTTAACACATTTTGGGATAGGACTAGTGAAATGTCAATGTGAATACTATTCACCGCAGAACGATACGGACAGAATAACCTTACATACCTTTGCGTAGACTATGAATACCCAAGATTATATGGAAATACAATAGTCCAGCTCTTTCCTTACGTCTCACTCTACATCACAAGTACATAACGAAGCTTATATTAGCAACCAACTACCTTACAAATGCACAAGATGACCATGAATCACATAGTTACTTTAGAACGTCATTTCACCTTCTTACAATGTCATTTATCACATCAACATGTAAACACCACCATAACATTCCACACATTGACCAATACATGATAAGTAAATGTCATTTCGTATCAAATTGCTCCTTTACATGTCTACACTAACACTACGTCTCAATTACGTCGCCAACCCATCTCGACACCTTTCGTAACTACACATGAACAACAATACATAATTGATAGAAGTCAAAATATCATTAGGATACTCCGTCAAAGTCATTCAATAGGTCCCATAAGTTGATAACTTCATCCATGAAGGGTACGGGGGTTTCGGGGGGCCAACGGGGCGCAAAAACACAAAATTCGACAATCCGCCTTGGGATGTGGAGCCACCTGCGCCCGCAGGTGGATGAACTGCTCCGGCAGGTGCTTCTTGGAAGATTCCAGGGGCACCTGCGTTGGCACCTGCGCCCGCAGGTGCTCCCCTGTCGAGGGCGGATGCCCGGTTTTTGCCGAAATGGTCATTTTGGGGTCTTTTTATGCAATGAATGGTCCATGATCATAACCAAACTTATGTTAACATATTTTTGATCATCTAACATGCCAAATACCAGCCATGGTCTCACAACACACATAACATCACCCAAAACAACACTTCATGGCCAATACGGCACCAAAACCGTAACCAATTTCACAATATCAACTCCAAACGTTACGCACAAGAATAAAACAAAGTAAGACCATAATCACAGACCACATATCAATATTTACTCCACCAAATTCATTCCCTTCAAAATCACAAGTCCATAGTCAAGTTTACAAGACAAACCACCCTCCGATTTCGCAACATATAACATTTCACTTCTTGTGAACATCTCAATAGTCCACCAACATAACCAACATAATATACACCATTTAATATGCATGAAATATATTAAACCAACATCATAAACACTTACCAAGACTTACCAATTTCTAATCTTGGCCAAAAGGGTGACTTGGGGTTCTTGAGAGAAGATGATAATGTTGGAAAATTCTAGAAAAAGTTATGAGAGTCCCAATGGTATAAAATCTGATTTTTTTTCCTTTATATAATCACTCATGGCTCCCTTATCTTTTACTTGGCATTTAATGCCATGTTGATTTGGTCAAATGGACTAAAGTGGAAGAATGGGTCAAAATAAAACCCTTTTGGGCCATGTCTTTTATTTGATATTTGGGCCTCATTTAAGGGCCCAATGACACATGTTTTGTTTAGGCCCAACAAGTAAATGAATAATTCCTCAAAAATCTCATGTTCAAATAATTCCATGTATGTGATGGAAATTGACTAGGTTTGGAAATATACGAGGTGTTACAAAAAGCCTCTAACGAATGCATTTACAAGACCAACTAGAAGTCAGGACAAGTCCCCGCTTTATACAACATCTACAACATCAAAATAACTGTACAACTATGAGTCGGAAAGTCCCGAACCAACTGGGGCTCACCAAAGATCTGCAATTACTGTCAACCTATGGTGGAGGTCTACTAGTGCTTGCACCTGCAACATGTAAGGTAAGTCCCCCGAGGGGGTCAGTACGAAGAATGTACTGAGTATGTAAGGCTCATAAGAAACAACATTATATATGAGAATGTCAATGGAATAGAATATGAGATAATATTCAATGTGGATAAACCATCATTTTAAATGGAAACATGTATATTGCTTCTGTTATTGTTATTTTAGATCACTCACTTACATTCTTATTACTCATATAATATCTTTCATACACATCTTCATTCAAGAGAATTTTCCTTTAATCAAGAGACTTACCTCAAAGAGGTTTTTCTATTCCAGAAATTCTTCTACTCAAGACATTCTTCTATTCCAGAGATTCTAGAGATTCATCTATTCCAGAGATTTCCTCTATTCAAGAGATTAGGTTAATAATATAGCATACATCCACTCTCTTGGTGGGTTAAGAACATACATTCACTCTGTTGGTGGGTTTAACATACATCCACTCTTTTGTGGGTTTATCATACATCCACTCTTTGGTGGGTTTATAATATATATACACCTTTCTTCATTTCTTACTTTTGAGAGATTGATACTTTAAGTATCATGATATTATTGGAAACACACATATATGCATTACATCTTTGCATTGCTTCTTCTCTTTACTTTTGTTATGAGAGTGGTAAATTGGTGATTGGAACATCATTGGGAACACGTATACACATTACTTCATTCCTTACTTTCATGAGATTGATAGGCTCACTCATAAGGGATTTATACATTCACTTATGAGAGATTGCTATACTTACTTATAAGAGATTGGTAGAAACATGATCATGACACTATTTGAAACACACAAATATATTACTTTACTCCTTGACTTCATGAGATTGACACCTTAACTTGTGAGGGATAGATATATTAGCTCGTACATTACCTCTTCACAACTCTTATGATATCTTATGAGATTGGTACAACATAATCATAATATTATTGGATTTGGGAACATGACATGAGTGGAAATACTATTCAAGCATATATAGATCCTCTTTACATCTTACTCTTTTTGAGATAGTTCTTTTAGAGATTACAATACTATGGGAGCATTTGGAACTTCAGTCAATGAATAAGAGATAAGAGAATCATAATTCGTCTAAGAATAGAACACATGGGAATAGCAATATATCTCAACCTGAACTCGGATACTTTAGAACAATCCAGACTTGAGTAAATACTATAACAAGGTGAATACTCTATGCTGCAGAAAGATACTTGTCGTCTCACTACGAATACACAAGCCTATATGGGGATACAATAGTCCAACTTCCTCCTTTACGTTTCACTCTACAACACAAGTATAAATCGGAGCTTACATTAGCAACTAGTTACTATACCAACATACAAAATGACAATGAGCTATATGACTGCCGTATAACGTCATGTCACCCCTTACAATACAATACACTTCATTCTCATACCAACGTCATCATAACATTCCACACATTGACCAAGATATCATACATCAATAGCATTTCACACCACACTTACCCTTTATGCTTTCTCATTATCATTCCGTCACAATTACTCCTATCAACTTCTCTCATAACAACTTATGAACAACAATACATACTTAACATAGTCCAAAATCCCTCCATACGCCCCTTTAAAGTCATTAAAATGGCATCACACGTTGCTAATTATATACATAAAGGGTATAGGGGCCTTCGGGGGTCAAAAGGGGACAAAAACATGCAAAACGGTGTTTTGGAAGGGACCTGCAAATCCACCTACGCCTGCAAGTGGCTTAAATGCAGCCGCAGATGGCCCTTGGCAGTGTACAGGGGCATCTGTGGAGCAGGTGCCTCACCTGCGAGGGCGGATGCCCATTTTCGGCCAAATTGGTCTCTTTTGGGTCTTTTTATGCAATGAATGGTCCATGATCATAAATAAACTTCTTTTAACATATTTTTGATCATATTAGATGCCAACGATCAGCCATGGTCTCACAACACACATAAACATCACCAAAACCTCACTTTCTTTCCAATCCGTCATCAAATCCATAACCAAATTTACAACAACAATTCCAAACATTATACACAAAGATAAAACAAGGTAAGACTATAATCACATCTCACATGTCAATATTGAATCCATTAAGTTCACTTCCTTCAAGTCCACAAGTCCATGTTCAAGTTTACAAGGCAAAACCATCCTCCGATTTAGCAAACACAAATTATTTTACACTTAGTGCACCTCTCACACTTCACCAACATAACCAACATGATATAAACCATATTTCATGCATAAAATATATTTAACCATAATAATATACACTTACCGAGTCTTGCAAGATGATGATCTTGGTCCAAGAGATGAAGGTCTAGGGTTTGTATGAGATAAGGAAGTGTTGAGATAATTCTAGAAAAAGCATGGGTGTAACAAATGAAATAAAATATGATTTTCCCTCATATATATATGCCCCTTTAAGTCTCTCTTATCAAATCCTTGGCATTAATTGCATGGTTGATTAGTCAAAAGGGAAGATTGGATCATTTTTGCCCCATTGGGCATAGTCTTTTGCTCTTGTTTTGGGCCTCATTTGGCCCAATGGATTAAGCCCACATATTTTAATGTATAATTCAATAAATATCTCATGTTTCACTAATTCCATACTTGTACACGTAGTCGTATAGGTTCGTAAACGTACGAGGTGTTACAATTCTGAAAATATCCATTGGATGGCCTGCGCTATGGGTAGTGGAGCACACAATCCATCCCTGCAGGGCTTGACCACTCATGCTCATCTCGATAATAAGACTAGACTTCATTCGCTAGGGCAGCTGATATGCGTTGGGAAACGCGACACACATCCTCCTCCTGCGCATTGAGACACACGGCACGCCGACACCTATGCATTTGTAATTTTTCTGTATTTTTATAAGTTGAGGGTAAAATCTTCTTTTCACCTCATATAAATCCCCCAATCCATCCTTAAACACCCAAAAAATATCCCATTTCACCCTTAATCTAATCAAAAAAAAAACCTTCTCTCTCCCAAAGCTCAAAATACAAGAAAAGGGGATTTTTAATTCTCAAACTCCAAGACCCCAATAATCAAGCTTACTTCAAGATTTCTCCAAATTCAGGCATGTGGGATTTCATCAATGGGTTGTTTCACCAATTGAGTCCCTAAGTGAACTCGAATTCCTCATTTTAATCATATTCCTCAAAGTTAGGGTTTCATGAAAATTAGGGGGTTGATGTATTTCAATTTCTTAATAAGAATAATCTTTGAATTCATGTTTCTCTTAAAGATTGCTTGTTATCAATGGAGTTATTATTGTGAACCCTTATTATGTTGATGAATTTATGAGCTTGGGATTATTTTCATGGAAATTCATGTCTTATTCATATCTTATACATTGTCATGAGTAGTTGTATTGGTGGGTTATGAACACCTGATGACCTAGGATCTCATGTTTTGATAATTGAACAACTATTCCTTTAGTGTCACATGTTTTATGATTATTTTAGATAAAGTGTCTATATTTCAGTCTCAGAATTCAATATTTACGAGCTTACTAGTCATTCAGTGCACATATATTTAGTTGGGAGTAGTTCTTAGAACCAAGCAAACATCGGGATAGAGTCTCTTCTATCAATTAGGTTGATACCTTTAGTAGAAGTCCTTAAGTCTGAAAAATACGTTGGCACCCTAGGTATAAAGGGGTCTTCCATCAAATTGGTTGACATCTTAGTCCTTTGGACATTAGATTAGTGGATCCATGCCATCCAGTGTTCGTACCCTTAGCAAGGTACTAAAACCCATCCAACTAGGGTTACTAGTTGGGCCCTGTTTAGCTCAAATAGGGTATATCGGTTAATAGTAGCTGCCACAGTTCAGTCTCAGTTATTACATGGCCTCATATTTAGTTTAATCAGCACATTATTATCAGTTACATGTTGTACTTACTTGTTCATTGCATCAGTCGTATCCATAAATTTTCATGCTCAGTTTATCTTCTTATGTTCAGTTTATAGAGCATAATGCATACCTCAAGTGCTCAGTACATTCAAAGTACTGACCGCATACTTCTTTGTGCTATATTGTATCATAATATAGTTTCCGACGTTTAGCATCCAGACCGTAGTTAGTCCAATTTTGCAGTACTTCAGCAGCAAAGTAGGTGAGTCCTCATCATTCAGGGGCTAGTTTAGTATTTTATTTCATGTTTTATTGCAGTTTTAGGCAGTTAGAGTTAGCTGGGGGCTTATCCCAGCAACTCATCTTAGTAGAGGCTTTCAAATAATTAGATTTATGTGTTTAGCTTTTGGTTTGTGTAACACCCCGTACCTTCCTAACCTTACTTGATGACATTGAATAATGTTTCCTTAGGTGTCGAGAGCTATAAGTATGTATTTGGTAATGTTAATGATGAGAAAATTGAAATTGGGCCTCGTACATATGGTTAGCCTTTCATAGGAGGTGTTTTGTGATTTTTGTGAAGCATTTGTGGGGTTCAAAATGAGGCTAAGACAACCTCCAAACAAAGGATATTAAGGGCGAGAAGTAAGTTAAAGAATAGGACTTGAAATATCTAACCGAACCCGCGAAGAAAAGTCAAAAAAGGAAATTTTCAAAAAATTTAAGGTTGGGGAGCGCTAGAGGGCATGCCAGGCCGCTATGGGACAAAATTTTTAGCCCAGAGGCAGCAAGCTGGTGCACCCAAGGGTGTGCCAGGATGGTTTTTCCCACTTTTCAAAAGTTGGAAATTTTCTAAGTCCCAAGGGTGCCTGGGGGTGTACCGGGCCGATTTTTTCCATGTTTCTTCTACAACCATGAGAATATATATGAAATGATTGAATTATTATATTGGTATGTTAAAATTACTTGTGAACGAAATTGGCATCAAAATGACGATTTTACCCTTGTGGTCAAAATGAGCCATACGTGGCTAGAATCACTTGTTTTTAGGATTGAGGCTATGGATATGAATAACGTAAGTGGGAATATTGTTGTAACGCGTATGAAGTGATGTAAACATGAAAAATTATTGATTTTATTGGGTTAAGTGAATTGGGCTCAATAAAGGGCTCAAAATGAGAAGAAGACATGGGCCAAAAATGGGTCAAATGACCCATTCTTGCCTTGACCTTCTAGACTTAGCATTAAATGCTATAAGTGTGGCTAAGTATGGAAATAAGGACTTATATAAAGGACCACAAACTCTGATTTTTATTCACTTGAACTCTCATGCTTTCTAGATATTTCTCAACTATTTTTCTCTCAAAACCCTAAGAGCTCAAAGCCAACTTTTGGAGCAAGATCATCATTTTTCAAGCTTGGGTAAGTGATTATTGTTATGGATTAATATATTATATGCATGGGAGAGTATGTAAATTATGTTGGTTATGCTTGGAAGGGTTGAACATGGTGCTTTGTGTTTTTGGTAAAAGATGTGATATCCATGGAATTGTAACTTGAAATATGACTTGTGATTTTGATAAAAGAGCATGGTATGGATGAAATATTAACATGTATGGTGTGATTATGTTATTAAACTTGTTATTTTCACATAAGTGTAAATTATGGGATTTTGGTCGATATGTGCTATGCGGTGAATTAAGGAGACTTGATGGATTATTTGCGATGTGGTGCGGATGAGAAGGTGTAAAGGAGAAGTTTTGTGGTGAAATGTTATTAATTATCATGTATTGGTCAATGTATGGAATATTGTGGGATTTTTGGTATAATACTTTCATCAATGGTTTTTTCAAGAGGGAAATGGCATGTTTAAAGGCAAACAGGAAATTCATTATCGTTATATGTATTTGTAAGGTATTTGGTGGTTAATGTAAACTTCGTTATGTTTTGGTGTTGTACATGTTGTATAAAGCGGGGACTTGTCCTGACTTTTAGTTCGTTTTGGTCAATGCATCTGTTAGAGGCTTTTGTAGATGTATGTGGGTGTATGAACGTACGATGGTAAATAACATTTTTGACTTGATGGCCTCAACGGCCAAGTTTCACATATATATATATATATATATATCACATGTTCCATGAATTCCGTTGTTGGTATTTAAAGCTCTTATGTGATCATGGATTTCTTATGGCATGCATATGATTGAATAGAAGCAAAGCTTGGTTCTCTCGGGCCTTGTCGGCTACGAGTGCCAATCCGTCCGGATGGGATTCGGGGCGTGACAGTTTGTTAGATATTTTTCCGTATTACTCAGCATTGGATTTTTAGTTAATTATTATCAGATGATTTAGACTTTTAGTTTCTGCTCAATATTACTTAGTTGTTATGATATCTTAGTGTTATGCCAATCCATGGGTTAGCTTGGGGTCACTTGTGACTCTAAGCACCGTGTTACGACTAGGGGGTAGTTTCGGGTCATGACAAACTAGGTATCAGAGCATTAGGTTTAAAGTGTCCTAGGGTGTCTGAAAGTCACGTTGAGTGTAGTCATATTCATGTGTCTGAAAGTTGCGCTGAGTAGAGTCAACTACACATT
This sequence comes from Capsicum rhomboideum, assembly GCA_031232105.1. Taxonomy (NCBI): domain Eukaryota; kingdom Viridiplantae; phylum Streptophyta; class Magnoliopsida; order Solanales; family Solanaceae; genus Capsicum; species Capsicum rhomboideum. Next base: position 61,337,272 of record CP124710.1, on the reverse strand, counting down.
AAACCATAACCTATCTCGACCGAAGATCTTGGAATAAGCAATCCATACCAAGGTTGCTCTTGCCTTTCCTTCATGCCTGCATTAGTCCAATCATCTATAAATCAAATAATTATAAAGACTAATTAATCAATTACTCTTTGAATAACTACTTTGAGAATTCAACCCACTGATTCTATCTTAATTCATGGTCTACAACATTACCCAAGGGTATATTAACCATTAATTAATACTATCATACTCAACTCATCTCCATTAATGAAGTTTTAAAGCTCAAGTTTCCATTTTTAAAGAATTCAAGGCCCCCAACAATAAATTTCATATTTTAGAATCACTAATTCATGCTAGGAATTATTAATTAATAATCTAGAAGTAATTCTAGGTGATAGTAATTCTAGAAGTAATTCATATTTCATAAAATTCATGTTGATGATTTATTCCTTTAGTGATTCTCACTTATGATGTGATAGGTGGTACTAAAAGAAGATAGGTAAGAGAAATAGATAGGATAGAGTAGATACTCCTTTTAATGATGACTACGATGTTTTGTCTCATCTAAGCTAATAAGTGTGGAAGAATATAAGGCAAGGTGTAGCTTTATGAAATAGTTAGATGGAAATATATCTCTCGTCTCCTTGTAGAAGTATGTGAAGTTGTTAATGGTAGGGATGATCAAAAATATTAGGAAATTCTTACATGGTTTTAGTTACAAAGAAACATCGAGGTGAATATAGGGTATAGGCTTGAATGTCGGGTTGATGAACATACGTACAATTGCCTTATGTGACTAGTGATTTTTTTATTAGAGCTTGAGGTTGGTTGATTATTGTGTCAAGAAGAAGTAGTATTCTTGGGGATAGCTTTAGATATAAAAGATACTTTGTCGAGTTTTAGAACAAACCTAAGAGCAGACAATGATCAAGATATATGTTCCTAATGGAAAACAGAATATAGGATCCTATAATTTAGACTAGCATGATCGTGTTAGGTGTAGCACTTTGTACCTTTGAGTTAGGCTTGAACATGGTAAGAGCATGCAGTTAAACTCAGACTTTAGTATCTATATGTGCAAATATGAGAATTATACATTGTAAATGATGATGTGTGGTATTCAGATGGGAAAATGTAGTTAAGAAGTGTTGCTATGTTTAAATATTGTCAGTCATATTGCTTAAAGCAAAAGTAATTCTATTCTTACTCCATGCCCAACGAAATCATATTTTATGTCTTGTAATTTCAAATTAAATGAGACTTATGTAAGTCTATTTCATGTCATTCATAGTCTATGAACCCGAGTCATATGACTAAGATAATCGGGTCTCATATCCAAATATATCATGTGACTCGTGCCTAAGATTCTTTTCCTCAAAATGTTAAGAAGTTCCCAATGAGGATGATGTCTATGACAATGAATAAAGAGTAACGTAAGTTTTGGGAGAAAGTTTTCTTTCCATACTGCAAAAGGTCAATAAAGGTCATGTCCATCTTTCTACATAGATCTTGATGTCTATGCACTTTTTGATGTCCTGTGAGACTCATGATAGTGTTTCTAATTAGCTGATAGCCAATTAAAGATTGAGTTAGTCCCATCCAAGAGGAAAACTCTATCATGACTTTTAGAAATTTTAGTATTAGATTTTATTTATCCATCACCATTATATGAGGATGAATGATTCTGGTGGGGAAATATTGTGACACCTCACACCTCGAGAAACATTTAAGTCATTTCATATGCATGTTATAGCATAGAAATCAAGTTACTTAACCCATAGATCGCTTAGAAACCAATCAAAACCAGTTCCATGACTTAAACAAAAAATTTGGACAATTACAGGGCCAAGGTATTGCATTAACCAGAACATTGATAGTGCAACGCCCTTGCCAACATGTGGCACTGTAGAACAAACTTCAAAGAAATGAAAATATCTTTTCACTTTGAAAAAAAAAAAGAATCAGTATAATTATTTCCTGAATATGTTTAACAATTGTGATTTCTCAAATCTTTGAAAAATATTTTTGAAGTTAAAATCAGTCACAAATACTTTTTAAATGGATTCAAAATATTTTCTACTTCACTACATTTTTTTAAGTTTAACAAATCTCCGTACTTGTTTAAAACAATTTTTTGATCAATCTGTTGTGACAGAATAATATTTTGCTTTTGTCTAATTTCTTGGATTATTAGATTAGAATTTTTAATTGGATGATCAAACATTTTTCTAGATCTTTTGACTTTGATATTCAATATATGATTAAATTATTTGTGTATATATGCTCAATAAGATTTTGGGAGAATTAATAATATTTGTGGTGATTATTATATTTATATTTGGTAGTATATGATAGTCTATATGTGGTGCTTGACAGTCACATACCATACAATTGACTCAAAATAACTTTTCACTATATGAGAATATTTTTTGGTCAATTGTCTCTTTGTAGACATGTTATTTCTTCAATAGGAGATTCTTTCTTGTCAATTTGAAATGATAAAAATATTTTTACAGCCACGATCCAAATTTTCGGATCGTGAGGGTACCTATTTTAATCCACCTAGATAGGAGAACCCCTTACCACCCTTTCAACATGAGATGCGAAAGTCTTAAGATAAGTAATAAAATACCAAATCCTCATTACAACAGATTTTTACTAGCTTAAATACAATCTACGGAAAATGTAAACTACCCAAGGACCTAGTCTAAATAGTTACAAGAGCTTCTAAGTAAGAAGGTAAGACTGGACGCAACTTCCACCATGAATGAGAGGAGTAGAAGCCGTTGGGGATCACTATCCACGCCACCGGTAAAACATCAACTAATCCTGCAACTAGACTATACCCCAAAAAGGGTATAGCAAGAGTAGTATCAGTATAAACAACACGTACTAGAAGGTATCATTGGCCGAACAGGGTTAGATAACGTAAACACAATATAGAAATCACAAAAACAAAACATGACAACTTATATAACAATTTAATTCATAACACCTTCATCCCCTTATACTATCTTCATCCCTTGTTTTAACTAAGGGAACTTCCATTCTTATTCTCGTTGATCATTGATCACCTTCACATCAAGTGTCATCCATCCTAACTCTCACTTATTTAACCTCAATAGTTATTATAAGCTAATATATTTCATTTATGCCTTGATTAACATTAATGATAAATGAAAACCAATAATCATCACCTTTAAACAAGTACAATATGAACACATAATATGATAAATACCCCAAGTTTATAATACTTAGCCATTTTAAGTAACTCTAAAACTTTAGTCAAGTACAAGTAAAGAGACAACAAGTCAATTCAAACCATCACCAAGTCAACAACCCTGACTCTAACAATATCCAAGTCAACAAACCATGACTCTAACCATATCCAATTAAACAAACCATGACACTAACAATATCCAAGTGAACATACCATGACTCTAACGACAAGAATCCCAAAATATATGATAAGTAATCGTACCACACAAGAATTCTTAATATATCAAACAACATAATAATCTGGTTCACTCAAGGAACCCACAATAACAACCATAATATAACTCGATCCACTCATGGAACCAATATAAATAGCAATACCTTGTACACACATGCTAAGGGTCTTATGGTCGTTCATGGCTGGGGATGAGCTCTTATCCATGTACTGTACCCGCGTGGTACTCGAGTCAACCAATGAATCATAATATCAACCAATTCTATGAAAATGTCCAAATACCGATACACCCCACGATAATAACAGCTATCACAAGAAAAGACACTTAGTCAACTTGATCTAATCATTCAATGTAAACAACAATCATTCTTTAACACACCAAGTCATAACTAGATATAATTTATTGGTTTCATAAAATATAGCTTGTTCGAAGACCAATCCAAGACTTATTCAAGTAAGTATTATCAAGCCATCTTTATCAAATTCAAGTATTCCTTTTTAGGAGTGCACATTCATCCCAAATGAATCTAAACTCTAGTTCAATATTCATAAATTTATTCACTAATACAATTCTCCTTTATTTATAGTGAGACTAAGGATTCAATTATTATATAGAAACCCCTACATTCAAGTCATTAGTAGGTTTAAGACCTATTCCATTAGCCAATCATTCAACTCTATTGAACTTACAATCTAGTTTTAGTCATGTACATTTATACCCTCTACTTTCTAACTCTTAGCCTAACTAGACTTTAGGCTCTTATGTTATGTCACCACCTCCTCATGCCATAATCAGTTCTCATCACTAACTTTAAGAAATATTATCCCTTATTTCAACACACATAATATCAAGTTCACCCTTTTTATGGCATTTAGGCCAAATCACTAGATTATAGGCTCACGCAGTCTTATTATCATCTATATTCACATAATTTACATTACAATCCACCATGAAGTCATGCAAACACAAAACACCTATCAAGGATTCATACATTAACATATTAATACACAATTAAGCCTTTATTACATTAAATCTATATTTCATCCATCCAAACTCCATGCCCGCAGGCCTAAGCATGATTTCTCCCATCAAATCTACATTATGGATACGATTACTAACCATAGTCTACTACTCATAAACCAAAACCTACTTGGGTGCCAAGATGCTAAAACAAATAAGCTATACCATGGATGATCTTCTTCCTTATTCATAATCTAGAAGGTGAAATCATCTAATAAAAAAATTACAAGAGTAATAAATAGACTACTCTTCAAACAAACACCTTGGGAATTCAAACCCACTAATTTTACCCTTATTCAGGACCTACAATTTACTCAAGAGCCAATTCACCATCAAAAAGTTCCTTCAAGCTCAACCCAACTCCATTAATGGAGTTTTAAAGCTAAAGGTTCCATCTTTATAGAATTCAAGATCCCCAGCTATCAACTTTCATGCTTTGAACCTTAATTTCATACTACGAAGAGTTAATTCACAAACTAACATCAATTCTAGGTGAATATACATATACTCATTGGTTTTTCCCATAATTTCATGAACCTGGTGTTCTAAACGACAAGAATCTCACCATAAATTCCCCATTCTAATGATTCTAGAAGATGAATAGCTTAAACATTGTTAAAAGGAGTAAAATCTTACCTCAACGAAGGATTTTCACCCCAATCATGAGCAAATCACCCCTCAACAGCTTAGGAATGAAATATATGAGTTTTTGGGGCTAAAACCCATCAAAAATAGGTTATAACTTGTTGTTGCGTCGCTATAGCGACATACTATCGCTATAGCGACCTGACCCGCTACAGCGCCCTCAGCTTTTCAGCACGAACAGTCTTCAGTAAAATTGTCATAACTTTTACTCAGGAAGCAGATTCATGAACGGTCAATTGAGTTGGAAATAAGACATAGAGATCTTTAATTTTGTGGGTATTATTACCCCTAACTCCTAATATTCTAGGAGGAGTGCTCGTTTGAAGTTGACCCTAGTTTAAACTTAGCCCAAAACTAAATCAGCAGGGATACTTTCAACTTAACTTTGTGCTAGGGGTATTGTATGACCTTCGTACATATCAAATGCACGCTTATGCTAAATAATTAATCCTAACACTTATGAAAAATGAGAAGAACACAAATAAGAAGAACATGCCTTTACAGCATATTTTTTCAGTAACGATGGAACCGGTCATTACAACATATACCAATTTATCATCCGTTCATCCCCAAATGGGCATTGAGTGAATGGAAGCACGAGGTTGGAATTAGAAAGATACTACTTTCAGAATTGCTTATACAGCACCTTACTTACCCACTCGCTATCGTTTATCAACTAAATTGCCCAAAATTGCCCTTGCCCTTCCCCAAACAAGTTTTTGAAATAATGTAATGTTTTGATGAAAAAATCTAATTAAAGAATGATTTACCCCGCAATAGCGACCTATGTCGCTATAGCGACCTATGTTACTATAGCGACATTGATCCTCCTATAGCGAGAGTTTTTCCACATTGGAGCATGTCGCTATAGCGACATGTATGACGATATAGAGACATACACGTTGCTATAGCGACATGGGCGAGGTAAAATGTCCGGGTTTTTTCCAAACTCCTCTTTTTCACAATAAATCTTAAATCCAAGACATCCCAAACTAACCCCTTTACGTAAGATCGTTACCGAGAGTTCGACTCGCCCAAATTCAATTTCGAAAAGTCCTACGGGTTCCTTATCATCTAGGACAACATAAAATCAAGCTAAACTTTATTATATCTACCCAATCCATTCCCTGATTGGCCTAGATCATACCTCGCTCAGATTTTTTCCAAGACTAGCTTAGCCTGAAAATCTAATTCCCAACTCGAGGAAAATCTTAACCCAAATTTTTGTATGCTAGACTTGTAAGTAATGATGTAAAAAGTCATTACAAAACCACACAACTCCGTACTTCCATTGGTTATCACCCTAGCCAGATATTTTATAAACTTCCATACTAGGAAAAACTTTACCCGGGCAATTACACCCTAACAATGATATAACGAACACAACATCACCAAATACTACACCATGTTTTCCTCTTGAGACATCTACCTTATGACCCTTTTTTTCTCCCTTCCATGATCAACACATAAGAATAGATCATCTAGAGTACAACTACAAACCAACACAACACTATGGGTTTTATTAACACATAGATTCTCCACCACCACTTACATTAGTCTATTCGACCCTCAACTATGGATCATCAATCATAATCAAGCTATCTTATTGCAAGGACCCTAGCAATTCAATTATACCATTCCTGAGGGATACTATTAATCGATAATTATTGTCATATAATAAGCATATAAACAATGTCAAACAATAATCAGTCATTTTATTAATCAATACATGGGTGACTATTTCTACCAAGAGACAAACATAATCACTGTTTCACAAATACCAGAGAACTTGTTCCCACCATAATCTCATGATTTCCTCATCAACTACACATTTTTATCACAATGCAAGTAGTTACTCAATTAACAGTAAAAACCACCAAGTTAAATAAAATCTGATGTTCAAATATATATATATGTTTCCTCAACAAACGACATCACCCACATCAAATATTTAACTTTCATGTCAAGGGCTACCATATCCACTCTTTCATTTACTTGACTGACAGTCCAGTCATCAATTAAACCTTTAAGTTATCACAAAAATTCAAAACCAAAATAAATTTCCCTTTAGTCACAATCATGAATTACCACAAAAATTTTCTTACAGCAATTCCTGCTATCAAGAAATAATAGCCCTTTTTTCATGGTACTTATTCACGTACCAACTATTTGAAACAAGAGTTTCCAAAGTTCTATACCATTTTTACCTTATCATTTTACCAATGATAAGACCAGGCCCAGTATTTAGCATACCATTTTCCACTTAAATCACATAACAAGAATTCCTTTAACTATTAACACATAATGAAGTTACCACCTTTCACAATTTTCAGAATTCACACAAGTCAATCAAACACAACAAATATAAGCATCAACTTATCAAACTTAAACACCAAATCAAAACTTCATGATACTACCAACAAGACAACCAACAGACTTACTCAAATTCCTTCACACACCACAAAATGCACAACAACTTGCAATTCTAACCTATCATGGTTCAAATTTAACCAAACAACTTAAAATTAGAATCACATCTTATATTACACCAACAAGGTTACAACCAACCAATTTCATCATTATTCATATGACAATCACAAGTTCCAGCCCTTATAGACATATACCAATTGGAAACAACTAGATTCCAATTACGAACTCCTTAAGAGACTAATTGGAATTGACTAGAGTCCAATTATGATTGTGGAGATATGAATTGGAATTGAGAGATACTAATTGGATTCAACCCATACAAGCAACTATACAAACTACACGAGAGGAAATAAAAAAGTACAATAATTTTCTAGAATGCCTTATAGCTTCCCAAAAATTAGATTTGGACATCAACACATTAATCCATAGGACTCTATTCCATATTTGCTCTTGTATTGTGAAACTAGTAATCTAGGCTCTAATACCATGTTGTCACGACCCAAATTACCAAATAGTAAGGGTACCTATTCTAATCCACCTAGATAAGAGAACCCCTTACCACTCTTTCAACATGAGATGCAAAAGTCTTAAGATAAGTAACAAAATACCAAATCCTTATTACAATAGAATTTTACCAACTTAAAATATAATTTACGGAAAATATAAACTATCTAAGGACCTTGTCTAAACAGGTACAAGAGCTTCTAAGTAATAAAGTAAGACTGGAATAACTTCCACCATGAATGATAGGAGTAGAAGCTGTGGGAGATCACAATCCATGTCACTTGTAAAACATCAACTAATCCTGCAACTAGACTATACCGCAAAAAAGGTACAGCAAGAGTAGCATCAATACCAACAATAAGTACTGGTAGGTATCATTAGCCGAACAGGGTTAGATCACATAAACACAATATAGAAATCACAAAAAGAAAACTTGACAACTTAAATAACAAATTAATTCGTAACACATGCATCCCCTTATGCTATCTTTATCCCTTATTTTAACTAAGATTACTTCCATTCTTATTCCCATTGATCATTCATCATCTTCACATCAAGTGTCATCCATTCTAACTCTCACTTATTTAACCCCAATAGTTATTATAAGCCAATCTATTTCACTTATGCCTTGATTAACCTCAATGATAAATGAAAATCAATAATCATCACCTTATAACAAGTACAACTATGAACACACAATATGATAAATGCCCAAAGTTTATAATTCTTAGCCTTACTAAGTAACTCTACAACTTTAGTCAAGTACAAGTCTAGAGACAATAAGTTAAGTTAAACTATGACCAAGTCAACAACCCTGACTTTAACAATATCCTAGTCAATAAACCATGACTCTAACAATATCCAAGTCAACAAACCATGACTCTAACAACAAGAATCCCAAAATATAATATAAGTAATCGAACCACAAAATAATCCCAAATATATCAAGCAATATTATAATCCAGTTTACTCGAGGAACCCACAACAACAACCATAATATAACTCGGTCCACTCATGAAATCAATATAAATAGCAATACCTTGTACACACATGGTGAGATTCTTATGGTTGCCCACTAGCCATGACCTACAGAGGACGAGCTCTTATCCATGTACTGTATCGGTGTGGTACCGAGCCAACTAATGAATCATAATATCAACCAATACTGTAAAGATATCTAAATATCGGTAAACCCATGATAATAACAGATATTATAATAATAAACAACCACCCAAACACTTGGTCAACTCGAGCTAATCATTCCATGTAAATAACAATCATTCTTTAACACCCCAAGTCACAACTAGATATGATTCATTGGTTTCATAAATTAAAGCATGTTCGAAGACCAATCTATGACTTATTCAAGTAAGTATTATCAATCCACCTTTATCAAATTCAAGTATTCCTTTTTAGGAGTACACATTCAACCCAAAGGAGTCTAAACTCTAGTTCAATATTCATAAATTTATTCACTAATCCAATCCTCCTTTATTTATTTTGAGATTGGGGATTCAACTTTTATCTAGAAACTCCTACATTCAATTCATTACTAGGTTCAAGACCTACTCCATTAGCCAATCATCAACTTTATTCAACTTATAATCTAGTTTTAGTCATGCACCTTTATACCCGATACTTTCTAACTCTTAGCCTAACTTGACTTTAGGCTCTTAAGTTATGTCACCACCTCCTCATAGTATAATCAGTTCTCATCACTAACTTTAAGGAAGATTATCCCATATTTCAACACACGTAATATCAAGTTCACCTTTTTAAGGTATTTAGGTCAAATCCCTAGATTATAGGATTACACAGTCTCATTATCATCTAGATTCACATAATTTACATTACAATCCACCATGAAGTCATGCAAATACAAAACACCCATCAAGGATTTATATATTAACATATTAATACACAATTAAGCCTTTATTACATTAAATCCTCATTTCATCCATCCAAATTCCATGCCCGCAGGCCTAAGCATGATTTCTCTCGTCAAATTTATATTATAGATACGATTTCTAACCACAGTCTACTACTCATAAATCATAACCTACCTGGTTGCCAAACTACTGTAACAAATAAGCTATACCATGGATGATATTCCTTTTAATTTATGTTTTCGAAGGCTAAATCATCTAATAAACAATAATTACAAGAGTAATTAATAAATTACTCTTCAAACAAATACCTTGGGAATTCAAACCCACTAATTTTACCCTTATTCATGGCCTATAATTTACCCAAGAGTCAATTAACCATCAAATAGTTCCTTCAAGCTCAACACAACTCCATTAATGAAGTTTTAAAGCTAAAGGTCCCATCTTTAAAGAATTCAAGATCCCCAACTATCAACTTTCATGCTTTGAACCTTAATTTCATACTACGAAGAGTTAATTCACAAACTAACATCAATTCTAGGTGAAAATACATATACCCATGGGGTTTTCCCATAATTTCATGAACTTAGGGTTCTAAACCACAAGAATTTCACCATAAATTCTCCATTATAATGATTCCAGGAGATGAACGAATTAAACATTGTTAAAAAGGAGTAAAATCTTACCTTAACAAAGGAATTCCACCCCCAATCATGAGCAAATCGCCCCTCTAGGGCTTAAGAATGAAATATTTGAGTTTTTGGGGCTGAAACCCATCAAAAATAGGTTATAAATTGCTAATGAATTTCTATAGTGTCATTTTATTGCTATAGCAATGTTTCTATAGAAACATGACCCACTACAGCGCCCTCAGCTTTTCAGCACGGACAGTCTTTAGTAAAATGGTCATAACGTTTTACTCAGGAAGCGGATTGACAAATGGTCAATTGTGTTGGAAATAAGACTCATAGATCTCTTATTTGGTGGGTATTAGGCCCTATAACTCCTAATATTCTAGGACGAGTGATTGTTTGTAGTTTACCCTAGTTTAAATTTAGCCTAAAACTAAATCGACAAGGATACCTTCAACTAACTTTGTGCTAGGGGTATTTCATGACCTTAGTACATATCAAATACACTCCCATACTAAATAATTAATCCTAACACATATGATGAATGAGAAGCACATGCCTTTACCGCATATATTTTTAGTAACGACGGAACTAGTCTTTACATTTACTTACATGATCATCCTTTAATATTTATAGATTATGATTTTCAGTTGGCCTACATTAATTCAATATATGATAGTTAATACCTTCTATAGATTATGTTTAGATTTGATTAGCCAATATATTCACTATTGATAATTGACTATATCTTATATTCACCTTTTTTATGGTGTCAAAGGAGAAGTTTTCTTGTACAAAATATTTGTTTGGTTAGTATCTTCAAACAGGAAGTGCACAAGGAAGAGGGAGAACCTCTATTTCAAAAATCAAGAAACATATAATTCAAGGAGATCAATAATTTAGGAAAGTACACATACTTCTTACCATCTGATTCAGTCTGTTAATAAATGTGAAAGTTTTATACTCAATGATTTGCCATCTTAAAAAGGGGGAGATTGTTAGGTCCAAGGTTTCACCTATTAATTTTGATAATAAGAAACCAACACAATTTAATAAAAGAATATTTACTTATAGTAAATTCAATTTTAGTACAAGTTTGTTTGAGGAAAGAGGATTTAATGGAGATCTAAACAAATATGAAAAAAAAGCTATTATTAGGTAGAATTATAAAAAGACCCTCTAGGTCATTTTCCTCTTTTCAGCATATTTTCTGTATTTAGAGCATTCTTATAGCTATCCCAAGTCATTTATGACTTACTGGGACTGGTAGTTAAGTTTAGGGCAGTTTGTTTTGTTTTTATGTAAGTTTTTCTATTTTGAAGCTTTTGAAGTTAAGAGATCAAAACTTCAAGTAACCGTCCTCGGATGAAGATTCTAACAGTTCTATTAGCTCCACGAAGTGAATTTTGGGCTTGGAGGACCATTAGTTTGGGTCCCGAGGCTTCCAGACTTGTTTTGAGCAATCAATTAGTTTTTAGTTAAAATGAAAGATCGGGAATGGGGCCCACTTTTCATCATAGCAACCTCGGTTGGGAATTTCATCAATTTTATTTGGTCTAAAATATAATTTCTGGTAGTGTATCATATTTTGTTTGTGTGCATAGGGTTTTAAATGAATCTCGAGCACCTGGTCGGAATCTTTTTGACATAGCAAAAATTTGTTGGTGCAGCTGTTACTTATGAGGCTAGAGCTGATGTCAACTCCCACCTCTTAAGCTGATGCATCGGCTTATGATGGTACATTTAGCATATTTAACTAAGGATAATTGCGAGTTTTCAAGCAACATGTATTGTTTTTGATGATTTTTGTGTATACTTTCAGGAATTAAACTTAAGTCTGCAAGAGATGAGAAAATATGGTGAAAAAGGTTTGTGACGGCAATCATGGCGGACCGCCAAAGAGTTGGCAAATCGTCACCATTACCACCAAGTTGTATCTAGAATAGCACGAAGAAGAAGAGATGGCGACGACATGTACGACGGACCATCAAGTGAATGGCGGACCATCAACCGGCCCGCTAACAGTAAGCCAAAATGTATTTTTTTTTTGACAGATTTGCAATGGTAACCTCGGCGGAATGTTGCATTCTTGGAGGCCGTCGCAGTTACATTCAGTGGTGACGTGACATAACTTATTTTAAATTTTAACCATGATTATTTTGAGCTTATAAATACCCAATTTAGGGTTTGGAATAGACATCTTTTATCCTTGGAATTTTTTTTTATGACTTTCTATGGAGAAAAGGAGTTTAGCCCTTTTTCTTTAAGTTTTGAACATCTTTGGAGGTTACTTTTCATTGTAAGGATTTCATTATTTTTATGATAAAAACTTCTTTCTTTATCTTGTTCTTGACTATGAGTGGCTAAACCACCCATAACTAGGGTTGTGGAATCCAAGGTGGAAAATTACTATTAGGGTTTGTGGGTTGCGAATAGGTGTTGATTGCATGAAATTATTATGAATTCCTTTACTTTAACGTATTCTTGATGGTTGCAAACATTGAGAAGTAGTATTTTGTTAAATTGCTTGGTAAAGAATTTAACACTCAAAGAAAAGGAGTTCATAATAAAAGTTTGGAGCTATCAACCTCCAAATTAATAGTTAATGCTTGAACAAGATTAATCCATTGAGGTCTGAATCGGTTTTACAACTGACACTTTGAGTTCATGAGAATTGAAGTATAGACTCATTTAAATTTGTCGAAAGACATTTAAACGAAATTATGGATTCAATTGCCTTATTTTCACGTGTTTTAATATCAATTCATTTTCGGTCATAACCCGTTGGTGATTAGAAACTTAGGTGAACACAATCCTGGTTTACTTTTCTCTATTGAGTTATTTGTTAGAAATTTTGCCTTTTCTCATGGTATTCAAATATTGGTCAATGCTGCTAAATGAAAAAACCCATCCCTTGGAAGTTGGTGATTGATTGTTATAAGAGTTGCATACCACTTATTTAACCCTTTATTCTCTGTGGGATTCGACCCCAACCTTCATTGGGTTCTATATTTGACAAAGACCGCTTACACTCTTGTAAAAAGGAGTTGTAATTTGGGCGTACCAAATTTTGGTGTCGTTGTCGGGGAATACAGTGGTCAAATAAGTTTTATGTACTTTATTTAACAATTAGTACAATTTCCTAATTTTACTTTTATTTGTTGTTTTTATGATTTCAGGTTGATCGGGGTGCATGCCAAGTACTAGACGTTCAGGAGAACCGTTGTTGCCACTTGATCCTGAGATTAATCGAACATTAAGGATAAATATGGATGAACGAAAACAACATGCACCAGGGTATGTTGCACAGCACGATTTGGTGAAGAATTTGGATGATAACGACTTGGATGATGATGAGGCTGTTGATGGGCAATCTGCTATTTATGTTGCCTTAGAAAACCAAAATCTGCGACAAAGAAATAGAGGACACCGATAGCATGCGGTGCACGTTGCTCTAGATGATAAGGATGATGCATATTTGGATGGAGTTAGAGCTACTGGATCCATTGTTCCACCACCACTTGCTCCAGGCACCAAATTCAACATCACCAGCACTGTGATCTAATTGCTGACTCTGAAGGGATTGTTTAGAGGTTTACCTGGTGATGATCCAAACTTGCACTTGATGAATTTTATCAACATCTGTAAGTCATTCGACAATCCTGGTGTATCTCAGAATGCTATTCATTTGAGATTGTTCACTTTGTCTCTGTCTGGGGAGGCAACCTTGTGGCTTAATAAACTTCCTCCGGCATCTATAACACACTGGATGTAATTGAAAGGAGCTTTCCTAGAAAGGTTCTTTCCACCTTCCAGGATGTTATAATTGCGGGGTGAAATCAGTAATTCTAGACAACTACAGCATGAACCACTGCATGAGACATGGCTGAGGTACAAGAAAAAGTTAACTCAATATACGAATCACCACCTCACTAATGAGCACTTGATGCAAAAATTCTACAGAGCACTAAATTCTGTTACTAAGTCTTCTTTGGATAATGCGTCAGGAGGAGCTTTTATGGCTCATACTTATGCAGAGGCTACTGAGATACTTGACCGACTGACAAAGACTAGTATAGCTTGGCATACCAGAAATTTGTAGGTAGCAAGCAGCACATATGCAGTTAGTATGTCGGTAGAACATCACCAGAGAGAAGAAAAAAGTGATCAGGATATGGCTCATATGAAGACATAGATGAATTTATTGACTAAAAATTTATTGTTCAGTAGAGTGGAGAATGTGAAAGTTGTAGGCTCACAAGGGAGACCTGCTGACTCTGATTCTACGGAGGAAGCAAATTATTTGAACAATCAAAGGGGGTTTGGGGCCAATGGCCAAGGAAACCAAGGTCGGAACAATAATCGAGACAACTATTATGACAAATCTGGCTAGAGATATCATAACCAGGGTACTTGGAAGAACAAAGGCGACCGAAGCAGATTGTATGTACTGTTAGGAAATCATGAAAATACTGCGAATGATTCAGGGAAGCTTTCTTTGGAGGCTACAATGGCTAAGTTGTTGAAGGGTGTTGAGTCAACCGATGCACGTATCAAAGAGGTGAAGACTAACTTGTCTTCCATGGTTCAATTAGTTGACTTACACTCTACTTCGATTAAACGGTTGGAGTTCCAAATGGGACAATTATCTGCAGCATTCAACCAACGTAAGGCTGGGGCTTTGCCAAGTGACACTGTAACTAATTTGAGGAATGATGGAGATTGCTTGGCCATTACTACAAGGAGTGGTAAAGTACTACCTGGACCACAACTAGTGGTCCAAACACATGTAGAAGATGTTGCCTCTGAAGATGAATTGAATAATGATATTGGTAGAAAAAAGGATGTTCCCATTGGGTCTGATAGAGGTGAAAGAGATGATGAACAAGGTGTGGATGCTGAAAAATCCATAGAAATAAAAAGGGATGATGTGCTAAACGAGGAGAAGAGCAAGAGATCTGCAAAGCCTTTAACTCAAATTTTGAGACCACCACTTCCTCCATTTCCTTATAGAGCTAAAAAGAAGGCGAAAGATGGAAAGTTCACCAAGTTTTTATCTATGTTAAAGCAGATATCGGTGAACATTCCACTTGTAGAAGCTCTTGAATAAATGTTTGGTTATGCCAAGTTCAAGAAAGACTTGGTAACCAAGAAGAGGACAATGATCTTTGAGCCTAATGAAAATATTCATCATTGCAGTGCCATAGCATCAAGATCATTGGTTTAGAAAAAGGCTGACCTAGGTGCCTTCATTATTCCCTGTACGATTGGTAAAATTAGCTTTGCAAAGGCATTATGTGATCTCGGCACAAGCATCAACTTTATACTAGTAGAAATTTATAAGCAGTTGGGTTTGGGAGCCCCCAAACCAACATCGATGCAATTATTGATGGCTAACCATTCGTTCAAGAGGCCAGAAGGTGTTCTTTATGATATGTTAGTGAAAATGGCGAATTTAATATTCCCTGTAGATTTCATGATCTTGGATTACGAAGTGGACTTTGAGGTTCCTATAATCTTGGGTAGACCATTCTTAGCTACTAGGCGAGTCCTAGTTGACATGGAGAGCAATGAGCGTAAATTCTGACTAAATGATGAGGAAGTTAAGTTTGATATTTTCCAGTCGATGAAGCAACTGAGAGACATGAATGTTGTCTCGGTTATTGATGTCATTGATGAGTCTGAAATGAAGGTTCCTGATGAGGAATGATTTGCGGTCGAAACATTATCCTATGTATTGATGAATTTTGATGCAGATGGTAGTGAAGAGTATGATGAGATAGTGTATTCCCTCACTGGTATGGGTTCTTATTCCTATGCTCTGAAGAAGCTTGACCTGGACTTGAAAAATAGGGCTACACCTCCAGCGAAACCATCTATAGAAAAGCCACTGGTGTTAGAGTTGAAGGAACTTCTAGGGCATTTAAGATATGTTTTTCTGGGTACAAACAATACCTTGCCAGTGATTATCACAGCAGACTTAGTTGAATGGAAAGTGGTAAACCTTGTGTCAGTATTGCGGAGATATAAGCAAGCTATTGGGAGGACCATATTAGACATTATTGGTATTTCACAAGGTATTTGTACGCATAAGATACAGCTAGAAAAGGAGTGTATTCCATCCATTGAGCACCAGCGCATACTTAACCGACCAATGCAAGAGGTGGTTAAGAAAAAAATTATTAAGTGGCTTGATGCAGGTGTTGTATACCAAATTTTGGATAGTAAATGGGTTAATCCCGTTCAATGCATACCTAAAAAAGGGGTATGACTGTGGTGGCGAATGAAAAGAATGAGTTGATTCCTCTTTGACCCGGCATAAGTTGGAGGGTGTGTAAGGATTACAGAAAGTTGAACTCGTGGACTTTGAGGGATCATTTTCCAATACGAATCATGGATCAGATGCTTGATCGACTAGCTGGGAGAGGTTGATATTGCTTTCTGGATGGATATTCTGGTTAAAACCAAATATTGATTACTCCTAAAGATAAAGAGAGAAGAACCTTTACATGTCCCTATGGTACTTTTGCATTTAAGTGAATGTCATTTGGGTTATTCAATGTACCTGCCACTTTCCAACGATGCATGATGTCGATACTCTCCGATATGGTGGAAGATATGTTGGAGATCTTTATGGATGATTTCTCCGTGGTAGGAGATTCTTGTAAAGATTGTTTGGCTAACCTCGATAATACTTTGCAAAGGTGTGAAGAGGCCAACCTAGTGCTAAATTGGGAGAAATGTCATTTCATTGTCAAGAAAGGCATTGTGTTGGGGCATAAAATCTCAGTAAATGGGATTGAAGTTGACTGGGCCAAGATCAAAGTAATTGAGAAACTACCTCCACTAATCTCGGTAAAGGGTGTACGTAGTTTTCTTGGTCATACAGGGTTCTACAGGAGATTCATTAAAGATTTCTCCAAGATTGTAAATCCATTATGCAAACTCTTGGAGAAGGAAGTCAAGTTTGATTTTAGTGACAGTTGTCTAAAAGCATTTCTTTGTCTCAAGGAGAAGTTAGTTGTCGCACCCATCATTATTATTCGTGATTGGTCGAAACCATTTGAAGTGATGTATGATGCAAGTGGAGTTGCTCTTGGAACTGTACTAGGTCAGAAGAGGGAAAAGAATTTTCACCCAATATATTTGCCAGTAAAGATTTGAATGGAGCACAGAAGAATTACACGTTGACCGAGTAAGAGCTTCTTGTTGTGGTTTATGCATTCGAATAATTTAGGGCATACTTACTTGGCAACAAAGTGGTGGTTCACACAGATTATTCAGTATTGCGGTATTTGATGGCTAAGAAGGTTGCCAAACCACGACTGATTAGGTGGGTGTCATTGCTTTAAGAGTTTGACTTTGAAGTCAAAGATCAAAAAGGTTGCGAGAATCAAGTAGCAGACCACCTATCTAGGTTGGAGAATGAATGCCACAGACAAGAAGAGATAGACATTAATGACTCCTTTCTTAATGAACATGTACTGGCATCTTCCCATGGGATGATTCCGTGGTATACTAATTTTGCAAATTATGTGGTGAGTGAGGAGATTCCAGAAGACTTGAGTTATTATCAAAAGAAGAAATTTCTTCTTGATGTGACCAAGTATTTTTGGGATGAGCCTTACCTATTCAAGTTATGTGCAGATAATATTATCCGGCAATCTGTGTCGAAAGTTGAGATGTTGAGTATTCTCCAAGCGTACCATTCTTCTCCTATTGGAGGACATCATGCAGGTGACCAAACTGCAAGGAAAGTATTGCGAAGTGGGTATTACTGGTCTTCCATATTTAAGGATGCTTATGACTGTGTCAAAACTTGTGACCAATGCCAACGTCAAGGATCAATATCCAAGTGTCATGAAATGTCCATGACCAAAATGCAAGAAGTAGAGCTTTTTGACATTTGGGGAATTGACTTTATAGGTCCTGTTGTGAGCTCATATGGTCACAAGTATATCCTAGTTCTGTGGATTATGTGTCTAAGTGGGTGAAAGCAGTATCTTTGGCCAACAACAAAGGAAAGAGTGTGGTCTTGTCTCTGAAGAAGAACATCTCTGCTAGGTTTGGAACCCTTCACATAATTATAAGTAATGGGGGGTCCCACTTCATCAACAAGGTTTTTAGAGCTGTACTGGCAAAGTATGGGGTGAAACAGCACAAAGTTGCAACCGCATATCATCCGCAAACAAGTGGGTAGGTTGAATTATCCAATAGGGAAATTAAATTAATTTTGGCCAAGTTAGTTAATGCAAATAGAAAGGACTGGTCAAGAAAACTTGATGATCTCTGTAGACTTATTAGACTGCTTTTAAGACTCTAATAGGGAAGTCTCCTTACCAGTTGGTTTTTGGTAAGGCATGTCACCTACCAGTTAAGCTTGAGCATAAAACCCTATGGGTTCTCAAAAAGTTGAATCTAAGTTGGAGCGAGGCAGCGGAATTGAGGTTAGACCAACTAAATGAAATTGATGAATTCAAACTTTGTGCTTATGAGAGAGCAGATCTTTGCAAAGTGAAGATGAAGCTATACCATGATCGAAGATAGAGAAGAGAGAATTCAAAGTGGGGGATATGGTGTTGCTTTTCAACTCAAGGTTTAAATTGTTTCCTAGGAAGTTGAAATCAAAATGGTCTGGCCTTTTCAAAGTCAATTAAGTATTTCCATCCGGAGTGGTGGATTTGGAGAACAATAAAGGAAATGTGTTCAAAGTAAATAGCCAAAGAGTAAAGCGGTATATGTGTACCCATGAAGAGATAAGAGTGTTGTCTATGGTATATCTCGACGAAGTCTGAGTAGTCAAGATAACTGAATCATACCGCGACGTTAAATAAGGCACTAGTGGGAGGCAACCCAAAATGTGTTGTACCATATTGTAGTTTATTTTTTGGTGAACTAGATTGATGTGTGTGCTAATTGTGCAAGGATGCAGGTATCTAGCAAAAGTTGGGAACTTTTGAGACTCGATGGTGTTTATGGCGGACCGCTAACAAGGTGGCAGACCGTCAATGTTAACGTCAGCAAGTCACCAAAAATCAGGCAATCTGCATAAGCATTGACGACAAAGGCTAACGGACTGCAAATCACTGGCAAACTACCAAGATTATCGTCAGGGGAAGAGCTAAAATTGGTTAATCTGGTTAAAGTGTGACGGTATAGTTGGTGTACCTTCACCAAGGTGATGGGTTGTCAACAAAACCATCACCAGACAATATTCATAGGCCACACTAGTTTGACTTAACGGTATACTCGGCGGACCATCAACCTATTAGCGGACCACCAGATCCACCGTCCCAGGTAGGTACACCATGTTTTATTTAACCAACCCAAACTGACCCACTTTCTGCCCTGACTCATAAAAACTAGCCCATAAATTTTAAATTTAAACCGATCCATTACCCCCTCTCCATTAAAACCCACGTCTCTTCTCCTTCATCTTCTTTTGTTAAATCACAAGCACTTCCCACCAAAAGCATATCCATCTCCCACTACACCACATTCACTCACCATTACTTCCCTACTACCAAGACTCATCACCTTTCACTTCTTTTCTCTCCTATTTAAGCCAAGCCTTACCCTTCCCTAAATCATTACAGCAAAACAAAATTACAACCAAAACTTGAATCTTAAAAGTTTCTCTCTGAGTTCTTATTCTTACATATCAGTTCACTCAGGTATTTTCTTTTTTATTTCAGTTGGTTTAGTAAGTTTTAATTTTCATAGTCTTAGGTTATCTTCTCTTTGCTTTTGTGATTCATTCTATAACTGAGTAGTAAGGCATCCCGAGAGGTGAAGTCTGAGTAGCCTATTGTCATGGGATGACTATAATTATGCATTGGAAAAGATTCCATGGATTAATCATGGTTTAAACACTAAAAAAATTAAGTTGCTCACCAGGTGCTTGATAAAATGTCAAAAAGAAATAAAATCTGGCAAGTGAGGTAGGAATGTTGGCGGGACTGTCAGGATATTGGCGGACCATCAACAAAATCGTCAGAAGGTGACACTCAATATCCCTCACTGTTCATGTCTTGACGGTATCAATGGTGGACCGTCGGGGATACCATCACCAAGGTGACGGACCATCAGGGATACCGTCACCCAAGAAACTTATCTGGTTGATTCTAGATAATTCTTGATGGGTAAGTTGACGGACTGTCAACCTAGTGGCGGACCGCCATTTCCACCATCAAGAGAAATCAACATGCTCAACTCTCTTTGCAAATTATTCTATTTCTTAACATGTGTACTAATACCATACATACAGGTATCGTGCCTCCTAAGTTTCAAGCATGAAGAGAAGGAGCCACAACCAAGCATTCCAAGGATACTACAGTGTACAGACTATGAGATAAACCTGAACCTGTGAGTGAAGACGACCAAGCCCCATATAAAAATATGAGGCAAAGTGAGAAGAAGCGAACCATACCATCCCAGTGTGAAGAGAAGGGTAGCTTATCCATGGGTGGCTCTAAAAATAAGAGAAGGGTAGTGAAAGTTCTGACTACCTCAAACGTCGAAGGTGGACAAGAAAACTCCTCCAACTCTAAGTCAGAAGCAGAAAAGAAAAATAAATCAAATACGGAAATAGTGATTAGAAGTAAAGATCCAAAAGTTCGGGAGAACATTTGATAGTGAATTGAGGGAGCAAAAGATATATATTTCTAGGGACTTGAACCAACTCAAATGCAAAATTTTAAGAGGCTGATAGCGGAAGAGTATTAGATTGTGACAACCTCATTACCCGACTATCCATATATCGAGAGGCAATTCAATGAGTATTAATTGGATCCATTCAGCATACCCCCAGGGTTCTACTACCCAACCATGGTAAGAAAAAAAATTTCTAACTGCTTGGTTGTTCTTAAGAGGGAGTGTCCAAAAGGGGAGAAGATTTCTGATATGAAAAATAAGATGATAATCCCAGTGCGTGGTGTCTAAGTTAATATTTTTGATGATACCATCAATCGGTTCCTGTTTGGTCCAGATACACTCCTCCTACAGCAATACCAGAGTTTGAACATCGAATGAGAACAGAAAGTTTGCAACATAGATGGTTGGGACAGGTACTAACTAACTCAGGAGAACCTTCCTGGGCAAACAACAGAGATCGGATTACCAAATAATCACTGAGTTTTAAGGTAAAGTTTTGGTGGGCTGTGGTGTAATTGAGACTAATACCGACAGATGGAGATGGAAATTTAGAGATATTTTGAGCTGTGGTGGTAGCCAGTTTAGTAGTAGGACTGTCGATAAATTTTGGAATGATCATCAATGATGAACTGTTTCAACATGCTCACAAGACCTCTAGTGCCTTACCCTTTCCATGTCTCATCACGAGTTTATGCTTGCAAGCAAAGGTACCTATTCTAAGTAGGATTGATAATGACGTTCAAGCTAATCATAGGTATGATATTGAGGGATTAAAATATGAGGAAAAGTTTGAAGTGAAAAATCAGAAACAGTCATAGTAGGGCACGCACTCCCAACCTATTCTGGAGGTGTCACATACTCCTTCAGGTATGGATTAACCACTTGTTATTGTTGATCAACAGGTAGCATCGGGCATATCAAGAGCCACTCCTTTGCCCACTCATGCCGATACCACAGATACAGCATCCATGCCAGTATTAATGCAGTATATCAATTTACTCTGGAGAACTTTGTTAAGATGGTCAATAAATAGAAGAGATTCAAAAGGCAATTAAATTCATGGATAGGCCAATTCAAGTCGTGTGTAGATAAGATCGTCAAAGAGGCTTTGAAGCCATATAAAAATCTGCACCTTCGGATGGATCATATGGAGGAAAGGGTAAAAAAAAAAAGGCTAAATAAACTATCCATTCCTGACATAGCAAAATTTATGCTAAATTGAAACAAGCTTAGGAGGACATAGCCAACTTAAAGAAGAATCATTCCACCGGTATATGGGAACCTTAGTTTGTGGAAATTGGTGAGAAAGAAGAAGAGATTATCTACCTCATGGGTCGAAAGATGACTGACAAGGGAAAAGTTATTAGCACTGAACCCGAGAGGATAGAGAAGAGGTCTAGAAAAAAAAAGCATGTGGATGAGACAGATGAATAGAGGGCAATCAGAAAAGCCTTGAAGAAATCTAAAAGAGATGAAGATGTGAGAAAGAAAAGAGTTATTGATGAAGAGCCGGGAGTCTCAATTAGTGTACCTTATCCCATAGATGACATTGTTATTGATGACATGAGTGCCCCGGCCAACACTGGGGCCACTATTGATGCTACCTAGGCTACCCGGGCCTCTAATGATGACGACTCTTTAGCCTAAGTGTTGTACAAGTACACCATTTCCCTGTACTTTTTAATATTTATGCGTTTAAGGATAAAACATATTTTCTTTTGGTAGGGTGGCGGGTACTTGTGAGTTTGTTATCACCATGAGGGTTTTTGTTGCCTGTGTTCTTTTCCCTTATGCGCTATCTAGTAGAACCGACATGTTTAGGTTGTTATTTAAATTGTTGTCTTTGTTAATACATTGTGTTTACTCATGTATTGTTCCTACAAGGAAATTGGGTAAATAAAAAGCTATTTAAGTGTTATGTTGAATGAAATGTTGACCCCTCTAAAAAATTTGTTGTTACTGTGTAATTAATTTTAGTTAGACTTTTGACTATGGTGGATCTTTACTTGGTATTAGTAATCTATAGTGGGCTGTAATTGGTGTAAACTTGAGTGTGATGTCGAGCAATAGCAAAGTCACTGTCAATCTGTGCTATGTGTGTGTAAGAATGGTTTGTCTAAATCTTACTTTTTGCATGCATCTAGAACTTGCCCGAACCATTTTGCTAGGTGATAGGAAGATGACCATGGATATGATCATAGGATGTGATTGATTTTAAGTCCACTTTACCTAAACAGACCACCCAGAATACTGCATAAATCTATTGATCCCTACATAGAGTTGTAGTGACTTTCTTTTTAAGCACTTATTAACCTTCCCGTTTCTATCGTCTATCATCTATTTTGGCCGTGGTCCTTTCTTGGACATCGTACACCTCAACTCAGGATAATTGCCTAAGTTGAGGATGTCTACTGTAGAAAGGCAATGAGTGAAATGGGATCTGAAAAGAGTAAGTGAGTGTGAAAAAAAAGCTTCAGGAGTGTGCAAAATTAAAGAGAAAGCTTTGAGTTAAGCATGTGTAAAAGAATAAGGAACGAGTTGAAAAGAATCCTTAAAAAGAGTGAACACAAAAAGGGAAATAGCATTGTGAATAAAGGAGAATAAGGATGGAATTGTTGATTTTGATTACAAAAAGAAGTGGTGTTTTGAAACATTACATGACAAGGAAGGCTGAGTCACTAACCTCAAATGTACCATACCAACACTAAAACCTACGTTACAAGCCAAATAAAGCCCTGTAGTGATCCTTGTAAATCAACCAATAAACCTGGTTAGATGGTAAGGGAAAGCTTGTGGATTGCATGTGCATCATTTGAATTTTGTTGTGGGAGTCAGAGTTCTTGTATGAGTCCATATCTGTGCTAATTTATATGTGTTTGTGGGACTTCTTTCTGATGAGAGCATGAGATTTATATTTGAACTTGCTGACTGTTAGATTTTAAACCTTATGGGCTTATAGATCAGAAAATTGTAGGGTAATGCCAAGTATGGATCCCCACTAGTTATGGTTGCAATAAGTTGTACGCTTGTTGAAATTTCAGAGAGGGAAGCTTATGAGAATGAAACACTAGCTACTTGTTCATTTGAGATCTCTATGTGTGGCATAATACTGTGTGTTTAGGTTGCTTGAGTACAAGCAAGTATTCTAAGTTGAGGGTGTTGATATGTCGGCTTATGACGGCCCATTTAGCATATTCAACTAAGGATAATTGCAAGTTTTCAAGCAACATATGTTGTTTTTGATATTTTTGTGTATACTTTCGGGAATTAAACTTAAGTCTGCAAGAGATGAGAAAATTTGGTGAAAAGGGTCTGTGATGGCAATCATGGCGGACCACCAAAGACTTGGAGAATCTTCACCATTACCACCAAGATGTATCCAGAATAGCCTAAAGAAGTAGAGATCGCGATGACATATACGACGGACCATCAAATCAATGGCAGACCGTCAATCGGCCCACCAATAGTTAACCAAAATATGCATTTTTTGATAGATTTGCAATGGTAACCTCAGCGGACCGTTGCACTCTTGGCAGACTATCACAGTGATCGTCAGTGATGATACTGCAGAAAATATTTTGAAATTTAAACTATGATTATTTTGAACCTATAAATACCCAGTTTAGGGTTTATAATAGGCATCTTTTATCCTTGGAAAAAATTTTTAAGACTTTCTCTGGAGAAAAGGAGTTTAGCCCTTTTGCTTTAAGTTTTGAACATCATTGGAGGTTACTTTTCATTGTAAGGATTTCATTATTTTTATGATAAAACTTTCTTTGTTTATCTTGTTCTTGACTATGAGTGGCTAAACCACCCATAACTAGGGTTGTGGAATCCAAGGTAGAAAATCACTAATAGGGTTTATGGGTTGTGAATAGGTGTTGATTGCATGAAATTATTATGAATTCCTTCACTTTAACGTATTGTTAATGGTTGCAAACATTGGGAAATAGTCTTTTGTTAAATTGTTTGGTAAGGAATTTAACTCTCAAAGAAAGGGAGTTCATAACAAAAGTTTAGAGCTATCAACCTCCAAATTAATGAGTAATGCTTAAACAAGATTAATCCATTGAGATACAACTGACACTTTGAGTTCGTGAGAATTGAAGTATAGACTCATTTAAATTGGTCGAAAGACATTTAAAAGAAATTATGAATTCAATTGCCTTATTTTTACGTGTTTTAATATCAATCTATTTTTTCTCATAACCCATTGGTGATTGGAAACTTAGGTGAATACAATCTTGGTTTACTTTTCTCTATTGAGCTATTTGTTAGAAATTTTGCCTTTGCTCACGGTATTCAACTATTGTTCACTATTGCTAAATCAAAAAACCCCATCCCTTGGAAGTTGGTGATTGATTGTTATAAGAGCTGCATACCACTCCCTTTATTCCCTGTGGGATTCGACCCCAACCTTCATTGGGTTCTATATTTGACAACGACCACTTACACTCTTATAAAAGGGAGTTGTAATTTGGGTGTATTATAAGCGGGATCTACTTTGCTTAAGAGGAGCCACTTATGCAGCTGGCGAGCCGCTTAAGAAGAGGGTCGAGGAAATATTACTGCCACTTAAGTGGTTGGTCAGTTGTTTAAGCGACATTGCTTAAGCATTCAAGCCTCCGCTTAAGTAGAGGTAGCTGTATATAAATCTCCACTTCAAACACTTCTTCATTTTTCACCCAAAATTCCTCCGTAATTGATCACTTTGAGATTGTAAAACCTTGTGGGAACATAGTTTGGAGCTGGGGCTAGGTGTTTGCTTGATCCTTGATCATTTTTTTGTCATTTATTTGTAAGTTTCGGGCCTTAATTCATATTTAATCCAGCTTTAATTCTTGTTTTTCCTTTGATTTGTGGGCTATTTTGGGACTCGAATTGGAGGCTGATTATTCTCAATTTTTGAGTACATGATCCTTTTCCCACGAGGGCACAATTTTGGATTTGATTTTTGAATTCCATAAGTAAGCCCCATGGGTGATTTTAACCCAATTTTTTACCTGAAGCATAAATTCACAATATAGATATCAGTTTTATTGTATTGATGTATAGATTATTATTTTGGTAGCATGGCAGTGGTCAGAGGCTTCTCGGAAGAAAAATGCTCCGATTTAGTGGGTTGCGAGCGCGTCTGTCAGCATCCAAGTAGGTTACGGCTTACCTACTCTTTAACTTTTCTTTTTTAAGGCATTTATATGATATTTTACTAATTATTGGTGATATATTGTGGCTTAAATACTCTATTTATGTATTTATGACCTTTATAGCTTATTTAGGGGCCATGGAGTATAATTTCACCTTGAAATCCTTAGTCTCGGTAATCACCTCTCCTTTAGGTCTTGGCTTTGTGTATGTACTATCCTTGGGATTAAAGTTAGATGTCTTAGTCCAGGATCGGGTAGCTTCTTGCCTTAGGTCAGGTTTTTCGGGGCTTGTAGCTAGTTTTACCACTCTCTTAAGATGGTTCACCTTAGGATAGCGTATTTCCCTGTACTAGGAGACTGTAAAACACTTAGGTCGCGTATTGATGGAATGATAATTGGTATTTTATTGGATTTCTCACCCATTTGTGCTTGTTTGATTGTATATCTATGGTGCATATATTGCTATTTCGGCCCAAAAACATTATTTTTGACTACAAATAGGATTTTTGGATTTCAAACAAGGTTTGGGATATGGCTGGAGGAGGAGTATACGGTATGTTTATCGCATATCATGGTATTCTTCCATATTTACTTACTATTACGCTTTATTTATATTTAGTATTACTTGTTATCTACATCTACAGTGTTTATGGGGGTTGGTTGTGTTTATTTATTATTGTGTGTACCTTCTAGACTTATGGGGGTCCGTTTAGGTTATAGATAGATTCTTACTTTATGCATTCTGAGTTATTTACTTATATATCTTGTTATTTTCTAGCTTTAGCCTATGACTCTCTTTCTGACCCCTCTTTTCTTACCTTTAATGTATATTTGCACTTTATTATACTTGTATCTTACTTGAGTTCTATTGGCCTATGATTCCTACTGAGTACCCCGTGTTTTGGTACTCATATTACTCTTCTGCATCTTTTTTCCTAATGTAGATCCTAGTGTGAGTCATCACCACTAACGTCATCCTTGTGCAGAGTTATTGATCGAAGATATAGGGTGAGCTTTTGGCAATGAAGCTAATCAATCTCCTTTTATTTTTGGAATAGTCTTATTTTGTACTTTCAGAGACTATTCTATATATATTGCACTTATCTCGTACTCCTTATGTTGTAGTGGCTCTTGTACTTACTATACCAGGTCTGGGGGATCTGATTGGTATATTTTATTTTTTTCCCTTGCTATTTTTATGCATGTTCCATCTTTTTTCTCAATTAGTCACTTTATTAAATGTTTTTACCTAGTTCTTCTCTCTTCCACCCATTAGCCCATTACTTGTCATTTCGGGCTATGGTTTTTGTTTACCTACTGGCGGGTTATGGTAGGTGCCATCATGACCTAAGTTTTTGGGTTGTGATAGTTTGGTATCAAAACTTAGGTTCACTAGTATAGTTGGTACAAGATCAAGTGTCTAGTAGAGTCTCGTGGATTGGTACGGTCATGTTTGTATCCTATCTTCTGGAGGCTACATGACATTCTTTAGGAAAATCTCATCTTTTTATTTTTAATCATGCGTTGTGTCTATATTGGTTTCTAGATTCTCACTTGTTTCACTCTTTTGTAGATGATTAGGAAGAGGGATATGGCCGGCGAGGGCAACATCCTAGCACCTGCAGTTATGGTCCCTAGTAGGGGCCAGGGTTAAGGCAGACTGCAAGGATAGGGCCAGGAAAGAGAACCAGAGCCAGCTATAGGTCCAAAGACAGCTATTGTACCTAAGCCATCTATTGATCTGCACCTTGCACCATTAGATCTTCCATCACAACACCCTACGGCTAGGGACCAACCCAGGTTCTACTCGAGTTTATACCTATGTCAGTCCTATAAGAAGCTCTAATCTAGATATTGGGTATGATTGGAGGTCAGTTGACGGATGGGGCTAGACATCAACTCAAGGGGCAACACAAGATCGACTAGGTACAGGAGCGTAGCTTGCAACTGCAGCTCCTTGACTAGAGGTTCTACCAATACTGATAATTGCTCAACTGATGGCAGCCCAACCAGCCATGACTTCTGGAGAGTAGAAGATGCTGGGTAAATTCCTTAGATTGGCTCCTCCAAGATTTTAGGTGCTCTATAAGAGGATGCACAAGAGTTCCTTACTAGTTGCCAGGAAAGGTTTTGCATAATCTTGGTTTAGTGGATTCTCATGGTATGGATTACACTGCCTTTTAGTTGTACGGTTAAGCGAGGCAGTGGTGGAGGGCATACATTGAGTGTAGACCAGTTGGGTCCCCTCTTCAGACTTGGGATCAGTTTTTTGAGGCTTTCATGGAGAAATATATGCCTCGCATTATTTGTGAGTGACTGAGGGATTAGTTTTTGAGGTTGGAGCAGGGTTTCATGATCATGTTTAAGTATGAGGCTTTATTTCATGAGTTAGCCAAGCATGCCACTATGATTCTACCTACTGTGTATAAGATAGTTCATTATTTTATCAGGGGACTGAGACTTCATCTCCATATAGATACTAAGAGCATGGTATCTTTGGCTTGGACATTCTTAAATGTTGTTGATCATGCTCGTATTATTAAGGATTTGTATTACGAGCCCATGGGGGCAACAACAAAAGACCCCATCATTAGGGTCGTTATAGTGGTAGTCACATTGGGTCACAATTTTGAGGTAAGGGTTTCCCAGGTAGGGGTCAGCAGTAGTATCAGTAGCACGGTTAGTCTAGTCGGTCCATTCACGTATCACTTTAAATTACTGATGTGGTTCAGCCTAATTATAGTGATTTAAGCGACCAGAGCTTCGATCAGCCTTCATGGGGTTCTCATTTAGGGTCTATAGGTAGTGGTGGCCAGTTTAGAGCAGACGGTTCATCTTGTTATGATAGGACACCCCGGGCTTGTTATGATTATGGGCTTGTTGGTCATTTTGCTAGAGATTCTACCCAACGAGGGATGATCGAGCCTTCAGCACAAGTAGCTCAGCCTCTTAGATCATTGGTACCACTGGACAGGGTTGGTTTTTAGAGTAGTAGGGTGGTCCTCATGGTTCTCATGGAGGTGGCCAGTCGGGCAGGATATGTGGTCGGTTGGGTTCTCAGTCTGACGGTGGGTGTAGATAGTTATATGTTTTTCCTAGTGGTCCAGAGGCAGAGGCATCATAATCAGTGATCACAAGTATGATTTTAGTGTGCGGAAAGTTAGCTTCTATGTTATTTGATCTGGGTTCCACTTATTCTTATGTGTCTATATGTTTTGCTCCTCAGTTGGGTATGATTAGCGAGCCTTTAAGCCCATGCATGTAGCTACTCTAATAGGTGATTCTTTAGTAGTGGATCGAGTTCTGAGATCCTATTTGGTGACTATTGCAGAGTATGACACTTGTGCTGATCTTATTTTGCTTGATATGGTTAGTTTAATGTTATACTGGACATGAACTGGTTATCCCCTTATTGCATGATCTTAGATTACTTCGTCAAGACAGTTTCCTTAGTCATGCCTGGCATTCCCCCAATTATATGGTGGGAATCTCATAGTCACGTATCAGTAAGGATTATTTCTTATATTTGTGCTAGGAGGATGGTTTTGAAGGGGTGTTTGGCTTATCTTGCTTATGTCAGTGATACTAGTGCCAACACTCTTTCCCTTGATTATATTCCTGTGGTCAGTAAGTTTGTTGTTGTTTTTCCTACCGACTTGCCTAGCCTCCCGCCAGAGCATGATATTGACTTTGCTATTGATGTTGAGCCGGGTACCAGGCCTACTTCTATTCCACCTTACGGTATGGCTCCTGCTGAGCTGAGAGAGCTTAATGTTTAGCTTTATAATTTTCAGGGTAAGGGTTTTATCAGACCAATTATTTCTTCTTGGGGTGCTCATGTTCTATTTATGAAGAAAAAGGATGGTTCTATTTGTATGTGTATTGATTACCGGCAACTGAACAAGGTGACTATAAAGAATAAGTATCTAATATTGCGTATTAATAATCTATTTGACAAGTTTCAGGGTGCAACCATGTTTTCTAAGATTGACCTGAGATCTAGCTGTCATCAGTTGAGGATTAGGGCAGCAGACATCCCTAAGACAGCCTTTGACTCGCTATGGCCATTACGAGTTCCTTGTGATGAATTTTGGGTTGACCAATGCCCAGTGGCATTCATGGACTTGATGAACTGCGTATTCGGGCCTTATTTGGACTCTTTCGTGATAGTATTCATCGATGA
Organism: Capsicum rhomboideum; assembly: GCA_031232105.1. NCBI lineage: Eukaryota > Viridiplantae > Streptophyta > Magnoliopsida > Solanales > Solanaceae > Capsicum > Capsicum rhomboideum. Next base: position 61,306,732 of record CP124710.1, on the reverse strand, counting down.
CATCATTATCTACTCGAGGAGTAGAGAGGAGCACAAGCAATATTTGAGGATTGTGCTCCACACATTGAGAGATCAGAGACTTTATGCCAAGTTCTCAAAGCGCGAGTTCTAACTTAAGTCTATAGCATTCTTGGGGCACATGGTGTCCAAGTATGGGATCATGGTAGACCCAGCGATGATTGAAGTAGTTTGTGATTGGGCTAGGCGCACTTCTCCTATCGAGGTTCACTATTTTGTTAAGTTGGCAGGTTACTACAGATGGTTCATCAATGGGTTTTCTTCTAAAGCAACCCCACTGACCAGATTGACTAGGAAGGATGAACCGTTCCAGTGGTCTGTCGAGTGTGACGTGAGATTTTTAAAGCTCAAGGCCTTACTCACTTCAACTTTGATTTTGACTCTTCTAGTTGAGGGCCAGAAGTTTTTAGTTTATTGTGATGCTTCAGGTGTTGGTTTGGGTTGTGTTCTAATGCAGTAGGTCTGATTGATTGTATATGCTTCTAGATAGCTGAAGGTATACGAACGCAACCATCCCATCCATGACTTGGAGTTGGCAGTGAAAATTTCTGTGCGTAAGATTTGGAGGCATTGCTTTATAGTTTTTATTGCAAGTACTAATCATCGTAGTCTTCAGTATATTTGAGCCAGAAGGATCTTAATTCAAGGTACCGTAAGTGGTTAGAGTTACTAAAGGACTAAGACATTTCTATTCTATACCATCCGGGCAAGGAAAATGTGGTAGCGGATGCCTTGAGCCGGAAGGCAGTGAGTATGGGGAGTTTGGTATTCCTTTTCGTTTTGGAGCAACCATTGGCCTCGAACATTCAGTCTTTATCCAACAAGTTGGTTCGACTTAACATTTCTAACCTCAGGAGGATTCTTGCCAATGTTGAGGCTCAGTCTATATTATTGGAGCAAATTCGGGGGCAGTAGTTTAAGGTTGACTATGTGGCATTCGACATCAGGTGTTGAGGGTTGAGTCTAGGAAGGCCACCTTGGATCCAGAGGGTGTCTTCATATTCGAGTATCGTATTTGCGTTCCAAGGGCTGGTGATTTGATTCAATTGATATTGCAGGAGGCTCATTGTTCTAGATATTCCATTCAACTTGGTGCAGCTAAGATATATAGGGATCTGAGGCAGCATTACTGGTGGTGCAGAATGATGAGGGATATAGAAGACTTTGTATCTCGGTGTTTGTATGGTTAGTAGGTGAAGTCCGAGCAATTGAGACCTGGTGGTTTGCTTCAGAGGCTACTCATTCTTGAGTGGAAATGCGAACATATTACTATGAATTTTGTGATTGGTTTGTAGTACACTTCTTAAGGTTCTGATAGCATTTGGGTCATCGTTGATTAGTTGACTACGTCTGCCCACTTTCCACCTGTTCAGTATGCCTATAGTGCTGAGAGATTAGCTCGAATCTATATTCAAAAGGTGGTTCGTCTTTGCGGGGTGTCGATGTCCATTATTTCTGATAGAGGTTCCCAGTTCACCTCTAGTTTTTGGAGGGTTTTTTAGGGAATATGGTGTTCTTAAAAGATGAATTGATGGATTATAGATAGACGATGTTAAGTCTCTTAATGTAGTCTTAATTTCCATTGATTGGGTTGGATATAAATTTAGAGGTGTGATGTTAGTAGATAAAGAAGAGAAAACTAGATCGTTAAGCGCTAGAGGAATTAGTTATGCATGCCAATAAGAGTAGCAGTTATAGAAGGATGACTATAGAGGCTATAGGATGTTAAGATAAGTATATCATAAAGATGTCCTAGAAGGAATTTTAGTTTCGGCAGATATGGTCCATCAGTGAGAGTTTAATAGTCATGTGATTAATGATGCACCGACTATGTGTAGTAAAGTGATTATATTCCAGTTTAGAGAATATGATATAGGTTCGCAAACTTAGAATGTCAACCTCTGAGGTAAGGGGAAAATGATAGTGGTGTGTTGTTTCACCTGAGGCGATAGGAGTAGAGAAAGAGTGAGAGGAGGTTTTCAATATATGTATTAGTTAGAAGGGGGTTATATGGTGTGACTCCGTATGGAAGTTCTTGAGATGTATTGATATATGTGAGGAAGTCCTAAGTCCTTGAGGTGGTTGTAGTAATATGCTTGAATGTTGTGTTGATAAACATGTGGTCAACGGCATGATGTGACTAGTGACTCTTTGGTTAGGACTCGAGTTTACTTGATTAAGGTAGGTAGAAGGACTATTTTTTTTTTTTTGGAAGATGATTTTCTAGAAACTTCCCTTCTTTAAGTCTTAAAAAGGACCAATAGAAGCTAAGCTCATGATCTCATATAAGCTCTGCATGCCCAAGCTAGTTCCTGCACTCATAACTCATGCTTGGTCATTCATTGAAGTTGGTTGTTAAACCCTTATTGTTAGTATGGTTTAGGTTCAGTCTTATTGGTGAATCCGATTCTAGACAAGTTAATAGAAATCAGTCCTATTTCAATCCATGTGTTTCCTTCTAGCCAAGGTCAATTGTTCAAGGACTATTATGTAGTTCCATGCTTATGCTTGTTTTCATGTACTATCTTGTTGAACTCAGAACCTTAGTATGATGTAGTTCATTTAATGTTAGCAAGGGTAGTTCAATTCAAGTAGCTAAAAGGAAACCTTGATCTAATTCCTTTTGTATGTTCATTCTAGTTTGGACCTTCATTCGAGGATGAATGATCCCAGAGGGGAGATATTGTAACACCTCCGATATTAAGTCCAATCATACCTACACTATTAAGCTTAGAAATGAAGTTGGTTGACCTTTAAAATTATTGAGAATTTTTTGGGAAGTGTCCCGGTACTTAGATGAGAGTTTTTAAAGTTAAAGATGGACCATGTGTCATATTTTAGGGTCCCACACATTGGGACTTGCACCATGAATCAGAAGCATCCCCATAGGGAAACTTCCATATCCTAGCTTACTATAAAGCATGGAACGAAGCTACAGGAGTGCTACCAGCATCATGCCATGAACCACAGCAGCACTGCCATCATCATGCCATGAAGGTTGGCTAGCGTGTTTGCTTGTGCACCACGATTTTCATCCCAAATGTGGGATGTTTTCCCTTCTTCATTTAATCAAAGGTGTTTTGGTCTTTTTATTATCTTAAAACACCTGAGACGACTTTTAAAGAATCTTAAGTTACGTAATTTTCAATTAATCACCGATTTATTCCTATTCCTCCCATCAAAAACTCCAAGGCAAAGAAGTTTTCTCCAAAAGTTCAAGCTTAGAGTTTCAAGCAACCCATCCAAGTTTTGTCTTCTATTTAGGTATGCAAGAATTCAGTGATGGATTCTTTTCACCTTCACGCCCAAGTATTTTAAAAGTATTATATTGATATTAAAGCTAGGGTTTTTATACCCAATTTTTCAGATTCTATTTCTCAGGCTTTATGCTGATTTTTATGAAGGATTTACTATGAAAGTTATGAACTTTTTTATGAAGATTATGATCATGCTATTGTATTGATTCTAAACTCATTTTTTAAGATCATTTTATGAAGTTTTAAAGCATGCTTAAGTATCTACAAACTATGATATGTTTTCAGTAAGTTTTTATGTTTTTAAGTTATATGCACACACAAAAAGATATGTTTAGATACAAGATTTTTAGCACATGATTCATGACATGAGATTTTAGCATAGGCTCACAGCAGTGTAGGTTTACGGACATAATGAGTAGAGACTCAAACTATGATTTAGTTATGTTACATGTCATGATACGAGCACTAGTATGTTTTGGGAGGATTATTTAGCACCGACCAGATATGTCTTTAGATAACACATGCCTCATAGAGGCTCAGTTTTGGATTCATAAGTTAAGTTTCGTTCTATAATCTAGCAAGGTATAGTATAGCTCTCCCTAACGTGATAAGACTTTGGTCATCATGAACTCTCATGATGATTGTCGGTTATAAGAAACTCCCACAGATTTATGACTTAATGGCTTCATTATTTTATATATGAAAGTTTGTTATACACAGATTTCAGCTATTATGGTTCTCTTCTAATTTTCAGTTCTTAAAGACAATTTAAATTATTTTCTTATGTCTCATGTTTCATATCTTAACTATTGATTTAAGCTATTGTCTATGTGTTTTCATGATCAATTTTTCAGTTTAATATATATATATATTCATAACTAGGACGACCAAGGGCAAATTTATAATTCTAATTTTATTTAAGGGTAAAATCATAATTGTATGATTAGTGGTCAAAATAAAATTCTAGAAGAATGATGTTTTCTAGAAGAGGAGGAGGACCAAGGGTGTAATGGTCTTTTCATGATAATTTTTTATTATTATTTCCATAAAGTCTTTTACTTGGACCTCATATTCCCTAACTATAACTCTATTTTAAATGGAAAAAATTAGGCATAATAGTCATTTCATTTCAAGAGAATCTTTTCAATGTTACCAATAATATAATTTCTTCACATGGGCCCCACACCCCTCAACTACAAGTCTATTTTAATATGTACTAAATTTTAAAAAAAAGAATACATTATGTAAGAATGTCTATTTTACTATCCCCCTTAATTTCTATTTATATGATATATTTTTCTTTTACTTAATTCTAAAAATAATGATACATTTTTTTTATTTGACGAGTATTTTATAACATTATCAATATTTACTCATATCAACTTTCGTTTATTTGGCAAAACGACCACAAAGATATGCCCTTCTATTTAAGATTTCATCCATTTTAAGGGTATTTTGAAATAGACAAAATGATCTATTGGACCCTTGTACTTGTTCGAGTTTGTAATGTGGACACCTCTACTTAGCCCTTTGTCATCAGAAGCCTTAAACTCAATGAATCACAATATTTTAAACCTCTCTGACCATTGACTAAGCCTAGGTGGCAACTTAACGGCTGAGTTGGAAAAAATGCGTAATTTCACGCATGTAGGGTGCGTATATATTAAATTTTTAATTAAAAATAATTAAATAAATAAATGATTTTACTTTCTTCTTTGCACCCACCCACCGTACCCCCACCCCTCCATTTTCACCACCACCACCGTACCCCTACCCCTCCATATCTCTTCCATTGAAATACACAGAAATAGCTCAGCAATGGAACAAGTCAAGCAAAGAGCCTAAAGACTATAATTATGACTAGAGAAAGCTAAACTTGCTAAACCAATGACCTAATTTTGCATAGTGCCTCCCCACAAAATTCTCCCTCGTAGTATTAACAAAAAAGAGATTCAAAAAAAGAAAAAAATAAATACGAGCAAACTGAAGGTAAATTTAATCAATAAGATCCAAAGATTTTCTACCACCACCATACCCCGTACCCCCTATTTTTGGTGGGTCTTGGTCGAAATTTAGAGAATAACGAAAAGGTTTGTTTAGTTTTGGCTGTTAGGTGGCTTTTGGTGGTGTTCTAGCGGTATGGAGGTGTTCCGGCGATGATGAGATAAAGAAAAAAAAATGGAGGTGAAAGGAGAGAAGGGGGAGAGGTTATCAGAAGAAGAAAGAGGAGGGGATGGGGGGGGGGGAGCTTATTTTTTAAAAAAAAAAAAAGTAATTTCTATTATATAGAAGAGTCATAACTAGGACGACCAAGGGCAAATTTATAATTCTAACTTTATTTAAGGGTAAAATCATAATTGTATGATTAGTGGTTAAAATAAAATGCTAGAAGAATGGAGGAGGACCAAGGGTATAATGATCTTTTCATGATAATTTTTTTTATTTTTTCCATATAGTCTTTTACGTGGATCTCATATTCCCTAACTATAACTCTATTTTAAATGGAAAAAATAAGGCATAATAGTCATTTCATTTCATGAGAATCTTTTCAATGTTACCAATGATATAATTTCTTCACATGGGCCCCGCATCCCTCAACTACAAATCTATTTTTATATGTAGTAAATTTTTTTAAAAAAAATACATTATGTAAGAATATCTATTTTAATATCCCCCTTAATTCCTATTTATATGATAAAAGACATTCATTTCAAAACTATGAGGTGAGTGATAGAAAAGCGTGAGGAGAATTCTCCAGTCTTATATTTTACTTTTACTCAGTTTTAAAAATAATGATACATTTTTTTTATTTGACGAGTATTTTATAACATTATCAATATTTACTCATATCGAATTTCGTTTATTTGGCAAAACTTCAACAAAGATATACCCTTCTATTTAAGATTTCATTCATTTTAAGGGTATTTTTAAATAGGCAAAATGATCTATTGGACCCTTGTACTTGTCCGAATTTGTAATGTGGACACCTCTACTTAGCCCTTTGTCATCTGAACCCTTAAACTCAGTGAATTTATAATATTTTAAACCTCTCTTACCATTGACTAAGCCTAGGCGGCAACTTAACGGGTGAGTTGAAAAAAACGCGCAATTTCACACATATAGGGCGTGTATACATTAAATTTTTAATTAAAAATAATTCAAATAAATAAATAAATTTACTTTCTTCTTTTCACCCACCCACCGTACCCCTACCCCTCCATTTTTCCTCCTTTGAAACACACAAAAATAGCTCATTAATGGAACAAGTCAAGCAAAGCGCCTAAAGACTATAATTATAACTAGAGAAATCTAAACTTGCTAAACCAATGACCCAATTTTGCATAGTGCCTACCCGCAAAATTCTCTCTCAGAGTATTAACAAAAAAGAGATTCAAAAAATGAAAAAAATAAAAACAAGCAAACTGAAGGTAAATTTAATCAATAAGATCCAAAGATTGTCCACCACCACAATGCCCCATACCCCCTATTTTTTGTGGGTTTTAATCGGAATCCAGATAATAACGGAAAGGTTTGTTTAGTTTTGGGTATTAGGTGGCTTTTGGTGGTGTTCCAGCGGTATAGAGGTGTTTCGGCGGTGATGAGATAAAGAAGGAAAACTAGAGATGAGAGGAGAGAAGGGGGAGAGGCTATCAGAAGAAGAAAGAGAAGGGGAGATGGAGTGGGGGAGCTTATTTTTTAAAAAAAACAAAAAAGTTATTTCTATTATATAGAAGAATCATAACTAGGACGACCAAGGGAAAATTTATAATTCTAACGTTATTTAAGGGTAAAATCATAATTGTATGATTAGTGGTTAAAATAAAATGCTAGAAGAATGGTGTTTTCTAGAAGAGGAGGAGGACTAAGGGTATAATGGTCTTTTCATGATAATTTTTTTTATTATTCCCATATAGTCTTTTACGTGGACCTCATATTTCCTAACTATAACTCTATTTTAAATGAAAAAATTAGACATAATAGTCATTTCATTTCATGAGAATCGTTTCAATGTTACGAATGATATAATTTCTTCACATGGGCCCGACACCCCTCAACTACAAGTCTATTTTAATATGTAGTAAATTTTTTAAAAAAAAATACATTATGTAAGAATGTATATTTTAATATCCCCCTTAATTCCTATTTATATGATATATTTTACTTTTACTCAGTTCTAAAAATAATGATACATTTTTTTATTTGACGAGTATTTTATAACATTATCAATATTTAGTCATATCAAATTTCGTTTATTTGGCAAAACGTCCACAAAGATATTCCCTTTTATTTAAGATTTCATCCATTTTAAGGGTATTTTGAAATAGGCAAAATGATCAATTGGACCCTTGTACTTGTCTGAGTTTGTAATTTGGTCATCTCTACTTAGCCCTTTGTCATCTGAACCCTTAAACTCAATGAATCACAATATTTTAAACCTCTCTGACCATTGACTAAGCCTAGGTAACAACCTAACAGGTGAGTTGGAAAAAACGCATAATTTCACGCATGTAGGGGGCGCGTATACATTAAATTTTTAATTATAAATAAATAAATTTACTTTCTTCTTTGCACCAACCCACCGTACCCCCACCCCTCCATTTTCACCACAACCACCGTACCCCTACCCTTTCATTTCTCCTCCATTTGAAACACACAGAAATAGTTCAGCAATGGAACAAGTCAAGCAAAGCGCCTAAAGACTATAATTATGACTAGAGAAAGCTAAACTTGCTAAACCAATGACCCAATTTTGCATAGTATCTCCCCACAAAATTCTCCCTCGTAGTATTAACAAAAAAGAGATTCAAAAAAAGAAAAAAAATAAACACGAGCAAACTGAAGGTAAATTTAATCAATAAGATCCAAAGATTGTCCACCACCAGCATACCCCGTACCCCCATTTTCGATGGATTTTGGTCGGAATTCAGAGAATAACGAAAAGGTTTGTTTAGTTTTGCGTGTTAGGTGACTTTTGGTGGTGTTCCAGCGGTATAGAGGTGTTCCGGCGGTGATGAGATAAAGAAGAAAAAATGGAGGCGAGAGGAGAGAAGGGGAGAGGCTATCAGAAGAAGAAAGGGGAGGGGAGGAGGAGTGGGTGAGCTTATTTGTTTTCTTAAAAAAAAAAGTTATCTCTAATATATAGAAGAGTCATAACTAGGACGACCAAGGGCAAATTTATAATTCTAACTTTATTTAAGGGTAAAATCATAATTGTATGATTAGTCGCTAAAATAAAATGCTAAAAGAATGGTGTTTTCTGGAAGAGGAGGAGGACCAAGGGTATGGTGGTCTTTTCTTGATGATTTTTTTTTATTATTCCCATATAGTCTTTTACGTGGACCTCATATTCCCTAACTATAACTCTATTTTAAAAGGAAAAAATTATGCATAATAGTCATTTCATTTCATGAGAATCTTTTCAATGTTACCGATGATATAATTTATTCACATGGGCCCCACACCCCTCAACTAAAAGTCTATTTTAATATGTAGTAAAAAAAATTAAAAAAATACATTATGTAAGAATGTCTATTTTAATATCCCCCTTAATTCCTATCTATATGATATATTTTAGTTTTAGTCATCTCTAAAAATAATGATACAGTTTTTTATTTGACGAGTATTTTATAACATTATCAATATTTACTCATATCGAATTTCATTTATTTGGCAAAAAGTCTACAAAGATATACGCTTCTATTTAAGATTTCATTCATTTTAATGGTATTTTGATATAGGCTAATCATTGGACCCTTGTACTTGTCCGAGTTTGTGATGTGGACACCTCTACTTGGCCCTTTTGTCATTCGAACCCTTAAACTCAATGAATCACAATATTTTAAACCTCTCTAACCATTGACTTAGCCTAGGTGGCAACTTAACGGGTGAGTTGAAAAAAACGCATAATTTCACGCATGTAGGGTGCGTATACATTAAATTTTTAATTAAAAATATTTAAAATAAATAAATAAATTTACTTTCTTCTTTGCACCCACCCACCGTACCCCCACCCCTCCATTTTCACCCCCACTACCGTACCCCTACCTCTCCATTTCTCCTCCATTGAAACACACAGAAATAGATCAGCAATGGAACAAGTCAAGCAAAGCGCCTAAAGACTATAATTATGACTAGAGAAAGTTAAACTTACTAAACCAATGACCCAATTTTACATAGTGCCTCCCACAAAATTTTCCCTCAGATTATTAACAAAAAAAGATTCGAAAAAAGACAAAAAGAAACACGAGCATACTAAAGGTAAATTTAATCAATAAGATCCAAAGATTGTCCACCACCAATATACCCCATATCCCCCATTTTCGATGAATTTTGATCGAAATTCAGAGAATAACGGAAAGGTTTGTTTAGTTTTGATTGTTAGGTGGCTTTTGGTGGTGTTCCAGAGGTATGGTGGTGTTCCGGAGGTGCTGAGATAATGAAGAAAAAATGGAGTTGAGATGAGAGAAGGGGGAGAGGCTATTAGAAGAAGAAAGAGGAGGGGGGGTGGGGGTGGGGAGCTTATATGTTTTTTTTTTTAAAAAAAATAATAATTTCATATCTGTCATTGAAAAATGACGTGGAATTCCACGTGTACTCATTTGTATTATATGCACATTAATTAGTTGAGAAACGAGTTTAAAATCTTGTGTTTTGATGGGTTGAGGGGTTTAGATGACAAAGGATTAAGTGAAGGTGTCCACATTACAAACTCGGACAAGTACAAGAGTCCAGTAGACCATTTTTCCTTTTGAAATATTGCATGGTATAAATTGAATAGAGTGAAAATTAATTTACAGGATGATGACGTTCCATGAGAATACTCATATATGTATCCATAAAAAGATAAAAAGGTAAAAGTAATTTTGATTGCATATTTGATTATGTAAAATAACTACTATTATATTATAGTAAAATAATAAAAAGATACTCCTAAATATTGCATATGTATTCATCTATTCAACACAGTAAACAATTATTTCAAAACATCACATAATGCGTATCATCTATTACAAAGATTTAACAATACCTATAATTTATGGAGACATATTTATAATATACTAATCACCCATTAAAATTATTTAAAATAAGTTATATAAAACGTAATATTAACTACCTTATGCTAAATTATAACAATATATATCATGTGAACTTTTGTTTAATGTCTTTTGATTCTCTTTATTTGATTTGTACATTTTCTCATCAGGTATACAAAATCACTTTAAAAGAAATTTTCTGCTTACAATACTAAATTGGTCTCCCGATTTTGACGTATTTAAGACAAGACATAAAGTCAATTCTTTATCACTTTGTAAAGAATGATACGATTCATTATAACGTTCATCAAATGGGTCGTTATTTTCGTTTGTTAAACACCTATAAACAAATTTAAATGTATTATTCAAAATTAATTTATATATGGGTCAATATCCTTTATTGCTTCGTATAATTCTACAAAAATTATTAATAAATTGACACTTATAATCTTAATCTGTTCTCTTGTATAATTTTCATAATGTAAAACATTAAAATTAGTTGTTCAATTTAAGAGAACGTGTTTGACCTTATGTTAAAAAAAGGATGGGAGCATATGATATTTTAATGTTAATTATGAAAACTTAAATAAATTGTGGGTAATTAATTTGATTTTATAAAAAAAATATTTTATTATAAAAGTGACCTGTATTATCATTTTCTATCATGTTTATTTATAAATATTAATAATCACTTTTTTTTTTTGAAAAACTAATTAAAAACCTATATATATTATATATATAGATATGCATATGCATATATGTATGTATATATAGATATGCATATGCATATATGTATGTATATGTACGTATACATATATGTATGTATGCATATATGTATGTATATGTACGTATACATATATATATATATGTGTGTGTGTGTGTGTGTGTGTGTGTGTGTGTGTGTGTGTGTATCTTGTGTATCAATACATTCCACTGTATTGACTATATTTTGCACTATGTCTTTTCATGATGTAGTTTTAGGTATTCAGATACGTGATCAGACTCTACAATAGGCTTCGACTCTTCAGCTGTTGATGAGCTCTCCGTTTTTCCCAGAAAGCATAGTCTAGTATTTATGTTGGTAGTTAGATCTCTCAATATATATGTATGTGTGTGTGTGTGTGTATCTTGTGTACCAATACATTCCACTGTATTGACTGTGTTTTGCACTATGTTTTTTCATGTAGTTTTAGGTATTCAGGTACGTGATCAGACTCTACAGTAGGCTTCGACTCTTCAGCTGTTGATGAGCTCTCCAAGTTTTTGCTAAAAAGTACAGTCTAGTATTTATGTTGGTAGTTAGTTATCTCAATATATTATTAGAGGTTTCATAGACAGACAGACAGTTGAGTCAGTTGTAATCAGTTTTCAAATGATTTTATGTTTCAAGTAATAGAAGTTTATTTTATGTTATTGTCAAAGTTCAGCCGATGTTTTAGCTTTCACATTATCTTTTAGTACATGTTTTACGTTTCATGTCAAGCCAATTGGTTCTCTCGGGCCACTTGTGATTCTGAGTGCTGGTTAATCTACGATGTAGACCGGGTCGTGACAACATGCATCTAAGATAAGAATAAAACTTACATCATCCTTTCGTGAGCATTGTATAGTGATTTTTAAATTAAATCTAATTGCATTGCATTATTGATCTAAAAAATGGTTCGAATGTTTGTTGAGGCAAAATCATGAGTGATGCTTGGTTTAGAAAAGGATCGTAGGCCATCTTTAATTCAATTGTGCCTTTCATTGCCTACAAAATGACATCAATCCCTAGCATGTCTCACATTCAGCCTAAAGCATGTTCTTTGGACAATCACATATTAGCCTATACTCTTCTGAGTGCTTAGATGCATTCCTCTCTTGGACCAAACTCCTTGAGCTCACCGAAGATGTGTAAATTTTAGAAGAAGATTTAAATTTGAAGCTTTCAAAGGCAAAAGATTTAAAGTCCCTAAAAGTCAATGATATAAAAAGCGACTTCAAAGGAAAAGAAAGAGAGACAAAAACTCCCCATATAGTCAAGACAAGGAGAAATTCCAAGAAAAGAACGGAAAACACTCCAAACAATATATTAAGAAGAAACTTCAAAAGAAAAGGAAAGCATCATAATGAAAGAAGTGATGGTGAGGGTCGATCCTAAACTATTCTAGTCTGATAATTCTCACGTAAAGTTCTCATTTCAAATAAAAATAGACTCGGACTAGTAATTAATGTCAACAACAACATATATAAATCCAATTCAAATATCTCAAAATCAAAGGCAAATCAAGATAAGAGTAGTAAATTCAATATCACAGTCACTCAATCACTTTCCACACTAAGGCAATCCAAATCAAGTAAAAAATAACGTATATGATTCACGACTCCTATCTGATCAGTATCTGTATATTCTCGTTATCATAGCATACCATGGGGACTCACTAGTTCCATATACCATTGTGAAATGACCTTAGACCTATCCATAAATGACCTTGAAATCACAACCGAAATGACCTCAACACCAACTGGAAATGACCTCAAACCCATCCACAAATAACCTCGAACCCACATTATTGGTAAAAACCTCGACAGCATATCGCCAGTAAAGACCTCGGTATCATATCAAGATCAATCTAAAACAACCAACAATCAATCCAAAACAACCAACAATATAGTAAAATTAGTGAAAACATGATCAAATAATTAATTCATATGCTAAATTTAAAGTGTCATCCATCTGGGCACATATAGATGAGAAAACACAACATTACAGCTAGAATCAAGCTCACATAAGCATATATTTCAACAAACAGAGATATTGTCTCGATTTTTCATAACATAGCATCAATACCCACATAAATACTCATCATCTCATTTATACGGGACCTCCATTACCAATTTATATAGTCAAATAATATCGAACACTTTAAAAATGAGTCAAAGAAAGTCTTAACTTGCCTTAATCAATGCCCGACATGTCAAATGATGGTTATACCCTTCCTCAAAACCTCTAAAAGAGTTTAATATTTTCAAATACATATTCTACATGCGAAAACGAATCTATAGACACTCATATTATTATACTTTTATTTCAAGCCCAAAAAGTCAATCCTGAGCTAGAAAAGGCAAAACTAGTTATTAGAAAATCATGTTACCCACAACGTAAGAAAATCAAATATAAAATTTCATCAAAAATGGAACTCAATTCGACCGTCAAATTATCAAACTATGATTTCATAACTTTAGCCCCAAAATCTCTATTTTCCCAATTTCAAACATTGATTGAAAAGTGAATCGTCAATAAAGTATCAGGAAATGCGTAAATAAAGATTTAGAATCATACCCAATGAAGAAATTTTGAAAATCCCCTTTTGAATCACCTAAAAATGTGTTACCAAACTGCTCCCAATATTGAGTTAGAAAATGGCAATTTAAATATATCCAAGTATAAACGTTCATCCTGAGAACGACAGGTCCCTTGCGATCGCGAGGTTGACCCTATCTAAAGGATTGCAATTGCGACAAACCACTATGCGATAACAAAACACGATCAAAACTCAGACCCTGACCCTAAATACCCTTTTTGCAATCACGGGCCCCCTCCACACAATCCGAGGACCAGACACCATTGCCCTTCGGGACTGCAAAGAGGAAAGTTGTTTGCACCAACAACAACAAAAAAAAAAACAATAAACCTCAAGTTTAAAATTCCTGAATGGACCCTTGGTATTCGTTTGAAACCACATGAAGATTAACCAACTATGCTACTAGACTAAAAAATGACATTTCGGACTTGTTGAAACCATCAAAACACCTATCTGAGATCATCTTGGCCAAGTGTTGACTGAGGTCAATCCTTAAGTTTTAAATTTCTAAATATCCAACCAATGACCCGAGTCACCTACAAAAGCCTCGGGACTCGAACCAATAGTCCCAAAAATCACCTTACGTACCTAATGACATTGTCGAAATTCTATTTCGATGGCATCTTCATCAAATGTTGACTTTGATCTAACTTATCAACTTTTCAATCTCTCAAAATGAAAAACGCATCAAAATCCCGTTCAATCACCTCAACAATTGTGCCATCCATTCTTGTAGATCAAAAATATCATACTAAAGCTACGAAAAGTGGTAAAATAAAAAAATACACAAAAGAATCATGAGGGTTGTTACACTCAATTTCCAAAACTAAAAATCTTCTTCTAAACGCATCTGATCACGTTGAAAATCGTGCCACTTATTCTCGAAAGTCACAAATAATATAATGAAGCTACGGAAAGGTTCAAACTAGAAAATAAGTTTAAAAGAACAAAACGATCATGCGGATTATTACAGCCACCCAAACCTTTCCATCCACTCATAAAATCCCCTTAGCTGAAATGGTGTTTTAAAATGGATCGGGAATCAATGCTAAGTTGAATCATTTTTAGAATGAATAAGGAATAAGGGATATATAATCTCGGAATTAATTTTAGAATGAATTTATTTTATATTTTATTGGAATAAAATTTATGAAATAACTCATTCTGAGATTAATTATTCCAGAATTATAATATTATTTTTATCCCATCTTAAAAATAAAATAACTAATTTTGAAATAATTAATCACAAAATAATTAATTATGAGATAACTTGCTTCCATTTCCAACCAAACGATCCCTTAGGTAACACCATTGTTGACCCCCAAGCACCTTTGGTTTAAGGGATAAGTACAAAAATAGCATTTCGCTGCAAAAAATTGCCACCAAATGTCCATGCAATTTCATTCCCTATTTTTGGCTGCCTTCCGCCGCTTATCTTGTTTTCTTATTTATTTTTTTTAAAATTTTGCTACTCTTTGTTTTTTAAAAAAAAAAAAAGATATGGATAAAATTCACCTTAAACTTCATAAAATAATTCCATGCAAATTAACACGTATTATTGGTGGTGTTGGGAAGATATCAACCATGAAATCTTCCAAAATTAAATCTGACAATATCTAGGAATATTACTCCCCACGTGTGCTTTTGCATGTACCTCAACCTTCTCCACCTCCTCACATGTGTCACATCACCCCATCCTTCTCTCCCTTAATTCTCATCTATTTCACTCACTTTTTCCTTAATTCACATTCTTCTTTTACCAATCAAATACAAATTAATTGTTATTCTTTTTTTAATAATTAAATACAAAATAAAATGTACTTTTATTGATTATATAAAAAAAATATTTTAATAATGATATAGATACATATTTTATACAATAATAATATAATTTTTATACACATTTTATACAGATATATATTATATACAACAATGATACAATTTCTATACACTTTCTATACATATACATATTCTATATAATAATGATACAATTTCTATACACATCGTATATATAAATACGTATACATATTCTATACAACAATTATACCATTTCTATATGCTTTCTATACAATCTTTAGCTGTTATTATTATTCAAATACTTATTTTATATAACTATACAGTTTCTATACACATTATATACAGTTTATCTATATATCTTATATGAATACGTATTTTATAGAATAACTATACAGTTTCTATACACATTATATACATATTCTAAAATATATTTTTATTGATTATATAAAAAATATATATTTTAAACAACAATGATACATATATATATATATATTATATAATAATAATATAATTTTTATATATATTTTATATAATAATTATACAGCTTTAATACAATTATATTTATTTATTTAAAAAAACAGATTTATAGCCCAAAAAAAGTGAGCATTGTAATAAGGATAATTTTCATAATACCACACCTTAACTTATCATTATTACCCAAAATTCCAAACACTTAAAATAATTACAAAAATCCCGAGTTTTATTTTATCTCTCTAAATCGTTGGATACAGCACATCTACCTCCAAATACAAAACCCTATTCATTTTTTTTTTTTTGTCCATAAATTAACAATAAATTTGAAAAGGGTAAAAATTCAAAAAAAAATTAAAACCCCTATTTAAATCTCCCTTCTCTCTCAACATAGTTGACCCCTCTTTCTCCCTTCTCCTCACAGGTGACCACCACCACCCAAAACCCATTGCTCAGCTCAAGTCATAGCTCCGGCGAGAATCTTCAACTCCGATGAACCGGAGCGAACCACAACGCAGAAACGACGAAACCACCCTAGCTCCGACGAGCACAAACCAACCAACACAACGACGAGCTCGTTCACGATGAAACAAGCTCACAGATCTAACAATCACGAGCTCTGATCAGTCACGCCGCCGCCAAAACGCCATCCACGACCAATCACAATCTCGAATGATTCGTACAGAATTCATATACAGATCTCGAATTTCCACCATCATATCTCGAATCAACAACGTCCTCCACCATCACATCTGGAATCTATGGCGGCGTAGAAGACAATTCAAATCATGGGGAATTCTGGAGTTCGGAGATTCGTCAATGGAGGTTGAAAATGATGATTTTAATGAAGATACATAAGAATGATGTATCTTTTAAGAGAGTTCAGAGATACATAAGAATGATGTATCTGGTAGAAAAGGACAAGAAGATGCATCGCGCGATCCTCCACCAAATGCACAAAAGCTATGTATCTTACTTAATATTAGATTTTTTTCTCAGGGATTGAAAGCATTATGTGGGTTGTTGTTGATGACGGTGAAGCCATTACTGTATGTGTTTGGAAAGAAGAATGAAGCAATTGAAGAAGCCAATTGATGTTTAGATGAAGAAATGAAGTGTGTGATTTTGGTATTTGCTTAATTGGGAAGGAAAACATCAATGTGAATTGTGAAGTTGTTGTTTGGGTGAGGGTGTCGAATAAGTTTGGATTTTTTCTAGTTTTTTCTCCAGAGATACATAAGAATGATTCATCTGCTAGAAAAAGGTAAGAAGATACATCATGCGATCTTGCACCAAATATATAAAAGTTATGTATCTTACGTAATATTAGGTTACAGATACATAAGAAAGATGTGTTTGGTTGAAAATCGACAAAAATTATGTATCGAAATTCTTTTTGTGCTAATGATACATAAGACTAATGTATCTGAATGTGTCTCTGTGATATTAATACATAAGAATTATGTATCGGTACTTATATATCAGATGGTGATGTATCACGAGTCTTAGCTATGTATCGCGAGAATGAATGAAAAATCAGAATTTTACGTAAATATAAAAACAGTCGAAATTTTATGTAATTACGTACTAAACTGTTGAAATTTATGAAAATTGCCCTAAAAAGAAATGGCCGAATGGCCCAAAAAAGGCCGCTGACCATTGGGTGAAAAATATTTGGAGTGAGTGATCAATTAATGGGATACTTTTGAAATGGCCACTTTCAGTGGAAATAATTTCCAAACTCGCCATATGTCATTTTCCCTTGGTTTGAACCTTTTGGCATAACATCCGATATTTTCACTCCCTTTCCGAAAATGTATCTCATAACTTAATCCCATAAGTGTAGAGATACCTTTGTGTTGAAAGACTATTATAATCATTTGATCGCTCCAGAATTTATCACTGAAGCGGTCTGTTTTGATTATAAAATGGCTAGGTTGTAAATAATGCTTCTATTCTTCTACGGCTTGTAGGACTGTCAATTCTCTCTTATGCAGACAACCCAATATCTCCTTATTAAGAAGGCTATCGCTTGGTGGTTTTGCATCACAACCACCCCACTCCTGTTTCACTAGCCTTGACCACCACTAAAGGGATGCTGAAATCAAGTAATGCTAGAACAGGCGTAAATATATTTGCCGTGAAAAGATATCATATTTGCTGTGAAAAGATATTCCAGGCAATATCCCCATGTAATTTAATTATTCTTAAAGTGAAATACTCTATTGCTTGATGTATTCTTTAGCTTCTGCAACAAAGATAGAATCCTTTTCAGTAAGAAAGAATTCTCCATTGGACTTAATTTAGTTCTGATTTTATTTTCCTTGTCATACTCCAATTGCACAATGAGTTTTACTTACAATAGCCCATAACTTCAATTTCTACTCGATTAATTTTACTTATTTTTCTCGTTTCATGTTGGAGCTTGATCATGTGTTTTCTCTTAAATCTGTAATGATAAGCTATTTTAGCATACATGCTATTTTAAAGTTTCGAGGCTCTTCCTTTCATTAAACATTTGCATCCTTTATATTTCATCAAATACATTTGTACCATGATTTCAAGTGATGGATTTGGTTTGAACAGAGGAAAAATCTGAAAAAGTTAATTTAGTATGGGAAAGTTAGGGATGAAAGATTTTGGCTGGGATTCTTCCTATAGTATAAGTGAGAGTTGACCAGCTGAAGCAAGCAACTCATGTTCCCACATGCCTACTTTAAATGTGATTTTATTATATCACTCATAATTAATTATTTTAAGTCATCTAAGTATTACTCCTTTCATTTTAAAAAAAAATAATTTACTTTTTTTTTTAGTCTATTTCAAAAAGAATGATCCTTTTTTTTTCCCAATACTTTAATTCTAACTTTCCACATGGCTTGTTTAAAGCCACAAAATTAAAAAACATTTTGATATATTTAATATAACTTTAATTTAAGACCACAAAATTTAAAAGTCTTTTTTATTTTCTTAAACTTTGTGTCAAGTCAAACTAAGTCATTCTTTTTTAAACGAAAGGAGTAAAAAATAAATATTCTCTCCATTTCAAAAAGAATGACCTACTTTTCTTTTTAATCCGTTTAAAAAAGAATAATCTCTTTCCTTTTTTAGCAACACTTTAATTTCAACTTTCCACATGGCATGTTTAAGACCACAAAATTAAAAGACATTTTAGTACATTTGACATAACTTTAATTTAGGGCCACAAGATTCAAAAATTTTCTTTATTTTCTTAAACTCCGTGTGACGTCAAACTAGGTCATTCTTTTTTAAACGGATGTAGTAATATTTACTTCCTCCGTCTCAATTTATGTAATGTAGTTTAACTTGACACGGAGTTATAGAAAGAAAGGAAGACTCTTAAAACTAGCGGTCATAGATATTTATGTGGTTGTAAATCATTTCATTAAGGATAAAGTGATATTTTAAAGTTAAATTATTACTAAATATAGAAATGCGTCATTCTTTTTGGGACAGATCAAAAAGAAAAGAAAAATGTGTCATATAAATTAAGACAGAGGGAGTAATAAAAAGAATAAAATAGACACCAAATGATAAATTAACTCTTGATTTTTAAACTGAACAAATAAAATTAGATAACTATTTTTAGTGTAGCCCCCACAAAGTAGAATCTGCGGAGGATAGAGTGTACCGAGTCCTTACCTCTACCTCAAAGGTGAGGTAGAGAGGCAAAGACCGTACCCAAAAAGTAGTACATTAAATACGAGTGCCATGGGCATGATTCTTAAGAAACAGAATAGATTCGACAAGTATTTCCTTTCTCGAACTTATGTCCAGAGAAACAAATTAGTACATTAATGTCTTGCTGGTGAAACTAAAGAGGGTAAACGGAAAACCACCTATCAACCATTAGCAGGCATTGTTCCGGCTTGTATTCAGGAGCTGTATGACCCGCACCCTAAATAAATTAATTCATGAAAACAAAAGATTAAAGAAAAGAAAGGTAGATCAAGAAGTAATGCTGTTGGTTTAGAGTTGATGCAATAGGGAATAGCCTTACCTTAACAGTTGCATGTGTCAGCTCATAATCATTTTGTGAATACTTCACTTTGTATCTATACAAAGTATGAGAAAAATTAACAACTAATGGTACATGTTCAAGATCGGGTGAGTAAAAAATGCATGAGACCAAGGAACCAACCCTGCAACTTGACTGTCAACAGACCAAGGTTCCCAATCATCTACAATCGGCAGTTTCAAAGTGTCTATCCATTCTTCCGTTCTCAAATGAGGAACAACCATGTCATGGTCACCACTATCAAAGTAAAAATTAATCAAACAGTCTCTTCTGGCAACTTTTTTCCAGTGATTAGGCTTAAAATATAGTACTATAATAGCTTTATTACTTATTTTCCTTAAGCCAGAACACTTGAGCATATGACACAATGAATAACTCTATTCAATATTCAAGTTGAGCTATACTTCTTTCTTTGTCTTTTGGTTTTTTCCCTTATCTAGTGATCAGTAAAACACAAAGGAAGATCTTTCTAACATTAGTAACTAATGCATTAAGGTCACTTAGAAGAACAAGTAACATGATGAAGACGAAAGCCATCTTGGAGTAATACCTATAAATTCGAGCTCGACAGGATTTGCTAGTGCGATGCCGATGATCATCAATGGCACTTTGGACATCATACACATATGCCTCGGTACTCTTCATACCTCTATAATGCATGCTTTCATTGCATCTCACCCACTCCAATGCTGTTCCCTGTTTTTTTTTGCCATGACCATATATCATTCAAAGGATTTTCTTTTTATCTCCCTTTCAATTCTTTTTCTCGGCTAGGGTTAAACCTACTTCAAGACTTGGGGAGGTGAGGGTGGCAAGCATTGGATATTGACAGTAGGAATAAAAACTGTATTTGTATACCTCATGAACGTTTAGTGCTTTCTGGACAGCTTTATCGTTTGCCCAAACATATGAGCATATGTAATTTTTTTCCTGGTTTTTGGGTTTAAAAATTTAACTCTGTAAATTCTTGTATAATATACCAACAGAATCAACACAATATATAATACTATGAAGGTCTCGTTAGGGGGGAGAAACAGAGACTTACTCGACACCATGGTCCTGCAATTGGAAATACTGACTGGGCATTTGTAGGAGTTTCTTGGAGAATGCTCAATAAAAATGGAAGGTGACACCAAGGTTCTAAAATATGTGCCCGTCGTATGTTCTTGAGACACTACGCATATGCAATTACGGACTATTTAAGAATAATTTGACTTTTAAGATATCTCAATATTTTATAAGTACAGAGCTTGATCCCTTACCCTTGCTACTTTCTGAAGATCATTAACACATAATACATTATTTGGATCAACGTCAATGTAATTCCCATTGCAATTTGCTTTAGTGGACTACACAGTAACATAAGGAAGATTAATTGCAGAATCGTAATGAATTGTAAGTAACTTCTATTGTTTTAATGCAAAGACTTCTCTTTGTTAGCATAGCTGGAGGGGGGGTTTCCTTTCTAGACAGTTATTAACTAGAAGTTAGTTTCTCGAATGTAGAGTACAGAGAATAAGCTATTATATACCTGATAGATCTTATCTGAAATAAGTCCCATACGATTAGCATATTTGACTCTACCATTAAGGTTGATGTATCTATCTGTTAGAGCATTGCCTTGTATATATCCCTACATTCAATCCAAAACCTCATGTTTGACAGCAGAACTTAAAATGAGAAGAGCAAGGTGCGCAACTGAATGCATTGGAGTTCATACTTTGATATTCACTTGTGGCTTGTCACCAACATCAATACCTTGAGAGAAAGAAAAAGGTCATGAAACGAGATAACAAAAAGATTGATCCTGAACTTAGGTACAAGATACAATACCATCGTATATTTTGCAAGTAAGCATTGCGACAAAAATGCCAGAGTAGGAATCACCACTAACATATAGTGGATTCTTGAGATACTCGAGATGATCCATAAGCCACTACCGCACAACCATATCACAGTCTCATGAATTTGCTTATGAAAGTTTCATTGGTTAGATGTTACCTTATTCATGAGAATGAAGTTCTGATCGACATTGAGACATGAGATGTGAGAAAAATAAATGTTGTTGGAGAATAAGATTCACACACGCCGGGCTCGTCACTTTTTCATCAGGTCTCAAATTTTTAAGTTTCTTTTTTCAAGATTTGGAACACCAATGGATAACAAATCCAACTACAACGAATCAACATTTCCAGAACTATTCAAATTTTATAGCATAGCAGACCATGGTATTGAAATTTAGAGTTAAACATCTTTAGAAATTAACCATATGTAAACAGTATTTAGGATGAAGAAGGATAAATACTGTTTCTCCACCTATCATATAAGAGTAACATATTCCTCTTTTACAGTGCCAGGCAACAGAAAGATATTATGTTCCAGACTTGGCATGATTAACTGTGTTCCCAAACTGTAAAAAATGAGCCAGAAGCTAACTGAAGATCAGATCACATTTGTTTTTTGTTTTCTGAGACATTAACATAAACTTTTATTAACAAATATACATTTGTCTTTTGCTAGATGGCTAGAGTCTGAAGTATCCAAAAAGGGTAGATATTTAGTCATATTGGTCAAGATGACAACAAGCAATTTCGGCTACACATAAGGACCTCAATGAATTTGCTCAGAAAAATATTCTCTCACCTTTCTAAGGAAGTCATAAGTTAAAGTTACAGAGAGGGTATCATTGCAGTTGTAAGCTTCAGAAGTCGTTGCATATGAGTACCCTGTGCCAGCAGGTTGATCTATAAATATTACGTTGGCCACCTAGTAATTAAAACCAGATACTGCTTATATAGAAGAGCAACAATGAAAATATAAGCAAATGGTCCATGAATTTGAGTTCGACTCCAATTTGGGGAAATTTCCACTAGAATTTGCATAATCAAAGGTTAAAGGGCCTGAAAGAAGCATCAAGGTCATTTCTACAACTTATTAATTTTTGAGTAACAATAATCCAAAAATTTGACATACCGATCTCATATACAAAGGAAGAGAGACCGGACCAACCAGGACCTCCGGTGAGCCAAAGCATGAGAGGGTCATTTTCTGGGTCTCTCTCAGATTCTACAAAGAAGTAAAATAGCTGCACTTCTTCCTCTTCTCCCACACCAGTGTAACTGATGAAAATACCAGTTAGACTTGAGAAAATATGAGAAAATTACTACTTGCCCTGTTTCAAGTCTGAATGGAAGTTTTCCATTGAAGCCAGGTAGAGTCTCAACTACGAAGTGCGAGGAGACTGCATTAGAAAGTAGTAGCAGTGGAAACACAATGACTCGCAGCATTGGAGATGAGAACGGTTGATTGATTGGATGGAATACAGAAAATGAGGTGACGAGTGACGACAAGCTTTTGAAAAGTTTTGAAAAGCCGACAGTGGCACTAATAAGTGCACGGATTGACTTTTGATTTCTGAGCCACAAATTATAAGTTAGAATTTTTAATTTATGAATTATGATTTTTTTTAATATTTTAAGCTAAAAAATATTTAATCTTTAATTTATAACTTTTAGCTTATTTTTAGTATTTTAGTTTAAAATTAAATGCTTATAAGTATTTTTTAAATTTATTTAAATACTTCAAAAGTACTTAAAAGTCATTTTTAACTTAAAAGCACTTAAGATAAGTCAATCCAAACTAGCTATAAGTTTGTTTATTACGTGTCCAGTGACGGAGCCAAGATCTTGATTAAAGGAGTTTCAAAATCAAAAAATATAAACAAAAGAACTAGTCGAAGGAGGTTCAACGTCTATTATATATACATTAAATAATTTTAACCTTATATAAATAGTAATGAAAAGAGTCAAATTTATCCCTCTACTTTGAAAAATTGGCTAAATATACCTTTTTGTCATACTTTGGGGTTAAATTTACCCCTCTACTTTGGAAAATTGATTAAATATACCCTTCGTCATAGTTTGGGGCTAAATTTACCCTCAATGTCATACTTTGGGGCCAAATTTACCCTCGTTGTTAAGAAACTTTTCACCTGTACCCTTTCTTTAACAGGAAAACCCAAATTAACGTTAAATGACCCATTTTTTAAAAAATAAAACACACCCTAATCTAACCAGCCCGATCCGACCAACAAAAAATACAAAATCAAATATACTTCTCTTTCAACGTGCAACGCTGGTAGGTTGTTTAAAAATGAACAAAAAGTAAAATGAAATGAGATAACGCAAAAGCATAGAAGTAGAGAAAATGTATATTACAAACTCTGCTCATGTTCCAGTTATGTTCAAATTTCAAAATTTGGTGTAATTCTATGTGCATCTAGCTTCTAGAATCAGTGGATAAGTTTTCTGAGCAAATGACATGATAAAAAATTTGTGTAGATTCAAATTGTATAAAAAGACATAAGAATAAAGATATATCACGATTGGCACATAAGGCGACCTCTTAACTCAATCATCCAAAAAAATATCCAGTGGGCCTAATCTGTTGCATTTGATGGCTAAGTGCCATTTTTCATAAGCTCTACACTGATGCAGATCCATGAAATGAGAGATGAGTATATTTGTTTGTGTTTGAACTGATGCAGATTCATTTTTCATGAGCTACGCACTGATAAATATCCAGTGGCTTAATCTTGTTGGGAAAATTTGACCAATAAAATTGAGGGGGGTATATTTGTTTGTGTCTTTTTTATGGCTCGAGTCGGGTCGGGAGAGGAGGGGGTGTTAGATTAGGGTGTGTTTTATTCTTTTAAAATTGGGGCATTTAATGTTGATTTGGTCGGGGTTTTCTTTTAAAGGAAGGGTACATGTGAAACGTTTCTTAACATCGAGGGTAAATTTGACCCCAAAGTATAACGAAGGATATATTTAGCCAATTTTTTAAAGTAAAGGGATAAATTTGGCCTCAAAGTATGACATCGAGGGTAAATTTGACCCAAAAATATGACGAAGGGTATAGTTAACTAATTTTTTAAAGTAGAGGGGTAAATTTGACTCTTTTTCCTAAATAGTATAATTTTTCGATGAACCTCCTCACTATTAGCTGGCTCCGCCTCTGTACGTGTCTGATGCCTTCACACAACAAATCTTGCACATATAATTAGGGGTGTCAAAGTGAGTCAAAATTAAGTGAACCCACCCAACCCAATTCATTATTTATGAGTTGGGCTCAAGATGATTTATACTTGGGTTCAATCTCAACCTATTTAGCCTCAACCCATTCTAAAACTCCACTTCAAAACCCATTTAATAAGGAAAAATAATTTTCTTAATGAAAGAGGAGAAAACAAGTGACAATCAAATTTTTTACAGTGTTTTTTTTTAAATTCTTTTCTTATCCCAACCCCTATCCACCATACCCTCCTACCCCCGACAGTATCCTTACCCCCGCCCCCCACGCACCCACCCACCCCCCATGCCCCACCCTAAATTTTTTTTTTTTAATTTTTTAAAATATTTTTTCTCACACCAAACACACCCTCTCCACCCTAACCCTTCTACCCCTTCCTCCTCCCCCCCCCCCTAAAAAAAAGATTAATTTTTTTTTTTTAAAAAAAACTTTTTGATGGATAATATTTTCTTGGAAAATACCTTTTTCTCTTTTAGCTATTCTTTTATTTCAATTTTCTATGTGACATGTTTAAGATCACAAAATTAAAAAATATTTTGATACATTTAACATATTTTTAATTTAAAACTACAAAATTCAAAAGTCTTTTTTACTATATTAAACTTTGTCAGGGGTCGCTCAAGGGTGAAGCAAAATGAACTAGGATTTTATTTTTACTTAAAATAATATTGAAGATTTTACCAACTAAAATTAATTCTTAGTTTTATATTACTACTAATTTTGGACACGCACGTGTAACACATGCAATAAGTAATACATACTATATAAGTCCTATTAAAATTAAATTGCATTTTAGTGAGTACTATAACTTTAAAGCGGAAGAGTAAACGTTGAACTTGATATACAACTAGCCTATCTAAATTATTTATTTGTTGAATGAAAAATAATTAGCTGCCAATGACACTCTCACTGTTTGCATTTTTGTATTTGTAACACCCCGTAGATTTTCGAACCAAATTGATTCCCGTGATATACATGGAATTAATTAAACATGCATGAGATTTTTGAGGAATTACACATAAAAGTGTTGGTCCAAATTTATATAGGCAAAAAGGGCTTAATTTAAGCCCAAATGCATGGCCCAAATGGAGAAAAGAGACCCATTCTTCCATTTGACCCATTCAACATGATAATTAATGTTGATAAAGGATAAGAAGAGACTTGAGGGCCTATATATAAGCATGAAAATCAGATTTTTATTCCATTGGGCACCCATTCTTTGTCTAGAATTTTCTACAACATTTCTCTCTTCAACCAAACCCTAAGCCTTCATTCCTTTGGTCAAGATCACCTTGGAGCAAGACTTGGTAAGTGTATATTATCATGGTTTAATATATTTTATGCATGGAATATGGTTTATATCATGTTGGTTATGTTGGTGAAGAGTGAGAATGTCACTATGTGTAAACAAATTTGTGTTTGCTAAATCGGAGGATGATTTTTGTCTTGAAAACTTGAACAGGGACTTGTGATCTTGAAGGAAATAAACTTGATGGATTCAATATTGACATGTTATAAGTGATTATAGTCTTGACTTGTTTGGTCATGGTGTATAATATTTGGAATTTCTATTGTGAAATTGGTTATGGTTTTGGTGGCGGATTGGCCGTAAAGTGTCGTTTTGGTGATGTTATGTGTGTTGTGAGACCATGGATGGTTTTTGGCATGTTAGATGATCAAAAATATGTTAAATAAAGTTTGGTTATGATCATGGACCATTCATTGCATAAAAAAAACCCAAAAAGATCATTTCGGACCAAAACGGGCACCCGCCCTCGCAGACGAAGCACCTGCGGGCGCAAGTGCCAACGCAGGTGCCTATGGATACTTCCAAAGGTCACCTGCGGATGCATTTCATCCACCTGCGGGCGCAGGTGGCTTAGCGGATCGGCCCAGAACTCCGAATTGCTTGTTTTTGCATCCCTTTGGCCCCCCGAAACCCCTATACCCTTCATGGATGTAATTATCAATTTGGGATGTCATTTTAATGACTTTAAAATGTCGTATGGAAGCATGTTGGACTATGTTAAGTATGGATTAATGTTCACATGTTGTTATGAAAGAGTAATGGCGACGGAATAACAATGAAGGGACGTAAGGGGTAAGTGTAGTGTGAAATATTATTGGGTTGTGATGTATTGGTCAATGTGTGGTATGTTATGATATTGTTGGCATGTTAATGCAGTGAGTTGTGTTGTGAAGGATGAAATGATGCTATAAAGCAGCCACGTAACTCATTGTGACACTTATGCGTTTGTAAGGTGAATAGTTGTTAACAAGACTTCTATTATGAACTTGTGATGTAGAGTAAGACGCAAGGAAGGAGCTGGCTCATCGTAATCACATATAGGATTGTACTTTAATATTGAGGACATAAGGTATGTAAGGTTACTCTTCTATATCCTTCTGCAGCATGAATGTTCACATTGTTAGAATACTCATTCGATTCCGAAATGCCCTAAGGTATTCCGTATCCGAAAGTTGGCTAGAGTTACTCATATGTTCCTTATTCATTGGTCAATGGTGAATCATATGACTCATGTTCATTGGTTGACTTATGTTCATTGATTGACTCATGTCCATTGGTTAACTCACGTTCATTGGCTAATATGTCAAGAGTTCCAAATGTTGTAAGGTATGACATCTCAGGTTGGTGAACAGTTGATATCCATATACGTATAGTATTTAGTGATCATTATCCTAAGGTTCCAAAAGTGTTCGATTCCAAAGGGGTTCTATAGTATTCCAACTAAGGTTGATATATTGTTATTCACAAGTGTCCTACTCCTAGATGAATTATGATTCACTTATTTCTTCTTCATTGACTAAGGTTACTAAGCTGTCATAATGTTGTAAAGTCTAAGAGCACTATCTCAACAAGAGTAATGAGGTAAAGAGGACTTGTTTAGTTTGAACAACATTAGTCCAATCATGTCATGATCCAAAGCTCCAATAGAGTTATACACATGTCTCCTCTTCGTTAGTATGTTCCAAAGGTCCAATGAGGTTAGGTTCCAAGGTTTCAATAGTGGTTATACTCATGTATCTTGTTCATTGGTCATTGTTCCAAGGGTTCCAACAGTGTTATATTTCCATGAAGGTTATGTTTCCAATAATGCTTATTCACATGTTTCTCACTCATTGATCATGGGTCCAAAGCTTCAAAGAAAGTTGTGACTATCATTGTGTCAATCTCTCATAAGTTAACGTATCAATCTCATAAGAGTAAGAAGGGAGGTGATGTGCAAGTTAATATAATTAATCCTTATAAGTAAAGATGTCAATCTATAATTCTCACAAAGTGAAGTGAAGTGAGGTGTATATAAGGGTGTGCTTAATTAATGTCATGATCTCTAATGTGTCACTCTCTTAACTATGTTAAGGAAATAAGATTGTAAAGGAATGTGCACATAGTTACCTTAGGTCTCATTGAGCTTGGATCACAATCAAAAGGGTAAAAGTCCAAGAGGGTATTATTACGGTATATATTATTATCCACCTATAAGGTGATGAATGGTATATATTATTATCCACCTGTAAGGTGATGAGCGGTATATATTATTATCCACCTATAAGGTGATGAACGGTATATATTATTATCCACCTATAAGGTGATGAGCGGTATATATTATTATCCACCTATAAGGTGATGAGCGATATATATTATTATCCACCTATGAGGTGATGACCAGTATTATATTATAATCCACCTAGAAGGTGATGGTCGGTAGTATATTGGGATCCACATAATGAAGATGGTTGTAAAATAAGTTAGAGTATATCCCGTGAATGAACAAATATGGAGGTTATTATAAGAATTATGATGATAGAGTAAATGATCAAGTGATGGAAATAATAGAAGTAATGAACATAGTTCCACATATTCATGACGGAGGTATATCCATATTGATTATTCTCTTAAGTTTAATTTCTTGGAAGTACTTATGTATTATTATAGTTTCACATGGCCTTACATACTCAGTACTTTCTTCGTACTAACCCTTTTTGGGGGATTTACCTTACATGCTGCAGGCACAGGTGTCAGTAGATCTCTGCAGTAGGCGACGAGATATCCGTAGGTTGTTGGTGAGCTCCAGTTGCTTCGGGGCTTCCCAAGTCACATGGGTTCATTAGGTTTTGGCATTTTGTAAATATTGTATACACATGGTCATGTATCTATTAGAGGCTTTGTAGACATATGTGGGGGAGATGAAAGTAAAAGATGTACATTCATTTTGACGTAATGGCCCTATCGGCCAAGTTTCATATATTGCACATATTGCTATGACTTCCGCCATTGATATTTAATTACGTGAAATAAATGATATGCATACGCGAACATTCACATGAGAGTACAAGAGCAAAGATTGGTTCTCTCGGGCCATATCGGCTTCGGGTGCCAATCATGCCTCATTGGAATTCGGGGCGTGACAGTATTTCTTTATTAAGCCTCTTTGAAATATTAAAATTTTAATCATCCATCATGTAGTGTATATCTCAACTTACTAATAGATATGCATAGTTTTCTAACTCTTTTTTACTTGCCATTGTTACTTAGTCTTTAGTAACTTCGTGGTATACCCAAAAATAGTTGAAACTTAGAAATATGACATTTTCTCATTTATTACATATCCTTAATTAATAAATTGGACAATCGACTCTAATATACAATCATTGTAAAAGAATAATGTACAAGCTATTAATTTTTAGTACATAGTTGTAAGACAATCAATTGAAGGTTTTTTATAAGGAGTATATAGGAATCTAGATAATACACAAAAATTACAACTACAATCATTCAATATATTAATATTCTTTAAATTAAGTGGGTCAAATTAGGCGGATTAAGACCCAACCCAATTTTTAGCTCATTTAATCCCAGTTCATTTGAACCCAAAGTAAATTTGAGTTGGTCATGACTCAACCCAATTTCTAATTCAACCCATTTTAATATCTCAATTTCAGCCCAACCCGCCTATTTGACACCCCTACATACGATACATCAACTATAATATATTACTCTCTCCGTCTTTTTATTTCAGTTCAAAAAGAATAACCCTTTTTCTCTTTTTGCTATTCTTTTATTTCAATTTTCTATGTGGCATGTTTAAGGTCATAAAATTAAAAAATATTTTGATACATTTAACATATTTTTAATTTAAAACTACAAAATTCAAGTCTTTTTTACTATATTAAACTTCGTTAGGGGTGGCTCAAGGGTGAAGCAAAATGAACCAGGATTTTATTTTTACTTAAATTAATATTGAAGATTTTACCAACTAAAATTAATTTTTAATTTTATATTATTACTAATTTTGGACACGCACGTGTAACACATGCAATAAGTAATACATATTGTATAAGTCCTATTAAAATTAAATTGCATTTTAGTGAGTACTATAACTTTAAAGCGGAAGAGTAAACGTTGAACTTGATATACAACCAGCCTATCTAAATTATTTATTTGTTGAATGAAAAATAATTAGCTGCCAATGACACTCTCACAGTTTGCATTTTTGTATTTCTTTTTTAAGCCTCTTCGAAATATTAAAATTTTAATCATCCATCATGTAGTGTATATCTCAACTTACTAATAGATATGGATAGTTTTTCTAACTCTTTTTTACTTGCCGTTGTTACTTAGTCTTTAGTAACTTCGAGGTATATCCAAAAATAGTTGAAACTTTGAAATGACATTTTTCCATTTATTACATATCCTTAATTAATAAATTGAACAATGGACTCTAATATACAATCATTGTAGAAGAATAATATACAATTATTGTAGAAGAATAATGTACAAGCTATTAATTTTTAGTACATAGTTGTAAGACAATCAATTGAAGGTTTTTTATAAGGAGTATATAGCAATCTAGATAATACAAAAAATTACAACTATAATCATTCAATATGTTAATAGAGGAAAGTACATTCATGCCCAATAGGAGCAAACTATTTATAACTAAATGCCCCTTTACATAAAATGTCCCCATAACTAATTACATAAAATGTCCCCTTCCCTTGTACCTTTAGTTATTTATCTCCCTTTTAATTCTTTTTCATTTTATTTCTCTACTTCTTCTCTTTTATCCTTTTTTTTTTTTTCTATTTTCTTTCATTTCCTTTTTTCTATTTTTTTTTCTTTTTATGCTTCTTTGTTCATTTATTTTTTTCATACATTTTTTTTATTTTTTTTTTTTTACACCATAATCTAATTCACACTCAATTTTTTTTTATATATACTCCTTTTCTTCTTTTTTTTCCTTTTTTCTCGTTTATTTCTTTATTCATTTATTTTTTCAATACTTTTTTTTTTTTTTTGCTTTCATTTTTCTCTTTTTTTCTTTATTTGTTCCTTTTATTTTTACGTATTTTATTTTTAACTTTT
This sequence comes from Capsicum rhomboideum, assembly GCA_031232105.1. Classification (NCBI taxonomy): domain Eukaryota; kingdom Viridiplantae; phylum Streptophyta; class Magnoliopsida; order Solanales; family Solanaceae; genus Capsicum; species Capsicum rhomboideum. The sequence goes on along the minus strand of CP124710.1, from coordinate 61,275,293 downwards.
TAATTTTTTTATTTCTTGTTCCTTTTCTTTTCTTTTTTTCTTTTCTTTTTTTCTTTTTTAATATTTTTTTCTCTACTTCTTCTTTTTCCTGCTTTTATTTTCTTTTTTTGTTCTTTTTTTTTTTTGTGTTTTTTATTTTTTATTTTCTCTTTGTTTTTCAATTTCTTTAGTTCTTGTTCCTTTCCTTTTCTTTTTTCTTAAATTTATTTCTTTATTCTTTATTTTTTTTCTCATTTTTTCAGTAATTTTTTTCTCAAATCATAATATTCTTTATTTTTTCACCACAAGCTAATTTCATATTTTTGGTCCTTTTTTATTTATTTATTTTATTTTATAATTTTATTTGATTCTCTTTTCTTTTTTATTTCTGTTATTTTCATTTGCTTCAGTTCGTAATGATACCATTATAGTATATCTATATACTTCATCATTCAGTGACACATCCATCATATCTATATATTGTCATAGTATATCTATATACTATCATGGTATCGTTGATGTCTACTTCAATCTTTCAGTCAGACCTCCATGATACCATCACAGTATATATATACTGACATGGTTCATTGAATTTGCTTCAGTCCGTAGTAAACCATCACAGTATATTTATATACTGTCATGGTATCGTTGATGTTTGCTTCAATCCTTCAGTCATACCTCCATGATACCATCACAGTATATATATACTGACATAGTATCATTGAGTTTGCTTCAGTCTGTAATGATACCATCAAAGTATATCTATATATAGCCATGGTATCATTGATGTATGTTTCATCATTCAATAAGACCTCCATGATGCAATCAGAGTATATCTATATACTGTCATGATATCAATGATGTATGCTTCAATCCTTCAGTCAAACCTCCATGATACCATCACAACTTATATATACTAACATGATATTATTAGGTTTACTTTCGTCTGTAATGATACCATCACAGTATATCTATATACCGTCATCGTATCATTGATCTATGCTTCATCATTCAGTGAGACATTCATGATACCATCACAGTATATCTATATACTTTCATGGTATCATTGATATCTGCTTCAATCCTTCAATCAGACCTTCATGATACCATCACAGTATATATATACTGACAGGGTATCATTGAATTTGCTTCAGTCCATAATGATATCATCACACTATATTTATATACTGTCATGGAATCATTGATGTATGCTTCAATCCTCCAGTCAGACCTTCATGATACCATCATAGTATATATATACTGACATGGTATCATTGGGTTTGCCTTAGTCCATAATGATACCATCACAGTATATCTATATACCATCATGGTATCATTGATGTATGCTTCATCATTTAATGAGACCTCCATGATGCTATCACAGTATATATATATACTGACATAGTATCATTGGATTTGCTTCAGTCTGTAATGATACCATCACAGTATAACATATATTGTCGTAGTATCATTGATGTCTGCTTCAATCCTTCAGACAGACCTCCATGATACCATCACAATATATATATATACTGACATGATATCATTGGGTTTGCTTCAGTCCGTAATGATACCATCAAAGTATATCTATACACCATCATGGTATCATTGATGTATGTTTCATCATTCAGTGAGGCCTTCATGATACTATCATACTATCTATATACTGTCATGGTATTATTGATGTATGTTTCAATCTTTCAGTCAGACCTCTATTATACCATCACAATATATATATACTGACATGGTATCCTTAGGTTTGCTTTAGTCTGTGATGATACCACCACATTATATCTATATACCCTCATGGTATCATTGAGACCTCCATGATGCTATCACAGTATATATATACTGACATAGTATCATTAGATTTGCTTCAGTCTGTAATGATACCATCACAGTATAACATATATTGTCGTAGTATCATTGATGTCTTCTTCAATCTTTCAGACATACCTCCATGATACCATCATAATATATATATACTAACATGATATCATTGGGTTTGCTTCAGTCCGTAATGATACCATCAAAGTATATCTATACACCATCATGGTATCATTGATGTATTTTTCATCATTCAGTGAGGCCTTCATGATACCATCATAATATATCTATATACTGTCATGATATTATTGATGTATGTTTCAATCTTTCAGTCAGACCTCCATTATACCATCACAGTATATATATACTGACATGGTATCCTTAGGTTTGCTTTAGTCTGTAATGATACCACCACATTATATCTATATACCGTCATGGTATCATTGATGTATGCTTCATCATTCAGTGAGTCATTCATGATACCATCACAGTATATCTATATACTGTCATGGTATCATTGATGTTTGTTTCATTCCTTCAATCATACCTCCATAATACCATTACGGTATATATATACTGACATGGTATTATTGAGTTTCCTTGATGTATGCTTCAATCCTCCAGTCAGACCTCCATGATACCATCACAATATATATATGTACTGACATGGTATCATTGGGTTTGCTTCAGTCCATAATGATACCATCACAATATATCTATCTACCATCATGGTATCATTGAATGTATTCTTCACTATACAGTGAGACCTCCATCATACCATCACAGTATATCTATATATTGTCATAGTATTATTGATGTCTCCTTCAATCCTTCAGTCAGATCTCCATGATACCATCATAGTATATAGATAATGGCATGGTATCATTGGATTTGCTTCAGTTCGTAATGATACCATCACAGTGTAATATATACTGTCATAGTATCATTGATGTCTGCTTCAATTCTTCAGTCCTTAAGTGAGACCTCAATGATACCATTACAATACATCTATTTATTGACATGGTATCATTGGGATTTATTTCATTCTATAATGATACTATAACAGTATATCTATATACTGTCATAGTATCATTGATGTCTGCTTCAGTTCTTTAGTGAGACCTCTATGATACAATCACAGTATATTTAGCTTGCTTCATGATACTATCATGGTATCTCTATATACGATATGGTATCATGAAGGACTACCTTAGTCATTCAATAAGACATTTTTCAATTCTCCATGATACCATCATATTGTATTCATACACTATCATAGTATCATTGAGGTATACTTTATTCCTCAACGACACCACCACATTATATGAATATACTGAGATGGTATCAAAAAATTTGGCTCATTTATACCACTGCCGTTACAGAAAGATTCATTCGTGCCATTATTTTGTAACGACAATTTTGTAAAACCATTTTTGCCGCGTGTCCTCTTATTAGAGGTCCACGTCACCAAATCTAAATCAACCAATATTATCTAAAATCAAAATTAAAAATCATACCCATTAAAAAAATTAGATCCACATAGTTAAAATAAAAATTGGACTCATTAAAAATAAAAATCAGACCCAGTAATTGTGTCGGGGTTTATTTTAATGGGTTTAATTTTTAATTTTGATTTTAAGTAATATTGATTAATTTAGATTTGGTGTCGTGGACTTCTAATAAGAGGCCATGTGGTAAAAATAATTTTGCAAAATTACCATTGCAAAATAATGGCACGAATGAACCTTTCTGTAACGACATTGGCATAGATGAGCCAAACTTGTAACAGATGGCATAAATGAGCCATTTCTAATAGTTCGATGACATATTTGAGCTTTTTTCCAATAATAAATTAGTAATTTTAATATTTTTCTTTGTGACTTTTTTGTTATAACCAAACTATTTTATTATTTTATATTTTTCTTAGTCTAAAGATAATTAGCTGATATTTTTATTTTTTAAGAGTTTGGGTTGGTGAGGGAGGTAAAGACAAAATACATAAAAGGACAAAAATATTATTGAAGAAAAGTTTTGAAATGGTGGATGCATTAATTGTTGGTTTGCTATACATGAGAGAATAAGGACATTTTATTTTAAAAGGTTGCATATGTGCATTTTTGTCGCTTTGGGGGCATTTGGGATAAATATTTTGGGCTTTGTGGGTATTTGAGTAGTTAGTTTAAAGTGGGGCAAACACGGGTAAATAGTTTAGGTAGAATGGGCACTTTGTTTACTTTCCCATATTAATATTCTTTAGATTAATTGGGTCAAATTGGGTAGATCAAGACCCAACCCAATTTTTAGCCCATTTTAACCCAGCTCATTTGAACCCAAAGTAAATTTTAGTTGGTCATGACCCAACCCAATTTCTAATTCAACCTATTTTAATATCTCCAATTTCAGCCCAACCCGCCCATTTGACACCTCTACATACATACGATACATCAACTATAATATATTACTCTCTCCGTCTTTTTATTTTGGTTCAAAAAGAATAACCCTTTTTCTCTTTGTAGTTATTCTTTTATTTCAATTTTCTATGTGGCATGTTTAAGGTCATAAAATTAAAAAATATTTTGATACATTTAACATATTTTTAATTTAAAACTACAAAATTCAAAAGTCTTTTTTACTATATTAAACTTTGTTAGGGATGGCTCAAGGTTGAAGCAAAATGAACCAGGATTTTATTTTCATTTAAAATAATATTGAAAATTTTACCAACTAAAATTAATTCTTAGTTTTATATTACTGCTAATTTTGGACACACACGTGTAACACATGCAATAAGTAATACATACTGTGTAAGTCCTATTAAATTAAATTGCATTTTAGTGAGTACTATAACTTTAAAGCGGAAGAGTAAACGTTGAACTTGATATACAACCAGCCTATCTAAATTATTTATTTGTTGAATGAAAAATAATTAGCTGCCAATGACACTCTCACTGTTTACATTTTTGTATTTCTTTATTAAGCCTCTTTGAAATATTAAAATTTTAGTCATCCATCATGTAGCATATCTCAACTTACTAATAGATATGCACAGTGTTTCTAACTCATTTTTACTTGCTATTGTTACTTAATCTTTAGTAACTTCGAGGTATGCCCAAAAATAGTTGAAACTTAGAAATGACATTTTCTCATTTATTACATATCCTTAATTAATAAATTGAACAATCCACTCTAATACACAATCATTGTAGAAGAATAATGTTCAAGCTATTAATTTTTAGTACATAGTTGTAAGACAATCAATTGTAGGTTTTTTTTATAAGGAGTACATAGCAATCTAGCTAATACAAAAAATTACAACTCTAACCATTCAATATATTATCATTCACCCCCCTCCCCCCACCCCCACCCCCCCAAAAAATAATAATAATAATAATAATAAAAATCAATAGCAGCTTAAATAATATTACATCATTTTGCAGAAATCAATGAATAACTAATTTACGGTGAACTTGTGAAATTCCTGAAGAGAAAAAAATTAGCATTTCTCATGATATAATATTCAATTTTACATATCATGGAAATAATACTTGTGCATTCACGCAGTCTGAACAATTTATAAGTTAGTAGCACTTTAGATGCATATGACACAGAAAAAGTGAAATACTGACTAGAAATTAAACAACACAAAAATCATAATCACAATTTTTTTTTTGTTAAAATGATATTTTTATTTTATAGAGGTTTTGTTCAAAATAATTTTCTATTCATGATGGTATATTTAAAATATTGTATTTATTTTACCACAAGCCTATACAGTATCTGAATATATATATACGGAGAGCAAAAATGGATAAGGCCATGTGCATGTTACATTAATTAGTATTTGACTATAAGATTACTTTCTTTTTTGGATTTTGTACATGTAGTATATATATATATATATATGTATATACACTATAGTATTATTTTCTTTTTTCATTTTGTTTTCTTTATTAAAGGCTACATATATTCCACCATTTTTAATCAATTTAAGCTCAATTTTAGGCATTTTTAGTGAGATTCAAGGCTAGGGATTGGTAGAATTGGTTTCGTGGTTGTGTTCTAGTCGTTTCTACGGTACGTTTTCTTATTTTTACGGTAGTTTTAGTTATGATGGTTGTTGGGATTGGTGTTGATGTTTGAGCTATATATTGAGCTCAAATTGAGCGGTGTTAGTTGTGACTATTGGTCACGGGCTGATTTGGGACGCTGTGACGATTTCGGTTTTGCGATTCTGCAAATGGGCCCCACATGGACCGTTCGGATATTTTTTCCGAACTAATGCAATATGGGTATCAATATTCATGTTTTGACATGTAGTTTATTATTTTGCTAGCATGGTAGAAATCTGAGGTCTCGCGGAAGGGAAAGACTCCTATTTAGCAAGCTTTGGCAGACGTTCGGCGGCGTTCAGGTAGGCTAGGCTTACCATATACTTAGATTGAGTTTACTTATAGTATTTGCATACTATTATGCTAGTGTTTGAGCTGGTAGTTGTAGATTGGTATTGGCTTGCTATGATTAGGCCTTTTGGGCCGATTAGGGCCTTGTTTGGATATGTTCCGGGCCCGTTATGCTCGTGGTGTGCCAGAGATTACCTTTATAAGGTTGGTTAATGTTGTACTACTGTTAGTAGGGTTTGGGGAACCTTAGCCCAGACTTGGTTTCGGGCCCCCATAGTGGGCCCTGTTACTCTTCACAGTCGGTATAGTTAGCTTTAAACATTGTTAGGCTTAGTTAAGCCCTGAGAAGATATTTTAGGATAAAATTTGTGTTGAATTACCCCAGTTATGCCCTTTTGACCTGTTTAGCCTTGTTAGTCCCTGATAGTACCGTATTTGACCAAGGTCGGCTAGTTTGATTTAGAATGCGGACCCGCCTTGCCGTGACTTATACTGTTACTGATTATTATGAGTTTCGGTTCGAGTCCGGCCATTAATTCAGATATGATGGTTACTGATTATTATGAGTTCCGGTTTAAGTCCGACCACTGATTATTATGAGTTCCGGTTCGAGTCCGGCATCTGGTTATTATATGATTGGAGAGTTTTGGTACTGGGTACCGTGGTTACTGGATACTGATACAACTTCGAGACACTGGTGACTATGCATTTACTTTTCTTGTGTGTCCCGCTGGTTTATGGGGGCCAGACTGGGTTATTGTTTTCTTTCGTGTGCCTATCGAGTTTATGGGGGGCCAGATAGGTTATGTTTGAGTTATGTGTTTACTTACGCATTTATTTACTCGTTATTCTGTATTGCACTTATTTTCTCCTGAGCATATCTATATGCCTCGGCAGTTGCTTATGTACTTATTATTTATACCCCGGACCTAGCATGCACCATCGCATTTTAGCTTGCCTATATTGTATTGAGCTCGGTCGGCCGATGATGCCTACTGAGTACCCGTTGCCCCAGTACTCATACTGCACTTCTACATCTTTTTTCCCCGATGCAGATTCAGGCACTAGCCGATGGTTTGACGTGACTCTCTTCTCAGCACCAACTCCGGAGCAGGGTGAGCTTACTGACGTCCGAGGCAGATCCTACTCCATCTCTACTGTATAGTCTTTTGCTCTCGAGACTGTAGTACTTGTTGTATATATTTGGTTTCTGTCTTGTATTTTGAACATGTCTAGTAGTGGCTCTTGTACCGACCTCACCAGGTCTTGGGAGGGGTTCTTGACTTTATATATTGTCCTCTTCCTTCTCAGTCTTGGTATGAATATATATTTTGATTTTGTTTTTATATTCTTAGCATGCTTATTAGTATGGTTACTTCCACTTCATCTCTGTTTTCTGAGATTCCGCCCGTTAGCCTGTCGCTTATTGCTCCGGCATAGGGTTTGGCTTGCCTATTGGTGGGTTACGGTAGGCGCCATCATGACTCAAAAAATCGGGTCGTAACATTCAAGTAACTGATCATTAGTTCACTAATTTATTTAGCATTTTAATAGGAATTCATTAAATCAAATGTCCTCATGGAATTGTTTTCCTAAGTCCAAATGTAAAACGATCGATGCATTACATAAACTTTAAATCTCACTTTGTAAAGGATATATCCTGAAAATATAACAGTTCGTGTTAAGAAAATGTTTCATGAAATTAATTTGAAATGAAATGAATACTCAACTTACAAATATTACCAAATACGTTATTATTATTTGAAATGTGCAAGAGTCATTATATACTGTGTCTTTATTATATATTATTCAATTATGATATTGGACATTTATTTTTTAAATATATTTTTATAGCATTTTGATTTACAATAGGATAAAATTGTAATTTAACTTTAGAATTAGGAGCTTCCCATTTTTAGTATAACTAATTTCTACGTATGTGGATTGCACGAATGCCCCTAGTCACGTTTAAATTTAAGATAACAACAATAAGTAGCACAATAAACTTTTATAATTATCCGTAGGACATACAACAATAAATAATGTAAATACAAAGTAAGAAAACATGAAGAGTAATAAAATACTTACATTTTATTATCCACAGGTGCTATACGGGAAGATGAGATTCCACAATCATGTTGTGCCTATTAAAAATAAAATAAAATAGATGACGTCAGATTCTCCATAAAATCAGTAAAGATATAATAGCTTTGCTAAAAGCATAATATGTTTTCAAGATATTTTCGTATGCCTTCTCCTAAAATTGATATAGCCTCTTTAAAACATGAATATTAGTAGTATATACTAATTCTACATCAACGAAAGGTTGAAACTTGGAGGTTGATAAAAATTGGAAGTTATCTGGGAAAAGGGTTCGAAATATACTTAAATTTTGACGAAAATTGTTATAACACGTCTGAACTCTGCGGGGATCCTATGACCCTCCTGGACTATTTATTAGTGTACTTTAGTGATATTTATTACACAGCTGGACCTAAACGTGAATACACACACACTGAACGCGTAAGGGTCAAAATAAATCTCTATAAACCTATCTCAATTTGCCACGTAACAGTGCATTTGTGCTTTATTTTGTATTTTTTTCATTAAATCCACCAACTATATTAAATTTCTCTCTCTAAAATTGCTCTCAACTAAGCACTCTACTGCCAGCCTCGTCGGAATGGCCACAACGTCGTCGGATGAAGTTATTCGGCCACCGGAATGCTCCCATCAGATGCGCACAAAACCCACCAAGAATCATATTCTAATTCATCTCACAACTCAATGAATTCGCAAAATAGTCTTGCGATAACTATGACTATTTCTGAAGTGGAGTTGAAATGGGCACACAAAATTATTTCTGTGACAAAGGCTGATTTGATTCGAGTTGATGCAGTTGGGGGAAATGATTCCCAATCAACTAAGCTACCCACAGTTGAAAAACCAAATAATTCTCTCTTACCAATTAAGAGATCTGAGATCGCAATTTCTCAGAGAATTGCAGACGAATAGACACTGATGCCGCGATGCGTCCCCAATTTTGACCTACCTCCGGCAATATTCGAAGGGAATCGACCACTGTGTTCATTCATCTCAAGTTTTTTCTCTTTTAAATTTGTGAAATATGAAAAAGTGAGAGTTAAAATAAATTTATTAAAATAATAAACTATTTTATTTATTTAAATGGCGCATGTGAAGCACTCTCTTTGCATTGATCGAGTTAGTGGTCCAGCTAAGCAAATAAATATCACTAAAATACACTAACAAATAGTCTAGGGGAGGATCATAGGACCCTGGCAAAGTTCAGGCGTGTTACAATAATTTTCGCCAAAGTTTGAATATATTTGGTACCCTTTTCCCAAGTTCTCCAATACAAGCTTTGTTGGAATTTTTTTGGATTAAGAACATGTGTCCCTTTTTAAAATTCGCATTAGTATTTAGCTAAATTAAAGTAGGATACTCTTTTGCCATTGTTTTGTTGTTTATTGAGTAATTCTTAGCCATTTTTTTTCGATAATTGTAGTGTTCGGGTAAATTTGTGCTCACCTTGATTAATTTCACGGGATACCTGCCATCTCCCACCAGAAATAGGTACCAGGTAACTCGGTCCACCAAGGCTAGAACAGATGGGAAGAAATCACCTAGTGTATGTCTCCGTTGGGAATCGAACCTGAGACCTCATGGTGCTCAACCCACTTCATTGAACCACTAGGCCACACCCTTGGGTACAATTCTTAGCCAAATTATTGTAGGATAATACTCTCTTACCGTTATATAGACAATTTTATCCTTAAAAAAAAAAAAGGGCAGCCCGGTGCACTAAGCTCCCGCTATGCGCAGGGTCCGGAGAAGAGTCCGACCACAAGGATCTATTGTACGCAGCCTCACCTTACATTTCTGTAAGGGGCTGTTTCCAATATAGACAATTTTATCCTTATTAAACATAAATTTTGAAGGGTATAAAAGTCGTTCAATATTTGAGGGATATTTTAGTCGTTCAACATTTAGCAAAAATTATTCGTGCTTGAATAATATGTAGATAGATAGATATGTGTAACGATCTTCCTAGTTGTTTTGTGAATTTTACTTGTCTTTCCTATTTTTGCTCTCACCGTAGTTTGTATATGTGGTTTATGACTTGTGAGGATGGGTAGTACAGACCCCAAAGTGCTCGAAAGTGATTTAAGTAATTAGTTGGATTCTTGAGTTTTAATAAAGTTAAGTTTGATCACGTTCAACTGTTGTTCAAGACGACCTCAGGTCAGTGGTTTGATGTTTCCAACATGTCCGAAACATATTTTTTGTCAATTTACATAGTAGGTTTGTTTCCACATGGTTCCGAACAAATTTTGAGGATCTATTTGAAATAGTGGTCATTTTAGACAACTAATTAAATTAGTGAGAAATGGGTCAAAATTTACAACTCATTTACTGCCTTGTAACATGTGGCCCATATACAAAGGTAGGTTAAGTTTTAATAGGCTTGAGCCCTTCGGAGCATAGCAGAAAGAAAAAAAATATAGAATTTTACGGGAAGTTCAAGCTGCTACTGTGACAACAATTGGGTGCTTCAGGTGAGTAATATTATGGATTCATTTATTTCTAGGTGATTTACTTCCTAACCGTAATGGATATATTACCGTGTGGTTAATACACTTGGGGACAAGGAATTGTGGTGGGAATTAGGTTACTGCTAATGTGAGTTTGTTCAATGGTGGGTTAAGGGTATAGTAATGATGCCAATGATTGGCAATAGTGAATAGGTAATGATTAGGCAATAATGGGGTAGGTGAAGAGATTGAGATCTTACTTGATCAACCGATACTAGTTTGATATTATTGTCTTCATCAACATGCCACTCAAGAGTAAAACCAAAGAGAAAACTAGCCATATTGGTAATCCCCTCCTTGATTATATATTCTCTTTATTAGTTTCTATGCATGCACTGTATAGAATTGCATCACCCGTTTCATGTCTAGCCTTCAGGTTGGCATATTTCACATGTGATTACCCACCACTATTTTGACTACCTTAGCTTTTATGTCTACGATTCTTAGAGTTAGGATTTATAAAATGGGTGTCATTAAATTCGTAGTCTTATGGGGTTATGTATTTGAACAAATTTTGATCATTCGGAAGCTTTACGGAAGGACAAGATCTTTGCAAATTAGCTTGCATTCGAATTCGTCGGTTGAGGTAGGTTATAGTTTAATTGGAGTTTAAACTCAATTTAATTATGTGTATGCTCCTAAATTGGATGCTTGCTGATTGGTCTTCGGACATACTTAAATTTGATGCTATTTGGATTGTGGACACTTGTATGAATAATTATTGAAAATTAACGTAATCAAATTGCCTTATGATTATGTGTGTACTTGTAAATTTAGTACGTCGTGTTGTATCCTGAGAGATGGTATGAATTTGATAAAATGTATATAATATGGTTATGGAGCATCGGGTACCACGCCTGTATGGATATGGATATGGATATTGATATTACTTGTTTATGGAGGATCAGGTACCACGCCAGTACAGTACATGGACTTAGATTGTCCCCTGCAGGTCCCCTGCAGGTCATGACTAATTGGACAGAAATAAGTCCCTTAGCATGTGTGTACAGACTAGTGTTGATTTGAGAGGTTGTGTGATTTAATAAGTTGATATCGAGCTAAAGGTGTTCTAATTGCGAGGTTGAGAAGAGGACAGTTTTTACTTATGGTATTATTGTTGATTTCGTGGTTGTTTATGATATGGTTGATACTATGGATGGTTACGTGGCTTATTTGTGGACATTGTTTGACCCGTCATTGATGTATTTGCTGATTCATTGAATTACTTGCTATGTGTTGATGCCTATCTACTTGTTATTTGATTTATGTTTTATACATACTATTAAATTGACTTGGCCTATGAAACCTACCAGTAAATAGTGGCTTGTACTGATACTATCCTGTACTCTTCTTTTGTTGAGTGCAGAAATTATTCCAGAGGCTCAAACACAACCTTATCTTTAATGTTTGATAGCTAATCTCGATCTAAGGGTGAGCACTTCATCTCTAGGCTGCCATGAATCATTACATTAGTTCCCGTCCTTCTTTCGAACAATGAGACATTCTTTATCTTTTGTTATTTTGAATATTTTTTTTAGACATGATTTTTATTTTAGAAGTTCTTGTACGATGACTTTCGGGTCTTGGAGATTGTAATAGATAGTTTGTTTGATTTTCAGCATTATTAATAATTAGTTTTGAATTTATTATTATTAAGTTGTTTTTTATGATAACCTCGTCATAATATTGACTAAATGATTGGGTAATGATTTGGATTAGGTAGTTCTCCCAGCCATTCAAGTCCATTTGGATCGTGACAATATGATATGATGATACCTGACATTTATTTTTAAATATATTTTATAGCATTTTTATTTACAATAGGGGCAAAATTGTAGTCCAACTTTAGATCTAGGAAATTTCCACTTTTAGTATAAAATATTATGTGAAGTAAACTAAAAGCTTTATGTCATTTAAAAATACTACATTAAACATAAAAAGTATGTCCAATAGAAAAGACAACTCCAAATTATTATTATTTTAGTGTATTTATATATAAATTGAAAGCCACTTATTAAAATTTTGGTTTAGATCAATAATTTTAGGGCACACGATGTAAATCTCTCTACTATAGGAGCTAATGACTCCCTCTTTCACTACTTTTTAATATTATATAAAATCTCATAAAAAAGATAGGTGAATACATTGAAAAGGACCGAATATATTATGTTTTCTGATACATCGACAACTAATTCAGGTTTTTTTTTTAAAAAAGAAAATAATGGAAATCACTTTAATTGGAGAGCAAATCACGTTATAACGATTTTTGGAGGTATGGAGTATCCCAAAGGTAGAAAAACATATTCAAAATTCAAATTAGCTCATCCACATCATCGAGATTTCAAACAACCACCATCTCAACTTCTTTCTTCTCCTTAAATCACATTCACTTTGAAAGATAATTGTATTTTTTCGTTGGACGTATTTGGAGACCACAATGATGATCATGTCAGTGTTGTTAAGACATTCAGGAGTTTGAATTTCAGAGATCAAATACGACACCTATAAAATTGATGAAATTGTGATACAAGACAATGGATCTTGCAAGGATTTAATTGCTGCCATAAAAATTGAATTGAAAATTAATGAATCTAGAAAAGAATACACGTCAGGTACATTATTGAAGGGAATTCAATGGAGATTCGTAACGCTATGTGGGTGAAGCTTTTTATGCAGGTGAAGAAACATGTATTTGATTTTGGAATGATCCATTGTGCATTACTACAACAGATAAAGAAATAGGTGAGATGATGTTTGAGGCAGATACACGTGCAATTGAGTATGTAGAAAGTATGAAAATGGATGACGTTGCATTAACTGTTAGTGATAACATTGAGGCCTTTTTGTGATCGATATGGATGTTGACCACATAATCATAGATTGTAACAACAAGATTGTCAAGGAGAATGTAACACCCCGTACATATCCGAACTTATTTGACTACCTTAACATTTATAGAATTATTTAAACTTGAGATAGTTGGTGTATTACCCACTAAATTTGTTGGGCTGAAGTAATATTATATTTATGGACTTACTCGAGGCCCAAAATTAAGTAAATAAGACATGGGCGCCCAAAAGGAGATGATCCATTTAAAAATGGACCAAGTGTACACATCATTATACTTGGACTTTTTGACCAAATAATTGGCTAAGGATGACTAGAGAGAGGCGGTTTGGAGGGACTATTTAAAGCTCAAATTCAGCTCACTTTTCTACACAATACACTTGTAAAAATCAGATTTTCAATCAAACATTTCTCCTCTCTCAAAAACCCTAGCCGCCCTAATTTTCTCTAAGGATTTTTGGACAAATCTTCCACTTGCAAGCCTTGGTAAGTGTTTACCCTTATAGATTAATATATTATATGCACAAGAGGTTGTGTATATCATGTTGGTTATGTTTAAAAAGTGTTGAGCAGTCCACTTATTGTGAAACAGTCCACTTTTGCTTAGTCGCTAAAGGATTTGCCCTCTATGTGGTTTAAACTTGAAAGGGGACTTAAGGTCTTGAAGGAATTGAATTAGATCGATGAAATTTTATTATGTTTAAGTGTGGTGCAGTCCCTAATTCGTTACTCCTTGTATATGACTTGTGGAAATGTTTATACGTAATTGTGCATGAAACTGTGGTGTAGTGGAAAGAGAATATTTTCTTGTTATGTTGATGCGAATTTTGAAACCATTGTGGACTGTTTTTGGTGTGTTGTTGTGAAAGGTATTTAGGTGACTTGATGGAATAAATATGTGACGTGGTATTGAGGTGGAAATATAAAGTATAAACTTGGTGTGAAATCCTATCGGTTTGTGATGCCTATGTTGATGTGCGGACTGTTTTAGTATTGTTGGTGTTGTGAGGCAGTCAATTGTATTGTAGGAAGGTGGAATGAAGTTATATGGCAGTAGAAAGGAAGGTGGAATGATATACCATGTGTTTGGGATGTTGGATAGTTCTTACTTCCCGTCAAGTAGCTAATTATCGCCTTGTGAACTTGTAATGTAATTGGCTTTTAATGTGAGCTCCATTATGTATTCATATTGTAGAGTAACGCTTTAAGGAATAGCTGAATTGTTGTAGTCATATGTTGGAAAGATAAGGTATGTAAGGTTACTCTTTTCCATATCCTTTGGCCTCACCTATTGTTCACATCGTTACGAGACTTGTTTCCACTCCGAAATATTTTAAAGTATCTCATTTCAGGTTTGTTAGCAATTGTTATTTACGTGTCTCTTATTTGTTGACTATTGTTTTAAAGCTCCAATAATTTTATGACCACAGATGTAATAATCTCACAAAAATTAAAGAAATGAAGTAATGCATATTTGGTTGAGTACGGGTGGTAGCTCTGGGGGCGAAAGCCTATCTCGAGCCGATCCCGATGGATTATTGGATGCAGGGGGTAGCTCTGGGGGTGGAAACCTAGCTCGAGCCGAACCTGATTTATTGATTTATGGGTGGTAGTTCTGGGGGTATAAGCCTAGCTCGAGCCGATCCCAATGTTATTTACCATTGATCAGTTGGTCTCGGACATTGTATGATGTATATCGATATAAAGGTAAAAGAAAAGAAATGAATGTAATGTACATGGTTTCACATATACAGTACGGTGGTATATCAGTATTATCTATTCAATTGTATTTGATTCCATTTGAGTTCCTATATTTCATACAGTTACTTATAGCCTTACATACTCAGTACATTCTTTCGTACTGATGTCCCTTTGGGGAACTGCCTTACTTGCTGCAGGCACATGAGCTAGCAGACCTTCACAGTAGGGTACGGGTCATCTGCAGGCTATTGGTGAACTCTAGGTTGATTCGGGGCTTTTCGAGTCATTTGTGTATATTTTTGGTACTGTGTAGCAGTTGTATAAGGCGGGGACTTGTCCCGACCTTATTCATGATTATATATCTTTTAGAGGTTTTGTAGACATTGTAAAGTCAAACATAGAAGTGTCTTACCTTTTAGACGTTGTGGCCCCAACGACCAAGTCTCGTATCTGTTTTGAATGTCTTTACATGACTTCCGTCATCGATATATTATATCTGCATGTGGCAGAATTTTTGTTCACTTAATGGCATGCATATGAATGTACATTGTTGACATTCAGTTTTGACCTCCCGATATTCCTCCCGGGCTGCTATTTTATCAAAATATTAGTTTTGAATTCTAAATTATTATTTTTGATATCAAATAAATTCTAACATTTCGTATTTATGATTTTAAGGTATGCAATTTATTTGTAGCATTTAATTTTATATTCTTATATAACATCTATCATTTGCTAATTTAAATATAATATTTTACATAATTTGTAAATATTTATTAAGTTATTCCCCCAAATATATGTACTCATAATTTACCAACACTTTGGTTTATTATTATTATTATTATTATTATTATTGTTATTATTATTATTATTGTTATTATTATTATTATTATTATTATTATTATTATTATTATTATTATTATTATTATTATTATTATTATTATCATTACTATTATTGCATTTCCTTAAAATTCATATTCGTAATTTATCGGGGCCTATTTTATTTCAAATTATTATTTATCACCAACTTTAAATAATATATTACGTGTCTTTATTTTTTACTTATGTAATCTATTCATAATGATTTTATGACATTGATTAATTTATTAAATAGCAGTCCAATTCAATTACCCTAATTTATTTAACTTTTAGCCATTTTGTACCCCAATTTTATACCAATTTTAACCTAAATTGATTTTGATTTAACCCCAAATTCAAATCCCCAAATTCAATTTTTATTAAACCCAATTTCTGATCCATATCCGACCCATATTCTGATTTTAATCTCAGTCGTAGATCAAATATGATCTAATGGCTCAGATTAAGTACATCTTTTCTTTCCTTTTTTAATTAAAACCTACCCCTAATTTCACATTTTCACCCCACACAACCGAACTCCCTTTCTCTCTTAACCCTCATCTCCGATCTCCCTCACACTCCGGTGAACCCACGCCAGCAAACCAATACCTACCAGCCGCCGACCTCTCTTCCTTCTCTCAAATCTCTTTTGCCGCACCACTATCGGTGAAACCAGCCAACCCCGATCGACGGACACCACCAGTCAGCCTCCACTCTACCACCGCCGATCTCCAGCTCCTCCACGCCGGCAAGCCCATAAACACCAACCACCAACCACCACCACAAACCACCCAGAGCCCGACCAGAGGTCGCCGCACCACCACCGCTTCATCGTCTCTTGCACCGGTGAACCATCACAACTAGCGGGGCAGTAGCTCTCCAACCTCTTCTCTCCTTACCCCTCCTCTTAAACCCAAAAATCTCAAAAGATTTTACTTTTTTGATGAACTTCAAAGACCCCGATAAGCAAGAACTCCGCTGAAACTCCATGTATATGCGACGACTAAAATCCAAATGTTCAAGAAGATGAAAACTACCCGAGGCCTCGATTCACGGTTAATTTTAAATTTTGATCTTTAATGGATTATTATGAGATCCATCCCTGGTATGATTCTCTTGCATTCGTTCGAATTGGTTGTTGATAGAAATTGTGTGGAATATTATTTGCTGAGCCATTTCATAACGTTTCCAGTTTTGTTCTACATTCTTAGTCATTAAGTCTCAATTCAAACCCTGTAGACAGCAGGCCATCATTTTGTGTTATTTCAGAATCAATTCAAATTATGTGATAACCTTTACCTACCTGTTTCTTGCCTTGCTTAAATCTGATTCACAAAAGCTTAATATGCTTAAATATGGTAAGTTGAGATTCTCACTTTATATAATATATAACTTTAGTACTGATTTATTTTTAGTAAACTTTGACAGCTCTGAATATTTGTTTTCCTTCTATGGTAAAGTTCTAATTGTGACAGCCCTCAAATCTGTTGTTTTGGTTAAAATTAGCCTGATTTCATGCAAAATCGATTGATTTTACATATTTTGTTTAAGGAAAATCTCTACAATTTATGCATCTTTCCATCTCGCTCCTTCTGAATAATTGCAACAACTTTATTGCTTAATCATTTATGGTAAGTTTTAATTTTTTTTTGACACCTAATTGATTGAGTCTAGTGATATGGCTGACTTGTGGCTATCTTCTTTCCTTCTGCCATTCTTGGTTAACTGGTCCTTTTGTATATATAAACAATTTCCCTCTGCAGTATGGAGAAGACAGATCTTTTGAGCTCCCCACTTACATATACTCTAAAAAACTCTTTAAGTTTTCGGGGAACTCCCACTATTTCAAAAAAAAATTATTCTTTGGCTATTCTCAAATGACTGGCTCCGGAATTTCACTTGATATCTGGCTTTATTATCTATTTTTTTTGGCTGCCAACTGGTTAGTCTTTATCGCATTAATGTTAATTTTTATGTGTAGTATTTTATCTATCTCTGTGTTACTTGCATGATTTTGTTTTTCTATGTTTGTTCTATGAAATTGTTTGTTGCTCAAATCCTGACTTTATGCAATTCGAGTATGTATAGCTCTATTTAACAGGTTCTTGATCGGATACGGTGGAGATAAAGAAGGTTCGCAGGGGTATTTATTAAGGACCCACTTTTAGGTTCTATTTAGATTGTCTTTTCTTTTCCTACCCATTTCAGATATGTAATCGTTATTGTAAAACACTGAGATGTAATGAAGTTATTGGGGGATGCTTACGATGGGAGGGGATTATGTGATTTGAGTACTTTCATTATTTAGATATCATGCCTATAGGGTTATTAATAAAATTAATTAAATTGTTTTATCACTTAGGCAAATATCTTAGGTTTATCAATCTATCTGTCTTATCATCTAGAAAGCACGTCTTAGGATCGTTTAAACAATTTTTCAGTATGTTAAATCATTTTCCAACATTTTTTTTATATTACTTCCAGCATAAATAGTTTTAGCATTTTAAAATAATTTTCGGCAAGCTTATTTAATTTTCAGCATATAATAATAAATTTTCAGTAGATTAAATTAATTTCCAGCATTTAATAATAATTTTTAGCATATTAAATTACGTTTACAGCTCATGATAATGATTTTTCAGCAATTAAAATGATTTTCAGCAACTTAAAGATAATTTTCAGCAAGTTAAAAAATAATTTTTAGCATTTTCAGCAACTTAAAAATAATTTTTAGCAAGCTTTTAGATAATTTTCAGCATTTAAAAAATTATATTTTTTATTTTCAGTAATTTCCAGCAACTTAAAAATAATTTTTAACAAGCTTTTAGATAATTTTCAGCATTTAAAAAATCATTTTTTGTGTATTTTCAGTAATTTTCAACAACCTTAAAATTAATTTTCAGCAAGTTTTAAACAATTTTATGCATTGAAAAATCATTTCCAGCATATTTAAAAAATAATTTTCGGCAATTCGAAAAAAATTAATTCTAGCAAGTTTTAGATAATTGTCAGCATTTTTTTAATCATCTTTATGCAATCTAAATTAATTTTCACTGTATTTAGTAGTTAATTTGTAGTACCTTTAAATTTGCAACATATTTAAATCAAGCTTTTAGTATATTTAATATCTAGCACATTAATCAATTTTTGGCACCTTAATTAATCCGTTTCGCTTAGAAATCATGCCTATAAGTTTTAATTACAACGTAAAATGAATAGTTGTCTATCGCCTAATTAACTCGAATTAGGTAAGAGACTTATTTGAAACCACTATGTGCTACTTGTAAGTCTTATCTATTTTGTATGATGTGAATCCTCGAGTCTAATTAGGCAGCCTAGGCTCTTTCTTGTCTAGAACCAAATCCAAAAATAGTAAGTCCAACGCCTCTTGGACATTAAGTTGGGACGGGTAGACATTTTAGGAAACACTAGTTTTATCGTTTTCTCTAGAACGTCCCTAGGTATTAATAACCAAACTAGGTGGGGTGGGTAGAACATTCGGAAATGATGGAAGTTGGCCCGAGCAGTATTCGACAATGCGATATGCTTCATTGTCTTCCGTTAAAAAGCCGAGCGCTGATCCGAATAAAAATAAAATTAACCTTTTGACCAAATTCGATCTAATTTTATTTTTGTATGCTTGTTTGGGGTAGTTTAGGTATAACTTAATAAATTTCTTCCATTATAATTTGTGTCTTTCTATCTTCCCGCTTCTCTAATTTCTTTCTTTATTTTTATGCAATTTTACTACTTTATCATGTAGTTAATTATTAATTAGATAATAACTAAGTTGTATGTTTCCATATTTAAACACTTAGTTAACATTAGGTTAATAAAATAATAGACATTTGTTTATCGCATAGAATTTTCCCACGTAATATATGAGTTCGATTGGGACCCACATTTGTGGACCTCGAAAGGTGCCTAACACCTTCCTTTCGAGGTAACCTGAACCCTTACCCAAATTTCTGATTGACGTAGACTAAAATAAGTTCGTAAGTCCAGAATGGTGCCCTAACACACCTTAATTCGTTAGGTGGCGACTCTTCACCCTCATAAAAATCCCCAAAAGAGTTGTCACGTCGAATCCCACTTTTTTGAGAGAAAAATGGGGCGCGACATACATGATCATAGGTTGGTTCTCTCGGGCCTTACGGCTACAGGTGCCTGTCCGCCCCAATGGGATTTGAGGCGTGACAAAAGTGGTATCAGAGCGGGTCGTCCTAGGGTGTCTACAAAGTCGTGTCTGAGTAGAGTCTTGCTTATGGATGTGTTGTGCACCACATTTATAAGTAGGAGGCTATGGGACATTTAGGAGTTGTTTCTGTTCTTCATTTTCTAGATCATGCAATAGAGCCAAAGTTGTAGGTGGAGTCATATTTAATCACTGAATTTGTTTTATGTTTTTGTTTCCTCAGTATAGCAAAATGCCGTTTACAAGGAGAAACAAGGGTAAAAGTAAGAAGGTAGACATGATTGCCCGAGAAGGAACGAGTAAATCACCACCTAAACAAGCTAATCAAGGTGAGGCTGAAGACGAGTTTGCTTCGCGGGCTTCTTCTACTCTTCCATTTCCAGGAGAGCCGAGAAGGAGAGGAGTACCTTCAGAACCACCTGTTAATGCTACAGAACAGGATTTAAGGAATGTGGTGCAAATGTTGACTCGTATAGTTGCTGTATAAAATCAAGGACAAACTGGTCCAACTACAAGTAATGACGGTGCGGATAGGGCAGCTAGTCGGCGGACACAAGATTTTCTTAAATTAGACCCTCTCACATTCACCGAGTCAGATCTTAATGAAGACCCACAAGACTTCATGGACCAAATTCAAAGGGCTTTAGATGTTATGCATGTATCTGGTACAGAAACAGTTGAGCTTGCAGCATATAGATTAAAAGGAGAGGCTATTTTATGGTACGAAGATTGAAAACGATCTAGGGGTATCGGTGCACTTCCAGCTAGTTGGGAAGAATTCAAAGCGGCATTCCTTGATCATTACCTTCTATATGAGATTCGAGAGGCTTGTGCTGACCAGTTCTTAAATCTTCGTCAAGGTTATATGAGCGTTAGAGAGTACAGTCTTCGGTTTAACTCTTTGGCCAGGTACGCTCCTAATGTAGTAGCTACTATGGACGATAGAGTTCATCGATATGTGGATAGATTGGATCCATATTTGGTTAGGGATTGTACTATTGCTGCTTTGAATAGAGACATGGATATAGCCAGGATATAAGCTTTTGCACATAAGATGGAGGATCAGAGGCAAAGGAAAAAAACACAAGAATTTGAAAGAGGACCGTCAAAGAGGGCTAAACCTATGGGACAGTTCATGGCATCCCAAGGAGAATTTAGGACTCGGGTTTTTAATAGACCGCCTAGACCATCATTTTCTTATTCTACAACAGGTACTCCATCCCAATTTTGAGGGTTTAGAGGCAGTCAAGTTGGGCAAAGTAGTGGGATTCAAGGTTCACAAACAGCAGGGTATCAAAAACAAGGAAGAATGAGACAATTGAGGTTTTCTCGTCAACCGTGTCAGCGCTGCGGAAAGCTTAATTTAGGTGCATGTCGTCTTGGGACAGATGCTTGTTTTTGGTATGGTATGTTGGGGCACATAATAAGAGAGTGCCCACGGAGGGGCATGGGTAGTATGGCGCGACCTACTGGATCAACCGTTGCATCATCCTCATCGAGTGTACAGCCTACTGGGCGTGGTAGAGGTGTTCGAGGAGAAGCTAATTCTAGTGGAGTCTAGAATCGTACGTATGCTTTAGCGGATCGACAGAATTTGGAGGCTTCTCCTGATGTAGTTACATGTACATTATCCGTCTTTTCACATAATATAGATGCATTAATTGATCCGGGCTTTACCCTATCATATGTCACTCCATTGGTTGCTGAAAAATTTGAAAGAACACCGGAATTACTAGTCAAGCCATTTGAAGTATCTACACCAGTTGGTGAATATATTGTAGCTAAAAGAGTCTATCATAATTGCATAGTAACTATTTGTGATCACGATACGTTGGCTAATCTTATTGAGTTGGAAATAGTAGATTTTGATGTTATAATGGGTTTGGATTGGTTGGCTTCTTGTTATGCCATGGTAGATTGCCGAGCTAAGAAGGTACATTTCCATTTTCCACAAAAGATAATATTGGAGTACTGAGAGGTAAATTTATTTCTTATCTTAAGGCAAATAAAATGATATCTAAGGGGTACATATGTCATCTAGTAAAAGTGCAAGATATCGATGTGACGCCACCAACTCTTCAATCGATTCCGGTGGTAAATGAATTCTTTGATTTATTTCCCAAAGATCTTCTAGGTTTGCCTCCAGAACAGGAAGTAGAGTTTGGTATTGATGTGATTCCAGGTACTCAGCCTATCTCTATTTCTCCACATAGAATGGCCCCAATAGAGTTACGGGAATTGAAGGAGCAATCTTACTGGACAAGGGATTCATAAGGCCTAGTATGTCCCCTTGGGGTGCACCAGTGTTATTTGTATGAAAGAAAGATGGCACGTTGAGAATGTGTATTGATTAACGGCAACTGAACAAGGTAACAGTCAAGAACAAATACCCCATCCCCAGAATTGATGATTTGTTTGATCAATTACAGGGTGCCAAATGCTTCTCAAAGATTAACCTGAGATCGAATTATCATCAAGTAAGGGTTAGAGAGAAAGATATACCCACGATAGCTTTTCGAACACGGTATGGTCATTATGAGTTTTTAGTTATGTCATTTGGGTTAACGAATGCACCAACAGTTTTTATGGATTTGATGAATAGGGTGTTCAAGCCATTCTTAGATGTGTTCGTAACAGTGTTTATAGATGATATTTTGGATGCTATTGTCAACTTATGGTACCTTTTGAATGACTTTAAAGGAGTAGACCAGAGGTATTTTGAATGGTATCAATTATGGATTGTCTTTAATGTGTTGTTGTGAAAGGTGTTTACGTGAAGTAGTGAGGTAAATGTGACATTGTATTGAAGGGGGAGTGTAAAGTATTTTCTTGGTGTGAAATGCTATCGGTTTATGGTATCTTGGTTGATGTGTGGCATGTTTTGGTATTGTTGGTATGGTAATGCAGTGAATGGTATTGTGAAGGGTGAAATGGCGTTATATGGCAGTCATGTAGTTCATTGTCGTTTTATGCACTCGTAATGAGGTAACGTGAGCTCCATTATGTACTTATGTTGTAGAGTAACATGTAGGGAAGAAGCTGAATTGTGTATTCACATATTGGATTGTTGAATTCATATTGGGAAGATAAGGTATGTAAGGTTATTCTTTTCCGTATCCTTCTGCAGCACCTATTGTTCATATTGTCATTGCACTTGTTTCTATTCCAAAATGTCTTAAAGTATCTCGTTTCAGGTTTTGTTACCAATTGTTATTCATATGTTTCATAATTTTGATCTATTGTTCCAAAGTTCCAATAATGTTACAACCACCAATGTATCACTTTTGTAACGAAAGAATGGAAGTAATGTATAATTGTTTGTATGTTCTTGGGGGTATCACAGGGGAAGAAGCAACACCTATCAAGGGTCGATCCCAATATCACTATATTCTTAGGTGGCATCCCAGGGGTGGAAGGAACACCTAGCTCGGGTTGATCCCAATATTACGGGTGGCATCCCAGGGGCAAAGGAAAAGCCTAGCAAGGGTTAATCTTGATTGTTATGTTATTATTTCCCACTGATCAGTTGGGCCCGGGTATATTATATGAATAATCTTATATGAATGATATTGATGAATGAACGAACGTAAAATGAAAGAAATGAATGCAATGTACACAATTCCACACATGTATAATACGGTGGTTTAATCTATATTGTCCATTCACTTGTACTTGATTTTATTGAGGTTCTTATATCTCACGCAGTTACTTATGGCCTTACATACTCAGTACATTCTTTCATACTGACGTCCCTTGGGGGACTTACCTTACTTGATGCAGGCACATGAGATAGTAGACTTCCACAGTAGGCTGCGGATCATCTACTAATTATTGGTGAGCTCCAGTTCGGTTCGAGGCTTTTCGATTCATGTGTACATTATTTTGGTACTGTGTAACAAATGTTGTATAAAGTGGGGACTTGTACCGACTTTAGGATTGGTTATGTATCTGTTAGAGACTTTTATAAACGTTGTGGGACGAATGACAGAATGTAAGGTATGTATGTCCATTTTGACTTGATGGCCCTAACAGCCAAGTTTCATATATATCATATGTTTTTCCATGACTTTCGCCAATGGCATCTTATATCTATAAGTGATAGAGTAGTGTTCATTTAGTGACATGCATATGAGTATACATGAATAAAGATTGGTTCTCTCGGGCCTTAACGGCTTCGGGTGCCAGTCCGCCCCATTGGAATTCAAGGCGTGACAGCAAAGTATAGTCAAGGATCTACATCAACTAGCCAGATTGGGGGTTCATCTTCTTGAAACTCCAAATGAAGGAATTATAGTGCTAAATGCGGCAGAATCTTCATTAGTAGCTGAAGTGAAGGAAAAATAGTATGCGAATCCTATTTTATTGCAGTTGAAAGAGATGTACAACAGGTTTGACAAAGGCATTTGATCTTACGCAAGAGGGAGTGCTTCAGTGCCAAAGTAGATTGTGTATACCTGATGTAGATGAGCTATGGAGACGGATTATAACAGAGGCACATCATTCACAGTATTCTATTCATCTGGGCGCCACCAAAATGTATCATGATTTGAAAGAAATGTATTGGCGGGTAACATGAAGATGAACATTGCAGAATTCGTAGCCCGATATCCAAATTGTCAACAAGTAAAAGTAGAGCATCAGAAGCCTGGAGGTTATATACAATGTATAGATTTTCCAATCTGGAAGTGGGACATGATCAACATGGATTTTATCACAGGTTTGCCTCGTACACTCCGAAAATTTGATTCCATATGGGTAATAGTTGACAGGCTTACCAAATCAACAGACTTCCTACCGGTTAAGACTATTTACACAGCTGAAGAGTATGCGAGATTGTATATTAAAGAGATAGTTCGATTGCACAGAATTTCAATTTCTATTATATCGGACAGGGAAACTCAATTTACTGCAAATTTTTGGAAGTCTTTTCAGAGGAGTTTGGGTACACAAGTGAGTTTAAGTACAGCTTTTCACTCTCAGATGGATGGACAAGCAGAGCGTACCATACAAACACTTGAAGATATGCTACGAGCTTGCGTGTTGGACTTTAAAGGTAGTTGGGATGATCATTTATCTCTTATTGAATTCACCTACAATAATAGCTATCATTCAACTATCAAGATGGTGCCTTAAGCCTTATACGGGAGAAAATGTAGGTCACCGATTAGGTGGTTTAAAGTAGGTAAGACTGTTTTATTTGGACCAGATCTTGTTCATCAAGCGATGGAGAAGGTTAAGGTGATACAACAACGGCTACAAATGGACCAAAGTCGACACAAGTCATATGTCGATGTTAGAAGAAGGGGGCTAGAATTTGCCATAGGTGATTGGGTAATCTTGAAAGTGTCACCAATGAAAGGGGTAATGAGATTTGGGAAGAAGGGAAAGCTGAGTCCACGTTAGAAAGGGCCGTATTAGATTGTCCGAAGATTTGGTCAAGTTGTGTATGAATTAGAACTACCCCAAGAACTCTCCACAGTTCATCTAGTGTTTCATGTTTCAATGATTCGGAAGTGCATAGGAGATCTATCTCATATTACTCCCACTGAAGATGTACAAGTTACAGAAGATCTCACCTATGAAGAAGTACTTATTGCTATTTTGGATCAACAAGTTAAGAGGTTAAGAAATGAAGAAGTAGCTTCTGTAAAAGTGCTTTGGAAAAATCAGCAAGTAGAAGAAATCACATGGGATTCCGAGGAAATGATGAAGTCTAAGTACCCGCATTTATTTCAAACTGAAGAGAAAGTTCAAGATGTGTAATTGGAGCAATAACAAGTAAGTATATATAAGTATTATATGTATGTGATAATATGAAGAATGAACTTAGACTTGAACTTGTTTAGATTGGATAATGTTACTAACATTCGCGGGCAAATGTTCTTAAGGGGGGAAGGATCTAACACCCTGTACATTTCCAAACTTATTTGACTACCTTAACATTTATGGAATTATTTAAACTTGAGATAGTTGGTGTATTACCCACTAAATTTAGGATGAAGTAATATTATGTTTATGGACTTAATTGAGGCCCGTAATTAAGTAAACAAGACATGGGCCCAAAAGGAGATGATCCATTTAAAAATGGACCAAGTGTACACATCATTATACTTGGACTTTTTGACCAAATAATTGGCTAAGGATGACTAGAGAGAGGCGGTTTGGAGGGACTATTTAAAGCTAAAATTCAGCTCATTTTTCTTCACAAGACACTTGTAAAAATTAGATTTTCAATCAAATATTTCTCCTCTCTCAAAAACCCTAGCCGCCCTAATTTTCTCTAAGGATTTTTGGACAAATCTTCCACTTGCAAGCCTTGGTAAGTGTTTATCCTTATAGATTAATATATTATATGCACAAGAGGTTGTGTATATCATGTTGGTTATTTTTAAAAAGTGTTGAGCAGTCCACTTATTGTGAAACAGTCCACTTTTGCTTAGTCGCTAAAGGATTTGCCCTCTATGTGGTTTAAACTTGAAAGGGGACTTAAGATCTTGAAGGAATTGAATTAGATGGATGAAATTTTAGTATGTTCAAGTGTGGTGAATTCACTAATTCGTTATTCCTTGTGCATGACTTGTGGAAATATTTATACGTAATTGTGCATGGAACGTGTGGTGTAGTGGAAAGAGAGTTTCTTGTGATGTTGATGCAAATTTTGAAACCATTGTGGACTGTTTTAAGTGTGTTGTTGTGAAAGGTATTTAGATGACTTGATGGAATAAATATGTGACGTGGTATTGAGGTGGAAATGTAAAGTATAAACTTGGTGTCAAATCCTATCAGTTTGTGATGCCTATGTTGATGTGCAGACTGTTTTGGTATCGTTGGGGTTGTGTGGCAGTAAATTGTATTGTAGGAGTGTGGAATGAAGTTATATTTCAGTAGAAAAGAAGGTGGAATGATATACCATGTGTTTGGGATGTTGGATAGTTTTTACTTCCCGTCAAGTAGCTAATTATCACCTTGTGAACTTGTAATGTAATTGGCTTTTAATGTGAGTTCCATTATGTATTCATATTGTAGAGTGTAATGCTTTAAGGAAGAGCTGAATTGTTGTAGTCACATGTTGGAAAGATAAGGTATGTAAGGTTACTCTTTTTCGTATCCTTTGGCTGCACCTATTGTTCACATCGTTACCAAACTTGTTTTCACTCCGAAATATTTTAAAGTATCTCATTTCAGGTTTGTTAGCAATTGTTATTTACGTGTCTCTTATTTGTTGACTATTGTTTTAAAGCTCCAATAATTTTATGACCACAGATGTAATAATCTCACAAAAATTAAAGAAATGAAGTAATGCATATTTGGTTGAGTACGGGTGGTAGCTCTGGGGGCGAAAGCCTATCTCGAGCCGATCCCGATGGATTATTGGATGCAGGGGGTAGCTCTGGGGGTGGAAACCTAGCTCGAGCCGAACCTGATTTATTGATTTATGGGTGGTAGTTCTGGGGGTATAAGCCTAGCTCGAGCCGATCCCAATGTTATTTACCATTGATCAGTTGGTCTCGGACATTGTATGATGTATATCGATATAAAGGTAAAAGAAAAGAAATGAATGTAATGTACATGGTTTCACATATACAGTACGGTGGTATATCAGTATTATCTATTCAATTGTATTTGATTCCATTTGAGTTCCTATATTTCATACAGTTACTTATAGCCTTACATACTCAGTACATTCTTTCGTACTGATGTCCCTTTGGGGAACTGCCTTACTTGCTGCAGGCACATGAGCTAGCAGACCTTCACAGTAGGGTACGGGTCATCTGTAGGCTATTGGTGAGCTCCAGGTTGATTCGGGGATTTCTGAGTCATTTGTATATATTTTTGGTACTGTGTAGCAGTTGTATAAGGCGGGGACTTGTCCCGACCTTAATCATGGTTATATATCTTTTAGAGGCTTTGTAGACATTGTAAAGTCAAACGTAGAAGTGTCTTACCTTTTAGACTTTGTGGCCCCAACGACCAAGTCTCGTATCTGTTTTGAACGTCTTTACATGACTTCCGTCATCTATATATTATATCTTCATGTGGCAGAATTTTTGTTCACTTACTGGCATACATATGAATGTACATGATCATAGGTTGGTTCTCTCGGACCTTACGGCTACGGGTGCCTGTCCGCCCCAATGGGATTTGAGGCGTGACAGAGAAGCAGTTTTAAAAGGATAAAGCAACTCTTGTATATGTGATGGCTAAGTATTTCATCAATCATAAATTTAATTTCCAAGCCGTGAGACTCGACTAATAAAGATTTATTTATCTATGGCTATTCGAATATGAATTCATACATGTATATGTTACTGAAAAAATCCCAATACATTTGTTGTGTGGTTGTTTAGTCAGATACATTACTCTCTATATCAAGTTATATACATTTTACACAAACTAGACACATGAATAAATGATAAATATGTCAGATACATGGTAAAAATGATTATGTTATATAATTTTAAGTAGTCAGATCATTTGATTTTTGGTTGTTTAGGTATATATTTGATTGTCTATAGTCATAACAGATACATTGTAATTAATTTAGATACATGAAGAATGATATACTTTTATACATGGTTGTTTAGATATATTATTTTCTGCACATAAATATACTAGGTCAATGTCAAATACATTTTAAATAACAAGATACATGTCATCCAGATACATTAAATTTTTGTCAGCTACATATTAATTATGCCAAATACATATTAAATATTCTATGTACAAGATAAAAATAATCAAGTTATATATATTTGATATTTAGTTATTTAGATAGATACATGATTGTCTATAGTAATGATACATACATTTTAAATTTAGGGTAAAAAATCTAAATATACATCCTTAGATAGTATATTGCAAGTCATAGCAATACTTCTTAGATTGCAACTAATAGCAACTTTTAATAAAACAAAAAAGAAAAAAAATGAATTAAAAGCAAATTTAAAACAGAAAAATAAAGGAAAAAATAATTTTCTATTTTTGTTAAAAAAATATACCCTTTAAAAAAGATATCAGTTATTAAAGAATCCCAATTCCACCTAATATCTCTCAAGCGTTTTTTCCTTATTTCAATCTTCTTTCTCTCAAAAAAGGATTTTTCCTTTTTCAACCAGAAGGTTGCGTCTTCTTCTTCTTCTTCTTCTTATTAATTCAGTAACAAATCAACAACATATACTAATTTTAACACAAAATCTCTCAATTAAGAGTGGTGATTAAAGCAGAGAATTTGATTAAAATACTGACTACTGTATTTTAATTGAATCTGTGGTTATTCGAAGGAAAAAAATTGAAAACGATAGTTCAATTGTGTGAAAATATGAACATGTATTTTATTTATTTTTAATGAATACATACTTTTATGTTTTTTGTTATGAAACAAGAAAACATACAATTAATTGAAATACTTAAATTAGGAGAATAAAACATAATACAAATTATTTTTATACATGATGAATATATTTTCTAATTGTTCATGTAACAATCATAATTCTTTTTTTTTTTTTAAAGTTTATACTAGTGTTTATTTTTTAATTTTTAGATAACTTAATTCATAACTTCATATTTCTTTCAATTAATTAATTCTGAAATATTGTAAATCAATAATTCTTTATAATTTCAATAGGAAGACCTAAAGATTTTGATGTTGAAGAGATTATGTATGATTCAAATACAAAGTTTAATGGATTGGTCAAGAGATTTAGATGTATGAATTGTGTATATAAATTGGTATGGTTACGTTTTTGATATTTCTTTCTTTTTGTGTGTTTAAGGTTAGTAATATCTAATAAATCTTCTTAAAAGATGAACTAATCTACAAACATTCACTACACATACAGTATTCATACATTAATCATACAAATTTTATACAATAATAATTTTTCATTATAGGTAACGAAAGTTCAATAAATTAACAAATATTTATCATCATTGAAAATAATAAAAAGAAACTCAAAATACAAAGTATCACGTTATATTAAAAAAATAATGAAATACGCCCGTTTTTATATAAATTTCAGACCCCAAAAATAAAAGCATAACAAACTAGTTAGACGATATCATATCTCATACACAATCAATACACTAATCTTGTTTGTTTTTAAACTGATATAGAAAAAAAATTAAGTAAAACAATTTATATACACCCATTTCATTCATATAAAAAATAAAAAAATATTTTTAATAAATTTAAATCCAAATGTATATTACTTGAGAAAGTAAATAATTATAATTTTTTCTCAAAAGGTAAGAAATGGATATTTAAGTAATGATAAGTGTAAATCCCTAAATTTAAGCATTGGATAAATATAACATGGTTAATGAGGAGAGAGGAAAGAGATATACACAAAAGATTAGGAGGGATTTTAATTAATATATATGTACTAAATAAATTAAAAAAATAAAAATTCAATAAATCTTTTAAAATCTGCTACAACTTGCAATTATACAAAAGTATTGCTACAACTTACAATAAACAATTTAAAAAGTATATACAAGATAATTTCCTCTTTAAATATTCTCGATACATGAAAAGTGTTTATTTTTTGTACATGAATGTTTACTTACATTATTATCTGTTCATCAATATATTAGGTACATATCAGATACATTTGAAATAATAAGATATATGGCACCTTATTTATTGTTCAGATACATTAACTTCATAAAAGATACATTAGATTCATGATGGCCCAATTAACCTAGTGTATGTGTTTGTGTGTAGTAATTTTCTAAAGTGTGTATTTGAAGAGTGTAGTTAAATATTTCGGACATCATATTTTGTATGGTTCCATTCTCTTCGAGTTAGAGGTTTTCATGAAGATTGCAGACTATGTGAACAGGAAGGTCACAAAAGATATACTTGTAACTACTTTTTAAGGCAAAATTTATTTTTTATTGATACATACATTACATGTTTTCATGCAAATTATTAATCGTATTTGAATTTTAATATGTTTTCATGAAATGTGTATTAGATTTATCTACAAAATGAATCGAAGGTTATGATATTCCATTAATGTATCTAGAACATATATATATTATAATAGTGAGATATACATTGTTTTCTTGTTCTATGATTAGCGGATGTATTTATGACTCATTAAAAATATAACTAGATATATATAATATAATATTAACTGAAACATATATGATAAATAGTTCAATATACCAAATATATATTTAATTTGTGATCATTTATTCCAGATATACAATGAACACTATGCTCATGGTATGTCACATATAGATAGATACATTACTATAATTTGATATATTGAATTATTATACATGACTATATTTTGATACATTAGATGATGTATCAGAATTATGATGTTGCTGTTGTTATAGATTCATAAAATTTAATAGACACATTGATAGTTGTATTGTGTGTTAAATACTTAAGCTTTCAAAAATGCAATCAAAGATGTAAATGCTACATGTCATTCTATTAAAAGTATCCATACATCAATACTAAATATAAAATAAATGCACATGTCTTGGTAAGTATCTGCTAGCACAAACATCAATTTTTTTTGACAAAAACAAAAAGTATCTTCATATAGTGGCATACTATTAATTCACAACTAATCAATGTCTATTATATCGTGGTCATATGATTGGATAAAAGTGTGCTTTGACTTAAGTGGGTCTTCGTTATCACTAATATCACCATATCAAGCCTTCTTTAAGCCATAGTTTCATAGGAGTGACGCGTATTTGGTATGATGAAATTTAACTTCGAGATTCGAATACGATATCTATTCTCTATTACTTAAATACTCGGCAAATCCCACTACAAACACTCCTGAGAGCATGGACTCCTAATCTTGAGAGCATTGACAGGTTGCTCTTTGAAAACAGACTTAGTCTCCTGTATTTTAAGATGTAATATTTGAATCAGATGCATACACCTTTAATATGGATAAAAAATATATTTTATTTAGATTAGGGGATAACAAATACATAAGTGACGAGCGCAAAACACATTATAAACTGAGTGCTTTGCTAGTTAAAGATATTATAGTTCTTATAAATAGTCTCTATAGGAATTGATACAAATAGTAAATCAAATAAAACCTTGCAACATATTATCCAGGAAATCAAAACTTGATTTGTTGTGGTCAGAACCATAATTTATAGCTATTAATGTAAATTAAAGCAGTTGTTTAAAAGATCAACGATTACTATCAACGTGATAAGTAAGGGTAATAGACAAGACATGTGTAAAATAATAATTAGAATATGACTCTGTTCTATTGTTCATGTTTTAAGTCCTATCGATTCTCATTAATTCGATAGTTAATTAGAGTATTCATAAAGTTTAGAATACTCTTTCCATTAAGTCTAAATTTAATTAAATAAACTAATTATATCCCTCATAAACGTAAATATGCAAGAAAAACGCTTACGGTTTAGTCTTGAGGAAGAATGACTTTCGAATATTTTTCCTCTTGATTCAATTAATCATTCCAACAAGCTCTTTCAATTACTTAGAAGTAATTTCAATCCAAACCAAACAAACTATCTTGATTAAATAAATTAATGAGCAAATTTTTCATCCAAAGAAATTCTATAAATCAATTCAAGCATAAAATAAGAATCAAAATCTATGATTTTACATCAAGACACCATGTTTTTGAAAACACTATAAAAATCTACTCCACAGTAGAAGAAGAAGACATAGAAGAATAAGAATTAGAAAACATTACAACCGACGATTGATTCAAACTTTCATATTGAATCAAATTGTGATAGAAAGTAGTGAATTTTGTATTCTCTAGTGTTTTTTCTAGTTTTTACTGCTCAAAACTAAGATGACCTAATGTAGGATAAGTTTCAACTCATATAGTGTAGAGTATTGTAATGACCTTCCCGGTCATTTACCTCCTTTTCGTGCGTTCTCAGCGTTTAGAGCTTTTCTATAACTGCTCCAAGTTATTTATGACTTGCTGGGACTGACAGTTCGGTTCCCGGGCAGTTCGTTTGAGAATATTATTTAGACCGAGCACGTTGTAAAATGTTAAATTAAATTAGAATTTGATAAAATGACATAGTTAATTACCTTTCAAACATACCACTCCACCAATAGTGCTGCCTCAAATCCCGATACATCTTAGCTGTCCCAGGGTGAATAGAATATCTGGAACTGTGTGCCTCGTGCAGAATCAACTGAATCAAATCTCCAACCCTCGGGACACAAATACGACCGTCAAACCTCAGAACACCATCAGAACCCAAGGTAGCTCTCTCAGACTCACCCCTCAATACCTGATCTCGAATGCTACAGAGACCGCTATCCTCAAACTGACAACCCTGAATCTGCTCCAGCAAAGTAGATCTAGCCTCAACACAAGCAACAATCCTCCTGGGGTCAGAAATATCCAATCGAACCATCGAGTTAGCTAAGGACTGAATGTCCAAAGCTAATGGCCGCTGAGAGACTGGAATGAAGGCTAAGCTACCCATACTCACTGTCTTCCGGCTTAAGGCGTCTGCTACCACATTCGCCTTGCCCGGATGATAGAGAATAGAGATATCATAGTCCTTCAGCAACTCAATCCACCTGCGCTGCCTCGAATTAAGATCTCTCTGAGTCATAATATGCTGAAGACTGCGGTGGTCTGTAACGATCTCACAATGCACACCGTATAGATAATGCCTCCAAATCCGCAGTGCAAATACTACCGCTACTAATTCCAAGTCATGAGTGGGGTAATTACGTTCGTGCACCTTCAGCTGTCTCGATGCATAAGCAATAACACGACCCCGCTGCATCAGAACATACCCCAAACCGATACCAGACGCATCACAATACACGGTGAAACCCTCGCCCTCAACTGGAAGTGTCAACACAGGGGCAGATGTAAGTCGATCCTTGAGCTTCAGGAAGCTTGCCTCACAATCCTCGGACCACTGAAACGAAACCTCCTTCCTAGTCAGTCTGGTCATAGGAGATGCAATAGACGAGAAGCCCTCAACAAACCGTCTGTAATAACCTGCCAACCCAATAAAACTGCGAACCTCAGTAGGCGACGTGGGCCTAGCCCAACCTCGAATAGCCTCAATCTTCACTGGGTCTACCATGATACCCTGTCTGGATACAACATGCCCCAAGAAAGCTACAGACTCAAGCCAGAACTCACACTTTGAGAATTTGGCATAAAGCCGATGATCTCTCAAAGTGTGGAGCACAGTCCTCAAATGCTGCTCGTGCTCCTCGCTACTCCTCGAATAAACTAAGATGTCGTCAATAAACACAATGACAAAGGAGTCCAAGTATGGCCTGAATACCCGATTCATCAAATCCATGAAAGCTGCAGGGGCATTAGTTAATCCAAAAGACATCACCAGGAACTCATAATGGCCGTACCGAGTCCTGAAGGCTGTCTTTGGGATGTCCTCAGCCCTAACTCTCAACTGATGATATCCAGATCTCAAATCTATCTTTGAGAACACCGCGGCACCCTGAAGCTGATCAAACAAATCGTCAATACGAGGCATCGGATACTTATTCTTTACTGTCACCTTATTTAGCTGCCTGTAATCAATACACATTCGCATAGACCCATCCTTCTTCTTTACAAAAAGAACTGGAGCACCCCAAGGCGACACACTCGGCCTAATAAAACCCTTCCCCAAAAGATCCTTAAGCTGACTACTCAGCTCCCTCAACTCAGCAGGAGCCATACGATACGGAGCCATAGAAATAGGTCGGGTGCCTGGCTCGAGGTCAATAATAAACTCTATATCACGCTCAGGAGGAAGGCCAGGTAGGTCAGTCGGGAATACATCAGGAAACTCACGAACAATAAGGACAGAGTCAAGTGACGGACTCTCAATGCTAGCATCCCGAACATAAGGAAGGAATGAATCACAACCCCTCACCATCAATCTACGAGCCCGAACATATGAAATAATCCCCGTCGGTGTGCGGCTAACAGAACCCTGCCACACTACCGGGGGTACACCAGGCATGGCTAAGGTCACGGTCTTGGCAAAGCAATCCAAGACTGCATGATGAAAAGACAACCAGTCCATGCCCAGAATCATATCAAAATCTACCATGGCCAATACAATAAAATCAACCTGAGTCTCAAACTCCTGAATAGTCACCAGACATGATCTATATACCCGATCCACTACTAAAGAATCACCAACGGGGGTAGATACACATAAGGGCACAGATAATAACTCAGAACATAAACCCAACCGTGGTGCATAATAAGTAGATACATAAGAAAACGTGGATCCGGGATCAAATAATGCAGAAGCTGGCTGACGGCATACGGAAATCGTACCTGTAATCACCGCATCCGAAGCCTCAGCCTCTGGCCTAGCTGGCACGGCATACAACTGACGCTGGCTACCACTAGTCTGAGTACCAACCTGACTACCAGTCCGACCTCCCTGTGCTCCACCTCGAGAACCCTGGGGACCACCCCGACGACCCTGTGCACCACCTCTGCCTACTGGCGGTACAGATCTGATGGGCTGTGCTGTCTGAACTGAAGGCTCAATAGCCCTGCGCTGAGGACACTCACGCGCGAAATGACCGAAAACCCCACAAGTATAACATACTCCTGGCTCCTTGCTCGGCCTAGAAGATCCAATATGACCACCTCTAGCAGATGAACTGGGTTGACCACGCCCCTGAGGCTGGCTAACAGAACCACTATAGGTGGGCTGACCCCTATCAGATATCTGTAAAGCTGACTGTACGGGCCTACTAGGCTGACCCTGTCGCTGAAAAGACTGCTGCTGCTGATGAGGGTACCTACCCTGAAACTGGAAACCACGACCTCTGAACTGTGAACCACTATGGCTCCCACTGAAACTACCCTGGACACGAGGTCTCTTATCGCTGCCCCCTTGGGCCTCGCGATCCATCTCCTCAATAGAGTATACATGCTCAATAATCTCTGCGAATGACTTCCCTGAAGTCACTAAACCTTGGGTAGCCCTGCGGAGTGGCAATCTTAGTCCCCTGACAAAACATCTAACTCTCTCGTACTCATCAGGCAAAATAGAAGTAGCGTGCCTAGCCAGATCATGAAACCTCGCCTCATACTCGGCGACAGATAATGAACCTTGAGTCAACCTGGAGAACTCATCCCTGAGCCGCTCCCGTATAGTACGGGGCATATACTTTCCCAAGAAAATCTCGGAGAACTGGGTCCAGGTAATCGGTGGAGATCCCACTGGCCTGGAATCAAGATATCCCCTCCACCATCTCCTCGCTGCAGTATCAAACTGATATGCCACGAAATCAACACCACGAGACTGTACCAATCCCAAATTCCTAAGTCTATCCTCGCAGCTGGACAAGAACTCATATGCATCCTCACCCGGAGTACCAGCAAATCTCGGTGGAGCTAATCTCAGGAAGCGACCCAACATCTTCTGCTCCTCGGCAGACATAACTGGCTGATCTATAACTGGCTGTAGAGCTACTGGTACAGGCAGAACCTCAACTCTCGGTGCCACAGCTACAGGCTGCGCCCCAGCACCAACTCCCTGTGCGGCTGGCTGTACTCCCGCAGCAGGCGGACCTCCAACTAATTCTAACAACTGAAGCAATGTACCTCAGAGCAGAGAAGCATCAATAAATCCGGGTGGAGCCTGGGCTGCCCCCTGGCCCACCGGCTGCTGTGGCGGCGGAACATCTGGAACTATAACGGGATCGGGTGACTGATCCCTAGCACGATCTGGTCCTGGGGCTGCTACTCTGCCCTGCCTTCGACCTCTAGGTCGACCTCGACCCCTAACTGGAGCCCTCGCTGCAGGCTCGGGGTCCCGACCCCCGGCTCTCGTATTATGCGTCCTAACCATCTGCGTAAAGAATGAACCAAATAGAGATTAGAAACCAACATAGACACCAACGCACTGAGGCGGATCAAAGAAATAAGATTTACCCTAAACATGCTCGGTAGCCTCCCGAAGATAGGATACGGACGTCTCCGTACCGATCCGCGAGACTCTACTAAACATCGGCTCATGCACCAACAATACCAGTGAAACCTAGGCTCTGATACCAAGCTGTCACGACCCAATTTTTCGAGTCATGATGGCGCCTACCGTAACCCACCAATAGGCAAGCCAAACCCTAGCCCGGAGCGACAAGCGACAGGCTAACGGGTGGAATCTCAGGAAACAGAGATGAAGTGGAAGTAACCATACTAATAAACATGCTAGAAATACAAAAAAAAACAAAATCAAAATATATATCCATACCAATTCCAACAACCACCGTAACTAAAACTACCGTAAAAATAAGAAAACGTACCGTAGAAATGACGAGAACGAGTCCACGAACTCAAATATACCAACCCCTAACCTTGAATCTCTCTAGAAATGCCTAAAATTGAGCTTAAAGTACTTAAAAATAAAAATGGTGGAATATATGTAGTGTAATAAAGAACACAAAATGAGGAAAAAATAAATAAAACTATAGTATATATATATATACACTACACGTACAAGACCAACAAAAAAGTAAGTCTTTTAGTCAAATGCCAATTAATGTTGCATGCACATGGCTTTATCCATTATTTTTCTCTCCGTATATATATATTCGGATACTGCATAGGCTCGTGGTAAAATAAATATAATATTTTAAATATACCATCATGAATAGAAAATTATTTTGAACAAAACTTCTATAAAATAAAAATATTATTTTAACATATTTAGATTTACTATCTCCGTTTAAAATATAAATAAATTATAGAACTTTTATAAAGTAGTGCGGAGAGACATAGCAGGGTTTGTAGCTCGACGCCTTTGTTGTCAGCAGGTAAAGGCCGAGCACCAGAGACCTGGTGGTCTACTTCATCCGTTACCCATTCCTGAGTGGAAGTGGGAGCGGATCACGATGGATTTCGTTGGTAGGTTACCTCGCACCTCTCATGGCTTTGATAGTATTTGGGTTGTTGTAGATCGGTTGACTAAGTCCGCGCACTTTATCCCTGTTCGAACTTCCTACAGTGCTGAGAAGTTAGCTCGTGTATATATTCAGGAGGTAGTTCGCCTACACGGAGTGCCGGTGTCTATTATCTCAGACAGAGGGTCTCAGTTTACCTCCAGTTTCTGGCAGGCTTTCCAGGAGGAGTTAGGTACTCAAGTGGACCTCAGTACTGCGTTTCATCCTCAGACCGACGGGCAGTCAGAGCGGACTATTCAGGTGTTAGAGGATATGCTCCGTGCTTGTGTGTTAGACTTTGGGGGTCAGTGGGATCAATTCTTGCCTTTAGCGGAATTCGCGTATAATAATAGCTTCCACTCCAGCATTCAGATGGCTCCGTTCGAGGCTTTATATGGCAGACGGTGTCGGTCTCCAGTTGGTTAGTTCAAAACTTCGGAGGTCAGTCCTCGTGGCACAGATTTGCTCCGAGAGTCTTTGGACCGAGTTCGGGTGATTCAGGACAGGCTGCGGACAGCGCAGAGTAGACAGAGGAGTTATGCTGACCATAGACGTCGTCCGTTGAGATTCAGAGTTGGTGATAGGGTCTTCTTATGAGTATCTCCAATGAAGGGCGTGATGCGATTCGGTAGGAGGGGCAAGCTTAGCCCCAGGTATATTGGACCCTTTGAGATTCTTCGGACAATCGGGGAGGTAGCATATGTACTGGCCTTACCTCCGACCTTTTCAGCTATCCACCCAGTATTTCATGTTTCTATGCTGTGACAATATATCCCGGATGAGTCGCATGTGCTTCAGTGGGACTCGGTTCAGTTAGACGAGAAGTTAGCATTTGTTGAGGAGCCTGTGTCCGTTTTAGCCAGAGATGTCAGACGGTTACGCTCCCGGGAAATTCCAGTGGTTAAGGTACAATGGCGTCACCGTCCAGTTGAGGAGGCTACTTGGGAGCTTGAACGTGACATGCGAGCCCAGTATCCCTACTTGTTTACGTTTTCAGGTATATGCTTATTCTTGACTTTCGCGGACGAAAGTCCTTTTAGTAGTGGATATTGTAATGACCTTCCCGGTCATTTACCTCCTTTTCGTGCGTTCTCAGCTTTTAGAGCTTTTCTATAACTGCTCCAAGTTATTTATGACTTGCTGGGACTGACAGTTCGGTTCCCGGGCAGTTCGTTTGAGAATATTATTTAGACCGAGCACGTTGTAAAATGTTAAATTAAATTAGAATTTGATAAAATGACATAGTTAATTACCTTTCAAACATATTTATGATATTTATAAAATTCTTTAGTGATGATGTATCTATACTACTTTATAAAAGTTCTATAATTTATTTATATTTAAACGGAGATAGTAAATCTAAATATGTTAAAATAATATTTTTATTTTATAGAAGTTTTGTTCAAAATAATTTTCTATTCATGATGGTATATTTAAAATATTATATTTATTTTACCACGAGCCTATGCAGTATCCGAATATATATATACGGAGAGAAAAATAATGGATAAAGCCATGTGCATGCAACATTAATTGGCATTTGACTAAAAGACTTACTTTTTTGTTGGTCTTGTACGTGTAGTGTATATATATATATACTATAGTTTTATTTATTTTTTCCTCATTTTGTGTTCTTTATTACACTACATATATTCCACCATTTTTATTTTTAAGTACTTTAAGCTCAATTTTAGGCATTTCTAGAGAGATTCAAGGTTAGGGGTTGGTATATTTGAGTTCGTGGACTCGTTCTCGTCATTTCTACGGTACGTTTTCTTATTTTTACGGTAGTTTTAGTTACGGTGGTTGTTGGAATTGGTATGGATATATATTTTGATTTTGTTTTTTTTTGTATTTCTAGCATGTTTATTAGTATGGTTACTTCCACTTCATATCTGTTTCCTGAGATTCCACCCGTTAGCCTGTCGCTTGTCGCTCCGGGCTAGGGTTTGGCTTGCCTATTGGTGGGTTACGGTAGGCGCCATCATGACTCGAAAAATCGGGTCGTGACAAGTTTCCTCGTAAAATTCCAAAATTGCCCTTCAAAAAGCTATTCCTGAGTCATCCTCTACACTGACGTGCAACTAAATCCTTGGTTGTGCATATGGGCACGCATGCAACAAATGTGCTACTTCTGTGCGCCTTTGAAATTTAGTTGTGCACTCCAGCGCACAACAATTTTACATTTTCTTCTTTTCTCTTTCGATTTAATTTTTTTGATCCGCATCTCTTTATTTTTACACCACTTTATCCACGTCAATTATTTCTTGAATCCCAAACTCAAACTTGATTAATTTCCTTAGATTTCTACTCAGACTTCAAAGTCTCAAATTGCTTGTTTTAGCTCCAAACTCAGTTGTTATCTCGGGAACACGTCCTACACTGCAAACACGCTTAATGAGTATAAAATCATCATATATTAGCTCAAACTCAATTAAATGTAGTAAATAATAGGTGAAGAGTAGCTAAAAACTTATATTTGCAGCCTATCATCAATAAGCATATATCAGGTCTCACAAAATCTTTCAAATGTATCATGTATACAGTAGTAATATGTTAGATACATATTGGAATGTATTGGAGATATGGAACTTTTGATACATAATCACAATATACATACACTCTGTTCATGGATACATTCATATGTATCAATATAACAAATATGTGTACACAGATACTTACATATGTATCATGAACATAATTTAAGCTCATGATACATAGCTTTATTTTTTATGGTTATGTATCAGGGTACAGAGTTGTCACGCCCCAAACTTGAGGGGCGCAACTGGTACCTGATGACAAAATTTAGGCTCGAGTCGACCCTATTGAACCATTTGTCAATGGTGCATTGCAGCCACACGTGATCAAGAAAACACACAAGTATATCTCGACTTAAAAATAATACTCGACCGTTGAGGCCCCTGTCAATATCTTTACAAAGAAAATAGATACTCCCAGCAGTTCATATAAAGCAATAATCAGGTAGCACATATGTTCTATTTGGGCCTTCAAAGCCACCATGATATCTAGAAAAGCATAAACACTGTGCGGGCCGTTGAGGCCACCATGATATCTATAAAGAAACTAAAATATGTATATACAATATTAGCTAGGCGAACCAACCACTAAACTATAAAATTTGATAATAAGGCCCAACACGACTGACAATGCACATCTATATAACCCAAAGTCTGTAAGCCTCTAAGAATAGTAAAACTTTGCCACGACAGGGCCCCGACCGACCCAAGAGCTATCTATATCAAAAGCTAACTAACCTTATAAACTCTGACAACTTTGAAAGAAAGAGCTAGCTAACTTGTTGGTGCTCGGCCATGCTACTGAGAAGGTCTGTCTGGTTATCTGTCGAGACCTGCAGGAATAAGTACAACACCTCCAAGCTCGGGGTATCAGTACAAAATAATATACCGAGAATGCAAGGTGAATGATAACTAAGCAAGTATCATAAGGTATTGAAAGCAGTTACAAATAAGGGGAGAAGTATAATCTGAATGTACTTACCGACTCCTGAATTTATAAATAGATGAACTGATATCATAAGGTACCAAAAATACTTAGATAGAGAGTCAGAGGTTAGCCAGAATGTACTTACCTATTCGTGGATTAAACCTTAAAATCATAACTACATCAAAAGTCAACTTAACTG
This sequence comes from Capsicum rhomboideum, assembly GCA_031232105.1. Lineage (NCBI taxonomy): Eukaryota > Viridiplantae > Streptophyta > Magnoliopsida > Solanales > Solanaceae > Capsicum > Capsicum rhomboideum. Next base: position 61,233,292 of record CP124710.1, on the reverse strand, counting down.
AACCGAGCTAACTGATGTCATAAAATACCAAAGGTACTCGAGAAGAAGAGTAGGGAATAATCATAATACAACGTAAAGGTTCCTAACACAAATCATACAACAATAATCAAACAACAACCTACCGGGCCCCCTATAAGCTCGTAAGGTGCAAAATCAATCTACATACCTTTATTAGCATCCACCTAACCCCATGGCCATCTGTATATGTATCTAGCCCCAAAGGCAACTGTATATCTATATATACCAAAGAAAACTAAATATCTATATAGCCCGAAGGCAGCTGTATATCTATGTAGCCCATATGCTCTGTATATCTGTATAGCCCCAAAGGAAACTATATATCTGTATATCCCAAAGGCAACTGTATATCTGTATAGTTTGAAGGCAGTTATATATCTATCTAGCTCATAGGTTTTGTATAGCTATATAACCCCGAATGAAACTGTATATTTGTATAGCTCGAAGGCAACTATATATATATATATATATATATAGCTGTATATCTGTATATACTAAAGGTAGTTGCATATTTATATAGCCTGAAGGAAGCTGTATAGATGTCTAGCCCATAGGCTTTGCATATCTGTATAGCCTCAAAGGATACTGTATATCTGTATAGCCCAAAGGCAACTATATATGTGTATAGCCTAAAGGCAGATATATATCTATTTAGCTTGTAGACTCTGTATAGCCTAAAGGAAACTATATATCTATATAGTTCGAAGGGAACTGTATATATGTATATTCTAAAGGCAACTGTATATCTGTATAACCCGAAGGAAACTATATATCTATCTAGCCCATAGGCTCTGTATATGTATATGCTATAGGCTCTGAATGACTTCATAGCTCAAAGGCTCTGATTAACTGAATAGCCCAAAGGCTTTGAATAACTGGCTAGCCCGATTTGCTCTAGCATACAAGGCTCGATGTGTTTGTAGTAGCCAATACAATTTCATAGGCAACAAACTGACAAATAACATGTCTCAAGGAAAGACAAACAATCATATGCTATACGTGACCTATAAGCAAGTCTAAGTCATGTCTAGATCTCGGTTACTAACAAATAAATAAGAGTGTCGAGAGCCACAAGTATGTATTTGGTAAGGTTATTGATGAGATGATTGAATTTGGCCCTCGTATATGTGATTAAACCTTCGTAGGAGGTGTTTTGTGAATTCATGGAACAATTGTGGGGTTAAAAACGAGGTTTGGAGGACCTCCAAATAAAGGATATTAAGGGTAGGAAGTAAGTTAAAGAATAGAACTTGAAGTATCTAACCAAACCCGCTAAGAAAAGTCGAAAAATAAAATTTTCAAAAAAACTAAGGGTGGGGCGCGCCAGAGGGCGTACCGGTCCACTCTGGGCTAAAATTTTTATCCCACAGTCAGCAAGCTGGCAAGCCCAAGGGCATGCCAGGCTGGTTTTGCCCACTTTTCAAAAGTTGGAAATTTTCTAAGTCCCAAGGGTGCCCGGGGGCGTACCGTGCCGATTTTTGCCACATTTCTTCTACAACAATGAGTATATACATGGAATAAATGAAGTATTATATTGTTATGGTAAAATTACTCGTGAACGAAATTGGAATCAAAATGACGATTTTACCCTTGTGGTCAAAATGAGCCATACATGGCTAGAATCACTTGTTTTTGGGATTGAGGCTACGGATATGAATAGCGTAAGTGGGAATATTGTTGTAACACGTATGAAATGATTTAAACATGAGAAATTATTGATTTTATTGGGTTAAGTGAATTGGGCTCAATAAAAGGCCCAAAATGAGAAGAAGACATGTGCCAAAATGGGTCAAATGACTCATTCTTGCCTTGACCTTCTAGAACATGACAGTAAATGCCATAGAGTGACTAAGGATGGAATTAAAGTCTTATATAAAGGACCAAAAAATCTGATTTTTAATCACTTGAGACTCTCATGCTTTCTAGACATTTCTCAACCATTTTTCTCTCAAAACCCTAAGAACTCAAAGCCAACTTTTGGAGCAAGATCATCATTTTTCAAGCTTGGGTAAGTGATTATTGTTATGGATTAACATATTATATGCATGGGAGAGTATGTAAACCATGTTGGTTATGCTTGAAAGTGTTGAACATGGTGCTTTGTGTTTTTGGTAAAAGATGTGATATCCATGGAATTGTAACTTGAAATATGACTTGTGATTTTGATAAAAGAGCATGGTATGGATGAACTATTAACATGTATGGTGTGACTATATTATTAAACTTGTTATTTTCATTTAAGTGTAAATTATGGGATTTTGGCCGATATGTGCTATGAGGTGTATTAAGGTGATTTGATGGATTATTTGTGATGTGGTGTGGATGAGAAAGTGTAAAGGAGAAGTTTTGTGGTGAAATATTATTGATTATCATGTATTGGTCAATGTATGGAATATTGGGGGATTATTGGTATGATAATTTCATCAATGGTTTTTTCAAGGGGGAAATGGCATGTTTAAAGGCAAACATGAAATTCATTATCGTTAGATGCATTTGTAAGGTAGTTGGTGGTTAATGTAAACTCCGTTATGCATTTGTGTTGTAGAGTGACACATAAAGAAGGAGCGGGACTATTGTATGCATATCTAAGATTGTATATCCGTATTGAGAATACAAGGTATGTAAGGTTACTTTGTCCGTATCTTTCTGCGGTAAATAGTACTCACATTGACATTATGCTTGTCCCATCTCGAAATGTGCCAAGGTATCCTATATCCGGTTATCAATGGTCATTCTCATATGTTTTCTACTCATTGATCAATTGTGAATCTCATGTCTTATATTCATGAATAATGTTCCAAAAGTCCAATAAGGTTATGTTCCAAAGTTTCAATATTGGTTATACTCATGTATCTCGTTCATTGATTACTGTCTAATAGTTCCAATGGTGTTATGTTTCCAATAAGGCTATGCTTCCCACAATGTTTATTCATATGTTTCTCACTCATTGGTTAATGATCCAAAGCTTCAAGTAAAGTTATGACTATCATTGTATCAATCTCAAAGTAAAGATTAAAGTAATACGTATGTGGTTAATGATCAAGTATGGGTGGTAGCTTTGGGGGCGAAATGCCTAGCTCAAGCCGAACCCGAGATTGTTGGATCAGGGGGCAGTCCTAGAGGCATAAGCCTAAATTGGACCGATCCTGACAGGGGGCAGCTCTAGAGGTAATTACCTAGCTCGAGCCGAACCTGATGTGTTGGAATAGGTGGCAGCTCTAGAGGTACTAACCTAGCTCGAGCCGATCCCAATATATATATTGATTCATAGGGTGGCAGCTCTAGGGGCATAATCCTAGCTCGAGCCGATCCCAACATAACGATATGTTATGTTTAAAACCCACTGCTCAGTCGGGGCCCAGGTATCACAGGTCACAGGCAAAGATGAATAATCATAGAAGCAAAGATACAAAGAAAGTAATGAAAGCAATATACATGATTTCCAAAGTACAGAACAGTGACTTATCCATATTGGTTAGGCATTTGAATTTGATTTCATTGACATAATTACGTATCATACAGTTTTATTTGAGCCTTACATACTCAGTACATTCTTCATACTGACGTCCCTTGTGGGACTTACCTTACTTGCTGCAGGCGCATGTACTAGTAGGCCTCCATAATAGGTTGCCAGTTGTTGCGGATCATTAGTGAGCTCCAGTTAGTTCGGGGCTTCTCTCATTCACAGTTGTACCTATGTTTTGGTGTTGTACATGTTGTATAAAGCGGGGACTTGTCCCGACTTTTAGTTCGTTTTGGTCAATGCATCTGTTAGAGGCTTTTGTAGACGTATGTGGGTGTATGAATGTAAGGTGGTATATGACATTTTTGACTTGATGGCCTCAACGGGCAAGGTTCACATATGTATATATATATGTCCCATGTTCCATGTTTTTCGTATTTCGCCTTTCATGTTCTTACGTAATGGTGGTGTTGCCTATGACATGCATATGAATGAATAGAAACAAAGATTGGTTCTCTCGGGCCATGTCGGCTACGAGTGCCATTCCGTCCCGATGGAATTCGGGGCGTGACAAAAGTGGTATCAGAGCAGGTCGTTCTAAGGGTGTCTACAAAGTCGTGTCTGAGTAGAGTCTTACTTATCGATGTGTTGTGCACCACATTTATAAGTAGGAGGCTACGGGACATTTAGGATGTTGTTTCTTTTCTTCACTTCTAGATCATGCAATAGAGACAGTGTTGTAAGTTGAATTGAATCTGATCATGGTAATTGTTTTTCTTTGGTATAGTCAAAATGCCAATCACGAGAAGAGGTAGAGATAAAGGGAAGCAGGTGGATGTGCCTGCTAGAGAAGGAATGAGCAGATTACCACCTGACCAAGCTAGTCAGGGTGGAGCATATGCTGAAATTTCATCGCGGTCTTCTTCTACTTCTTCAGCTCCAGAAGAGCCAATTGGTAGAGAAGTACCCACAGAACCACCAATGAATGCCACGAATCAGGATCTTAGAAATGCAGTACATATGTCGACACAGTTAGTGGCAGCACAAAGTCAAGGACGAGCTGGTCCGACTACAAATGAGGATGATGCGGCTAGAATGGCGAGTCGCGGAACACAGGATTTCCTAAAACTGGAACCACCTATATTCACTGGGTCAGAACCGAAAGCAGATCCACAGGACTTCGTGGATCAAATTCAGAGGGCTTTGGAAGTTATACACGTGACTGGGATTGAAACAGTCAAACTTGCTGCATATAGATTGAAAGGGGAAGCGATATTGTGGTATGAGGATTGGAAGAAATCTCGTGTTATTGGTGCAATTCCACCTAATTGGGAAGAATTTAAAGCGACTTTTCTTGACCATTACCTTCCCTATAAGATCGGGGAGGCACGTGCGGATCAGTTTCTAAATCTCCGTCAGGAAAATCTGAGCGTCAGGGAATACAGTTTGCAATTTAATTCCTTGGCTCAATATGGGCCAAATATGGTGTCTACAATGGTAGATAGAGTCCATCGATACGTGGACAGATTAGAGCCATATTTGGTAAGATATTGCACCATTGCTTCCTTGAATAAGGACATGGACATAGCGAGAATTCAGGCCTTCACCCAGAAAATGGAAGATCAAAGACAGATAAGAAGGGTACATGAATTTGACAGAGGACAGTCCAAAAGGGCTAGACCTATGGGACCGCCTATGATGTCCCAAGGAGGATCTAGGCCTCGTATGTTTCCTAGACCACCTAGACCATCATTTTATCATTCCACAGTAGTTGCTCACTCTCAGTTCTGAGGGTTTAGAGGTGGTCTATCTGGATAGAGTAGTGGAGTTCACGGATCACAGGCAGCAGGTTTTCCTCGTCAGCAGTGTCAGCACTGCGGGCGTATTCATGGAGGTACATGCCGAGTAGGGACAAATGCTTGATTTTGGTGTGGTATGACGGGACACATGATGAAAGAGTGTCCCCAGAGGAGCATGGGTGGTATAGCACAACCGGCGGGCTCGATCGTTGCGTCATCAGCATTGGTTCCTTCTTTGGGCTGAGGGGTGCAGTCTATTGGCCGTGGTAGAGGGGCCAGAGGAGCAGCCAGTACTAGTGGGGTCCAGAATTGCACTTATGCTTTAGTGGACTGAAAGAACTCAGAGGCTTCTCCTGATGTCGTCATAGGTACATTATCCATATTTTCATATAACGTATATGCACTGATTGACCCAGGTTCTACATTGTCCTATGTTACTCCATTGATTGCTGTGAAATTTGCAAAGGCACCAAAATTATTAATTAAATCAATTGAAGTGTCTACACCGGTCGGTGACTATATTATTGCAAAAAGAGTATATCGTAACTGTGTGGTAACTGTATGTGGTCATGATACGTTGGCCGATCTCATTGAATTAAACATGGTGAATTTTGATGTAATCATGGGAATAGATTGGTTTGCCTCTTGTTATGCTATGGTAGATTGCTAGGCCAAGAAGGTGCATTTTTGTTTTCCGCAAGAAAATGTTCTTGAATGACAGGGTAATGTAGGGGCACCACGAGGAAGATTTATTTCCTATCTGAAAGCTAGGAAAATGATAGCTAAGGGTTACATATGTCATTTAGTATGGGTGAAAGATACTGAAGTGGAACCACTAACTCCACAGTCGGTTCCAGTGTGAATTTCTAGATATATTTCCAGAGGATCTTCCAGGTTTACCCCTAGAACGGGAAGTAGAATTTGGCATTGATGTGATTTCAAGCACTCAGCCTATTTCTATTCCTCCATATAGAATGGCTCCAGCGAAATTGCGTGAATTGAAGGAGCAATTGAAAGATTTGCTGGACAAGGGTTTCATCAGGCCTAGTATGTCCCCGTGGGGTGCACCGGTATTATTTGTACAAAAGAAAGATGGCACATTGAGAATGTGCATTGACTATCGACAATTGAATAAGGTAACGATCAACAACAAATATCCCCTCCCTTGAATATATGATTTGTTTGATCAGTTACAGGGTGCCAAGTGTTTTTCAAAGATCGACTTGAGGTCGGGTTACCATCAAGTCAGAGTTAGAGAAGAAGATGTACCCAAGACAGCATTTCGAACACGATATGGCCATTACAAATTTTTAGTTATGTCATTTGGACTAACAAATGCACCAGCTGTATTCATGGATTTGATGAATAGGGTGTTTAAGCCATTTCTAGACATGTTTGTCACGGTATTTATAGATGACATCCTGGTTTATTCAAGATCACCAGAGGACCATGCTAATCACTTACGGCAAGTGTTGCAGATTCTCCGTGAGCGTAAGTTGTATGCCAAGCTCTCCAAGTGTGAGTTTTGGTTAAAATCAGTTGCATTCTTGGGTCACATTGTGTCAGATGAAGGGATACAGGTTGATACACAGAAGATTGAAGCAGTGAAAAATTGGCCAAGACCTACGACACCCACAGAGATTCGTAGTTTTCTTGGACTGGCAGGTTATTACAGACGATTTGTGGAAGGTTTTTCCTCCATTGCTGTACTGTTAACAAAGCTTACACATAAAGCAGTTAAATTTCAGTGGAATGATGCGTGTGAGAAAAGCTTCCAAATGTTGAAAGATAGATTAACCTCCACACCAGTTTTAGTACTTCCCGAAGGTACCGAAGGTTATGCAGTGTATTGTGATGCTTCCGGGGTTGGCCTCGAATGTGTATTGATGGAACACGGTAATGTCATAGCATATTCCTCACGATAGTTACGGCCACATGAGAAAAATTATCCCACACATGATCTTGAATTGGCAGTGGTAGTTTTTGCTTTAAAGATATGGCGTCATTATTTATATGGAGTTCATGTTGATATCTATACTGATCACAAGAGTTTGCAATGTCTCTTTAAGCAGAAGGAACTCAATTTGAAGCAACGAAGGTGGTTAGAGATCTTAAAAGACTATGATATTGATATTCTTTATCATCCAGGCAAAGCAAATGTAGTAGCTGATGTATTGACCCGCAAGGCAGTAGAAAGCACAAGTGGCCAGTTGACTGAAAAGCAAGAGCTACTCAAAGATCTACATCAACTAGCCAGCTTGGGAGTTTACCTTATTGAATCCTCAGATGAGGGAGTTATTGTACAAAATGCAGCGGAATCCTCCTTAATAGCTGAGCTAAAAGAGAAGCAGTTTGCGGATTCTAGAAGTAGTTTGCGGATTCTATGTTATTGCAGCTGAAAGAGAATGTACAACAGGGTCTAACTGCAGTTTTTGATCTTACACAAGAAGGGGTCCTTCAATGTCAAGGAAGATTATGTGTGCCGGATATAGATGAGTTGAGGAAACGAATTATGACAGAGGCGCATCATTCGCGCTATTCTATTCATCCAGGTGCCACTAAAATGTACCATGATTTAAAAGAAGTGTATTGGTGGGGAAATATGAAGAAGAACATTGCAGAATTTGTCGCTCAATGCCCGAATTGTCAACAAGTGAAAGTAGAGCATCAGAAACCAGGAGGTTATATGCAATGTATCAATCTTCCAGTCTGGAAATGGGATATGATTAATATGGACTTTATTACAGGTTTACCTCGTACATTGCAAAAATTTGATTCTATATGGGTTATAGTGGACATGCTTACCAAATCAGCGCATTTTCTACCAGTCAAGACCACCTATACAACTGAGGATTATGCAAGATTATATGTTAAGGAAATAGTGCGGTTACATGGGATTTCGATCTCCATTATATCAGACAGAGGAGCATAGTTCACATCGCACTTTTGGAGATCTTTTCAGCAGAGTTTGGGCACACAGGTGAATTTGAGTATGACTTTCCATCCTCAGACTGATGGACAAGCAGAACATACTATTCAGACACTTGAAGATATGCTACAAGCTTGCACGTTAGATTTTCAAGGCAGTTGGGATGACCAGTTGCCTCTTATTGAATTTGCTTACAACAATAGCTATCATTCAAGTATTAAAATGTCACCTTATGAAGCTTTCTACGGAAGGAAATGTACATCACCAATTGGATGGTTTGAAGCGGGTGAAACTGCTTTACTTGGTCCAGATATTGTTCATCAGGCTATGGAGAAAGTTAAAGTGATTTAACAATGATTACAAACGGCCCAGAGTCGACACAAGTCCTATGCCGATGTTAGGAGAAGAGGGCTTGAATTCTCCATAGGTGATTTGGTATTTTTAAAGGTGTCACCGATAAAAGGGGTAATGCAGTTCGGAAAGAAAGGAAAATTGAGTCCACGTTACATAGGCCCATATGAAATTATTAGAAGATTTGGGCAAGTTGCGTATGAGTTGGCACTACCCCAGGAACTTTCCTCAGTCCATCCGGTATTTCATGTTTCGATGCTTCGAAAATGCATCGGAGATCCATCTCGTATTGTTCCCGTTGAAGATATTCAAGTTACAGAGGATCTTACTTATGAAGAGATACCCATTTCTATCCTAGATCGACAAGTAAAGAGATTGAGGAATAAAGACATAGCTTCCATGAAAGTCCTTTGGGGAAATCAACAAGTAGAGGAGATCATATGGGAAGTTGAAGAAACGATGAAATCCAAGTATCCCTATCTATTTCAAATGGATGAAACAGGTCAAAGTACGGGAAGAGAGTCATAACAAGTAAGTATTTATGAGCATTAAGTGTTTATGTATATGTATGCTAGTATAGAGATACATTTGTCGTAATTGAAGCGATATTGTTAACATTCGAGGATGAATGTTTCTAAGGGGGGAAGAATGTAACACACCGTACCTTCCTAACCCTACTTGACGACGTTGAACAATGTTTACTTAGGTGTCGAGAGCCACAAGTATGTTTTTGGTAAGGTTATTGATGAGATGATTGAATTTAGCCCTCGTACATGTGATTAAACCTTCGTAGGAGGTGTTTTGTGACTTTGTGGAAAATTTGTGGTGTTAAAAACGAGGTTTGGAGGACCTCCAAATAAAGGATATTAAGGGTAGGAAGTAATTTAAAGAATAGAACTTGAAGTATCTAACAAACCCGCGAAGAAAAGTCGAAAAACAAAATTTTCAAAAAAACTAAGGGTGGGGCCCGCCAGAGGGCTAAAATTTTTAGCCCACAGGCAGCAAGCTGGCACGCCCTTGTTTTTCCCACTTTTCAAAAGTTGGAAATTTTCTAAGTCCCAAGGGTGCCCAGGGGCGTACCGGGCCGATTTTTGCCACATTTCTTCTACAACCACGAGTATATACATGGAATAAATGAAGTATTATATTGGTATGGTAAAATTACTCGTGAACGAAATTGGCATCAAAATGACGGTTTTACCCTTGTGGTCAAAATGAGCCATACGTGACTAGAATCACTTGTTTTTGGGATTGAGGCTACGGATATGAATAGCGTAAGTGGGAATATTGTTTTAATGCATATGAAATGATTTAAATATGATAAATTATTGATTTTATTGGGTTAAGTGAATTGGACTCAATAAAAGGCCCAAAATGAGAAGAAGACATGGGCAAAATGACCCATTCTTGCCTTGACCTTCTAGAACATGACATTAAATGCCATAGAGTGACTAAGGATGGAACTAAAGTCTTATATAAAGGACCGAAAATCTGATTTTTAATCACTTGAGACTCTCATGCTTTCTAGACATTTCTCAACCATTTTTCTCTCAAAACCCTAAGAACTCAAAGCCAACTTTTAGAGCAAGATCATCATTTTTCAAGCTTAGATAAGTGATTATTGTTATGGATTAATATATTATATGCATGGGAGAGTATGTAAACCATGTTGGTTATGCTTGGAAGTGTTGAACATGGTGCTTTGTGTTTTTGGTAAATGATGTGATATCCATGGAATTGTAACTTGAAATATGACTTGTGATTTTGATAAAAGAGCATGGTATGGATGAAATATTAACATGTATGGTGTGACTATGTTATTAAACCATTTATTGTCATGTAAGTGTAAATTATGGGATTTTGGCCGATATGTGCTATGAGGTGTATTAAGGTGATTTGATGGATTATTTGTGATGTGGTGTGGATGAGAAAGTGTAAAGGAGAAGTTTTGTGGTGAAATATTATTGATTATCATGTATTGGTCAATGTATGGAATATTGGGGGATTATTGGTATGATAATTTCATCAATGGTTTTTTCAAGGGGGAAATGGCATGTTTAAAGACAAACATGAAATTCATTATCGTTATATGCATTTGTAAGGTAGTTGGTGGTTAATGTAAACTCCATTATGCATTTGTGTTGTAGAGTGACACATAAAGAAGGAGCGGTACTATTGTATGCATATCTAAGATTGTATATCCATATTGAGAATACAAGGTATGTAAGGTTACTTTGTCCGTATCTTTCTGCGGTAAATAGTACTCACATTGACATTATGCTTGTCCCATCTCGAAATGTGCCAAGGTATCCTATATCCGGTTATCAATGGCCATTCTCATATGTTTCCTACACATTGATCAATTGTGAAACTCATGCCTTATATTCATGAATAATGTTCCAAAAGCCTAATAAGGTTATGTTCCAAAGTTCAAATAGTGTTTATATTCATGTATCTCATTCATTGATTACTGTCTAATAGTTCCAATGGTGTTATGTTTCCAATAAGGCTATGCTTCCCACAATGTTTATTCATATGTCTCTCACTCATTGGTTAATGATCCAAAGCTTCAAGTAAAGTTATGACTATCATTGTATCAATCTCAAAGTAAAGATTAAAGTAATACATATGTGGTTAATGATCAAGTATGGGTGGTAGCTTTGGGGGCGAAATGCCTAGCTCAAGACGAACCCGATATTGTTGGATCAGGGGGCAGTCCTAGAGGCATAAGCCTATCTCGGACCGATCCTGACAGGGGGCATCTCTATAGGTAATAACCTAGCTCGAGCCGAACCCGATGTGTTGGTATGGGTGGCAGCTCTAGAGGTACTAACCTAGCTCGAGCCGATCCCAATATATATATTGATTCATTGGGTGGCAGCTCTAGGGGCATAATCCTAGCTCGAGCCGATCCCAACATAACGATATGTTATGTTTAAAACCCACTGCTCAGTCGGGGCTCGGGTATCACAGGTCATAGGCAAAGATGAATAATCATAGAAGCAAAGATACAAAGAAAGTAATGAAAGCAATATACATGGTTTCCAAAGTATAGAACAGTGACTTATCCATATTGGTTATGCATTTGAATTTGATTTCATTGACATACTTACATATCATACAATTTCATTTGAGCCTTACATACTCAGTACATTCTTCCTACTGACGTCCCTTGTGGGACTTACCTTACTTGCTGCAGGTGCAGGTACTAGTAGGCCTCCAAAGTAGGTTGCCAGTTGTTGCGGATCATTAGTGAGCTCCAGTTAGTTCGGGGCTTCTCCGAGTCACAGTTGTATCTATGTTTTGGTGTTGTACATGTTGTATAAAGCGGGTACTTGTCCCGAATTTTAGTTCATTTTGATCAATGCATCTGTTAGAGGCTTTTGTAGACGTATGTGGGTATATGAATGTAAGGTGGTATATGACGTTTTTGACTTGATGGCCTCAACAGCCAAGGTTCACATATGTATATATATATGTCCCATGTTCCATGTTATCCGTGTTTCGCCTTTCATGTTCTTACGTAATGGTGGTGTTGCCTATGACATGCATATGAATGAATAGAAGCAAAGCTTGGTTCTCTCGGGCCATGTCGGCTACGGGTGCCATTCCGTCCGGATGGGATTCGGGGCGTGACACTAAACTATGGCGGTAGAACCATATTTAACCCAACTCTCACTTAACCAAGTGTTACATTCACATTCACCTTATACTAACTTCATCATTAACAAGTTCTAAAGCTCCATTATTAATTAAATAAATAAAAATGTCAAACCAACAAAATTATTAAGTCACTAATAGAGTGCAGAAATACTCTATTTATTACATCCCCAGGACCTGAAGTCACCATACAAGAACATCTAAGAGTACTCAAGTCTATAACTAAAAGAGTATCCAAAATACGGAAATAAACAAAGGAGTTATTTAGTCTCGAACAAGGACATGAACATAAAGCTGAAGATCCAAAGGCCGCCCGATCATGGTGCTCACCCTTAAATCAAAATCTAGAACTGCTAGCTAGAGCCGAGATCTTATCTCAAATACTGGAACACACTCTGCACTTAACAAAAACAAGAGCACAGGTAGCATCAGTACATCAATAAGTACTGGTAGGCATCATAGGCCGACTCAACTCAACACCATACAAATAGGCAAACCAAATAAATGCAACAACGATCATCACCGAACTCATAATCAAAGACAAAAACACATTTATAACACTTCACTTTAGAGGGAATACAAACTCATATTTATGTATGTTTACACTTAGCCAATTTCAGCAACAAGTTGCATCACCACATATAATTATAACCGAACATTCAATGCACATGAATAAATGTATGAATGCAAGATACGCATATCATCTCTTTCTCTTCTCAATATCATCAACATCATCAACAACATCACGAACATCATAATTTCAATATCATCATTACCATCATAATCATCTCATCGTCATCAATATCATTAACAACATCATGATTTTAATATCATCATCATCAATATGTATGAATATGGAAATACAGTCAATAATCACAAGTAGTGCTCGAAAGTAATCACAAATACTTAATTCACATATAAACACAGAGTCGAGCAAGTTCAGTTGCTACAATAAACTGTAACCTACCTCAATACCTTGCTCAAATTCACTTCTAGGCCACAAACTTGCCTTTATTTTTTCTTTCACCTTATTCTTGATCTATAACAACAAGGTTACACATCCAATTCAATCATTTCATCCCTTTTTAACCACCAGAGATCAATAATCAGTAATTTTAACCATAAAATTACCCTAGTTCATTATCTTAGGATTTTCTATCCCTTGAACCTCATGAACCCTATTTTATTTAGCATGAACAACTACAATTCTACTCCAATTATTATTTTCTAACACCCTAGAACCATTATCTATTAGTTTCATACTCTTTCCCACCAATTTGCGTTAAGTTCATGAATTAGGGCTTAACCCTAATTTCCACCATGAACAAGTTTTCTAATTATTTTTAATGATTCTAAGAATTACTTCAAGTTTAGAATATAAGGAACTTAGCTCCAAAGATGAAAACTCTTAAAAATTTATAGAAAATCGCCTTTCCCATAACTTTGGTTCATTTTTCAGAATGTGGGAAATGAAAACGTGTTTCTGGTTTAAAAACTGTAAAAATACTGCATTTTACCACTACAATGGTTAAGTTACCACTGTAGCGGTAAAGTTATCACTGCAACAGTTCGCGACAATAGCAGGCTATCGCTGCAGTGGTACCTTTTTCTGCTCCAGTGGTTCGTTTTTTCACTACAGTGGTCCTGATGTAGAATCTCAGGGCCTCTACGCAATTGTGTCCATTTTAAAACCCATTCCTCAAAATACAACATTATGAACCAACCCTTTCATGATAAACTCTATAACCAAAGTTCTATAACTCCATTTTACGTGCCAAAAGTTGCTACGACTTTCTAAACTCCTCATCTATTTAAAAATCAAGTCAAACATCCCCACCAATGTTCACATTAATACCAAATTTCCTTAAGCTAGTACACCCTAAAAAATTATCTAACACTAGGCTATCCCTGAAATACTTAAAAATTATATAAGGAAAGATTAGGTGAGAGTTTTATCCATTATTTCAGCATAACGATGCTCTAGGTCATTACATTAGATACCAATTTACCACTCATTCATCCCGAATGACAACTAGCCTGAAATGATATAGATAAGTAGGGAAGAACAAATACCTGAGTTAATGAAAAAAATGGATATCGTTTGCGCATGTCTGCCCCTGTCTCTCAAGTTGCCTCTTCAATAGTACGGTTCCTCATTGAACCTTCACATAAGTAATGACTCTAGTTCTCAACTTTCTCATGTCTCTATTCAGTATAGCAATTGGTTTCTCTTTGAAAGGTAACGCTTTATCAAACAACTCAGAATCCCAACAAATAATGTAATAACTATCTCTGTGATACTTATTTAGCAAAGACACATGGAATACTAGGTTAACCCTATACATGCTAGGAGGCAAGGTCAGTGTGACACCCCATACATTTCCGAATTTATTTGACTACCTTAATATTTATAGAATAATTTAAACTTGAGATAGTTGGTGTATTACCCACTAAATTTATTGGGATGAAGTAATATTATGTTTATGGACTTAATTGAGGCCCAAAATTAAGTAAATAAGACATGGGACCAAAAGGCGATGATCCATTTAAAAATGGACCAAGTGTACACATCATCCACTTGGACTTTTTGACCAAATAATTGGCTAAGGATGACCAAAGGAGAGGCGGTTTAGAGGGACTATTTAAGGCTGAAATTCAGCTCATTTTTCTACACAACACACTTGTAAAAATTATATTTTCAATCAAATATTTTCTCCTCTTTCAAACCCTAGCCGCCCTAATTTTCTCTAAGATTTTTTGGACAAATCTTCCACTTGCAAGCCTTGGTAAGTGTTTAACCTTATAGATTAATATATTATATACATAATAGGGTGTTTATATCATGTTGATTATATTTAAAAAGTATTGAGCAGTCCACTTATTGTGAAACAGTCCACTTTTGCTTAATCGCAAAAGGATTTGCCCTCTATGTGGTTTATACTTGAAATGGGACTTAAGGTATTCAAAGAATTGGATTATATGGATGAAATTTCAGTATGTTTAAGTGTTTTTCTGTTCCTAATTCGTTACTCCTTGTGTATGACTTGTGGAAATGTTTATACGTAATTGTGCATGGAACGTTTGGCGTAGTGAAAGGAGAATACTTTCTTGTTATGTTAAAGTTAATTCTGAAACTGTGTGGACTATTTTTTGTATATTTTTGTGGAAGGTATTTATGTGACTAGATGTAATAAAAATGTGGATTTGCATTAAGGTAAAAATGTGAAGTATACACTTGGTGGGAAATCTTGTCGGTTTGTGACGTGTATGTTGATGTGTGGACTATTTCGGTATTGTTGGTGTTGTGGGGAAGTAAATTGTATTGTAGGAGGTTGGAATTAAGTTATATGGTAGTATAAAGGAATGTGGAATGATATACCATGTGTTTGGGATGTTGGATAGTTTTTACTTCCCGTTAAGTAGCTAATTATCGCCTTGTGAACTTGTAATGTAATTGTCTTTTAATGTGCGCTCCATTACGTATTTATATTGTAGAGTAATTATTTAAGGAAGAGCTGAATTGTTGTAGTCACATGTTGTAAAGATAAGGTATGTAAGGTTACTCTTTTCCATATCCTTTGGCCGCACCTATTGTTCACATCGTTACCAAACTTGTTTCCACTCTGAAATGTTTTAAAGTATCTCATTTTAGGTTTGTTAGCAATTGTTATTCATGTGTATCTTATTTTTTGACTATTATTCCAAAGCTCCAATAATTTTATGACCACCGATGTAACAATCTCACAAAATTAAAGAAGTGAAGTAATGCATATTTGGTTGAATACGGGTGGTAGCTCTGGGGCCGAAAGCCTAGCTCGAGTCGATCCTGATTGATTATTTGATGCAGGGGGTAGCTATGGGGGTGAAAACCTAGCTCGAGCTAAACCTGATTTATTGATTTATGGGTGGTAACTCTGGGGGCATAAGCCTAGCTCGAGCCGATCCTAATGTTATTTACCACTGATCAGTTGGTCCTGGGCATTGTATAATGTATATTGATAAGAAGGTAAAAGGAAAGAAATGAATGTAATATACATGGTTCCACATATACAGTACGGTGGTATATCAATTTTATCTATTCACTTGTATTTGATTCCATTTGAGTTCCTATATTTCATACAATTACTTATAGCATTACATACTTAGTAAATTCTTTCGTACTAACGTCCCTTGGGGGACCTGCCTTACTTGCTGCAGGCACAGGAGCTAGTAGACCTTCATAGTAGGGTACGGGTCATCTGCAGGCTATTGGTGAGCTCCAGGTTGATTCCGGGCTTTTCGAGTCATATATATATATATTTGGTACTGTGTAGTAGTTGTATAAGGCGGGAACTTGTCCCGAACTTAGTCATGGTTAGATATCTTTTAGAGGCTTTGTAGACATTGTAAAGTCAAACATAGAAGTGTCTTACCTTTTATACGTTGTGGCCCCAATGACCAAGTATCGTATCTGTTTTGAAAGTCTTTACATGACTTCCGTCATCACTACATTATATCCGCATGTGGCAGAATTTTTGTTCACTCAATGACATGCATATGAATGTACACGATCATAGGTTGGTTCTCTCAGGACTTTACGGCTACGGGTGCCTGTCCGCCCCAATGGAATTTGAGGCATGACAAAAGTGGTATCAGAGAGGGTCGTCCTAGGGTGTATACAAAGCCGTGTCTGAGTAGAGTCTTGCTTATGGATGTGTTGTGCTACACATTTATAAGTAGAAGGCTATGGGACATTTAGGAGTTGTCTCTTTTCTTCATTTCCTAGATCGTGCAATAGATCCAAAGTTGTAGGTGGAGTCATATTTAACCACTAAATTTGTTTTATGTTTTTGTTTCCTCAGTATAGCAAAATGCCGTTTACAAGGAGAAACAAGGGTAAAAGTAAGAAGGTAGACATGTTTACCGGAGAAGGGATGTAAATCACCACCTGAACGAGTTAATCAAGGTGAAGCTAAAAATGAGTTACACCGCAGGCTTCTTCTACTCTTCCACCTCCCGGAGAGCCAAAAAGGAGAAGAGTACCCCCAGAACCACCTGTTAATGCTACTGAGAAGGATTTAAAAAATGTGGTGCAAATATTGACTCGTATAGTTGCTTCATAAAATCAAGGACAAGCTGGTCCAACTACAAGTAATGACGGTGCGAATAGGGCAGCTAGTCGGCAGACAAAGGATTTTCTTAAATTAGACCCTCCCACATTCACCGGGTCAGATCTTAATGAATACCCACAAGACTTCATGGACCAAATTCAAAGGGATTTAGATGTTATGCATGTATCTGGTACAGAAAAAGTTGAGTTTGCAGCATATAGATTAAAAGGAAAGGCTATATTATTGTACGAAGATTGGAAACGATCTAGGGGTATCGGTGCACTTCCAGCTAGTTGGGAAGAATTCAAAGTGACATTCCTTGATAATTAACTTCCATATGAGATCCGAGAGGCTCGTTCAGACCAGTTCTTAAATCTTCATCAAGGTATTATGAGCGTCAGAGAGTACAGTCTTCGGTTTAACTCTTTGGCCATGTACGCTCCTAATGTAGTAGCTACTATGGATGATAGAGTTCATCGGTATGTGAATAGATTGGATCCAACTTTGGTTAGGGGTTGTACTATTGCTGCTTTGAATAGAGACATGGATATATCCAGGATACAAGCTTTTTCACAGAAGATGGAGGATTAGAGGCAAAGGAGAAGGACGCAAGAATTTGAAAGAGGACCGTCAAAGAGGGCTAAACCTATGGGACAGTTCATGGCGTCCCAAGGAGAATTTAGGCCTCAGGTTTTTAATAGACCGCCTAGACCATCATTTTCTTATTCTACAGCAGGTACTCCATCCTAATTTTGAGGGTTTAGAGGCAGTCAAGTTGGGCAAAGTAGTGGGATTCAAGGTTCACAGACAACAGGGTATAAAGAACAAGGAAGAATGATCCAATCGAGGTTTTCTTGTCAATCATGTCAGCACTGCAGAAAGCTTCATTTAGGTGCATGCCGGCTTGGGACAGATGCTTGTTTTTGGTATGGTATGTCGGGGCACATAATGAGAGAGTGCCCACTGAGGGGCATGGGTAGTATGGCGCGACCTATTGGATCAGCCGTTGCATTATCCTTGTCGGGTGTACAGCCTACCGGGCGTGGTAGAGGTGTTAGAGGAGCAGTTAATTCTAGTGGAGTCCAGAACCGTACCTATGCTTTAGCGGATCGACAAAATTTGGAGGCTTCTCCTGATGTGGTTATAGGTACATTATCCGTATTTTCACATAATGTATATGCATTGATTGATCCGGGCTCTACCCTATCATATGTCACTCCATTGATTGCTAAAAAATTTGAAAGAACACCAGAATTACTAGTCAAGCCATTTGAAGTATCTTCACTAGTTGGTGAATCTATTGTAGCTAAAAGAGTCTATCGTAATTGCATATTGACTGTTTGTGATCATGATACATTGGCTGATCTTGTTAAGCTAGGGATGGTAGATTTTGATGTTATAATGGGTATGGATTGGTTGACTTTTTGTTATGCCACGGTAGATTGCCAGCTTAGAGGGTACATTTCCATTTTCCATAAAAGACCGTCCTTGAATGGAGGGGTAATGTTGGAGCACCGATAGGTAAATTTATTTGTTATCTTAAGGCAAATAAAATGATATCCAAGGAGTACATATGCCATCTAGTAAGAGTGCAAGATATCGATGTGAAGCCACTAACTCTTCAATCAGTTCCGGTGGTGAATGAATTCCTTAATGTATTTCCTGAAGATCTTCTAGGTTTGCCTCCAGAAAGGAAGTAGAGTTTGGTATTGATGTGATTCCAGTTACTCAGCCTATCTCTATTCCTCCGTATAGAATGGCTCCGATAGAGTTATGGGAAATGAAGGAGCAATTAAAAGACTTGCTGGACAAGGGATTCATAAGGCCTAATATGTCCCCTTGGGGTGCACCAATGTTATTTGTATTAAAGAAAGATGACACGTTGAGAATGTGTATTGATTATCGACAACTGAATAAGGTAACAGTAAGGAACAAATATCCCCTCCCCAGAATTGACGATTTGTTTGATCAATTATAGGGTGCCAAATGCTTCTCAAAGATTGACTTGAGATCAGGTTATCATCAAGTATGGGTTAGAGAAAAAGATATACCCAAGACAGCTTTCCAAACATGGTATGGTCATTATGAGTTCTTAGTTATGTCATTTGGGCTAACAAATGCACCAACAATTTTTATGGATTTGATGAATAGGGTGTTCAAGCCATTCTTAGATGTGTTCATGACAGTGTTTATATTTGATATTTTGATTTATTCAAGATCAAAAGAAGACCATGCTAATCACTTACGACAGGTGTTACAGATTCTTTGTGATCGTAAGTTATATGCAAAATTCTCTAACTGTGAATTTTGGTTAAAATCTGTAGCATTCTTGGGTCATATTGTATCTAATAAAGGAATAAGGGTTGACACTCAAAAGATAGAAGTGGTGAAGAATTGGCCAAAACCTACAACGCCTACAGAGATTCACAGTTTTCTCAGGTTGGCAGGTTATTATAGAAGATTTATTGAATGGTTTTCTTCCATTTCGGTACCTTTAACAAAGCTAACACACAAGGCAACCAAGTTTCAGTGGAATGATGCATGTGAGAAGAGTTTCCAAGATCTAAAGGATAAGTTGAGTTCTGCACCTGGATTGGTACTTCCAGAAGGCACAGAAGGGTATGCAATATATTGTGATGCTTCAGAAGTCAACTTAGGATGTGTATTGATGCAGCACGATAATGTAATAGCTTATGCCTCAAGACAGTTGCGACCACATGAGAGAAATGATCCAACACATGATCTTGAGCTAGCAGCTGTAATATTTGCTTTAAAGCTATGGCGCCACTACTTGTATGGGGTTCACGTTGACATATATACCGATCATAAGAGTTTGCAGTATATTTTCAAGGCATTAAGCCGCAAATCAATAGGAAGCACTGATGGTCAACTCACGAAAAAATAAGGTCTAGTCAAGGATTTACATCAACTAGCCAGCTTGGGGGTTCGTCTTCTTGACAATCCAAATGAAGAAATTATGGTGCAAAGTACGGCAGAATCTTCATTAGTAGCTAAAGTAAAGGAAAAACAGTATGCGAATCCTATTTTATTGTAGCTGAAGGGAAATGTACAACAAGGTTTGACAAAGGCATTTGATCTTGCGCAGGAGGGAGTGCTTCAGTGCCAAAGTAGATTGTGTGTGCCTGATGTAGATGAGCTAAGGTGACGAATTATGATAGAGGCGCATCATTCACGGTATTCTATTCATCCGGGAGCCACCAAAATATATCATGATTTGAAAGAAATGTATTGGTGGGGTAACATGAAGAAGAACATTGCAGGATTTGTAGCTTATTGTCCGAATTGTCAACAAGTAAAAGTAGAGCATCAGAAGCCTATAGGTTATATGCAATGTATAGATTTTCCAATCTATAAATGGGACATGATCAACATGGATTTCATCATAGGTTTGCCTCATACACTCCAGAAATTTGATTCCATATGAGTAATAGTTGACAGGCTTACCAAATCGGCACACTTTTTACCCGTCAAGACCACCTACAGAACTGAAGATTAGTTGAGGTTGTATATTAAAGAGATAGTTAGACTACACGGAATTCCAATCTTCATTATATTAGACAGGGGAGCTCAATTTACTGCACACTTTTGCTAGTCTTTTCAAAAGAGTTTGGAACCAAAATAAATTTATGTACGGCTTTTCATCCTCAAACAGACGGACAAGCAGAACGTACTATACAAACACTTGAAGGTATGCTAAGAGATTGCGTGTTGGACTTTAATGGTAGATGGGATGATCATTTATCTCTTATTGAATTCGCCTACAATAATAACTATCATTCAAGTATCAAGATGGCGCCTTATGAAGCCTTATACGGGAGAAAATGTAGGTCACCGATTGGGTGGTTTGAAGTAGGTGAGACTATTTTATTTAGACCAGATCTTGTTCATCAAGCTATGGAGAAGGTTAAGGTGATACAACAACGACTAAAAATGGTCCAAAGTCAGCACAAGTCATATGTCGATGTTAGAAGAAAGGGGCTAGAATTTGCCATAGGTGATTGGGTATTCTTGAAAGTGTCACCAATGAAAGGGGTAATGAGATTTGGGAAGAAGGGAAAGCTGAGTCCACGTTAGAAAGGGCCGTATTAGATTGTCCGAAGATTTGGTCAAGTTGTGTATGAATTAGAACTACCCCAAGAACTCTCCACAGTTCATCTAGTGTTTCATGTTTCAATGATTCGGAAGTGCATAGGAGATCTATCTCATATTACTCCCACTGAAGATGTACAAGTTACAGAAGATCTCACCTATGAAAAAGTACCTATTGCTATTCTAGATCAACAAGTTAAGAGAGGTTAAGAAATAAAGAAGTAGCATCCGTAAAAGTGATTTAGAGGAACCAGCAGGTAGATGAAATCACATGGGAAGCTGAGGAAATAATGAAATCTAAGTACCCGCATTTATTTCAAACTGAAGAGAAAGTTCAAGATGCTGAATTGGAGCAATAACAAGTAAGTATATATAAGTATTATGTATATGTGATAATATGAAGAATGAACTTAGACTTGAAATTATTTAGATTGGATAATGTTAATAACATTCGAGGACGAATGTTCCTAAGGGGGGAAGGATGTAACACCCCGTACATTTTCGAACTTATTTGACTACCTTAATATTGATGGAATTATTTAAACTTGAGACAGTTGGTGTATTACCCACTAAATTTATTGGGCTAAAGTAATATTATGTTATGGACTTAATTGAGGCCCAAAATTAAGTAATAAGACATGGGCCCAAAAGGCGATGATCCATTTAAAAATGGACCAAGTGTACACATCATCTACTTGGACTTTTTGACCAAATAATTGGTTAAGGATGACCAAAGGAGAGGAGGTTTGGAGGGACTATTTAAGTCTGAAATTCAGCTCATTTTTCTACACAACACGCTTGTAAAAGTCAGATTTTCAATCAAATATTTTCTCCTCTTTCAAACCCTATCCGCCCTAATTTTCTCTAAGGATTTTTGGACAAATCTTCCACTTGCAAGCCTTGGTAAGTGTTTACCCTTATATATTAATATATTATATGCATAATATGGTGTGTATATAATGTTGGTTATGTTTTAAAGTGTTGAGCAGTCCCCTTATTGTGAAACAGTCCACTTTTGCTTAATCGCTAAAGGATTTGCCCTCTATGTGGTTTAAACTTGAAAGGGGACTTAAGGTCTTGAAGGAATTGAATTAGATGGATGAAATTTTAGTATGTTTAAGTGTGGTGCTGTACCTAATTCTTTACTCCTTGTGTATGACTTGTGGAAATATTTATACATAATTGTGCTTGGAACGTTTGGCGTAGTGAAAGGAAAATACTTTCTTGTTATGTTAAAGTGAATTCTGAAACTGTGTAGAATATTTTTGGAATATTGTTGTGGAAGATATTTATGTGACTTTATGGAATAAAAATGTGGAGTTGCTTTGAGGTAAAAATGTGAAGTATGCACTTGGTGGGAAATCTTGTCGGTTTGTGATGTCTATGTTGATGTGTGGACTGTTTTGGTATTGTTGGTGTTGTGGGGCAGTAAATTGTATTGTAAGAGGGTGGAATGAAGTTATATGGTAGTGTAAAGGAATGTGGAATGATATACCATGTGTTTGGGATGTTGGATAGTTTTTACTTCCCGTTAAGTAGCTAATTATCGCCTTGTGAACTTGTAATGTAATTGTCTTTTAATGTGCACTCCATTATGTATTTATATTGTAGAGTAATGCTTTAAGGAAGAGTTGAATTATTGTAGTCTGTCCGCACCTATTTTCACATCGTTTACTTGTTTCCACTCTGAAATATTTTAAAGTATCTCATTTCAGGTTTGTTAGCAATTGTTATTCACGTGTCTCCTATTTGTTGACTATTGTTCCAAAGCTCCAATAATGTTATGACCACCGATGTAACAATCTCACAAAAATTAAAGAAGTGAAGTAATGCATATTTGGTTAAGTACGGGTGGTAGCTCTGGGGGCGAAAGCCTAGCTCGAGCCTATCCAGATTGATTATTGGATGCAAGGGGTAGCTCTGGGGGTGAAACCCTAGCTCGAGCCGAACCTGATTTATTGATTTATGGGTGGTAGCTCTGGGGGAATAAGCCAAGCTCGAGCCGATCCCAATGTTATTTACCACTGATCAGTTGGTCCCGGTCATTGTATAATGTATATTGATAAGAAGGAAAAAGGAAAGAAATGAATGTAATGTACATGGTTCCACATATATAGTACGGTGGTATATTAGTATTATCTATTCACTTGTATTTGATTCCATTTGAGTTCCTATATTTCATACAGTTACTTATAGCCTTACATACTTAGTACATTCTTTCGTACTGACGTCCCTTGGGGGACCTGCCTTACTTGCTGCAGGCACAGGAGCTAGTAGACCTTCACAGTAAGGTACGGGTCATCTGCAGACTATTGGTGAGATCCAGGTTGATTCGGGGCTTTTTGAGTTATATATATATATATATATATATATATTTTGGGTATTGTGTAGTAGTTGTATAAGGCGGGGACTTGTCCCGACCTTAGTCATGGTTATATATATTTTAGAGGCTTTGTAGACATTGTAAAGTCAAACATAGAAGTATTTTACCTTTTAGAAGTTGTGTCCCCAATGGCCAAGTCTCGTATCTATTTTGAACGTCTTTACATGACTTCCGTCATTGATATATTATATCCGCATGTGGTAAAATTTTTGTTCACTTAATGACATGCATATGAATGTACACGATCATAGGTTGGTTCTCTCGGGCCTTTACGGCTACAGGTGCCTGTCCGCCCCAATGAGATTTGAGGCGTGACAGTCAGCTTGTATGCTACTGACCCCACTGCCTTCAAAACCTCAAAGGGTCCAATGTATCTTAGACTCAACTTGCCCTTCTTGCCAAAATGTATCACACCCTTCATGGGTGATACTTTCAAGAGTACCTTCTCCCCATTTTGAAACTTCACATCTCTCACCTTATTGTCCACATACTCTTTCTGTCGACTCTGAGATACTATGAACTTTTCTGGTATGAACCTTACCTTCTCCATTAAATCCTTGAGCATGTCAGTGCTACAAGGCCTCACTTCAAGCACATCAAACCATTCAATTGGAGACCTACATCTACTACCATATAAGCTCTCAAAAGGAGCCATGTCAATACAAGAGTGGTAGCTATTGTTGTAGGTAAATTCACACAAAGGTAGATATTGGTCCCACTAACCCCCAGAGTCCATAACACAAGCCTGAAGTAAGTCCTCAAGCACTTGAATAGTTCGCTCTGACTGACTGTTGGTCTATGGATGGAAAGTTGTACTTAGGTCCAATCTAAAACCCAACTCTGACTGGAATATATCCCAAAAATTGGAGGTGAATAGGGTACCTCGATCTGACACAATTGAAATATGTACCCCATGTAATCTTGCAATATCCTTCACATAAATTTTGGCCAGCTTAGCCACATTATAATCCACCCTTACTGGAATGAAGAGAGTCGGCTTAGTCAATCGATCAACAATGACCCATATAGAGTCACACTTTCTCAAGGTTTTAGGAAGACCAACCATGAAGTACATGATTATTCTTTCCCTCTTTCATTCTAGAATGGACATCCTTTGAAATTTACCATAGGGTTTTCGATGCTCATACTTGACTTACTGGCAATTTTGACACTTGGTCACAAAATCTATAATTTCATGCTTCATTCTTTGCCACCAATAATGTTGCCTCAGGTCCCTATACATCTTGGTGGTACCCGGATGTATAGAGTACTTAGAGTTGTGAGAATCTACAAGAATAGTCGAAATTAGATTGCCCACCCGAGTACACATAGGTGCCCTCGAATCCTCAGCACTCCTTATCATCAAGGAAGGCCTCCCTGGCTTCACCCGGCAATACTTTTTCTCTAAGGTTGCTTAGCTTCTTGTCTTTAAACTGTATACTTTTGATTTGATTGAAGAATGTGGACCTAACTTCCACATGTGCTAATACTCCCCCTTCACTAGTCTCCTGCAATCTCAAAAAATTGTTAGCCAAAGACTGTACCTCTCTTCTCAATGGGTGCCTTGACACCTCGAGTCATTCTAAGCTTCCCATACTCACTGGTTTCTAGCTCAACACTTCTGCCACCACATTGGGCTTACCAAATGATATAGAATTAAGATATCATAGTCCTTGATCAACTCTATCCACCTTCTCTATCTCAGGTTTAGGACTCTTTGGGTGAACACATGCTGTAAGCTGCGGTGGTTGGTGAACACTTCACCCCATAAAGATAATGTCTCTGAATATTCAAACAAAAAACCACCACCGCCAATTACAAGTCATTTGTGGGGTAGTTTTTCTCATAAGGTTTTAGTTGACTCAAAGCATAAGCAATTCCGTTTTGATCCTGCATCAAAATAACACCTAAACCCAACCGTGAGGCATCACAAAGCACAATGAAATCCTTACACTCAACAGGCAAGGTGATGATTGGGGCCAAAGTTAACAAAGTATTGAGCTTTTGGAAACTCTATTCACACTTGTCATACCACACAAATGGTACGTACTTCTTTTTGAGTAAGATGGGTCATATGCGAGGTAATGGTAGTACGCAACCCCAGTACTGTATGTAAGTGAGATTTATGCTCTTCTCACTCTTGGAGTAAACTAGTTTGTTATCAATAAAAACGACAATGAATGAATCCAAGAATGACTTAAATACCCCATTCATCAGACTCATAAAAGCAATTGGGGAATTGGTCAAGCCAAAAGACATGACTGAAACTCATAATGCCCATAACCAGTTCGAAAAATAGTTTTTAGGATGTCCTCTGCCCTAATCTTGAGCTGATGATAACCTGACCTCAAATTGATTTTGGAGAATACGGCAGCTCCCTGCAACTGGACGAATAGGTCATCTATCCCAGGCAAAGGATATTTGTTGCCAATGGTTACCTTATTTAAATAACGGTAGTCTATGCGCATCCTCATACTACCATCCTTCTTTTTCACAAACAAAATATAAGCACCCTAAGAAGAAACAGTTGGGTGAATAAAACCCTTTTCTAATAATTCTTATAACTGAGATTTTAACTCAGTGAATTCTGTTGGTGCCATACGATAAGGAAGGATATATATGGGTCGAGTTCTGGGCTCTAAATCTATACAGAAATCAACCTCATGGTCCGAAGGCATACTCAGGAGGTCATCAGGAAATACTTCTAAGAAATCACAAACCGCTGGGACTAAAGTTATAGGAGGGACTATAGATTTATCTTCCCAAAGATGGGCTAAAAATGCCCTACACCCCTTCTTCACTAACTTCTGGGCATGAATAGCTGACATAATTCTCACTAGAGTAGGCCTAAAAGTACCCCCACTCTAATTTCTCCATCCCAGGCATCGCTACAGTGATATTTTTAGCATAGTAATCAAGAATTGCATGATAAGGAGACAACCAACTCATCCCCAAAGTAATATCAAACTTCTCCATGTCTAAAATTACTAAGTCTGCTAAGGTTTTGTACCCAATAAACATCAAAAGGTAAGCCTTATAAACCTGATCAACACATATAGACACCCCAATTAGTGTGGACACATATATAGAAGTATCAAGCAATACACAGTTCAAGTCTCAATTGAAAGCAAACTTCATAGACACATAGGAGAAAGTAGACCCGAGATCAAACAATACAGAAGACATATGATCACAGACAAGAATAGTACCTGTGATCATAACATTAGAAGCTTTTGCTTTGGGATAGGCCAAAACATCATAAAGTTATGCCCTATCACCACCCCAACCGCCACCTCTACCAGCTTTAACACCATTTCTATCGACCTGTCCTCCACTTTAGCTGGCTTGGTTGCCACCTCTTGCTATAGCCTGTCCACTACGCTCATCTTATGGACGACATCTACCATTTTCTCCACCACCACGACCTTCTGGAACTAGAGCACTAGAAGTCAGTTATTGAGTCAACTGTCCTACAGATAAGTAATTAGGACACTACCTTCTGATGAGGCCCAAATCCCCACACTCATAGAACCTAATGCCTAAAGAAGGAATCTGAACTGAAGTGGATGAAGGTATATAGTTGCTTGTCTGTGAAGGCTGATAACTGACCCCACATGGCCCCCTGTAAATATAGGCATGGCTGAATTAGAAGTCCGAGAAGAACCACAACCATTTGAAAAAGTACTGCTGAACTGGTCTAAGGTCTGGTCCTTCTTCTTTTCTGCTTTCATATCTCCCTGTTTCTCAAGTGCCTCATCCTTTTCAAGAAACACAACTATATCCTGAAAGGACTTACCAGACTCAGCCACAGATAAAGTAACCATATGAATCCCAGAACTGAGGCATAGACATGCGACCCTGCTCTAACCTCAAGAACTCATCTTTTTTTGATCATGATAAGCATGATAAACATACTTCTTAAGGCAGACATTCTAGAATTGCGCCAAGTAAGTGAAGGTAAGGCAAACCTGACTCATCGAATGACATCCACCATTGCTTGGCTTTGTCCTGCAGCTGAAGAGAAATAAACTCTTCACCATATCTTTCAATAATACCCATCTTATACAGGTGTTCATGACAATCCAATAAGAACTCAAAAGCATTTTCAGTCTCTGTACCCTGAAATACTAGGGGTTTTATTTTCATTAACTTATAGAAAAGGCCGTATTCATCATCAGTCATCACCGATCCAAGTACCTGATGGGGATACACCCCTGTCTCTGAGACCTCATCCACCAGGATAGCTGCTTACTATAAGGCTGGGGATGGGAATACTGGAATAATAGGAGTTGCATCGGTACCATCCAAACTGTCTAAATATCCCAATACTTGCTGAATTAGTCCTGCAGTTAAAGGCACCTGGGCTGCACTACTTTGTACAGGCACTATATTTTCAGGAATTACCACTTCTTCTTCCTTAATTACCATGTTCTCATCCTGAGCTAACTTTGGAGCACCCTATGGTAGGGAAGGGAGTACTTTGCCTAGCCGGTCCTCTAGCTACCTAGGCTCCACCCCTAGCAGGTGTTGCTCCTCTTCCTCTACTCCTGTCCTTTCCCCTCACACATGGACTTCCCTAGACTACAACCTCAACGACTGGTACAGACACTGCTGTTAGTGTCGGTACTGGGGCGGCTGCTGTTGCTCTGGAGGAATGTGTGTTCACCATCTGCAAAATAAGAATGAAGGTGTCACACCCCAAATCCCATTGAGACGTGATTGGAACCCAAAGCCGATATGGCCCGAGAGAACCAATCCTTGCTCATGACCACCCATATGCATATCCTCGTATGAATCTTATTAAATCTTATTATTCCTCATGCAACTAAGCGAAAGTCATGAACATAGAAACATATATCATATCTATATACGAAACTTGGCCGTTAGGGCCATTAAGTCAAAATGATCATACATCTGTTGCTTTCATATACCCACTTACGTCTACAAAAGCCTCTAACTGATGCATTTACAAGACCATCTAAAAGTCGGGACAAATTCTCGCTTTATCTTTGCAACATCAAAACAAATGTACAACTGTGATAAGTCCTGAAGCAACTGGGGCTCACCAAAGATCCGCAACTAATTGTCAACTTACTGTCTTTTTACAAATGTACTAGTGCCTGCACCTGCAACATGTAAGGTAAGTCCCCCCGAGGGGGTCAGTATGAAGAATGTACTGAGTATGTAAGACTCATAAGAAATAGCATCATACATGAGAATGTCAATAAAATAAAATATGAGAGAATAGTCAATGTGTATAAATCATCATTTTATAAAATACCTTTTATAACTACTCTCCTTCAAGGGAAATTACCTTCACTCAAGAGACTTGCCTCCAATAGATTCTTCTATACCCAAGAGATTCTTTCTTGCTTCTATGTTCATTACCACTATTGTTCATGTACCTGGTTAGTAGGTTGTATAAGAATAACATTCATCCACATAATCCACTCTAGTGGTGGGGTAGGGAATTAATAATATAACGTACATCCACTCTATTAACGTACATCCCCTCTATTAACGTACATCCACTCTATTGGTGGTTTAACCTACATCCACTCTTATGGTGGGAGAACATACATCCACTCTATTAATGTACATCCCCTCTATTAACGTACATCCACTCCTTTGGTGGTTTAACCTATATCCACTCTATTAGTGGGAGAACATACATCCACTCTATGGTGGGGGAACATACATCCACTCTATGGTGGGAGAACATATATCCACTCTATGGTGGGAGAACATACATCCACTCTATGGTGGGAGAAAACATATATCCACTCTATGGTGGGAGAAATTGATATATCAACTTAGGAAAGATTAATACATTAAGGATCATGACACTAATTGAACACACAAATATGCCTTACCTCACTCTTATACTTCATGAGATTAACACCTTAACTTGTGAGGGATAGATATATTAGCTCGCACTTCACCTCCTTCACTATTCTTATGGGATCTTATATGAGTAGGTATATGATACCGGGCTTCCATCTTTGGTGGGCTATAATAGATAACAAAGCATAATATTGGGATTATTCCATATTGAACTTATACCCTCTTGAATGTGATCCATACTCAATGAAACATATAGCAACCATGCGCATTACCTCTTTACAATCTTATACCCTCTACTTAGTTATGAGAATGACACGCTAAAGATCATGGCATTAAAGCACACACTTAAATACATATCTCACTTCACTCCTTTACTTCATGAGTTTGACATCCTTACTTATGAGGACTAATTATACTAGCTTTCATATCACCTCTCTTATTACTCTTACGAGATTGGTACTTTTACTTATGAAAGATTGGTACAAGGATAATCATCATACTATAGGGCTTTGGAACATGACATGATTGGAAAATGCTTTTAAAGAATAAATAGATTCTCTTTCATTATTATCCTCTTGAGATAGTTCTTTTAGGAATTACAACGTCATGACATCTTTGGAACTTCAATCAATGAATAAGATATAAGTGAATCATAATTCATCTACGAATAGGGCACATATGAATAACAATATACGTCACCCTGAATTGATATACTTCAAGCCTCTCGGAATAGAAACAAACCTAATGTCAATAGGAACAATATCTTATAGAAGGATATGGAAAGAGTAAACTTACATACCATTACATCCAAGTATGAGTACACAAGTCTATATATATGAACGCAACAGTCCAGCTTCTTCCTTATGTTTCACTCTACATTGCAAGTCCATAATGGAACTCTCGTTAACAACTATTTACCGTACAAGTGTACAAAACGACAATGAGCTATATGACTACCACATAACTTCATTTCACTCTTTACAATACACTCCACTGTATTATCATACCACAACACCATAATCATTCCACACATTGAGCAAGATATCATACATAAATAGCATTTCACACCACACTTACCCTTTTACGCTTCTTGGTTATCATTCCGTCACAATTACCCTATCAACTTGCCTCATAACAACTTATGAACAATAATAAATACTTAAAAAATTCCAACATGCCTCCATACGACACTTTAAAGTCTTTAAAACGGTATCACAAGTTGATAATTACATCCAAAAAGGGTATAGGGGCCTTCGGGGGTCAACTAGATGCGAAAACATACAAAACCAAATCTGGGGCTGACCTGCGCTGCCACCTGCGCCCACAGGTGGATGAGGTGCACACATATATGCCATCTGGAAGCATCCAGAGGCATGTGCGTTGGCATCTGCCCCTGCAGGTGCCTCCGTCTGCGGGGGCGGATGCCAGTTTTGGCCAAAATAGGTCCTTTTTGGGTCTTTTCATGCGATGAATGGTCCATGATCATAACCAAACTTATTTTAACATATTTTTGATCATATTATATGCTAACATCCATCCATGGTCTCACAACACACATAAACATCACCACAACCTCACTTTCTTTTCAATCCGTCACCAAATCCATAACCAAATTTACGACAACAATTCCAAACGTTATACACAAGAATAAAACAAGGCAAGATTATAATCACATCTCACATGTCAATATTAAATCCATAAAGTTCACTTTCTTCAAGATCACAAGCCCATGTTCAAGTTTGCAAGACAAAACCATTCTCCGATTTAGCAAACACAAATTGTTTTACACATAGTGACCTTCTCACACTTCACCAACACAACCAACATGATATAAACCATATTACATGCATAAAATATATTAAACCATAATAATATACACTTACCAAGTCTTGTAAGGTGATGATCTTTACCCAAAGGATGAAGAGTTAGGGTTTGTATGAGATAAGGATGTGTTGAGAAAATTCTAGAAAAGGCATGGGTGTAACAAATAGATAAAATATGATTTTTCCTCATATATATATTTAATTAATGGTCCTTGATTTACCAAACACTTGGTCCAATCATGTTATAGCAACTTGGTCTTGCAAGAATGGGTCATTCCTTCATTTGGGCCATGTATTTCTATGAGTTTTGGGCCTCCATTGAGCCCAATGGCTCAAGACTTCTTTAGCCCACCAAATTTTGTGTATAATTCCTTATATATATATATATAGGTCCCTCAAGTCACTCTTATCCATCTCTTGGCATTAAATGCATGGTTGATTAGTCAAATGGAAGATTGGATCAGGTTTTGCCCCATTGGGCCAAGTCTTTTGCTCTTGTATTGGGCCTCATTTGGACCAATGGATTATGACTCATTAATACCCAAAAAATTAATGTCTAATTCATCAAATCTCTCATGTTTAACTAATTTCGTAAGTGTACACGTAGTCGTATAGATTCGACAACATACGGGTGTTTCACCTCCTACAAAGGTCTAATCCCATGTACTAGGCCCAATATCAATTATCTCATTAATATTTTGACTCTCAACACTTGAATAACCATTGTTCAACGTCGTCAAGTAGGGTTGGGAAGGTACGGGGTGTTACATTCTCCCCCCCTGAGGAACATTCGTCCTCGAATGTTAACAACATCGTCTCATGTTCATCAAATGCCTTACTCAGTCTTCCTCCACTTTTACACTTTGAACTTTTTGCTTCTGTTTGGAACAATGATGGGTGACTTGGTCTCATTTATTTTTTTTAGCTTCTCAGGTTATCTACTCGACTCGTTGATTCCTCCAGAGAACTTTTACGAAAGTTACAACTGTATTTACTAACCTTTGCACTTATCAGTCTAGAATAGAAATAGGTATCTCTTCCTAGTGGGATCCTCCGTAACTTGTATATTTTCAAGGGGAGCACTATGAAATGAAACTCTCATGCACGTCCGACACATTTCACACCCTTTCTTTCCAAATCCACTTACCCTTTTTCATTGGTGACACTGTCAAGAGTATTTTCTCATCTATGATCACAACATCTATTATACCATCACGATATGTTCTTTCCACTATACTAAACTCATCGACAGGAATACCTACCTGCTTATCTTTGCTTGTACCTCTTCTTGTTATTGGCATTTTTCTACACCAAAGAAAAACGATTACCATGGTCAGATACACTTCAACTTACAACACTGGCTCTATTGCACGATTTAGAATGAAGAAAAGAAACAACATCCTAAATGTCCCGTATCCTCTTACTTATAAATGTGGTGCACAACACATTGATAAGTAAGACTCTACTCAGACACGGCTTTGTAGACACCCTTAGAATGACCTGCTCTGATACCACTTTTGTCATGCCCCAAATCCCATTGAGACGTGATTGGCACTCAAAGTCGATATGGCCCGAGAGAACCAATCCTTGCTCATGTCCATCCATATGCATATCCTCGTATGAATCTTATTAAATCTTATTATTCCTCATGCAACTAAGCGGAAGTCATGAACATGGAAACATATATCATATCTATATACGAAACTTGGCCGTTAGGTCCATTAAGTCAAAATGATCATACATCTCTTGCTTTCATATACCTACATACGTCTACAAAAGCCTCTAACTGATGCATTTACAAGACCATCTAAAAGTTGGGATAAGTTCTCGCTTTATTTTTACAACATCAAAACAAATGTACAACTGTGATAAGTCCCGAAGCAACTGGGGCTCACCAAAGATCCGCAACTAACTGTCAACTTATTGTCTTTTTACAAATCTACTAGTGCCTGCACCTGCAACATGTAAGGTAAGTCCCTCGAGGGGGTCAGTACAAAGAATGTACTGAGTATGTAAGGATCATAAGAAATAGCATCATACATGAGAATGTCAATAGAATAAAATATGAGAGAATGGTCAATGTGTATAAATCATCATTTTATAAAATACCTTTTATAACTACTCTCCTTCAAGGGAAATTACCTTCACTCAAGAGACTTGCCTCCAATGGATTCTTCTATACCCAAGAGATTCTTTCTTGCTTCTATGTTCTTTACCACTATTGTTCATCTACTTGGTTAGTAGGTTGTAAAAGAATAACATTCATCCACGTACATCCACTCTAGTGGTAGGGTAGGGAATTAATAATATAACATACATCCACTCTATTAATTTACATCCCCTCTATTAACGTACATCCACTCTATTGGTGGTTTAACCTACATCCACTCTCATGGTGGGAGAACATACATCCACTCTATTAACGTACATCCCCTCTATTAATGTACATCCACTCTATTGGTGGTTTAACCTACATCCACTCTATTAGTGGGAGAACATTCATCCACTCTATGGTGGGGGAACATACATCCACTCTATGGTGGGAGAACATACATCCACTCTATGGTGGGACAACAAACATACATCCACTCTATGGTGGGAGAACATACATCCACTCTATGGTGGGAGAACATACATCCACTCTATGGTGGGAGAAATTGATATATCAACTTATGAAAGATTAATACATTAAGGATCATTCAACTTATGAAAGATTAATACATTAAGGATCATGACACTAATTGAACACACAAATATGCCTTACCTCACTCTTATACTTCATGAGATTAACACCTTAACTTGTGAGGGATAGATATATTAGCTCGCACTTCCCCTCCTTCACTATTCTTATGGGATCTTATATGAGTAGGTATATGATATCGGGCCTCCACCTTTGGTGGGCTATAATAGATAACAAAGCATAATATTGGGATTATTCCATATTGAACTTATACCCTCTAGAATGTGATCCATACTCAATGAAACATATAGCAACCATGCGCATTACCTCTTTACAATCTTATACCCTCTACTTAGTTATGAGAATAACACGCTAAAGATCATGGCATTAAAGCACACACTTATATACACATCTCACTTCACTCCTTTAATTCATGAGTTTGACATCCTTACTTATGAGGACTAATTATACTAGCTTGCACATCACCTCTCTTACACTCTTACGAGATTGGTACTTTTACTTATGAAAGATTGGTACAAGGATAATCATCATACTATAGGGATTTGGAACATGACATGATTGGAAAATGCTTTTCAAGATTAAATAGATTCTCTTACATTATTACCCTCTTGAGATAGTTCTTTTAGGAATTACAATGTCATGACATCTTTGGAACTTCAATCAATGAATAAGAGATAAGTGAATCATAATTCATCTAAGAATAGGGCACATATGAATAACAATATATGTCACCCTGAATTGATATACTTCAAGCCTCTCGAAATTGAAACAAGCCCAATGTCACTAGGAATAATATGTAATAGAAGGATACAGAAAGAGTAACCTTACATACCTTTAATTCCAAGTATGAGTACACAAGTCTATCTATATGAACGTAACAGTCCAGCTTCTTCCTTATGTTTCACTCTACATTGCAAGTCCATAATGGAACTCTCGTTAACAACTATTTACCGTACAAGTGTACAAAATGACAATGAGCTATATGACTGCCACATAACTTCATTTCACTCTTTACAATACAGTCCACTGTATTATCATACCACAACACCATAATCATTCCACACATTGAGCAAGATATCATACATCACACCACACTTACCCTTTTACGCTTCTTCATTATCATCCCGTCACAATTACCCTATCAACTTGCCTCATAACAACTTATGAACAATAATACATACTTAAAAAAGTCCAAAATTCCTTCATACGACACTTTAAAGTCTTTAAAACGGCATCATAAGTTGATAATTACATCCAAAAGGGGTATAGGGGCCTTCGTGGGTCAACTAGATGCGAAAACATACAAAACCAAATCTGGGGCTGACCTGCGCTGCCACCTGCGCCTGTAGGTGGATGAGGTACGTGCGCAGTTGCCCTCTGGCAGCATCTAGAGTCATCTGAGTTGGCATCTGCGCCCGCAGGTGCCTCCGTCTGCGGGGGCGGATGCCAGTTTTGGCCAAAATAGGTCCTTTTTGGGTCTTTTCATGCGATGAATGGTCCATGATCATAACCAAAATTATTTTAGCATATTTTTGATCATCGTATATGCTAACAACCAGCCATGGTCTCACAACACACATAAACATCACCACAACCTCACTTTCTTTTCAATCCGTCACCAAATCCATAACCAAATTTACGACAACAATTCCAAATGTTATACACAAGAATAAAACAAGGAAAGACTATAATCACATCTCACATGTCAATATTAAATCCATAAAGTTCACTTTCTTCAAGATCACAAGCCCATGTTCAAGTTTGCAAGACAAAACCATCCTCCGATTTAGCAAACACAAATTGTTTTACACATAGTGACCTTCTCACACTTCACCAACACAACCAACATGATATAAACCATATTACATGCATAAAATATATTAAACCATAATAATATACACTTACCAAGTCTTGCAAGGTGATGATCTTTACCCAAAGGATGAAGAGTTAGGGTTTGTATGAGATAAGGATGTGTTGAGAAAATTCTAGAAAAGGCATGGGTGTAACAAATAGATAAAATATGATTTTTCCTCATATATATATTTAATTAATGTTCCTTGATTTACCAAACACTTGGTCCAATCATGTTATAGCAACTTGGTCTTGCAAGAATGGGTCATTCCTTTATTTGGGCCATGTATTTCTATGAGTTTTGGGCCTCCATTGAGCCCAATGGCTCAAGACTTCTTTAGCCCACCAAATTTTGTGTATAATTCCTTATATATATATATATAGGTCCCTCAAGTCACTCTTATCCATCTCTTGGCATTAAATGCATGGTTGATTAGTCAAATGGAAGATTAGATCAGGTTTTGCCCCATTGGGCCAAGTCTTTTGCTCTTGTATTGGGCCTCATTTGGCCCAATGGCTTATGACTCATTAATACCCAAAAAATTAATGTCTAATTCATCAAATCTCTCATGTTTAACTAATTTCGTAAGTGTACACGTAGTCGTATAGATTCGACAACATACGGGTGTTTCACCTCCTACAAAGGTCTAATCCCATGTACTAGGCCCAATATCAATTATCTCATTAATATTTTGACTCTCAACACTTGAATAACCTTTGTTCAACGTCGTCACATAGGGTTGGGAAGGTAAGGGGTGTTACAGAAGGAGTTAGATACTAATTTAGATCACCAGATAGAAATTGGAATCAAGTAATAGCACAAAAGGAAGAAAGAAAGGAATTTTATTTCCTAAATCCATGTAGCCTCTCGAAGAAAAGTACGGATGTCTTTTTACCACTTCGTAAGATTCTAGTAGACCTGTTCTTGTACATCGAGATCTACGAACCCAATGCTCTAATACCATATTTTGTCACGACCCAAATGGTCATGATTGGCACCCACCCTAAACTATGGCAGGAGAACCATACTTAACTCAATTCTCACTTAACCAAGTGTTATATTCTCATTCACCATGTGCTAACTTCATTTTTAATAAGTTCTAAAGCTCCATTATCAATGAAATAAATAAAAATATCAAACCAAAAAAATCATTAAGTCACTAATAGAGTGCGGAAATCCTCTATTTATTACATCTCTGGGACCTGAAGTCACCGTACAAGAACATCTAAGAGTACTCAAGTCGATAACTCAAAGAGTATCCAAAATACAAAAATAAATAGAGGAGTGTTTTAGTCTCTAAACAAGGAACATGAACGTAAAACTGAAGATCCAAAGGCTATGCGATCATGGTACTCACCCTTAAATTGAAATTTGGAACTACTGGCTAGAGTTGAGGTCTTTTCTCAAATGCTGGAACACGCTCTGCACTCAACAAAAAGAAAAGAACAGGTTGCTTCATCACATCAACAAGTACTGGTAGGCATCAAAGTCCAACTCTACCCAATACCATACAAATAAGTAAAACAAATAAATGCAACAACGATTATCACAAAACTTATAATCAACGACAACAACACATTTATAACACTTTACTTCAGAAGGAATATGAACTCATATTTATGAATGCTTACGCTTATTTTAGCAACAAGTTGCATCACCACATATGATTATAACTGAATATTCAATGCACATGAATGGATATATGAATGCAAGATGTGTGCATCATCTCTTTCTCTTCTCAATTTCATCAACATCATCAACAACATCATAAACATCATGGTTTCAATATCACCATTACCATCATCATCATCACTTCATCATCATCAATATCAACATCATCAGCAACATTATGAACATCATGATTGTAATATCATCTTCATCAGTACCATCTCATCATTATCAATATGTATGAATATGTAAATACAATCAATAATCACAAGTAGTGATCGAAAGCAATCACAAATACTTAATTCACATATAAGCATAGAGTCAAGAAAGTCCAAATGCTACAATAAAGTCTAAATACTACAATAACCATAACCTACCTCGAATCCTTGTTCAAGTTCACTTCTAGGTCACAAGCTTGTCTTTTGTTTCTCTTTCACCTTGTTCTTGATCTATAACAACAAGGTTACATTTCTAATTCAATCATTTCATCCCTTTTTAACCACTAGGGATCAATAATCAATAATTTTAACTAGGAAATTACCCTAGTTCATCATCTTAGGATTTTCTATTCCTTGAACCTCATAAACGATACTTTATTTAGCATAAACAACTATAATTCTACTATAATTAGTATTCTCTAACACCCTAGTGATGTGTCGGCTATTGACAACATATTTTAAGCTTTTCACCAAGAATAATCGTGAGTTTTTAAGCAACCATTGTTAAACTTAATGTCATTTTGTGTTTAAATGCATGAAATTGATCCAAGGAAAAAAAGGAATGAATATGGGCTAAAATTTCTATGTGATGGTTCATTTGACAAACCACCAAAAGGGCAATGAACCTCCATGCCATCCGTTGTACCAAAATAGAACCAACAGTAGAAGCAAGCACTGTGATGACTCAACCTAACAATCTGTCAAAGCTGTGTGCTCAACCACTAGACCTAAATAGATTGTGACAAGTTCATTATATGTGTGAGGGAACACTATAACGAACTGCCAGAGGGATGGCGAATCGTCAGTCCTCTCATCAGCGTTCAACTCCGATTTAAATTTGGATTCAAAATTTCCTAGAGCCTATAAATACCTATCTTAGGGTTTAGAATTAAAATATTTCAATACTTTGAATATTTTTACGTCACTTTCGTGGGTATTGAATGTTTTTGGGATTTTGGAAACCATTTGTCGAGATTTTGTCAAGAATTCAAGTGTTAGATTTCAACTTTATAAGAATTCTTCTTTTGAATATGAAATTTATTATTTTCTTTATCTCAATAATTATGTGTGGCTAAAATTGCTATAACTAGGGTTGTGAGATCCATGGTAAAATATCAATTCTAGGGTTGATTTCTATGTGGATTCAAGTAATATCCTGTTAATGCATTGTTATTCCTTTCATCCTAACTGATTTCTAAGGGTTGCAAACATTAGGACAAGCCCTAGGTTTAGCTTGCTTGAAATAAGAGGTTAAAATTGGAAAAAAGGATTAACAATGAGGATTTCAAGTTTCTAATCTCTGTCTAATGAGTAATGCTCTAGCGAGATTAATCAACTTGAGGCTAAAATTCAATTTTCTGATTTTATCTCTTTAAGTTTGAAAGAATTAAAGGAAAAATTATCTAATTAGGTTGAGAAACATTTAGACGCACTTTAGAATTCAATTTCCTTGCATTGGTTGTATTACAAGGTTTCACTATCAAAATTAACCCAAAAATGTTATAGAGCCATAGTGAACACGATCCTAGTTTGCTTTCTTTACTGATCAATAGTTCGTGTATTTAACATTGGTTACTTACAACAAGCTTGATATTCATTCAAAATCACTTTTTATAAACCCCCTAATTTCATGAAAATTATAGACTAATTGTCACTTAAATCACAAATGACTTAGTTTTCACTATATCCCCTATGGGATTCGATCCCAACCTTTGTTGGGTTATATATTTAACAACGACTACTTATACTCCATAAGGAAGGTGTAATTTGGGCATATTAAATTTTGGCGCCATCGCCGGGGAATACGATTTTCTATTAAGTTTGTTGTGTTTACTTGACTCTTAATCCTCTTTCCTAATTTTACTTTTGTTTGTTATTTTCGTAATTGCAGGGTACTAACTTATGCATGCCAAGTACATGAAGCTC
This sequence comes from Capsicum rhomboideum, assembly GCA_031232105.1. Taxonomy (NCBI): domain Eukaryota; kingdom Viridiplantae; phylum Streptophyta; class Magnoliopsida; order Solanales; family Solanaceae; genus Capsicum; species Capsicum rhomboideum. The sequence continues at coordinate 61,193,457 of CP124710.1, read as the reverse complement.
AGGTGAACCATTATTAACTTACAATCCTAAGCTTGCCAAAACTTTGAGAAAGAATATGGATGAACAACAACGTGAAGCAATAAGGCAACAACAGCTCGCTGCAAATCAACTAAATTAGCATAATCTGAATGCACTCGAGAATGTGGGTGATGATGATTTGGGTGATAATATTGATGAGTAATATTTTGACAATGCTAGCCCAACCAACCAGAATCATCCACAAAGAGCCAGAGGTTGTCAACAACCTACTATGCATTTTGACCTTGATGATGTAAATGAGAAAGATTTAGATGGGGTTGCTGCCATTGGGGCCATTGTTCTCAACCACTAGCTCCTGGAGTGAAGTTTAATATCACTAGCACTATGATCCAGTTGTTAAATCTCAAAGGTTTATTTAGATGGATGGTTGGTGGTGATCCAAATATGCACTTGATGAACTTTATCAAAATCTGCAAGTCCTTTGACTTTCCAGGAGTTAGTCAGAATGCTATTTGATTAAAGGTGTTTCCATTGTTGTTGTCTGGAGAGACAACATTATGTTGATTGATATACCACCTGATTTTATAACAAACTGGAAGCAACGAAAAGGAGCTTTCCTAGAAAGGTTCTTTTTGCCTTCTAGGATGTTATAGTTGAGGGATGAAATCAGCAATTTTAGGCAGCAACATAATGAAGCATTGGATGAGACGTGGCTGAAGTTCAAGAAAAGGTTGACCCAATTCCCCAATCATAAGCTGACAGATGAGCACTTTATGGAAACTTTCTATAGGTCTCTGAACTCGAATACCAAACCAATGATTGATAATACAACAGGAGGAGCAATTATGGCATTGACTTTTGTAGATGTAACTGTGAGTCTGGATAAACTGACTAAAGCCAATAGAGCTTGGTATTTTGATGATTTTGAGATAGAAAAAAGTACTTATGATGTTGGTATGTCGGGCAAATAACGCCAAAAAGGAGAAGAGCATGACCTAGACATAGCTCATATGAAGAGTCAGATAGATTTACTGACAAAGCACTTGTTAGTAGGTATTGTTGAAAAAGTAAAAGATGTAGGTTCGTAGGGTAAAATAGTTGTGTCTAATTCTGAAGAAGAGGCAAACTATCTGAATAACTAGATGGGGGGTTTCCGGACCAATGACCAAGAAAACCGATGTCAGAACTATTAAAGGGACAACTAATAAGACAAGGCTAGTTATAAGGATTGTGATCAAGGAAATTGGAAGAGCAAGAATGATAGAGGTGGTTTGTATATACCACCAGGGAATCATGATAGAGTTAATAATGATTTGGGGAAGTCCACTATGGAAGAGATGATGACGAAAGTGTTGAAAAGTGTGGAATCTACTGATGCAGGAGTTAAAGAAATGAAGAATGACTTATGTTCAATGAGTCAACTTATAGATTCTCACTCGACTTCCATCAAGCAACTAGAGTACCAAATGGGTCAGTTATCCGCAGCTTTCAATCAGCAGAATAATGATACTTTACCTAGTGATACTATTTAAAATCTTAGGAATGATGGAAGTTGCATGGCTATCACCACCAGGAGCGGTAAAGTCTTACCTGAACCACATCCGATGGTTCAGACATAGGTGGAAGATGTCGCCTCTAATGATGAAATAGTGGCTGATGATGTTGTTGTTAAGGAGAATACGACCACGTTTGACAAGTCAAAAAATATTGATAACATAAAGGTAGATTCTAAAAAGTCTACCAATGTGAATGATGATGTGACTATGACCAAGAATAAAGGAAAAGAGGTTGAGAATCCTCAAACTCTAACTCAAATCTCTAGGCCTTCTCCTCTATTCCCACATAGAGTGAAGAAGAAGATGGAGAATGAAGGAGGAGGCCTAGATATTTGAGTTAGAGGTTGAGGATTCTCAATCTCTTTTCCCTTATTCTTGTTCATATTCTTCACAAGTTTCTCTCTATGTTAAAGTAGTTGTTGGTGAACATCCCATTGGTAGAAGCTCTTGAACAAATATTGGAATATGCTAAGTTCATAAAGGACTTAGTTACAAAAAAAATGATGGTGAGCTTTGAGACAAAAGGCAATATTCATCATTACAGTGTGATTGCTTTGCGCTCGTTGGTTTAGAAGAAGTTAGATTCAGGTACTTTTACTATTCCATGCACATTTGGTGTAGTTACCTTTACAAAGGCCTTATGTGATCTTAGTGCTAGCATCAATTTGATGCCTCTTGCTATCTATCAACAGTTGGTCTTGGGAGCCCCTAAACTGATAACTATGCAACTGTTGATGGCTGACCATTCGGTCAAAAGGCCAGTGGGGATACTGTATGATGTGTTGGTGAAAATTGAGAACTTTATATTTTAGGCGGACTTTGTAATTGTTGATTGCAAAGTAGATTTTAAAGTACCCATAATGTTGGGTAGACCATTCTTTGCCACTAAAAGAGTGTTAGTCGACATTGAGTGCAGTGAGTCAAAATTTAAATTGAGCAATAAGGAGGTGAAGTTCAATATATGTCAATCAATGAAGCTACCAAGAGACATGAGTGTTGTCTCGATCATCGATGTTGTTGATGAAGTTAATATTGAGGTGCCTATTAAAGAAAGATTTATTATGGAAACGTTAGCTACTGTGATGATGAACTTCGATGGGGAAGACAGTTAGTGATTTGGATGGAATAGGGTCATATTCTTATGCTCCAAATAAGGACATGGATCTGAAAAATATGCCAACTTCTCCAACAAAACTCTCAATAAAAGAACCGTCCATGTTGGAGCTAAAGGAATTGCCTGGCCATCTTAAATACGTATTTCTAGGTATGAATAATATATTTCCCATGATTATAGCTACTGATTTGATAGAATGGCAGATGGAAGCACTTGTCTTTGTGTTGTGATAGTACAAAAGGGCAATTGGTTGGACTATTATTGATATTATTAGAATTCCACCGGGCATTTTTACACACAAGATTCAGCTGGAAGAAGAGTGTATTCCCACCATTGAACATCAGCGAAGACTTAACCCACCAATGCAAGAGGTGGAGAAGAAAGAAATAATCAAAGGGCTTGATGCGAGTGTTGTGTACCCAATCTCAGGTAGTAAATGGGTGAGCCATGTGCAGTGTGTTCCAAAGAAGGGAGGTATGATGGTGGTAGCTTAGGAGAAAAATAAGTTAATTCCCCTAAGACTAGTCACTGGTTGGCGGGTTTGCATGGACTACAAGAATCTCAATTCATGGACTTTAAGGGATCACTTCCCAATGCCATTCATTGAAAAAATGCTTAATAGATTAGTAGGGAATGGTTGGTATTGCTTCTTGGATGGTTATTCAGGTTATAACAAAATCTCTATTGCACCCGAAGATCAGGAGAAGACTATATTTACATTCCCCTATAGGAAATTCACCTTCAAACGTATGCCCTTGGGTTATGTAAAGCTCCTGCAATGTTCCAAAGGTGTACGATGTCAATTTTTCAGATATAGTAGAAGAAACTTTGGAAGTGTTTATGGATGGCATTTTTTATGATAGCTGATACTTTCGAAGACTGCTTTACAAATCTCAGTAATGCCTTGCAAAGATATGAAGAGTTCAATCTCATGCTCAATTAGGAAAAATGCCACTTTATGGTTAAGGGGGGCATTGTGTTGGGGCATAAGATTTTAGCAAAAGGAATTGAAGTGGACCAAGCAAAATAGAGGTGATCGAAAAACTACCTCCACTAATCTCGATGAAGGGAGTTAGAAGTTTCCTCATCATTAAATAGGGTGCAAACGAACTACGCAGTTATCGAACATGAGTTACTTATAGTGGTCTATGCCTTTGATAAGTTTCAGGCATACTTACTAGGCACTAGAGTTATGGTACACACTGATCATGCTACCTTGAGATATCTCATGGAAAAGAAAGATGCCAAACCTCGGTTGATTAGATGGATATTACTACTACAGAAGTTTGACTTTGAAGTCAAAGATCGCAAAGGTTGTGAAAATCAGGTAGCAAACCATCTGTCTAGGCTTGAGAATGAAGGAACAAGACCAACCGAATTGGAGATTGATGACCCATTTTTGGATGAATAGGTGCTAGCTGTGTCTCTTGATCTTATACCTTGGTATGCTGATTTTGCTAACTATTTGGTCAGTGACATGATGATGGAAGATTTGACTTTCCACCAGAGAAAGAAATTTCTCCATGATGTAAGCAAGTACTTTTGGGATGAGCCTTATCTATTTCGACTATGTGCTAATAATATTATCAGAAGATGTGTGCCAGAGGTAGAGATGCTGAGTATTTTATAGGCTTATTACTCATCCCCAGTAGGGGGCATTATATGGGTGATTGCACAGCTAGGAAGATGCTGCAGTATGGGTATTATTGGCCTACCATCCATAATGATGCCTAAGACTTTGCCAAAGCATATGATCAATGCCAACGACAGGGTTTAATCTCTCGGAATCAGGAAATGCTTATGTCTAAAATATTGGAAGTGGAGTTGTTTGATGTGTGGGACATTGATTTATTGGCCCATTTATGAGTTCTTATGGTCACAAGTATATCTTGGTGGTAGTGAATTATGTATCCAAATGCGTGGAAGTTGTGGCCTTAGCAGACAACGAAGGTAAGAGTGTAGTGGCTTTCTTGAAAAGAAACATTTTCTCTCAGTTTGGGACTCTTCAAACAATCATAAGTGATGGGGGGTCACACTTTTGTAACATGGTATTCCGTGCAACACTAGCCAAATACGGAGTGAAGCATCACAAGGTGGCTACTCCCTATCATCCTCAAACCAGTGGGCAAGTAGAGGTATTGAATCAAGAAATCAAGATGATATTAGTAAAGTCGGTGAATACCAACCAAAGCAATTGGTCTCAAAATCTTGATGATGCACTGTGGGCTTATCGAATGGCTCTCAAAACGTCGATTGATTTGAGGTTGGAGCAACTGAATAAGATGGATAAATTTCAGCTACGAATATATGAGAGGGCCGACCTCTACAAAGAGAATATGAAATTGTACCACATAGGAGAATTAAAAAGAGAGAGTTTAAGGTCGGGGACTTGATGCTATTGTTCCATTCAAGGTTCAAATTGTTTTTGGGCAAGCTAAAACAAAAATGGTTTGGACCGTTTAAAGTCACTCAAGTGTTTCCATCTGGAGTTATGGAATTAGAGTACAAAGACGAAAAATTGTTCAAAGTGAATGGACAGTGGGTAAAATAGTATGTTGGAATTTTGGAAGAGGTAAAGGTATTATCATTGGTGTATCTTGATGAAGTCTGAGTAGTAAAGATACCCGAGTCATGCCGCGACGTTAATCAGGTGCTAATGGGAGGAAACCTATACTTTGTTGCTGTAAAATGATTTTAGAGTAGATTTTTATTCTTGAGCATGGTTGATGTGGATATTTGAGTGTGCAGGAAAATAAAGTACAGGTGAAAGCTTAAAGAAGTACATTCTAGTTGAGATTGACGGTTCACTTGAAGAATTATCAAGGCTGATGAAACGTCAACTCGAGTCATCATATAAATAAAGTAAAAGGGTGATTCTAGTTAAGGGCTGACGGCTCTTATAATGTACTATCACAGGTCTGACGTGCCATCACCCTAACTCACCAAAAGGAGCATGGACAAGTAGCATTCTGGATAAGGTTGATAGCTCATCTGACGAACCGTCACATGCTTGATGAGCCTTTACCTTGGGTAGTCAACTATGAGCTCTAAACATTCCATTCTGTTTAAGAGAGACGACCCTAGTGACGAACAGTCAGACCTTTGGAGAATCGTCAATACCTTGGCAATACAAGTAAGTTGATTTCCTTAATCTTAAATAACCCGATCGGACCCAAATACCAAACCTTAATCCTAACCTATCTAATACCCCGACCTATATATGATTAAACCCTAACAATTTAAAACAACTATTTTGAAATTTCAATTGGTTTTCTTCTCCGTTTTTCCATATTTAATCCCCATTAACCACTAATCCAAAACTTTACTCCTCCATATTATTCCCCTCACCCATATTCGTAACCCACCATCACCATCACCCATACTCCACTATTACTTAAAGCTCATTGTCCAACACCTCAAAAACTCACAAATACTCAACCCTCCATGCCATTAACATAGTTATTTGCTTGAGTCCAATACTATTAGTATTTCTTTTCATCATCTAACATCCAGGTATGCTCATATGCAAGTTACATTACTTTTAGTTTAATTTTTATTTTTTGTTGTTGTGGTGTGTTCAACATTTGAATTTTGAGATGACACAACTTCAGAATAACCAAAGTCAAATTCCAAATGATGGGTGTTGTTCCCCAATTCAATGTATGACTAAGAACTTTTTGAGAGTGAAGTCTGAGTAGCCTAAAAATAATAGATTCATGGTGGAATGATGTACATATCATGAAAATTATATTTGGTGTAGTGTGTACAAGTAAGGAAATTCAAAAAATAGATCAAGTCAAAAAGGGGCACAAAAGGTGTTTAAGGAAATACCTAACTGAAAGAAATTTGACTGGTTAGCTGTGATGGTTCATATGAAGAAACATCACACGTGTGACGAACTGCCAAAGCTAACCGTTATAAGAAAAATATTGCTTATGTATTCTGTCTCAACCTGACAGTTCATCTGATCCGTCAGGCTTGTGAAGAAGCATCAGGGCAAGCCATTACTTGATACTTATTTGTTAGAAAGCCCTGACGGTTGGGGTTGACAAACCATCACCCTGAACCATCAAGAGAAAATAGTTTATGTCCTGTAATTATACTAAATTTTTCCAACACATTGACTGGTTCGCTCCCTTCATAGGTACCATGTCTCAAAAACTTCCAATATCATGAGGTGAAGCAGGAAAAAGGCAAGACAAGGCTGCCTCGACTTTGAAACTTCAAGACGAACTGGAAGATGAATTCAAAGAGACTGATGCACTAGGATACTACACTAGGTAAAGTGCAAAGGAATATGCTTGTGCCTCCCAGTATGATGAAAAGGATGAGTCATCAAGCAAAGAATCCTATAGTAATGGGGAGAGCAGTGATAATTCAAGATCAAATCCAAATGAGAAAGGTGGTACTGAGGCCACCAAAAGTCCAGAAGAAGAACCTAAATCGGAGAGGGGTGGGGTCATCAGAAGCAAAGCCCCAGGGGTTAGAGAATCCATTCGATGGAAAGTTGAGGGGGCAAAAAAATATTACCAAGATGGGCTCCTTCCAACAAAAATGAGAAGTCTGAAAAGACCCTTTGCAGAGGAGTATCAAATTATAACAACTGAGTTGATAGAGTACCTAGATATTGAGCGACAATTCAATGAATACGGTTTGGGTTGGATGAGTACACCACCTAGGAGTTTTTACCTTGCCATGGTTTGTGAATTCTTTATGAACTACTTGGTTGTCCTCGAGAAAGAATACAAGAAGGGGCAGAAAACATCTGATACACCATTATTGGTCAGGCTCCCAGTTCAAGGGGTTTTGGTGGATATCTCTGATCATACAATCAACCAAATCCTCTATGGCCAAACCTATGTATCGTCAGTTGTTACCCCAGAGTATGAACACAGGATAATATTGGCATCGTAGCAGCGACCATGGATAGTATAGATGATGACTGATGGGGAACCATCATGGTTGAAAAATAAGAAGAGGATAGCCAAGTTGTCATTGAACTTTGTGGCTAAGTTTTGGTAGGTTGTGGTAAGATTAAGATTAATGCCCATAGGAGGAGATGCAAACCTGGATGAAAGTAGGGCCTTATTGGTTGCTAGTTTGATGGCAAGGTTCAAAGTAAACTTTGGCCAAGTGATTGTGGATGAAATGCAAGCAAGGGCTGCAAAGACTGCAACATTGTTGCCATTTCCATGTTTGGTGATCAAATTATGTAGAAAAATTATGAAAGTGCCCATTTTTAGTAGGTTTGATGATGAGGTGGTGGACACCAAAACCTAAGACATTGATAAAACACAGGATGACACTAAGTTTGAGTTGAGGGTCAACAACCCTCTATCCTTTAGACGTAAAATGCAAACTACTAAAGAAGCATCCGACACACTCGCAGGTACGCCCTTAGCTATTATTGTTATTGATCCACAGGGTGCATCTGCTGCATATCAAGATACTACTACTACTCCAAATATCGAGACTGCTAACACAGCTTCTATGCCACTGGCACATTCAGAATATAGCACATAGAATTTTAGGTAAGTGGTCAAGAAACAGAAGAAGTTTATGAAGGAGTTATAGGAATGGGCTAAGCAATTCAAGCCCTTCATGGATCAAATAATCAAGCAAGAATTAAGGCCATATGAGAATTTACATGCCCGTATAGATGAAATGGAAGGGTACACAATAGGTTAAAGGAACTAACAATTCCAGATTTGTCTAAGTTTATAGCCGAATTAAGAATGGCACAAGTTGACGGCTCTATATTACAAGGTAATTCTACCATAGTGTTCCTGAATCTGGAGGTGGTGGAATTAGAGGAGGATGACCCCATAGTTGATTTGATGGGGAAAGGTCATCAGAAGTAAAGCCCCAGGGGTTAGAGAATCCATTCGATGGAAAGTTGAGGGGGCAAAAAATTATTACCAAAATGGGCTCCTTCCAACAACAATGATAAGTATGAAAAGACCCTTTGCAGAGGAGTATTAAATTATAACAACTGAGTTGATAGAGTACCCAGATATTGAGCGACAATTCAATGAATACGGTTTGGGTTGGATGAGTACACCACCTGGGAGTTACTACCCTGCCATAGTTTGTGAATTCTCATGAACTACTTGGCTGTCCTTGAGAAAGAATGGAAGAAGGGGCAAAAAAATCTGATACATCATTATTGGTTAGGCTCCCAGTTCAAGGGGTTTTGGTGGATATCTCTGATCATACAATCAACCAAATCCTCTATGGCCAAACCTATGTACCTTCAGTTGTCACTCCAAAGTATGAACGCAGGATAATGTTGGCATCGTAGCAGCGAACATGGCTAGCATAGATGATGACTGATGGGGAATCTTCATGGTTGAAAAATAAGAAGAGGATAGCCAAGTTGTCATTGAACTTTGTGGCTAAGTTTTGGTGGGTTGTGGTAAGATTAAGATTAATGCCCATAGGAGGAGATGCCAACCTAGATGAAAGCAGGACCTTATTGGTTGCTAGTTTGATGGAGGGGTTCAAAGTGAACTTTGGCCAAGTGATTACGGATAAAATGCAAGCAAGGGCTGTAAAGACTGCAACATTGTTGCCATTTCCATGTTTGGTGATCAAATTATGTAGAAAAATTATGAAAGTGCCCATTTTTATTAGGTTTGATGATGAGGTGGTGGACACCAAAACCCAAGACATTGATAAAACACAGGATGACACTAAGTTTGAGTTGAGGGTCAACAACCCTCCATTTTTTGGACGTAAAATGCAAACTACTAAAGAAGCATCCGACACACTCGCAGGTACGCCCTTAGCTATTGTTGTTAATCCACATGGTGCATATACTACATTATGAGCTACTGTTACTACTCCAAATATCGAGACTGCTGACATAGCTTCTATGCCACTGGCACATTCAGAGTATAGCACATAGAATTTTATGTAAGTGGTCAAGAAACAAAAGAAATTTAAGAAGGAGTTACAGGAATGGGCTAAGCAATTCAAGCCCTTCATGTATCAAACAATCAAGCAAGAATAAAGGCCATATGAGAATTTATATGCCCGTATAGATGACATGGAAGGGTACACAACAGGTTAAAGGAACTAATAATTCCAGATTTGTCTAAGTTTATAGCCGAACTAAAAAAGGCACAAGCTGACATCGCTATGTTACAAGGTAATTCTACCATGGTGTTCCCAAATTTGGAGGTGTTTTTTTCTTTAAAGGTATTGAAGAAAAGAAGGGATTAAAGAAAAAAACACCATAAGAGGATGCAAGAAGAAAAGGATCCGAGAAAGGCAGCAAAAGCCTCAAAAAAAGATGAGGCTTTTTGACAAGAGTATGTGAGAGCACAATAGACTAAGGCTTCTTCTATTTTAGCACATAGAGTTACGCCCATGCCACCAATTTTGCCTACTCCTAATCTTACTTCATAGACCGAGATGGTTGTTGATGATTCAATCACTTTGTTCTATATTGGTATCACTATTTCTGATTTTGAGGTCGCCAAGGCCTCCAAATATGTGCTAGACTCTGAGTCCTAAGGGCTTCATAGGTATTCCCACTTATAAGCCTTTACTTATCCTATTTATGCATTAGGGACAATACATGATTCTTTTGATGTGGCTGGGGGTACCTGTTATTCTATCATCACCTAAGGGTTTTTGTTACCATGTTTCTTTTCCCTCAGGTATGCTATCTAGTAGAACTAGCATGTTTAGGGTTACTGCTTTTGTCTGATTTTAAGTCAAACTATTAGTAATCAGTGGATTGATTTGTGTGTACATTGTGGTATTTGGAAAATGGGGACCCCTCCAAAATGAATCTGTTTAGCTTGTGTAGCTTGTTTTCATATTGTTAACCTTGTTGGGATCTCTAAATGTCATTAGTGTATATGGATAGAATAATGTTGCTTAAGCTAAATTGCCATTATAATAGTGGGTCAAACAAGTGGTATTTTGTGCCAAGTGTGTGTGTGTGCTTATTTTGCATCTTTCTGACTTTGTGCATGCATCTAGACTTTGCCTGATCTACTCTGTTAAAGTTGTAAGTTGGTTGATTAGGAAGGATCACATGCTCTATTTGAATCTAGTCCACTTAGCCTAAAAAGACTGTCCAAATGATGTGAATAAATCCCTTGATCCTTATTTTGAGATGTTAAGATCTTTTTTTTATTTAACAACTATTCACCTTCCCTCTTTTATCTTAGAACCTCTCTTTTGGCCCTGGTCCCTCCTTGGACATCATGCACCTCAGCTCAGGCAAATCACCTAAGTTGAGAGTTGCTACTGTAGAGGTATACGATGAGTGAAATAGGGCATGAAAATATTTGGTTGTTAATGAAAAATAATTAGTGGGTGTGAGCATAAAAAAAGAATAAAAAAGAAAGAAAAAGTTTAAGTTAAGTCAACAGAGTTTCCACACCCATGATAATTGGTAGATAGGTGAATAAGGATAAGAATGGTTAGTATAAAGTGGAACTAATAGTACATTTGTGTCAAGGAGGGCTTAGTCACTGATTCTCAAATGTATCCTACCTGCACCCAAGCCTTCATTACAAGCCACAAAAAGTCCTGTAGTGAACTTGGTCAACCTTCTGAAGAATAGAAATAGAATAGTAAGGGCAAGCCTATAGCATCGTATGTACATTGTTTGAAATCTCTTGTGTGTATGGATGAAATTTTCCCAGTCCCTAACCAAAAGTGCTATGTGTGCGTGAGGCTTCTTTGTAGTAAGGGCATCAGAAAGGCACTGTTGATTACTTACTGTTATGATAGCGATTTTGGTGTATACAAATTATTCATTGATATCATAATGACATGCTTAGATTCGTAAGTGTTGACATATCGAATGAGTGCTATGTGCTTTGTTGAATAATGATAAGAATGGGGTGAGTTTTGGAAAGAACTGAAAAATGCTAGGTGATTTCTACAGTTTAGCCTAATGTTCTTGTATGTCAAGTGTCTATCTAGTATAAGTTTTTTGTTGCTTGAGGACAAGCAAACATTCTAAGTTGAGGGTTTTTATGTTCCGTCTATTATCGACACATTTTACACTTTTAAACAAGAATATGTAATGACCCTTGTACTACTGGTTTTTAGAATTTTTTGTATTTTAACCATTTTACCCTTGCCCCGTGGTTGCTTTATATCATTTATGAGTTATGGGGATGGTTGGAATGATCCTCGATGAATTTGAAAGTGTTATATATAAATTTATGGTTTTGAATTTCCTTAAAGAGATTAGTTTGACTTCAGTCAACATTTGGTGATTCGAGCATTGAATGATGATTCTAACAGTTCCATTAGCTCTGGAATGTCAATTTTGAGTTAGTAGCATAGTTATTTTGGGTCCTGAGCCTTTATTTTGCATTATAATCCTTCATTTGAAAACTAGTTAAATTTGGCCTAAAGAGGTCCCGGGGGTTAATTTATCGAAAATGATCCTTTTTCGAAAATCCGACATTCCTATTGAGTCTGGAACATCAAAAATATCCTAGTAGCATAGTTTGTTTGCATTCACAGGATTTTGAATGAATCTCGATGACTCGATTGGAAACATGGCATTTTTGCTAAGTTGTTGGTGATGGGCATCAGCTGGTGCAGTCGCTTTAGTGGATAATTGGTCACTAAAGCAAAAGTTGCTTAAGCAGCCAAAGGGGTTCTTTAGCTGCCAGACGATGTCAACTTCAATTGCTTAAGCGAACCCCTTACCACTTTAGCAGAGGTTGCTTAAGTGACAATGGATCTCTTAAGCGAAGGACGACCTTATATGGCTTGGTCGCTTTAGTGATGCCCTAGAATCTTAAGTGGTAGTCGCTTAAGTGATCATTTATTCGCTGAAGTTGCCATCGCTGGAACAATATATATATAGTACAGTTTTATATTTTCCCTCTATTTTTGGACTCCCAAGCTTCGGGACAGATGATTTCACTAGGGTTTCTTCATCATTTTCATGTGGGTAGTTTCTAAAACCATCTTTCCATTATTTTCTATAGATTTCATCTTCAAAATAACTTCAGAATCCTTGATTTTAAAGATGGGTTTTGGGGGGTTTTGCCTGTAAAGCTTTAAAATGGTTTTTCTTCAATTTGAACCTCATTTTTAACTTAATTTCTTGTGGGTTTTCAACTGTAAACTCTTATGACCCGGTAAAATATGTTTTTAAAATAAAATTGTGGTTTTACCCTTGTGTTTTTGGAAATGATTTTCAAAGCAAATTTTGGACCCCAAATACATATAGTCGATATGGTTATCGTTGGACTCCTTTTGACTTGTAGATGTCATATTTTCTTAGATTGGATGTGTTTGATGTTGATTCAAAGGATTCGAGCTTCTGGTTGAGGCTTTGGAAAGTGTTTGGGTTTGCAGATCTTTTTTTAAGGCAAGCTGAGATGTACCTTGACTTTCTCTGAAGTATTTATGTGTTGTGTATTTTTTTACTTGTAATTTGTGAATTCCATATATTTGGGGGTCCCGGTTAGGTGAAAAAGAGAGCATCTCCGCTGTACCAGAGTCTTTTAGTGGATTGTAGTTAGATTATTGCCTTTCTTAGTTAGTTTACTACTTGTAAATATCCTTAGTGTAGAATGTATATAGGTAACCTATTGATCTTGAATAATTGCCATTGGATGCCTATTTTAGAGCTTGAATCTTGTTTAGTGGACTTTATTGTGATGATCAGGACTTTGTGACCTTCAGTGAATAGTTATGTTATTACTGTTAGCAATGGAATAATCGATCTTTAGAGAATACTTCTAAATGGATTTGTAATAGTGGATGAGACTTATCATATGGGACAAGCTAAATTTGGGTAGTTTTGCATCATCTTGTTGTTTGGATTGCTTATCATATTCGGATTGCCAAGTGGGGCTTAGGTGCATATTATTACTAAATTGAGAGCATATATGATGGTGATGCCCAAGTGGGTGCTTGAGTTTATATTGTTGGCTATGATTATGCATTTAATTGTCATATTTATTATTGTGTCGCCGAGTAAGGTTTTGACTTGTTATCATAGGCCATGACTGTGTATTAAATTGCCATAGTTATTATTGTGCATTAAATTTTCTTTATCATATTGATGATACTCGAATGAGGGACTTTAAATGATATTATTAATGTCATGCATGACTATTTAAACTAGTGGTGCCCTACGATGGCTTATATCATGGAACATTGCCATATGGAGTTGATCCTGAGCTTACTTATACTTGTATTGAATTAATTCATATCTTTACACTGATTTGGTTGTGAGCCTTATATCCTCATATAATTCATACATGTTCATGAGATTGATACCATTGAAATTTTCCCCATTCAAAAGAAAATAATATGTTTATAAAACCCTTTGGTCGAGATCATTTACCGACAATGTTGATTGAGATATTTTATGAGATATTACAGTAACCTCAATTTGTGAACATTATTCGGAGAGGTGGATTGAGATTATGGAAAGTATTTAGGTTACGAACCCCCCATAGGTCCTATCTTGGGAGAAGTGAGGCTCGGTATGTGTATACAGAAAGTTATGCGATAACTTTCAAGCATTCATCATCATCCCATCATCATCACTACATTGCATTGCAACATTTACCCTTCTTGGTATGGTTTGTTATTGTGTTAGTATTTACTCTTGTACTATATTACCGTCATAGAACTTTGTTTGTGATATTGTGTCTGACCATTCATTTCACTTTATTACATTATTTTATATCTCCTTATATTGATTGGGAGGCTGAGGTATTATGAGACGTAGGGTATGGTTGTGGCTTGATCGAAGAGATAGTTATGTAGTACCTTTTGGTAGCATGAGATACACTTTATATATGTACACTCTCACGATTTTTATCCCATATTATTTGGTTGAGTATAATTGATTTATCCTGATATATCGTGTTAGTGAAGCTTCTTCATAAATGACTTTCCTTATTTGTTAATCATAAAATAAATAGTATTGACTAACCTAGACTAATGTGCCTATCCAGTATTTGGTAAATCTATTGACTATTGTGTTAGGTTACCCTGATAGGATGAAGTGTTGTAATTGATGGATTTAGTTTTCTTAGGGTACCTTAGGAAGTTGGGGTAGTGGTTCTCACCATTGCTTTGGATTGGGGTCGGTAGTACACATGGTTTTCGTACTCACCCTTGCTTTTCTTTCCATTTTCTTATTTTTCTGCACCTCATGTATGTATTGGTTTGAGCATTAAATTGTAGATCATGTTTATTTCATATTAGCATTGCAGAGACCTAGGTTATGGCTGGCAGACTTCAGGATTTCTCAGATCTCTCTATTTATGTCTTATGCCTTATTCGCATCTAAGATATTTTAGATGATTACTATTATTACTCTTAAATATATATTAAAGGCTTGTACTAGTGACAACCAAACCTGAGATGTATTTTTGTGACTTATGACTCATTTACATATTTGGGATTTCTTTAATTCGTGTTCTTTTGGGTTGAGTTAGGCTTACATTTTTAGAGGGTATGAAAGTGCCATCACATGCCTATTTTGGGTCATGACAAATTGGTATCAGAGCTCCAGGTTTATTGGTCTCATTAGTACAAGCCTCATTTAGTAGAGTCTTGCGGATCAGTGCGGAGACATTAGTTATCTATCTTTGAGAGGCTATGTGACTTTAGGAGGAATCCATTTCTTTATTATTTGTCATACGTTCATAGCTTTGTATAATAAGAATCTCTTGTTCACTCTCTTATAGATGGTGAGCATGCATTCTTCCTTAGCTAAACATTTAGAGCCCGTGCCTTTGCTGTGCAGTAGGAGTAGGGTTCGAGGCAGAGGTCAGACTAGCTAGAGGTTAGGTTAGAGTTGCCTCTTCAGGTCCTAGGGTTGCTACTGGTGGTAATTCTAGTAAGATAGAGGGGTTGAGGCCAGTACAGACCCCACCTGTGACCATACCTATACTTGAGGATTGTTTGGTTTGAGTGTTGGGTTTCCTTCAGAGGGTGGCTCCTATTTTGGTCCAACATGCTACGTCGATTCTTCAGACTCCAGATGCATATGTGACTACTACAGGTTCTCCTAGTGTTGACAAGTTATTATCGGGATTGCTCTATAGTCGACGACCTTATCCTCTATATCCATAAAGGGACAAAGTAGGTTTTTAGAGTTCATGAGGACAAATCCTCCTCACTTTGATGGAGATCCTAGGTTTGATACTTTTATGTTCTTGCTTGGTTTTCATGAGAGGTTGCACAAGTTGGCATTGGTGGATTCTAATGGAGTAGACTTCACTTTCTTTTAGTTCTTTGGGCCTGCTAGACAGTGGTGGAGGACCTTTGTAGAGAGTAGACCAGTTGGATCACCTTCTCTTTTATGGGACCGGTTTGCTTGAGTGTTTTTAGAGGAGTTTATGCAGAGAAATGAGAGGCTTGTGGGTTAGAGAACCCAGGGATTTGATGATCATAGCGATATACATGATGGAGGTCAGGATCTTCGTGGTTACGCTTGGAGAGGATTTGATTAGAGTGGTCATTTAGGTTCTTCAAACCTAGTTCAATAGGCTCCGACTTTTTTTGGGTTTCTACTTATATAGGGATCTTGGGAACTATAGAAGGGATTTTCCATAGCTTAGACAGAGAGATGCTTCATTAATTACTTTGAGAGATGACTGGTCTCAGTATCAGGTTCCACATGATGGACACGAGGTAGGAGTTTTTGGTGTACTAACCACAGGTATGATTTTGTTCTGCCTTTGATCTGTCTTGGTAGTATTTGATGGTGGTCCTTCTTACGGCTATGTGTTTAGTTAATCGGCATTGAGTCTTGATATGATTCATGAAATTTTGCTGGGTCTACTGATATTGCTACCCTGTAGATGGTTCCTTAGTGGTATTTTGGATATGTAGATCCTATGTTATGACTCACTTAGAGTATATTGTCAGATTAGAATTTATTTTATGGGTATTGCGGATTTTGGTGCATTTTGGATTTGATCTTTATAAATGGTTATGTGGTGGAATAATGGTGGATCGATTGTGGATTTGGCATTTCAAATTTTAGCATGTCTAGCGGTACTTATCGATGGTAGACCTTATGATAGCCTTGACTTGTAATGTGACTGATTTGATAGGATTGCAAATGAAGGATTTTAGTGGAAAATTTTCAAGTGTTCTTACCTTGTGATTATTACTCTCTTAGTGATTAGTTTTGCTTGCGTGGAAAGACTTATGGGTATGGATGGTTAGATTTGAAGGACTTCGGCTTATAAGGAATTCTCGCTTTGATTCGAAAAGAGTTTAGAATAAAAAGGAAAATTTAGTTGTAAAGTTGCTCCTTAGTAGATAAGTGGCTTGGTGGAATATCCTTGCTCATAAGCTTTGATTAGAGTATGCATTATTCTCTGTGGACTTTGTGTTAAGGAATGTTGAATAAGAATTGAGCCGGTCTAATTTGTACCTTATTAGTCCATGACGCTTGTATTAAAGAATATTGAATGGAAAGAGAGTAAAGTAAAAAGGTAAGGATTTTTGTGCATAAGGAAATTTGTTATATTCAGAGTTTAGCCATGGGATTGAGATAATAATTTGAAGTCCTGATAGTGTGGTTCATCGATAGCTTATACAGAATTTAGCAGTGATTTTCTCGAGTTTTAATTCGTGATTTGGGCGTCCGTCAGTGACATATAGTGGTTGTTCCACTTCTTCTATGAGTTATTTTTTCCTTGTTACAATGGGTTGCTTATGTGTACGGGATCGAAATGACTCCTTGTTCTACCAGATTATTGAGTACTTTGGGTTGTTTAATGGCTTTTGGATATTGAAGGCTGCACGTGTTATTGTGAAGAGTTGCTTGAGTATTTGGTGTCATTTATAGATTTCATGTCTATGGTATATAGGGTTTTATGATGATTCTCGATTGCCTCAAAAGGGTGAGCAGTAGGATTTGACTATTGGATAGTGATTTAGTGTGCTAAGTGTGACTTTTGAGGTTTTGGGTGATTTTGAAACCGATTTCTGGCCTAGTAGCTTTAGCTTGGGGCTATAGTATGGTTTGATTTGATAGTGATAGTATTAGCCTTAGGTAGGTTGATTAAGTGTTTTGGTGGGTAGTTATGTGATTTATGGGTTCATTGATATTTGGTGGGTCCAAGGATGATTTTCGATCTTGTGGTTGTAGCCAGTGTCTTGTGATGCCTTGGTCAGGTTTAGATTAGTCGGGCATGTGCAGAACTTCTACTGTATTTGACTCAAATTTTGGGTATAGCGGAAGTTCAAAAATATAGAAATTCAGCTTCATTGAGAATTTGGCCTTAGATGCTAGTGTTATGACCTAGTGAGTCCTTATGTGATAGATTTCTAGTTCTATGGTGACACCGATAGTTCTATGGTTGTGACTACGTGTTGGAGTTCTTGCTTGATGTATCTCGAGGCTATATTCTATTCTTTACCTGTTTTGAAATTTTCTTGCTTGTCGTTCTAGGACGAACGTGAATCTTAGTGGTGGATACTGTAATGACCCTCGTATTAGTTTTTAGAATTTTTCAAATTTTGACCATTTTACCCTTTCCCGTGGTTGCTTTATCTCATTTAAGAGTTACGGGGATAGTTGGCATGGTCCTCGATGTATTTGGAAGTGTTATATATGAATTTGTGGTTTTGAACTTCCTTAAAGAGATTATCGGTTAATGTTTGATGATCCGAGCATCGAATGATGATTCTGATAGTTCCATTAGGTCAGAAATGTCAATTTTAAGTTAGTAGCATAGTTAGTTCCGGTCCCAAGCCTTTATTTCACATTTCGACCCTTCGTTTGAAAACTAGTTAAATTTGGACTAAGGGGGTCCCTGGGGTTAATTTGTTGAAAACAGTCTTTTTTTTTTTTTTTGAAAATACTACATTGCCATTAAGTCGAAGTATCAAAAATAGCCAAGTAGCATAATTCATTTGCATTCACGGGATTTCGAATGAATCCCGAGGGCCTGATAAAAAGCTTTTCATTTTTGTTAAGTTACTGGCTCTGGGCATCAGCTGGTGCAGCGGCGTAAGTGGCCAATTGGTCGCTAAAGCGGAAGCCACTTAAATAGCCAAAGGGTCGCTTTAGTAGCCAACCAATGTTATTCTCAGTCGCTTAAGCAGACCCCTAACCGATTTAGCAGAGGTCGCTTAAGAGATAATGAATCGCTTAAGTAAAGGGTGGCCTTATGTGGCTTGGTAGCTTTAGCGATGCCCTATCCGCTTAAGCGGTGGTTGCTTAAGCGATCATGTAGCCGCTTAAGCGATCATCGCTGGAACAGTATATATATAATCCAATTTCGCAATTTTCCTCCATTTTTGGACCTCCAAGCTTTGGGAAAGATTATTTCACTAGGGTTTCTTCATCATTTTCGTGTGGGTAACCTCTAAACTCATTTTTTCACTATTTCATATAGATTTCATTTTCAAAACAACTTCAAAATCCTTGATTTTAAAGATGGATTTTGGAGGGGTTTTGCTGGTAAAGCTTAAAAATGGTTTTTCTTCAATTTGAACCTCGTTTTTAACTCAATTTCGTGTGGGTTTTCAGCTTAAGACTCCTATGACCTAGGGAAACGTGTTTCTAAAATAAAAGTTAGTTTTACCCTTATGTTTTTTGGAAATGATTTTTAAAGCAGATTCCAAAATAAATATAGTCTATATGGATATCGTTGGAATTCCTTTAACTTATAGATGTCGTATTTTATTAGATTGGATACGTTCGGTGTTGATTCGAGGGAGTCAAGCTTTTGGTTGAGGTTTTGGATGTTGTTTGGGCTTGCGGATCTTCTTTTAAGGCAAGTTGAGATGTACCTTGACTTTCTCTGAAGTGTTTATGTGCTGTATGTTTGATTATTTGTAATTTGTGAATCTCTTAGGTTTGGGGGTCCCGCTCAGGTGAAATAGCAAGCATCTCTGCGGGTACCAGAGTCTTTTGGTGGATTGTAGTTAGATTATTGCCTTTCTTAGTTAGTATTACTACTTGTCAATATCCATAGAGTAGAATGTATATAGATAACTTAGTGATCTTGAATAATTGCTATTGGATTCCTGTTTTAGAGCTTGAGTCTTATTTAGTGGACTTTATTGTGATGATTAGGGCTTAGTGACCTTGAGGGAATAATTATGTTGTTATTGTTAGTGATGGAATATTCAATCTTTAGAGAATACGTAAAGCATAATTGGATTTGTAATAGTGGATGAGATTTAGTATGGGACAAGCTAAGTTTGGGTAGTTTCTCATCATCTTGTTGTTTGGATTGTTTATCATATTCAGATTGCAAAGTGGGGCTTAGGTGTATATTATTACTTAATTGAGAGTATATATGGTGGTGATGCTTGAGTGGGGGACTTGAATTTATATTGTTCGCTATGATTGTGTATTTAATTGTCATATTTATTATTGTGTCTCCGAGTAAGGGCTTGACTTGTTATCATAGGCCATGACTGTGCATTAAATTGCCATATTTATTATTGTGCATTAAATTGCCTTTATCATATTGATGATACTCGAATGAGGGACTTTAAATGATATTGTTGATGTCATGCATGAGTATTTATACTAGTGGTGCCCTACGATGACTTACATCATGGAACATTGTCATATGAATTTGATCCTGAGCTCACATATACTTGTATTGAATTTTTTGGTTGGGAGCTTTATATCCTCATATCATTCATACATGTTCATGAAATTGATACCACTGAGATTTTCCCCATTCGAAAGAAAATGATATGATTATAAAACTCTTAGCCGAGATCATTTGCTGGTAAGGTTGATTGAGACATTTTATGAGAAATTATGGTAACCTTTATCCGTGAACATTAGTCGGAGAAGTAGATTAAGATTATGAAAGTATATGGATTGCGAATCCTTCATAGATCCTATCTTGGGAGAAATGAGGCTCGGTAGGTGTATACAGAAAGTTATGCAATAACTTTCGAACATTCATCATCATCCCATCATTATCACTACATTACATTGCATCATTTGCATTGCATTACCCTCCTTGGTATGGTTTGATACTGTGTTAGTATTTACTGTTGTACAGTATTACCGTCATTGAACTTTGTTTGTGATATTGTGTCTGAGAATTCATTTCACTTCATTACATTATGTTATATAGTCTTATATTGATTAGGAGGTTGAGGTATTATGAGACATGGGGTATGGCTGTGGCTTAATCGGAGAGATAGTCGTGTAGTACCTTTTGGTAGCATGAGATACAGTCTTATATATGTACACTCTCCCAGTTTTTATCCCATATTATTTGGTTGAGTATAATTGATTAAGCCCGATATATCGTGTTAGTAAGTCTTTTTCATAAATGACTTCCCTTATTGTTGATTATAAAATAAGTAGAGTTGACTCACCTATATTAATGTGCCTTCCCGTATTTGGTAAATTTGTTGGTCGTTGTGTTGGGTTACCCTGATAGGATGAAGTGTTGTAATTGCTGGATTTAGTTTGCTTATGGTACCTTGAGAAGTTGGGGTGGTGGTTCTCGCCATCGCTTTGGATTAGGATCGATTATCAATAATATTTGCGAAGTACACGTGGTTTTAGTACTCACCCTTGCTTTTCTTTCCTTTTTCTTGTTTTTCTTCATCCCGTGTAGGTTTTAGTTCGAGCAGTTTATCATAGATAACATTTATTTCGTATTAGCGTTGCGGAGATCAAGGTAGTGGATGGCAGACTTTAGGACTTCTCAGATCTCTCTATTTATGTTTTATGCCTTATTCGCATCTAAGATATTTTAGACGATTACTATCATTACTCTTAAATCTGTATTATAGGCTTGTACTAAAGAACCAGACCTAGAATGTACTTTTGAGACTTGTGTCTCGATTATATATTTGGGATTATGCTATACTTTCATTTTCATTTCTATTTCCTTAAATCGTGTTCTTTTGGGTTGGGTTAGGCTTACTTATTCGGAGGGTATGACAAGTGCCATCACGTGCCTATTTTGGGTCGTGACAAAATAATCAATTTTTTAGAAATCGTTATTAGATTTGATGTTGTTTTTTTGTCTAAATGCAGGAAATTGATCCAAGGACAAAAAGGAATGAATCTGGGATAAAAATGCTATGTGACGGTTCATTTGACGAACCTCCAGAAGGACGACGAACCGCCACGCCATCCATCGCACAAAAATAGAACCAACAGTAGAAGTGAGCAATTTGACGACGACTCAACCTAGCAATCCATCAGGGTTGTGATGAGGTGTCACACCCAACAACCAGACCTAAAAAGATTGTGCCCTATGCGCGTGACGGAACATGTGATAAACCGCCAGAGGGCTGACGAACCGTCAGTACTCCTGTCAGAGCCAAGGTGGTCAGCTCCGATTTAAATTTGGATTCAAAATTTTCTGGAGCGTATAAATATCTAGTTAGGGTTTAAAATAGGCATCTTTCATCACTTTGAATATTTTCCCGTTACTTTCTTGGGCATTGAACCATTTATCGAGATTTTGGTCAAGAATTCAAGTGTTAGATTTGATCTTTATAAGAATTCTTCTTTTGAATATGAAATTCATTGTTTTCTTTATCTCAATAATTATGTGTGGCTAAAAACCCTATAACTAGGGTTGTGGGATAGATGGCAAAATAGCAATTCTAGGGTTGATTTCTATGTGGATTCAAGTAATATCATGTTAATGCATTATTATTTATTTCATCTTAACTGATTTCCAATGGTTGCAAACATTAGGACAAGCCCTAGGTTTAGTTTGCTTGAAATAAGAGGTTAAACCGGAAAAAAAGATTAACAGCGAGGATTTTGAGTTTCTAATCTCTGTCTAATGAGTAATGATGTAGCGAGATTAATCAACTTGAGGTTAAAATTGAGTTTTCTGGTTTCATCTCTTTAAGTTTGAAAGAATTAAAGGGAAAATCGTCTAATTAGGTTGAGAAACATTTAGACACACTTTAGAATTCAATTGCCTAGCATTGCTTGTATTACAAGGTTTCGCTATCGAAATTAACCCAAAAATGTTATAGAGCCTGGTGAACACACTCCTAGTTTAATTTCTCTACTGATTAATAGTTTGTGACGTTGGTTACTTACAACAAGCTTGATATTTATTCAAAATCACTTATTATAAATCCCCCCATTTCATGAAAACTGTAGACTAATTGTTACTTAAATCGCAGACGACTTAGTTTTCACCATATTCACTGTGGGATTCAACTCCAACCTTCGTTGGGCTATATATTTGACAACGACCGCTTATACTTCTTAAGGGAGGTGTAATTTGGGCACATCACCTACAACCATTATCTATTGATTTTATACTCTTTCCTACTAATTTGCATTAAGTTCATAAATTAGGGGTTAACCCCCAATTTCCACCATGAGCATATTTTCTAATGATTCTAAGAAGAAATTTCAGTTTAGAATGTAAGGAACTTACCTCCAAAGATGAAAACTTTTGAAATTTTTTAGAAAATTGCCTTTTCTAGGGTTTTGGTTAATTTTTCAGAAAGTGGGGAATGAAAACGTGTTATTGGTTTAAAAACTTTAAAAATACTGCATTTTACCGCTCTAGCAGTTCACGATGATTCTGCTGCAGCGGTACCTTTTTCCATTATAGTGATACCACTGAAGCGATTCCCTTTTTTGCTGCAGCGATTTCGAGGCAGAATCTTATGGCCTCTCCCCAATTGTGTCCATTTTACAACCCATTCCTTGAAATACAACATCACGAACTAACTCTTCAATAGTAAACTCTATAATTGGAGTTTTATAACTCCATTTTACGTGTCGAAAGTTGCTACGGCTTTCTAAATACGTCATCTATTTGAAAATTAAGTCAAACATTAAAACCAATACTCATATTAATACCATATCTACTTAGACTAGTACACCTTAAAAAATCATCTAACACTAGGCTAACCCTGAATTACTTAAAAATATTCTAAGGGAAGATTTGGTGAGAGTTTTACCCCTTATTTCAGGGTAACGATGCTCTGGGTTGTTATAGCTACAAGTCATTCTCAGTAGTAAGCTATCCATATCATACATTGGGCAATAAAAGGATATGCCAAGAAGAAGGATGGCCTTAACATTGTAACACCCCATACATTTACGAACCTATTGATTACCTTAACATTTATGGAAGTATTTAAACTTGAGATGGTTGGTGTATTACACACTAACTTTGTTGGGCTGAATTAATATTATGCAAATGGGCTCAATTGAGGCCCAAAAATTAAGTAAACAAGGCATGGCCCAAAAGGGAAATGACCCATTCCAATTTGACCAAGTAAACACACCATTTTTGGTCAAAAAGTGGGGCTAAGGATAGACTTTAAAGGAGAGTATTTAAGGCTGAAATTCAGCCTAAATTTACTGTAAGACACTTGCCAAAAATCAGATTTTTATTAAGTATTTCTCTCCTCTCTCAAAACCCTAGCCACCCTAAGCTTCCTTAAGGATTTTTGGACAAGATCTTCCACTTGCAAGCCTTGGTAAGTGTTTACCCTTATAGATTAATATATTATATGCATAATAGGGTGTAAATCATATTGGTTATGTTGACAAAGTGTTGGACAGTTCACTATGTGTAAAACAGTCCACTTTTGCTTAATCGGTAAAGGACTTTCCTTCTATGTGGTTCAAACTTGAAAGGGGACTTGAGGTCTTGAAGGAAGTGAATTTGATGGATTAAATGTAAACATGTTAGGATGTGGTTATGTCCCTAACTTGCTTTCTCTTTGTGTATGACTTGTGGAAATGTTGTTATGTAATTGTGCATGGAATCGGTGGTGTATAGTCTTGTGATGCTCATGTGCGTTGTGAAACCATAATTGTTCATTAGCATTACCTAAAATATGAAAATAGAAGCTTACTTATGGACATGGATCATTAATTACAAACAAGGACCCAAAAATGACTCCTTTTAGCCAATTCGGGCATCTGCCTTCATGAATGAGCCACCTGCCTGCGCAGGTGACTTCGCAGGTTGCTCCTCAGGTCCTTCCCGAAGTTTGTTTCGCTTGTTTTTTCTTCTCTTTGACCCTCCAAGGCCCCTCTACCCTTCTTGGATGCAATCATCAACTTATGGTACCCTTTGGATGGCTCTAAGGGGGTAGTCTGGAGGCATTTTGAATTGTATCAATTGTAGATTATTTTTAATGTGTTGTGGGGAAAGGTATTTAGATGAATTGATGGCGTAAATGTGACGGTGTGTTAAGGAGGATAAGTATAAACTTGGTATGAAATTCCATCAATTTATGATATCTCGGTTGATGTGCGGAATATTTTGGTGTTGTTAGTATGGTGATGCAGTAAATTATATTGTAGGAGGGTTAAATGACGTTATGTGGAAGTCACGTAGCTCATTATAGTCTTGTGCACTTGTAATGTAGTTAGTTGTTAATGCAAGATCCGTTATGTACTTGTGTTATAGAGTAACACGTAAGGAAGGAGCTAAATTGTTGTATTCACATATTGGGAAGATAAGGTATGTAAGGTTACTCTTTTCCGTATACTTTGGCAACACCTATTGTTCACATCGTTACCACACTTGTTTCCATTTTGAAATGTTTCAAATTATCTTATTTCAGGTTTGTTAGCAATTGTTATTCACGTGTCTTTTATTCATTGACTGATGTTCCAAAGCTCCAATAATGTTATAACCACCAGTGTATCAATCTCACAAAAGTAAAGAAATGAAGTAATGCATATTTATTTGAGTATGGGTGGAAGGTTTGGGGGCGAAAGCCTAGCTCAAGCCGATCCCAAGATTATTGGATCAGGGGGAAGCTCTGGGAGAGAAAGCCTAGCTTGAGCCGAACCTGACAGGGGGCAGCTCTGGCGGTGAAAACCTAGCTCGAGCCGAACCTGATATATTGATTTATGGGTGGCAGCTCTGGGGGCATAAGCCTAGCTCGAGCCGATCCCAATTTTATTTCCCACTGATCAGTTGGGCCCGGGCATGTTATGATTGATGTTGATATTTATATGAATGAAAAAAGAAAGTAATGATGGCAATGTACATGGTTCCACACATACAGAACGGTGGTTTATCAATATTGTCTATTCACTTGTATTTGATTCTATTTGAGTTCCTACATTTCATGCAGTTGCTTATAGCCTTACATACTCAGTACATTCTTTCGTACTGACGTCCCTTGGGGGACTTACCTTACTTGCTACAGTAACAGGAGCTAGTAGACCTTCACAGTAGGATACGGGTCATCTGCAGACTATTAGTGAGCTCCAGGTTGATTCGGGGCTTTCCGAGTCATTTGTGTACTTATTTTGGAACTATGTAAAGGTTGTATAAAGCGGGGACTTGTCCCTACTTTAGGCATGGTTATGTATCTGTTAGAGGCTTTGTAGACGTTGTAAGACAAACGAAGGAATGTATGACCCTTTTTACGTGGTGTCCCTAACGACCAAGTTTCATATCTATTTGAATGTTTTTCCATGACTTCCGTCTTTGATATATTGTATCCATATATGATGGAATGTTATTCATTTAGTGACTTGAATACGGATGTACTCGATCATAGGTTGGTTGTCTCAGGCCTTAACGGCTTCGGGTTCCAGTCCGCCCTAATGGGATTTGGAGACGTGACAAAAGTAGTATCAGAGTGGGTCATCCTAGGGTGTCTACCAAGCCATGTATGAGTAGAGTCTTGCTTATAGATGTGTTGTGCACCACATTTATAAGTAGAAGGCTACGGTACATTTAGGAGTTGTTTCTTTTCTTCATTTCCTAGATCATGCATTAGAGCCAAAGTTGTAGGTGGAATCATATCTGACCATTGAAATTGGTTTTCTTTTGTTATAGTAAAATGCTGATTACAAGACGAGGTAGGGGAAAAGGTAAGATGGTAGACATGCTTGAAGGGGAAGGAAATAGTAAATCACCACCTGACTAAGCCAGTCAAGATGGGGCTGAAACTGAGTTTGCATCGCGGGCTCCTTCTCCTCTCCCATTTCCAGGGGGGCCACAAAGGAGAGGAGTATCCCCAGAACCACCTGTTAATGCTACTGAATAGGATCTAAGGAATGAGGTGAAAATGTTGGCTTGTATAGTCGCTGCACAAAATCAAGGAGAAGTCGGTCCAACTACAAGTAATGACGGTGTGGATAGGGCAGCTAGTCGGCGGACACAGGATTTTCTGAAATTAGACCCTCCCACCTTTACCGGGTCAGATCTGAATGAAGACCCACAAGATTTCATGGAACAAATTCAAAGGGCTTTAGATGTTATGCATGTATCTGGTACAGAAATAGTTGAGCTTGCAGCATATAGATTAAAAGGAGAGGCTATATTATGGTACGAAGATTGGAAACGATCTAGGGGTATCAATGCAATTCCAGCTAATTGGGAAGAATTCAAAGCGGCATTCATTGATCACTACCTTCCATATGAGATCCGAGAGGCTTGTGCAGACCAGTTCTTAAATCTTCATCAAGGAAATATGAGCGTCAGAGAGTACAATCTTTGGTTTAACTATTTGGCTAGGTATGCTCCTAATGTAGTAGCCATTATGGATGACAGAGTCCATCGGTATGTGGACAGATTGGATCCATATTTGGTGAGGGATTGTACTATTACTGCATTGAATAGAGATATGGATATAGCCAGGATACAAGCTTTTGTTCAGAAGATGGAGGATCAGAATCAAAGGAGAAGGGCGCAAGAATTTGAAAGAGGGTCGTCAAAGAGGGCTAGACCTATGGGACAGTTCATGGCGTACCAAGGAGAATTTAGGCCTCGGGTTTTTAATAGACCGCCTAGACCATCATTTTCTTACCCTACATCAGGTACTCCATCCCAATTCCGAGGGTTCAGAGGCGGCCACATGGGGCAAAGAAGTGGGATTCGAGGTTCACAGACAGCGGGGTATCGAGAATAAGGAAGTATGAGACAATCCAGGTTTTCTCGTCAGCCCTGTCAACACTGCGGGAAGTTTCATTTAGGTGAATACCGGTTTGGGATGAATATTTTCTTTTGGTGCGGTATATTAGGGCACATGCTGAGAGTGCCCAAAAAGGGGCACGGGTAGCATGGTGTGACCTACGGGATCAATCGTTGCATCATCATCATCGGGTGTACAGCCTATGGGTCATGGTAGAGGTGTTAGAGGAGCAACTAATTCTAGTGGAGTCCAGAACCGTACCTATGCCTTAGCAGATAGTCAGAATTTGGAGGCTTCTCCCGATGTAGTTACAAGTACATTATCCATCTTTTCACATAATGTATATGCATTGATTGATCCAGGTTCTACCCTATCATATGTCACTCTATTGATTGCTGAAAAATTCAAAAGAATACCGAAAATACTAGTCAAGCCATTTGAAGTAACTACACTAGTTGGTGAATCTATTATAGCTAAAAGAGTATATCATAATTGTATAGTAAATGTTTGTGATCATGATACGCTGGTTGATCTTATTGAGCTAGAAATGGTAGATTTTGATGTTATAATGGGTATGGATTGGTTGGCTTCTTGTTATGCCACGGTAGATTGCCGAGCTAAGAAGGTATATTTCCATTTCCCATAAAAGACCGTCCTTGAATGGAGGGGTAATGTTGGAGCACCGAGAGGTAAGTTTATTTCCTATCTTAAGGAAAGTAAAATGATATCCAAGCGGTACATATGCCAATTAGTAAGAGTACAGGATACCGATGTGAATCCACCAACTCTTCAATCAGTTCCAGTGGTAAATGAATTCCTTGATGTATTTCCTGAAGATCTTCCAGGTTTGCCTCCAGAATGGGAAGTAGAGTTTGGTATTGATGTGATGCTAGGCACTCATCCTATCTCTATTCCTTCATATAGAATGGCCCCAGTGGAGTTACGGGAATTGAAGGAGCAATTAAAAGACTTATTGGACAAGGAATTCAAAAAGGCCTAGTATGTCCCCTTTGGGGTGCACCGGTGTTATTTGTACGAAAGAAAGATGGCACGTTAAGAATGTGTATTAATTATCGTCAATTGAATAAAGTAACAGTTAAGAATAAATATAAACTCCCTAGAATTGATGATTTGTTTGACCAATTACAAGGTGCCAAATGCTTCTCAAAGATTGACCTGAGATAGGGATATCATCAGGTAAGGGTTAGAGAAAAAGATATACCCAAGACATCTTTCCAAACACGGTATGGTCATTATGAATTTTTAGTTATGTCATTTGGGCTAACAAATACACCAGCAGTTTTTATGGATTTGATGAATAGGGTGTTCAAACCATTCTTAGATGTGTTCGTGACAATGTTTATCGATGATATTTTGGTTTATTCAAGATCAGCAGAAGACCATGCTAATCACTTATGACAAGTGCTACAGATCCTTCGTGATCATAAGTTATACAAAAAGTTCTCTAAATGTGAATTTTGGTTAAAATCTATAGCATTCTTGGGTCATATTATATCGGATAAAGGAATGAGAGTTTATACGCAAAAGATAGAAGCGGTGAAGAATTGGCCAAGAACTACAACGCCTATAGAGATTCGTAGTTTTTTGGATTGGCAGGTTATTATAGAAGGTTTGTCGAAGGGTTTTCTTCCATCTCTGTGCCTTTAACAAAACTAACACATAAGGCAACCAAGTTTAAGTGGAATAATGCATGTGAGAAGAGTTTCCAAGAGCTGAAGGATAGATTGACTTCTACACCTGTATTTGTCACGCCCTAAATCCCATCGGGATGTGGTTGGCATCCGTAGCCGATAAGGCCCGAGAGAACCAGGCTTTGCTTACATTCATTCATATTCACGCCACAAGAACACCACTATCACGTAAGGACATAAAAGGCTAACATCAGAATTTAGAGAACATGTAAATATATACATATGTGAAACTTGACTGTCAGGGCCAACAAGTCAAATGGACATTCATCTCTCTTCTTATCATTCCGGCACATACCCACATTTGTCTACAAAAGCCTCTAACAGAAGTACATACATGACCAACCCAAATTCGGGACAAGTCCCCGCTTTACATAACGTTTAAAATATCCACAATACATATACAACTGTAACACGGAAAGCTCCAAATCAACTGGAGCTGACCAAGGGTCAGTAGATGCCCTGCAGCTTACTGAGGAGGTCTACTAGTACCTGCGCCTGCAACAAGTAAGGTAAATACCCCAAGAGGGGTCAGTATGAAGAATGTACTGAGTATGTAAGGCCATAAAAATTCATCATACATAATGACGACAATGGAGACAATATAGAAGAAAATAGTCAATGTGGATAAATCATTGTCCTGCATATGTGGAACCATGTACCTTACATACATTTCTTTCTTTCTTTCTCTTGCCTTTACTTTATTTTACTTTTACATCACTCGTATACTGTCTGGGCCCTCATCATGCAGGTGTTCTTTTCACCCCATGGATAAAATATAATCGTCATGCAGGTATTCTTTTCACCTCATGGATAAGATCATGTCATCATGCGGGTGTCCTTGCACCCCATGGATAAAATTAACATCATCATGCGGGTGTTTGCACCTCATGGATAAAACATCATCGTCATGGAGGTGTTTGCACCCCATGGATAACACCCATGAACACAATCAATATGCATTACTTATTCTTACTTCATTTCTTTACTTCTTTGAGGTTAAAACATTAGTGATTGCACCTTATTGGATCTTTTTGGAACATAACAATGTTGGAACATTAACCAAAGAACATGTGAGTAACAATAATTAATGACTGGAAATGGGATACCTCTATACATTTTGTAATGGAACAAGTATAACGACAAGGTGGACACTATGTGCTGCAGAAGGATACAGAAAGAGTAACCTTACATACCTTCACTTCCAAGTACGAGTACACAAGTCTATTTATGATCACAGAGTCCAACTTCTTCCTTATGTTTCACTCTACAATACAAGTCCATAATAGAACTCTCGTTAACAACAATTTACCGTGCAAGTGTACAAAACGACAATGAGCTATATGATTGCCATATAAATCCATTTCGCTCCTTAAAATACAATCCATTGCATTATCATACCAATAACACCATAACATTCCACACATTGACCAAGAGATCATACTTCAATTGCATATCACACTACACTTACCCTTCATGCTCTCTCATTAGCATTCCGTCACAATTACTTCCTCATAACAACATATGAAAATTAATCCATGCTTAATATAGTAAAACATGCCTTCATATGACACTTTAAAGTCATTAAAATTACATCACAAGTTGATAATTACATCCATGAAGGGTACGGGGGCTTCGGGGGATCAACGGGTGACGAAAACATACAAAACAAAAATCCGGGCTGAACTGCGCTGCAACCTGCGCCCAAAGGTGGCTTAGGTACACATGCAGATGCCCTTTGGCAGCAGCCAGAGGCATCTGCACCCGCAGGTGCCTCCGTTTGCGGGGGCGGATGCCCGTTTTGGTCCGAAATGGTTTATTTTGGGTCTTTTCATGAAATGAATGGTCCATGATCATAACCAAACTTATTTTAACATGTTTTTGATCATCTTATATGCCAAAAATCAGCCATGGTCTCACAACACACATACATATCACCAAAGACACTTTCTTTTCAATCCGTCACCAAATCCATAACTAAATTTACAACAACAATTCCAATCATTATACACAAGGATAAAACAAGGCAAGAATATAATCACATCTCACATTTCAATATTGAATCCATCAAGCTCACTTCCTTCAATACCACAAGTCTATGTTCAAGTTACAAGGCAAAACCATCCTCCGATTTAGCAAACATAAATTGTTTCACACAAAGTGAACTTCTCACACTTCACCAACACAACCAACATGATATAAATCATCTCCCATGCATAAAATATATTAAACCATAATAATATACACTTACCAAGTCTTTCAAGATGATGATCTTGGTCCATATGAGTGACTTAGGGTTTGTGTGAGACAAGGAAAAGTTAGAGAAATTTTTTAGAAAGGCATGGGAGTCCAAAATGAATAAAATCTGATTTTTCTCTCTTTATATAGACCCTCAAGTCTTTATTATCCAATCCTTGGCATTAATTGTATGGTTTATTAGTCAATTGGATGAATGGGTCATATTTGCCCCATTGGGCCTAGTCTTTTACTCTTGTTTTGGGCCTTATTTGGCCCAATGGAACAAGACTCATGTAAGCCCCGACAATTTAATGAATAATTCCTCAGAGCTCTCAAGTTTGACCAATTCCATAATTGTACACGTAGTCGTATAGGTTCGGAAATGTACAGGGGTTACACCTCCTACGAAGGTCTACTCACATATACTAGGCCCAATACCAATTGTTTCGTCAATAACATTATAAAATTCATACTTATGTCTCTTGACACCTAAATAACCATTGTTCAATGTCGTCAAGTAGGGTTGGGTAGGTACGGGGTGTTACATTCTTCCCCCCTTAGAAACATTCGTCCTCGAATGTTAGTAACATCGTCTCATGTACATCCCATGCATCCCTATATTAACTTATAGATATACATATAAACATACTACTGCTCGATATTTCCTTGTTATTTCTCCAATTTCGTACCTTGAACTTTCTCTGCCGTTTGAACCATTACGGGTACTTTGACTTTATCACTTCTTTGGCTCCCCAAGTGCTTTCTTCTACTTGTCGATCCCTACACCGGACCTTTATGGAAACTACATTATTTATTTCCCACTCTTTTCATTTGCTCCTTCCACTTAATAATTTATATTTCTTCATAAGTAAGAGTCTCCGTAACTTGCACATTTACTTAATAATAGATCTCGGCATATGACTTGTTTTAGCTTGTAGCTACTGTTGTACCACCTTAGCCTTCTCTATAACTTAATGAACAGTGTCTAGTCCCAAGTAAGGCAGTTCCACTTGGTTTAAATCACCCAATTGATGATTTGAACTTTCTTCTGTCCAAACCTTCGTAAGATACCACCTTGATACTTGAATAATGGTTATTATTATAAGCACGTTCTATAAGGGGTATATGATCATCCCAACTACCTTTTAAGTTTATCATACAGACTCGTAGTATATCTTCAAGTGTTTGAATAGTATGTGGAAAGGTGCACTCAAATCCACGTATGTGCCCAACCTCTTCTGACAAGAACTTCTCAAAATGTGTAGTAAATCGAGCTCCCCTGTCTAATGTAATAGAGTTGGAACTCCGTGTAGTTGTACTCCCTCTTTAATATACAACCTCACAAATTCTTCAGCTAGGTTGGGGTTTTTGCAAGGCAAAACGTATGATGATTAGGTAAACCTGTCAGTTATTTCTCATATGGAATTAAATTCCCTAAATGTATGAGACAACCCTTATGTGTACGAGGCAACTTGCGATAAAACTCATGTTAACCATGTCTTATTTCAAGCTGGAAACTTTATACATGGCATATCACCTCCAGGATTCTAATGCTCTACTATTACCTATTGACAATTTGATCAATAAGCTACAAATTCTGTAATGCTCTTCTTCTTTATATTCCTTCTTCTTTACATGGCCTCACCAATGCATTTCTACTAAATCATGGCACCGTTTGGTTTCTTTCGAATGAAAGAAAACACCGTGAATAAATGTGCATCTGTCCCAATTCATTTCCTTAGCTCGTCTACATTTGGATATCTAATCTACCTTGATATTGGATTATTCCTCCTTTGTGTAAGCTCAAGCACCTCATTACAAACTTCATTAGACGTTCTCTCTTCCTCTTTTTTTCCACTAAAAGGAAATAAGATTTTCATACTGCCTTTCCTTCTTTCGGCTACAATGAAGACTCTACCGTATTTTATACTATACTTCTTTTATCTGGAGTACCATAAGGATGAACTCCCTAAACTAGCTAACTGATGTAAATCCTATATTATACTTTGTTTTTCAGTCAATCGACTACTAGTGCTTCCTATTGCTTTGTGACGTAATGTATCCGCTACCACAATATCTTACATGCTCTTTTGAGCCTTCTCAGAGTACTTGTACAAGTGTAGAAGTCAATTCATTCTTCAATTCTTGGAAACTCTTCTCACAGGCGTCATTCCACTGGAACTTAACTACCTTGTGTGTAAGCTTTCTTAAGGGTACGGGGATAGAAGAAAGCCTTTCAACAGTTATCTTATAATAACCAACCAACCCAAGAAGACGTTGGACCTATGTAAGCATCATAGGCCTTAGCCAGTTTTTCACCATTTGCATAACAACCTCCGTTCCATCATCAACAATACGTAATTTAACCAACTCACGTTTAGAGAACTTTACATATACCTTATTGTTATGAAGAATCTGTAGCGCCTGTCACAAGTGATTAACATAGTCCCCTTTTGATCTTGTATATCATTCCCAACCATAGTCGCGTACACATGTAAAAGTGACCTGAACACTCTATTCATCAAATTCCTAGCAATGGTTGGTGCATTGGGTAGCCTTATTAGCATATCTAAAAATCTATGGTAACCCTCATGTGTTCAAGAAGATGTCTCGGGTATATATCTTTTCTATATGTTTTTTTTTTCAACCCTTACCTGGTGATATCTCGATTTCAAGTCAACCTTTGAAAATATTTAGCACCCTGTAATTAGTTAAGTAAATTATATTCTAAGGAAGGGAACACTTATTCTTAATTATCACCTTATACAATTGTTGGTAGTCAATACACATTCTCAAGGTGCCATTTCATTCTATCATTCACCATTTTTTTATTTTTTTTCAAATCAACACGAATGGGGTAGAAGGGCATACTAGATCTCATGTATCCCTCGCCCAATAAGTCTCTTAAGTGATCTCGTTATGTATTCTCCGTAAGCAAACCCCAAAAGATCTACCAAAAATGTCTCAAAAATTTCATTGACCACCCAAATCGGTTGAAGATTTGGTGGTTTCACATCCCCTTTACTAAGTGGCAGATGTACCCCTTGGGGTACCATGTTCTTTGCTTTTATATAATAAATAACTTCACCTCTCGGTGTTGCAACATTGCCCTTTCATTGTAGAACATTCTTTGTAGAAGAAGAAAATATAACTTCATAACTCAGCAATCTATTGTGGTCTACCAAGAAACCAACCATTCCACACCCTTTATAACATCAAATCTACCATATCCTACTCAATAAGATCAACCAGCATAACATAATCTCAAACATTTATTACACCATTACTATACCACCACGATATACTCCTTTATCGATAACAACTTCATCGGCAGGTGTAAATACTTCAATTGACTTAACTAATGACTCCGGTGTCCCTAAATTTTTTTTTTTTTTGCAGTAAGCAATGGAGTAAAACTTGGATCAATCAAGAGGTATACCTTATGTAAAAATGTAAACAATGTACCTGTATCTTCATCAGGAGAAGCCTTCCAATTCTGTTGATGTGCTAAAACTTAGGTACGGTTCTGGATTCCACTAGCATCGACTGTCTCTCGAGAACCTTTACCACACCCCGTAGGCTGCACTACTAATGAGGGGGGTATAATGGCTAGCCTCATAGGTCGTGCCCTACTACCTGTGCCCTTCTGCGGACACTCTCTCACCACATGCCCTGGCATACCACACCAATAACAAAAATTCGTCCCCAATCGACATTCACCTGAATGAAACCTCTTGCAGCGCCGGCACAACTGACTACAAGACCTCGGGTAGTTCATACTTCTTTGTGCTTGATATCCCCCTGTTCGTAAACCCTGAATCTCGCCTCTTTGCCCAGACCGGTTGCTTTTAAACACTTGGAATGGAGGGGGAGAATTTGCGGTAGGATGGGAAAGTAATGTCCCAGGTGGTCTATGAAGATTCCGAGTCCCAAGTCCCTTTTGGGACACTATAAACTATCCCATGGATTTAGTCCTTTTCGACGATTCCCCTTCCAATTCTTGCATCCTCCTCCTATGTCTCTGTCCCTCTTTTTGCTGTACAAGAATTTGCCTTTGAGCTTGCGCAGCAACTACACGGGTCAATATCTGCACCGCACTCATTAAATCTTGTTCAATAGTGTTAACGGGCAGTTCCGAAGATACTTCTCTTCTACTCGGCTCTTCTGGAGCTTGAAGGGTAGAATAAGACCACGATGAAATTTCAACATTTTCTCCACCT
Organism: Capsicum rhomboideum; assembly: GCA_031232105.1. NCBI lineage: Eukaryota > Viridiplantae > Streptophyta > Magnoliopsida > Solanales > Solanaceae > Capsicum > Capsicum rhomboideum. Next base: position 61,157,804 of record CP124710.1, on the reverse strand, counting down.
TGACTAGCTTGGTCAGGTGGTAATCTGCTCATTCCTTCTCCAGCAGGCATATCGACCTGCTTACCTTTACCTTTTCCTCTTCTAGGGGCCGGCATTGTTACTATATCAAAGAGAAACAATTACTATGGTCAAACACAATTCAACTTATAACATTAGCTCTATTGCACGATCTAGAAGTGAAGAAAAGAAACGACATCCTAAATGTCCCATAGCCTCCTACATATAAATGTTGTGCACAACACATCGATAAGTAAGACTCTACTCAGACACGGCTTTGTAGACACCCTTAGAACGACCTGCTCTGATACCTCTTTTGTCATGCCCCGAATCCCATCGGGACGTGGTTGGCACCCGTAGCCGATAAGGCCCAAATGAACTAGGCTTTGCTTACATTCATTTGGATTCATGCCACAAGAACACCACTATCATGTAAGGACATAAAAGGCTAACATCAAAATTCAAAGAACATGTAAATATATACATATGTGAAACTTGGCCGTCAGGGCCATCAAGTCAAACGGACATTCATCTCTCTTCTTTTTATTCTTGCACATACCCACATTTGTCTACAAAAGCCTCCAACATAAGTACATACATGACCAATCCAAATTCGGGACAAGTCCCCGCTTTACATAACGTTTAAAATACCCACAATACATATAAAATTGTAACACAAAAAGCTCTGAATCAACTGGAGCTCACCAAGGGTCAGTAGATGCCCTGCAACTTACTGGGGAGGTCTACTAGTACCTGCGCCTGCAGTAAGTAAGGTAAATCCCCCAAGAGGGGTCAGTACGAAGAATGTACTGAGTATGTAAGGCCATAAAAATTTATCATACATAATGACGACAATGGAGACAATATAGAAGAAAATAGTCAATGTGGATAAATCGTTGTCCTGCATATGTGGAACCATGTACCTTACATACATTTCTTTCTTTCTTTCTTTCTCTTGCCTTTACTTTATTTTACTTTTACATCACTCGTATACTGTCTGGGCCCTCATCATGCAGGTGTTCTTTTCACCCCATGGATAAAATATCATCGTCATGCAGGTATTCTTTTCACCTCATAGATAAGATCATGTCATCATACGGGTGTCCTTGCACCCCATGGATAAAATTAACATCATCATGCGGGTGTTTGCACCTTATGGATAAAACATCATCGTCATGGAGGTGTTTGCACCCCATGGATAACACCCATGAACACAATCAATATGCATTACTTATTCTTACTTCATTTCTTTACTTCTTTGAGGTTAACACATTAGTGATTGCACCTTATTAGGTCTTTTTGGAACATAACAATGTTGGAACATTAACCAAAGAACATGTGAGTAACAATAATTAATGACCGGAAATGGGATACCTCTATACATTTCGTAATGGAAAAAGTATAACGACAAGGTGGACACTATGTGCTGCAGAAGAATACGGAAAGAGTAGCCTTACATACCTTCACTTCCAAGTACGAGTACACAAGTCTATATATGATCACAAATTCCAACTTCTTCCTTATGTTTCACTCTACAATACAAGTCCATAATAGAACTCTCGTTAACAATGATTTACCGTGCAAGTGTACAAAATGACAATGAGCTATATGATTGCCATATAACTCCATTTCGCTCCTCACAATACAATCCATTGAATTATCATACCAATAACACCATAACATTCCACACATTGACCAAGAGATCATACTTCAATTGCATATCACACTACACTTACCCTTCATGCTCTCTCATTAGCATTCCGTCACAATTACTTCCTCATAACAATATATGAACATTAATCCATGATTAATATAGTCCAACATACCTTCATATGACACTTTAAAGTCATTAAAATTACATCACAAGTTAATAATTACATCCATGAAGGGTACGGGGGCTTCGGGGGATCAACGGGAGACGAAAACATACAAAACAAAATTCTGGGCTGACCTGCGCTGCAACCTGCACCTGCAGGTGGCTGAGGTGCACACACATATGACCTTAGGCAGCAGCCATAGGCATTTGCATTGTCATCTGCGCCCGCAGGTGCCTCCGTCTGCGGGGGCGGATGCCCGTTTTGGTCCGAAATGGTCTATTTTGGGTCTTTTCATGCAATGAATGGTCCATGATGATAACCAAACTTATTTTAACATGTTTTTGATCATCTTATATGCCAACAATCATCCATGGTCTCACAACACACATACACATCACCAAAGACACTTTCTTTTCAATCCGTCACCAAATCCATAACCAAATTTACAACAACAATTCCAAACATTATACACAAGGATAAAACAAGGCAAGACTATAATCACATCTCACATGTCAATATTGAATCCATCAAGTTCACTTCCTTCAAGACCACAAGTCTATGTTCAAGTTTACAAGGCAAAACCATCCTCCGAGTTAGCAAACACAAATTGTTTCACACAAAGTGAACTTCTCACACTTCACAAACATAACCAACATAACCAACATGATATAAATCATATCCCATGCATAAAATATATTAAACCATAATAATATACACTTACCAAGTCTTGCAAGATGATGATCTTGGTCCAAATGAGTGACTTAGGGTTTGTGTGAGACAAGGAAAAGTTAGAGAAATTTTTTAGAAAGGCATGGGAGTCCAAAATGAATAAAATCTGATTTTTCTCTCTTTATATAGACCCTCAAGTCTTTATTATCCAATCCTTGGCATTAATTGTATGGTTGATTAGTCAATTGGAAGAATGGGTCATATTTGCCCCATTGGGCCTAGTCTTTTACTCTTGTTTTGGGCCTCATTTGGCCCAATGGAACAAGACTCATGTAAGCCCCAACAATTTAATGAATAATTCCTCAAAGCTCTCATGTTTGACTAATTCCATAATTGTACACGTAGTCGTATAGGTTCGAAAACGTACGGGGGTTACACCTCCTACGAAGGTCTACTCACATATACTAGGTCCAATACCAATTGTTTCGTCAATAACATTATAAAATTCATACTTATGTCTCTTGACACCTAAATAACCATTGTTCAATATCGTTAAGTAGGGTTGGGTAGGTACAGGTTGTTACAGTATTAGTACTTCCAGAAGGCACAAAAGGGTATGCGGTATATTGTGATGCTTCAAGAGTCGGCCTAAGATGTGTATTGATGCAGCACGGTAATGTAATAGCTTATGCCTCAAGACAGTTGTGACCACATGAGAGAAATTATCCAACACATGATCTTGAGCTAGCAGCTGTGATATTTGCTTTAAAGATATGGCGCCACTATTTGTATGGGGTTCATGTTGATATATATACCGACCCTAAAAGTTTGCAATATATCATTAAGCAGAAGGACTTAAATCTGAGGCAGCGGAGGTGGCTTGAACTATTAAAAGATTATGATATTGATATCTTATATCATTCGGGGAAAGAAAATGTGGTAGCCGATGCATTAAGCCGCAAAGCAATAGGAGGCCCTAATGGCCAATTGACGGAAAAGCAAAGTATAGTCAAGGATCTACATCAATTAGCCAACTTGGGAGTTTGCCTTTTTGAATCTCCAGATGAAGGAATTATGGTGAAAAATGCGGCAGAGTCTTCATTAGTAGCTGAAGTAAAGGAAAAATAGTATGCGGATCCTATTTTATTGCAGCTGAAAGAAAATGTACAATAAGGTTTGACGAAGGCATTTAATCTTACGCAAAAGGGAGTGCTTCAGTGCCAAGGTAGATTGTGTGTACCCGATGTAGATGAACTAAGGAGACAGATTATGACAGAGGCACATTATTCACGGTATTCTATTCATCCGGGGGCCACCAAAATGTATCATGATTTGAGAGAAATGTATTGGTGGGGTAACATGAAGAAGAACATTGCAGAATTTGTAGCCCAATGTCCAAATTGTCAACAAGTAAAAGTAGAGCATCAGAAGCCTGGAGGTTATATGCAATGTATAAATCTTCCAGTCTGGAAGTGGGACATGATTAACATGGATTTCATCACAGGTTTGCCTCGTACCCTGTGGAAATTTGATTCCATATGGATAATAGTTGACAGGCTTACCAAATCATCACACGTTTTACCCGTCAAGACCACCTACACAGCTGAAGATTATGCACGGTTGTATGTTAAAGAGATAGTTCGACTTCATGGAATTCCAATCTCTATTATATCAGACAGGGGAGCTCAATTTACTGCACACTTTTGGAAATTTTTTCAGAAGAATTTAGGAACTCAAGTGAACTTAAGTACGACTTTTCATCCTCAAATAGATGGACAAGAAGAATGTACTATCCAAACACTTGAAGATATTCTACGAGCTTGCACATTGGACTTTAAAGGTAGTTGGGATGATCATTTGTCGTTTATTGAATTTGCCTACAATAATAGCTATCATTCAAGTATCAAAATGGTGCCTTACCAAGCTTTATATAGAAGAAAGTGTAGATCACCAGTTGGATGGTTTGAAGCGATTGAAACTGCCTTATTTGGGCCAGATCTTGTTCATCAAGCTATGGAGAAGATTAAGGTGATACAACAGCGGCTACAAATGGTCCAAAGTCGACATAAATCATATATCGATGTGAGAAGAAAAGGGATAGAATTTTCCATAAGTGATTGGGTATTCTTGAAAGTGTCACCAATGAAAGGGGTAATGAGATTTGGAAAAAAAGGAAAGTTGAGTCCACGTTATATAGGGCCATATAAGATTACCCGAAGATTTGACCAAGTTTTATATCTATTTGAATGTTTTTCCATGACTTCCGTCTTTGATATCTTGTATCTATATGTGATAGAATGTTGTTCATTTAGTGACTTGCATACGGATGTACTCAATGATAGGTTGGTTCTCTCGGGCCTTAACGGCTTTGGGTGCCAGTCCGCCCCAATGGGATTTGGAGGCGTGACAAACATACTCCTCTATTGTTCCCAGATGATACGGGTGGGACAAGCTGTCCAACAAGTCCACAAACATTCACACAAAGCCAAGCTCGGGAATTACAAAAACTCCAAGCCTTATTCATGAAAATGGTCGTGTGTGAGTTGGTGATTGATCCACCTAATGGTCTAAACGTTTTTAAGTGTGAAGAGGGACCTTGAAGTGTAATAAACTTACACTCCAAGGCTGGCCCATGGCAAGGACAAGCTGGTCATTTTCCTTGTAATATAAATAGACAATATTAGGGTTATTTGGGGTAGTTCTTCCATTATTATTTTGAAGCATAACACTTGTAATATTTTGGATCTCTCTCTCTCTATTCCATGTCACAAGTAGAGTGACACTTGTGTTGTATCTTGGCTAGAAACAAGGATCGTAAGGTCATAGAGTTTCTCTTGGTCAAAGTAAGAACTTGGTGTTAATATTCGTTAGTCTTAGGGTCCTCACTTGTTGTTAGGGTTATTAGACTCTTGAATCTTATATGTCAAGTTACTATCTTCTTGTGACATTGTTAATGTTGTGTTTGTAATCTTGAAGTCTAGTGAAGCCGTGTGGGGATCTTTCGATTCTCTAGCACTTGTAGAGACTTGTTGATCTTGTGTTAGTTTGCTCTTCTTGTTGTTGATTGTTGGGAACTTTTGTGTTGTGGACTTGATAGTGTATCATTTGGTATTAGAGCATGGCTGGTTGTGTTCCTACACTACCAATCTTGGGCTCTCTTGGTCAAAAAAAAAGATAAAATCTGTCCATCTTGTTGTCTCGACCGAGATTGGTGTTTGTGTGTTTAGATCTAAGGGTTATTTTACTTGTTTAGTGTGTTTCTAGTGTTGGTTTATTTCTCACCAACACTAAAAGTGTCTAGATCTAAAGTTGAGCTTATAATATTGACCATTGTTGTGGTGACTTGAAGTGGGCCGTAGGTTGTACCTTGTTGATGACCATTGGTGGTTTTTGTGTTATGTTCTTGAAGAAGTTGATATTGTGTTCTTGAAGGTTGTTGTGGTTTTCATCATTTTCTTCATCTATTCTTACAACTTAAGACAACAAAGGTGTAAAATAGATCCAAAAGGTTGTAAGACAAGAGTTATAAAGTTGTTGGTGAGAAGACTTGCACACATCACTTCCTAGACTTGACAACCACTTTTCCTTAAGTCAAGGAACCTTGTTTTGTGGGATTAGTATAGTCAAATCTTACCTTTTTGAGTTTGAAAAGTTGAAAAAAGAGTACAAGACTTTACCTTCCCTCCAAAACCCATTGTCATCCATGACAAGTTGTGTGAATATTGAAATTTCAGATTTGTGAGACAAAAAAAAAATAAAAAATCGTGTAGGACCAAGACCAATTACATGCTGCCACGTCACTAATAAGCTCAAATTTGGATACTCTTTTTTTTTCTAGTTCCTAATGGTTGATTTTTGGTTTCCTTACTTGGTTCTAGAACTAATTAACAAACTAGTACATTCCTACTAGGTTGTCAATTAGTCCTTTGAATCCGTTGTTCGCGTCAACGATTACTTGGGTGCTTTTATCTTTTGAATACGTTTCTACTTCTTGGTTCTAGTCCTACGAGAATTCTTTGAGTATTCAAACAAAAATATACTCTGGATAAGAGCTTACTCATACCTTAAAGAATTCACGGGTTACTAGCCAATCTACAACACTTGTGGAACTCAAGTGTGAGGTGATCCAAAGAGTGTAATACCTTGGCAATGGAAGGGACCACGTCCCAAAATGTGGATACTAATGCTCTTGACTCTATGAGGGTCACTCTTGAGGACATTACCCGAACGCTTGAAAGGTTGAATACGGAATTTGGAGCTGTGAGAGGGGATTTGGCAGCAATAAAGGGAGATGTGTCGGCTATTAGTGGGAGACTAGAACAAGTGGAGAGTCAAAGGAAATATCTTCCTTCTACTCCTCTACATGTTTCTACCAATGGTCATGATAGAACTTCCTCCGCAACCATCACTCCCGAAACATTGCACCAAATGCTAAATACACCCCAAGCTCCACTAAATGCAGCAAGCCAAACCACTCCTTTCCCTCCAAACCGTTACCCCACTAGACCCATACATTTCAAAACTCCTCAAGTCCCACAATAGGGATTTGGACGTCAAGTACCTCCGCCAAATCCGAACCCTCCATTCCAAGCTCCATTAAACCAAAGACCACCACCTCCACAAAATCCAATTCCTCCACATCAAGTTTAAAATGCCCATAACCATCCAGCCCACTTTGAGGAATATGGTAGAGAGGAATATGAAGGATATGGAGCCTTTGATGATGCTTACATGAGGGAGGAGGAGATGAGAGGGGGTTGTGGAGATCCAAGGAGATACTGAGGGTATGGAGAAAGGGGAAACCGACACCAAGAGAGAGATGTAGGCATCAACACCATCAAGTTGAGCCTACCCATCTTTAAAGGTGAAAGTTACCTCGAGGCCTACTTAGCTTGGGAATCGGCTTGTGTCAAAGTATTCCAAGTTAATGATATCTCGGAAGAAAAGAAAGGTTGTTATGCTATAGCTCATTTTGAGGGTTATGCTAACACTTGGTGGGAGTACGTCAAGCGGTTTGGTAATGAATTAGTTGATGGACAGCCACCACCTTGGTTTCAGTTGAGGTACTTGATGAGACAACGGTACCTTCCCGAGAGATATCACCATGAGTTGCTTGCTAGATTGTACAACTTGCGTCAAGGTAACAAGAGTGTGATGGCGTATTTTGATGAGTTTCAATAGCTCATGTTGAAACTTGATCATCATGGGGAACAAATCAGTCATGACATCATCCGGTTCAAGTGTGGGTTGAACAAAGAGATCTCCACTCATTTAACACTTCACAAGTTTGATACCGTTAAAGGTATTTTCCAGGCGGCTCTTGAGATTGAAAGGGAACTTAAAGAGAGATCATCGTTCAAGGCAAGGGGACAAGACACCTCGGGATGGCCTAAAAACAAGGACCAACCAGCCACTACAAGGCTTCCCAAGCCCAAAACAGACCACAAAATTACTCCAAAACCAGAAGTTCACAAGTATCCTAACCCAAAAGGATTCCAATGTTTTAAGTGCCAAGTTTGGGGACATAAGTCCAATGAATGTACAAACTGACGCAACGTGATCCTATGGGAAGGGAGATTGTATTACCTTGGTAAGGAGGTGGGCCTTAAAAAGGGAGAGGATGAGGCCGAGCCTCAAAATGGAGAGGAACCTGATAATGGACCACATGATGATGATGGTGATGATGGAGAAGATGTTTATACTCAATAAGGGGAGTGTGTGGTTCTAAACTTTGTGGTTAGGCGCGTCATGATTAGTAAGGAAATCGATGACCCAAGTCAAAGGGAAAATCTATTCCATACTAAATGTCTTGTAAAGGAGAGTGTGTGTACTTTGGTGATCGATAGTGGTAGTTGTGCAAATGTTGTCCGTGTTGCTATGGTAAACTTCTTGAAGTTGCCAACTACACCACACACTAGTCCTTACAAGTTACAATGGTTGAATGAATTTGGTGAATTAAAGGTTACAAGGCAATGTGTGATACGGTTTAAGGTGGGAAACTACCACGATGAAGTGCTTTGTGACGTGATACCCATACAAGCGTATCACTTGTTGTTAGGTAGACCTTGGAAATATGATAGGTCTACCAAACATGATGGGAGGTCCAATCGATATACGCTTGAGCAGGATGGCCGAAAGGTTACACTTCATCCTCTTTTGCCTTCCCAAGTGAATGAGTGGCATCAAAAGATGAGAGAATTGAAGAAAAAGGGACAGAAATCTAAAAAAGGAGTAAAGAAAGGGGAACCCATAGGTGGGGAAGACATCAAAAGGGACAGAAAACATGGTGATGTCAGTTAGAAAGAAGGAACTCTTTGTGGATCATGATAAGGACACGTCTATGTTACTCTTGGCTCATTGTTTTAATACTAACCCCACTAATTCTTCCATTTCTCCTTTGATTTATTGTGTGTTGCAGGATTATGAAGATGTATTTCCTAAAGAACTTCCGCAAGGATTTCCCCTGCTTCGGGGAATTGAGCACCAAATTGACTTTGTGCCGGGATCACAATTACCAAATAGGCCGGCTTATAGGAGCAACCCTACGGACACCAAGGAATTGCAACGTCAAGTTGAGGAACTCCTAAACAAAGGGTATATCAAGGAGAGCATGAGTCCGTGCGCAGTTTTGGTGTTACTAGTGCCCAAAAAGGACGGAACGTGGTGTATGTGTGTGGACTACCGAGCCATCAACAAGATTATGGTAAAATATCATCACCCTATTCCTCAGTTAGACGACATGCTAGATGAATTGAATGGTTCGTGTTTATTTTCCAAGATTGATTTAACAAGTGGCTATCACCAAATAAGAATGCAACCCGGTGATGAATGGAAAACCGCCTTCAAGACCAAGTTTAGTCTCTATGAATGGATGGTTATGCCCTTCGGCCTAACAAATGCTCCAAGTACTTTTATGAGGCTAATGAATCATGTGATGAGGCCTTTTATTGGAAAGTTTTTTGTTGTCTACTTTGATGATGTTTTGATTTATAGCAAGTCTTTAGAAGAGCATGTGATACATTTACAATGTGTGCTTGATGTCCTTAGAAAGGAAAAATTGTATGCAAATCTGGAAAAATGCTCCTTTGGTGTTAATGAAGTTGTTTTCTTGGGTTTTTTTGTTAGTTCAAGAGGGGTCAAAGTGGATGAATCCAAGATAAACGCTATCAAAAATTGGCCAACCCCACAAACCTTTGGAGAAGTAAGAAGCTTCCACGGGTTGGCTAGTTTTTATAGAAGGTTTTGTGAAAGGATTTAGCACCATAGCCGCCCCCTTGACCGAGGTCATTCGGAAAGAACAACCCTTCAAGTGGGGTGACGAGCAAGCTAAGGCTTTTGAAGCGTTGAAAGCTATGCTCATCTCCGCGCCCTTGTTACAATTGCCCAACTTTGATAAGACGTTCGAAGTCGAGTGCGATGCGAGTAAAGTAGGCATAGGGGCTGTTTTGATGCAAGATTTAAAAACCATTGCTTACTTTAGAGAAAATCTCAAAGGAGCAACTTTAAACTACTCCACGTATGACTTAGAGTTGTATGCCTTGATTAGAGCCTTGGCCACTTGGCAACACTACTTATGGCCTACGGAGTTCGTGATCTGAACGGACCATGAATCCTTAAAGCATCTTCGGGCCCAAGTCAAGCTTAACAAACGGCATGCCAAATGGATTGAGTTTCTTGAGACCTTCCCTTATGTTATCCAATACAAAAAGGGTAAGGACAATATAGTAGCAGATACTTTGTCCAGAAAATATGCTCTTGTGTCCACTTTGTCATCAAAATTGATGGGTTTTGAGAGCTTAAGAGGATTGTATCCCAAGGACCCTCACTTTGCTCCTATCTTTAGGGAATGCGAAGAATTGGGTAGGGACAAGTGGGATTCGGCTAGGGGTTCAAATCCCTATGCCAAGTTTGATGGTTACTTATTTAAAGGTAGATGATTGTGTGTACCCTCTAGCTCTTGGAGAGAGTTGTTTGTGAGGGAAACACATGATGGCGGTCTAATGGGTCATTTTGGGGTCGAAAAGACCTTCGAAATATTGGAGGAGCAATTCTATTGGCCCAAAATGCACAAGGATGTGGCTAGGATTTGCGGCCAATGTGTAGAATGCAAGAGAGTCAAATCTCGCCTCCTACCTCACAGGTTGTACACCCCGCTGCCCACCCCTCTACATCCCTGGCTTGATATATCTATGGATTTCGTGTTAGGGCTGCCAAGGACTCGACGAGGCCGAGATAGTATCTTTGTTGTAGTCGATTGGTTTTCTAAAATGGCGCACTTTATTCATTGCTCTAAATGTGATGACGCCCCTAGCGTGGCCTCTTTATTTGTTGATAATGTTGTTAAATTACATGGTGTTCCGAGGACCATTGTGAGTGATAGGGACTCTAAGTTCCTAAGCCACTTTTGGAAGTCCATATGGGGTAGGCTTGGTACCAAGTTGTTATTCTCTACGTCCTGCCACCCACAAACCGATGGCCAAACAGAAGTAGTAAATAGGACTTTGGGTGCTATGCTACGTTCCATGGTTAAGGGAAAAATGACTTCTTGGTAAGAGCACTTGCCATTGATTGAATTTGCCTATAACCGTGTCATACACTCAAGTACGGGAATGACTCCCTTTGAGTGTGTATACAGTCTAAACCCCCTTACCCCTTTGGATTTAACGCTTTTGCCAAGTGATCTCATGATTAGCTTAGATGAAAGCAAGTGGGCAGATTCTATGACGAAGTTACATGAGAAGGTGCGGCTTCAACTTGAGAAGAAAAACCAAGAAATTGCAAGGAGGGCCAACAAGGGGAGAAAGAAATTCATTCTTGAACAGGGAGATTGGGTGTGGGTGCATCTTCGGAAGGATCGGTTTCCAGCTCAAATAAAGTCCAAATTGATGACGAGGGGTGATGGTCCATTTCCAAGTACTTGAGAAAATCAAGGACAACGCCTATAAGATTGACCTTCCACCGGAATATCAAGTGCACAACACCTTCAACGTTTGTGATCTTTCTCTTGTGGATGCGGTTGAAGATGACCAAATGCCAAATTTGAGGTCAAATTCCTCTCAAGATGGAGAGTATGATACAGGTGGGACAAGCTATCCAACAAGTCCACGACCATTCACACGAAGCCAAGCTCGGGAATTACAAAAACTCCAAGCCTTGTTCATGCAAATGGCCGTGTGTGAGTTGGTGATTGATCCACCTAATGGTCTAAATGTTTTTAAGTGTGAAGAGGGACCTTGAAGTGTAATAAACTTACACTTCAAGGCCGGCCCATGGCAAGGACAAGCTGGTTATTTTCCTTGTAATATAAATAGACAATATTAGGGTTATTTGGGGTAGTTCTTCCATTATTATTTTGAAGCATAACACTTGTAATATTTTGGATCTCTCTCTCTCTCTATTCCATCTCACAAGTAGAGTGATACGTGTGTTGTATCTTGGCTAGAAACAAGGATCTTGAGGTCATAGAGTTCCTCTTGGTCCAAGTAAGAACTTGGTGTTAATATTCGTTAGTCTTAGGGTCCTCGCTTGTTGTTAGGATTCTTAGACTCTTGAATCTTATATGTCAAGTTACTATCTTCTTGTGACATTGTTAATGTTGTGTTTGTAATTTTGAAGTCTAGTGAAGCCGTGTGGGGCTCTTTCGATTCACTAGCACTTGTTGAAACTTGTTGATCTTGTGTTAGTTTGCTCTTCTTGTTGTTGATTGTTGGGAGCTTTTGTGTTGTGGAATTGATAGTGTATTAGTAGCTTATACAACCTTCACTCAGTAATGACCCATCCTATTGTTATAGCATTACATGTGGTGTAAGAGTTTGGTAGAGATATCTCTAGGATGTTAGTTGTGAAAATCTTAGGCTAGGGTGAAGTTAGACAAAATCTGAGTGTCGTGTAGTGTAGATCCAAGGTACGAATCATAGGTACAAGGAGTGAGTTGTACCAAGGTCCGTTCTGATGACAAAAGTGAAGTCTAGAAAACTGAAATCCAAGTGCAACTTACGACAACTTGTTACGAGTCGTGAAGTCAAGCCACGAGTCCTCTTGACTCGTTCTAAGAGCCGTGAAGTCAAAAAGCAAAAATATAAAATATCAAATCATGGAAAGTACGACTTGTGGAGTCAACATATAGTTCCTAACCAGTCGTTCTGAGAAGTCATAGGTAGCAATTACTGGAAAGTTTCAAAATAAGACCTAGTGGACAAGGGTCACTGTATGACTCGTATGATAAAAAAAAATGAGTCATACTAAGCTATAGTAGAAGAACTAAAGACAGATGAAGAATGAGCCATGATGATTACCTATGAATTGTGATTTCACTGTATGACTCGTAGGCGATACCAAACCTGTAATCCCATTATCTAGGATAGGTTTTGTTTTTGTCTATAAATACCTTTCCTAGGTTTTATTTTATATTTGATGCTCTGTTACTTACTCTTAAGTCATAGAAACATACAACAATATTTTGCTCTTGGGTTTGAAAGATTATTCATACATTGGTTCTTGATTATTATTTTTTCTTTAATAATTCAAGATGTCAAGTTTCTATTATACATCTTGTAAGTTTATGATCATGAATTCATCATCTTTTTCTAGTTGTTTTCTTACAAATATGAGTAGCTAAACCCATAAATAGGGTTGTGGGAACCATGATGAATTAACAAAGTAGGCTGAAGTACTTAGTGGTTTTGAATGGTGGTTATGCATGTGCTATTCTTTCCTTTGTATTGATTGCTTTTTAACGGTCGCGAACGGTAGAACTTACCTTAATTCTTTACTTGCTGTACCTAAGAGGTAGAGAATAGGAAATGGGATTAGCAATGGAGATTTGAGGCTATCAACCCTCATCTAATAGCTTGAATCTTGTGTAGGAGTAGCTAATCTGGGATCAAAGGTAAGGGTTAGTAAAGCAAACACTCATAGACGGACCAAGTTGCATAGTGATATTCACCTAGATAGGGGACAAACTGTTTTGGTGAACTTTACTTACCAATTTTTCATGCTAAGTACCAGTATAGGTCACTAGTACGACACACTTACTAAGTTATGAAATCATAGGGAACACAATCCTAGTCCATTATTCTAATTAATTACAAACAACATCAACTTATTGTTTGTTACTTATTAATTATTACTAAATTTGATTCATAATTACTTGTTACTTGAAATCCCCCCCATTGTAAATAAATGAATAAAAGCCTAAGTATTGACCTAGGTCCTAATCATATTCCTCGTGGGATTGACCCAAACCTTGGTTGGATTCTATAGTTGAACAATGACCACTTTATACTTTGATTTAGAGGTGTAATTTAGGCGACATCAAATTTTGGCGCCGTTGCTGGGGAATACAATTTAGGATTAGATCAATTCTGATTATTTAACAATTAGTCCTTATTTCATGATTTATTTTTGCTGTTGTTTTTTGTTTTGTTCCTAGGGTACACGCTTGTGTATGCCCAGTACTAAGAGTTAAGGCAATCCCCTTATTCCAATCGATAACGAGCTTGAAAGAACTTTGAGGAGAATGGATAAGCAAGGAACCCAGGATACTCTGGAGGAGGACACAACCAGGATTATGGTTAAGTAACAGGAGAGGGCTCAACAATATGAGGTAGCTCAACTAGCTGAAGAGCAATGCCAAGCTACAACTAAAGAGCAAGCTAGACAAGAAAAGGCAGCCCGTCAAGCTGCATTGATCGAACAGACCAGGCAAAGAAGGAATAAGAGCTATGTGCAATAATACTATCGATATGAACCTCAGTTTGATGATGATGATGATGTTGACCTAGATAAAGCAGGTGAAATAGGTTCCATAGTGCCGCCCCCACTGTCCGCTGGGGCCAAGTTCGACATTATCAGCATAATGATACAATTGTTGAACATGAAAGGTGTATTTGTTGGACACGCTATAATGATGCAAATATGAACTTAATGAACTTTTTGGGGATTTTTAAGGCATATAAAGTACCTGGTGTGAGACAAGATGCAATCATATTATGGTTATTTCCATTCTCATTGGCAGGTAAAGCAACTCTTTGGTTAGTAAAATTATCTAATGACTCAATCACTACCTAGAGGAAGTTGAAGAGGGCTTTCTTGGAAAGGTTTTCCCGCCATCCAGAATGTTGCAACTAAAAGATGAAAATATAACTCATGCAACTAAGTACAAAAGCATTGCATGAGGCATGATTAAGGTTCAACAAGAAGTTCAAGCAAGTTCCCAATCGCAGGATACCTGATGATAGTTTGTTGGAGATCTTCTATAGGTTTTTAAATACCAATACCAAGGCAGTAGCTAATACTAATACTAGAGGAGCTTTTACAAGTCACACATCTGCAACAAAGATACTTGATAGAGTCACCAAAACTAATAGGGCATGGCACATACGTGAATATGATGTTCCTATTGGCACTTATGCTATAGGTATATTGGCGAAGTAGCATAGGAAGGAAGAAGAGTGAGATTAAGAAATAACTGAAATGAGAAATGAAATAAGTCTCATTGCAAAGCTTGTCATGGGGCCTGAGGCTAAGAAGGAAAAAGTGGTCAGTTCACACCAAGACATGATAGTCCTAATTTTGATTCTGAGGTAGAGGCAAACTACTTGAATAATTAGGTGGTGGGTTTTTGGGCCAACGCCCAAGGGTCTAATCAAGTTTCACGCCTCCAATGCCATTGGGGCGGATAGGTACCCATAGCCGTAAAGGCCCGAGAGAACCAACCTATGATCTTGTACATTTGTATGCATGCCATTAAGTGAACAAGAATTCTGCCACATGCAAATATAATATATCGATGACGGAAGTCATGTAAAGACGTTAAAAACAGATACGAGACTTGGCCGTTGGGGCCAAAACGTCTAAAAGGTAAGACATTTCTACGTCTGACTTTACAATGTCTACAAAGACTCTAAACTATATATAAACATGGCTAAGGTCGGGACAAGTCCCCGCCTTATACAACTGCTACACAGTACCAAAAATATATACATATGACTCGCAAAGCCTCGAATCAACCTGGAGCTCACCAATAGCCTGCAGATGACCCGTCCTTTACTGTGAAGGTCTACTAGCTCCTATACCTACAACAAGTAAGGCAGGTCCCCCAAGGGATGTTAGTACGAAAGAATGTACTGAGTACGTAAGGCTATGAGTAACTGTATGAAATATAGAAACTCAAATGGAATTAAATACAAGTGAATAGATAATACTGATATACCACCGTACTGTATATGTGGAACCATGTACATTACATTCATTTCTTTCCTTTTACCTTCATATCAATATACATCATACAATGCCCTGGACTAATTGATCAGTGGTAAGTAACATTAGGATCGGCTCAAGCTAGGCTTATGCCCCCAGAGCTGCCACCCATAAATCAATAAATCAAGTTTGGTTCGAGTTAGGTTTTCACTCCCAGAGCTACCCCCTGCATCCAATAATCAATCAAGATCGGTTCGATCAAGGCTTTTGCCCCCAGAGCTACCACCCGTACTCAACCAAATATGCATTACTTCACTTCTTTAATTTTGGTGAGATTGTTACATCGGTGGTCATAACATTATTGGATATTTGGAAAAATAGTCAACAAATAAGAGACACGTGAATAACAATTGCTAACAAACCTGAAATGAGATACTTTAAAACATTTCGTAGTGGAAATAATTTTGGTAACGATGTGAACAATAGGTGCGTCCAAAGGATACGAAAAAGAGTAACCTTACATACCTTATATTTACAACATATGACTACAAAAATTCAGCTCTTACTTAAAGCGTTACTCTACAATATGAATAAATAATGGAGCTCACATTAAAAGCCAATTACATTACAAGTTCACAAGGCGATAATTAGCTACTTGACGGGAAGTAAAAGCTATCGAACATCCCAAACACATGGTATATCATTCCACCTTACTTTCTACTGACATATAACTTCATTCCACCCTCCTAAAATACAATTTACTACCTCACAACACCTACAATACCAAAACAGTCCACACATCAACATAGGCATCACGAACCGATAGGATTTCACACCAAGTTTATACTTTACATTTACACCTCAATAACACATCACATATTTATTCCATCAAGTCACATAAATACCTTTCACAACAACACACCAAAATAGTCCACAATGGTGTCAAAATTTGCATCAACATCACAAGAAAATATTCTCTTTCCACTACACCACACGTTCCATGCACAATTACGTATAAACATTTGCACAAGTCATACACAAGGAGTAACGAATTAGGGACAGTACCACACTTAAACATACTGAAATTTAATCCATATAATTCAATTCCTTCAAGACCTTAAGTCCCCTTTCAAGTTTAAACCACATAGAAGGCAAATCCTTTAGCGATTAAGCAAAAGTGAACTGCTACATATAAAGTGGACTGCTTAACATTTTTTAAACATAACCAACATGATTTACACAACCTGTTATGCAAATAATATATTAATCTATAAGGGTAAACACTTACAAAGGCTTGCAAGTGGAAGATTTGTCCAAAAATCCTTAGAGAAAATTAGGGCGGCTAGGGTTTGAGAGAGGTGAAAGTATTTGATTGAAAAATCTAATTTTTACAAGTGTGTTGTGTAGAAAAATGAGCTGAATTTCAGCCTTATATAGCCCCTCCAAACCGCCTCTCTCTATGGTCATCCTTAGCCAATTATTTGGTTAAAAAGTCCAAGTAGATGATGTGTATACTTGGTCCATTTTTAAATGGATCATCTCCTTTTGGGCCCATGTCTTATTTACTTAATTTTGGGCCTCAATTGAGCCCATTAGCATAATATTAATTCAGCCCAATAAATTTAGTGGGTAATACACTAACTATATCAAGTTTAAATAACTTCATAAATGTTAAGGTAGTCAAATAAGTTAGGAAATATATGGGGTGTTACATCAAGATAATTGGCACCAAGGTCTAAGGAATCAAGGTCGAAACATCTAATATGATCAAAAATATGTTAAAAGAAGTTTAGTTATGATAATGGACCATTCATTTCATAAAAAGACCCAAAAGAGACCAATTTGGCCAAAAATGGGCATCCGCCCTCGCAGGTGAGGCACCTGCGCAACGCAGATGCCCCTGTACACTGCCAAGGTCCATCTGCGGCCGCAGGTCATCCACCTGTGGGCATAGGTGGCTTCGCAGGTCCCTTCCAGAACACCGTTTTGCATGTTTTTGTCCCCCTTTGACCCCCGAAGGCCCCTATACCCTTTATGTATAAAATTAGCAACTTGTGATGCCATTTTAATGACTTTAAAGGGGCGTATGGAGGGATTTTGGACTATGTTAAGTATGTATTGTTGTTCATAAGTTGTTATGAGACAAGTTGATAGGAGTAATTATGACGGAATGATAATAAGAAAGCATAAAGGGTAAGTGTGGTGTGAAATGCTATTGATATATGATATCGGTCAATGTGTGGAATGTTATGATGTCGTTGGTATGAGAATGCAGTGGATTGTATTGTAAGGGGTGACATGACGTTATACGGCAGTCATATAGCTCATTGTCGTTTTGTGTGTTGGTATAGTAAGTAGTTGCTAATGTAAGCTCCGATATATACTTGTGTTGTAGAGTGAAACGTAAAAGAGGAAGCTGGACTATTATATCCCCATATAGGCTTGTGTATTCGTAGTGAGACAAAAAGGTATGTAAGGTTACTCTTTCCGTATCTTTTTGTAGCATAGAGTATTCACCTTGTTATGGTATTTACTCAAGTCTAGATTGTTCTAAAGTATCCCAGTTCAGGTTGAGATATATTGCTATTCCCATGTGTTCTATTCTTAGACGAATTATGATTCACTTATCTCTTATTCATTGGCTGAAGTTCCAAATGCTCCCATAGTATTGTAATCTCTAAAAGAACTATCTCAAAAAGAGTAAGATGTAAAGAGGATCTATATATGCTTGAATAGTATTTCCACTCATGTCATGTTCCCAAATCCAATAATATTATGATTATGTTGTACCAATCTCATAAGATATCATAAGAGTTGTGAAAAGGTAATGTACGAGCTAATATATCTATCCCTCACAAGTTAAGGTGTCAATCTCATGAAGTCAAGGAGTGAAGTAATATATTTGTGTGTTTCAAATAGTGTCATGATCATGTTTGTACCAATCTCTTATAAGTGAGTATAGCAATCTCTCATAAGTGAATGTATAAATCCCTCATGAGTGAGCCTATCAATCTCATGAAAGTAAGGAATGAAGTAATATGTATACGTGTTCCCAATGATGTTCCAATCACCAATGTACCACTCTCATAACAAAAGTAAAGAGAAGAAGCAATGCAAAGAGGTAATGCATATATGTGTGTTTCCAATAATATCATGATACTTAAAGTATCAATCTCTCAAAAGTAAGAAATGTAGAAAGGTGTATATATATTATAAACCCACCAAAGAGTGGATGTATGCTAAACCCACCAAAGAGTGGATGTATGTTAAACCCACCAACAAAGTGGATGTATGTTCTTAACCCACCAAGCGAGTGGATGTATGCTATATTATTAACCTAATCTCTTGAATAGAGGAAATCTCTGGAATAGATGAATCTCTAGAATCTCTGGAATAGAAGAATCTCTTGAGTAGAAAAATTTCTGGAATAGAAAAACCTCTTGGAGGTAAGTCTCTTGATTAAAGGAAAATTCTCTTGAATGAAGATGTGTATGAAAGATATTATATGAGTAATAAGAATGTAAGTGAGTGATCTAAAATAACAATAACAGAAGCAATATACATGTTTCCATTTAAAATGATGGTTTTTCCACATTGAATATTCTCTCGTATTCTATTCCATTGACATTCTCATGTATGATATTGTTTATTATGAGCCTTACATACTCAGTACATTCTTCGTACTGACCCCCTCAGGGGACTTACCTTACATGTTGCAGGTGCAGGCACTAGTAGACCTCCACCGTAGGTTGACAGTAATTGCAGATCTTTTGTGAGCCCAGTTGGTTTGGGACTTTCCGAGTCACAGTTGTACAATTGTTTTGATGTTGTAGATGTTGTATAAAGCGGGGACTTGTACCGACTTCTACGTCGTCTTGTAAATGCATCCGTTAGAGTCTTTTGTAGACATATGTGGGTATGTGATTGTAAGAGACGTATGATCATTTTGACTTGATAGCTCTAATGGCCTAGTTTTATATATATATATATATATGGCATATGTTTCCATGTCCATGACTTTCGTATAGTTGCATGAGGAATAATCAGATTTATACGAGGATATGCATATGAATGTACATGAGCAAAGATTGGTTCTCTCAGTCCATATCAGCTTCGGGTGCCAGTCCACTCCGTTGGGATACGAGGTGTGACAAGAATGCTCCACAGTGTGGGGCCCAAAGCTGAGGTCCACATACGCGATGCTCGGTCTTTTTTCCATCCCATGACATCCTTTTCCGATCCCAAACTCATCCCAAACATTTTCCCACCTCTATAAGGGTCAAATGACCTTATTTTATGACCCTAAACACATAGAATAACCCCAATGAACATGCATGAATTTTGAGGGTGTTACACTAATTTACCCACTATTCATCCTTGAATGGGTACAAAATTAGGAGGGAGAATTTTAGCATGATTCTCAAACCCCAACATATTTAAATGATTAGAAATTCAATACAACTTTCCACCTATAACACCATACCAAACTGTCTTCCTATAATTAACGCCGAACCATCACCCGGACCAGTCTATGCACCATAAGTCACTAAGCTTTAGTTACAACTTACAATTATTATATCCTAAAAAAATATGATTTATAATAAAATTGATGTACCAGGTCATCTATATTGCCCAGAAAATCACTGCAGGACAAATGGGTTGCTATAACGATACTCGACAATGTCAAATGGGGAAGTGGATTCATTTGTTCCCACTTTTCAACTTTTAAAATTTCTCAAACTCTATCAAATTCTCTTTGGCAATTCTCTCTTCTCCATTAATACTAAGGTAATTCTTTGTTTCTACTACGTTATTTATGCATTTATCATCATAGAATAGTAGATTTTGGGACCAAAAAAATCAAAATTCCAATTGGTTTTGGTGCATTTTTGGGAAACTTTATATTTTTGCCCTTTTTGAACGGATTCACAAAGCATACTAGTCTGTTTTATGTTCTCAATGCTCCTACGACGTTCTAGGCATAAGATTTATGATGTTCAGGTCAATTTTTGGGCTTAAAATGAGTAAAAGTTGAAGAGTCATCTTCTCCAAAAATTTCCAAGCCATTGGGGCTTGTATTGGGTGATAATCACCCCCAATTTAGTATATAGGAGCTTAATAGCATTATACCAAGACCAATCTATGTTTAAAACTCAAACATTTGAAAACAATTTGGTAATCCACAATCGAAGGGGGTCGAGACTATTAGGGATGATGGCATTGCTGTAACAACACTTTTGTCACTACAACAATGCTGCTGTGGTGACGTTCTGTCATTGTAGTGACTTCGTTGCAGCAACAAAAGCATTGCTGCAGCGATGGTCTGGCATTGACCTATAAGAAATTTTCACAATAATTTTTTGATTTCATTTTTGTTTCCGTAGCATGCCTGATTATTTTATAATTACAATAATGTGACACTTGTAGGACTATCTATGAAATCTAGAGAAAGTCTGTTGGTTTTATGCCATATTTCCATGGTAGATAGGTATTTACCTAATCCCACCATCCACATTCGAGGGGTAAATATTCCGGTGGATGCTGCCTCCATCAATGAAACTCTGGGGGTGCTAAACCCCTCAAATATGGCCTTTGAAGCAAAGGGGGATGAGGATGATCTAAAGTGGTTGGCAAAAATTTTGGTACTGGAGGGTCAGAAGAATAAGGTGCGGTGGATGGGTGTTAGGGAAACCAAAAGCACCTATTTTATGATGGAGTCTTAGAGGTGGCTGAACTTGTAATCCTAGCAGATTCGTCCTTTGGGCAATGTCACCGACATGACCTTTCACCAAGCTATGTTGGTGGCTTATACTTTATCAGGGATTTTAATAAATGTGGGGATGTAGATTATAGATGAGTTGAAGTTCTTGTACTCGAGAGGAGGGCCTACAAAGGTGTAACACCCCGTACCTTCCCAACCCTATGTGACGACGTTGAACAATGGTTGCTTAGGTGTCGAGAGCCATAAGTATGTGTTTGGTAATGTTAATGATGGAAAAATTGAAATTTGGCTGCGTACATGTGATTAGCCCTTCGTAGAAGGTGTTTTGAGATTTTTGTGGGGTTCAAAATGAGGCTAAGAGGACCTCCAAATAAAGGATATTAAGGGTAAGAAGTAAGTTAAAGAGTAGGACTTGAAGTATCTAACCAAACCCGTGAAGAAAGGTCGAAAAACAAATTTTTCAAAAAAAAAATAAGGGTGGGGCGCGCCAGAGGGCATGCCACACCGCTCTGGGCTAAAATTTTTAGCCCACAGGCATCAAGCAGGTGAGCCCAAGGGCGTGCCAGGCTGGTTTTGCCCACTTTTCAAAGTTGGAAATATTTCTAAGTCCAAAGGGTGCCCAGGGACGTACCGGGCCTATTTTTGCTACGTTCCTTCTACAACGACGAGAATATACATGGAAAGATTGAAGTATTAAATTGGTATGGTAAAATTACTTGTGAACGAATTTGGCTTCAAAATGATGATTTTACCCTTTTGGTCACAATAGGCCATATGTGGCTAGAATCGCTTGTTTTTGGGATTGAGGCTACAAATATAAATCCCGTGAGTGGTAATATCATTGTAACGCGTATGGAATTATTTATACATGAGAAATTATTGATTTTATTGGGTTAAGTGAATTGGTCTCAATAAAAGGCTTAAAATGAGAAGAAGACATGGGCCAAAAATGGGTCAAATGACCCATTCTTCCCTTGACCATCTAGCTACAACATTAAATGATAAAGAGTGTCTAGGGATGGATTGGAGGGACTATATAAAGGGCCAAAAATCTGATTTTTTTTCATTTGGAAATCTCATGCCTTTTTGATATTTCTTAACCATTTTTCTCTCAAAACCCTAAAGAACCCTAAACCAACTATTGGAGCAAAATCATCATTTCTCAATCCTAGATAAGTGATTTATCTTATGGATTTACATATTATATACATGGAAGAGTATGTGAATCAGGTTCGTTATGCTTGGATGTGTTGAGCATTGTACTTTGTGTTTTGGGTAAAATATGTGTTATCCATGAGATTTAAACTTGAAAGATGACTTGTTGTCTTGCTGAAAGTGCATGATATGGATGAAATATCAACATGTATGGTGTGGTCATGTTATTAAACTTGTTATTTTTCTATAAGCGTAAATTATGGGATTTTGGCCGATTTGTTGTTGTGAAGTGTATTGGGGTGATTTGATGGAATAATTGTGATGTTGTGGTGATGGAGAAGTGTAAAGTATGAATTTGGTGCGACATTCTAGTGGTTTATGATATTTGTCAATGTTGGGAATATTAAGGGATTATTGGTATGATAATTTCATAAATGGTATTGTTGGTGTGATAGTTTCACACATGGTATTGTCAAGAGAGAAATGACATGTTAAAGCCAAACATGTAACTAATTGTTGTTATATGCCAGTGTAAGGTAGTTGGTGGTTAATGTTGGCTCCGTTATATATTTGTGTTGTAGAGTGAAACATAAGGAAGGAGCGGGACTATTGTATGTGCATTTAAGATTGTGTATTGGGATTGAGAATACAAGGTATGTAAGGTTACTCTTTCCGTATCTTTCTGCAGCATATAGTGAACACCTTGTTGTGGTACTTACTCATTTTCGAAATGTCCTAAGGCATCTCGTTTCAGGTTATCATCCATTGTTAATCATATATACGTTACTCTTGGTCTATTATCATTCATGAATCACATAATTATGAACATGGTTCCAAGCTCCAATAATGTTGTAACTACTAAAAGAGACGGTTTCAAGGGAAGTGACGACGTAAGGAGAATCTATTCATTCTTAAGTCACATATTCCTCATTCATTAGTTATTGTTGTTCGTGAGTTACATAATGACGGACATGTTCCAAAAGTCCCAATCATGTTGTGTTCTCGAGCTTCCAATAATGTTGTGGATATTTATATATACGTTAATCTCTCATAATTGATTGTATCAATCTCTCATAAGAGGATGAATCAATCCCTCGCAAGAACATCTCTCAAAAGTAAGAAATAAAGTAATGCATATTTGTTGGTGGTTAATGATTGAGTATGGATGGCATCTTTGGGGCCAAAATGCCTAGCTCAAGCCGATCCCAAAATTGTTGGATCAGGGGGCAGTCCTAGAGGCATAAGCCTAGCTCAGACCGATCCTGACGGGGGGTAGCTCTAGAGGTAATAACCTAGCTCGAGCCGAACCTGATATGTTGGTATGGGTGGCAGCTCTAGAGGCAAAGTCCTAGCTCGAGCCGATCCCAACATAACATTATGTTATGTTAAGACCCACTGATCAGTTGGGGCCCGGGTACAATGTGATATGAGCGATGAGGAATAAACAATAAAGAGAAGAACTTAATTTATGTAAGCTACATGGTTCCACATATGCAGATCGATGGGTTATTCATATTGACTATCCTATTACATCTTGATTCTATTGACGTATTTATGACAGTTTCATATGGCCTTACATACTTAGTACATTCTTTGTACTGACCTCCCTTGGGGGGGCTTACCTTACTTGCTGCAGGCGCAGGGGCTAGTAGACCTCCACTATAGGTTGCGGATCTTTTGCGTACATTTGGTGAGCTCCAGTTGGTTCGGGGCTTCCTGAGTTGCTATGTACATTTATTTTGGTATTGTATATGAGTATAGAGCAGGGTGTTGTCCCAACTCTAAGTTTGTCATAGTTATGCATTTCGGCTAGAGGCTTTTGTCGACATATGTGGGTATGTCATGATTGTGAAAGAAAGAGATGTATGTCCTTTTGACTCGATGGCCCCAATGGCCAAGTCTCTTATATGTATATATATAACGCTCCATGATTTCCGCACTTAGAAATTTATGTCTTTACGAGGTGGTGATGATTCTTATGGTATGCATATGATTGGGCATGAGTAAAGATTGGTTCTCTCGGGCCTTATCGGCTTCGGGTACCAGTCCACTCCTTTGGGAAACGGGGCGTGACAAAAGTGGTATCAGAGCAGGTCGTTCTAAGAGTGTTTACAAAGCTGTGTCTGAGTAGAGTCTTACTTCTCGATGTGTTGTGCACCACATTTATAAGTAGGAGGCTACGGAACATTTAGGATGTTGTTTCTTTTCTTCACTTCTAGATTGTGCAATAGAGCCGGTGTTTTCAGTTAAACCATATTTGACCATGGTGATTGGTTTTCTTGATATAGAAACTGTCAATGACAAGAAGAGGTAAAGGCAAGGGTAAGCAGGTTGTTACGCTCGCCGGAGAAGGATCGAGTAGACCACCACCTGACCAAGCTAGTCAAGGTAGAGCTGATACTGAATTTGCATCACGGGCTTCTTCCACTTTCCCAGCTCTGGAAGAGCTGAGAAGAAGGGAAGTATCTTCAGAACTGCCCGTTAATACTATTGAGCAGGATTTGATAAGTGCGGCACAAATATTGACCCGTGTGGTCACTGCACAAGCTCAAAGACAAGCTCTTGTGCAGCAGAAAGAGGGACAGAGGCAAAGGAGAAAGATGCAGGAATTGGAAGTAGGATCATCAAAAAAAGCTAAACCCATGGGGCAGGTTATGGCATCCGTAGAAGGATTTGGGCCTCGGGTTTTTCACAAACCGCCTAGGCAATCATTTACCCATATCACAACAATTACTCCCCCTCTATTCCAAGGGTTTAGAAGTAACCAGTTTGGGCAAGGAGGTGAGATTCAGGGTTTACGGACAGTGGGGTATCAAGCACAAGGAAGTATGAACCACCCGTGGTTTTATCGTCGATTGTACCAGTACTGCAGGAGGTTTCATGCAGGTGAATGTCAGTTCGGAACAAATGTTTGCTTTTGGTGCGGCATGCCAGGGCACGTGGCAAGAGGGTGTCCACAAAGGAACCCGAGTGGCATGACACGACCCACGGGACCAACCGTCGCATAGATATCATTTGTGCCTCCTCTAGGTAGAGGTGCACAAACTGTTGATCATGGCAGAGGTGCTAGAGGGGAAGCTAGCTCTAGTGGCATTCAGGGCAGTACCTACGCTGTGGCGGATCGACAGAAATTTGAGGCTTCTCCTGATAACGTGACAGGTATATTATCTGTCTTTTTACGTAATGTATTTACATTGATTGATTCGAGTTTTACCCTATTATATGATATCCCCTTGACTATGGAAAAATAAAATAAAATAAAATTTTGTTGTGAGAGAACACTAGACTTTGTAGTTAACCTATTTAGGGCATCTATACCAAAAGGTGAATTTATTGTAGCTAAAGGAATACATTGGCTGATCTCATGGAATTGAAACTGGTAGATATTGATGTTATAGTGGGAATGGATTGGTTGGTTTCTTGTTATACCATGGTAGATTACCGGGCTAAGAAGGTACATATTCATTTTCCACAAGACGATGCTTTTGTATGGAAGGGTAATGTGGGGACACCAAGAGGAAAATTTTATTTTCTATCTTAAGGCGACAAAATTGATAGCCAAGGGGTATGTATGTCAGATAGTCCGAGAGCAAGAGATTGATGTAAAACCACCAAGTCCTCAATAGGTTTCGGTGGTCAATGACTTTCTTAATATAATTCCTGACAAATTTTTAGACGCACCCCTAGAACGGGAAGTAGCATTTAGTACTGATGTGACTACCGGCATCCCGCCTACCCCTATTCCTCTGTATAACATAACTTTCGTGAAGCAATGGGAATTAACCAGAACAATTAAAAGATTTGGTGGACAGAGGATACATAAGATCTAATATGCCTATTTGGAGCGCATCCGTGTGAGTGTGGAAAAAAAAGAATGAAATAGTACTTGAGAACGTGTGTTGACTATTGGCAACTGCATAAAGTAACGATCAAGAACAAATATCCCCTCCCAAGAATTGACGATTTGTTTGATCAGTTACAGGGTGCCAAGTGTGTTGTTCCTTGTTATTAAAAGGATTGTATCCACTCTTTCTTGCACCAATTTCTCTGGAACGAGAGTGACTTGAGATCGGGTTATCACTAAAGTCAAAGTTAGAAACAAGGATATACCCAAGACAACTTTCCGAACATGGTACGACTATTATGAATTCTTAGTTGTGTCATTGGGACCAACAAACGTACCAGCTGTTGCTATGGATTTGATGCATAGGGTGTTCAAACCATTCTTAGATGTATTTGTGACCTTGTTCATGGATGATATTCTGGTTTAATTAAGATCACAAGAGGACCATGCCAATTACGTACGACAGGTGTTACAAGATTCTTCGGGATCGCAAGTGGAATGCAAAGTTCTCTAAGTATGGATTTTGGTTAAAATTCGTAGCATTCTTGGGTCACATTGTGTCGAATGAAAGAATAAGGATTGATACGCAAACGAATAAAGTAGTGGAAAAAAAAAGAGAGAGAAAGAAGAGGGAGACCTACGCCGCCGCAGAGATTCATCGTTTCTTGGATTGGTAGGTTATAGAAAATTAACTTCTACACTAGTTTAGTATTTCTCAAAGGCACAAAAGATTATACAATGTATTGTGATGCTTTCGGGGTTGATCTCAGATATGTGTTAATGCGGCGTGGTAAAATAATAGCGTATGCCACATGACAGTTGCAACCATTAGGGAGAAACTACCCCAAATATGATCTTGAGGTAACAGTTGTGGTATTTATTTGAAAGATGGGTTCATAGTGATATATAAATATGGATCATAAGAGCTTACAATATGTCTTAAAGTAGAGGGACTTAAATCTACGGTAGGGGAGGTGACTCAAGTTATTAGGAGACGACGATATGATATCGAGATCACAGTTGGGAAAAGCAAATGCGATGGCCGATGCGTTAAGCCACAAAGCACTAGAAAGTACGGACCGTTGGGTCATGGGAAAGCAAGGTATGGCCCACCTTAATTAAACAGTTTGGTAGGGCATTTACTTAAAATGCCAGATCAAAGAGTTATAGCGCAAAAGGCGATAAAGTCTTCATTCGTAGAGGTGAAGGAAAAGCAACATGCGAATCCAATTTTTAGTTCGGCTGAAAAAGGAGCGTACCACCAGGTTCGATGAAATTTGACTTTACGCAAGAGGGACTATTTTAATATCAAGGTAGATTAGGTATAACAAATATAGATGAACTAAGGAAATGAATTATAACTGAAGCACATCATCCACGATATTCTATGGGAGAAACCAAAATATACCATGGTTTGGTAAAAAGGCATTGGTGAGGCAATGTAAAGAAGAAGAACATTATAGAATTTGTAGCTCCTTGACCAAATTATCAATAGGTAATAACAGAGCATCAAAAACCTGAAGGTTATATGCCATGTATACATCTTCCAGTTTAAAATAAGACACGGTTAACATGGATTTTATCGCAAGTTTGCCTCATACACATAAGGGTTGTCTCATATATTTTAGGAATTTGATTCCATATGAGAGATAGCTGACAGGTTTACCTACACATCACACATGTTGCCTTTCAAGACCAATTACATGGCTGAAGAATATGCGAGGTTGTGTATTAAAGAGGAAGTACAACTATACGGAGTTCCAAAAATCTATTACAACAGACAAGGGAGCTCAATTTACTACACATTGTTGGAAGTTTCTTTTCAAGAAAAGGTTGGGTACATAAGTGAATTTGAGTACAACTTATCACCCTCAGACGAACGGACAGACAGAGTATACTATCCAAACACTTGAAGGTATACTACGAACCTGTACGAGAGACTTAAAAGGTAGTTGAGGATGATCATCTACCCCTTATTGAATGTTCTCATCATGATAGCTATCGGACAAGTATCAAAATGGCATCTTACAAAGGTTTATATAGAAGAAAGTTTAAATCATCAATTGGGTGAATTAAACCCAGTGGAATTTCCTTATTTGGGACTAGATTTTGTTCACTACTCTATAGAAAAGGTTAAGATGGTACGACAGTAGCTACAAGCTAAGAGAAGTCATATGCTAAACTCCATTATTTTTATTAGATGTACAAGCTATGCGGGATGACACTTATGAAGGGATATATATTGCCATTCTATATAGATAAGTGGAAAGATGGAAAAAAAGAAGATAATATATATAGCCTTGGTAAAAGTACAGTGGAGGAACCGACAAGGAAAGAGAATTACATAGGAAACCAAAGAAAGGACGAAGTCGAAGTACCCGTGATTATTTCAATCGGGGGAGAAAGTTCAAGGCATAGAGTTGGAACAATAATAAGGAAGTAGCCATAAGTATTATGTGTATATGCGTATATATGTTAAGATAGAGATGCATGGGATGTACATGAGACGATGTTACTAACATTCGAGGACGAATGTTTCTAAGGGGGGAAGAATGTAACACCCCGTACCTTCCCAAACCTATGTGATGATGTTGAAAAATGGTTGCTTAGGTGTCGAGAGCCATAAGTATGTGTTTGGTAATGTTAATGATGAGAAAATTGAAATTTGACCTCGTACATGTGATTAGCCCTTCGTAGAAGGTGTTTTGAGATTTTTGTGGAGAATTTGTGGGGTTCAAAATGAGGGTAATAGGACCTCCAAACAAAGTATATTAATGGTAAGAAGTAAGTTAAAGAGTAGGACTTGAAGTATCTAACTAAACCCGTGAAGAAAGGTCGAAAAAATAAATTTTAAAAAAACACTAAGGGTGGGGCACGCCAGAGGGCGTGCCACACCGCTCTGGGATAAAATCTTTAGCCCACAGGCAGCAAGATGGCGCGCCCAAGGGCGTGCCAGGCTGGTTTTGCCCACTTTTCAAAGTTGGAAATTTTTCTAAGTCCCAAGGGTGTCCGGGGACGTACCGGGCCAATTTTTGCCACGTTCCTTCTATAACCACGAGCATATACATGGAAGTATTGAAGTATTAAATTGGTATGGTAAAATTACTCGTGAACGAATTTGGCATCAAAATGATAATTTTACCCTTTTGGTCACAATAGGCCATACGTGGCTAGAATCGCTTGTTTTTGGGATTGAGGCTACAAATATAAATCCCATGAGTGGGAATATCGTAGTAATGCATATGGAATTATTTATACACAAGAAATTATTGATTTTATTGGGTTAAGTGAATTGGTCTCAATAAAAGGCTTAAAATGAGAAGAAGACATGGGCCAAAAATGGGTCAAATGACCCATTCTTCCCTTGACCTTCTAGATACAACATTAAATGCTAAAGAGTGGATAAGGATGGATTGGAGGGCCTATATAAATGTCCAAAAATATGATTTTTTTTCATTTGGAAATCTCATGCCTTTTTGATATTTCTTAACCATTTTTCTCTCAAAACCCTAAAGAACCCTAAACCAACTATTGGAGCAAAATCATCATTTCTCAAGCCTAGATAAGTGATTTATCTTATGGATTTACATATTATATGCATGGGAGAGTATGTGAATCATGTTGGTTATGCTTGGAAGTGTTGAACATGGTACTTTGTGTTTTGGGTAAAATATGTGTTATCCATGAGATTTAAACTTGAAAGATGACTTGTTGTCTTGATGAAAGTGCATGATATGGATGAAATATCAACATGTATGGTGTGGTTATGTTATTAAACTTGTTATTTTTCTATAAGTGTAAATTATGGGATTTTGGCCGATTTGTTGTTGTAAAGTGTATTGGGGTGATTTGATGGAATAATTGTGATGTTGTGGTGATGGAGAAGTGTAAAGTATGAATTTGGTGCGACATTCTAGTGGTTTATGATATTTGTCAATGTTGGGAATATTGTGGGATTATTTGTATGATAATTTCATAAATGGTATTGTTGGTGTGATAGTTTCACACATGGTATTGTCAAGAGAGAAATGACATGTTAAAGCCAAACATGTAACTAATTGTTGTTATATGCCAGTGTAAGGTAGTTGGTGGTTAATGTTGGCTCCGTTATGTATTTGTGTTGTAGAGTGAAACATAAGGAAGGAGCGGGACCATTGTATGCGCATTTAAGATTGTGTATTGGGATAGAGAATACAAGGTATGTAAGGTTACTCTTTCCGTATCTTTCTGCAGCATATAGTGAACACCTTGTTGTGGTACTTACTCATTTCCGAAATGTCCTAAGGCATCTCGTTTCAGGTTATCATCCATTGTTAATCATATATACGTTACTCTTGGTCTATTGTCATTCATGAATCACATAATTATGAACTTGGTTCCAAGCTCCAATAATGTTGTAACTACTAAAAGAGACGGTTTCAAGGGAAGTGACGACGTAAGGAGAATCTATTCATTCTTAAGTCACATCTTCCTCATTCATTAGTTATTGTTGCTCGTGAATTACATAATGACGGACATGTTCCAAAAGTCCCAATCATGTTGTGTTCTTGAGCTTCCAATAATGTTGTGGCTATGTATATATACGTTAATCTCTCATAATTTATTATATAAATCTCTCATAAGAGGATGAATCAATCCCTCGCAAGTACATCTCTCAAAAGTAAGAAATAAAGTAATGCATATTTGTTGGTGGTTAATGATTGAGTATGGGTGGCATCTTTGGGGGCAAAATGCCTAGCTCAAGACGATCCCAAAATTGTTGGATCAGGGGGCAGTCCTAGAGGCATAAGCCTAGCTCGGACCGATCCTGACAGGGGGTAGCTCTAGAGGTAATAACCTAGCTTGAGCCGAACCTGATATGTTGGTATGGGTGGAAGCTCTAGAGGCATAATCCTAGCTTGAACCAATCCCAATATATATTGATTTATGGGTGGTGGCTCTAGAGGCAAAGTCCTAGCTCGAGCCGATCCCAACTTAACGTTATGTTATGTTAAGAACCACTGATCAGTTGGGGCCTGGGTATGATGTGATATGAGCGATGAGGAATAAACAATAAAGAGAAGAACTTAATTTATGTAAGCTACATGGTTCCACATATGCAGATCGATGGGTTATTCATATTGACTATCCTATTACATTTTGATTCTATTGACGAATTTATGACAGTTTTATATGGCCTTACATAATCAGTACATTCTTCGTACTGACCTCCCTTGGGGGGTCTTACCTTACTTGCTATAGGCGCAGGGACTAGTAGACCTCCACTGTAGGTTGCAGATCTTTTGCGAACATTTGGTTAGCTCCAGTTGGTTCGGGGCTTCCTGAGTTGCTATGTACATTTATTTTGGTATTGTATATGAGTATAGAGCGGGGTGTTGTCCCGACTCTAAGTTTGTCATAGTTATACAGTTTGGCTAGAGTCTTTTGTCGACATATGTGGGTATGTGTATGATTGTGAAAGAAAGAGATGTATGTCCTTTTGACTCGATGGCCCCAACGGCCAAGTCTCTTATATGTATATATATAACGCTCCATGATTTTCGTACTTAGCATTTTATGTCTTTACGAGGTGGTGATGATTCTTATGGTATGCATATGATTGGGCATGAGTAAAGATTGGTTCTCTCGGGCCTTATCGACTTCGGGTGCCAATCCACTCCGTTGGGAAACGGGGCGTGACAAAAGGACTTCTTCTTTTCCTCCCTGATTACTGAGCTCTGCAAATGGGAAGAAATTCCAAAGGAGGGGTATAGCCCTATGAAGGAGTGTGATGTACCATTTAACCCACTGAAGGTGAAGGGTTTGTAGGGAGGGAGCAAGAAGAAGTGAAAGATAGGGGCTGAGGGATAGAGTAGTAGTGTCGGAGAGGGCAAGGAGACTGGTACCCCTCCCACATAGCACCCTATATCCTTTGAGTGCTTAGAGACATACATGGCTGCTGTGAGGGGCTACTTAGTGCAGTTCACTTGCCTCTCAGGGTTTGGCTCTTTCAAGCTTCATAGCTCTGCAAGACCCGACTCGAGCCTACACCGAGCTTCAGAGTGAGTTAGATAAGGAGAAGATAAAGAGGTAATCTCAGGATTGAATGCTTACCCAGATATGGAAGACCGTGAAAATCATGTTCAAGTGTGCCATCCCTTATCAGAAACTCCCCAAGTTGAAAAAAGAGCATGTGGATGAAGTTTTCTTTATGAGTGGCATGGAAGAGTAGGGATCTGATGCCTCGATCCTGAATGACGATGGGGCCTCCATCTAGATCCCCTAGCATGCACATTAGCCTTTCTTCCCTCCCCCTCTTACTTTTTATTACTATTTCTGGATTTGGGTTGCCCTCGTTTGGGGCATGTATTAGATAATCCTTCCCTATTTCCCGCACTTTTGAATAATTTTTTTTTATAGGACATAAGCTTAATATACTGCTAGCTTACTTATTATGCATGGTGAGCTATTTCTTTTCACATACATTATGAATGTAGGATCATTTTTACAAAGCATGAAAGAACACAGAAATAGGGGACTCCACTGCAGCATTCTACCTAGGTGTCATTGTAGTGATATATCCATCACTACAATGACGTCGCAGGAGCTACAAGTAGTCGCTGTAGCGAGGTTGCTATGATGATAAATATTTCGTTGCAACAACTCCCAACTAGTAATGCCAAACCTTTTTTCTCTTAACTTTCCCCAGCATGATGCTATCCCATGAGCACTTTAATAGTTCAACCACCCGTGCTTTAGCATTTTTTAATCGAAGTTAGGCTCCAGTACATTAATCCACACT
Source organism: Capsicum rhomboideum (assembly GCA_031232105.1). NCBI lineage: Eukaryota > Viridiplantae > Streptophyta > Magnoliopsida > Solanales > Solanaceae > Capsicum > Capsicum rhomboideum. The sequence goes on along the minus strand of CP124710.1, from coordinate 61,124,619 downwards.
ATTTTACTATATGTTTTCAATTTTCTCAGCTCTTTTACACTTAACTAATACTTCAAAAAGACCATTCATCTAGACAAGTTTTTAACTTAACATCATCTTACGATAGGTCCCGGTAAATATAACAAATCTATTAGCGGAAGAGTTACATTTACCAATCATCACTAAAAATCACAACATTCCACTAAATCAATAAAATCCACATAAGAAATATATTTAACATTCTATCATAACACAACAAAACATTTAAAACACGAGTATTTTTTTGGTAAACATAACCAATTAATTAAAAAAAGAGTTATGCTTACCAACTTCACTAAAAACTATAATATTCCACTACATCAACAATATAACCACATAAAAGATGTACGTATCACTCATTTCAAACGTAACTCACAATATTAGAATACACATTTTATGCCTCTTATTGACCTCTATCGGTTAGAATAACACTATTCCAACCTTCTAAACATTACAAAGATACCAATTGGGACTGAAAAATCCCAATTGTAATTATTGAGATACCAATTGGAATCTACCAGATACCAATTGGACTCAACTGAGGGAGACAACACTAAAATAGCACGATAGGAGAGAAGAATATGAGATAGATTTCTAGATTCCTTGTAGCTTCTTAAGGATTTGATGTGAACGTCAACACACCAATCTGTAGGAATCTACTCGGCATTTGCTCTTGTATTGGGAGACTGATAACCTGGGTTCTAATTCCATCTATCACAACCCAAATCACGGGATCATGCGGGCACTTACCCAACTCTACCTTAGTTAGGAGAACCCTTATTTTCCAATCTTTAATTAGTAAGGTTTACATTTCTAAAACTTTAAGCCTTAACAATAATCAACCATTTATTTAAACAAACCCTTTTACAATAAATACATTATGGAATTTAAATTAACATTTCCCTGAACCTAGTCTAAATAGGTACAAGAGCACTACGTACAAATAGGATGACTCAAGACACAACCTCCAGGTAAAAGTAAAATGACTGAAGCTGCTGAAGAATAATCACTATTTTACCAACAAAAACTTTAACTGACCTAAAACCATGGGTATACCCCAAAAAGAAGATATAGTAAATGTAGTATTAGTAAAACCACACATACTGGAAGGTATCATCGACCGACTAGAGTTAGGGAACAAATAATAGAATATAGAAATCAAAAAATGATCAGAAAATATAAATACTTAACAAATGCAAATACTTAATGTATCTAAGCATACTTTAACCCCCAACATATATCTCTTATGTACTCATCTCCCTAGCTGTTTCTATATCCCTTTCTCATGACACCTCTTGCTCACTATTCTATTACTATTACCACCGATAATACTACCACCATGACTCTTAAATAAGCAACAACAATTCTATAAGAAAGATACTATAGCACACTTTACATATATAATTATACACATAGGAAATAAGGTTTATACATAACCAAGACATACCTTATATTCACAGTGTTCTTATAATGCATAATCATACGACCATTAGCTACTAAGCACCGACTATCTTTTTAGTATCAATCCTTTCTAAGTTATTCATATCCGTCACTTACACTTAACAAATTTAGTCAACAATAGTCAAGGAATAACCACATGCGTAATGCAAATAATGAATGCATGCATAAAATAATGTACGTACATACTAAGTTCAGGCAAGGACCCTGATACAAGCCAAGTCGGCATTAACCTTTTATTACCTATAAATATAAGGCCGACACAAAGGGATACAAGCCATGATCATTTCAAGGATGCAAGTACACATTTAAAGAAACCTTTTTAATCTTCCAAGAGTACAATACCACAGGTAGAGGGTAGTTTAGAGTCAAGAAAGCCATTAGAGAGGTTGTTGGAGAGTCAAGAAGATCTAGAAAGCATTATAAAGTCACCTACACCCTAACCTGCACCAACAGGCGCCCCATCTACTCCAGCAGATGACCAATTTTGTAACCTGCACCAGCAAGTGACCCATCTGTGCTAGCAGGTGCCCAATTTATTAAAATGGGTCACTTTTGGGTCCATATTTGTAATAAATAGCCCATGTATATAAATAGTAGTATTCACCTTCATTTTCCTAGTTTTTGATAAAATATTAATGTTATGACTCTTGATATAGCATGAGATCTTGGAAAGCTTATGTTGATTCTTGCTTAGAAATGGTGGTTGCAAAAGAGTTACGATCCCTCTCGGTCATTGTAAGATTTAGGTGCTCTCTTGGATTGTTCATTTAAGGTTTTACGATTTAATATATCCTTTAATTTCTATTTATTTTCCTTGTTTGTGTGTATCTATCTATCTCTATCTTCTATCCTTTAATTTCTTGCATTTCAATACTATCATTTTCTTTGTTTTCATAGTTAGATTCTTCTTTGATATTTTGGTCATATCATTTGGTATCAGAGCTGCGCTATAGATTCATTCCTACGAATCTAGTCTTGGTTTTATTATAAAAAAAACATTTTTGAAAATTCCCAAATTTTTTATTTTTGATTTTTTTGTTTTCTTGAGTTTCTAGTGCTAGATTCGTGTTCTCTAGGACTATTTGAGCTTATATTCGACATTTGAGCTTGATTGGAGTAGTATTGGAGGATCCACTATTGTTGGAGGTGAAGAACTTGAAAAATCTTCAAGTGGGTTTGTAGATCTAAGTGAAATTGGAAGCTCTTGAGTATTGAGGTTTGTTATCATTCATATTTGGAGTCTAAAATCCATAATTTGAGTTAAAAAGGAGAAGGAATCCATTCCGGTTTTGATTTGGGTTTTCTTCATGTTCATGGAGTTCTTCATGACTAGAAGAAAATTACAAAAAGTTTCTAAATCTAAAATTTTTGTCTTGGAATTGGAGGTTTAAAGTTGTTGGACTTGTTCCCCATGACGAAGGGAGCCTAAATCTCAAATTTGATTGAATTCTGAGTTTAAATGAAAGAGTTGTGAATTTTGGAAGTTCATAGTGTTATTGAGTGTTCTTTATATTCTTCATGTCTTGAAGAACAAGAATATTCAAAAAGGTGTGTTAGATCTAAAAGGGAAGAACAAGAATATTCAAAAAGGTGTGTTAGATCTAAAAGGGAAGGAATAGAAAGGTGTTTGGGGTGTTGGTACAAAGAAATATTCCAAAAAGGGAAGGTACTAGGAAAGAGAGTACAAGAGGGCCTACAAAAAGTTGGAAATTCGAAGGGGTCTGCCTGGGTCATCTGCGCCGGCAACTACGCTAGCAGGTGACCCATCTATGCTAGTAGATCAGCTTAGCAGGTCACTTCCTTGCTCACTGATTGTTATCTGTGAACTCCACCTATGAGGTTAGGTCACCATCTACACCCACATCTCAGTTAAGCGCATCTCAACAACCCTAAATCCAATTTTGCTTAGGTTACAACTTCCTAATTCAAATTTTTGATTCCTAATCTCATTTCTTGATTTCTAAATTAATTAAGAATGAGTATTTAATCTATTTAGTTGATTAATTAGTCTTAGAGTCTGTTCTTTCTTAGTCTGTTTTCTTATGTGCTTTTCTAGCTTTATTTCGTAATTAACTTCATGATTCAAGTCCTTTTGTTTATAATCGAGTTGCCTGTGTTTCTTTAAACTAGAATCCATTTTGTCCAAGAGTAGTAATTGACACCTTGTGTACCACCGAATTATAAGCAATTTTCAATATTAGCCGATCTAATTGTGAGTCATACAAAAGTGAGAATTTTATGATTATTGGTGATTAGCTTTTACTACTAACCTTTTTTGCTCATTTTGTAGGTACAAATGAGTTATAAGGAAGTATGTCTTTAGTAGCCTCGCATACATGTGACTACGACATAAGAGATTATGATTGTTGTGATGAAGGCTATGGCTATGATGGAGATAGAGATTATGGAGGCTATGAATATAGCCAAGATCAAGAGTCATGTGGGATTGAGAGCTACTATTCTGAATACAAATATGGGGTAAATGATGAACCTAGCCCTTATAGTGAATATGAAGAGGATGAAGACCCTTGTGATGGTTCTTATAAGGATGATGGGGCAAGTGAAGAGTCTTTCACTTCCCACTCCAAGCATGAAGATATTGAGAGGCATACCACTTACTCCTATGCACCTTATACAACTTATGGTGGGAATGTTCATAACAACAGTGAAGATTCGTATTCTTGGTCTTGTGGTACTTCTTATCCTAGTCATGTAGTGCGAGTGGTTTTGCTACATCTTATCCTTCTTGTTCTAGTGCACAAATGTTAGGAAGTAGGAACCAAGGTGGATGTGGAGGGAATAGTGGGAATTGTAATCTTCCTAGAACCCCTCTTCCTATTTTCAAAAGAAAATGTGATCCCAAAGCTTATCTTGATTGGGAATGTCAATATGATTGGTTTTTCAAGGATTACGCTATGAGCGAGGTAGAACAAGCCACATATGCCATTAAGCACCTTCAAGGACAAGCATTGAGATGGTGGGAACTTGCAAGAGGATCCACTCTAATATGGAGTGCCTTAAAGAGGTACATAAAGGCCATCTATGTGCTGGAAGGGTACATGAAGCTTTCAAATATTGATCCGAGAAGACGAGTTCTCAAAGAAAAAGTGGAAATTTTTGGGACTCTGGGGTTCACTCTTGTTCTAGACGATCGGGGCTACGCCAACTACATCACTCCTTGTACGGTGAAGAATTTGAGGATAAATTTAAGTTTCAAAGCGATATCCATATACCATGGAGGGATATAAAGTTACGAGAAGTGTGAAAGTTCCCTACACTTGGCATGGAATTTATGAGAAGGTTTGATGTGATTTATTGCCCATGGACTTTGGTCATTTGTGTTTGGGCACCAATTGGTTGGAAGAAAATGGAGTTCCAAATAAGCAAAATTGGCTAAAGATTATAGCAAGCCAATTGATAAATTATTGCTCCCTACCTACCCTTACCAAGCTTTAAAGAAATGTGGGTACTTACTCCAAGCCCCTTGATAATGAGAGACAAAAGATTGAGAGGAGTAAGGGAGCGTAAAGTGGTAACCCAAGAGTGGAAAAAGGAGAGGTTGTGAGGAGTGAAGTGAGGGGGTTACCACAAACCCAATCTAACCTTTTGTTTTTTCCTTCTATTAGTTGGGACACTTGTGTAGGTACTAACTTTGCAAATGGAGGAGGAATACAAGATTCAAACATACGGTCCAATAAAAAAGATTAGGAGATTAAGTTGGACCTATGTATAAAACCATATGAAGAGTATTCCAAAAATTTGAAAGGAACCTTGCACCAATATAAAGAAGAATCTTCTCATGAACATCAAGGTAACAAAGGTAACTCTTACACTTTAGTAAATGTGAATGATCATTGTATGGATAATAGCCAATTGAGTGTGAGTGATAGCTTGTCTATATGTGAGCCTAATGATTCTTAGCCTCGTGTTGATAATGTACATGTTGAGGATGTGGATACACTAGTTGATCCTATTAATAACCGAATTATCTCTTCTTGTAAGATTGATTTGTGTCCACCTAGTGTTGAAGCCTTTATGTTGAATGATAGTACATTATCTTGTTAAGTGCTTGTGAATCTAGTCAACTACTTGAGGATGTTTGTGATGTGATTAGTGAACCTAAAGTTAGTGATAATGTTGATAATGTTTATCATTTGGATAGGAGTGACCCTTTGAGCATGCCTTTTAATGAAAATCCTATTACTTGCTTGGCTCATAGGGATGATCATGTGTTTGGAACTTCTTCGAAACTTGATAATTGTCTTTTTGAGAGAAAACTTACATGTTCTAATTCTCCTTTTTGGATTTATCCTTCTCTCTTTAAGTACAATATCTTGTTTGATGATGATGAAATCATTCGTAGTGAACTACCTAGCGTGTGGATCATATTAATGATGTAGCTCTTCTTGAGGGCTATACTCTATATAACAACACATTATGGCGTGATACTTTCCTTTTAAAGATAGAAATCTCTTCTTGGAAGATGAGAGTACTCTTATGGGAAAGGATTGTGAAGAAATGAAAGGTGATCTTTGGTTACAAATTGTGTATTCTTCTTTGAGTGTTCCAATTCTTGAGCATACTCTTGAAAATATTCTTGAACATAGTAGTGAGCATTCCCTTGGGACACCTTGGATGAAATCAATTTGCATGATACCTTTCTTTAATTTCTATTTGCCCATGAAAGCACTTATACTTGTGATGAGAGTATACCTTTTTGTGTTGGTGGTACCTTTGGGGAAAAAGAGTGTTGTTTAGACCCATGTCTATGGACACTTTATCCATTTGACCTCGATGAACAATTGTGATATGGTGGCTGTAAGACTTGGTCTTCAAGATAAGTTTGGTACGAGTAAGGTTGTTGGCTTGAATAGTGATGAGTATAGTAGTAACACTTCTTCTCTTTCATTTGATTCTCGCTTGGTGTTATTATTCAAATTATTTATGAGCTTGAATGAACTTTATTTGCCAACTTATGTGGGGAATATCTTTGTATTTGACCCCGGTGATGATTTGGGAGTAATCCCATTCTTACAGATAGCTAGTACATTGTCACGCCCCGAATCCCATCCAGACATGATTGGCACCCGAAGCCGATATGGCCCGAGAGAACCAATCGTTGCTCCTGAACCTTCGTATGCACATCCTCATATGAATCTTATTGAACCTTATGCAACTATATGGAAAACATGAACATGGAAACATATGCTATAACCATATATATCAAACTTGGCCGTTGGGGCCATTACGTCTAACTGAACGTACATATCTTACATCCATATACCCACATATGTCTACAAAAGCCTCTAACAGATGCATTTATTAGACCAACTAAAAGTCGGGACAAGTCCCCGCTTTAGATAATATTTACAATGCCAAAACAACTATACAACTATGACCCAGAAAGCTCCGAATCAAGTGGAGCTCACCAAAACTCTGCGAATGATCCCCAGTCTACAGAGGAGGTCTACTAATGCCTGTACCTACAACATGTAAGGTAAGTCCCCCTATGGGGTCAGTATGAAGAATGTACTGAGTATGTAAGGCTTATAAGAAATAACATCATACATGAGAATGTCAATCTAATAAAAATATGAGAGAATAGTCAATGTAGATGAACCATCATTTTAAATGTGAAAACATGCCTATTGTATTAATATGTTAAATCACTCACTTAACTCCTTATTAGTCATATAATATCTTTCATACACATCCTCATTCAAGAGATTGTTCCTTTACTCAAAAGACTTACCTCCAAGAGGTTCTCCTATTCCCGAAATTCTAGAGGTTCCTCTATTCCATAGATTCCAGAGATTCTTTCTTGCTTCTCTGCCCACTACCATTAATAATCATCTCCTTGGTTGGTCGGTTTTAAAAGAATACCACTCATCCACATACATCCACTCCAGTTGTAGGGTAGGGAATTAATAATATAACGTACATCCACTCTATTAACGTACATCCACTCTATTGGTGGTTTATCCTACATCCACTCTCTTAACGTACATCCACTCTATTGGTGGTTTATCCTACATCCACTCTCATGGTGGGAGAATATACATCCACTCTCTTATCGTACACCCACTCTATTGGTGGTAATTTAACTTATGCGTACACCTTTCTTTATTTCTTACTTTTGAGTGATTGATACATGGTCATCATAAAGATGTGTTCTTTCACCCCATGGATACACTCATACTATTAGGATCGTCATCAAACATAATAACAACAAAAGTGAAAAGAATTAATAAACATGAATAAACTCTCTTTTTGCATGTGGGGATCTATGTAAATTACGTTCTTTACTTCTTTTGTCTTCATATTCATTCATCTTTATTGTTCTACCCATGCTAGGCTGTTCTGTCGCCCCTGGGATGAGATTAACCCATGCTAGGTACTTTGACCCCTGGGATGTTATGTGAACCCATGCTAGGCTTTCGTGTCGCCCCTGGGATATCGTTAACCCATGCTAGGCTTATCGCCCCTGGGATATTATATTAACCCATGCTAGGCTTTCGTGTCGCCCCTGGGATGTACCATCATAACCCATGCTAGGCTTATCGCCCCTGGGATGTTATATTAACCCATGCTAGGCTTTCGTGTCGCCCCTGGGATGTACCATCATAACCCATGCTAGGCTTTTATATCGCCCCTGGGATGTTTCGGGATCGACCCATGCTAGGCTTTCGTGTCGCCCCTGGGATACCACCCGTGTTATTGGGATCGACCCATGCTAGGTATTTTAACCCCTGGGATACCACCCATGATTACTTCTTAATTATACACCTCTTATTTCTCTTGTTATTCTTACTTCCATTCTTAAGAGTGATACAATGAGGATCATGACATAATAGGAATCACACATATATATTACTGCTTCACTCTTGTACTTCATGAGATTGACATCTTCACTTATGAGGGATAGATATATTAGCTTGCACCTCACCTCTCTTATTCCTCTTATGAGATTTGTACTTCTACTTGTGAAAGATTGCTACACAGATAATCCTCATAATTTAGGACTTGGAACATGACATGATTGGAAAATACTATTCAAGAATAAATAGGTTCTCTTATGTTATGTTATTACTCTCTTGAGATCATTCATTTAGGAATGATAACGTTATGACATTTTTGGAACTTCACTCAATGAACCAGAGACAAATGAATCATCATGCATTTAAGAGTAGGAAACATATAAATAACAATATACGTCAACCTGAATTTGAGATACTTCAAACCTCTCGAAATTGAAACAAGTCCAATGTCAATGTGAACAACATGTTGCAGAGGGATATGGAAAAAGGAACCTTACATACCTTGTATTCTTAATACGAATACACAATCTTAGACGTGCATACAATATTCCTGCTCCTTCCTTATGTTTCTCTCTACAACACAAGTATATAATGAAACCAACATTAACCACCAATTACCTTATAATGGCATACAACAACAATAAGTCACATGTTTAGCTTTAACATGTCATTTCCCCCTTAACAAAACCATTGATAAAATCATTATTCCAAAAATCCTTCAATAATACTAACATTGACCAATACATGATAATCAATACATTCCACCACAACACTTCCCCTTTACACTTTCTTATCCACACCACATCACAAACAATCCATTAACTCACCTTAATACACTTCATAGCACAAATCGGCCAACCTCCCACAATTTGCACTTATAAAAAAATAACAAATTAAATAACAAAATAACACCATATACGTTCATAGTTTATCCATACCATGATCTTTCATCAAAGGCACAAGTCCAAATTGAAGCTCAAATCCCATGGATCACAAATCTTATACAAAAGCACAAAGTGCCATGGACAACATTTCAACCATAACCAACATGATATACATATTATATCATGATTATAATATGTTAAAGTACAATAATATTCACTTACCCAAGCTTGAAAGATGATGATCTTGCTCCAAGAAGTGCCTTAGGGTTTTGAAAGCCAAAGAGATGTTCTTGGGAAATTTCTAGAAAAAGATAGAAAAGGCATGGGTGTTTCTCATGATAAAATCAGATATTTGGACCCTTTTATAGACCTTTAGTCCATCCTTAGTCATTAATGTGGTCTTCTAGAAGGTCTTGGCAAGAATGGGTCATTTGACCCATTTGGGGCCATGCTTTCATTTCATTTTTGGGTCCTTTTTGGGCCCAATTCACGTAACCCAGTAAAATCAATAATTTCATGTGTTCAAGTCATCTCATACATGTTAAAAAAATATTCCCACTCATGTTATTCATATCCGTAGCCTCAATTCCAAAAGCAAGCGATTCTAGCCACGTATGGCCCATTTTGACCAAAAGGGCAAAATCGTCATTTTGACCCCAAATTTGTTCTCGAGTAATTTTATCATAACAATGTGATAATTTACTCATTTAATTTATATGATCATTATTGTATAAGAAACGTGGCAAAAATCGGCTTGATACGTCCCCGGGCACCCTTGGGACTTAAACAAAATTTCCAACTTTTGAAAGGTGCGCAGGGGCGGCGTGGCACGCTGCCTGGCGCCCCCCTTTACTTCCTCTAGACTGAAAATTTCAGACCATAGTGGCTTGGCACGCCCCGCCTTATTTTTTTCCAAAATTTTTGTTTTCGACTTTTCTTCGCGGGTTCGGTTAGATACTTCAAGTCCTATTCTTTAGCTCACTTCTTAACCTTAATATACTTTGTTTAGAGGTATTCTTAGCCTCATTTTGAACCCCAAAACTGTTCCACGAAGATCATAAAACACCTCCTATGAAGGTTTAATCACATAACAAGAGCCAAATTCACTTATCTCACCAATAGCATTACCAAATGCATACTTATAGCTCTCGATACCTAAGTACATATCATTTAATATCGTCAAGTAGGGTTGGGAACGTACGGGGTGTTATATACATTGAGTGTATTTTTAACTTGGGATGACCTTATTCATGACCTTACACCTAGATATGAGGGTTACTATATGATCCTTGACTTAAAAAGGAAATTATACTTGTCAAAATGTAGGGCCAATGTTGGTTCTTTTGAATTTCTCTTTTATCAAAATCTCTTTAGTATCCAAGTGTATTTTTCTTTGTGGGATTACAATCCCAAAGTTGAGCATTTTGATACTTGGTTATATGTTAAGTGTGAGCAACCTTGGCATGGTGATAGGATTGATTTTGCTAGCACTAACCCTCAGACCATGAGGATATTGTTGTTACTTTTTTTTTTCGTATGCTTTTGCAAGGTTTGGATTTGAGGTCGAATCCTTTTGAAGAAAGGGAGGATGATACAAGCCAAGTCAGCATTAACCTTTTATTACCTATAATTCAAGGACAACACAAAGGGATCCAAGCCATGATCATTTTAAAGATAAAAGGACACGTTTGTAAGAACCTTTTTAAACCTCCAAGAGTACAATACCATATGTGGAGGGCAGCGTGGAGTCAAGGAAGCCATTAGGGAGGTCGTTGCAGAGTCAAGATGAGCTAGAAAGCATTTTGGAGCCACCTGTACCCTAACCTGTGTCAGCAGGTGCCCAATTTGGTAACCTGTACCCTGATCTATGCCAGCAGGTGCCTAATTTATTGAAATGAGTCACTTTTGGACCCATATTTATAATAAATAGCCCATGTATATAAATAAATAGTAGTATTAGCCTTCATTTCCCCCTAATTTTTGATGAATATTAATGTTATGACTCTTGAGAGAGCATGAGATCTTAGAAAAACTTATGTTGATTCTTGCTTAGAAACGGTGGTTCCAAGGGCGTTATGATTCCTTTTCAGTCATCATAAGAGTTAGGTTCTCTTTTGGATTGTTCATTTGGGGTTTTAGGATTTAATATATCCTTTAGTTTCGATTGATTTTCCTTGTTTGTGTCTATCTATCTATCTCTATCTTCTATCCTTTAACTTTTTGCATTTCAATACTATCATTTTCTTTGCTTTTGTCGTTAGATTCTTCTTTCATATTTTAGTCATATAAGACACTTAGTTATGACCTGCAGGGGACGATCTCAATCCATGTATCTGTACTGGCATGGTACCCGATCCCAATAACAATCTGTATTGGTATAACAATAGCTCCCAATATCATCACAATAGGTGATATCAACAAAATGATCATTGCACCATAACAATCAATAATCTAGTTCATACTACAATCATCAACACTTAACTTTCAAGTCAATCATTTCAACTTAGCTTTAACATGATATCAACCAACAATTACAAGTGTGCTCGAAGGCTAGTCATAAACATTCAACTCAAATATAAGCATAGAGTTAAATCAAGTCTATAACTACATTTAATTACCCATCTATACCCAACTATCAAGACTTACTTCCAATCAACTATCATCTAGCTTTATCTCGATTCCCGTATTTACTCAAGGACAATTATAACACTACTCTTTTCCACATTTGTTACACTAACATCAACCCTAACACGAGCAACTAAACCCAAGCTTAGTTCCACCTACAACCCTTTCCTCTTTCTCTTAATGTTACTATTAACTATCCTCGAGTCTACCGACTCCTCCTTCCATAATCACCATGACTCAACCTATTTCCACTCCACTACCAACTTGAACACACACAGGGAAATTCCATGTCTACTAAATAGGTCCATACCTTAACATACTCTTTTTAAACTAACTCATAACAATCATAATTTAACGACCTACCTCTAGTTCGTGCAATAATAATAATTCCTCAATAATTAAAGGGGTAACACATATCATAAACTTAAACATGTATCTCAAAAGACATCCAACCCATTACCCAAAGTTCAATTTGTTATCAAATCCATCAAAACTCCATGCCCATAGGCCTAGCCTCTGATGTGTTGGTATTTGATGGCACATTTGGTGCTTTTAACCAAGAATAAACACAAGTTCTTAAGCAACCATTATTAGATTTGATGGCTTTTTTTATTAAAATGCAGGAAATTGTGTCAAGGATAAAAAAAGAGGAAATTGTGCTAAAGAGGTCAACTTTATGGTTCACTTGATGGATCATCAAGTGTGTGATGGATCGCCACCCAAACCGCCAAAGCAAACCAGAAACAATGCCTGAAGACTACCTTACGACGACTAGGTTGATGAATTGTCAGACCTATAAAGGATCATCACACCACGCCAACTTAAACAGAATATGCAACATATCTATGTCTTATGCCGGTTCACTATGATGACTCACAAGGAGTCTGATGAATCGTTAGTCCATACGTCAGGCAGGAGGCGCAACGCGGTAAAGTCTGATTCAAATTTCGATTCAAATTTCCCTAAAGCCTATAAATACCTAGTGTAGGGTTTATATTAGTAATCTCTCATATTGCATTGAAAGTACATTACTTTTTCTTTTGAGTTTTGAAAGTTAGGGTTCTGAAGCTTTCATATTGATTTTTGTCAAGGATTAAAGTCTTGGATTTTGTCGTTGTAAGAAACATAAGCGGTCGATGTCAAATATTGAACCCAAAGCTCGGGTGAACCATTATTACCTTATAACCCCAAGCTTTCAAAGACTTTGCAGCTGAGTATGAATGCACAAAAGAGCGAAGTGGCTAGACTACATGCCGAGGCTTAAACCAAGCTCAAAAACAATCCAAATGGTCCTGACAATGAGGATGATGATAAAGTCAAGGATGAGCAGAATGTACAAAATGCGGATAATATTAACCCTTCTATTTATTGTTAACCACAAAGAGTTAGGGGACAACAAAGACAGGTTGGACCTATTGATATTGATGATGATGATGAGGTAGATAAAGATAGAGCTGGGGCCATTATTCTACCACCAACTAGCTCCACGAGCTAAGTTAAACATCATAAGCATGATGATTCAATTAGTGAACTTTAAGGGCTTATTTGGAGGGGCAACAAGAGATGATGCAATCTGCATCTTATGAACTTTGTGGGTATCTGCAAATCTTTTGAGCTACCCGAGGTGAGTCAAAAGGCTATTCACTTGAGGTTGTTCTCACTATCACTATCCGAGGAAGCAACGCTATAGTTGAATAAGTTACCACATGACTCCATTGCTAATAGAAGGCAGTTGAAGGATGCATTTCTGGAAAGGTTCTTCCCACCTTCGAGGATGTTACAGTTAAGGGACAAGATCAATAATTTTAAGCAGAAACCTAATGAAGCATTATATGAGACTTGGTTGTGATTTAACGAGAAGTTAAAGTAATGTCTAAATCACAAATTGGTGGATGAGCATCTAATGGAGAATTTTTATAGGTCTTTAAATTCAGCAACAAAGCCTATAGCAGATACAGTGACTGGAGGGTCTTTTATGTCACAAACTTACACTGATGCAGAAATTATTCTTGATAGAGTGACCAAGATGAACATAGCTTGGCATTCTAGAGATTCTAAGGTGTCTAGTAGTGCTGGTGTAGTAGGTATGAGTGCTAAGCAACGCCAAATAAAAGATGAACGGGACCAAGACATAGCCAATATGAAAACACAGATGGAATTGATGACCAAACACCTTCTTTGGAGAAATACTACAAAGTTAAATGCTACGAGGTCATGTCATGAACCAATTTCTTAGGTCATGATGGTGCCTACTCTAACCCACCAGTAGGCAAGTAGCGAACTAATATGAAGAACCGAAAATAAGATCAAGTGGAAGTAGAAGAGAGTCCAAAGAAATACAACAGAATACCCCAAGACTGGTGATGCTAATACAAGAGCCACTAATAACCAAGAGTATACGATAAACATAATGTAAGTATATGTAGAACTATCTCTGAGATACAATCTGTCCAGCAAAAGACGGAGAGTAGGCACAACTCCGAGCATCTGAAGCTCACCTCAGGTCTCCGATCGATGATTGCTCCGTAAGATGCACAAATCAGCGGCGGAAACTCATATTAAGAAGTGTAGGGTGCAGAAGTGTAGTATGAATACCAACACAAGGTACTCAGTAGGCATCATCCGATTGAGCTCCAAAGATAATGCAAATATGAATCACATGTAAAACAAGTGTAAGAAGTGTGGGTAACTATCTATAACAAGAGATATCATAATGCTAGGACTGTAAGTCAAGAAAAGGGTAGCTAACATAAGCTATCACCCTACAGGTATCTTGAGACTAGGTTATACCAATAAAAGACTAGTCCCCGTACCGTGGTGTAATGAAGAAGAAGACATGGGATAAACAATGTATATATGAGAGAAGGGTATCGAAATGATATAAAGTAGTAGTAGGAAGGAAGAAGTGTATAAATATGGATATAAATATATATATACATACCACCACAGGGACAACTGGTCATATAGTGTAAATATACTATATTGGGCCGGGCTAACTAAAGGCAGCGGGCCCAATATATCGAGAATTGTGACACACTTGGGCAGATAATCCTGACATAAAAAGGGTCTCTAAATAGGGTATGTATGTATGCCTATAAGGCTCAGTATACCTAAAGCTCACCCTAAATGTAAGTACAGAATCGAGGATACTCGAGTCCCCAGGTGTCCAACTATAACTGACAAGTATCGGCCCCACCGAAGCGGTAATCACCGAAAAACTATAGTCAAGTAATCAAAATCTAACCAGCCAGTCTGGACACATCATCACCTAAATGGCTATTATCCCTCCTCCGACAAACCAAAAAGGCACACACTACAAACCAAACCCAACCTAGATCCCATAATCCGGAGGGACACTAAAGCATATGGAACTACCTAACCGGGCCTCCATAAACCATGGTGGGACACACAAGTGAGAATCATACTGGTGATAGGCGATGCATGCAAGGAACAAAATCCTAACAAAAACTGAGTGTGATGCCAAGTGAAACCAATACCAAGTTCAAGCAAACCAAGTGTACACACCCTTTCCAGCTCACCTCACTCGTAAAGGCGGGACCTACGACAACCAACCTCTTTTGGCACTATAAATCTCAGACAGAGGGGATCGTAGGGGACTCGAGAAAGCCGCATACACTGCCTGGTCCCGAACCAGGACTTCTATAATCATAGTCCAGAGCCATATGTCATATTAGTAGCTCAGAGACCAAATGCTTTATAACTATATAATAATAACCATCGGATTTGAACCGAACCCTAGGGTAATAACAAGAGGCCTAATAGTGTCAGTATCAATTGTCGGGTTTGAACCAAACTTACAGGATAGTAAAGAAAGGCCTGGTGATATCAATAACAAAGGCCAAATTTAAATCGAATCCTCAGGGTCATAACGAAAGGCCTAATAAATCATAATTGTGAACCACTGCGGGACTCAAATTGGAACTCATGGTCAATGTATCCATAACCTGTCACACCCCAAATTCCAATGGGGCGGACTGGCACCCGAAGCCGTTGAGGCCTGAGAGAACAAATCTTTGCTTATGTACATTCATATGCATGTCTCTGTATGAACATCATTATATCTCATGCAACTATGCGGAAGTCATGGAAACATATGCTATATATATGAAACTTTGCCGTTAGGGCCATCAAGTCAAAATGGACATATATCTCTTACATTCATCTTCCCACATACGTCTACAAAGCCTCTAATAGATAAATGTACATAACCACCCTATAGTCGGGATAAGTCCCCGCTTTATACAACATTTACATAATACCAAAACCAAAACACATGTGACTCAGAAAGCCCCAGACCAACTGGAGCTCACCAATGACCTATAACCTACTGTGGAGGTCTACTAGCACCTGTGCCTGTAACAAGTAAGGTAATTCCCGGAAGGGACGTCAGTAGGAAAAATGTACTGAGTATGTAAGGCTATAAGAAACTGCATCACACATAATAACTTCAATGGAATCAAATATAAGAGGATAGACAATATGGATAAACCATCATTCTATATGTGTGGAAACATGTACGTTACATTCATTACTTTACTTTACTTTACTTTAAATAGATGATCAGCTGATCATTGGTAAAGAGGATAACCCATGCTAAGTCCTTCCACCCCTGGGATACAGTCCTCAAATACACTTGGTATCGACCCATGCTAGGCTTTTCTGTCGCCCCTGGGATACTACCCATGATGTTGGAATGTTCTGTGATACTAGGATCGACCCATGCTAGGCTTTTCTGTCGCCCCTGGGATGCCACCCATGATATTGGGATCGACCCATGCTAGGTAATTTAACCACTGGGATACCACCCATGATATTGGGATTGAACCATGCTAAGTGTTTCTTCCATCCCTGGGATACCACCCAAGAATACTAATCAATTAAACATTACTTTTTTCTTTAATTATAAGAGCGATACATTGGTGATTGTACATTATTGGAACTTTGGAACATCACATTATTGGAACTTTGGAACCATGTCCATAGTTATGTAACATATGAATAACAAATGATCAATGAATGAGAAACTTGTGACTAACAATAGATGACAACCTGAAATGAGATACCTTAGAACATTTTGGAGTGGAACAAGTACAATGTCAATGTGAACACTATGTGCTGCAGAAGGACATGGAAAGAGTAACCTTACATACCTTGTCTTCCCAATATAAATATTCAATCCTATATGTGAAAACAATAGTCCGTCTCCTTCTTACATTTCACTCTACAACATAAGTACATAACAGAGCTTACGTTAAAAACAAACTACCTTACAAGTGCATAAAACGACAATGAGTTACATGATTGCCTTATAACTTCATTTCCTCCTTTACAATACAATTTACGGTATCGTCATACCAACAATACCACAACATTCTACTCATTGACCACAACATCATAAACCAATAGCATTTCAAAACCACTTTTAACCTTTACACTTCCTCGTTAACACCACGTCACAATTACTCCATCAAGTCACCTCAATACGTCTCATAACAACATATCCACAACAATCTCACAAATTATACTCATAGAAAAATAACAAGTTAAGGACCATAATCACACCATACATGTTGATATTTCATCCACACCATTCACTTTCATCAAAACATCAAGTCGCCTTTCAAGTTCAAATCTCATGGATGACACATCTTTTATCGAAAAGAAAAAGTGCACTATTCAACACCTTTAGACATAGACATCATAACTACATATTCTCTCATGCATATAATATATTAAACTATAAGATTAAATAATTATCCAAGCTTGAGAGATGATGATCTTGTCCAAAGAGAATAGTTGCCTTAGGGTTTGTGTTGAGAGAAATATGTTTGGAAATATCTAGAAAGACGTGTGTGTTATAATGAATAAAATCAGACTTTTGTGCCTTTATATAGTCCTCATGGTCATCCTTAGCCATACTTTAATCAATAATTGAGGTGTTTTACTTGGTCAACACAAGAATGGGTCATTTTTCATTTGGGCCATGCATGTTGGCTTTATTTTGGGCCTCAAATTGAGCCCATTAACATATGTTAACTTAGCCCACCATATTCAATGTGTAATCAATCATATATATCATGTTTAAATAATTCCATCAATGTTACGACAATATTCAACTCACGAGATTCATGCTCGTAGCTTTAATCCCAAAAATAAACAATTTTTGCCACTCATGTATTAATTGAACATAATGTGATAAAATGCTTGTGACGAAGAATTTACCCCAACTCGGATGCCAAACTCACTAGAGAGTAGTCCTACTACAATGGAATAATGATACCATAACCCAAGAGTCCTCTTTATAGACTAATAATCATAGAGGAAATTCGGTAAAAAGCACTCCGGCACACCCCCGGGCACCCTAGAGACTTAGAAAAAATTCTAGCATTTGAAAGGTGTGCAGGGGAGGACTGGCATGCCCCTGGGCGTGTCCCCTTGCTTCCTGTGCCACAAAAATTTCAGGCCAAAGCGGCCTGGCACGCCACCTGCAGCGCCCCACACTTAATTTTTGATTTCGATTTTTCTTTGCGGATTTGGTTGGATCTTTCAAGTTCCAACCTTTTGATTTCCTATTATCTTTAAGATCCTTTGTTTGGATGTCCTTTAAACCTCTATTTTCACCCCACATATGCTCCACAAAGTCACAAACACCTCTTACAAAGGTCTAATCACATTTACTAGCACAATATCAAATGTTCCATTAATAACAATACAAAATACGTACTTATGACTCTCGAACTAAGGTAAACATGGTTCAAGGTTATCAATTAAGGGCGGAAATGTACGGGGTATTACATATTTCCCCCCTTAGAAACATTCATCCACGAATGTGAATAACATCATCTCATGTACAACAAATGAATCTCTATAGTAGCATATATATACATATACACATAATGCTCATAAATACTTACTTGTTATTGCTCCGATCCCACATCTTGAACTTTCTCTTCTGTTTGAAACAAATGAGGGTATTTAGACTTCATCAGTTCTTCCGTTTTCTATGTGATCTCTTCTACTTATTGATTCCTCCAAGGGATTTTTATGGAAGCTACGTCTTTACTTCTTAACTCCTTCATTTGTCGATCTAGAATAGTAATAAGTATCTCTTCCTATTGAGATCCTTCGTAACTTGTACATATTCAATGGGAGTAATAGGAGATGGATCTCCTATGCACTTTTGAAGCATTGAAACGTGAGCTACTGGATGAACTGTGGAGAGTTCTTGGGGTAGTTTTAATTCATACGCAACTTACCCAATTCTCCTAAAAATTTCATATGGACCTATATATCGTGGACTCAACTTTCCTTTCTTTCCAAGTCTTATTCCCCCTTCCATCGATGAAACCCTTAAGAATACCCAATCACCTATGGCAAATTCAAGCCCTCTTCTTCTAACATTAGTACATAACTTGTGTCGACTTTGGGCCGTTTGTAACCACTATTGTATCACTTTAACTTTTTCCATAGCTTGATGAACAAGATGAAAGTAGTTTAATCTGCGTCAAACCATCCCATTGGTGATCCACCCTTTCTCCCATATAACGCTCCATAAGGTGCCTTTTTGATATTCAAACGGTAGATACTATCGTAAGCAAATCCAACAAGAGGTAAATGATCGTCCTAACTACTGTTAAAGTCCTATATGCAAGCTCGTAATATATTTTTAAGTGTTTATATAGTGCGTTCTGCTTGTCCATCTGTCTGAGGATTTTAACTTTATTTGGATTCCTAAACTCTTCTGAAAAGATTTTTCCAACAGTATGCAGTAACTTGAGCTCCCATGACTGAAACAATAGCAATTGGAATTCCCTGTAATCGTACTATTTCCAAACATACAACTTTGCATAGTATTCAGCTGTATAAGCGGTCTTGACAAGTAAAACGTGTACTAAATTGGTAAGCCTGTCAACTATCACCCACATGGAATTAAATTTCCGAAATGTATGAGACAAATTTGTGATGAAATCCATGTTAATGATATCCTTCTTCCAGACTGGAAGATTCTTATATTGCATATAACCTCCAGGTTTCTAATGCTCAACTTTTTACTTTTTGACAATGCGGATAATGAGTTATAATTTCTGCAACGTTCTTTTCATGTAACCTTACCAATACATCTCTTCCAAACCATGGTACCTTTTGGTTGCTCCCGAATGAATAGAATTCCATAAATTGAGCATTATAGTACTCTCTCTTGCGTAAGATCAAATGCATTTGTCATAGAACCCGCATACCGCTTTTCTTTCATAGTCGTTACAAATGAAGACCCTGTCGCATTTTACACTATAATTCTTTCATCTAGAATCTCAAGAAGACGAACTAGCCACCTTGAATATACCTTGCTTTTTCGTAAACTGACCCTTAGTGTTTCCTATTTCTTTGCGGCTTAATGCATCGATTATCACGCTTGCTTTCCCCGGATGGTGTCATATATCAACATCGTAGTCTTTTAATATTTTAAACCACCTTTGCTATCTTTAGCTTAGATCCTTCTATTTAAAGATATGTCGCAAACTCTTGTAATCAGTATATATATATATCAATCTGAACCCCATACGAATAGTGGCCCCATATATTTAAAGCAAATATCACCACTGCTAACTCAAAATCATGTGTGGGATAATTTCTCTCATGTGGACGCAATTGTCGTGAGGCATACGCTATTACCTTAATATGCTGCATCAATACACATCTGAGGCCAACCCCGAAAGCATCACAATATACTGCGTACCCTTCTGTGCCTTCGAGAAGTACTAATACGGGTGTAGACGTCAATATTATATTATTATTATTATTATTTTTTTTTAGCTCTTGGAAACTCTTCTCACATGCACTATTCCACTGAAACTTGAGTACCTTGTGTTAGCTTCGTTAAGGGTGCTAAGATAGAAGAAATCCTTCAACTAATCTCCTATCATAACCAGCTAATCCAAGAAAACTATGAATCTCTATAAGTGTCGGGTCTTGGCCAATTTTTCACTGCTTCAATCTTTTGTGTATCTACCCTTACTCCTTCATCTGACACAATGTGACCCAAGAATACTATGGATTTTAACCAGAATTCACATGTAAAGAACTTTGCATATTTCTTATGGTCACGAAGAATCCGTAGCACCTGTCACAATTGATTAGCATGGTTCTCTTGTGAGCTTGAGTAGGCTAAAATATCATCTATAAACACTGTCACAAACATGCCTAGAAATGGCGTGAACACCCTAATTATCAAATTCATGGAAATAGCTGGTGCATTTGTCAGTCCAAATGACATAATTAGAAATTCATATTGACCATACCATGTTCAAAAAGCTGTCTTGGGTATATCTTTTTCTCCAACCTTGACTTGATGGTAACCCAATCTCAAGTTAATCTTTGAAAAACATTTGGCACCTTACAATTGGTCAAATAAATCATCAATTCTGGGGAGGGAATATTTGGTCTTAACTGTCACCTTATTTAGTTGCCAATAATCCATACACATTCTCAGTGTACCATCTTTCTTTCATACAAGTAACCTGGTGCACCCCCCGAGGGGACATACTACGCCTTATGTATCCCTTTTCCAACAAATCTTTCAATTGCTCTTTTTTTTTTTTTTTTTTTTTTTTTTTTTTTTTATAGAGATAGGTTGGGTGCCTGGAATCACATCAATACCAAACTCTATTTCCTATTCTGGAGGCAAACCCAAAAGATCTACAGTAAATGCCTCAAGAATTTCATTGACCACCGAACCAATTAAAGAGTTGGTGGCTTCACATCAGTATCTTTGCCCCTTTGGGTATCATATTATTTTCCTTAAGATGCGACATAACTGTACCTCTCGGTGCTCCAACATTACCCTTCATTTCAAAGTCATCCTTTTGTGGACAATGAAAATGTAACTTTTTAGTTCGGCAATCTACCGTGGCATAACAAGAAGCCAACCAATCCATACCCATGATAATATCAAAATCTACCATTTCCAGTTCAATAAAATCAACAAGTGTGTCATAAACATAAACAATTACTATACAATTATGATATACTCTTTTAACTATAATAGATTCACTAACTAGTGTAGATACTTCAAATGGCTTAACTAGTAATCCTGGTGTTCTTCCACATTTTTTTTCACAATTCAATGGAGTAACATATGATAATTTAGAAATCGGGTCAATCAATGCATATACCTTATGTAAAAATGTGGATAATGTACCTGTATCTACATTAGGGGAAGCCTCCGAATTCTGTCGATCCGCTAAGGCATAAATACGATCTTGGGTTCCACTGGAACTAGATGCTCCTTTAGAACCTATGCCGGACCCCGTAGGCTGCGTACCTATAACACCCTGTACATTCCCAACCCTACTTGATGACATTGAATAATGCTTGCTTAGGTGTCGAGGGCTAGAAGTATGTATTTGGTAGTGTGAAAGATGAGAAAAATTGAAATTTGGCCTTGTACATGGGACTAGCCTTTCATAGGAAGTGTTTTGTGATTTCGTGAAGCATTTGGGTAATACCCCGTGCACATTCTAACCTCATTTGGTGACTTGGAGTCATGTTTACTTGATGATTAAGATCACTAAGTAAGTATTTTGTAGTGTTTGGATAAGGTATTGGACGATATGCAAGTATTGAAGAAAGGGCCGAAAAATTCAGCAAGGTGCTGAAACTTACGCCACTACCCTGTTTCAGGGGGTGTGGCGCAAGCCACCTGATTCAGAGGGGGATCATTTCTTGCGCCACAACTTGCTTTGCAGCTAGTGGCGTAAGGCACAAAAAATGTGCCTTTCCGGACTCGTTTTGTAACGCAATTCCACGACGATTCTTGGATGGTTTCTTTTGGTTGTTTGGAGTTCTTTGAGCATTGTTAAAGCTTCAAACACTTCAATACACGCCTACATACTCCTACATGATCAAATCATGAAACATGAATAGTGATCCAAAATGGCTAATGAAGCCATCGGCGACTAGAATTCCTATTTTTGCGATCGAGACGACGAATGAGAATCTCGTAAGAGAATATTGTCGTGACATTATGGAATTATGTAAACATGATATATATGGTGAATAATAAATGAAAGTTGATGGGTAAATGTATATGTGTTATTGGGCCTAAATTTAGGCCCAAAATGGAATAAAATACATGGGTGGAAAATGATCCATTCCTCCAATATTGACCAAGTAAAACTTGTATTAAATGCCAAGAATTGGCTAAGGACAACATGAGAGGCCTATATAAATGGGAAAAATCAGATTTTATTCACAAAAATCTCTCATGCCTCTTTAGATATTTTCCCAAATATTTCTCTCAAACCCTAACAACCCTAAAGCACTTCTTGGGGCATGATCACTCATTTGCAAGCTTGGGTAAGTAATTATGCTTATGTATTAATATATTATATGCATGGGAGATCATGTAGATCATGATAGTTATGCCTAAAAGTGTAAGTGGTGCACTTTTGTGTTTTGGTAAAGATGTGTCATTTTTGTGAATTAAACTTAAAAGGTGACTTGATGTCTTGATGAAGGTGAATGGTATGGACAAAATATGAACATGTATGGTGTGATTTTGTTATTAAACTTGTTATTTTTCTAAAAGTGTAAATTGTGGGATTTTGGCCGATATGTGTTATGAGTTGGATTAAGGTAAGTTGATGGATTATTTGTGATGTGGTATGGATAAGAAAGTGTAAAGGAGAAGTGTTGTGGTGAAGTGTGTCAATTATCATGTATTGGTCAATGTTGGGAATATTATGGAATTTTTGGAATAATAATTTTATCAATGGTTTTGTCAAGGGGAAATGGCATGTTTAAAGGCAAACATGTAATTCATTGACATTATATGCATTGGTAACGTAATTGGTGGTTAATGTGAGTTCCATTATATATATTTGTGTTGTAGAGTGACACATAAAGAAGGAGCAGGACTATTGTATGCACCTCTAGGAGTATATATTCGTATTGCGAATCCAAGGTATGTAAGGTTACTTTGTCCGTATCTTTCTGCGGCAAATAGTATCCACATTGACATGTCACTAGTCCTATCCCGAATTGTGCTAAGGTATTCCATATCCGGTTATCAATTGTCATATATTTCCTACGCATTGATCATTTGTGAATCTCATATCTCATATTCATGGTTAATGTTCCAAAAGCTCAAATAAGGTTATGTTCCAATGATCCGATAGTGACTATATTTATGTCTCTTGATCATTGATTATTGTTCCAATGGTTCCCATAGTGTTATGGTTCTAATAGTGATATGTTGCCAAGTTTCTCATGTCTCTCACTCATTGGTTAATGATCCAAAGTTTCAAATAAATATATGGCAACCATTGTATCAATCTCAAAGTAAAGAACAAAGTAATGCATATGTGGTCAATGATCAAGTACGGGTGGCAAGTCTAGGGGCACAAGCCTAGCTCGACTCGACCCCGATGTATTGATTTATGGGTGGAAAGTCTAGGGGCATAATCCTAGCTCAACTCGATCCCGATGTATTTCTTTATGGGTGGCAAGTCTAGGGGCATAAGCCTAGCTCGACTCGATCCCGACGCATTGATTTATGGGTGGCAGGTCTAGGGGCATAAGCCTAGCTCGACCCGATCCCAACATGATGATATGTTATGTAAAGACCCACTGATCAGTAGGGGCCCGGGTACATTGTGACACATGTATTGACAAGTAAGCATTGAGATAAAGAAAGCAAAGAAAGTAATGAAAGCAATTCACATGGTTTCCCAAAATGAAAAATGGTGACTTATTCACATTGATTATTCATATGTTTTGAGTTCACTGAAATACTCATGTATTGTACAATTTCATATGAGCCTTGCATACTCAGTACTTATTTCGTACTGACCCCTCTTGGGGAATTTACCTTACTTGCTGCAGGCGCAGGTACCAGTAGGTCTTCTCAGTAGACTGCCAGTGTTAGTGGTTCTTTGGTGAGCTCCAGCTAATTCGGGGCTTCTCCGAGTTAGAATGTATATATGTTTTGGTAATGTACATGTTGTATAAAGTGGGGACTTGTCCCGACTTTTGGTTTGTACTGGTCTATGCATCTGTTAGAGGCTTTTGTAGACGCACGTGGGTATATGTATATAAGGTGACTCATGAAGTCTTGTTTTGATGGCCTCAACGGCCAAGTTTCTCAAATCTGTATATATATGCCACATGTTCCATGATTTCCAATATCCATGATTTCCAATACCAGTCGTTCATGTTCTTATGTGATAATGGTGTTTCCAATGGCATGCATATGATCATATAGAAGCATAACTTGGTTCTCTCGGGCCTTATCGGCTATGGGTGCCAATCATGCCTCATTGGGATTTGGGGCGTGACAATACCTCTACCGAGAGGAGGCATCGATAATGGCGATGCGATGGTTGGTCCCATAAGTCATGCCATACCACTCGTGCTCCTTTGTGGACACCTTTTCCTTACATTTCCCAGCATACCACACTAGTAACAAACATTTGTTCCCACCCAACATTCACTTGAATGAAACTTCCTGCAGCGCTGGTACAACTGACGAAACGACCTTAATTGGCTCGTATTTCCTCGTCCTGATACCCCACTGTCCGTGAATCCTGAATCTCACTTCTTTGCCCAAACTGGTTGCGTCTAAACCCTTGGAATAGAGGGGGAGCATTTGCTGTCGATTGAGGGAATGGTAGCCTAGGCAGTCTAGGAAAAACTCGAGGCCTAACTTCTTCTTAGGATGCTAGAAACTGTCCCATAGGTCTAGCCCTCTTTGATGGGCCTTCTTCCAATTCGTGCATCCCTCTCCTTTGCCCCTGAGCCTTCATTTGCTGTGTAAAAGCTTGTATTTGAGCTTGTGCAGCTACTACACGGGTAAATATTTGCACCACACTCATTAAATCCCGCAAAATAGTATTATCGAGCAGTTCTGAAGATACTTCTCTCCTTCTGGGCTTTTCTATAAATGGAAGAGTAGGAGAAGCTCGCGATACGAACTCATTTCCAGCCCCACCTTGATCAGCTTGCTCAGGTGGTGCTCCACTAGTTCCTTCTCCAGCAGTCCTATCTATCTTCTTACCTTCTCCCCAACCTTTTCTTGACATCGACATTTCTATTATAAAAGAAGACAAAACACAATTCCTATGGTCAGTTATAATTCCACCTACACTTTGGCTCTAATGCATGATCTAGAAATGAAAGAAAGAAACAACTCCTAAATGTCCCGTAGCCTCCTACTTATAAATGTGGCGTGCAACACATCCATAGTCAAGACTCTACTCAGACACGACTTTGTAGACAACCTTAGAGCGACTTGCTCTGATACCACTTTTGTCACACCCCAAATTATAACAGGGCGGACTGGCACCCAAAGCCGTTGAGGCCCGAGAGAACTAATCTTTGCTTATGTACATTGGTATGCATGTCTCTGTATGAACATCATTATATCTCATGCAACTATGCGAAAGTCATGGAAACATATGCTATATATATGAAACTTGGCCGTTAGGGCCATCAAGTCAAAATGGACATACATCTCTTACATTCATCTTCCCACATACATCTACAAAGCCTCTAATATATACATGTACATAACCACCCTACAGTCGGGACAAGTCCCCACTTTATACAACATTTACATAATA
Source organism: Capsicum rhomboideum (assembly GCA_031232105.1). NCBI lineage: Eukaryota > Viridiplantae > Streptophyta > Magnoliopsida > Solanales > Solanaceae > Capsicum > Capsicum rhomboideum. The sequence goes on along the minus strand of CP124710.1, from coordinate 61,098,177 downwards.
CCAAAACCAAAGCACATGTACACATGTGACTCGGAAAGCCCCAGACCAACTGGAGCTCACCAATGACATACAAATGACCTACAACCTACTGTGGAGGTTTGCTAGCACCTGTACTTGCAACAAGTAAGGTAAGTCCCCAAAGGACGTCAGTACGAAGAATGTACTGAGTATGTAAGGCTATAAGAAACTGCATTACACATAATAATTTCAATGGAATCAAATATAAGAGGATAGGCAATGTGGATAAACCGTCATTCTATATGTGTGGAATCATGTACGTTACATTCATTACTTTACTTTACTTTACTTTAAACAGATGACCAACTGATCAGTGGTAAAGAGGATGACCCATGCTAGGTCCTTCCACCCCTGTGATACAGTCCTCATATACACTTGGGATCGACCCATGCTAGGCTTTTCTGTCGCCCCTGGGATACCACCCATGATTTTGGAATGTTCTGTGATATTGGGATCGACCCATGCTAGGCTTTTCTGTCGCCCCTGGGATACCACCCATGATATTGGGATTGACCCATGCTAGGTGTTTCTTCCACCCCTGGGATACCACCCAAGAATACTCATCAATTAAACATTACTTCTTTCTTTCATTATAAGAGTGATACATTGGTGATTGTACATTATTGGAACTTTGGAACCATGTCCACAGTTATGTAACATATGAATAACAAATGATAAATGAATTAGGAACTTATGACTAACAATAGATGACAACCTGAAATGAGATACCTTAGAACATTTCGGAGTGGAACAAGTACAATGTCAATGTGAACACTATGTGCTGCAGAAGGACATGGAAAGAGTAACCTTACATACCTTGTCTTCCCAATATGAATATTCAATCCTATATGTGAAAACAATAGTCCGGCTCCTTATTACATTTCACTCTACAACACAAGTACATAACAGAGCTTACGTTAAAAATCAACTACCTTACAAGTGCATAAAATGACAATGAGTTACATGATTGCCTTATAACGTTATTTCCCCCTTTACAATATAATTTATGGCGTCGTCATACCAACAATGCCACAAAATTATTCTCATTGACCAAAACATCATAAACCAATAGCATTTCAATACCACTTTTAACCTTTACACTTCCTCGTTAACACCACGTCACAATTACTCCATCAAGTCACCTCAATACGTCTCATAACAACATATCCACAACAATATCACAAATTATACTCACAGAAAAATAACAAGTTAAGGACCATAATCACACCATACATGTTGATATTTCATCCACACTATTCACTTTCATCAAAACATCAAGTCGCCTTTCAACTTCAAATCTCATGGATGACACATCTTTTACCGAAAAGAAAAAGTGCACTATTCAACACCTTTAGACATAGAAATCATAATCTACATATTATCTCATGCATATAATATATTAAACCATAATATTAAATACTTACCCAAGCTTGAGAGATGATGATCTTGTCCAAAGAGAATAGTTGCCTTACGGTTTGTGTTGAGAGAAATATGTTTGGAAATATCTAGAAAGACATGTGTGTTATAATGAATAAAATCAGACTTTTGTGACTTTATATAGTCCTCATGGTCATCCTTAGCCACACTTTAATCAATAATTGAGGTGTTTTACTTGGTCAACATAAGAATGGTCATTTTTCATTTGGGCCATGCATGTTGACTTCATTTTGGGCCTCAAATTGAGCCCATTAACACATGTTAACTTAACCCACCAAATTCAATGTGTAATCCATCATCTATCTCACTTTTAAATAATTCCATCAATGTTACGACAATATTCAACTCACGAGATTCATGCTCGTAGCTTTAATCCCAAAAATAAACAATTTTTGCCACTCATGGCTTAATTGAACATAATTTGATAAAATGCTTGTGATGAAGAATTAACCCCAACTCGGATGCCAAACTCACTTGAGAGTAGTCCTACTACAATGGAATAATGATACCATAACCCAAAAGTCTTCTTTATAGACTAATAATCGTAGAAGAAATTCAGCAAAAAGCACCTTGGCATGTCCCCGGGCGCCCTAGAGACTTAGAAAAAATTCCAGCATTTGAAAGGTGTGCAGGGGCGGCCTAGAAAGCCCCTGGGCACTCCCCCTTGCTTCCTGTGCTACAAAAATTTCAGGCCAATGTGGCCTGGCACGACACCTGCAGCGCCCCACACTTAATTTTTGATTTTGACTTTTCTTTGAGGATTTGGTTGGATCTTTCAAGTTCCAACCTTTTGCTTGCCTCTTATCTTTAAGATATTTTGCTTGAATGTACTTTAAACCTCACTTTTCACCCCACATATGCTCCACAAAGTCAAAAACACCCCCTACAAAGGTCTAATCACATTTACTAGCACAATATCAAATGTTCCATCAATAACAATACAAAATACATACATATGACTCTCAAACTAAGGTAAACATGGTTCAAGGTTATCAATTAAGGTCTGAAATGTACGGGCTATTACATAACCAGTGGTCCTATTGGAGGTAAATCTTAGTATAAGTCAATGCTAGATCCCGTCGGAGCTCCTAGGTGTAACATAACTAGTGGTAAACCAGGGGTCCTAAACCTGCAACCAAACCATATGTATATACCACTGTATCTAAGACTACACTCTCAAGCTATTAAGTAGAGCTATAACTCTCTCTGAGGGTAATGAAGCTAACTAGGCATTCTAACCAGCCTAGACATACTCAAGTCCGGGGTAACACCTACCAATATACATGTGTAATCTAGATCCAAGAGACAACATCATAAGGCTATCTATATGAAAAAGGGTAGTGGGGCCTCCTACTAGGCCCTACAACTCATTCTAGTGATAAAGTCTACCAAAACTGAGGCTAAGGTGCCTCACTCCTAATCCAAAGAGCTAATAAGGGACCAAGTTTAGCCCTAAGGGGGCTATCTATCAATAAATAGGAATTCAAACCTAGCCTCTGATGGTAGGGTCACTAATCAACTACTTCATGCGCGAACTACACGTAACCAATGCATGCCATCACCAGTATCCACACAAGTTAAGGTAAGAACCCACATATCCAAGACCGAATTCCAACTCTCCAGCAAGGTGTAAGGGAACTAACCTAGTATCTATGGTCTCGTAACCAAGGCCTCGGGCCCAATAGAATAATATATGAGATGATCACAGGGTATATTCATAAGCAGAAACCTAGACGTGAGACCAATCGGATACATATAATTCACCCAGGTGTGTACTATCAAGGTATGGCATCAAGGATGCGTATTGTACTACCAGGGGAGCATAATCAGGTAAATACCAGTGGAACTAGCAGATACTACCCTAGCTCCCATAACAGAGATCTCCAAGACCAATCTAAGGTCACGTATAATAAACGACCAATCAGGTCTATTAATATACAGAAGCTAGGGCGGGTAGTCTAGGCTAAGGTTCATATAATAATCATGCTGTAGTGAAGGCCGTAAAGTATAGGCCAAAAGATAAGTCAAGCTGCCTAGGTCATACCCCTGCCTAGCACATAATCAATATCAAACAATGTCTAATAGAACACAGTAGACCGAAGCCTACCTAGACACTGTCGAAAGCATATCTACGAATCAACTACATAAGAGCCTTCTCCTTTCGAAAGGCCTCCAATCATAGCAATGCTATCGCAATAGTAAACTACAAGTCAAAACATGACTATTGATACCCATATTTTATTAGGCCGAAAAATGACCAAACAACCAATGTGGGGCCTACTTGCAGAATTACAAAATTAAAATCATCACAGCATCCCAAATCACCTCGTGACCAATAGTCATGTAACACCCCGTATTTTATATACACTAATTCTACTTATATGGAACTTGGTACGGCTATGTGGTAATAGATAATGGACTTAATATTTTATTTAGGCGAGTGTAACACCCTGTACATTTCCAAACTTATGCGACTATAGTAGATGAATCACCTACTAAAATTATTGGGTTGAATTAAGGCACATGTCTATGGGCTCAATTGAGGCCCAAACTAAGTAAATAAGAAATGGGCCCAAAATGATATGATCCATGTAGGAATGGACCAAGTGAATACATCATCTACTTGAACTTTTGACCAAAAAATTGGCTAAGGATGGACTATTGAGAGGAGGTTTAGAAGGGCTATATAAAGCTGAAATTCATCTCATTTTCTACATAATTCACTTGCCAAATTTCCAGATTTTAATTAAACACTCTCTCCTCTCTCAAACCCTAACCAACCGCCCCTTTGGACAAAATCCTCCACTTTACAAGCCTTGGTAAGTGTTTACCCTTATATCTTAATGTAATATATGCATAAGAGGTTGTGTAAATCATGTTGGTGATGTTTAAAATGTATAGGGCAGTCCATTTTTTATGTGGCAGTCCACTTTTGTTTAGTTTCTAAAGGATTTACCTTCTATGTGGTTTAACCGTGAAAAGGGACTTAAGGTCTTGAGGAAATTAATTTATAAGGATGAAATTTCAGTATATTAATGTGTTGTTCTATCCCTAATTCTTCCTCTTTGTCTATGGTTTGGTGGAAATGTTTATATGTGTTTGTATGCGGAACGATTGATGTAGTGAAAAAAGAATACTTTCCTGTTATGTTAAACTGAATTCTGAATCTGTGTGGACTATTTTTGGTATATTGTTGTGGAAAGTATTTATGTGACTTGATGGAATAAATATGTGGAGTTGCATTGAGGAAAAAATGTGAAGTATGAACTTGGTGGGAAATCTAATCGGTTTGTAATGTTTATGTTGGTTTGTGGACTGTTTGGGTGGTGTTGTCTTGGTAAGGCAGTAAGTTATAGTGTAAGAGTGTGGAATAAGGTTATATGTTAGTATAAAGAAGTGGGGAGTGATACACCATGTGTTTAGGAGGTTGGACAATTTTTACTTCCCGTTAAGTAACTAATTACCGTCTTGAATACTTGTAATGTAATTAGCTTTTAATGTTAGCTCCGTTAGGTACTTGTGTTGTAGGGTAACACATAAGGAAGGAGCTGAATCATTGTATCCACATAGTGAGAAGATAAGGTATGTAAGGTTACTCTTTTTTTTATCCTTTGGCATCGTATACTGTCCACATAGTTAATGTCCTTGTTTCCACTCCAAAATATTCTAAAGTACCTCAATACATGTTTATTATCAAGTTCCAGGTGTTCTCTTTTATTTTTCCAAAAATATTCAATAATGTTATAACCACTGCTATAATAAATTTGAAGATTAAATCCATTAAGCAACACAATATGGTTGTACGGGTGGTAGCTCTAGGGGCGAAAGCCTAGCATGAGCCGATCCCGATTTGTTACTTATGGGTGGCATGGCTTATTAAGATTATAAAGGAAAAATGAAAGAAATGAATGTAATGTAATTGGTTCCACAAATACCAACGAAGGTGGTTTATTAGCATTATCTCTTCACTTATACCTGATTTCATTTGAGCTCTTGTGTTACGTATAGTTACTTTTATCCTTATATACTCAGTACATTCGTTCGTACTGAGGTCCCTCTTGGGGGACCAGTCTTTCATACTGTAGGTATAGGAGCTAGTAGATCTCTCCAGTAGGGGTACAATACATCTAAAGGCTACTGGTGAGCTCCTGGTTGATTCGGGGCTATCCGAGTCAGTTGTATATATTTTTGGTATTGTGTAGTAGTTATGTGTAAGGCAGGGACCTGTCCCGACCTTAACTAAGACTATGTATCTTTTAGAGGCTTTGTATACGTTGTAAAGTCAAGCATGGTAGTATCTTGTCTCTTAGAAGTTGCGGCCCCAACGGCCAAGTCTGGTATATCTATTTTGTACTTACCTACCTGGTTTACTTTATCGATTCCTCATGTCCATACACTGCAGCATATTTGTTAGCTCAATTACATGCATAATAAGTATATGATCGTAGGTTGGTTCTCTTGGGACTTTACAACTACGAGTGCCTTTCCGCCCCAATGGGATTTGAGGCATGACAAAAGTGATATTAGAGCAAGTTGTCCTAGGGTGTCTACAAAGCCGTGTATGAGTAGAATCTTTCTTATGGATGTGTTGTGCACCACATCTATACATAGAGGCTACAGGACATTTAGGAGTCGTCTCTTTTCTTCATTTCCTAGATCATGCAATAGAGCCAAAGTTGTAGGTGGAGTCATATTTAACCACTGAATTTGTTTTATGTTTTTTGTTTCCTCAGTATAGCAAAATGCCGTTTACAAGGAGAAACAAGGAGAAAAGTAAGAAGGTAGACATGATTGCCAGAGAAGGGACCAGTAAATCACCACCTAAACAAGCTAATCAAGGTGAGTATGAAGACGAGTTTGCAACGCGGGCTTCTTCTACTCTTCCATCTCCAGGAGAGCTAAGAAGGTGAAGAGTACCCCCAGAACCACCTGTTAGTGCTACTGAGCAGGATATAAGGAATGCAATGTAATTGTTGACTCGTATTGTTGCTGCACAAGGTCAAGGACAAACTGTTCTAACTATAGGTACCACTGGTGAAGATAGGACAGCTAGTCTTCGGACACAGGATTTCATTCAATTAGATCCTCCCACATTTATAGGATCAGATCTTAATAAAGACCTATAAGATTTTATGGATCAAATCCAAAAGGCTTTGGATATCATGCATGTATCTGGTACAGAGATAGTTGAACTTGCAGCGTATAGATTAAAAGGGGAGGCTATTTTATGGCATGAAGATTGGAAAAGATCTAGAGGTACCGGTGCACCTTCAGCTAGTTGGGAAGAGTTTAAAATGGCATTCCTTGATCATTACCTTCCACTTGAGATACGAGAGGCTCGTGCAGATCAGTTCTTAAATCTTTGCCAAGGTAATATGAGTGTGAGGGAGTACAGTCTTTGGTTTAACTCTTTGTCTAGGTATGCTCCTAATGTAGTAGCTACTATGGATGACAGAGTTCATCGATACGTGGATAGACTGGATTCGTATTTGGTTAGGGATTGTACTATTGCTTCTTTGAATAGAGACATGGATATAGCAATGATACAAGCTTTTGGATAGAAAATAGAGGGTTAGAGGCAAAGGAGAAGAACACAAGAATTTGAAAAAGAACCTTCTAAGAGGGCTAAACCTATAAGGCAGTTCATAGCGTCCCAAGGAGAGTTTAGGCCTCAGGATTTTAGTAGACCGTCTAGACCATCATTTTCTTACTCTACAGCAAATGCTCCATCCCGAATCCAAGGGTTTAGAGAAAACTAACTCGGGCAAAAAAGTGAGATTCAGGGTTCACGGACAGCGGGGTATCAAGCACAATGAAGTATGAGCCAATCCAGACCTCCTTGTCAGCCATGAAAACAATGTAGAAAGCCTCATTTAGGTGCATGTTGGCTTGGGATGGATGCTTGTTTTTGGTGTGGTATGTTAGGGCACATGATAAGAGAGTTCCCACAAAGAGGCAAGGGTAGTATGGCACGACCTGCGGGATCAACCATTGCATCATCATCATTGGGTGTACAACCTATTGGGCATGGTAGAGATGTTAGAGGAGCAGCTAATTCTAGTGGAGTACAGAACCTTACCTATGCTTTAGCGGATCGGCAGAATTCGGAGGCTTCTGCTGATGTGGTTACAGGTACATTAGCCATCTTTTCACATAATGTATATGCATTAATTGATTCGGGTTCTACACTATCGTATGTCACTCCATTGATTGCTGAAAAATTCAAAAGAACACCAGAATTATTCGTTAAGCCATTTGAAGTATCTACACCAGTTGGTGAATTTATTGTAGCTAAGAGAGTATATCATAATTGCATAGTAACTGTTTGTGATCATGATACGTTGGCTGATCTTGTTGAGCTAGAGATGGTAGATTTTGATGTTATAATAGGTATGGATTGGTTGGCTTCTTGTTATGCCATAGTAGATTGCCAAACGAAGAAGGTACATTTTCATTTCCCAAAAGAGACAGTCCTTGAATGGAGGTGTAATGTTGGAGCACCAAAAAGTAAGTTTATTTCTTTTCTTAAGGTGAAGGAAATGATATCCAAGGGGTACATATGTCACCTAGTAAAGGTGAAAGATACAGATGTGGAGCCACCAACTCTTCAATCTGTTCCAGTGGTAAATGAATTTCTTGATGTATTTCCTGAAGATCTCTCGGGTTTTCCCCCAGAACGAGAAGTAGAGTTTGGTATTAATGTGATTCCAGTTACTCAACCTATTTCGATTCCTCCATATAGAATGGCCCTGACAGAATTATGGGAATTGAAAGAGTAATTAAAAGACTTGTTAGAAAAGGGATTCATAAGGCCTAGTATGTCCCTGTGGGGTGCACCAGTGTTATTTGTATGCAAGAAAGATGACACGTTGAGAATGTGTATTGATTATCGGTAATTATCTAAGGTGATAATTAAGAACAAATATCCCCTCCCTAGAATTGATAATTTGTTTGATCAATTACAAGGTGCTAAATATTTCTCAAAGATTGACTTGAGGTCGGGGTACCACCAAGTAAAGGTTAGAGAGAAAGATATACCCAAGACAGCTTTTCGAACACGGTATGGTCATTATGAGTTTTTAGTTATGTCATTTGGGTTAACGAATGCACCAGCGGTTTTTAGGGATTTGATGAATAGGGTGTTCAAGCCGTTCTTAGATGTGATTGTGACAGTGTTTATAAATGATATTCTGGTTTATTCAAGATCAAAAGAGGACCATGCTAATCAATTACGGCAGGTGTTATAGATTCTTCGTGATTGTAAGTTATATGCAAAGTTCTCTAAATGTGAATTTTGGTTAAAATCTGTAGCATTCTTGGGTCATATTGTGTCGGATGAAGGAATAAGGGTTGATACTCAAAAGATAAAAGTTGTGAAGAACTGGCCAAGACTTACAACGCCTACAGAGATTCGTAGTTTCCTTGGGTTGGCAGGTTATTATAAGGTTTGTTGAAGGATTTTCTTCTATTGCTACACCTTTGACAAAGCTAACACACAAGGCAACCAGGTTTCAATGGAACAATGCATGTGAAAAGAGTTTCCAAAATCTAAAGAGTAAGTTGACTTCTACACCCGTATTGGTACTTACAGAAGATACAAAAGGGTATGTGCTGTATTATGATGCTTCAGGAGTTGGTTTGGGATGTGTATTGATGCAACATGGTAAAGTGATAGCTTATGCCTCAAGACAATTGCAGCCACATGAGAAAAATTATCTGACGCATGATCTTGAGCTAGCAGTAGTAATATTTGCTTTAAAGATATGGCGCCACTATTTGTATGGGTTTCATGTTGACATATATACCGACCATAAGAGTTTAGAATATATCTTTAAGCAGAAGGACCTAAATTTGAGACAGCGAAGGTGGCTTGAACTATTAAAAGATTAGGACATTGACATTTTATCTCATCCGAGGAAAGCAAATGTGGTAGCTGATACATTAAGTCATAAGGCAATGGGGAGCACTCATGGCTAGTCCACAGAAAGACAAGGAATAATCAAAGATCTATATCAACAAGCTAGCTTAGGGGTTCGCCTTCATAAAACTCCAAATGAAGGAGTTATTGTGTAAAATACGGCAGAATCCTCGTTAGTAACTGAAGTAAAAGAAAAGCAATATGCGGATCCTATTTTATTACAAGTTAAGGAGAATGTGCAATAAGGTCTAACGAAGGCATTTGATCTTACGCAAGAGGGAGTACTTCAGTGCCAAAATAGGCTGTGTGTACCTAATGTAGATGAGTTGAGGAAAAGGATTATGACAGAGGCACATCATGCAAGGTATTCTACTCACCCGGGATCAACCAAAATGTACCATGATTTGAAAGGAGTGTATTGGTGGGGGTAACATGAAAAAGAACATTGCAAAATTTTTAGCCCAATGTCCAAATTGTCAACAAGTAAAAGTAGAGCATCAGAAGCCTGGAGGTTTTATGCAATGTATGGATCTTCCAGTTTGAAAGTGGTACATGATTAACATGAATTTCATCACTGGTTTGCCTTGTACATTTCGAAAATTTGATTCCATATGGGTGATAGTTGACAGACTTACCAAATCAGCACACTTCCTACCGGTTAAAACTACTTACACAGCTGAATAGTATTCGAGATTGTATATTAAAGAGATAGTTCGATTGCACGGAATTCCAATCTCTACTATATAGGACAGAGGAGCTTAATTTTCTGCAAATTTTTGGAAGTCTTTTCAGAGGAGTTTGGGTACACAAGTGAATTTAAGTACAGCTTTTCACCCTCACACGGATGGACAGACAGAACGTACCATACAAACACTTGAAGATATGCTGCAGCTTGTGTATTAGACTTTAAACGTAGTTGGGATGATCATTTATCTCTTATTGAGTTCGCCTACAATAATAGCTATCATTCAAGTATAAAGATGGCACCTTATGAAGCTTTATACGGGAGAAAATATAGGTCACCGATTGGGTGGTTTGAAGCAGGTGAGACTGTTTTATTTTGACCAGATCTTGTTCATCAAGCCATGGAAAAGGTTAAGGTGATACAACAACGGCTAGGAACAGCCCAAAGTCGACACAAATCATATGCCGATGTTAGAAGAAGGGGGCTACAGTTTGCTATAGGTTATTGGGTATTGTTGAAAGTATCACCAATGAAAGGGGTAATGAGATTTGGAAAAAAAAGAAAGCTAAGTCCGCGTTATATAGGGTCATATAAGATTGTCTGAAGATTTGGACAAGTCGCATATAAATTGGAGCTACCCCAAGAACTCTCCACAGTTCATCCAGTGTTTCATGTCTCAATGCTTCAAAAATGCATAGGCGATCCATCTCGTATTGCTCCTGCTGACGATATACAAGTTACGAAAGATCTCACCTATGAAGAAGTACCTATTGCTATTCTGGATCGACAAGTTAAGAGGTTAAGAAATAAAGAAGTAGCTTCCGCAAAAGTGCTTTAGAGGAACCAACAGGTAGAAGAAATCACATGGGAAGCTGAGGATGTGATGCAGTCTGAATACCCACATTTATTTCAAACCGAAGAGAAAGTTCAAGATGCTGAATTGGAGCTATAACAAGTAAGTATATATAGATATTATGTGTGTGTGGTTGCATGAAGATTAAACGTAGGCTTGAATTTCTTTAGATTGGATAATGTTACTAACATTTGAAGACGAATTTTTCTAAGAGGGGAAGGATATAACACCCCATTTTTTATATACACTAATTCTACTTATATGGAACTTGGTACTGCTTTGTGGTAATAGGTAATGGACTTAATATTTTATTTAGGCAAGTGTAACACCCTGTACATTTTTGAAATTATATGACTATAGTAGGTGAATCACCTACTAAAATTATTGGGATGAATTAAGGCACATGTTTATGGACTCAATTGAGGTCCTAACTAAGTAAATAAGAAATGGGCCCAAAATGATATGATCCATGTAGGAATGGACCAAGTGAATACATCATCTACTTGGACTTTTTGACCAAAAATTTGGCTAAGGATGGATTATTGAGAGGCGGTTTAGAGGGGGTATATAAAGATGAAATTCATCTCATTTTATACACAATTCACTTGCGAAAATTCCAAATTTTAATTAAACACTCTCTCCTCTCTCAAACCCTAACCAACCGCCCCTTTGGACAAATCCTCCACTTTACAAGCCTTGGTAAGTGTTTACCCTTATATCTTAATGTAATATATGCATAAGATGTTGTGGAAATCATGTTGGTGATGTTTAAAAGGTATAGGGCAGTCCATTTTTTATGTGGCAGTTCACTTTTGTTTAGTTTCTAAAGGATTTTCCTTCTATGTGGTTTAACCTTGAAAGGGGACTTAAGGTCTTGAGGAAATTAATTTAGAAGGATTAAATTTCAGTATATTAATGTGTTGTTCTGTCCCTAATTCATCCTCTTTGTCTATGGTTTGGTGGAAATGTTTATATGTGTTTGTATGCGGAACGATTGATGTAGTGAAAAGAGAATACTTTCTTGTTATGTAAAAGTGAATTCTGAAACTGTGTGGACTATTTTTGGTATATTATTGTGGAAGGTATTTATGTGACTTTATGGAATAAATATGTGGAGCTGCATTGAGGAAAAAATGTGAAGTATGAACTTGGTGGGAAATCTAATCGGTTTGTAATGTTTATGTTTGTTTGTGGACTGTTTTGGTGGTGTTTTCTTAGTAAGGTAGTCAGTTATAGTGTAAGAGTGTGGAATAAGGTTATATGGTAGTATAAAGAAGTGGGGAGTGATACACCATGTGTTTAGGAGGTTGGACAGTTTTTACTTCCCGTTAAGTAACTAATTACCGTCTTGCAAACTTGTAATGTAATTAGCTTTTAATGTTAGCTCCGTTAGGTACTTGTGTTGTAGGGTAACACATAAGGAAGGAGCTGAATCATTTTAGACACATAGTGAGAAGATAAGGTATGTAAGGTTACTCTTTTTTGTATCCTTTGGCATCGTATACTGTCCACATAGTTAATGACCTTGTTTCCACTCCAAAATGTTCTAAAGTACCTCAATACATGTTTATTATCAAGTTCCAGGTGTTCTCTTTTGTTGTTCCAAAAATATTCAATAATTTTATAACCACTGCTATAGCAACTTTGAAGATTAAATCCATTAAGCAACTCAATATGGTTGTACGGGTGGCAGCTCTAGGGGCGAAAGCCTAGCATGAGCCGATCCCAATTTGTTACTTATGGGTGGTAGCTCTAGGGGTAAAAGCCTAGCAGGAGTCGATCCCAATTTATCTTACCACTGATCAGCTGGGTACATATATGGCATGGCTTATCAAGATTATAAAGTAAAAAAGAAAGAAATGAATGTAATGTACTTGGTTCCACAAATACCAATGAGGGTGGTTTATTAGCATTATCTCTTCACTTGTACCTGATTTCATTTGAGCTCTGGTGTTATTTATAGTTACTTTTAGCCTTATATACTCAGTACATTCATTTGTACTAACGTCCCTCTTGGGGTACCTTCCTTTCATACTTCAGGCACATGAGCTAGTAGATCTCTCCAATAGGGGTACAAGACATCTAAAGGCTACTGGTGAGCTCCAAGTTGATTTGAGGCTTTCCGAGTCAGTTGTATATATTTTTGGTATTGTGTAGTAGTTATGTGTAAGGCGGGGACCTGTTCCGACCTTAACTAAGTCTATGTATCTTTTAGAGGCTTTGTAGACATTGTAAATTCAAGCATGGTAGTGTCTTGTCTCTTAGAAGTTGCGGCCCCAACGGCCAAGTCCTGTATATCTATTTTGTACTTACCTACCTGGTTTACTTTGTTGATACATCATGTCCATATACTGCAACACATTTGTTAGCTCAATTACATGCATAAGAAGTATATGATCGTAGGTTGGTTCTCTCGGGCCTTTATGGATACGGGTGCCTATCCGCCCCTATGGGATTTGAGGCGTGACAAGTCACAATTACCATATCCAAATTCGAGCCCAAGTAATAGCTCAAACACCAATAATAGTAGCAGCAGCACCAACATAAATGAAAAAAACCATAAAACCAAGAAAACGTATTGTAGAAATGATGAGAACAAGCCCATGGATCCAAATATGCCAATCCCCAAGCTTTGACCTCAAGAGAATAGCTCAAAGTTGAGCTTTTATGTCCAGAAATGTAGTATATAGCTGTGTCCACCACATGGAATGATAGAGAAGAGTGGAAACCATATATATATATATAGGCTGCAGGTGGTGCTAAAGTGCCCTTATGGCTGCTTAAGCACTGCCCACTGCCCCACTGAGTGGCCGCTTTAGTGTGCCTTGGGTGGCTTATGCGCCCATGCACTAAAGCCAACCCTTGGCCGCTTAAGTGCCTTCCTATGCCATGGCATGACCTCTTTAGCGCACCAATGGGTGCTTAAGCGCTAAAGCCTACCCATGGCCGCTTAAGTGCATGACCAATGGGAAGAATGACTGAGTCTTAGGCCTTTCCGATTAAGTGCCCGAGATTGATCCGGGATCCCGTGTACATAAATGAGCTTCGCTAACTAAATAATTTTGATGCTTCAGACTCAATAGCACTATCAAAATTTCCATTAGTGGTCATTTTGACAAGAAGTAGGGCCCATGCCCTAAGGGATGACATAGCAAAACCAATGACCGGCATGTAGCCCAAAATAAGTCCAGGAGCCTCCAGACCCGAACCAAGGGTCCATCTAGCCTAAAGTCAATGTTCCAGATCTGTTGAGATGGTGAAAAATGGAAATCCCTTATAACTAGAGTTTAGACCTGAGACCCATATTCAACTACCTAAAACCTCTAAACAGGGAAACAACTCTAAAAGCTAAATGATCTGCCTGATGACTGAACTGTCAGTCCCAGCAAGTCACGAATGACTTGCGGCAGCTATAGGGAAGCTCTAATAACTATAAATAAGTTCAAAAAAGGGAAATAAACTGGAGGGTCATTATAGGTCGCAAGGTATAGATGCAAGATATGAGGAGCTTGATTCAGAGTTGGAGGAGGAGACTAAATATTTGCACAATCAGGGGGGTTTGGGGGTTTCTGGGCCAATGGCCAAGGAAACCAGGGTTAGAACAACTAGAAGGACAATTACTATAACAATTAGGGGACTTATAGAGATTGTGATCATGGCAATAAGAAGAATAAAAATAGCTATAAGAATGACCAAAGTGGACTCTATGTGTCTCCAAAAAATCTTGTTAAGGGTGTAAATGATTCAGCATAATCTCATATGGAGGAGATGATTATGTCACAACCCGAATCCCATTCGGGTCGGACTGGCACCCGAATCCGATGAAGCCCGAGAGAACCAATCTTTACTCATGTCTATTTATATGCATATCACTCAATAAGCAGCACCATCACATGGAGATATAAGATATCAATAGCGGAAGTTATGGAAGCATGTACTATATGTATATAAGAAACTTGGCCGTTAGGGCCATCGAGTAAACATGGACATACATCTCTTACATTCCTCATCCCACATATGTCTACAAGCCTTTACATATACATATACATAGCCAAGCTAGAGTCGGGACAATTCCCCACTTTATACAGCATTTACAATACAAAAATCAGTGTACACTATGACTCGGAAAGCCCCGAACCAACTGAAGCTCACCAAAAATATGCAAATGAGCCACACTCTACCGTGGAGGTCTACTAGTACTTTTGCCTGCAGCAAGTAAGGTAAATCCCCCCCAAGGGGGTCAGTACAAAGAATGTACTGAGTATGTAAGGCCATATAAAATTGTATGATACATAAATACTTCAATGAACTCAAATACAAATGAATAATCAGTATGGATAAGTCACCCTTTTGTACTTTGGAAACCATGTGTATTGCTTTCATTATTTTCTTTGCTTATTTACTTCTTTGCTTGCTCATCATCACTTGTGTCACTTTTTACCCGGGCCCCGACTGATCAGTGGGTCTTTACATAACATAACGTTATGTTGGGATCGGCTTGAGCTACGCTTATGCCTCTACCCATAAATCAAAGCATTGGGTTCGGCTCGAGCTAGGTTATTACCTCTAAAGCTGCCACCCATAAATCAACTTATCAGGTTCGGCTCGAGCTAGGTTATTACCTCTAGAGCTACCCCCTGTCAGGATTGGTCCGAGCTAGGCTTATGCCTCTAGGACTACCCCCTGATCCAATAATCTCGGGATCGGCTTGAGCTAGGCATTTCGCCCCCAAAGCTACCACCCATACTCAATCATTAACCACATATATGCATTACTTTATTTTTACTTTTGAGATTAATACCTTTACTTGTGAGAGATTGGTATATTCACTTGTGAGAGATTGTTACTTTCACTTGTCATAACATTATTGGAAGCATTGGAACAATAATCAATAAATAAGGGACATGTGTATAAACACTATTGGAACCTTGGAACATAACATTATTGGAACCATGGAATCTTTGGAACATTAGTCAATGAACATGAGACATGTGAATCACAATTGGAAACTGGATATAGGATACCTTAGAACATTTTGGAATGAACTAGTACAACATCAATGTGAATACTAGGAGCTGCAGAAGGATACAGAAAGAGTAACCTTACATACCTTGTCTTCCCAATATGAATATACAATCCTATATGTGAATACAATAGTCCAGCTCCTTCCTTATGTTTCACTCTACAACACAAGTACATAACGGAGTTTACATTAACCACCAACTATCTTACAAATGCATATGACGACAATGAGTTACATGGTTTCCTTAACATGACATTTCCCCCTTGACAATACCATCTATGAAATTATCATACCAATAATACCACAACATTCCATACATTTACCAATACATCATACACCAATAGCATGTCATACCAAGTTCATACTTTACACTTCTCCATCACCACAACATCACAATTACTCCACCAAGTCATCTTAATTCACCTCATAACAATATATCGACCACAAATCCACAATTTACACTTATATAAAAATAACAAGTTAAGGAACATAACCACACCATACATGTTGCTATTTCATCCATACCATGCACTTTCATCAAAACCTCAAGTCACTTTTCAAGTTTAAATCTCATAAATGACACATCTCTTACAAAAAGCAAAAGTGCCATATCCAACACTTCCAAGCATAACCAACATGATCTACATAATCTCTCATGCATCTAATATATTAATTCATAAGAATAAACACTTACCAAGGCTTACCAAATGATGATCTTGCCCAAGAAGAGGACTTAGGGTTTGAGAGAAAATATCTCTTGTTGCTTTCTTGGAAAAGTCTAGAATGGCATGTGCCTTCTCATGAATAAAATCTGATTTGTTGGGGCCTTTATATAATCCTCATGGTAATCCTTAGCCACATTTAATCAATAATTGAGATGTTTTACTTGGTCAATGGAAGAATGGGTCATTTAACCCATTGGGCCATGTCTTTTGGCTTTATTTTGGGCCTCAAATTGGTCCATTAACACATATTATCTTAGCCCACAAAAATCAATGTGTAATCCATCATATATCTCATGTTCAATCAATTTCATAATTGTCATGACAATATTCACTTACGAGATTCCCGATCGTAGCCTCAATCGTAAAAATAGAAATTCTAGTCGCTCATGGCTTATTTGAAAATAATTTGTTAAAATTTGTTAAAATACTTGTAACGAAGAATTAATTCCAACTCGAATGCTAAACGTGCTTAAGAATAGTCCTACTATGATGGAGTAAGGATACCATGACTCAAAGGTCTTATATACATCATAATAATCGAAGAAAAATTTTGGCGAAAACCACCCCGGCAAGCCGCTTGGCGCTCCCCTTTGCTGCCTGTGGAAACAAAAATTTGGACCAGAGCAGCCTAGCACGCCCTCTGCAGCGCCCCATGCCAAATTTTAAATTTTGACTTTTCTTTGCGGATTTGGTTGGATCTTTCAAGTCCCAACCTTTTGCTTACCTCTTAGCTTTAAGATTCTTTGCTTAGATGTCCCTTAAACCTCAATTTTTCACCCCACAAATGCTCCACAAAGTCACAAACACCACCCACTACAAAGGTCTAATCACATTTTCTAGCACAATATCAAATGTTCCATCGATGACAATGCAAAATACATACTTATTGCTCTCGAACTTAGGGTAAGCATGGCTTAAGGTTATCAAGTAGGGTCGGGAAGGTGCGGGGTGTTACAGATTGTAAAGATGTTGAAGAGTGTGGAATCCATTGACTCAGGTGTGAAAGAAATGAAGAGTGAACTATCTTTAATGAGTCAGCTTGTGGATTCACATTCCACCTTAATCAAACAGTTAGAGTACTAAACGGGGTAGATGTCTGCGACATTCAATCTGTGGAAGAATGGTACTTAACCTAGTGATACTGTTCATAATCCTAGTAAGGATGGGAATTACATGGCTATTTCTACAAGAAGTGGTAATATTTTACCTGAACCATATCCTATTGTTCATACACAGGTGGAGGATATTACTTTCGAATATGAAATGGTAGCTGAAGATATATTTGATGATGAGAATTCGCCTGAGTCTGAAAAGTCAAAAAATGTTAATGATCAAAAGAAAACTAATGTTCTCGTGAGTAATGGGAAGGGCAAAGTGGTTGTAAATACTCTAACTCAAATTCCTAGGCCTTCCTCTCTATTTCTATACCAAGTGAAGAAGAAAATAGAAGACGAGAAATTTCATACGTTTATCTCCATGTTCAAGTGGTTATCAGTGAATATCCCATTAGTGGAAGCTCTTGAGAAAATGATAGGTTATGCTAAGTTCATGAATGACTTGGTCACCAAAAAAAGGCAGTAAGTTTTGAGTCGGTGGATAATCTTTATCATTATAGTGTGATTGTGTCACACCCCAAGCCCTGATGAGGTGGACAAGAACCATATGAGCATATGCTATTCAAATGACCCATGATGAGAAAAAGAATCACTATACAAATAGGATTCCTAATGAGAAGCTTATACATACAACATCAGCCAACTAGCTAGACCAGTTTCAATGGCAAATAAAACTATAAATACATATGACGCCTTTATAATAGATACAAAACCTCTAATAGGATCCAAGACTGTACCACTATCAAAATATATTTGTTAAAGCAGTCTCCAATCAACATGGAGCTAGCCCACAACCGCTGAGTATCCTATGCTTCAATAAGAGAGATCTACTAGCAGAGAACCTGTGCCTGCATCATGGAATGCAGGTCCACTGTGAGAGACGTCAGTATAAAGAACTGTAATAAATATGTAAGGAATGAAGTAACCATATATAAAACAAAAGCTCAATGAAATTAGGTGTCAATATATGAACACATAGGATAGGATGAAATACCATCTTTACTTAAACTTGAGGAATCATGTTCATTACATTATTTTATATACTTCGTCTTTGCTTTATAATCTTTGTAAGCCATGTGATACATATGACCAATTGATTAGTGGTAAAAGAGGATGACCCATGCTAGGCATGATACCCCTAGGATACGTTTCTCATCAATTCACAAATTGGGATCGACCCATGCTAGGTGTTCCTTTCATCCCTTGGATACCGCCCATATATAATCAGATTTGCTTTACATTACTTCTTTAATTTTTGAGATTGTTATTTTGGTGGTCATATCGTTATTCAACTTTGGGACGATAAATAATAGTAGGATCATATGAATATGGACTTAAGGTAGTAACAATGACATGGGAATCAACTATAACACCAACGTAATACTTAGGAGTTTATGTGACACAATAAGCATTTTGATAGCTCAAATTGAAACACATATCGAGTGAAGACATTTAACTCATCAAGCCAAGAGATATGGACTTTATACAATGATCTGATGGCCAAATACTTTAGTAAATGATATCAAATGAAAGGGTTACATGAACATAGGAACTAATAAAACACACAGAGAGATTCAACTTAGGGACAATACATGTTCCAAGTTAGGACATATGAACTATATAACGAAATAAGTAAGGATTATGTGAGCTAAAATTATAGAGTAAGACACTAGGAGTGATATCCAATGAAGGGAACATGTAAACATGTGAGAAAATGAAGTATATGATTAAACAGACCAACTATAGCAAGTTGGCAGTAGGTGGACTGATTCTGTACCCAATAAATGAACATACCTACCATGTGTAATCTAGGATATTATTAACTCATGTAAGAGAAATATGTGATGAGGGTTTGTGTTTTAGCGATGAAATAGGTTTAAGACTTGCATGCTAATACTTAGTAGAGTAAGCACATAAATCTAGTAATAAACTCATATTGAAGTACTTTAATGTACTAAGGAGTCGGAATGAGATCATTAGCTACATTAGTGATCTTATACTGCCACTATGTATTATCTACTACCAAGAGCACTTAGAAAGGTTACTTTGTAACACAAGTGTTGGATTCATGCCAAAGAGTATGAGATCAAGAAGCCTTACTTACCTTGATGTACAACTCTAATAGAACCCCAAATTAACCTCCTTCCTTTTATATTATTAATCTATAATAGAGTAAGTAGTAGAACTAGTATTAGTAGATAACCAACACATTTGGGCTACTTAACCTCACCAAATGGCTGGGCAGTAAGCCAGTAGTTTATCAAATCAAGGATGTTTTTCCAACCCCTCCTCCTCCAATTACATTCACACCTTCCCTAACATCAACCAGATAGTCCCCAACATATACACATGAAAAAGTTCCTAAAACAACCCCAAATATCCTTTATCATAGAAACCAAATATTGAACTCATCATCCCTTGGTTTCTTAACAATAATATATACACAATTCTCCACCAAAACATAAATAAAGGAAGGGGACCAAAGACCAAAAATGGGCAGTAGTCTTACCTTAGTTTTTGTGATAGTTTATTCTCTTAACTTGTATCTCCTTAATATCTTGATTCCTTAACACATACAAACCAAAGAAGAAGAGAAAAATCCCTTAATAACCAAGAAAAATGGGACTGTCCAACTTATAAAGGGTTGTCCTTTGATTTAAATATAAAGAATATAATTCCTATAGTCTTATTAAAATAACCTTATAATTTGTTCACTTAACTTTAGCTTGGAAGGAAAATAAATACCAACAACCTTAATGGAATTATATGGCTGCTGTAGAAGCTAAGAGAGAGCAAGAGAGAAAACACTAGAAAGCAGATTTTTGTCTAAGTTAAAATGGACCAAATGATCTAATCCTAACCCCTTTAAAAGGGACCTACTTTGGCCGACCAATTTTACCGTTTTAGGCCTTAAAATATCAAGTAGGTGACACACCTATTTTTCCATTTAACTTGGGCCTTGATGGACTCAAACTTGTTGGGATTTGGCTGCCCATTTTTCTCCTATTCTTTCGCTTAGTTTGGGCCAGAATTAATTCAAGTAGGTAGTGGTGTACTTGTCCTAATAAGCCGGTCAAAGGAGTCTTAGTAGGTAATGTACCTACTTGGTTCTTAGGTTGGTCAATAAGTCAAAGTACGTGATGCATCTACTTGTCACCTACTAGCTTAATTTAAGTCAAGCAAGTAGCTCATTTATTTTATCCCATTTTCTAATACTTAATCCTTTCTACTTACTTAACACTTA
The DNA here is from genome assembly GCA_031232105.1 of Capsicum rhomboideum. Lineage (NCBI taxonomy): Eukaryota > Viridiplantae > Streptophyta > Magnoliopsida > Solanales > Solanaceae > Capsicum > Capsicum rhomboideum. The sequence continues at coordinate 61,077,159 of CP124710.1, read as the reverse complement.
TATATACTTGGTTATTTTGAACCTTAATCTAGAATGCCACCTTATTATCTCAAGTTCAACTACTTTCATTGGGGTTAACTTAGTGTACACATGCTGAAATGTTTGGAGGTATTCTAATACCATCCAAACCTGTTCTTTAACCATCACTACTCACATAAGAAACTTGGTCTCTCACTTGTAAAATAAGGCTACATCAAATGACATATGAGTGGAACTAATATATGTATAATATGGGGTGTTACAACATCCTTACTATCTCAATTTTAAATGCTTTTGTTGGTATTAGCTTAGTCGTATATATGTTAAAATGCACGGGGTGTTACAGAAGCAACCGATCTTTGGTTCAAAAAAAGGAAGATCTAGACACTTTTACTATTCCTTGCACAATTGGTGTATTTAACTTTGCAAAGGTGTTGGGCGACCTTGGTGCTAACATAATATGATGCTGCTAGATATTTATTATTAGTTGAGCTTGGGAGACTCATAACCGATGACTATGCAACTATTAATGGCTGACCGTTCGATCAAGAGGCCAGTGGACTTTGAGGTACCCAATTAAGAGCACTTATTGATATAGAGAGTGGAGATCTAAAATTTAGATTGAACAATAAAAAGGTAAAGTTTAATGTTTGTTAATCAATGAAGTAACTAAGAGAAATGAGTGTTATCTTAGTTATTGATATTATTGATGAAGTTAGAGTTGAGTTACCAATTGAGGAAAGGTTTACTGTTGAAACCTTTGGCCTCTGTGGTGATGAATTTCAATGATGAAGACATCAAAGATTATGAGGATACTGTTAATGCTTTGGTTTGAATTGGGTCTTATTCAATTCCCTAAAGAAGTTGGTCCTAAATTAGAAAAATAGGCCAGCCAATTCCTACATCCAAACCTTCAATAGAGGAGCCACCGGTGTTAGAACTTAGAGCTTTCCATGGCCACCTTTGATATGAATTTTTGGGTGCTCATATTATATTGCCTGTGATCATCGAAGATGATTTAGTAGTATGGTAGGTGGAGGCACTTGTTTCTATATTGTAGAAGTACAAAAGGGCTATTAAATAGACTATTGCAGATATTATCAAAATTTATCCAAATATTTGCACCCACAAGATCCAATTGGAAGAAGAGTGTACTCCTAGCATTGAGCACCAACGAAGACTTAACCAACCGATACAAGAGGTGGTGATGAAAGAAATAATAAAGTGGCTTGATGTAGGTGTCGTATACCCAATATCGATAGTAATTAGCAAGTCATAGGCAATGTGTCCCCAAAAAATGAGGCATGACAGTAGTATCCAATGAGATAAATGAGTTGATTCCACTAAGGCTAGTCACTGGTTAACATGTTTGTATGGATTATAGGAAGTGAAATTGATGGACTCTTAGGGATCATTCCCCAAAACAATCCATGGACGTTTACATGCCCCTATGGGACATTCACTTTCAAGTGTATGCCCTTCGAGTTATGCAATGCTCCTACTACATTCCAAAGGTGTATGATGTCTACTTTATCCGACATGGTGGAAGATACTTTAGAGGTATTTATGGATAACTTCTTAGTTGTCGGTGATGCTTTTGAAGACTGCTTGACAAATCTTAGCAAAGCCTTGCAAGGATGTGAGGAGTCTAATCTTGTACTTAACTAGGAAAAATATCACTTCATGGTGAAGGAGGTCATTGTTTTGGGGCACAAGATTTTGGAGAGCGATATTGAGGTTGATCGAGCTAAGATAGAGGTGATTGAAAAACTACCATCACCAATCTCAGTAAATGGAGTTAGATGTTTTCTTGTCCATGCTAGGTTCCACTGGAGGTTCATTAAGTTCATTAAGGACTTCTCCAAAATTTCTAATCTATTATGCAAATTGTTGGAGAAGGAAGACAAGTTTGTGTTCGATAGTGACTACTTGAAAGCATTTGAGTGCCTTAAAGAAAAAATAGCGGCTACACCAATTATTATTGCTCCTAATTGGTTCAAACCATTTAAAGTAATGTGTGATACGAGTGAGGTCGTACTTGGTGCTGTTCTTAGGAAGAAATGGGAGAAGATCTTTCACCCCATATATTATTCTAGCAAGGTAATAAATGGGTCACAGAAAAACTATACCGTCACTAAATAGGATTTACTTGCGATTGTATATGCCTTCGAGAAGTTTCAAGCATATTTGCTTGGCACGAGAGTTATTGTGCATACTAATCATACTTACTTGAGATATCTTATAGCAAATAAATATGCCAAACCTCAATTGATTAGGTTGGTATTGCTGCTACAGGAGTTTGATTTTGAGGTCAAAGATAGCAAAGGTTGTGAAAATCAAGTAGCAGACCATATTTCTAGACTAGAGGACGAAGGAAGGGTGCATGATGAGTTGGAGATCGACGACTTTTTCCCATATGAATAGGTATTAGCTGTATTTTTTGATCTTGTGCCTTGGTTTGTTGATTTTTCTAATTATCTTCTCAGTGATATAATGTTGGAAAAGATGTCTTTTCATCAGAGAAAAAATTTCTCCATGATGTCAGCAACTATTTTTGGGATGAGCCATACCTATTCCATTTATGTGCTGACAATATAATTAGGAGATGTGTACCAGAAGTGGAGATATTGAGAATTTTGCTGGCTTTTCATTCTTCCTCCATATGGGGACATCATGGTGGTGATCGTACAACTTGAAAGATATTTCAATATTGGTAATATTGGCCCACCATCCACCAAATGGTTAAGACATTGTCAAGACATTTGATCAATGCCGATGACAAGGATCTATTCTCAAAGACATTAATTGCCTATGTCCACGGTTCTGGAAGTTGAATTATTTAATGTGTGGGGCCTTGATTTTACGGGCCCATTTGTGAGTTCTCATGGACAAAAGTACATCTTTGTGGTGGTAGATTATGTATTTAAATGGGTTAAATCTATGGCCTTGGTAGACAATAATGGTAAAAGAGTGGCTGCATTCTTGAAAAAGAACATTTTCTCTAGGTTTGGGACTCTACGAGCAATCATAAGTGATGGGGGGAGTCACATTTTTGCAATAAGGTGTTCCATACGCTTCTAGCAAAGTACAGAGTAAAGAAACACAAGGTAGCTACTCCCTATCATACACAAACTAGTGGGCAAGTGGAGGTATTAAATCAAGAGATCAAGATTATATTAGCCAAGACAGTGAATGCTAAACGAAGTGATTGGACTAAAAAACTTGACGAAGCATTATGGGATTATCGAACGGATTTTAAAACGCCAACCAGTATGTTCCCTTACTAACTTATCTTTGGTAAGCCTATCAATTGCCAGTTGAACTCGATCACAAAGCATTGTGGGAGCTTAAGAAGCTCAACCTGAGTTGGAGCGATGCTGCAGATTTGAGGTTATAACAGCTTAATGTAATGGATGAGTTTTGATTGCGAGCTTATGAGTGGGCTGTCCTCTATAAGGAAAAAATGAAGTTATATCATGATAGAAGAATTGAGAAAAGAGAACCCAATGTCGGAGACTTGGTTTTGCTCTTTAATTCGAAGCTACGATTGTTTTCGGGTAAGATGAAATCAAAATAGTCTGGTCCGTTCATGGTTACTCAAGTATTCCTGCCTGGAGCCATTGAAATGGAAATCAAGAATGGGAAGCTTTTAAAAGTGAATAGCCAAAAGGTAAAGAAATAATTCAGAGTCTCGGAGGAGGTAAAAGTGTTAGAATTGGTGTATCTTGATGAAGTCTGAGTAATCAAGATACCTGAGTCATGCCATAATATTAAATCAGGTGCTAATGGGAGGCAACCCATATTTTGTTGTTGTACCATGATCCTTATAGTAGTTTTTATTCTTAAACATGGTTAATGGGGTTGTTCAAGTGTGTAGTAAAAAGAAGTTACATATGAAGGCATGGAAGGATTACATTTTGGTTGAGGCTGATGGTTTACCTGATAAATTATTAAAGCTGTGACAAACCGTCACCTCCAGTCATCAAAGTAGGCCAAGGAAGATGACCATTATTTAACAGTGGATGACTCATGTGATGAACATTCACAAGTCTAATGATTCGTCACCCTGAATCATCAACCATGACACTCAAGGGGTGCATTCTACCAAGGTTTGACATTTTATGTGGTGAACCATCACGCATTTGGCGATTCGTCACTATTGTGGTGAGATAGGAAAATATAACTTTTAATTCTAATAATCCATTCCGACCAAATACCACCCAAAACCTAACTCTAATCTAATCCATCATTCCAACTAGCCAGCAATAATTCATGAATTCTATGCAAACTACACAGGTACCCTTGATCAGTTGTGCAAAAAGGGTCAGAAATCGGTTGTTATATAAGTGTTAGACATGGTCTAAGTTCGTGGGGGTTCTATTGAAATTTCTGAGTGGACGATCAACAGGTTCTTATATGGAAAAATTTATGTACCTCCAGCAAGTACTCCAGGGTTTGAATACTGGATTATGATAGCATTATAGCAGCGATCATGGTTGGCATAAATATTAACCAAAGGTGAGCCTTCATGGTTGAAAAACCTGAGAGAGAGGATATTCAAGTCATCATTGACTTTTTGCTTTCATATTCTGGTGGGCATTGGTATGGATATGATTAATGCCTACAAGTGGAGACAATGACTTGGATGAAAATAAGGCGGTGTTGGTTGCTAGTCTGATGTCAGGGTTCAAAGTGACTTTAAAATTATTATTTTGGATGAGATACATGTGACGGACACAAAACCAGTAACATCTTTTCCATTCCCATGTTTAGTTACCAAACTGTACAACAATACAAAAATGCCTATATTGAGCGGTATTGATAAAAAAGTAGTGGCTTCAAAGACTCAAGATATCAACAAAACTCAGGATGAGTCAAAGTTTAAGATGCGGGTGCACAAACTTCCATCGGTTGAACCTCACACTTAAACTACAACATAAGTCACCAACACTTCCTCAGGTATGTAATTAGTTATCACCTTTTCTGATCCACAGGGTGCATTTACCATATCTAGGGCTGCTATCACTACTCTAACTGCTGAGACTACTAACACGACCTCTATGACACCAGCATATTTAGAGTACATGTTGACATCACAGAATTTTATGAAAATGGTCAAGAGAAAGCAAAGGTTTGAGAAGTAGCTGCAGGTGTGAGCTAAACCAATCAAGCCATTTGTTGATCATGCTATTGGTGAGGTACTAACACCATATGGGGGTATTTAGGAATACATTGATAACACAGGTGAACGACAGGTTGATAGAATTGATAGTGCTAGATTTAGCTTAATTTATGGCCAAAAGAAAAAGGCTCAGTCTAATATTGTCTCACTACAAAGTGCAACTACCATGGTGTTCCCAGTTCTAGAAGTGGTGGAATCAGTGAAAGATGACTGTCTAGTTGATTTGATGGGGAAACCTCTCAAAGCCAGTGGTAAGATTCCTGCCAAAGGTATTGAAGAAAGAAGTCAAAGAATAGAAAACACCATATGAGGACTTAAAAAGAAGAAAATGTGAGAAAGGCCAAGAAACTCTCTAAATTAGATGAGGATTTGAGAGAAGAGTAGGTAAAAGCCCAACTTGCTGGGGCTTCTTCTAACTCGGTACGTGGGATAGGGTCTGATTTACAGACTTTGGCTACGCCAAATCTAGTAATCGAGGGGGTTACTGTTAATGATTTAAGCAAACAGTTCAACACTGGTGTCACTGTCCTTGATTTTGAGGCCAAAGTAGCCTCCAACACTGTGCCAGACTCCAGGACCTATGGGCTTCATAGCTATTCCTTACTCTTAAAGCTTACTTGTTATTTTTATGAATTGGGACAATTCATGGTTCATTTGATGGGGTGGAGGTACCTACGAGTGTGTCACCACCCAAGGGTTTTTGCTGTCGTGTTTAATTTTCCTCGGCTATGCTATTTAGTATAACCGACATATTTAGATTATTTCATAGATTTTATGTGTTTGTAAAAGAAAAGTAGGATAAACTGTTAGCAATCAATTGCCTAATTTTATATTTTGTGATAAATAGAGACCCCTCCTAAACTTGTTAGCATATGTGTTTTCGTTTGGTATTATTGACTATTTTGGATCTTTGAATGACATTAGGTGCATATAGATGAAATAACTTTGCTTGAGCTAAATTGTTATTGTGAAAGTTGGTATTGATAGTGTTTTTCTGTGTCAAGTGCGTGTGAGATTACTGTGCATTTTTCTTACTTTGTGCGTACATCTACGACTTGCCTGGTTTATTCTATTAAGTTCTAAGTTGGCCGATTAGGAAAGAATCACATACCTTGTTTGAGTTTAGTCCACTTAGGCTAAAAAGACCTTCTAAATAATGTAAATTCCCTTGATCCCTATTTTAAGCTCAATATACCCTTTTTATTCATTAGTCGTTCACCTTCCCTATTTTATCTTAGAACCTCTATTTGGCCCTAGTCCCTCCATGGACATCGTGCACCTCAACTCAGGCAATCGCCTAAGTTAAGGGTGGCTGCTATGGAATTGTATGAAAAGTGAAGTGGGGTATGAAAGAACGGTTGTTAATGAAAAAGAATAGTGGTGTGTGAATGTGAAAATGAAAGAAAAAGAACGTAAAAGAAAGAAAAAAATAGTTTAATCAAAAGAGTTGCCCCACTCGTGAATGAAAATAAATGATAGAAAAGGTCACTAAAGGAGGAACAATTGATATTAAGTAGAAATAAAGGTATAGTGGTACCAAGTAGGGCTTAGTCACTAATCCCTAAATGTATCCTACCTGTACCCGAGCCTACGTTACAAGTCGCAAAAAGTCCTGTAGTGATCCTAGTCGACTTTCTAAAAAACTGATATAGAATAGTAAAGGCAAGCCTATGGAAATTATGTGCATTGTTTGAAATTCTTTGTGAGCGTGAGTGTATTTCTTTTAGTCCCGAGTTGAATTGATTAGGTGTGTGTGGGACTTCCTCGTTGTGAGGGAACTAGAAAAACATTGTTAATTACTGACTGTTAAGATAAGATTGTCTATATATGCAAGTTGTTCATTGATATCGTGATGTCATCCTTAGATCCTTACTAGTTGACATATCGAATGATTGCCATGTGCCTTATTGAGTAATGATAAGGAGAGGGTAGAATTTTTGGAAAGAACTGTAAAGTGCCAATTGATTGCTGTAGTTTAGCTTAGTTTTCTTTGTTTTAAAGTGTCTGTATAGTATAAGTTTGTTTTTTTGATTGATAACAAACAAACATTCTAGGTTGAGGCTATTTATGTACTGGCATTTGATGACGTATTTCACTCTTTTAACAACGAATAAAGGTAAGTTCTTAAGCAATCGTTGTTAGATTTGATGATTTTTTGTATTGAAATGCAGGAAATTGAGCCAAGGTTAAAAACAGAGGAAATTGTGCTAAAGAGGTCAACTTGATGGTTCACTTGATGGATCATCAAGTGTGTGACAGATCGTCACACAAACTGACAAAGCAAACAAAAAACAATGCCTAAAGGCTACCTTGCAACAGCTTGGCTAACGAATCATCAAAACTGTGATGAATCATCACACCAAGCCATCAGGCTTAAACAAAATATTCAACATGGCTACATCTTGTGACAGGTCATTGTGACGACTCACCAGGAGGCTGACTAATCATCAGGCCAGACGTCAGGTACGAGGCGGTCAAGTCTGACTCAAATTTGGATTCAAATTTCCCTTAAGCCTAAAAATACCTAGTGTAGGGTTTAGATTAGTAATCTCTCATATTATGTTGGAAATACATTACTTTTTCTTTTGAATTTTGAAAGTTAAGGTTTTGAAGCTTTCACATTAGTTTTTATCAAGGATTAAAGTCTTCGATTTCATCGTTGTAAGAATTTCTCTTCTAATTATGAAATATATTTGTTCATTCATCTTAAGAACTCTATGTGGTTAAACCCCGCATAATTAGGGTTGTGGGATCCATAAAAAAATAATAATTCTAGGGTTGATTTTGGTATGGATTCAAATAATATTTGTATATATATTGTTAATCTTTTCATCTTGACAGATTTCTAATGGTTGTAAATATTAACAAGCCTTCGGTTTAACTTGGTTGTATTAAGAGGTTAAATCACAAAAAAAGATTAATAATGAGGTTTTAGAGTTTCCAACCTCCCTCTATTGGGTAATGCTGTAGAAAGAGTAGCCAACTTGAGGCTAAAATCGAGTTTCATTTTATCATCTCTTTAAGCTCAAAAGAATTAAAGTAAAAGTCATCTAATTAGGTTGAAAAACGTTTTGATGCATGTTAGAAATTGATAGCTTTGCATGTTTTTATTAAAAAAAATCCATTATTGTTATTAACCCGAAAGTGTTATAAAGTTATGGTGAACACAAACCTAGTTCTCTTTGTCTACTGATTCACATTCTACAAAATTTGATTATTGTTACTAAAACAAGTGGGATATTGATTCCAAACATTCTCTACAAACCTCAATTCTTACAAAAATTATAGACTAAAAGTCGTCTTATTCACAAACAACTTAGTGTCCACCATATTCCCTGTGAATTCGACCCCAACCTTCTTTGGCTTCTATATTTGACATCGACCGCTTATGCTTCTTTAGAAAGGTGTAATTTGGACGTATTAGTCTCCCATCAAAACTATAGTTATTACATGTATCTAACCCAAATCTTCTACAATTAAATCATAACCTATTCCATGGATGAGTTTTGCTGCTATGGAGATTGAAAATCCTTTTCTTATATGCCTTTTGATATCCAATCCATCAAACTTTACTTAAAGAACGCTTGGGAATCACCCTCCTAGAGCTTAGCCTCTAAATCCTTGTCGTTCTAATCCTAGGTTCATCTATGGTGTTTTTGGAGGAGGCAAACAAAATAAGATACCACAACTAGTAGAAGGTTTTAACAAAACTCAAGTGGCTTACTGCCTAACCATCGTTGTAGAAATGGGAGTGTCGCTGTAGCAACATCACTGTAGCAGCAGACCTATCGCTATAGTAATGGGTCCGCAGACTTGGCTTAAGGCCCAAACTAAATTTTAGGCCACAAATCTTCTACCACAAAAATTATTTCTAATGAGGCTCGAAATGAATTTTTGATCGAATTATTTTTCCAAAATGATTTTTTACATAATGACAAAACGGATCATTACACTTCCCTACCTAAGGGTGTAATCTGAATTAAAGTTTTGAAAAAGGGTCTGAGAGTACATCCTAATATAGGGTCAACTCACGATTTATATAAATAAGAGTGCTTTTTTGAATCAATAGATTTACATGTACTAATGGGCTCCTCTAAATCCTTTATGGAGTATCTCATTTTCCAAAGGCAGCCACCCCCTTTCCTTTATAGTATAGTCGTAAAGGGCTTCTTATTTTCTAATGGTTTTATATAAGAGAACCACATCAATAGGAATATGAACTTTACTACTTCTATCAATGGTAAGATGAGGTGCAATTTGTGAAATTTGAAGAAAACATGAATCTAATAAGTTGATTATATCACAACTCTATTGCACGATCTATAGAATGAAAGAGTAAGAAACTTTTCTTGAATGATTGTAGTCTCCTTATTTATCAAAGTCGGGAACTCACAATTATAAATGAGACTTTACTAACAAGATTCTATAGACTACTTATGATACTTGAACTTTGTGCTCTAATACCAAGTTTATCACATCCTGAGCCAATAACCTGGGCGTGGCCAGCACCCGATTCCATTGCTGAACTGAGCATAACCTTGTTCTAGCATATTACTAGAGAGTGTCATTGAAAGATAAATGGAAGCTCTGAAAATTTAAATCAATGTACAATGCTTTATAGAAAAATGACATTTATAGTCAAACTCAATTCTGAAACATAAGACTGAGATGACTGAACAACTTACTATCTATCTATCTAAAAAGCCTCTACACTAAATTTGAATACTGATTAATGGGACAAGTCCTCTAATCCATCTTTATTTAAACATAACTACTAAACTAAACTACAGACTAAGCTCTTTGAAAGTAAAGAGGGATAACCAATATCCGATTCAAGAGAGGAGAGTCTTGCTTGAAGTCTGATCACTAGCCTATGTATCTGATTCTTCATCACAAAAAGATGCAACACCAAATGGTCTAATTACATGGAATGTACAATATGCAAAATAGCTGAATAAAACAATAACTAATTTCTAACATATCAGTATACCTGAGACATGAAACATTATATATAATAATATTATGCGAGAGACTGTGCAACTAAATCTAAAGATATTTATAAAATCTAAATCGTAAGTTAACTGAATGGCTGAATCATGGACTAAACTAAAAAACTGAATCATGGGCTAAACTGATATGGAATCATTAAATAATATGAATATCTGAATTGGTAAACTATAATGTATGTAAATTTGTAAGTATTTTCCAAAATAGTGGGCAAGAGCAAAAAATCATCTGTCTGAAAATATATTTTTCTATTGGGGGAGTTTCTCAAAACCGACATGCACCGCGTGAACTCATGAGGCCCAATTGCTACCCAATTAGAAGGTCGTCCTATACCTTACCAGGGCATAGGGTGTTCTATGTCTATTGATCAATTTTGAGCCCTTACCATGATCTTAAAGAGGAGTCGCCTGAACCAACAACACAATCCTATCCTACACTGACACACATAGTTTCAGGTATTTCATTATCTAAACTCCGTAGCTTCTCGGTTAATAATATTCCTTCCAAAACATACTGTATATTTATATTGTGTTTATCAAAATAATCTAAAAATTAAGTTTTGATAATCTACTAAGGAACCTAGAGCTTGAAATCATAATTCTAAGTTTGTACTAGTGAGCCTTGCACCCAGAATTATAGTTCTTATTTCATACTGGTGAGCCTTGTGCTAAAAATCATAAGAAAATTATACTAGTGAACTTGGTGCTCTAAATCATATAAAAATCACTAAGTTAAGTTTTTTTAAGGTCAAATTTTTGACACCAAGGCCTTTCATTAATAAAAAAATTAAAGAAAACAAATTAGTCTGGCCAAATGATCAAATAATGAAATGAAAAAAAGAAAACAAAGATTAGAATTGTAAAAAATTAGCCTAGTCCAACATATTGGATCTGAACTCTCCCTAAATATCTTAGATTTGTCCTAGAAGCTTCAGATCTCATCCGATCACTTTCCATCTTCAGTTCCACCATGCTTCCTACCGGCAGCCGCTGGAGTGTGTGCTTTTATCATCTTCTTCTATGGGTCATCTTCACCCTCACTCCCCTTGTATAAAAACAGCTCTAGCACATACAAGACACTTCACTATTTCAAGGTTTGTGACTATGCATGTTTTCTTCCTTTCCTTTAATTTTCCTCACCTATGGATTCACTAGTCTTCACTTTTCTGTTTCAAACTCCGGTGGTTGGTGTATATCCATAATTGGGTGGATTTAAAGGAGGTTGCCATCAGGAGTTCACATCACACCCAACTGTAAGTATCTTCTACTTTTCTTTTTCTTCTTTCTCGGTGCTCTTTTCACTGATTTCCATCTTACTTTTCCTTGTAGCTGATTTCTATTATAGAGTCTCAGCCATAGATCTTGTTTAGATTTCTAGCTGACATCTATGCTTCAAGACCAATGCTAATGTTGTAGCCCATTATATTTGGTGAATGTTTTGTGTGCTAACATAGATTAGCAAAATTAATATTATAAAAGCTACAATGCTTCTGTGTTAGACATACTCTCATTTAAATATTCTTGTTGTTTGTTCTCTACTTGTTTCCTTTTCATACTGGTTTGAAATACATGGTTATTATTGTTGAATCCTTCTTGTCCTTAGCCTGAGTATTGGTATCTGTGCTTTCTTTGTGTTGAGTAATTTCTGGCACACGGAGGGTAGCTCCTAAAAATTATGAAATTCATGTGTGCGCTCCTCTACTGTTGCTAAATTTGCTAACTGGTTGTCTTTTCTATATACATGTTTTAGCAATATATGTTGACAACCAATTTTTATCCTCCCAGTTAAAATTACTGGTTGAACTTTTTAATTTTAAATAATTATTTTGCAAAATTGAGAAATATTTTTTTCAAATTAATGACAGGTCATTCTACTATTTTCTAAGAATAAAATATATATTCATATACTCATAATATATAAGTATAGATTATTTTCATATTGAACAAGTATTTGGAAAATAAATTTTTTCCAAAAAATATTGCTACCGCCATTAAATCGTCGCTAAACCACCGTTCATGGCCGGTCAAGCCACCAATCAGTCTACAGTAGAGACTGTCCAGGCTTTCTCTTTGACATCTGCAAAAACATTCCCACAGCTCTTTCACCCAAAAACATCCAAATAGCTTATGAATTTGCCTAACGAACCTATACATTAGACTACAGAGGAGACAAATAATCAGATTAAGAAACAAGATACAAATGAGAATCACACTAAGAATGCCAAAAAAATGAGATATGTAAACCTTGTGAGACCTAGTATAATTAATTCACAACTATTAAGTAAAGGGTTCAATCAGAATCGATCAATTAAGCATTTGACATTCAATAATGGGATTCCTAGAGTGACTTGGACTGAGGAAGAGGCACAAAAATGAACATTATGGAAAATTTATAGTATGTAATTGTTGGTAAATTTTTATATGCATGGCCTGATTTGGAAGACCTTAGAGTGCATATCCCAAAATAATGTAATATCAAAGGAGATTGTAAGATTGGGTTGATGAGAAACAGACATTTCTTATGCGATTCAATCTCATGGAGGATTTTGTTAACATGATGGCTAAAATTGCTTACTACATAGTGGCTAAAAATTGAATTGCATATCAGCCGAGGCCTTTGATTTAAGACACTAAGTTCAAGCTGGATGAGGAAACCACCCAAGCCATGGCTTGAATTTCATTTTTTGATATTTTACCAACTTTCTTTGTAAAGAAATCAATATTTTCACTGGCAGCAATAGTGGGTACAAGAGAATCAATATTTTCACAAGCAACAACAGTGAGTAAACATATTCATCTTGGTATGACTATGATAAATAGAACCAGTCCTAGTTGTGCAAGAGTTAAGGTACACATGAATTTAGCAGCTAAGTTACCTGAGTATGTGGTGTTAAGATTGTGAATGACAACACTAAAGAAACAAGGGTAGAAAAGATTAAAATTCAATATGATTTTTTGACAAAATATTACATGAATTTCAAGCTTAAAGATTTTACTTAGGAGGAATGTAGAGATTTCACCCTAAACTAAGGATTAAAAAACAAGAGGAGGAGATGGAGAGAGGATGGATAAGGGGGCTAATAATCTTCCAAACAGAAAATACAATCGTGGAAAGGCTATGGGAAACTTGAAGAAATGGAACCCAACTAACAGGAGGTTCATATTGGAGAATGATTCTTCAAAATTCTTAAGTGACAATGCATCTACACCCATAAGCAAAGGGATTTTAATGGGTAATGCATTTGAGGCACTTACTGAGGAAGATGCATAACAGAGAGATGATCGTAATAAGGCCAATAAGGAAGAAGGAGATCAAATTAGTAAGAATGAACATAATAAGGGGAGTAGGAGAAACACAAATAACAAAAAGGTTCAGGAAAATACAAATACAACAAATAGAAGCAGTAGCAGTGCAAGCACAAATGCCTCATAAAAATAAATATCTCATCTGGCTGCACATCATACCAAGGTGTAACACCCCATACATTTCCGAACCTACTTTATTGGTGATCTAGGGCGTATTTATAAACCTTAGTTTCGAGAGCAATAAGTATGTATTTTGTATTGTTGTTGATGGAACATTGATATTGTGCTAGTAAATGTGATTAGACCTTTGTAGGAGGAGTTTGTGACTTTTGGGAGCATTTGTGGGGTGAAAAGTGAGGCTTGAAGGAATTCCAAGCAAAGGATCTTAAATATAAGAGGCAAGCAAAAGGTTGGAACTTGAAGAATCCAACCAAATCTGCAAAGAAAAGTCGAAATCAGAATTTAAGTGTGGGGTGCGCCAGGCGGCGTGCCGGGCCGCTTTTGGCTGAAATTTTTATGGAATAGACAACAGAGGGGCGTGCCAGTATACCAGGCCACTCATGCTCGCCCTTTCAGGGCAGAAATTTTGGTTAAGTCTCAGGCGCGCCCAGGGGCGTGCAGGGGTGTTTTTTTCCAAATTTCTTCTCCAACCATTAGTCTATAAATAGGACTCTTGGGTTATGGTATCAATATTTCATCTTAGTAGGAATACTCTTGGGAGATTTTGGCATCCAAGTTGGGGTTAATTCTTTTTCATAATTACTTTATCAAATTATGTTAAATTAAGCCATGAGTGGGTAAAATCGCTTATTCTTGGGGTTGAGGCTATGAACATGAATCTCGTGAGTTGAATATTGTCTTAACATTTATGGAATTCTTTAAACATGAGATAGTTGATGGATCATGCATTGAATTTGTTGGGCTAAGTTAACATGTGTTAATGGCCTCAATTTGAGGCCCAAAATGAAGCCAAAAGACATGGCCCAAATGGGGAAAATGACCCATTCTTGTGTTGACCAAGTAAACATGGAATTTAATGCGTCCATTGGGGGAATTACCTTACTTGATATAGGAACAGGCGCTAGTAGACCTCCACAGTAGGTTGCAGGTTATTTGTAGATCATTCCTGAGCTCAAGTTGGTTTGGAGCTTTCCGAGTCACATGGGTACATTGATTTTGGTACTATGTAAATGTTGTGTAAAATGGGGACTTGTCTCGACTGTAGGTTGGTTATGTACATGTATCTATTAGAGGCTTTGTAGACGTATATGGGAAGATGAAGGTAAGAGATGCATGTCCATTTTGACTCGATGGACCTAAAGACCAAGTTTCATATATATATCATATGATTGTCAAGACTTTTGCCATTGGTATCTAGTTACATGAGATAGAACGATATTCATTTAGAGACATGCCTATGAATGTACATGAGTAAAGATTGGTTCTCTCGGGCCTTAACGGCTTCGGGTTCCAGTCTGCCCTGTTGGAATTTGGGGCGTGACAAAAGTGGTATCAGAGCAGGTCATTCTAAGGGTGTTTAAAAAGCCGTATCTGAGTAGAGTCTTGCTTATAGATGTGTTGTACACCACATTTATAAGTAGGAGGCTACGGGACATTTAGGAGTTGTGTCTTTTTATTCATTTCTAGATCGTGCAATAGAGCCAATGTTGTAGGTGAAATTATATTTGACCATTGTAATTATTTTCTTTGGTATAGTAAAATGCCGATGACAAGACGAGGTAGGGGAAAAGGTAAGCAGGTAGATATGCCTGCCAGAGAAGGCATGAGTAAATCACCACCTTACCAAGCTAGTCAAGGTGGGGCTGACACTGAAATTGCATCACGGTCTTCTTTTACTTTTCCATCTCCGGAAGAGCCAAGAGGTAGAGAAGTACCCGCAGACCCGCCTATGAATGCCACTGAATAGGATTTAAGAAATGCAATGCATATGTTGACTAAGATAGTTGCTGCACAAATTTAGGAACGAGCTGGTCCAATGACAAGTGAGGATGATGCAGCTATAGCAGCGAGTCACAGAACACAGATTTTTCTGAAACTAGACCCCCCATACTCACTGGGTCAGATCTGAAAGCAGATCCACAGGAATTTGTAGACCAAGTTCAAAGGGCTCTAGATGTTATGCACGTGACTGGTGTAGAAACAGTTGAACTTGCGGCCTATAGATTTAAAGGTGAAGCTATATTATGGTATGAAGACTGGAAACAATCGAGGGGTATTGATGCACTTCCAGCTGGTTGGGAAGAATTTAAAACAGCCTTTCTTGATCACTACCTCCCATATGAGATTAGGGAGGCACGTGCAGACCAGTTTTTAAATCTTCAACAAGGGAATATGAGTGTTAGAGAATACAATCTTCAGTTTAATTCTGTGGCTCGATATGCTCCGAATGTAGTGGCTACAATGACAGACAGAGTCCATCCATATGTGGACAGATTGGAGCCATATTGTGTATGGGATTTTACCATTGCTTCTTTGAACAGAGACATGGATATAGCCAGAATTCAGGCTTTCATACAGAAGATAGAAGATCAGAGGCAAAGAAGAAGGGTACACGAATTTAAAAGAGGGTCGTCAAAGAGGGATAGACCTATGGGACAGTCTATGGTGTCCCAAGGAGAATATAGGCCTTGGATATTTCCTAGACCGCCTAGACCATTATTCACTTATTCCACATCAGGCACTCAACCTTAATTTCGAGGGTTTAGGGGTAGTCATACTGGGCAGAATAGTGGGATGCAAGGATCACAGACAGCAGGATTTTCTCGTCCTCCATGTAAGTGCTGCGGAAGGTATCATGTAGGTGACTACCGGTTGGGGACAAATATATGCTTTTGGTGTGGTATGACGGGGCACATAATGAGATAATGCCCACAAAGGGGCACTGGTGGTATATCACGACCTACGGGATCAGTCATTGCATCATCATCATCGGTTCCTTCCCTAGGCAGAGGTGTACAGCCTGCTGGTCGTGGTAGAGGTCTAGAGGAGCAGCTAGTTCCAGTGGAGCTTAGAATCGTACCTATGCTTTAGTGGATCGGCAGAATTCGGAGGCATCTCCTGATGTAGTTATAGGTATATTGTCCATATTTTTACATCATGTGTATGCATTGATTGATCCGGGCTCTACCTTATCATATGTTACTCCATTGATTGCTGCAAAATTTGAAAGAACAGCAGAATTCTTAGTTAAGTCAATTGAAGTATCTACACCAGTTGGTGAATCTATTGTTGCAAAAAATGTATATCGTAATTGTGTGGTAACTGTGTGTGGTCATGATATACTGACTGATCTTATTAAATTAGACATGGTGGATTTTGATGTTATAATGGGTATGGATTGGTTGGCTTCTTGTTATGCCACGGTGGATTGCCGAGCTAAGGAGGTACATTTTCATTTTCCACAAGAATGTTCTTGAATAGAAGGGTAATGTGGGGGCACCGAAAGGAAAATTTATTTCCTATCTTAAGGCTAGGAAAATGATATCCAAGGGTTACATATGCCATTTAGTAAGAGTGCAAGATACCGATGTGGAACCACCAACTTCTCAAACGGTTTCGGTGGTCAATGAATTTCTAGATGTATTTCCTGAATATCTCCCAGGTTTTCCTCTAGAATGGGAGGTAGAGTTTGGTATTGATGTGATGCCAGGAACTCAGCCTATCTCTATTCCTCCGTATAGAATGGCTCCAGCAGAATTCCAAGAATTGAAGGAGCAATTAAAAGACTTGCTGGACAAGGGGTTCATAAGGCCTAGTATGTCCCCATGGGGCGCACCGATATTATTTGTACGGAAGAAATATGGCACATTGAGAATGTGTATTGACTATCAGCAATTGAATAAGGTAACGATCAAGAACAAATATCCCCTCCCTAGAATTGACGATTTGTTTGATCAAGTTGCAGGGTGCCATATGTTTTTCAAAGATTGACTTGAGATCGGGTTACCATCAAGTCAGGGTTAGAGAAAAAGATATACCCAAGACAGCTTTACGAACACGGTATGGCCATTATGAATTTTTATTCATGTCGTTTGGACTAACAAATGCACCAGCTGTTTTCATGGACTTAATGAATAGGGTGTTTAAGACATTTTTAGACGTGTTCATGATGGTGTTTATAGATGAAATCCTTGTTTATTCAAGATCACAAGAGGACCATGCTAATCATTTACGATAATTATTACAGATTCTTCGTGATCGTAAGTTATATGCGAAGTTCTGTAAATGCAAATTTTGGTTAAAATCCTTAGCATTCTTGGGTCACATTGTGTCGGATGAAGGAATACGGGTAGCTACACAAAAGATTGAAGCGGTGAAAAATTGGCCAAGACCTACGACGCCTACAGAGATTCGTAGTTTTCTTGGCTTGGCAGGTTATTATAGGAGATTTGTGGAAGGGTTTTCTTCTATTGCTGCACCATTAACGAAGCTAACACACAAGGCAATCAAGTTTCAGTGGAATGATTCATGTGAGGAAAGTTTCCAAGAGTTGAAAGATAAATTAACTTTCATACCCGTATTAGTACTTTTTGAAGGCACAGAAGGGTATGCAGTTTATTGTAATACTCTGGGAGTCGGTTTGGGATGTGTATTGATGCAGTACGGTAATGTGATAGCGTATACCTCACCACAGTTGCGGACACATGAGAGAAATTACCCAACACATGATCTTGAACTAGTAGCTATGATATTTGCTTTAAAGATATGGTGCCATTATTTGTATGGGGTTCATGTTGATATCCACACTGACCAAATTTTCCATAGGTGATTGGGTATTCTTGAAGGTGTCACCAATGAAAGGGGTGATGAGATTTGGAAAGAAAGGAAAGTTGAGTCCACGTTATATAGGTCCATATGAAATTGTTAGGAGATTTGGGCAAGTTGCATATGAATTGAAACTATCCCAAGAACTCTCCACAGTTCATCCAGTATTTCATGTTTCGATGCTTTGAAAGTGCATAGGAGATCCATCTCGTATTGTTCCCATTGAAGATGTACAAGTTACGGAGAATCTCACTTATGAAGAGATACCTATTTCTATTCTGGATCGACAAGTGAAGAGATTAAGGAAAAAAGAAGTAGCTTCCGTAAAGGTACTTTGGAGAAATCAACAAGTAGAAGAGATCATATGGGAAACTGAAGAACTGATGAAGTCTAAGTACCCTCATTTGTTTCAAATGGAACAGAAAGTTCAAGATGCGGGATTTAAGTAATAACAAGTAAGTATCTATAAGCTTGATGTGTGTGTATATATATATATATATATATATATATGTTAATATAAAGGTGCATTTGTTGTAAATGGGAAGACGTTATTAACATTCGAGGATGAATGTTTCTAAAGGGGGGGGGGGGACAGGATGTAACACCCCATACATTTTCGAACCTACTTGATTGGTGATCTAGGGCTTATTTATAAGCCTTAGTTTCGAGAGTAATAAGTACGTATTTTGTATTGCTATTGATGGAACATTGATATTGTGCTAGTAAATGTGATTAGACCTTTGTAGGAGGAGTTTGTGACTTTTTAGAGCATTTGTGGGGTGAAAAGTGAGGCTTGAAGGACTTCCAATCAAAGGATCTTAAAGATAAGAGGCAAGCAAAAGGTTGGAACTTGAAGAATCCAACCAAATCCGCAAAGAAAAGTCAAAATCAGAATTTAAGTGTGGGGTGTGCCAGGCGGCATGCCGGGCCGCTTTTGGCTGAAATTTTTATGGCATGGACAGCATAGGGGATTGCCAGGCCGCTCATGCTTTCCCTTTCAGGGCAAAAATTTTGGTTAAGTCTCAGGCGCGCCCAGGGATGTGCCGGGGTGCTTTTTTCCAAATTTCTTCTCCAACCATTAGTCTATAAATAGGACTCTTGGGTTATGGTATCATTATCCCATCTTAGTAGGACTACTCTTGGGCGATTTTGGCATCCAAGTTGGGGTTAATTCTTCTTCATAATTATTTTATCAAATTATGTTAAATTAAGCCATGAGTGGCTAAAATCGCTTTATTCTTGGGGTTAAGGCTATGAACATGAATATCGTGAGTAGAATATTGTCATAACATTTATGGAATTCTTTAAACATGAGATAGTTGGTGGATCATGCATTGAATTTGGTGGGCTAAGTTAACACGTATTAATGGGCTCAATTTGAGGCCCAAAATGAAGCCAAAAGACATGGCTCAAATGGGGAAAATGACCATTGTTGTGTTGACCAAGTAAACATGGAATTTAATGCCCAATAATTGGCTAAGGATGACTTGAGGGACTATATAAATGTAAAAAATCAGATTTTTTATTCATTACAACTCTCATGCCATTTCTAGAATTATCCAAGATATTTCTTTTATCTCTCAAACCCTAAGCCATCTCTTTGGACAAGATCATCACTTTGCAAGATTTGGTAAGTGTATACTCTCATGGATTAATATATTATATGCTTAATATGGTGTGTATATCATGATGGTTATGTTGGCAAAGGGTTGAGTAGTGCACTTTTGCTTTTTGCTAAAAGATGTGTCATCTTTGTGATTTGAACTTGAAAGGAGACTTGAGGTTTTGATGAAAGTGAATGGTATGGATGGGATACCAACATGTATGATGTGATTATGTCCCTAATTTGATTTCTCTTTGTGTATAACTTGTGGGATTGTTGTTATGAAAGGTATTGAAGTGACTTGGTGGAATAATTGTGATGTAGGGTTAATGAGAAAGTGTAAAGGATAAACTTGGTGTGAAATGCTATTGGTTCATGATGTCTTGGTCAATGTGTGGAGTGTTGTGGTATTGTTGGTATGAAAATGCCGTGAATTGTATTGTAAAGGGTGAAATGACGTTATAGGGAAATCATGTAACTCATTGTCGTCTTATGCACTTGTAAGGAAGTTAGTTGTTAACATGAGCGTCGTTATGTACTTGTGTTATAGAGTAACACGTAAGGAAGGAGCTGAATTATTGTATTCACATATAGGACTGTGTATTTATATTGGGAAGATAAGGTATGTAAGGTTACTTTTTCTGTATCCTTCTACGACACATATTGTTCACATTGACATTGTACTTGTTCCATTCCGAAATGTCCAAAGGTATCTCATCTAAGGTAGTCATATACTATTACTCACAGGACCAATTGTGATTCACATGTCTCATATTCATTGACTAATGTTTCAAAGTTCCAATAATGTATAATCACCAATGTATCATTCTTATAATAAAAGAAAGAAGTAATGTATAATTATCTGTATATTTTTGGGTGGCATCCCAGGGGTGGAAGAAACACCTAGCATGGGTCGATCCCAATATCATGGGTGGTATCCCAGGGGTGGAAGAAACACCTAACATGGTTGATCCCAACATCATGAGTGGTATACCAGGGGCTAAAATACCTAGCATGGGTCGATCCCAATATCACAGTAGCATCCCAGGGGCTACAGAAAAGCCTAGCATGGGTCAATCCAGATTGTATATGTATGAGGACCGCATCCTAGGGTTAAAATAACTAGCATGGGTCATCCTCTTTTACCATTGATCAGTTGGTCACTTGTTTATCACATGTTCTGCAATTCTTAATGTAAAGAAGGATAAAGTAAAGTAATGAATGTAATGTACATGGTTCCTCACATACAGAATAATGACTTTTCCACATTGACTATTCTCTTATATTTGATTCCATTAAAGTTCTTATGTATGATACAGTTTCTTATAGCCTTACATACTCAGTACATTCTTCATACTAACGTACCTTGGGGGGACTTACCTTACTTGCTACAGGCACAGGCGCTAGTAGACCTCCACAGTAAGTTGCAAGTCATTTGTAGATCATTCGTGAGCTCCAGTTGGTTTGGGGCTTTTCGAGTCACATGTGTACATTGATTTTGGTACTATGTAAATGTTGTGTAAAATGGGGACTTGTATCGACTGTAGGTTGGTTATGTACATGTATCTGTTAGAGGCTTTGTAGACGTATGTGGGAAGATGAAGGTAAGAGATGTATGTCCATTTTGACTTGATGGCCCTAACGGTCAAGTTTCATAGATAGCATATGTTTGCCATGACTTCCGCCATTGGTATCTAGTTACATGAGATAGAACAATATTCATTCAGAGATATGCCTATGAATGTACATGAGTAAAGATTGGTTCTCTTGGGCCTCAACGGCTTTGGGTGCCAGTCCGCCCCATTGGAATTCGGGGCGTGACATAAGGAGGCTTTAAGTTTAGCCTTGTGCATCGAGAATAAGGATCTAAAGATGATACAAAAACAAGATCAACAGGTGAAGAACAACAATATTAAAAATGTGCAAAAATGTATAAATTAAGAGCAAAAGTCATTTGAGGTACAAACATCAGCAAGCAAGGAAATGGAGGTTGTATTAGAGAAGCAAAGTGAGCAGGAAATTCCACGAAAGATGACAAAGAAAAATTTTCATGAGCCTTCATAGATTGATAGCTCAAAGGCAGTTGATACAGAAAAGGAGGTAGTAGGAAGTTATCCAGTAACAACAACAATATCTAGCATTAATCTAATTTTGGATCAGGCAGTCTAACAGGAAAGGAGATAATAATGGCCCCTGAAATAATTTCATCCTGCAAAAAATCATCACCAGTCAAAATACTTCATGATTTAGTGTCACATTAGATACAAGATATAGTGGAATAATACAAAGTCTCACATCAGATAAATACAGAGGTAGAGGATAAATAAGAAGAGCATAATCAAAATAAAGAAATACATGTGTCGAATAATGCTAGACTATCTCCACAATCAATTTAGAAGGGAAACAAATCTAAAAGCAAAGCAAAGAATAAACCTACTAGGGTAAATCCTACGAGGAATATGAACTCCAGTTGTTAATGAAGTTGAAAACACTATTTTGGAATGTGAGATTTGTGAGGACTCAAAATTGATTCCATAGAATTCAGATGCTGCACTAACAACATAAGTTCTCTATCATTGCTTTGATGGAACCATTTTAAGATGACAAGTTAATTTCACAAATACAAGAGAAGATTGGGGATGCAATATGCAAACTATAATAAAAATGGAAAGATATGAGTATTTATTAAGGAGCACATTCATATGAGAGTATTATCAGGTTCATGTCAGTTGCTTTTATTATAGTTGAATTATCAAGAGTCTGGTCAATCTATAGTCATTACTATAGTATATGTGAAATGTGATGCACTGGAGAGGAAAAGCCTATGGTATGACATATACAATATCAGTCAAAACATGAGATTTCCTTGGCTAGTAGAAGGTGATTTTAATGTTATTATGAGTGATGAAGAAAAAATTGGTGGTCTGCCTATCTATCCTTAAGAATATGAGGATTTTGCTTTTTGTATTAATTCCTGTGAGCTTTTTGACATCAACTTTAAAAGCAGTTCTTTTACATGGTGAAATGGAAGAGTAAATAGTGAGTGTATTTTTAAAATACTTGATAGATTGGTGGTTAATGATGATTTTTTGGGCATCGATGGTAATGTTGAGATGGAGAATTTGGCTAGGACTGGCTCTAATCATGTCCCATTACTTCTTTCTTGTGGAGATCAAACAACTTATGCTAGGAGAACTTTTAGATTTCTTAAGTTCTCATTTTAAAAAAGTATTTTAAGGAGGTTGCAAGAAATAATTGGCTTTCCTCTAAAACTTTTGATATTTTCATCAGTCTAAATCAAAAATAAAGAAGACCAAAATAGCACTGGCCAATTGGAATAGAGAAATCTTTGAAGACATATTCAAGCAGCTAATTATTAGAGAAGAAATAGTCAGGCTTAAGAAGGATTTGTTTGAAGAACATCTTATAGTAGCTAATAATTGTTCCTTAGAGGAAACAAGCTGAATTAAAGTAATACACTAACTATGAAGAAGAATTCTGGAGACCAAAAATAGAAATTCAGTGGTTTTTTGAAGGGGATAAGAATACTAGATTCTTTCATAGTCTTATAAATAAATGAAGAAAGAGATTGTATGTTAATAGAATTCTCAAGGTTGATGTAAATTAGGCTAAAGGAAGTGAACATGTGGCTGCTGGATCTATTTCTATCAAGATCAATTTATAAGTTGTAATGTTAATGTTAAGCTTTCTCTGCTTCAACATATACCATTTTTCATAACAGAGGAGAATAATAGAGCTCTTAATACCAATCCTACAAAAAAGAAAGTGAAGAAGGTGGTGTTTGAATTGAAGGGTGAAAGTGCTAGTGGCCCAGATAGGTTTTTTGGTCATTTTTTATCAAAGCTATTGGGACATTGTGGGAGAGGATGTATTTAAAGTTCTGATTGCTTTGTTTTTGAAGGATGTACTCTTTCTAAATCCATTGCTCGTACTAATTTGGTCATGTTACACAAGAAAGGTAATGTTCAATATTTTATTGATGATATGTGACCAATTAGATTGAATAATTTCCTGATTAAAGTGATTTCAAGAGTATTGCATGATAGACTAGAAGGTCTGTTACCTAACCTAATCTAAAAAACTTAGTCTGCTTTTGTTAAAGGTAGAAGTATCACTGAAAATATTCTTTTGACTCAAGAGATTATTACTGATATTAGAAAGAGGAAAAATCTGCAAATGTGGTGATAAAGCTTGATATGACAAAAGTATATGATAGGGTGGATAGAAAGTTTCTGATTAAAGTTCTGGAAAGATGGGCTTTGATAATAAAGTGGTGGATAAGATCTTGAGGCTGGTTACTAATAGTTGGTATTCTATTCTTATAAATAGTAGGCTCAAGGGTTTTTCCATTCTTTTAGGGTTGTGAAACAAGGGGACCCTCTATCCCTGCTCTATCTCTTTTATCAGCTAAGGTTTTGGCTAGATTTTTGAATTCACTATTTGATAATAATGAATTCAAGAGTTTTGGAATGACTAAGTGGAGTGATAATATTATTCTAGCATATACTGATGATTTAATTATCTTTTTCTCAGTAGGTAAGAAATCTCTTCAGGTGGTTAGGGAAATTCTAAGGACTATAGGCACAATCTAGTTAGAAGATAAACAAGGAGAAAAGTTCTTTTTTGTGTTTCATAGGACAGCTAATGCCAATATAAAGGATGTGAAAGAGTGCACTAGATATTCTAAAGGCAGATTTCCACTAATATACTTAGGATGTCCAATTGATCATGTAAAAAAGAAGAACGTTCATTTCTTTAAATCAATAAAGAAGGTTCACAATAAATTACAGGCTTGGAAGGGTAAGCTGTTATCTCTTTATGGAAAATCAGTGTTGATAAATACTATTTTAAATAGTACTGATCCCATTTATCCGCTTTCTGCTATTAATCCTCCTAAGTGTGTTATGTATGATTTACATATAATCTTTGCCAGATTTCTATGGAATTTTCTGGAAGTAGGGAGGAATAAACATTGGGTGGCTTGGACTGATAGTTGTACTCCTAAAATAGAAGAGGGTCTGTGTTTTAGGTGTTTATTTGATGTGTCTAAAGAACTGTTTGCTAAGTTGTGGTGGAATTTTAAAATTCAAAAATCTATGTGGACTAATTTTATGTGGAAAAAATACTATAAAAGAAATAGACCTTAGATAGTGGAATGGAGAGGAGGGTCATAAACCTAGAAATATCTGCTTCAGGCCAGAGACAACTTTGATTAAGAGATTTGGTAGGAGCCTAAGTGTGTTCACTCTAGTATATGGTATGACAACTAGACTTAATTGGGTGCTCTACATTTTTATTTGCCTCTTAACAATGCAAATAATTATATTAGAGTATGTGAGTCAACACTTCATACATGGAAGGTGGAATTCAAAGATACTTAAGAAATTATTCACAGAATAGGTGTACAATCGCATCACTAATAATATTAGGATAGAAAAGGATTCATAAGAGCGGGATAAGCCTTGGTGGATATTGAATAGTTCAGGGAGGTTCACTGTGGGATCTGCCTGGGAAAGTCTGAGACAAATAGGAGATGTTGAAGAGGGATTTGAGCAATTATGGGTGAAATATGAACCTTTTAAAGTATCCTTTTTCTTGTGGAGGCTTTGAAAGTAGAGGATACCTATTGGGGAGGTTCTTATTAGGTTAAAAGTCTGTGATAATGTCATTTGTTGTTGTTATGGAGAAGGGGTATAGGAAACCATTAAACATTTATTCACTAAATATTATTTTTCTCATTAAATATGGAACAATTTGGTAGACGTTGCAAGGGTTGGTAGTCCTTTTCTTAAACTTAAAGATAATGTGTACAAATGGTGGAGTGCTAAGATTTCACCCAAAATCAAACCTCTATACAAAGTTGTACCTATGTTTATATTGTGGAAAATATAAAAGAGATGAAATATCATTAATCATCGAGGAAATATGTCATCTTTTAGTATGGTTATGGAGATTAGCAGGAACTTGTTTCTGCTAGCTAGAAATGTGATGCAATCTGAACTTTGTCAGGTCATACATAAGAAGCCGAGATAAGAAGTTGGAGGACTTGTTTTCCAAATGCTCAATATGTTACCTTATAGGCTTGGTGGATGCTTGAAATAGAGGCTTGAAGCATTAGAAGGATCTCCTAATGAAATAATATCATGTTTGGAAGATAGCTTGGAGCATGGGAGGTCCAACAAAGTGAAAGGAAAAGCCAAGGGACTTTCTGTCCACTTGTGCATTGTACATAGCACAACTAATACTTTGGGCGCATAACTTGGCAGCTCACATGTATTGGGTCACTTTTGGGCCTATTTGTAATAGATTAGTCCAAGACCATAAATAGTTAGTCTTTTCATTCATTAGGGATATTTTGATGATTATTGATGTTAAAACTCTTGATATAGTGTTGAGAGATTGGGATAAGTTGTTGTTGACTTTTTCTTTAAATAAATGGTTGCAAGGTGAATTGATTTCCCTCGAGGTTATCGTAAGAGAATCTGTGCTTCCTAGGATTTATACAAAAGAGGGTTTATGGTTTGATATACCCTTTATTTACTTTTTATTTCCTACTTTTTTTCTATCTTTTTATCTTTATCTTTCTTTCCTTTACTTTCCACACTTGATTCTATCGCCCGTGGGCCGATTTGCATCATTTGGTATCAAAGCCAAGAATAGATTTGTTCCAATGATTCTAGTCATAGGTTTTCTCTTACAAAAAAAAATTGAGTCAAAATTCTTTTGAGGTTTTTGAAAATATGAGTTTGTGATTTGAGTTTTGATTGAAGTTTCTAGTACTAGATTTGCATTATGAAGTACAAATCTAGTCTAGATCTGAGATTTGGATTAAATTGAAGTTATTTTGAAGGATACACCATTGTTGAGCTTAGAAACTTGAATAAGAATAAGTGGGTTCTTAGATCTAAGGTAAATTGGGTGTTGATTTGTATTGGAGTTTGATTCTCTAATCGTTAAGTGCTTGGATCTGAAATTAGGGTTAAAATGGAGTAGAAATAAATTGGGTTTATTTGGGTGTTCTTCATATTCATGGTGTTCCCCATGACTTGAAGAAAATATAAAATAGGTTAGAAAATCTAAATATTTTTTCTTGGAATTGAGGGCTAAAGAGTATTGGGGTTTGTTTTCCATATAAAAAAGAGTCTAGATATAAAATTTTATGAAATTCTGAGCTAAAATGAGGGACCTGTGATTTTTGGATCTTCATAGTGTTGTTGGTGTTCTTTAGGATCTTCATATCTTCAAGGATAAAATACGTAAAGTCCCCTTCCAACGTTTCTCCAAGACTCACTTTAACACTATAACTTTACGAGCATTTAAATTCACTCCTAAAAAACTTTAAAGTGAATTAAATACCACCTTATACATGAAATACCAGTTTCATTAGTGAGAGGTGATATGCACACGCACCATATAAGTGCCACCTGAACAATATATCAACGACACATCAGATAATGAAGAGATTCACTTTTCATTTCTTTTTTATTTCTCCCATGTCATTTTTGTTCTTATTTTCACTATTCACCCATCTTCGTTATTATTCATCTTCTTGATCATCTTTGAAAATACAAAGGTAAAAATTACCCTTGGCAAAAAAAATAATCTAACACTTACAATGTAATTTCTAGTAATTTGATGAATGATGTGTGTAAAATAGAGAAAGGGAGAAATTTGGTGCTACTTTTTCTCATACTCTTGGCAATGTATATTCTCAATTTTCTTTATTGCTTTTTGACTTACTATTTCCATATTTCTATTTGTGAGTTCCTTTAAAAGATAAATAAAAATCATGCTTTCTCTTTTCGATTTAGTGAAGAACACCCAACGACTGCTTTAATGGCGATTGTCGGAGTTAGGCTCAAAACATGGTAGATTTAAAGGTTTTCAAATCATTCATGGAGGGTTGACTTAAAAGTAAAAAATATGGAAACTCATCAGAAGAAAGAAAAGAAAAGAGGAAGAACGCCAAGAAAAAAATTTGGTCAGTATTTTGTCCATGGTTACCGGTGTGGTGGAAAGTTTCAACGAAATCTTGTGGTATCACGGCGGCTAGTCCCTTGCGAAGTTTTTGGTAGTGACACGGGACGAACACATAGGGCTGGTGTAAGGTCCATCATGGTTGAGCTCTGTTGGATTGCTATCCATGTTTTTCAGACGGGGAGGTCCAGCCGGTGGTGAAAATAAATAGGTGAAAAAGAGAAGAGAAAATATTTGAGAGAAGGGATGGAATAGGTAATTGGAAAGAAGACAAAGTGGCCCCCCCTTGAATTTTCCTCTTTAATTTGTGCTATTTACGCGCTGAGAGCTTTCTTATTTTCCACGTCAGCTAGTAGAGTGGTATTTAATTCACCTTAAAGTTATTTAGGGAGAAATTTAAATGCTCGTAAAGTTACAGTACTAAAGTGAGTTTTGGAGACAAGTTTGAGGGGGAATTTATTAATTTTTCCTATGTTTAAGAGGAATAATGTTCAAAATGAAGGTGTTAGATCCAAAAGGAAAAGAAAAGGAAAGTGTTTTTATGTTAGTACAAAAAGGGAATATACAAAAGGGGTAAAGGGCAAGGAAGAGAGTACACGTGGGGTCACAAAAAGCACAAAATTTGGAAGATTCAGATGCCTTTTGGTCACATTGTGCTATACGCAAAACTAAGACGTAAAACTCATATTCTATATGCACAATTGCAACTCAGTGTGTACAATTGTCAAGAAAAATTCTGTCATATTGTGCTATACGTACAACAAAGACATAAAACCCATGTGCTATATGGAAAAGTGAATATCAAAGCGCACAAATGTCAGGAAACTTTTTGTAAAATTATGCGTCCATCCAAAGCATAGCACTACTCTTGTACAATGCGCACCACCCCTGCGCTCTCATCCACGTGTCTATTTGTCGTGTTACTCTTCTTTCTTCGATCAATCTTAGGTTCTAACTTCTTAGTTCCCTTTCATTGATTCTAAATTCAGTTTTCGTTGATTCTTAAAACTAATTTCCAATTAGTAATTATCCTACTTAGTTGTTGATTAGTTCTTGAGTTCTTTCTTTTTTTGTCCTATTTATGTTGTGTTTTTCTAGTTTTATGTCATTGTTAATTCTTGATTCAAGTCCGTTAGTTTGTAATTGAGTCATCCATCTTTCTTGAAATAAGAATCCACTCTGGCCAAGAGTAGAAAATTGATACTAAGCATACCACCAAAGTATAAGAAATCTTCAACATTAGCCAAATAAATTTGTTAGAAAATCTAAGGTGTGTAAACATGAGTGATTGTGAGGTTTTATTTTGCTAATGCTAATGTTGTTGTTGCTTTTGTTGAGTGTATTATTGCTAAGTACAATGGCTACAGAAAAAGAAACACCAAACCATATGGGAGGTGTTATTTTAAAACCCATATTAGAGGTAGATGTGAGCTTGTCTCGTGTCTAAAGGTAGATCTTGTGGGAACTTTCAAAAGAGGAACTTGACCAAAGTGAAAACCTATTTCATACAAGATTTGAGATGATGGAGACTATATGTTCCTTGGTCATTGATGGGAGGAGTCATATTAATGCCATGTCTAACATACTTGTTGACCTAATTATACTCCCCACACAAATGCACCCTGAGCCTTATAAGCTCCAATGGTTCGATGAGAGTGGTCAAGTAGAGGAGGTGACCAATCAAGCGGTCATTAGTTTTAAAGTGGGAAAGAATCAATATAAAGTGCATTGTGATGTAATACCCTTTAGAGAATGCCATATATTTCTTGGTAGGCTGTGGAGAAAGGGTAGGTCTTTCCAATATCGAGAGAAGTTAAATAGATATACACTTGTATTTGGAGGACAAAAGCTAATTCTTAACCCTTAACACCCAATCAAGTTAGTAGGGACTATAAGATCATGATAGAGCTTTGGGAGGTATTGAAGAGGGAAGAAATTGATAAGATGGAAAGTGTCACGCCTCAAATGCCATTGGGGCGGACAGGCACCCGTAGCCGTAAAGGCTTGAGAGAACCTACCTATGACCGAGTACATTCATATGCATGTCATTAAGTGAATAAAAAATTTTCCCCGTACAGATATACTATATCGATGACGGAAGTCATGTAAAGACGTTCAAAATAGATACGATACTTGGCTGTTGGGGCCACAACATCTAAAAGGTAAGACACTTCTACGTTTGAATTTACAATGTATACAAAGCCTCTAAAAGATATATAGCCATGACTAAGGTTGGGACAAGTCCCCTCCTTATACAACTGCTACACAGTACCAAAAATATAAACAAATGACTCGAAAAGCCCCGAATCAACCTGGAGCTCACTAATAGCCTGCAGATGGCCCATACCCTACTGTGAAGGTCTACTAGCTTCTGTGCCTGCAGCAAGTAAGGCAGGTCCCCTAAGGGACATCTGTACGAAAGAATGTACTGAGTATGTAAGGCTATAAGTAACTGTATGAAATATAGAAACTCAAATGAAATCAAATACAAGTGAATAGATAACACTGATATACCACCGTACTATATATGTGGAACCATGTACATTACATTTATTTCTTTCCTTTTACCTTCACATCAATATATATTATCCAATGCCCGGGACCAACTGATCAGTAGTAAGTAACATTGGGATCGGCTTGAGCTAGGCTTATGCCCCCATAGCTACCACCCATAAATCAATAAATCAGGTTCATCTCGAGATAGCTTTTCACCCCCAGAGCTACCCCCTGTATCCAATAATCCATCGGGATCGGCTCGAGCTAGGCTTTCGCCCCCAGAGCTACCACCCGTACTCAACCAAATATGCATTACTTCATTTCTTTAATTTTTTTGAGATTGTTACATCAGTGGTCATAACATTATTGGAGCTTTGGAACAATAGTCAACAAACAAGAGACACATAAAAAACAATTGCTAACAAACTTGAAATGAGATACTTTAAAACATTTCGGAGTGAAAACAAGTTCGGTAACGATGTGAACAATAGGTGCGGCCAAAGGATACGGAAAAGAGTAACCTTACATACCTTATCTTTCCAACATGTGACTACAATAATTAAGCTCTTCCTTAAAGTGTTACCCTACAATATGAATACATAATGGAGGTCACATTAAAAGCCAATTATATTACAAATTCACAAGGCGATAATTAGCTACTTGACGGGAAGTAAAAACTATCCAACATCCCAAACACATGGTATATCATTCCACCTTACTTTATACTTCCATATAACTTCATTACACCCTCATACAATACAATTTACTACCTCACAACACCAACAATACCAAAACAGTCCACACATCAACATAGACATCACAAACCGATAAGATTTCACACCAAATTTATACTTTACATTTCCACCTTAATACCACATCACATATTTATTCCATCAATTCACATAACTACATTTCACAAAAACACACCGAAAATAGTACACAATGGTTTCAAAATTCGCATCAACATCACAAGAAAATATTCTCTTTCCACTACACCACACGTTCCATGCACAATTACATATAAACATTTCCACAAGTCATACACAAGGAGTAACAAATTAGGGATACAAAAACACTTAAAAATACTGAAATTTCATCCATATAATTCAATTCCTTCAATACCTTAAGTCCCCTTTCAATTTTAAACCACATAGAAGATAAATCCTTTAGCGATTAAGCAAAAGTGGACTGCTACATATAAAGTGGACTGCTCAACACTTTTTAAACATAACCAACATGATTTACACAACCTATTATGAATATAATATATTAATCTATACGAGTAAACACTTACCAAGTCTTGCAAGTGGAAGATTTGTCCAAAAA
Organism: Capsicum rhomboideum; assembly: GCA_031232105.1. Classification (NCBI taxonomy): domain Eukaryota; kingdom Viridiplantae; phylum Streptophyta; class Magnoliopsida; order Solanales; family Solanaceae; genus Capsicum; species Capsicum rhomboideum. The sequence continues at coordinate 61,045,478 of CP124710.1, read as the reverse complement.
TCCTTAGAGAAAATTAGGGCGGCTAGGGTTTTGAGAGAGGAGAAATGTTTGATTGAAAATCTGATTTTTACAAGTGTGTTGAGTATAAAAATGAGCTGAATTTAAGCTTTAAATAGTACCTCCAAACCACTTCTCTCTAGTCATCCTTAGCCAATTATTTGGTCAAAAAGTTCAAGTATAATGATGTGTACACTTGGTCCATTTTTAAATAGATCATCTCCTTTTGGGCCCATGTCTTATTTACTTAATTTTGGGCCTCAATTAAGTCCATAAATATAACATTACTTCAGCCCAATAAATTTAGTGGGTAATACATCAACTATCTCAAGTTTAAATAATTCCATAAATGTTAAGGTAGTCAAATAAGTTTGAAAATGTACGGGGTGTTACATCCTTCCCCCCTTCGGAACATTCGTCCTCAAATTTTAGTAACATTATCCAATCTAAACAAGATCAAGTCTAAGTTCATTCTTCATATTATCACATACACATAATACTTATATATACTTACTTGTTATTGCTCCAATTTCGCATCTTGAACTTTCTCTTCAGTTTGAAATAAATGCGGGTACTTAGATTTCATCATGTCCTCAACTTCCCATGTGATTTCATCTATCTGTTGGTTCCTCCAAATCACTTTTACATAAGCTACTTCTTTATTTCTTAACCTCTTAACTTGTCGATCCAGAATAGCAATAGGTACTTCTTCATAGGTGAGATCTTCTGTAACTTGTACATCTTCAGTGGGAGCAATATGAGATGGATCCCCTATGCACTTCCGAAGCATTGAAACATGAAACGCTGGATGAACTATGGAGAGTTCTTGGGGTAGTTGTAATATATACGCGACTTGACCAAATCTTCAGACAATCTTATACGACCCTATATAACGTGGACTCAGATTTCCCTTCTTCCCAAATCTCGTTAACCCTTTCATTGGTGACACTTTCAAGAATACCCAATCACCTAAGGAAAATTCTATCCCCCTTCTTCTAACATCGGCATATGACTTGTGCCGACTTTGGGCTATTTGTAGCCGCTTTTGTATCACCTTTACCTTTTCCACAGCTTGATGAACAAGATCTGGTCCAAATAAAACAGTCTCCCCTACTTCAAACCACCCAATTGGTGACCTATATTTTCTCCCGTATAAGGCTTCATAAGGTGCCATCTTGATACTTGAATGATAGAAATTATTGTAGGTGAATTAAATAAGCGATAAATGATCATCCCAACTACCTTTAAAGTCCAACACGCAAGCTCGTAGCATATCTTTAAGTATTTGTATGGTACGCTCTGCTTGTCCATCCGTCTAAGGATGAAAAGTCGTACTTAAATTCACTTGGGTTCCTAAACTCTTCTGAAAAGACTTCCAAAAGTGTGCAGTAAATTGAGCTCCCCTGTCTGATATAATAGAGATTGGAATTTTGTGTAGTCGAACTATCTCTTTAATTTACAACTGTGCATAATCTTCAGCTGTGTAGGTGGTCTTGATCAATAGGAAGTATACTGACTTGGTAAGCCTGTCAACTATTACCCATATGGAATCAAATTTCTGAAGTGTACGAGGCCAAACCTACGATGAAATCCATGATGATTATATCCCACTTCTAGATTGGAAAATCTATACATTGCATATAACCTCCAGGCTTCTGATGCTCTACTTTTACTTGTTGACAATTTGGACATTGGGCTACGAATTCTGCAATGTTCTTCTTCATGTTGCCCCACCAATACATTTCTTTCAAATCATGATACATTTTGGTGGCTCCCGGATGAATATAATACCGTGAATGATGAGCCTCTGTCATAATCCGTCTCCTTAGCTCATCTACATCAGGAACACACAATCTACTTTGGCACTGAAGCACTCCTTCTTGCGTAAGATCAAATTCCTTTGTCAAACCTTGTTGTAAGTTCTCCTTCAGCTGCAATAAAATAGGATCTGCATACTATTTTTCCTTCACTTCAGCTACTAATGAAGATTCTGCCGCATTTTACACCATAATTTCTTTATTTGGAGTTTCAAGAAGATGAACCCCCAAGCTGGCTAGTCAATGTAGATCCTTTACTATACCTTGCTTTTTCGTGAGTTGGCCATCAGTGATTCCTATTGCTTTGCGGCTTAATGCATCGTCTACTACATTTGCTTTCCCTGGATGATATAAAATATCAATGTCATAATCGTTTAATAGTTCAAGCCACCTCCGTTGCCTCAGATTAAGGTCCTTCTGCTTAAAGATATATTGTAAACTCTTATGGTCGGTATATATGTCAACGTGAACCTCATACAAGTGGCGCCATATCTTTAAAGTAAATACTATTGTTGCTAGCTCAAGATCGTGTGTTGGATAGTTTTTCTCAAGTGTCTATAATTTTCTTGAGGCATAAGCTATCACATTACCGTGCTGCATCAATACACATCTTAAGCCAACTCCTGAAGCATCACAATATACTGCATACCCTTCTGTGCCTTCTGGAAGCACCAATACAGGTGCAGAAGTCAACTTATCCTTCAGATCTTGGAAACTCTTCGCACATGTATCATTCCACTAAAACTTGGTTGCCTTGTGTGTTAGCTTTGTTAAAGGTGCCAAAATAGAAGAAAACCCTTCAACAAATCTTCTATAATAACCTGCCAACCTGAGAAAACTACGAATCTCCGTAGGCGTTGTAGGTCTTGGCAAATTCTTCACAACTTCTATCTTTTGAGTATCAACCCTTAGTCCTTCATTCGATACAATATGACCCAAGAATGCTAAATATTTTAACCAAAATTCACATTTAGAGAACTTTGCATATAACTTACGATCACGAAGAATCTGTAACACCTGCTGTAAGTGATTAGCATGGTCTTCTTTTGATCCTGAAAAAACTAAAATATCATCTATAAACACTGTCACGAACACATCTAAGAATGGCTTGAACACCCTATTCATCAAATCCATAAAAACTGTTGGCGCATTTGTTAGCACAAATGAAATAACTAAAAACTCATAATGACCATACCGTGTTCGGAAAACTGTCTTGGGTATATCTGTTTCTCTAACCCTTACTTGATGATACCCGATCTCAAGTCAATCTTTGAAAAGCATTTGGCACCCTGTAATTGATCAAACAAATCATCAATTCTGGGAAAGGGGTATTTGTTCTTGACTGTTACCTTATTCAGTTTCCGTTAATCAATACACATTCTCAACGTACCATCTTTCTTTTGTACAAATAACACTGGTGCACCCCAAGGGGACATACTAGGCCTTATGAATCCATTGTCCAGTAAGTCTTTTAATTGCTCCTTCAATTCCCATAGCTCTGCTGGGACCATTCTATACGGAGGAATAGAGATAGGCTGAGTACCTGGAATCACATCAATACCAAACTCTACTACCCATTCGGGAGGAAAACCTGGAAGATCTTTAGGAAATACATCAAGGAATTCATTTACCACTAGAACCGATTGAAGTGTTAGTGGCTTCTTATCGATATCTTGCACTCTTACTAGATGGAATATGTACCTCTTGGATATCATTTTATTTTTCTTAAGATAAGAAATAAATTTACCTCTCGGTGCTCCAACATTACCCCTCCATTCAAGGATGTTCTTTTGTGGAAAATGGAAATGTACCTTCTTAGCTCGGCAATCTACCGTGGCATGACAAGAAGCCAACCAATCCATACCCATTATAACATCAAAATCTACCATTTCCAGCTCAATAAGATCAGCCAACATATCGTGATCAAAAACAGTTACTATGCAATTACGATAGACTCTTTTAGCTACAATTGATTCACCAACTGGTGTAGATACTTCAAATGGCTGGACTAGTAATTCGGGTGTTCTTTCAAATTTTTCAGCAATCAATGGAGTGACATATGATAGGGTAGAGCTCGGATCAATCAATGAATATACATTATGTGAAAATATGGATATGTACCACATCAGGAGAAGCCTCTAAATTTTGCCAATCTGCTAAAGCATAGGTACTGTTCTGGACTCCATTAGAATTAACTGCTCCTCGAATACCTCTACCACGCCCAGTAGGCTATACACCCGATGAGGCTGATGCAACGGCTGATCCAGTAGGTCACGCCATACTACCCGTTTCCCTCCGTGGGCACTCTCTCATTATGTGCCCCGATATACCACACCAAAACCAAGCATCTATCCCTAGCCGACATTCCCGTAAATGAAGATTTTTATAGTGCTGACACGACTGACGAGAAAACCTCGATTGGCTCATTCTTCCTTGTTCTTGATACCCTGCTGTCTGTGAACCTTGAATCCCACTACTTTACCCAACTTAACTGCCTCTAAACCCTCAAAATTGGGATGGAGTACCTGCTGTAGAATAAGAAAATGATGGTCTATGTGGTCTATTAAATACCCGAGGCCTAAACTCTCCTTGGGACACCATGAACTGTTCCATAGGTTTAGCCCTCTTTGACGGTCCTCTTTTAAATTCTTTTGTTCTTCTCATTTTCCTTTGATCCTCCATCTTCTGTGCAAAAGCTTGTATCCTGGCTATACCCATGTCTCTATTCAAATTAGCAATAGTAAAATCCCTAACAAAATATAGATCTAATCTATCCACATAACGATGAACTCTATCGTCCATAGTAGCTATTACATTAGGAGCGTACCAGGCCAAAGAGTTAAAACGAAGATCCTACTCTCTGACGCTCATATTACCTTGACAAAGATTTAAGAACTGGTCTGCACGAGCCTCTCAAATCTCATATGGAAGGTAATGATCAAGAAATGCCGCTTTGAATTCTTCCCAACTAGTTGGAAGTGCACCGATACCCCTAGATCGTTTCCAATCTCCATACCATAATATAGCCTCTCCTTTTAATCTATATGCTGCAAGCTCACCTGTTTCCATACCAGATATATGCATAACATCTAAATCCCTTTGAATTTGGTCAATGAAGTCTTGTGGGTCTTTATTAAGATCTGACCTGGTGAATGTGGGAGGGTCTAATTTAAGAAAATCCTGTGTCCGTCGACTAGCTGCCCTATCTGCACCGACATTACTTGTAGTTGGTCCTACTTGATTTTGTGCAACAACTGTACGAGTCAACATTTGCACTGCATTCCTTAAATCCTGCTCAGTAGAATTAACAAGTGGTTCTAGGGGTACTCCTCTTCTTCTTGGCTCTCTGAGAGGTGGAAGAGTAGAAGAAGCCCGTGATGCAAACTCATTTTCAGCTTCACCTTGATTAACTCGTTCAGGTGGTGATTTACTGGTTCCTTCTTTGGCATCCATGTATCCCTTCTTACCTTTACCCCTACCTCTTTTTGTAATCGGCATTTTGCTATACTGAGTAAACAGAAACATAAAACAAATTCAGTGGTTAAATATGACTCCACCTACAACTTTGGCTCTATTGCATGATCTAGGAAATGAAGAAAAGAGACAACTCCTAAATATCTCATAGCCTCCTACGTATAGATGTGGAGCACAACATATGCATAAGTAAGACTCTACTCAGACAAAGCTTTGTAGACATCCTAGGACGACCCAGTGTGATACCACTTTTGTCATGCCTCAAATCCTATTGGGGAGGACAGGTACCCGTAGCCATAAAGGCTCGAGAGAACCAACCTATGACCGATTACATTCATATGCATGCCATTAAGTGAACAAAAATTCTGCCCTGTACAAATATAATATATCGATGACGGAAGTCATGTAAAGACGTTCAAAATAGATACGAAACTTGGCTGTTGGGGCCACAACGTCAAAAAGGTAAGATACTTCTACGTTTGACTTTACAATGTCTACAAAGACTCTAAAAGATATATAATCATGACTAAGGTCGGGACAAGTCCTCGCCTTATACAACTGCTACACAGTAGCAAAAATATATACAAATGACTCAAAAAGCCCCGAATCAACCTGGAGCTCACCAATAGCCTGCAGAAGACCCGTACCCTACTGTAAAGGTCTACTAGCTCCTGTGCCTACTTCAAGTAAAGCAGATCCCCAAAGGAACGTCAGTACGAAAGAATGTACTGAGTATGTAAGGCTATAAGTAACTGTATGAAATATAGGAGCTCAAATAGAATCAAATACAAGTAAATAGATAACACTGATATACCACCGTACTATATATGTGGAACCATGTACATTACATTCATTTCTTTCCTTTTACCTTCATATTAATATACATCATGCAATGCCCAGGACCAACTGATCAGTGGTAAGTAACATTGGGATCGGCTCGAGCTAGGCTTGTGCCCCCATAGCTACCACCCATAAATCAATAAATCAGGTTCAACTTGAGCTAGGTTTTCACCCCCAGAGCTGCCCCCTGTATCCAATAATCCATCGGGATCAGCTTGAGCTAGGCTTTCGCCCCCAGAGCTACCACCCGTACTCAACCAAATATGCATTACTTCATTTCTTTAATTTTTGTGAGATTGTTACATTGGTGGTCATAACATTATTGGAGCTTTGGGACACTAGTCAACAAATAAGGGACACGTAAATAAAAATTGTTAACAAACTTGAAATGAGATACTTTAAAATATTTCGGAGTGGAAACAAGTTCGGTAACGATATGAACAATAGGTGTGGCCAAAGGATACGAAAAAGAGTAACCTTACATACCTTATATTTCCAACATGTGACTACAACAATTCAGCTCTTCCTTAAAGCATTACTCTACAATATGAATACATAATGGAGCTCACATCAAAATCCAATTACATTACAAATTCTCAAGGCGATAATTAGCTACTTGACGGGAAGTAAAAACTATCCAACATCCCAAACACATGGTATATCATTCCACCTTCCTTTATACTGTCATATAACTTCATTACACCCTCCTACAATACAATTTACTACCTCACAACACCAACAATACCAAAATAGTCCACACATCAACATAGGCATGATAAACCTATAGGATTTCACACCAAGTTTATACTTTACATTTCCACCTCAATACCACATCACATATTTATTCCATCGAGCCACCTAAATACCTTTCAAAACAACACACCAAAAACAGTCAATAATGGTTTCAAAATTTGCATCAATATCACAAGAAAATATTCTCTTTCTACTACACCACACATTCCATGCACAATTACGTATAAACATTTCCACAAGTCATACACAAGGAGTAATGAATTAGGGACAGCACCACACTTAAACATACTGAAATTTCATTCGTCCAATTTAATTCCTTCAAGACCTTAAGTCCCCTTTCAAGTTTAAACCACATAGAAGGCAAATCCTTTAGCTATTAAGTAAAAGTGGCCTGCTCTGTATAAAATGGACTGCTCAACACTTTTAAATATAACCAAAATAATTTACACAACCTATTATGCATATAATATATTAATCTATAAGGTTCAACACTTACCAAGCCTTGCAAGTGGAAGATTTGTCCAAAAATCCTTAGAGAAAATTAGGGCGGCTAGGGTTATAAGAGAGGATAAATGTTTTATTGAAAATCTAATTTTTACAATTGTGTTGTGTAGAAAAATGATCTGAATTTCAGATTTAAATAGTCCCTCCAAACCGCCTCTCTCTGGTCATCCTTAGCCACTTATTTGGTCAAAAAGTCCAAGTATAATGATGTGTACACTTGGTCCATTTTTAAATGGATCATCTCCTTTTGGGACCATGTCTTATTTACTTAATTTTGGGCCTCAATTAAGTCCATAAACATAATATTACTTCAGCCCATTAAATTTAGTGGATAATACACCAACTATCTCAAGTTTAAATAATTTCATAAATATTAAGGTAGTCAAATAAGTTTGGAAATGTACGGGGTGTTACAGAAAGGGAACTATCTCTTGTACGAGTGAAGAAAGACTTTGCTCAAGAAGAGGATTTATGTAAGATTGATGAGCCAAGAATTTGTTTGAAAGATGTAGGGAAAGAACACTTGACTGTGGGACATGTCAACACAAACCCCTTGTTACCTTCTAATTAAGCTACTATTATTTTACCTAGTATCACCCCTTCTCTTGTGCAGGTTCATGTGCAAATACTTCCAAAGAAGGATACAAGGAGAGTTCCTTATAAACATATGCTTGAAGGCCTAACAGAGTTATTTTCTAGTAATTCTAACCTTGAGAAGCGTGATGAAAAATTGAATCAATGGAGGAGAATTAACAAACTCCTATGTGTTGAGAACTTCCAAAAAGAGAAAATGTGCTCCAATGTTGACAACCAAGTTGAAGACCATACTTCTTATGGTCTTTGAGGTAACAATGCTAACTCTTGCACTTCTTTAAACTTGAAAGGTCATGATGTGGTTAGTGGCCAAGTAAGTGTAAGTGATGGCTTATTGAGGTTTGAGCATAATGAGTCTTCCCCATGTGATACTCTTGATAACACTTTGTTGCATGATGATCATGTTCTTGTTGTGAGTTTGTAAATACTAGTTGATCCTATAGATGACCGGACTGACTTTTCTAGTAAGGTCGATTTATGTCCATATTGTATTGGAACTTATTGTCACACCCCGAATCCCATTTGGGACGGACTGGCACCCGAAGCCGATAAGGCTCGAGAGAACCAATCTTTGCTCATGTCTATTCATATGCATGTCATTCAATAAACATCATCATCACATATACATACTAGATGCTGATAGCGAAAGTTATGGAACCATGTGCTATATATATATATATATGAAACTTAGCCGTTAGGGCCATCACGTCAAAATGGACACACATCTCTTACAATCATTCCCCCACATAAGTCTACAAAGCCTCTACAGATACATAACCATAACCAACCTAGAGTCGGGACAACACCCCGGTCTATACACATATACGATACCAAAGCAAATGTACATAATGACTCAGAAAGCCCCGAATCAACTAGAGCTCACCAATAATCCGTAAATGATCTGCAACCTACAATGGAGGTCTACTAGTACCTGTGCCTGCAGCAAGTAAGGTAAGCCCCCCCAAGGGAAGTCAGTACGAAGAATGTACTGAGTATGTAAAGCTATAAGAAACTGTATGAAATGTAGGATACCAAATGGGATCAATACATGTGAATAAATATTTTGGATCAGTCACCGTTCTGCATGTGTGGAACCATGTACATTAATTTCATTACTTTCATTACTCTCATTATTTGATCGTTCATTCATATCATTATCATTCGTGAATAACATTCCTTCATACTTTCAATTATGTGACATACTTCCTTTGGCTTACGTTCATCTTTAATATCATTCATCCACTTATTAGTGGGCCATAATATAATAACAGTCATCCACCATTGGTGGGCTATAATATATAATAACAGTCATCCACACTTGGTGGGCTATAATATAATAACCATCATCCACACTTAGTGGGCTATAATATAATAACAGTCATCCACACTTGGTGGGCTATAATATAATAACATTCATCCACACTTGGTGGGCTATAATATAATAACATAACATAATATTTGGGATAGTTCCATCCGAGCTTATGCCCTTTAGATTTGTGATCCAAACTCAATGAAACATAAAGTACCAATATAGTAACCATGTAGGCATTACTTCTTTGCATTACTTATTCTCTTTAATTTTGTTATGAGAGTGATACATTGGTGATTTAAACATTATTGGGAACACATATACACATTACTCCATTCCTTTACTTTCATGAGATTGATACTTTGGAGATTACAACATTATTTGAACTTGGAACGTAACATTATTGGAACTTTGGAACAATGTCCGCAATTAGGTAACACTTTAATAACAATGAGTCATTTAATAAGAACATGAGGATAACGATATATGACAACCTTAAATGAGATACCTTTGAACATTTCGGAATGGAACAAGTACAATGACAATGTGAACATACATGCTGCAGAAGGATACGGAAAGAGTAACCTTACATACCTTATGATCTCAATATGAATATACCATCCTATATGTGAATACAAAAATCCATTTCCTTCCTTACGTGTCACTCTACAACACAAGTTCATAACGAAGCTCATGTTAACAACCAATTACCTTACAAGTGCATATGACGACAATGAATTACGTGACTGCCGTATAACATCATTTGAACCTCTTACGATACCATTTATTGCATCACCATACCAACAATACCATAACATTCCACACATTTACCAAGACATCATAAACCAATAACATTTCACACCAAGTTTACCCTTTACACTTCCTCATTAACACTACGTTACCTTTTCTCCGTCAAGTCACTCGATAGCTTTCACAATAATACATTAACAACAATACATATTTTATACCATTAAAAATAACTTTGGTGGATACTCCTTTGTAGTCATTTAAAAGGTACCATAAGTTGATAATTGCATCCATAAAGGGTATAGGGGTTTTGGGGGGGTCAAAGGGATGCAAAAGCAAGCAATTCGGGGTTCTGGGATGACCTACGAATCCACCTGCGCCCACAGGTGGCTGAGGTGCATCCACAGGTGACCTTTGTAAGTATCCAGAGGCACCTGCAAAGTCACCTGCGCCCGCAGGTGCTTCGTCTGCGAGGGCGGGTGCCCGTTTCGGCCAAAAAGGGTCTCTTTTGGGTCCTTTTATGCCATGAATGGTCCATGATCATAACCAAGATTCTCTTAACATATTTTATATCATCTTATATTCCAACTAACAACCATGGTTTCACAACGCACATAAGCATCACCAAAACTACATTTTCCTTTTATTTCGTCACCCATTTCATGACCAATTTCGTAACAACAATCCCACAAGTTGTACACATAGATAAAACAAGTTAGGAACATAAAAATATCATACATGTTGATATTTAATCCATCAACCTCACTTCCTTCAAGATCACAAGTCCATTTTCAAGTTTACAAGGCAAAAACCTTCACCGATTAAGCAAACATAACTTGTTTCACATATAGTGAACTTCTCACACTTCACCAACATAACCAACATGATCTACACCATTTTACATGCATATAATATATTAAATCACAATAATAAACACTTACCAAGAGGTAATCTTGTCCAAAGAGAAAAGTTGCCTTAGGGTTTGGTTGAAGAGAGAAAGTTGTGGAAAGATCTAGAATATGGCATGTGTTCCTTGATTGATTAAAATCTTATTTTTGGTGTCTTTATATAGACCTCAAGTCATCCTTAGCCACACTTGGTCAATTATTGACTAATCTAAGGGAAGAATAGGTCATTTTGCCCTTTTTGGGCTATTCTTTTGTTCCATTTATTGGGCATTAATTGAGCCCAATAGCACCATATTAGTTTAGCCCACAAAAATCCATGCATAATTCCCCAAAAATCTCATGTTTAAATAATTTCATAAATGTTTTGGTAATAAAATAGGTCCAAAAACGTACGGGGTGTTACACTTATAGCTTGAATAAAGGTCCATTGTCATGTGATAAGAGTGATCACACACTATTTGACTCTTGTGATAATCAATGTGAGTCTATGTTGGCATGTCAATGCCTACAACTAGTAAAGGAATACGCATTGATCAACTTACTTGTGAATCTAATCCACTACTTGAGCATGTGTGTGGTGTGTTTAATGAACTTCAAGTTAGTGATAATGTTGATAGAGTTGATCACGTGAGTAGAAGCGATTCTTTGAGAATATCATGTGTTGATGACCCTATTACTATTTTTGCTCATAGATATCATGTGAATGAAAATAATGTGAAAGATGACATGTATCTTTTTGAGAGTGAACTTACATGCTTTAATTCCCCACCTGTGGTTGGTTATATTCTCTCAAAGAAAAATGCCTTGTTTGATAATGGTGAGATCACTTTTAGTTTGGCACCTTGTGGTGTGTATTGTGATGTGTTTGAAAGGAAAGATAGTAAGCTTAAAATTCACATATTGTCCTATCTCTTGAAATCCATTAAGAATATAATATTTAGTGAAAATTGTACTAACTACCCAATTATTAATAGTGATCTTTCACTTTTGAAAAAGCATGATCATTTGGGTAAGGATAGCTTTGATTTGCTTGGCTATATTAGAAACCCAACTAGCGATTGTTCTTATGGTGATGATTTTAATATTATCCTTTGTATGACACCCAACCTTTGTTTGATGAAATGAGGTTGATTCTTTTATTGACTTGAGTCATGAACTCCTTGATGCTATTGGTGGTTTGTGTCAAATTGGGGGTCCTTCCCTTGAGAAGGAAAGTGGTATGTGTTTAGAAATTGATACTTCTTCTTAGTGTGTTCAAATTAGTGAGGATACTCATGGTGATAATATTGAATCTAATAGTAATTATATGCATGAGGAAATCTTAGATGAAGTTATTTTACGTGACACCTTTCTTACTCTCTATTTTCTTATGATATTGCCTATGGTTATGTAGAGACTATGTCTTCTTGTGATATTGGCACCCTTGGGGAAAATGGGTGTTCCCTTGAACCCTGTTTATGTATACTTCTTCCATTTGACCCCGGTGATCACTTGGAATGTGGTGGTTTTCATACACCCCACTTGGTACTTAGTCAAGAAGATAAGCAAAAATTGGTTGAGGTTGTTGGCACCCTTCCTTATAATGGAGAGTCTTTCTTGAGGATTTATAATCCACTTGATGGCCTTAAGTTATGTACGGGAGAGACTTCCAATAATGAAGAATGCTCATTTAAGAAGGGGAGCAATGAGAAGGTAGAAACTCATTCTCTTGGTGTGCACTATGCCAAAGCTTTTAACCTAAAAGGTGGAAAAATGCTACATGAAGCTTGGTGTAGGGAAAATGAGCTTCAAGGTAATACTCCTTCTCTTAATGAACTTCATTGTTTGATTGAATTGTTTTTTAAGTCTTTTCAAGGGAGGAGTCTTGAGGAGGATTATCATGGAAGAAGACTTCACAAAGCATCAAATTGATATGAAGTCACACCTTGTATTTTCTACAAAGAAGGTATTTACTTGTGGCTTATTCTTATTCTTAGGCTTTCTAAAGCCATGGAAGTAAACTTCTTATGTTGTAAGGATAGTAGTAACACTTTCTTGTATTCATGTGATATTTTCTTGGTGTTATTACTTGATCTTATTGTGAGCCTAAATGTTATATGCCTGTTGACTTGTGTAGGGACTACCTTTGTATTTGACCCCAGTGATGATTTGGGAGTAATCCCATTCTTGAAAATGGCAAGTTCTTTTGGTGAAGTTTTAAATTGGGAAAACCCTATTTATGACATTGCATGTTGCTATGGGGATGTTCATATGACTATTGACTTTAAGGGGGTTATGTGATTTATGAAATATAGAACTAATGTGGATTTGTATGTGTTGTTACCTAAATGCCTTGGTTCTTTTGGTTTACCCTTTTGTCAAGGTTTCTTGTGTAGCCAAGTGTCTATAATTTTATTTGAGTATATACTCCTTATGGATTATGTTGATACTTGGTTATACCATAATATTGAGCAATTTAGGGTGTTGATTATATGTTATGCTCCCTTTAGGTTTTATCACCGGCCCTAGGATGATTATCTTGTTTGGATGGAGCGAGAATTTGTATTTATTCTCTCCCATATTTTGTAGGATATAGATTTGAGGACACATCCTTTTCAAGAAGGGGAGAATGATGCAATTCTAGGGTCCATTGATGCAATCTGAACTTCCTCAAAATCATACATAAGAAGCCGAGCTAAGGAGTTTGAGGACTTGTTTTCAAAATGCTCAATATGTTACCTTAGAGGCTTAGTTTATGCCTGGAATATAGGCTTGAAGCATTGGAAGGATCTCCTAATGAAACAGTATCGTGTTTGGAATATAGCTTGGAGCACGGAAGGTCCAACAAAGCGAAAGAAAGAGCCATCTTTCCAATTGTGTGTTGTGTAATGCACAACTAACCCTTTGGGTACACAACCTGGCAGCCCACATGTAATGGATCACTTTTGGTCTCATTTTTTTTAGATTAGCCTAAGGATATAGAGTGTTAGTCTTTTCAGTCATTACGGAGAGTTTGATGATTATTGATATTTAAACTCTTGATAGAGTGTTGAGAGTTTGGTATAAGCTTTTATTGATTTGTGCTTTGAAAAAGTGGTTGTAAGGTGAATTGATTTCCCTCGAGGTTACTGTAAGAGAACCAGTGCTTTCTATTATTAATACGGGAGAGGGTTTAGGGTTTGATATACCCTTTATTTACTTTTGATTTCCTACTTCGTGTCTGTCTTTCTATCTTTATCTTTCTTTATTTATTTTTCGTACTTGATTCTATCGTTCGTGGGCCGATTCGCATCAAAATATCTACCCCTTATTGACCAATATTCCTTCTTCCTAGCCATTACTGGTGAAATTCTTGGATTATCATACTCCCATTCTTTGATGCAAAGTGGTATACTCAAAATTACCAATTTTGGGATCCTAAAAATGCAACTAAGATGGAGCAGCTAAAGGCAATCCTGGCCCTAGCTCTGGAGCATTTTGTATTAGAAATTGAGAGGGTAATTTAGTCTATACAGAGGTAGAAGGTTTTATGATAATACCAACTTAGTTGCAGAGGTGGTTACACTAAGATATGGTCTGGAGTACTGTATTAACTAGAATTACTTGCCACTGATACTATAGACCCACTGTCTAACTTTGAAGAAATTATTGGATGGGATTTGGGATATTCCTTGGTGTATTTCTATGGAGATTAAGTGAATAAAGTTAGTGATGGAAGATGTGGATGTGGTGGTGGAGAACATATACAGAGAAGGAAACTAGCTAGCAGACATTTTTGCTAACCAAGTTTCCATTTTTGCAGGTACACAAAGGACAACTTATTCATCAATATAGGACATACCAATGGAGGCAAAAGTTATTCTAAATATGGGCAAAAGACAAGTTCCAAATCTCAGAGTTAGAAAGTTTCAAATAGGAAATTTAACAACAGTAAGGAGCATTAATAGTAAAGTAAGGACATATACAATTAGAGAACAACATCAATACAAGTAGATGGGCTAGTGGAACACATAAGGAAAATAAGTGATATAGTTACATGTTATGATACAGTACATATGGAGGCAAACCATAGGTGTAAGTCAATTTTAATATCTACAAAGAATAGGTCAAAGAAATTATCTATATTCTATGAGCCCTAGACAATTCAATTAACTTATCTAAGCTCAATTGTCAGGAAGAAAGGGAAAGGGTAAGGCAAAAACAAAATTGGCTAAACCACTAGTCACATTACATATCAGAATGTAAAGAGATAATCTAGTTTTACCACTGAAGATTCTAGTGGACTATGCAGTGGTATTAGCTTTTTTTTTTTAGCTCAATCTGCAAGAATAGGAAATCAACAATTGTGTGGCCAGATCTCTAAATGATTCTTGAAGCTCTATGGAGAAAAGACACTAATTAGTAAGTTACTCACCAAACTTGCTCATATAATATTGAATAAGTCTTCATTTGGCCTGTTCTTATGGAATTCATGATATTTGTTGAATGCCTCAAATGAAAACAACCCAAACTCGGTGTAATGCTGAAGTGGTGGTGTGATGACATAGTTTGTGCAGTTTTCCATTTTTGTCTTCAGTGACATTGGATTGATATTTCTCTGATCAGAGGAAGAAGATGAAGAGAGATTTTCAATTTTTACTAGCTAGATGTTTCTAAATTTTTTTTTGTCTTTTCATTTTTTCTCCTTTTGTTTTTTGTTTTGTTGAATTTTGTTGGGCTGGGTTGCTTGGGTTGGTCTTTACATTTGTTTTCATTTTACTTCATACTAAAAAGGCCCATGTGGCCAACTTTGATTTTTTTAAAAAAAGAATTAATTAAATCTTCTATTTTTCCTCAAAATTAATTAAATTGGAGATTAAATGGTAAACTAACATTTTCATATTAAAATTAAACATTGTGTCTAGTGATGGTACTTAATTGTTAAATCAGAAGCACAATTAATTAATTTATCTTAGTGTAATTTTATGAATTATGGTCAAAATTAATATTAAAGAAACCGGGTTCTTCAATTTAACCAACATTTTTGCAAATCCATCAATTCGGACCCAAATCCCACATCCATAACTGACCTAATTCACTATATTACATTCCACCTCACACATATTCCTCCAGGTGTTAACTCCATGCCCCACGCCCCCACACCCCAAATTTGGCCCAAAAGAAATCGTAATCCCTCCTCACGTACACAACGTCACACACAAATATTCTTCACGCTATCATCTTCTTCTTTTCAAAGATCAACGACCAAATAAGTCCAACAAACACTCAAACGATGAGAAATTCTCTAAATTACAGGAAAGTTACCGTTACTCCCCTCAAAATCCTTTGGATTCTATCCAACTCGGCATGCCAAATATTTTTTTTCAAAATTTCTAGAAGATTCTAGTTTTCTTCTAATGGGAATTTCCCTTAATTTGTGGTGTAATCCTCTCAAATTCATTCGATTGGATTCCAATTCATACATACGTGGATGATAATATCTTGTACATCAAGAATTTTTTTATTGAATTTCAAAATCCCCAAAAAGATCAACAAGTTACACCCGAAAACCACTTTAGGCCACTAAAACTAGTATTTCGACCAAACGCTCAAAAATCAAAAAAGGGTCTCGAAAACTGAATCAACTATGCTACTAACCCAAAATGGCATTCCGGATCTAGTGGAACTGATGAAACTCGCATTCGATGCTTGAATAATAGATTATTGATCAAAGTAAACAATATTACTTTAAAGCCTACTCAAAATCACAAACTCACATGAAACACTCTTGGCTTTGGGGACAGTGCCAACCATCCCCATAGCTCATAAATGATATAAAGCAATAGTAGGAAGATACAAAATGGTTAAAACACAGAAAAATATAAAATTACTAAAAGGATTATAACATTATCCACCACTAAAACACATGTTCATTCTTGAACGTAAAGAAAAGAAAGGTACCAAAACTGACAAGTACCTAAAAATACCACTGTAGACCTCATGCAAGCACTCTAAAGCAGAGTCACGCCTAAAATACCGCCAATTTCACTATAGTAACCAAAATCTCTTCATATTTTAACTCTTAACGCAACTAGAAACATCTAACATCATATAGAAAATCAAGGAATTCTACATGGCATCTTCAGTTGAATATTCAATATATATTCAACAATCAACCTTTCATTTGTACCACTTCTAATTAATCTTATTTTCTTAAATCACCTAAATGGTTACATATCCACTTTGTGATTATGATATACCATAATAACCCAATCACCTACCCATATGACCTCAAATGTGGCTTTTTAATACCTTTGACTACTCCTTTAATTCTTCACTTACTACATCTATCTCCTTATTTACTATATTGACCCATCCCTTTATTATATCATTTCCTTTGGTGTAAGAGTTTGGGTAGAGTTGCCCTTAGGATGAGAGTTATGGAAATCCTAGGGTAGAGTGAATTTTGATAAAATCTGAGTGTCATTTGGTGTAGAGACCTTTAGTGTCTTGTGGTGGTTGGTATGTGGGATTTGTAGGTGTGGTGTGATAGATAGGGAATTTAGTGATTCATAGAAATTTACGGAATGAAATTTAGGTGTATAGAACTCCAATTATAATATTTGCCGCATTAGGATTAATCTGTGTTGTTGAAAATTAAAGTCTGCATTGTAAAAAGGGGGAAATATAAAATTCCCCTTAGCTACTTTTTGGGCTCCACTATAGAGGTCCTGGGCTTACTACAGTGAGACTGTTGTTGTGGTAGAAAACTGCTATAACTCTCTTTAGCTTTGGCAAAGGACCGCTATAGTGGGCCTCTTGGCAGCTATAGTGGTATTGCTATAGCAGGTGGGGGGCTGATATAGCTGATGTCGGGTAGCCTGATTGCCTGGTTCTTAGTTTTCACATTATTTTCTCTCAAAAGCTTCCAAAATTTATCCTAGGGCAGTGTGAGGCAATTTTCTCCAATTTTAGGTGATCTCCATCATTAAGGTAATCCTTTTTCCACCATTATTTAATATATTTATGATCTCCATCATTAAGGTAATCCTTTTTCCACCATTCTTTAATAGATTAACTCCGTAAATCACTAGAATTATGATGTTAGGAAGAAATTTATGGGTTAAGCCCTAAAAATGATGAACTGAAGAGAATTGCTCTTGGGTAGGCTTAAAATCAATTGTAAATGGTTCTAGGTTGCTAGATTTGTTTCCTAATATATAAGTTTTCCTCTTTAACATAAGTTATGGGAAAATTGGATGGATTAATGAGTGAATAACCCCAAGATAGTAAAAAAAATTAAAAATCAAAATAAAATCAAAAGGTCGGCCTGGTTATGATCTGATCTGTCTATTCTATGAAATTTTGAGTTAAGACGGAGGGAAAAGCAGCATCGTGGTTGAACGCTCCTGCAGTAAGATTGAAAATGAAAACTTTTGGCTGACTACCACTAAAATTCAGACTAAGAGTACACATTATCCCCCACTTCTGTCCCGAGGCGCTAAGGGGATGTGGCTACTATGTCCTTAGCTGACTGGTTGATTCCTTCTAAAGATCCTAATTTCCATGGTTTAACTGCATCACAAGGAGAAATTATGCAGAAGAATCCATCTATCTAGCATGCTCCTCACCTCAATTCTACACTTTGGCATCTACAAGGCCCAAAATAGAGTTTCTATTCAAATCCCTACTCAACACGGTGCCATAAGGAGAATCTATGTGAACTGTCCATTTCATCAACTCTGAAGCCTTAGGCTATGAACTAGGTTAAAAACTATGGGTCTTAGTTCCTAATGCCTCTAAATGGAGTATAAGTTATTAATTTATCCTCATTTACTATATTTAGACCATGATCAGTCGTAAAAGGAAAGAAAAGGGAAAGTTTTGGCAAATTAGATAATTTGGACTTACATTTGAGGTAGGTTATGGTTTAAATTATAATTATAGACTTAATTTGATTTGTGTGCCTATCCATGAGTTAAAAAATTGTAAATTAGACTTCGAGCATACTTGTGGTTGGTGAATTGATTTCATCCATATAAATGATGAGCCTTGAATTTGACTAAGTGTCTAAATAAATTGTGTAATTGCATATTTAGTGAACTTCATAATATTATTGTTGGTATTTTTTGATATGTTTACATATTATGATAATCGGAGGTTCGGGTACCGCACCAGTACGTATTACTTATAGCTTGATATTTGGAGGGTCGAAAAGTGTTGTGCCAAATAGATGTAGCTTAACACTACTTGTGAGATGACTAGATGAATGTAACTTGGTATATTACACTTGTGACAATTAGAGGGTCGTAGGTTCTCCCTTATTGTGATTTAACTTAGCTTGAGATGGTAGTATGATGGAATCAGTAGACTATTAGTCGTCCCCTTTATGTTGTTATATTACTTAAAAGGTTATTCTATGAATAGTAGTAAATTGTGGTGTAATTACTTGTATGTGTTGTTTTCTAGTTGCTCTTATTTGATTTATTTTTATGTATGGTTCTTAAGTTAAGTTGGTTGATGATGCCTACCAGTACATAGTATTTCTACTGATACTACTCGTACTCTTATTTTGTTGAGTGCAGAAAGTGTTCTTGCGATTAAGATGAAACCTCAAATTTAGTTTGTGACCAGCAACTTATCGATCAAAGGGTGAGAACCTATCTTCAGGCAGTCATTGGATCTTCTCATTGATCATGCCCACTCTTTCAAGCAATGACATTCTTTCATTAGTTGAGATATTTAATTTAGACTGTGGTTTTGGTTTTTAGAATGTTCTTGTACGGTAAATTTTGGGCCCTTGGGATAGTGTAATCAGTAGTTAATTCCGCACTTATATCAATTGTTGAATTATGGATATTTAATATCTGTTTAAATGAGTTTATTATTTATTATTGTTTAAAATGGCTAAATATTTAGTTTGGTAATTGGGTTATTAGTTCACCCAACGGATGATTAGTGTGGGTGCTACTACCAACCTTTTGGGTCATGAAATTTACCCAATACACATTTAGAGTAACTACACAAGCAATGATAAAACACAAACTATGCAATTCAACAATAGTTAGCATCCACAGATCGATCACCAAATCAACTAATAACCACCTCGGGATCATCTATTGCCTATCAATAATCTCACAATTATAACTGCAAGTATGAGTTTAACCACAAAATGGGAAATCTATGACTTCTCTAAACACTAAAAGCACAAAACATACCAATTTCCTGCATCACTTAACCAACTCATAAGAATGGGCTTATGCCACCCCGATTTACAAACAACACTTAACAAAATGCAATTAAATAGAATGCAAATGAGAAATAATATGAAACAATGTATCACAACCATCAAACCTCTACTCTAATTTGTACACACAAACTAAAGGGTCTTATATGTCCAATAGTCATGACCTGCAGGGGACGATCTCAGTCCATGGACCATACAGGCATTGTACCCAAATCTCTGAATATCAATCTATAAGAAACATATACCGACATGGTACTCGACCTACTGAATATCACTATATATGAATATCTCAATAAATATCAACAAAATATGATAAAGTGCACCAAATATACAATTACACAATCTATCTAGAAACTTAGTCAAATCCAAGGTTAATCATTTTATGTATACAATCAACTACCAAGTCAATTTACTAATAACAATGTAACGCACCAAAAGTTCCTAAGGTTTCACTTAAGACTTGGTATAGAAAATCAGTTGTAATTAGGTGAAAAACACAAAAGATGACCTTGACCAAGATTTATGGTCAAGTCTAATGAGCCATCACCAGCACTTGTCCTGAGTGTAGTCCTCAAAGTCGTAAAGGATGAAATATTCATCCTAGTGGCAATGACTCCTAACATTGAGTCATTGTCAATCATGATGAGATGCCATGTGACCTGTACTAAGGATCAAATCAAAAATACCGCAAAGTAACATTTTCTTTCTAGTGATAATGACTTGATAGGATGAGTCGTTGTCACCTCAGACGACTCATTAGGTCACTCGTTCTAACGAGAACCTGAGAGTTGAAATTTTAGGGCTAGAAGCGATGAGTCCACACAATGACTTATTATTAGTAACAATGAGTCATTGTGTCCCAGTCATGCCCAGGCCCAGAGATTCTGCCCAGTCATACTGAGTTTTGGTGAGACACGACAAGTCATCCTATTGACCCATTATGACTGGGTACACTAGAATAGTTACATTTTAATGAGGGTGTTTTAATCTTTTCCACCTTTCTAACTACTTAATATACATCATTTAAGGCTTAATGGGGAGGCGTTAAAGGGACTTAAATGCTTTTTTATCCCATTCTCTCCAAAACACTTAGAGAACTATTCAGAAAGATGATTCATCTATCCAAAATAGAAGGAAACTAGGGTTCTTCCCTAAAGACTTCAAAGTCCAAGTTCTTAGTAAGGATTCCCAAAACTCTAGGTATGTGAGTATTCAATGAGGGTGTCCTTTCACCCTTATTACCAAAGTGTCCTTCAATGTTTTTTTTTTATGAAATCCATGAATTATGGCAAGTTCCCAAATATCCCAAATTTAAGATTCTTCTAGTATCCATGTTTTTGGACATCTTATGACTATGAATATTATCTTATGCATAATTTTAAATGTGACTTCATAAATGTTTGGTGTGTTATGAACACAGACCATAAATTCTTGTAAAACTTTCATAAAAATCCAATTGAGGCATAATTCAGTACATCAAGTTTCCCATGATTTTTATCAAATAGTAAGATGAATGTAAGTAGTTCCATGATGTCAATCATAATCAATAAAAGTAAATTGAACTAGTTCATGTATTTTACTCAGATTTCATTATAATTATGAGTGTGTGTGTATATATATATGTTTATGGGATTAGTACTTAGCACCAAGAGGACATGGGTTCAGACAACCCAAGTACCAAACTACGTGCCACCGTAGGTTTAGGGTTTCTCACTAGTTGACAGTGTATTCCTTCATCCCAATGGGCTCATGAATGAATTCATTCCAGTCATGGTTCTTACCCTTGGTAAGGTATAGAACACCCTCCCAACATGGTTTACTGGTTGGATTCCATGTTTTCTTACGTGGTGTCGATTACGAGAACCTCCCATTATTTCAGACTCAGTATTTTACATGACCCTTAGTTCAATTTGTACTTGCATAAACTTATGAATTTTCAGATTAGCATTTCATATAAGTATACATATCTATTTTTGCATCTCAGACAGGGTCATTGTATTTTAGATTAGTTTTGCATTTTAGTATAGTATTTCAACAATTTCCAGTATGTTCATGTTATTTCATATTTACATATCTCACTTGATCAGTATATTTAAAGTACTGATCATATACCTTTCCTATATTGTATCATCTTATGATATAGGTTCAGACAATCAGTATTAGCTCCACGAGCCATCTTAGAAGCTAACAGTGGTGAGTTCTCATCATCCGAGAATGAGAGTCTTTATATTATTTTAGTATTATTATTGTTCTAGTTGTTTAGAGTTATCTGGGGACTTGTCCTAGCAACTCATCATTTAGTAGAGGCTTTTAGACAGACAGATAGATATTTCAGTTTTATGGCTTGTGTTAGACATTTTAGATTTCTATTCCAGTATAAGTACTTGTTCATACTTTATTTATATTCAGTGTTTATCTCAGATTTAGTTTATCTTCCACCCATTACTTCTTATATTCAGTACTATTAGTGTTCATGCTATGCCATGGGTTAGCTTGGGGTCACTTTAGCTTTAAGCACCGTGTTATGTTTAGGGTGCAGACTCGGGTAGTAAAAAATTTGTTATTAGAGTATCAAGTTTAAAGTATCCTAAGCTATCTAAAAGCCATGTTAAGTAGAGTCTCATTCATGGGTGTTAAGCCATGAAACATTTAGGAAAGTATCATTTCTTTTATGATTCATATTAGAAAAGTCTTATTTCTTTTATGATTCATAACAGGAAAGTCTCATTTCTTTTATGATTCATATCACAGGATATAGTATAACTCTATTTAATCTCGTTCTAATTTGTACTTTATGTAACAGATAACAGATGAAGGAATGGTAATGGTAACCAGCAAGCCCCACTAGCACCAGTAGATTTCTTGAATGAGCAAGTCACTCACATTGAGTTCAAGGCTATTTTCCTGGTTCTTGCTCAGGGTATGACCACCTAGATCAATCAATAGGTTGTTGCACCAGCTAATCCAAATGGGAATTCAGTAGCAACGAGAGTCTAGGACTTTACTTAGAAGAATTCTCTCGAGTTCTATGGTTTGAAGGTTGATGAAAATCCATAGGACTTTATTAAAGAGGTTCAGAAAATCACTCAGATTATGGGTATTAATTTAGTTGAGAGTGTGGATTTAGCCACTTATTAGTTGAAGAAAGTGGCTCAGATTTGGTGCAAGCAATCGAAGAAGAGTAGATGTGTGGATGCAGGTCTAGTTAATTGAGATGAGTTTGTGACTGTCTTTCTAGATAGATTTTTTTTATGTGAGCTGAGAGAATCTAAGTTTGAAGAGTTTATCAACTTGAAGCATGGCAACATGTCGGTAAAAGAGTATTCTCTGATGTTTACTCAGCTCACCAGGTATGCTCCGGGGATGGTGGACGATCCAAAGGGCCATATGAGTAAGTTTATTTTAGGTGTATTGGAGTTACTGGTCAAGTAGTGTAGGACTGCTGTACTTATAGGGGAAATGGACTTCTTGGCTTATGACTCACACTCAGGAGATTGAGGACAAGAAGATAAAAGAGAAAGAGAGGGAGACTATGAAGGATAGAATAGGTAGCTTTGATTTTTCTCAGTAGATGTTGGGTGGTGGAAATTACTCTCAATTTTAGCAAAGATTTTTAGCTCCAACACTATCATCTACTAGCGTTCTATCTCCCAGGCCCAGGCAGGATCAGAAGAGTAGAGCACCAAGCTCTAAGTCTCAGAATAGTGATTTCAGTGGTAGTATTTTCCTAACTTGTAAGAAGTGTAGGAGAAACCACCTCATAGATTGCTTGATAGGCAGGTATGGATGTTTTGGTTGTGGAAAGTCAGGTCATAGACTCTGAGATTAGTCATCATTCAAGAAAAGTAACATCAGTGGTCGTACTCAAGCTACCTCCTCTAAAGCTCCAGTAGGTCGCCTAACTCAATAGCAGCGTTAAAATAGGTTCTATTTTTTGCAAACTGAATAGGATTTGGAGGGTTCCCTTGATATAGTTATTGGTACGTTAAGATTCTTCCATATTGATTTATATGCATTATTAGATCTTAGAGCCATACTATGCTTTGTGACTCCTTATATTGTAGTAGATTTCAGTGTCAGTCCTAAAACTCTTTCAAACCCCTTCTCAATCTCTATTCCTTTTTGTGATTCAGTTATAGCTAAACAAGTATGTTGAAATTGCTTAGTCATAGTTTCCCAAAAAATCACCACCGTTGACCTAGTACAGTTAGAGATGGCTGATTTTGACTACATTCTTTGATACATTGGTAATACTCCTATTACACCACAGTCCACTATAGAACCAAAGTCGGTAAGTTTTAGTTACCAAATGAATGAGTTTTAGATTGGAAGGGTAGCACTTCAATGTCTATAGGTCGATTTGTCTCTTACCTTAAGGACAGGAGACTGATCTCTAAAGGTTGCATTTACAATCTTGTTTGGATTAAGGATTCCAAGTTTGAAACCCCAATTCTTTAGTCAATTCTAGTTTTAAATGAATGTTTAGAAGTATTTCCTGAAGATCTGCCCAGTGTCACTCCTGAGCGAGAGATAGACTTTGACATAGACCTTCTCCCAAATACCTAGCCTATCTGAATTCCTCCTTGTAGAATGTCTCCACTTAAGCTTTGGTAATTGAAGGAATAGTTAAAGAACCTATTAATAAAAGGTTTCATCATACCCAGGATATCTCTATGGCATGCTCTAGTTCTCTTTGGGCATAAGAAATATAATTCCCTAAGAATGCGTATCAATTATCGTCAGTTGAACAAAATCATAATCAAGAATAAGTGTCCCTTTCCTAGGACTGATGACTTATTTGACTAGCTTCAGTGTGCCAGTTGCTTTTCAAAGATAGATCTCAGATTTGGCTATCATCAACTTAGAGTCAGAGAAAGTGACATTTCAAATATAGCCTTCACAACTCGATATGGTCACTATGAGTTTATTGTTATGTCTTTTGGACTAACAAATGCTCCTACAACTTTTTGTACTTGATTAAAAGAGTGTTCTAAAAGAACTTGGACATATTCGTCATTCTCTTCATAAATGGAATCCTCATTTATTCTCAGAGTAAGGATGAACATGCAGACCATTTGAGAATTGTTTTCCAGACTCTTAAAGATCACTAGTTATTCGTGTCACATCTCAAATCCCATTGGGGCGGACAGGCACCCGTAGCCCTGAAGGCCCGAGAGAACCAACCTATGACCGTGTACATTCATATGCATGCCATTAAGTGAACAAAAATTCTCCCACATGCAGATATAATATATCGATGATGAAAGTCATGTAAAGACGTTCAAAATAGATATGAGACTTGGCTGTTGGGGACACAACGTCTAAAAGGTAAGACACTTCTACATTTCACTTTACAAAGTCTACAAAGCCTCTAAAATATATATAACCATGACTAAGGTCGGGACAAGTCCCCGCCTTATACAACTACTACACAGTACCAAAAATATATACAAATGACTCGAAAAGCCCCGAAGCAACCTGGAGCTCACAAATTGTCTACAGATGACCCGTACCCTACTGTGAAGGTCTACTAGCTCCTGTGCCTACAGCAAGTAAGGCAGGTCCCCCAAGGGACGTCAGTACCAAAGAATGTACTGAGTATGTAAGGATATAAGTAACTGTATGAAATATAGGAACTCAAATGGAATCAAATAAAAGTGAATAGATAATACTGATATACCACCGTACTGTATATGTGGGACCATGTACATTATATTTATTTTTTTCCTTTTCCCTTCTTATCAATATACATCAAACAATGCCCGAGACCAACTGATCAGTTTTAAGTAACATTGGGATTGGCTTGAGCTAGGCTTTCAACCCAGAGCTACCACCCATAAATCAATAAATCAGGTTTTGATCGAGCTAGGTTTTGACCACCAGAGCTACCCCCTGCATCCAATAATCAATCGAGATCGGCTTGAGCTAGGCTTTCTCCCCCAGAGATAATGAGAAGGGATAAGGAGAGATAATGCGCACATCTTGCATACATGCACTCATTCATATGCATTGAGTGTTTTATGATGATTATATACGATGTTGAGTTATTGATGAACATGACTAAGTATGAAAACTTGTGAAAGTAAACTTGTGAATTTTATTATATGATAATACATAGTGCGTTCAATTAATTGATATCATTGGTTATGAGTGTTGTTATGATCGCTTTTGTATTTGAATGTATTTCTATTTATGTATACGTATATGCTCTCACATATATTTTGTGTTTTATAAATAGCATAGAAGGGTCCATGTTAGTAGGTAGTCCCCTGTGTGGACTGGGTTAGGGATGAGAATCAATGGTTCCCTGAGATAATTGATTAGGGTAGGATAACTGGTTCTGATTTCATGGCAAGTGGTATTGTGATGGTAAGTATTGAGAGAATTTGAGTGGAGGTAGACTAATAGTTGTTGGTATTCTAGAGTAGGGTAAATAAAGGTAGAGAAAGTATAAGCTGGAACAAGTAGTCAAACGACAAAAATATACGAAAATGTTAAATGACAGGAAGGTCACAGAGATGTTAAAATGAGGTGCTAGGGATTCTATAATTAGGGGTTTAGAACTGGAACTTTACTTGATGTTATGACTCTGTCCATATTTATTATTGATGTTATTTATTTCTATCCTTGGTCGGCCGATGATGCTTAGTAGTATATGTGGTTGTACTGATGCTATACTTACTTTACCTCTGTTTGGGGGTATAACCATGGGGCAGGTTGGTGTTATATTGTGGATGTCCCTACTAATTTAGGCTAGGTTATGGGGAGTCGTTTGTAGTTATTTCCGCATTTATTTTATGTATCAGATGTATTAGAAAACCTATAAAAAGAATGAATTGAACAATTGTATTTTAACAGTTGACTAGTTACTCATATGGTAGACTTAAATTGACTAAGTGAATGTTGTAGTAACTTCTGTAATTGATTGAATGGTGTGTTCTTTAGGGTTCTCTTATCTAGGGTAGGTGTAGGTAGGTGTCTGACATGATTCGATGGGTTGTATCGTGACAAGGATGATATCAGAGCCTAGGTTATCGATCTCCCAATACAAGAGTAAATATCGAGTAGAGTCCTGTTGATTGGTATGTTAACATCCACATCAAATCTATAAGAATCTATAAGGCATCTAAGAATCAGTTCCACTTTATTATCTCCTTTCGTGCCCTCTCTATGTTATATCCGCGGGTTGAGTCCAATTTGTATCTAATAGATTCCAATTGGTATCTCAACTGTCAAAATTGGGACTGGTTGATCCCAATTGGTATCTCTTAACACGAAAAGGTCAAACCTAAATGTTCAATGAATAAGGGCCAATAAGAAACATAGAAAGTGGATTGTTACGACTTATTAGAAATGGCATTAGGTAACGGTGGTGATGCAATGAGGCATTGCAATGTATCATTTGTTTGTTTGTTATTGTTAATGTATGATAACTTGATTAAGATTAAACTTCTGGATATGATTAGTTTACAATGTGTGTGTGGTTGTATGATGTGTAGCCAAGCATCCCAGTAGATGTAAGGACCGAGTGTGATCTCGAGAGTGTCTTCATATATGCGACTTGAGTTATGGCTTATCTCTCTGTGATTTGGAGTACTACATAACTTCTATCCGATTTCATACGAACTGCCCAGGTGTCTCGCTATTGGTGGAACACTTTTAAGGATAGTGAATTGAGTAAGTAAACAGATTGATAAGAGTGTAGTACTGTTAGTTTGACAACCATAAATTGTATTGGATATTGTTCGGATGTAATAGAAATGCAAATTCAATTTATATTACGTATTAACAAGAGATTATTAGGCTAGTAGAGCATGCATAAAATGATTATTGTGTAGAAAAAAGGCATAAGTCTGGGTAAGAAAAATGAAAAGCGGAGCTACTAGAGGCTACCAACGGCTCCAGGTAGTAGCCTTCTAGGTAATTTTCCCCTGTTTTGTGATTTTACAAGTTTCACAAGGCAGCCCTATTTTCAAAGTAATAAAATGGCAAAAATCAATTTGGCACGTGCTATAAGCTAAATGATTATTATTAAAGTGGTCGGGGAGGAAAAACGTCATAAAAGTTTGAGAAATAAACAGAGTACTTGTTTGTTACAAGCCCCAAATGGTTTAAACCCTAATCCAAAGTACTTAAAAACATATAAATAAGGGGGGGGGGGAGAGAAACATCTAACTGGTGGCATCGTCTCTAAGGTTTGCGGCATCTGTGCCCTCCTCATCTACGCTGCTAAGGAAGGAGAACTCCTCGGTGTCCTCCTTAGTCAGCTTTGAGAGTTCCTTATCTAATAAGGTGCACGCGAACATGACCTGCACAACTTTCCACATCCTCACCAACATACGATATCGAGAGTAGAATTTCTTCTTCTCCTCATCTAGCTCCTTTCGGAGCTCAGCATAGGCTTGGGTCGTGTCTACTGGGGTAGTAAAGCTCGAAGGAACCAATCTGGGAGGAGGTAGGTAAGACCTCTCTAGTTAGCCTAGAATTGTAGCAAGTTCATCCTCCCAACCACTGAGAGATGCGAGAGCCTGAGTAGAAGGGGCACTCGAGTCCCCAACCTTACTAGACCACTACTCTCTCTCTCTTCCCCCACCTTTATCTTCTTCTTACTTCCTCCTCGTATGCTCTTACCCCATAATGGATTATACGCCATCTCACATTCATCCATAGTGTCTTGAATCTCCCAAGGCACTTTCACCCTATCACAAAGTGTTGTAACCAAGAAAGGTAGGAAAAGATCTTATGCCGACCTCTCCTGAGCATAGAAGTACCGCCACTCATCCACAATTGGTGCCCCCACATTCACTCAGATCCCCGTAAGAGTACAAGACATAATCATGGCTTGGTGAAAGGCCACATATATAACATTTCCCAAGGGAAGTATCCTCTAGGACACCAACTGTAACCATACCTTGGCCTCAGCTAAGAAATAGGTTCTCTTCTTCCCTTTAGAGCTGGTCTTTCCGTCGCCCAGACCCCAGCCTCCCACTCTAAGTTCAATGCCTAAATTTTCAACTCATAGGTGGCATTAGAAGGTTTCAGGGCACCCAAGGTACCATTGATGGTGGCCATATCCACCAGGACCTTCTTGTCTCAAACACGGACAGTGGGGAGAGGTACCAACCAGTCTACAGTCGGGAGGCTAGCATAAAACTCCTGAATAACTTCCATTTTATGTTGAGGGATAGGAGCGATTGGAATCTCCCACCCAAAAGTATTCAGCTGGTTATAGAAGCTCGACAACTCTTCCTCTACGTTCGTCATCACCATGCCTCGCTCGAGAAGTAAACCCCTACTGTATAACCCTTTCTCATGACGATCACGATATTTAACATTGGGAAACCTGCGGTAGGTAGGTTGTTAGGCAATGATGAACCTATAAATACCACAAAAACTTATTTAGAACCATATCGAAACACCAAAAGAGGGAAGAAGAATTCAAAATTTTAGAAAATGGAAAAACTGGAGGGGGTTTACTGCCTAGTACCACAGCAGCGGTACCATTGCAACAGAACTTACCGCTGCAGTATAAAAAGTTACCGCTGTAGTGGTTCATCATCTTCAACCTGTTAACCTCTCCTCCTATGGTGGATTTTCAACTTTTCACCATAATTTTGAAAATTAAGTACAGATAAGGCTAGAGGTAGCATGTGTTAACCCTTTTACGCTAAAATGGGGTATGGAACAACTGAAATCCAACCCAAATTGAAGAAAAAATGTTAGAGAAGTTGACCCTTGAGAAGTTGACCCTTCATCTTTCATCCCTCTCATATCTAAAATCTTCCATGAACTATGTAAATCTTACTTCCTGTATGCTGTAGGAGCATTAAAAATGTAAGAGAGCTTAGTATGCCAACTATTATGTTAAAAAACATCACCAAATTCAAATTCAATAGCTAAACCCGAAACCAGCCAAATTCTCTCTATTTTAGCATAATCCTATGATTCTATAATGAGAAATACATAAAGTAAGTAGTGAAGATTAAGAAATTGCCTTGAATTCATTATCGGAGAGGGAATTTCATAGAAAAAGTTGAGAGAGTTTTGAGAGATTGAAGTGTAAATGGGAGAAAATGAAGTTTTCCCCCTACTTAACTGATGCAAACCACTGCTGTGGTTGGCTACCACTGCAGTGGTACCACTATAATAGTGAAACTCTTTCGAAACCAAATTTCATTTTGATCTTTCGTGCATTGTGATATTTTACTGTATTGGGGTAATTATTATAGGAAGTTATTACACAAATTAATTATATACATCGACCTGGGAAAAATGTGGGAATAACCATCAGGACTAGATTAGGTAGTACCTTGGCAGTTGCTTGTTTGGGAGTAAGGATGTGCAATGGGATTATTTATGATGAAACAACTCTCCTAAAATCTTATTGTAGTTAAAATTCGTCGAGAATTTGTGTAAATGTCCAGACCCTTACCCTTAGGAATATTCAGGGATGAACGATGGATAAATTGGTATCTACTGTAACGACCCAAACCATTATTACATATAAAAATGCTCAAAAAATAATCTTCTATGAATAATAGGCTCAAAATAGACCCGAGAAAAATTAAATCAAGGAGAAAAATTGGGGCCTAAGTGAATTGGGTCAAGAGGCCCAATAATGGACTGGGTTGGACTATTGGTAACCGCTACAATAGTAAAAGAACTACTGCAGCAAAAGAAGCAGTAGCCCAGTCGAGGGATTTTTAAAAACCCTCTTTCTTCGTATTTCCCCAGGTCGCCCCCTTCCTCCAAAAATACTTTGAAAAACCCTATCTCCCTAACCATGAGATTTCAAAGGACAAGGTTTATGAGGGCAGTTTTGAGACACACTTAGAGAGAACCCAACATGGGAATACACTTAGCAAGTGCGGGACAACTCACTCTTCTCCGTAGCAGTATGTTTCATCTAACATGTAAGTTATGGTTTACTTTATAACAACTAAACCTGGGCTAGATGCATCTATCATTAATTATGATATTGGGAGTATCATGCATTAGGCCTTTGGGCATGGAGTTGGATGGATAGACACGTTTAAAATTCGGTTAGGCTCGAATAACCAAGACCCTTGAGATGAGTGGAAAGTTAGACAATACAGAGAAGGATAGTAGGAGGAAATTTAGGTAACT
The DNA here is from genome assembly GCA_031232105.1 of Capsicum rhomboideum. Taxonomy (NCBI): domain Eukaryota; kingdom Viridiplantae; phylum Streptophyta; class Magnoliopsida; order Solanales; family Solanaceae; genus Capsicum; species Capsicum rhomboideum. The sequence goes on along the minus strand of CP124710.1, from coordinate 61,014,203 downwards.
TGTTTAAAACATAAATGTCCTGAATGTTCAAATTGTATTTAGGGAAGTGGTTAAAGGGTGAGGCAGGTAAGCCGAGATTAGTAATTATCATAATCTTTTCTCATGAAAGGTGAGTGAACATAAATGAGTAAATGTTATAAAATGAAGATAGGTTTCCCATTAAAAGCGATTAGTAAAAAACAAAGCATAATGTGAAAAACGTGAAGTTGGGATGTGGAGTGAGAGAAATTGGTGACAATGTGAATTTGAATTATGGCAGCCCTGTAGGGGTGTATAGTTTGTGATTATTGTGAATACCTAAGTATAAATTAAGGTCTCTAATTAAAACGAACTAAGGTTTTGTTGTAGTACTTAGACTTTCTTGACTTTGTGCTTGTTTGTGATTTAGACATCTATGATTACCTCCTTTTTTTTTTATAAAGATCGGGCCAGTGGCCCATTTATTGTAAAAAATAAAGAAACATATACATAAGGGGCAAGGCCCAAAAAGTGGAGTCCCATCTTAGCAGGTCCGACCAAAATAGAACACAAAAAGCTAAAAACAAAAGGAAACAAAAGCAACCTACGAAAGAAGAAAAATCTAGAAAGGGAAGTTGAAAGTTTCTTATTTATCTGCACCATCAGCTCCATTGAGATATCGATCAATTCTTAAAGAAACCAGTGATAACGGGAGATAACTTAACTATTCACTTTCCAGCACTTAAACCGATCTTAGTGCAGTGAGCTTGGGTAGATTATTTATTCGACATTTAAAATTCTCACGAATGCCAAGTCAATATGACACCATTGAAGACTTTTTCTCCTCACCAACAATGCTATGATTACCTCCTAGCATGACTCATGATTAAATTACTGCATTGTATTTCATTTACATTGATGATATATTGAGATGATGGAGTGGGTATCACATCGGTATAGATATGAGAATCTATGGTTCCCTGAGATAACCAGTTAGGGTAGGATATGGCTAGTATAATTTTAATTTCATGGTGAGTGGTATTGTGATATCTTGTGATGGTAAGTACCAAGAGGATTTGGGTGGAGGTAGATTAAGAGTTGTTGGTATTCTTAGTGTAGGGTAAATAAAGATAGAGAAAGTATAATCTAGAATGGGTAGTCAAAGGACAAAGATATACGAAAATATTAAATGACAGGCAGGTCACAGAGATGTTAAAATGAGGTGGTAGGGATTCTATAATTGATGGTTTAGAACTAAAACTTTACTTGATTTTATGAATCTTTGTGTATTTATTATTGATGTTATTTATTGCTAACCCTAGTTGGCCAATGATGCTTACCAGTATGTGTGGTTATACTGATACCTTCATTTGGGAGGTTTTTCCATGGTGCAGGTTAGTTGGAGTTTCTATAGTAGTGATGTCGATTACTAAACAATAACTCCTGTCATCTCAACAGTAGTTGGACTTCTTCTCCTCACCAAAAATTCTATGATTACCTCCTAGCATGATTCGTGAATAAATTACTACATTGCATTTTATTTGCATTGATGATATGTTGAGATAATGGAGTGGGTACCACGTCAGTATGGATATGATAGATTGTGATATGGGTCAGGTACCACGTCAGTATGGATATGATATGTTATGATATGTTTTGGGTACCATACCGATACAATATGATGTTGATGAGATTGATAAAAAGGGATAAGGAGAGACGATGCGCACATCTTGCATACATGCACTCATTCATATGCATTGAGTATTTTATGATGATTATATAGGATGATGAGTTGTTGATGAACATGACTAAGTACGAAAGCTTGTGAAAGTGAACTTGTGAGTTTTATTACATAATGATACATTGTTTGTTCAGTTGATTGATATCATTGGTTATGAGTGTTGTTATGATTGCTTTTGTATTTGAACGTATTTCCATTTATGTATACGTATATGTTCTCGCATATATTTTGTGTTGTATAAATAGCGTAGAAGTGGTAGTAGGTGGTCCCTTGTGCGGACTGGGTTGAGGATGAGAATCTATGATTCCCTGAGATAACTAGTTAGGGTAGGATATGGCTTGTATAATTTTGATTTCATGGTAAGTGGTATTGTGATGTCTTGTTATGGTAAGTACTAAGAGGATTTGGGTGGAGGTATATTAAGAGTTGTTGGTATTCTTAGTGTAGGGTAGATAAAGATAGAGAAAGTATAAGCTGGAACGGGTAGTCAAAGGACAAAAATATACAAAAATGTTAAATAGCAGGCAAGTCATAGAGATGTTAAAATGAGGTGCTCGGGTTTCTATAATTGGGGGTTTAGAACCAGAACTTTACTTGATGTTATGACTCTTTACGTATTTATTATCGATGTTATTTGTTTTTAACCCTAGTCGACCGATGATGCTTACCATTATGTGTGGTTGTACTGATGCTACACTTACTGTACCTTCATTCAGTGGTATAGCCATGGTGAAAGTTAGTTGAATTTTCTATAGCAGCAATGTCGATCACTCAACAGTAGCTCCCGTCATCTCTATTCTACGTGGATGCTGCGTCATGGATGTACCTACTATTTTTCTAGTGCTGTTGTATCGGTTTAGGCTAGCTTCTGGGGAGTTTCTTGTTGTTATTTTATGCATTTATTTTATATATTAGATGTATTAGAACAATTATGAAAAGAATGAGTCGAACAAGTGTATTTGAACAGTTGACTAGTTACTCATATGGTAGACTAAAATTGACTAAATGAATGTTGTAGTAACTTCCGCAATTGATTGAATAGTGGGTTCTTTAGGATTCTTCTATCTGGGGTAGGTGTAGGTAGGTTCTCTACATGATCCAGTGGGTTGGGTTGTGATAATAATACAATATAGCGCAAAGTATGTGATTAGTACTTTGAATGTACTAATCATGTGAGATATGCACTATAAATATTGAACATGTTAAAAATACTGTATTTTGTAAAACCCTACTAATTATAGTCTGCGTGCAAAATTGATTAACATACTAGGTTGTAATGCAATGACCCAAAAACATGTATACTGAAGTGCTAAAGTAAAATCTGATATAAAAAACTATGCATAAAATAGCTTAAACTATGGGCTATGCACTAGTACAAAACTGAGTCTATGGGAGAGTTTACTAACTGACATAAACTATATAAGCTAATGTGGAGTCCAATGTATACGTCCCATCGAGAGGACAAAATATTCCCCGCCAGGGTATAGAGGCAAGAGTGATATGGATCAAATAAACTGATGCCCAACTGGGGGCTAAATAAACCTACAGTGGCACGTAGTTTTGAGACTTTAGGTGAATCTGGTATCCTAGTCCAACTCGATGCTAAGTGTGTCACGCCTCAAATTCCATTGGGGCGGACAGGCACTTGTATCCGTAAAGGACCGAGAGAACCAACTATGATCGTGTCCATTCATATGCATATCATTAAGTGAACAAAAATTCTGCCACTTGCGGATATAATGTATCGATGACGGAAGTCATGTAAAGACGTTCAAAATGGATAGAAGACTTGGCCGTTGGGGCCATAACTTCTAAAAGGTAAGACACTTCTATGTTTGACTTTACAATGTCTACAAATCCTCTAAAAGATATATAACCATGACTAACGTCGGGATAAGTCCCCACCTTATACAACTACTACACAGTACCAAAAATATATACAAAATGACTCGGAAAGCCCCGAATCAACCTGGAGCTCACCAATAGCCTACAGATGACCCGTACCCTACTGTGAAGGTCTACTAGCTCCTGTGCCTATAGCACGTAAGGCAGGTCCCCCAAGGGACGTCAGTATGAAAGAATGTACTGAGTATGTAAGGCTATAAGTAACTGTATGAAATATAGTAACTCAAATGGAATCAAATACAAGTGAATAGATATTACTGATATACCACCGTACTGTATATGTGGAACCATGTACATTACATTCATTTCTTTACTTTTACCTTTATATCAATATACATCATACAATGCTCGGGACCAACTGATCAGTGGTAAATAACACTAGGATCGGCTCGAGCTAGACTTATGCCCCCAGATCTACCACCCATAAATCAATAAATCAGGTTCAGATCAAGCTAGGTTTTAACCCCCAGAGCTACCCCCTGCTTCCAATAATCAATCGGGATTGGCTCGAGCTAGGCTTTCGCCCCCAGAGCTACCACCCGTACTCAACCAAATACGCATTACTTCATTTCTTTAATTTTTGTGAGATTGTTACATCGGTGGTAATAACATTATTGGAGTTTTGGAACAATAGTCAACAAATAAGAGACACGTGAATAACAATTGCTAACGAACTTGAAATGAGATACTTTAAAACATTTCGGAGTGGAAACAAGTTTGATAACGATGTGAACAATAGGTATGGCCAAAGGATACGGAAAAGAGTAACCTTACATACCTTATCTTTCCAACACGTGACTACAAAAATTCAGCTCTTACTTAAATTGTTACTCTACAACACATGTACGTAATGAAGCTAACATTAAAAGCTAATTACATTACAAGTTCACAAGGCGATAATTAGCTACTTGACGGGAAGTAAAACTATCCAACATCCCAAACACATTATATATAATTCCACCTTCCTTTATACTACCATATAACTTCATTCCACCCTCATACAATACAATTTACTGCCCCACAACACCAACAATACCAAAACAGTCCACACATCAACATAGACGTCACAAACCGACAAGATTTTCCACCAAGTGCATACTTCACATTTTTACCTCAATGAAACTACACATTTTTATTACATCAAGTACCATAAATACATTCTAAAAAAATATACCAAAAACAGTCCACACAATTTCAGAATTCACTTTAGCATAACAAGAAAGTATTTTCTTTTCACTACGCCAAATGTTCCATGCACAATTACATATAAACATTTTGACAAGTCATACACAAAGAGTAATGGATTAGGTACAGAACCACACTTAAACATACTGAAATTTCATCCATCTAAATCAATTCCTTCAAGACCTTAAGTCTCCTTTCAAGTTTAAACCACATAGAGGGTAAATCCTTTATCGATTTAGTAAAAGTAGACTGTTTCACAATAAGTGGACCGCTCAACACTTTTTAAAAATAAAAATTATGATATACACAACCTCTTATGCATATAATATATTAATATATAAGGATAAACACTTACCAAGGCTTGCAAATGGAATATTTGTCCAAAATTCCTAAGGAAAAATAAGGGCGGCTAATGTTTTTGAGAGAGGAGAAATGTTTGATTGAAAATCTGATTTTTGCAAGTGTATTGTGTAGAAAATTGAGCTGAATTTCATCTTTAAATATCCCCCTTTACACCTCCTCTCTATGGTCCTCCTTAGCCAATTATTTGGTCAAAAAGTCCAAGTAGATGAATTGTATACTTGGTATATTTTTAAATGGATCATCTCCTTTTGGGCCCATGTCTTATTTACTTAATTTGGGCCTCAATTAAGTCCATAAACATAATATTAATTCAGCCCAGTAAATTTAATGGGTAATACAACAACTATCTCAACTTTAAATAATTCCATAAATGTTACAACCTTCCCCCTTTAGGAACATTCGTCCTCGAATGCTAGTAACCTTATCCAATCTAAACAAGTTAAAGTCTAAGTTCATTCTTCATATTATCACATACACATAATACTGATATATACTTGTTATTTCTCCAATTTCGCATCTTGAACTTTCTCTTCAATTTGAAATAAATGCGGGTACTTAGACTTCATCATTTCCTTGGCTTACCATGTGATTTCTTCTACTTGCTGGTTTTTCCAAAGCACTTTTATGGAAGCTACTTCTTTATTTATTAACCTCTTAACTTGCCTATCCACAATAGCAATAGGTATTTCTTCATAGGTGAGATCTTTCGTAAATTGTACATATTCAGTGGGACAAATACGAGATGGATCTCCTATGCACTTCCGAAGCATTGAAACATGAAACACTGGTTGAACTGTGAAGAGTTCTTGGGGTAGTTCTAATTCATACGTAACTTGACTAAATCTTCGGATAATCTTATATGGACCTATATAATGCGGACTTAGCTTTTCTTTCTTTCCAAATCTCATTACCCCTTTCATTGGTGACACTTTTAAGAATACCCAATCACCTATGGCAAATTCTAGCCCCCTTCTTCTAACATCAAAATATAATTTGTGTCGACTTTGGGTTGTTTGTAGCCGATGTTGTATCACTTTAACCTTCTCCATAGCTTGATGAACAAGATCTGGACCAAATAAGGCAGTTTCACCCTCTTCAAACCATCCAATTAGTGATCTACACTTTCTTCCATATAAAGCTTCATAAGGCGCCATTTTGACACTTGAATGATAGCTATTATTGTAGGCAAATTCAATAAGAGATAAATGATCATCCCAACTACCTTTAAAGTACAACACGCAAGCTCGTAGCATATCTTCAAGTGTTTTTATAGTATGTTCTTGTATAGTACGTTCTGCTTGTCCATCTCTTTGAGGTTGAAAAGCTGTACTTAAATTGAGCTTCCTTGTCTGATATAATAGAGATTGGAATTCCGTGCAATCAAACTATCTCTTTAATATACAACCGCACATAATCTTTTGCTGTGTAGGTGGTCTTGACCGTTAAGAAGTGTGCTGACTTGGTAAGCAGGTCAACTATTCCCCAGATGGAATCAAATTTCTGAAGTGTACGAGGCAAACCTGTGATGAAATCCATGTTGATCATGTCTCACTTCCATATTGGAAAATATATACATTGCATATAACCTTCTGACTTCTGATGATCTACTTTTACTTGTTGACAATTTGGACATTGGGCTACGAATTTTGCAATGTTCTTCTTCATGTTACCCCACCAATATATTTCTTTCAAATCATGATACATTTTGCTGGCTCCCGAATGAATAGAATACCGTGAATGATGTGCCTTTGTCATAATCCATCTCCTTAGATCATCTACATCAGGTACACACAATCTACTTTGGCACTGAAGCACTCCCTTTTGCGTAAGATCAAATGCCTTTGTCAAATCTTATTGTACATTCTCTTTCGGCTACAATAAAATAGGATCCACATACTGTTTTTCCTTCACTTCAGCTACTAATGAAGATTCTGCCATTTTGCACTATAATTCCTTCATTTGGAGTTTTAAGAAGACAAACCCCCAAGTTGGCTAGTTGATGTAGATCCTTGACTATATCTTGCTTTTTCGTGAGATGGCCATCAGTGCTTCTTATTGCTTTGCGGCTTAATGCGTTGGTTACTGCATTTGCTTTCCCCGAATGATATAAAATATCGATGTCATAATCTTTTAATAGTTCAAGCCACCTCCGCTGCCTCAGATTTAGGTCCTTCTACTTAAAGATATATTGCAAACTCTTATGGTCGGTATGTATGTCAACGTGAACCCCATACAAGTAGTGGAGCCATAGCTATAAAGAAAATGTCACAGCTGCTAGCTCAATATCACGTGTTGGATAATTTCTCCCATGTGGTCGCAACTGTCTTGAGGCATAAGCTATTCTATTACCGTGCTGCATCAATACACATCCTAAGCCGACTCCTGAAGCATCACAATATACCGCATACCCTTCTGTGCCTTCTGGAAGTACCAATACAGGTATAGAAGTCAACTTATGCTTCAGATCTTGTACACTCTTCTCACATGCATCATTCCACTGAAACTTGGTTGCCTTGTGTGTTGGCTTTGTTAAAGGTGCCGAAATAGAAGAAAACCCTTCAACAAATCTTCTATAATACCCTGCCAACCCGAGGAAACTACGAATCTCTGTAGGCATTATAGGTCTTGGCCAGTTCTTCACAGCTTCTATCTTTTGAGTATCAACCATTATTCCTTCATCCGACACAATATGACATAAGAATGCTACAGATTTTAACCAAAATTTACATTTAGAGAACTTTGCATATAACTTACGATCATGAAGAATCTGTAACACCTGCCGTAAGTGATTAGCATGGTCTTTTTTTGATCTTGAATAAACCAAAATATCATCTATAAACACTGTCACGAACACATCTAAAATGTCTTAAACACCCTATTCATCAAATCCATAAAAACTGTTGGTGCATTTGTTAGCCCAAATGACATAACTAAAAACTCATAATGACCATACCGTGTTCGGAAAGCTGTCTTGGATATATGTTTTTCTCTAACCCTTACTTGATGATACCCCGATCTCAAGTCAATCTTTGAGAAACATTTGGCACCATGTAATTGATCAAACAAATCATCAATTCTGGGGAAGGGGTATTTTTTCTTGACTTTTACCTTATTCAGTTGCCGATAATAAATACACATTCTCAACGTGCCATCTTTCTTTCATACAAATAACACTGGTGCACCCCATGGGGACATACTGGACCTTATGAATCCCTTTTCTAGCAAGTCTTTTAATTGCTCCTTCAATTCCCGTAATTCTGCCCGGGCCATTCTATATGGAGGAATGGAGATAGGATGAGTACATAGGACCATATCAATACCAAACTCTACTTCTCTTTCTGGAGGCAAACCTGGAATATCATTAGGAAATACATTAAGGAATTCATTTACCACCGGAATTGATTGAAGAGTTGCTGGCTTCACATCGGTATCTTGCACTCTTACTAGATGGCATATATAACGCTTGGATATCATTTTCTTTGCCTTAAGATAAGAAATAAATTTACCTCTCGGTGCTCTAATATTAAACCTCCATTCAAAGACGGTCTTTTGTCAAAAATGAAAATGTACCTTATTAGCTCGGCAATCTACCGTGGCATAACAAGAAGCCAACCAATCCATACCCATTATAACATCAAAATCTACCATTTCTAGCTCAATAAGATCATCCAACGTATCATGATCACAAACAGTTACTATGCAATTATGATAGACTATTTTAGCTACAATATATTCACAAACTGGTGTAGATACTTCAAATGGCTTGACTAGTAATTCTAGTGTTCTTTTGAAATTTTCAGCGATCAATGGAGTGACATATGATAGGGTAGAGCCCAGATCAATCAATGCATATACATTATGTGAAAATATGGATAATGTACCTGCAACCACATCAGGAGAAGCCTCCAAATTCTGCTGATCAGCTAAAGCATAGGTACGGTTCTGAACTCCACTAGAATTAACTGCTCCTCGAACACCTCTACCACGCCCAGTAGGTTGTACACCCAATGAGGATGATGCAACGGTTGATCCAGTAGGTCGCACCATACTACCCGTACCCCTCCGTGGGCACTCTCTCATTATGTACCTCGAGATACCACACCAGAAACAAGCATCTGTCCCAAACCTACATACACCTAAATGAAGCTTTCCACAGTGCTGACACGGCTAACGAGAAAACCTCAATTGACTCATTCTTTCTTGTTCTTGATACCCTGCTGTCTGTGAACCTTGAATCCTACTACTTTGCCCAACTTGACTGCCTCTAAACCCTTAAAATTGGGATGGAGTACCTGCTGTAGAATAAGAAAATGATGGTCTAGGTGGTCTATTAAAAACTCGAGGCCTAAATTCTCCTTGGGACGCCATGAACTGTGCCATAGGTTTAGCCCTCTTTGACGGTCCTCTTTCAAATTATTACGTTCTTCTTCTTTGCCTCTGATCCTCCATCTTTTGTGCAAAAGCTTGTATACTAGCTATATCTATGTCTCTATTCAAAGCCGTAATAGTACAATCCCTAACCAAATATGGATCCAATCTATCCACATACCGGTGAACTCTATCGTCCGTAGTAGCTACTACATTAAGAGCGTACATGGCCAAAGAGTTAAACCGAAGACTGTACGCTCTGACGCTCATATTACCTTGACAAAGATTTAAGAACTGGTCTGCATGAGCCTCTCGAATCTCATATGGAAGGTAATGATCAAGGAATGCCACTTTAAATTCTTCCCAACTGGCTGGAAGTGCACCGATACCCCTAGATTGTTTCCAATCTTCATACCATATTATAGCCTCTCCTTTTAATCTATATGCTGCAAGCTCAACTATTTTTGTACCAGATACATGCATAACATCTAAAGCCCTTTGAATTTGGTCCATGAAGTCTTGTGGGTCTTCATTAAGATTTGACCCGGGGAATGTGGGAGGGTCTAATTTAAGAAAATCCTGTGTCCGCCGACTAGCTGCCCTATCCGCACCGTCATTACTTGTAGTTGGACCATCTTGTCCTTTATTTTGTGCAGCAACTATACGAGTCAACATTTGCACCACATTCCTTAAATCTTGATCAGTAGCACTAAAAGGTGGTTCTGGGGGTACTCCTCTCCTTCCTGGCTCTCTGGGAGGTGGAAGAGTAGAAGAAGCCCGCGATGCAAACTCATCTTCAGCCTCACCTTGATTAACTCGTTCAGGTGGTGATTTATGGGTTCCTTCTTTGGCAGCCATGTCCCCCGTCTTACTTTTACCCTTGTTTCTCCTTGTAAATGACATTTTCCTATACTGAAGAAACAAAAACATAAAACAAATTCAGTGGTTAAATATAAGGCCACGTACAACTTTGGCTCTATTGCACGATCTACGAAATGAAGAAAAGAGACAACTCTTAAATGTCCCGTAGCCTCTTATGTATAGATGTGGTGCACAACACATCCATAAGCAAGACTCTACTTAGACACGGCTTTGTACACAACCTAGAATGACCCTCTCTGATACAACTTTTGTCACGCCTCAAATTCTATTGGGGCGGACAGGCACCCATAGCCGTAAAGACCCGAGAGAACCAACCTATGATCATGTACATTCATATGCATGCCATTAAGTGAACAAAAGTTTTGCCACATGTAGATATTATATATCTATGACGAAAGTCATGTAAAGACGTTCAAAATAGATACGAGACTTGGCCGTTGGGGCCATAACGTCTAAAAGGTAAGACACTTCTACGTTTGACTTTACAAAGTCTACAAAGCCTCTAAAATATATATAACCATGACTATGGTCGGGACAAGTCCCCTCCTTATACAACTACTACACAGTACCAAAAATATATACAAATAACTCGGAAATCCCCAAAGCAACCTGGAGCTCACAAATAGTCTACAGATGACCCGTACCCTACTGTGAAGGTCTACTAGCTCCTGTGCCTGTAGCAAGCAAGGCAGGTCCCCCAAGGGACGTCAGTACGAAAGAATGTACTGAGTATGTAAGGATATAAGTAACTGTATGAAATATAGGAACTAAAATGGAATCAAATACAAGTGAATAGATAATACTGATATACCACAGTATTGTATATGTGGTACCATGTACATTACATTCATTTCTTTCCTTTTCCCTTCTTATCAATATACATCATACAATGCCCGGGACCAACTGATCAGTGTTAAGTAACATTGGGATTTGGATCGAGCTAGGTTTTGACCCCCAGAGCTACCCCCTGCATCCAATAATCAATCGGGATCAGCTCAAGCTAGGCTTTCGCCCCCAGAGCTACCACCCGTGCTCAATCAAATATGCATTACTTCACTTCTTTAATTTTTTGTGAGATTGATACATCAGTGGTCATAACATTATTGGAGATTTGGAACAATAGTCAACAAGTAAGAGACACGTAAATAAAAATTGCTACCAAACCTGAAATGAGATACTTTAAAACATTTCAGAGTGGAAACAAGTTCGGTAACGATGTGAACAATAGGTAAGACCAAAGGATACAGAAAAGAGTAAACTTACATACCTTATATTTACACCACATGACTACAACAATTCATATCCTTCTTTATGTGTTACTCTACAACACAAGTACGTAACGAAGCTAACATTAAAAGCTAATTACATTACAAGTTGCAAGACGGTAATTAGTTGCTAAACGGGGAGTAAAAACTATTCCACATACCAAACACATGATATATCATTCCACCTTACTTTATTATTCCATAAAACTTCATTCCACCCTCCTACAATACAATTTACTTCCCAACAACACCAACAATACCAAAACAGTCCACACATCAACATAGACGTCACAAACCGACAAGATTTATCACCAAGTGCATACTTCACATTTTTATTCCATCAAGTCACATAAATACCTTCCACAACAATATACCAAAAATGTTCCACACAGTTTCAAAATTCAATTTAACATAACAAGAAAGTATTCTCCATTCACTACGCCAAACGTTCCATGCACAATTACGTATAAACATTTCCACAAGGAGTAAAGAATTAGGTACAGCACCACACTTAAACATACTAAAATTTTATCCATCTAATTCAATTCCTTCAAGACCTTAAGTCCCCTTTCAAGTTTAAACCACATAGAGGGCAAATCCTTTAGCGATTAAGCAAAAGTGGGCTGTTTCACAATAAGTGGACTGCTCAACACTTTTTAAACATAACCAACATGATATACACACCCTATTATGCATATAATATACTAATATAAGGGTAAACACTTACCAAGGCTTGCAAGTGGAAGATTTGTCCAAAAATCCTTAGAGAAAATTAGGGCGGCTAGGGTTTTGAGAGAGGAGAAATGTTTGATTGAAATTATGATTTTTACAAGTGTATTGTGTAGAAAAATGAGCTAAATTTCAGCTTTAAATAGGCCCTCCAAACTGCCTCTCTCTAGTCATCCTTAGCCAATTATTTTGTCAAAAAGTCCAAGTATAATGATGTGTACACTTTGTCCATTTTTAAATGGATCATATCCTTTTGGTATTATTTACTTAATTTGGGCCTCAATTAAGTCCATACACATATTATTAATTCAGCCCAATCAATTTAGTGGGTAATATACCAACTATATCAAGTTTAAATAATTCTTCGAAAATGTACTGGGTGATAATCTCACTAAATTCAAAAAATGTGAATTCTATTTGAAATTAGTAGCATTTCTTGGTCACATCATTCCAGTAAGGGCATTCAGGTTGATCCTCAAAAGATTGAAGTAGTTAGAAACTGACCTAGACCCATCTCTCCATTAGACATTAGGAGTTTCGTGGGTTTAGCTAATTATTACAAATGGTTTACTGAAGGATTTTCACCTATTTCTTCTCCTATGTCCAGATTGACTCAGAAGAAAGTCAAATTTCAGTGGTCCAATGCTTGTGAGAAGAGTATTCAAGAGTTGAAGACTCAACTCACTTTTGCTCTGGTTTTTCAGAGGTTTCAGATGGGATTGTTGTTTGCTTCGATGCTTTGAGAGTTGGCCTTGGTTTTATGTTGATGCAACATAGTAAGATTATAGATAATGCCTCTAGACAACTCAAACTTCATAAGAAGAATTTTCCAACTCATGATCTTGAGTTGGTAGCTGTAGTTTTTGCCTTAAATATTGGAAGGGACTATATGTATAGAGTTTATGTGGACGTATTCACAGATCATAAGATCCTTCAGTATGTATTCAGTTAGAATTGTCGCGATCCCTATTTTCATAAGGCACTACTTCAGAACTAAAATAAATAAATAATTGTTTAAAAAGAATTTAGAGTCGCCACCTAATTTTAGGAAAACTAGGAAACCAATTAATTTAATTAAAGAAAAAAAATAGTCTGAGAAACCAATTAGCTTCTAGGTAAGGGTTCAGGTTATTCCAAAGGGGAGGTGTTAGGCACCCTTCGGAATCCACAAAGGTGGGTCCCGACTGAACTTATTTTTTCAATTGAGGAGGAGGAAAAATAACTTTAACAAATATAACAAACATGAAATATACACAATGAATAAAGTAAAACAAGAATAACGAAGACGGCCTAATATTTGCCTATCGTTAAACAAAAATGAATAAATATAATAAATAATTCAAAATGATTCTCGAATGTGAATTCGAGTGTCTTCTTCGAGAGGAAGCTCTATGTACCTGTAAGGACACATGGTAAAAGTGTTAGTAATGAATAAATATGAATCAAACTGAATTAAATGAATAATAAACGAAAAGCAAAACCCATCTTATATACATGGGAGGCCTTGGAAATCGTTGGAAATTTCTTCATCGGCCAAATATATTAAAACTTGAAACTTGAATAAAATAATTGAACTTAAAATAAAATCCGTCTTTTGTAATGGGGAGGCCTCGACAATCCGCCGGAGAGATTTTCTCATTGGCCAAGCATCTACTCAATATTTTAATTAGGAAAAATACCAAAAATGGCAAAGTTACCTTAAGAATGATTTTTAAGTTGACAACAAACATTAAGAGAGGTGAAAATGAACAAAATAGACATGACATATTATCACAAGTCCACACATAATACAAAAATCAGTGCATCAATATAAAGGTAATATAATAACAAATAATATTTCAAAGCACAATACATAGAGTATAATAATTGGATGACACAGTAAGCTGAATCATTATCAAAGTTAACGGAAAAACTAAAAAATGGCGCAAACTTAGCAGCTAATCACCAACCGTAGACAATTTCAACTACAAACAATCAAGAGTAAAATTAAGGCTGCCGGAGTTTTGATTCACCAGAGCAATACAAATTCTGGCCAGATCTATAATACAAAACATGAGCGAACAAATAAATTAATAAAAAATAAATAAAAAGGAAGAGAACTAACGGAGTTTGGAGAAGTGGACATCGGTGGGTTCTGATTTTGCGAGCTTGATCTTGCTATTTGCTCCGGTTAGACTTAACATCGCCGGAGAAGGTGATGATGAGAATTAAGGGTTCATTTGGTTTGCTGGTTCCCCATGGTTCCACCACTTTCGAGCTCGTCGGAGCTACTGGTTGTTGATTCGTTGATCGTCGGAGCAATGACCTGAAAAACGAAATAAAAATAACATGAAAGGGAAAAGGGTGAGGGGCTAGCCGTCGCTTGATTGTTTTCTTGCTCCGGTTCACCGGAGCCTAAAGCTCATCGCCGGGGCACTGACAAGTAAGGGGAATGGACTGAATGGTGATTGTTTGGTGGTGAATTTTTATGGTGTTTGTGGCTACTGGACAATGAAGAAAGGGAAAGGGTCTTGGTCGGAATTTGTTCCCGGTGGTGAACTAGTGGTTTTTGGGTGGTTGGGTGGAGGTCACCGGAGTTGGATTCCGACAGGTGGTGGCCGAAAAAGAATAGAGGAAAGGAGAAGAACAATTATTTTGAGTTTTTTCCAAATTTGGAAATTTCCACCCCCCTTAATTGTGAAGGAAGTGAGTTAGTTTTATAGAGAAAATAAAACCACTCAAGAGCAAAACCATGTGCTCAATACCATGATTTTGAAAAAACCATGGGCTATCCAAAACCATGATTTATCCAAAACAATGACTATTTGATCTTATCCAAAACTATGGATATTTAACTTGTCTCTGCAAAAATATCTTCTCCGTCTTTTATGAATTAACGGACTGTGATAAAAAAGAAATTAACAAATGGATTTAATGTCATATAAGAATATGGTTTTGAGATTAAAACAAAATTGATGATTTACTAAAACTCAAACATTTATTTATAAAAGCGACTGTGTAAAAAATCAGTGACAGTCAATAATTAAAAATTATAATAAATTGATAAATATCCTAACGTTTTCAAGAAAAAGGATAATTACCAGTAAATTGTGTTAAATTGAACCAAAATATGTAAAAATTGAATTTTATGTTTTTTAAAAAATAAAAAGCACAAAAATGTTTATCTTAAAAATGTCGGTCCAAAATTACGTGTCAACAACTGCCCCTCTTCATTCATAGAGGATGAAAGAGTCTTTGGATGAAGAGGTTGACGTGTAGCTAATTTTGGCTAGACGAAGAAGAAAAAGAATGACATGTGCACAAAACAGTGTCAAACGTTGATAAAATTTTGACAATACTCTCCGTCCATTGAAAGGAATGGATTGTATTTTAATAAAAAGGGAAGGATTATTGGAAGATAAAACATTCACGTACCTTCGATGTTGCTTCAAAAATTACCTCAGTGTTGAGCTTGTGAGATGCTGAGGATACAAAACTGCATACCTGTTTGAACAAGGTAGCGGATTAACTTGTCTTGTTGAAGGGTGGACGACCCAACTTGAATTTGATATGTCATTTGAACGGGTGACAACCCAACTTGTCTCATTGAAAGGTGGACGACCCATTTGAACTAGATATGCCATTTGAATGGGTGGCAACCCAACTTGTCTCATTGAAAGGCGGACGACCCATTTGAACTTGATGTGTCATTTGAATGGGTGATAACCCAACTTGTCTCGTTGAAAGACGGATGACCCATTTGAACTTGATGTCTCATTTGAACGGGTGACAACCCAACTCATCTCATTGAAAGGCGGACAACCCATTTGAACTAGATGTGTCATTTGAACGGGTGACAACCCAACTCGTCTTATTGAAAGGCGGACAACCCATTTGGACTGAATATGCCATATGAATGGGTGGCAACCCAACTTGTCTCGTTGAAAGGCGGATGACCTATTTGAACTGGATATGCCATTTGAATGGGTGACAACCCAACGTGTCTCATAATCACCTTATGCAACATGTCACTTTGAACGGGGTGACTTCCCAACGTGTATCATAATCACCTGCACT
This sequence comes from Capsicum rhomboideum, assembly GCA_031232105.1. Classification (NCBI taxonomy): domain Eukaryota; kingdom Viridiplantae; phylum Streptophyta; class Magnoliopsida; order Solanales; family Solanaceae; genus Capsicum; species Capsicum rhomboideum. Next base: position 60,997,751 of record CP124710.1, on the reverse strand, counting down.
AAACTTATTAGTAGCAAATGAAATATAAAGAAAATTAAGAATTGTGCATACCTTATGCAACATGTAACTTTGAACAGGGTGACTTCCCAACATGTCTTATAATCACCTGCACTAAGCTTATTAGTAGCAAATACAATACGTCACAATGAAGGAGGTGACGTTCTAACATAACATGTCACAAATAGGAGTGACTATCCAACAAAACATGTCACAAATATAGGAGTGACGATCCAACATGTCACAAATAGGAGGTGACAGTCCTACATAACATAATGTATCACTTTGACAAATGAATGACATGAATTAAGAAAAATAAATCCTGTCAAAGAAAGGACCAGCGACTCACTTAGATAGGTATTCAAAGGTGGGTGATTGCCCCAATTTCATTTTTTAACAGAAAAGAGCATCAAGTCTTGACTGTAGTTGGTACCAAAAATTAATATAGCATAAAATTTATCTCTTGCATCTCTTCTAACTGATACCGACTTCGAGATAATTCCTATAGCTTCAAGTGGTGCCTCAAATGTACCTAAGTGTCGACAAGATTTATTTGTCTTGCTTCAAACAAAGGTTTTGAACTAGACTTATCCCCTTGTTTCAAGTTCCCTCACCATAAATAATGTACTATTCCACACTCATTTGAAGTATTTTTTAATTTGAGGATATTTTGAAAAACACTCTCACACTCAGAAGAATGCTCAAACCATGCAACTGTGATGCTATAGGCTTGGCCTTCATGTAAGTCCCCACTAATGTGAGAACATTTAAAATGGGATCATGTAGGGCTTGGTATCGGCTTGTAATATAGGTTAAGGGATGGGTAGGATATTGATTTGGGATAAGAATGACTTAATCCCTCCTTGAGCGTCAAGATGAATTTGTTCTTTCAACATTTGTCATATCGTTGAAGCTTGATTCTTCTTAATTGTCCTTTCCTTTCATTTTGACTTCTTTTTGAACTTTTTGCTTGTTGGAGAATTATGTTGTTTTATTCTCTTTTGAAGTTTCTTCTCTTTTATTTGAAGTGTTCTCCCTTCTTTATTTGGGATTTCTCCTTGATTTGACTTGATCTTGTGGGAGAGTTTTTGATTCTCTTTCTTTTCTTTGAAGTCATTTTTGTATCCTTGACTTTCAGGGACTTTGCAACTTTTGCCTTTGGCAACTTCAAACTTGAATCTTCTTCTGAAATTTGCACATGTTCAGTGCGCTCAAGAAGGTAGGGCCAAGAGATGAATAGTGCACGTAAGCACTCAGAAAGGAATCGGCTAAAAATGTGGTTGTCCAAAGAAGAGGCTTCATGCTCAAAAGGGGAAATACTAGGGATTAATGTCATTTGGTAGGCATTGAAGGGCACAAACGGGTCAAAGAGAGCCTACGATCCTTTCCCAAATCAAGTGTTACTCAGAATTTCGCATCAATTAACATTTGGGCCAAGTTCTAGATCAACAGTGCAATGCATTTGAATTTAATCTAAAAACTCACCACACAATGCACATGAAACATTGAGGTTGGCTTTATTCTTACCTCGAATGCATACAAGAGAACATTTTCAAGTGTCACAAAAGTGAAAATGAGAGGTACCAAAAGAACCTAAGGTTCATCATGAAGTCGGCCTTCTCAATCATATTAATTCTTTCTCATGCTTCTAATTGTGTTGGCACCAACCAAGTCAAAGACATGATTCTAAAAATACTTTTTTTTAATAAATAAATAAATAAATAAAAAATAAGGGATACCGAACCCGAGGAGGGCTGCCTACGTATCTCAACCCAAAGGATGAGAATTAGGTGTGCTTAGTTCGTGTAGGTATAGTATAAAATACATGCACAAAATAATGCAAAGGTAAGAACAAACTCAGAGCGTTACCTCGTATGTCCGGTGTCAGATGACATCTTAAGCCAAAGAAAATCTCCTGATGGTTTTGCGGGGATAGTTATTGTTGTGATATCCCGTTGTTTTAAGGGAGACAATGTGTCATGAACTTTTAAGAGAACCTCTTGTTCTTGTACTCTCTTCCAGGATGCTTTCAGGGATTGTGAGATTTCCCAATTATCTACAGAAGTAGCATATTATTGTGACCATCTGCAATTGTTGGCAGAAACGATTTTCCTGCAAAGAGATCAGAAAAGAGTGAAAGCAAGAAAGTCATGAAAATTATAACAAAATAAAAGAGTGTTATTGAATAGTCAAAGACTCCCCTAATTTTCTTTTTGATTGGATACTGGTGCCTCATGGAGTCCGAGGTCACATGTTTGAAAACTCATCCAATCTTGAAGTGCAAGCTTGGTGGAATTTTTGAGGACCTTCCTCAAAAATTCTGCCCCAGTTTAGAACACTTGAATTTTCTTGAACCTATTGAAGCTGCTTTGAGTGGAATGTTTTGAGATCTTCTCAAAAATTCCACCCCTATTTTGGCTTCAACAAACTCTTGTGTTGAATATGTAACAAAATGTATCTTTTGTAGAATTTTTGAGACCTTCTCAAAAATTCTGCCCCAGTTTCCATTATAAAGAAAGATGGAAGTTTACGGGGAATATGACCGAGCCGTTGTAGCGCCTACATATCCCATTGAGCCAGGAATCAGGTCAAACGTAGTTCGAAAAACTTTAACAATGGACAATAATGTTTAAAACAAAACATGTGTATTAAACACAAAATCAAACAATCATGAATGAAGAAAATCATATAACACGTAAACAGTTAATAATGCATCCTAGCATACATGTGACCTTTTAAAGCCAAAGGTAAGCCTAACGATTGAAGGATGTATATGCCGTTTGTGAAACGTTCCATTGTCCCCAAAATACATTATATACAAATCGATTAAATTAAATGGGGATACAGAATAAGGAAAAGAGATGTACAATAAAAATCAGTCCCATGCAGGGGTACAATCCTAAACTAGGCCTCCTTGGAAGTCCTTCATTCTCGAACTTCTTGAAATTTTCAAACACCTTTCGGATGAAGATCTTCATTTGATTATGACAAAAGAAACTAATCTAAAAAATAATAAATTCTCAACCCCGAGAGACAATGGTTCGTACAATCCGGCATCACATCCTTTAATTTAAACATATAAGGGATGATGTCCTTTTAGGCCGTGGGCTTTTTGGACATAAGGTGGTCTCTGTTAGACCCGATACCTCTTGGTGTCGTGTCAACTTAGGTCAATGCCTATACATGGGATTTGGCTTCGCTCTAACCTAGTTGACTAGAGTGGTTTGTTCAAATTGACCAGGAATCCGAAATGGACTTATCGGGGTAACACATCAAGTGACTGTTGACCGACTCGAATCAACTACTTCACTTGGAGGTTCAAAGAAAGATAAGGTGTTATACGGAAGGGCGGGTGCAGATACCCGCATAACCGCCCTTTTTTCTTAATGCCTAATGCTTTGCCAGGGAGGCGGAAGATGCCATGAAATGCAACAATTAAATTATTATGAAAATTTAACAAATAATGTGTAAAATATGAAGTAACGTAAATAATATACAAGATACAAGTAACCTAAAAAATATACAAGGCAACATTAAAATTTTTAAGAAATAAAACCTCCTCAATTGAAAAAATGAATTCATAATGGTTAGAACCTCTTAATCCCCAGCAGAGTCGTCATTCTGTCGCGATCCCTATTTTTATAAGGCGCTACTTCAGAACTAAAATAAATAAATAATTGTTTAAAAAGAATTTAGAGTCACCACCTAATTTTAGGAAATCTAGGAAACCAATTAATTTAATTAAAGAAAAAAATTAGTCTGCGAAACCAATTAGATTCTAGGTAAGGGTTCAGGTTATTCCAAAGGAAAGGTGTTAGGCACCCTTCGAAATCCACAAAGGTGGATCCCTGCTGAAATCATTTTTTCAATTGAGGAGGAGGAAAAATAACTTCAACAAATATAACAAACATGAAATATACACAAAATGTTAAACAAGAATAACGAAGACGGCCTAATATTTGCCTATCGTAAAACAAAAATGAATAAATATAATAAATAATTCAAAATGATTCTCGAATGTGAATTCGAGTGTCATCTTCGAGAGGAAGCTCCATGTACCTGTAAACACACTTGGTAAAAGTGTTAGTAATGAATAAATATGAATCAAAATGAATTAAATGAATAATAAACGAAAAGCAAAACCCATCTTATATACATGGGAGGCCCTGGAAATCGATGGAAATTTCTTCATCGGTCAAATATATTAATACTTGAAACTTGAATAAAATAATTGAACTTAAAATAAAATCCGTCTTTTGTAATGGGGAGGCCTGAACAATCTGACGGAGAGATTTTCTCATTGGCCAAGCATCTACTCAATATTTTAATTAGGAAAAATACCAAAAATGGCAAAGTTACCTTAAGAATGTTTTTTAAGATAACAACAAACATTAAGAGAGGTGAAAATGAACAAAATAGACATGACATATTATCACAAGTCCACACGTAATACAAAATCAGTGCATCAATATAAAGGTAATATAATAACAAATAATATTTCAAAGCACAATACATAGGGTATAATAATTGGATGACACAGTAAGCTGAATTATTATCAAAGTTAAGGGAAAAACTAAAAAATGGCGCAAACTTAGCAGCTAATCACCAACCGTAGACAATTTCAACTTCAACAACAAACAATCAAGACTAAAATTAAGGCTACCGGAGGTTCGATTCACCGGAGCAATACAAATTCCGGCCATATCTATAATATAAAACATGACTGAAAAAATAAATTAATAAAAAATAAATAAAAAGGAAGAGAACTAACGGAGTTTGGAGAAGTGGACATCAGTGGGTTCTGATTTTGCAACCATGAGCTCGCTATTTGCTCTGGTTAGACTTAAAATCGCCGGAGAAGGTGATGATGAGAATGAGGGGTTCATTTGGTTTGCTGGTTCCCCGTGGTTTCACCACTTTCAAGCTCGTCGGAGCTACTGGTTGTTGATTTGTTGATCGTCAGAGCAATGACCTGAAAAACAAAATAAAAATAACGTGAAAGGGAAAAGGGTGAGGGGCTCGCCGCCGCTTGATTGTTTTCTTGCTCCAGTTCACCGGAGCCTGAAGCTCATCGCTGGAGCAGTGACAGGTAAGGGGGATGGAATGAATGGTGATTGTTTGGTGGTGAGTTTTTGTGGTGTTTGTGGCTACTGGACAATGAAGAAAGGGAAAGGGTTTTGGTCGAAATTTGTTCTCGGTGGTGAACTAGTGTTTTTTGGGTGGTTAGGTGGAGGTCACCAGAGTTGGATTCCGACGGGTGGTGGCCGAAAAAGAATAGAGGAAAGGAGAAGAACAATTATTTTAAGTTTTTGCCAAATTTGAAAATTTCCACCACCATTAATTGTGAAGGAAGTGAGTTAGTTTTATAGAGAAAATAAAACCACTCAAGAGCAAAACCATGTGCTCAATACCATGGTTTTGAAAAACCATGGGCTATCCAAAACCATGAGTTATTCAAAACAATGACTATTTGATCTTATCCAAAACTATGGATATTTAACTTATCTGTGCAAAAATATCTTCTTCGTCTTTTATGAATTAATGGACTGTGATAAAAAATAAATTAACAAATGAATTTAATGTCAGATAAGAATATGATTTTGAGATTAAAACAAAATTGATGATTTACTAAAACTCAAACAACATTTATTTATTAAAGCGACTGTGTAAAAAATCAGTGACAGTCAATAATTAAAAATTATAATACATTGATAAATATCCTAACATTTTCAAGAAAAAAGATAATTACCAATAAATTGTGTTAAATTGAACCAAAATATGTAAAAATAGAATTTTATACTTTTTAAAAAATAAAAAGTACAAAAATGTTTATCTTAAAAATGTAGATCCAAAATTAGGTATCAACAAGAAGGACTTAAATCTTCATTAGAGGAGATAGATAGAGCTGTTTAAAGATTATGACATGAGTGTTTTGTACCATCCGGGTAAAGCTAATGTAGTGGCTGATGCTCTTACCAGACTTTTGATGGGTAGTGTTGTTCATGTAGAGGATGAAAAAGAATAATTAGTTAATGATGTCTACAGACTTTCTAGATTGGGGTTTTCGTTAATTGATTCAGCGAAAGATAGTGTTATAGTTCAGAATGGTTTAGAATCTTCCTTAATAGCAGAGGTAAAGGTGAGGAAGGATAGTGATCCTATTTTACTTGACTTGAAAAAAAGGGTCCAAAGTTAGAAGGTAGAATTTTTCTCCCAGGGAGGAGATGATGTCCTTTATTGTCAGGGTCGATTATATGTTCTAGATAATGATTACTTGAGTCAACGAATATTGACAAAAGCTTACAATTCTCGATATTTTATTCATACAGGTGCCACAAATATGTACTGTGACCTATGGGAATTCTATTGGTGGAATGGCATGAAGAAACATAATGCAGAATTTGTGGCTAAGCATCCAAATTACCAATAGGTTAAGGTTGAGCACCAGAGACCATGTAGTATGACTCAGAATATCAGTATCCATACTTGAAAGTAGAAAGTAGTGAATATGGACCTCATTATAGGGTTACCTCTTACTCGCTGATAGCATGATTCTATATGGGTTCCAGATGACTAAGTTAGCATATTTCCTGCTAGTTAAAAATAAAAATTGAATTGATGATTATGCTAGACTCTATCTTTGAGAGTTGGTCAAATTACATGGATTCCCGTTGACTATCATTTCAGATAGGGGTACTCATTTTACTTCACAGTTTTGGAAGTCCTTTCAGAATGGTCTTAGTACCCAGTTCATCTTAGAACAACTTTTCACCCACAGATAGATGGTCAAGCAAAATGGACCATTCAGACCTTCGAAGATATCTTTAGAGATTGTGTGATTAACTTTAAGGGTAGTTAGATAATCACTTGCCTCTCATTGCATTTACTTATAATAATAGTTGTCTCTCCAGTATTCAGATGGCTTCGTTTGGGGCGCTATATGGTAGGAGTTATAGATCACATATTAGCTGGTTTGAGGTTGGCAAAGCTACTTTGATAGGGTCTGATTCAGTTCATGAGTCTATGGAGAATGTTTAGCTGATTAGAGAGAGATTGAAAACAGTTTAGCATCATCAGAAATCCTATCCAGATGTGAGAAGAAGAGAGCTTTAGTTTGCAGTTGATGATTGGGTTTACTTGATGATTTAACCCATGAAAGGGGTGACGAGTTTTGGCAAGAAAGGGAAACTCAGTCCCTGATATGTTGTCCATTATAGGATTTTGAGGCGCATTGGCAATTTTGCTTATGAATTAGATTTTCCTACAGATTTAGCATCGGTGCATCCTATTTTTCATGTGTCTCTATTGAAAAAATGCTTTGTGATCCAGTCGCAGTTGTGTCTTCATAGAGTGTAGGCATGAAATATAGTCTCTCTTACAAAGAGGTCCCAATTGAGATTCTTGACCGTCAGATTCCTAAGCTGAGGAATAAGGAAGTGGTTTCATTGAAAGTTCTTTGGAGGAATTAGATAGTTGAGAGAGCTACGTGGAACACAGAAGCAGATATAATGACCAAGTACCCTTACCTTTTCAGTTCTAGTTTAGTTCCAACTAGAGGTAACATTTTTCTCCTTAGTATTCCGCTCAGTTTCATGTTCCTCAATTGTTTTGGTATCTTAATACACAAGCATGTTTCATGAATTCAGTTCAATTTAGATTTTAGTCATAAATTTAGTTATCATGTCACTAATTAACTTTTAGAACTTAGTTTTGGGATTGTAAGTCTATCCCTATCTTTTCAGCTTAGTTAGTCTTCATTTGAGGATATGTTCCTAAGAGGGAGATGTTGTAAAACCTCAAAAGTTCCAAAGGTTCCACTTTAGTCTTTGTATAGAAAATCAACTAAAATCAATAGAAAAACAGATAAGACAACCCTGACCACGAGTTATGGTTAGGTCTTATGAGCCATCACCAGCACTCATCCTGAGTATAGTCCCTAAAGTCCTGAAAGGTGAAAATTTCATCCTAGTGGTAATGACTCCAACATCGAGTGGTTGTCTGTCATAATGAGTCGCCGTATGACCCATTCTGAGGATCAAACCAAAAATGCCACAAAGTAACATTTTTTTTCTAGTGACAATGACTAGATAGGATGAGTTGTTATCATCTCATATGACTCATCAAGTCACTCGTGCTAACAAGAATTTGAGAGTTAACATTTTAGGTCTAGATGCAACGAATCGACACAATGACTCATCATCAATGACAATGAGTCATTGTGTCCTAGTCATGCCCATGCCTAGAAATTTTGCCCAATCACAAGGAATCCAATGACTCATCACGTTGAGACACAACGACTCATCCTACTAACCTGTGATGACTGGGTACAATAGAACAGTTATGTTTTAATAAGGGTGTTTTCATCTTTTCCAAATTCCTAACTACCTGAAATATGTGGTTTAAGGCTTAATAGGGAGGTGTTAAAGGGACTTAAATGCTTTTTTACCCTCATTCTCTCCAAAACACTTATATAAATATTAAACACGGCGATTCATCTCTCCAAAACATAAGGAAACTAGGGTTCTTCCCAAAAGGCTTCAAAGTACAAAATCTTAGCAAGGAGTCTCCAAACTCTAGGTATGTGGGTATTAAATAAGGGTCTCTTTTCACTCTTATGCCCAAATTTGCCTTCAAAGTTCAATTTTATGAAATCCATCAATTAGGACAAGTCCCCAAATGTCCCAAATTTAAGATTCTTCTAGTATACATGTTCCCGGACATCTTATGACTATGTAAATTATTTTATGCATGATTTTAATTATGGCTTCATATATTTTTTCCATGTTATGTACACACGATCCTAAACTCTTTTAAAACTTGCATGAAACATCCAATTAAAGAATAATTTTAAAAGAGTATTCAGTACAATATGTTCGTCATGATTTTCATCAGATAGTAAAATATATATAAATAGTTCCATGATTTCAATCATAGTTAGTAGCAATAAATTGAACTAGTTCATGTATTTTACTCAGATTTCAATATAATTATGAGCATATGTATTTGTTAATGGGAGTAGTACTTAGCATCGAGAAGACACGGGTTCAGACAACCCAAGTCCCAAACTATGTGCCACCGTAGGTTAAAGGGTCCTCGCCAGTTAAGAGTGTCTCCCTTCGCTCGAATAAGATCATGAATGAATTCATGCCAGCCATGGTTCTTATCCTTGTCAAGGTATAGAACAACCTCCCAACTTGGACTACAGGTTGAATTCCATGTTTGCTCACATGGTGGATGTTAGTAACGAGAACCTTCACAGTTTTAGACTCAGTATTGTACATGACCATTAGTTCAGTTTGAACTTACTTAAACTTATGAATTTTTAAATTATCATTTCATATCAGTTTACATATCTATTTATGCATCTCAGACAAGGTCATTGTATTTCAGTTCAGTTTTGCATTTCAGTATAGTATTTCAACATTTTCCAGCATGTTCAGGTTATTTCATATTTACATATCTCACATGCTCAGTACATTCAAAGTACTAATCGCATACCTTAACTACCATTTATCATCCTATGATATAGGTTCAGACGCTCAGCATTAGCTCCACAGTCGATACATTCTAGTACCATCTTAGTATCTTACAGTGGTGAGTCATCATCATCCGAGGACAAGAGTCTTTATGTTATTTCAGTATTATTTTAGTTCTAGATGTTTAGAGTTAGCTGGTCACTTGTCCTAGAAACTCATAATTTAGTAGATGCTTTCAGACAAACAATAGATATTTTAGCTTAGACATTTTAGATTTCTCTTCTAGTAGTAGTACTTGTTCAGACTTTGTTTATATTCAGTGTTTATCTCAGATTTAGTTTAGCTTCTACCCAATATTTCTTATATTCAGTGCTATTAGTGTTCATGTTATGCCATGGGTTAGCTTGGGACTACTTGTGGCTCTAGGCATCATATTACGTTCAGGGTGTAGGCTCAGATTGTTACACACAAGTATGCTCGAAGGTCAACTCACAATTATTCCACTCATGGATAATCATAGAATTCAAATTAAGTCTATAAGTACAATTCAATTACACAAACATTTATTACCCAACCCAGTCCTTTTCAATACATAACAATCTTAGTATAACCCAGAATACCTAATGGTCCCTTGGTATGATGTCATCTCTAATCAATGAGCAACTTCCTTAGCCAATTATTTGTAATCACAATCTACATTCTATTACCATTCCCACCTTAACCTTGTATCTTACTCCACCTACCTTCTATATATGACTAACATTACCCTAAGCACCATCCTTATGATACCTTCTTCACAAATCGACCACAAACCGACTGTACCAAACCATAATAAGACAAATCCCTTGTACGACCACTGCATAGACCTACCACCTTCATTAAGCCTGTTACACTACTCATACAATTATGCAATCACACATTTCTTTAACGCCATCCAATTTCTCCTAGTTCATATATAATAAACTAAATGTTAGCATTCTATAACCAAATACTTCAGGCGACATCTAACCCACAATTTTAACATTATTTAACCATCCAAACTTTGTGTCCCTAAGAATAAGCATGATATCTCCCATCAAAGCTATATTCTACACATGTAACTAACCAAATTCTACTATTAATTAACCATAACCTAACTCGATGCAAAGTTGCTGGTACAGAGTGCATGGATCTTCTCTCCTCGGTCTGATGCTAGTGATTTTGCTGAAGATTTCATGAAAATATCATGGAGACACATCCTCTCGAAGCCTTGCCTCTTTTCCCAAGTTGGTTATAGCTTTATAGATAACCCTAGGGTGTTTTTAGGAGGAGTCAACAGAATTAGAATAAGAGTTGGGTAAAAAAAAGGTTTCAAAATGCAGGATGACTGCCCGAACACCGCTGTAGTAGCCAAAATATTGCTGCAGCAAAAAGAGTGTCATCGTAGTGGATGTGGGGCAGTCAATTCCTTATGATGTTTTAGTCAATTATTCTCACTTTGTAAATTTTCGACCAAGGTTTTAAATTCTAGATGTTTCAATTAGGAAATATCTCATTCACAACTCCCTTGTCATAGTGTTCATAGAAACGATGGGACATGTCATTATAGTAGATGCCAATTTACCCATTATTCATCTTTGAATGGCTATGGTAAGCAAGGAATACTAAATTGACATATTTTTAGGGTCGTTAATTACAGAACGCTTGTTATCATGTTCCAGCTCCCATCACTATCTAACTGAATTTACTGACGTTTCAATTGAATCATTTAACAAACAATTGTTCACTACCCTTGAAGCATCTATCTATGGACAAGATAACTTGGAGAAGAGATACTTGTTTATTTATGCGTATGTGATCACCTAAGGTATCCAGAGGACGTCAATACACCAAGTCACATGAAAACATAGGACGGGAAAATTTATTACCCAGGCTTCGCTGCAGCAATTAGTTGTCACTAAAGCGGTACAGCTGCAACAACAATGGGCCATTGTAGTGATGACTCATCAGTTTCAAAAAGAAGACATGTGGGTTTTATTTCGCACTTCTCCAACTTGTTATTTTCTCTCTACGCATCTACTCTCCTCTCTACCACTCTATCCTGTCATTAAATCTAAGGTAAATCTTTTGTCCCTACTTTTTTTCTTTACTTTACTGCCTTCAAATTTGTAGTTTTAGGCTATAATTTCATGGAAATTGCAAGGGTTTGGGGTGATTTTGGAAAAATTCAAATTTGCCCACTATACGGGATGGATTCTCAAAGATCCTAGTTTATCTTACGTTCCTAACACTCCTATGGCATTCTAGGCGTAAGATTTATAAAGTTCATGGCGTTTTTAGGCTTGAAAATGGTGAAGTAGAGGAAGAGTCATCTTTCCCAACAATTTTCTAGTCATTGCAGCTTTACTTTAAAATTGACAATTAGTATCCATATATGTCATGACCCAAGCGGCCATGAGTGGCACCCACCCTAACTCTACAGCGGGAGAACCAATCAACTTAACCCATAGCCAACCAATATAGAACTTACACCTACCCATTTTTAAAAGCCAAACATCCTTTATTAACTGAACACTTTTCAGGCATAATAAGTCATCTAATAATCCACCAAAATCATAATAAATTAAGAAGTGCAGAAATATCTCTATCTATTACATCCCCCGGGACTCAAAAATCATTTTACAAGAACTTCTAATCTAAAACAAGGTCTAAAATATAATCCATAAATACTAAACCAACAAGATAGTCAGTGTGCGAAAACAAAGGACTTGAACTTAAAGAAGAGCCAATGATTTCCCGGACATGGTGCTCACCCTTGAATCAGAGCTGGAATCATGAACTAGATCCGAGGTCTCGTCTCAAACACTAGAACACATTTTGTACTCAACATAAAGAAAAGTATAGGTAGTATCAGTACAATAACTACGTATTGACAGGCATCATCGGCCGCTTAACTCAACACCATACAAATAGATAAGTTAAATAAAAGCAAATAGTGATCAAGACACAACTCATAATCAAATAAGAATTAAGTTCATATTCATAAATGTAACAACCCGTACATTTCTGACCTTACTTGACAACCTTGAACTATGTTTACCCTAGGTTCGAGAGCAATAAGTACGTATCTTGTATTGGTATTGATGGAACATTTGATATCGTACTAGTCAATGTGACTAGACTCTTGTAGGAGGAGTTTGAAACTTCCTGAAATAGTTCAGGAGTGATAAGTGAGGCTTGAAGGACTTCCAAGAAAATGATATTAAAGATAAGAGGCAAGCCAAGGAGTTGAACTTGAAGTATCTAACCGAATTCGCAAAGATAAGAGGAGCCATGTATATTGCTTTCCTTACTTTCTTTGTATCTTTGCTTCAATGATTATTCATTTTTGCCTGTGACATGTGATACCCGGGCCCCGACTGAACAATGGGTTTTAACATAACATAAAGTTATGTTGGGATCGGCTCAATCTAGGCTTATGCCCCTAGAGCTGCAACCCTATGAATCAATATATATATTGGGATCGGCTCGAGCTAGGTTATTACCTCTAGAGATGCCACCCATACCAACACATCAGGTTCGGCTCGAGTTAGGTTATTACCTCTAGAGCTGCCCCCTGTTAGGATCGGTCCGAGCTAGGCTTATGCCTATAGGACTGCCCCCTGATCCAACAATCTCGGGTTCGGCTTGAGCTAGGCATTTTGCCCCCAAAGCTACCACCCATACTTGATCATTAACCACATATGCATTACTTTAATCTTTACTTTGAGATTGCTACGATGATAGTCATAACTTCACTTGAAGCTTTGGATCATTAACCATTGGGTGAGAGACATGTGAATAATCATTATTGGAAACATAGCCTTATTGGAAACATAACACCATTGGAACCATTGAACAATAATCAATGAACAAGATACATAAGCATAACCACTATTGGAACTTTGGAACACAACCTCATTGGGCTTTTGGAACACTATTCATGAATATGAGACATGAGATTCACAATTTATCAATGAGTAGGAAACATATGCTAATAACCATTGATAACCGGATATAGGATTCCTTAGCATATTTTGGGATGGGACAAGCGTAATGTCAATGTAAATACTATTTGCTGCAGAAAGATACGGACAGAGTAACCTTACATACCTTGTATTCTCAATACGGATATACAATCTTAGATATGCATACAATAGTCCCGCTCCTTCTTTATGTGTCACTCTACAACACAAATGCATAACGGAGTTTACATTAACCACCAACTACCTTACAAATGCATATAACGATAATGAATTTCATGTTTGCCTTTAAACATGCCATTTCCCCCTTGACAAAACCATTGATGAAAGTATTATACCAAAAATCCCACAATATTCCATACATTGACCAATACATGATAATCAATAATATTTCACCACAAAACTTCTCCTTTACACTTTCTCATCCACACCCCATCACAAATAATCCATCAAGTCACCTTAATTCACCTCATAGCACATATCGGCCAAAATCCCATAATTTAAACTTATGTGAAAAATAACAAGTTTAATAACATAATCACACCATACATGTTAATATTTCATCCATACCATGCTCTTTTATCAAAATCACAAGTCATATTTCAAGTTACAATTCCATGGATATCATATCTTTTACCAAAAACACAAAGCACCATGTTCAACACTTCCAAACATAACCAACATGGTTTACATACTCTCCCATTCATATAATATATTAATCTATAACAATAATCACTTACCCAAGCTTGAAAAATGATGATCTTGCTCCAAAAGTTGGCTTTGAGCTCTTAGGGTTTTGGGAGAGAAATATCTAGAAAGCATGAGAGTTCAAGTGAATAAAAAATCAGATTTTGTGGTACTTTATATAAGTCCTTATTTCCATCCTTAACCACACTTATATCATTTAATGCTAAGTCTAGAAGGTCAAGGCAAGAATGGGTCATTTGACCCATTTTGGCCCATGTCTTCTTCTCATTTTGGGCCCTTTATTGAGCCCAATTCACTTAACCCAATAAAATTAATAATTTCTCATATTTACTTCACTTCATATGCATCACAACAATTTTCCCATTTACACTATTCATATCCATAGCCTCAATCCCAAAAATAAGTGATTCTAGCCACGTATGACATATTTTGACCATAAGGGTAAAATCGTCATTTTGATGCCCATTCCGTTCAGGAGTAATTTTATCATACCAATATAATACTTCAATCATTTCATATATATGCTCGTGGTTGTAGAAGAAACATGGCAAAAATTAGCCCGGTACGCCCCCGGGCACCCTTGGGACTTAGAAAATTTCCAACTTTTGAAAAGTGGGCAAAACCAGCCTAGAACGCCCTTGGGCGTGCCATATTACTACCTGTGGTCTAAAAATTTTAGCCCAGAGTGGCGTGGCACACCCTCGGGCGGGCCCCAGCCTTAGGTTTTTTGAAAATTTTGTTTTTTGACTTTTCTTCGTGGGTTCGGTTAGATACTTCAAGTCCTATTCTTTAACTTACTTCTTACCCTTAATATCCTTTGTTTAGAGGTCCTCTTAGACTCATTTTGAACCCCACAAATGTCCCACAAAAATCACAAAGTACCTCCTAAGAAGGGCTAATAACATATACGAGGCCAAATTCAATCATCTCATCAATAACATTACCAAATACATACTTGTGGCTATCGACACCTAAGTAAACATTGTTTAAAGTCGTCAAGTAGGGTTAGGAAGGTACGGGGTGTTACAGTGAAGATCCATCGCATGGGTGATGGTCTACTATTGGGACTGTTGCAGGAGTATAATTTAACTCACAATCTACTTAAGAATTGATGGATAGGGCGACGGTCTGCCACGACCTAAAGGTCCATCGGGTAGGACATCGCTGGGCTGCAAATTTCATCCTATTCTGGGTAGGCCTTGACAGTCTCAATGACAGTCGGCCAAGACCTTGATAGTCTATCAGCGAAACCATCACTTGTCTTTATTGTGCACCAGTTTCTAGATAAGTTGTGATGGACAGAGCGGCGGTCCGCCATGCTCTTGATAGTCTGTCAGTAACACCGTCACTTTCTCTTTTCAGTAAAATTTTCTTTCTTTTACATGGTCGGGCTTATTACCTTAAAGAAAACATAAAACACACTAAAAACACAAAATATTGCTTGAAAACTCACAATTATCCTTAGTTAAAGATGCCAAAAGTGTGGTCATAAGCCATCACATCAATATACAGTTTGAGCCACCATTGGGAACTTTTTTATATGCAGGTAGAAGTGTGCTCATAGTATTCTTTACTTATTTAGTTTTCTGCTTTGCTCAATTGTCCTATTATACCTATTGAGTACAAGTGGACCATACTCACTCCTACTTTATGTACCCTTTTAGTACAGATCTCAGTTTGAGAATGACCCATAGAGTGAGAGATTATGTGGTGATCAAGGCTAATTCATAGGATGGGTGATCTCCTTGTCTAGGGCTTGATTCTGTACTTCATCTATCCTTATTGTATTTATTTACTTTTTAGAGACAACCTTGTGTATTTTCATACTCTTCACTAGTTGTAGAGCTATTTACTCATAACATCAGATTCTTGGGATTTGGAGTTGTATTTTGTTCAGTTTTAGATATTGTTGTTTATCTATATTATGGCCTGAATTTCTTATGAAGTCTTGTCTTGGGTTTTAGTTACTTTTTTTTGCATTCTTTTTTTCAATTGTTGGGCTTACCTACCCAGGGTTGTGATGGGGTAGGTGTCATCATGACCTTGACTTTTGGGTCACGACAATTTAGTATCAAAATGCTAGGTTCAACAGTCTCATGAGTAAAAGAGCAAGATGTCTAATAGAGTCCAGCAGATTGATACGTTGACATCTGTATCTATCTTTGGGAGGCTATGTGACAACTTCTCTAGTTTGATTCCATATCGTGTGTATTATTCATGTCCTATATTCTAAATATGTATTCTATTCTTTATGCACAAATTGTGAGGACTAGATCTAGAGTTGTTGAGGATGCTAAGCCAACACCCACAATAAGAGCCCTAGTCAGAGGGTAAGGCATGGGTTGCGGCCGAGACAAAGGTAAAGGTCGGGCACGCGGAGAGGCTTTTGCTATAGGACAAGCAATAGAAGCCTCTCTCGAGCCTGAGATTGTTCATGATGAGAAGGTTCATCAAATAGAGGACGTGGGACCAGCTCAGGCCCCTCAGGGTTTCATGGTTACAGCAATATTACAAGATCTATTGGTTCATCTTTTGGGCCGTTTGGAAGGGATTCCCCAGATTGATATTATACTGGGTACACCAAATGGTTTTCAGACTACATAACGTGTAGAGCCGCTATGGAAAGCTACTACTCTTGGTTTTTAGACTATCAGAGCACAACCAGCTGCTATTGTGGCCCCATCTATTGAGACATTGCCTACTAGACTGGTTGTTCTGCCTATAGCTCCAGGTCCTATTATGTTTGCTGATGAGAAGAATATATTTGAGAGATTCATCAAGTTGTCCCCTCCCAAGTTCAGTGGTTCCATTGGTGAGGATGCTTATGAATTTTTTATTGACTGTCAGGAGAGGTTGCATAACCTTAGGGCCCGTTTAGCCATGTGAGATGAAATAATGATATGAAATCAGATGAGATGAAGTTGAAGTTTTTTTTTTGGACATTCAATTTGAGATTTTAAGTTGTACTTTTTTGTTATGAAAAAAAAAACCTCATAAGTTGTAAAAACAATCAAAATTACCCCAATTCTTTATACAATCTTACCAAATAAGCAAAAGTTCATAATATACTATCAAAAAACTATTATAAAAAATACAATATTTATTGAACAAATGATAAATTTGGTGAATAATGAATGATAAAGTAAGAGTTCATTTGAAGTAATAATAAATTTTGTAGGCGTTTGGCCATGAAAATCAAAACAAATTAGAGTTGGGGTCAGAGTTGTGTTTGGTCATATCATTTTGGAGAGATTTTGTAACTATAAAGGTGAAGTTAAAATAAGAAAAAAGTGAAAGTAAGTTGAGACTCGTTCACTTTCCAAAAAGAACTTCAAGTTGTATTTGGATTTTTCATGGCCAAACATCATTTTTTAATAAAATGAAAAGATTTTCTAAAAACAAAGTGAATATTTCTCATGACCAAATGGAGCTATATGTTGGTGAGAATAATGGTTAAATGAGATATAGATGGTTTAAAGATTGGTAAAAGTAATAATATGAACTATAAATTTTATTTACATATGAAATAAATGGTTGGTAAATATATATGGTGGGGTTCTTTTTACAAAAGATATCATGTGGAGTTTGTTTCTTTTCATCTGCCAAACAAAGCCAAGCAATGGTGGAGGTCATTCATTGAGTGCATGGCTACTTTACTTCCACTCACTTAGGCACAACTCCAGAATGTCTTTCTTGAGAAGTATGTTCCCCGTACTTATTGTGATCAGTAAAAGGATGAGTTCTTGAGTTTAGAGCATGGTAAATTATTGTGGCAGCCTACGATCACTTCATAGGAGGAGTGGATTAGGTACTTTGTGAAGGGTTTGAATTCTGAGATCTAGATGGTTACTTTATTTGTGGCTGGGTCTGGTAAGCCCTTTTAATATATAGTTGAATTTGTTAAGATGGTTGAGGCACTTGAGAAATAGGAAGAGGTGAAAGCAGATGAGAAGAAGGCCCAAACTTCAGATCAGTCCAGCGGTACTTTTTCATGTGTCTGTAGGGTGCCCCTCTAGGGTTAATTATCATCCATCACGGATAGGCAACTATACACCTTCATCCTCTTCAATTTAGAGGCTCGCTTTGGGCATCAAGTTCCATGAGTATTGGGGTTTGGACCACATCAGAAGGTATTGTCATAATTTCTTGTTTGTAGGTCAGTTGACTCAGCAACCGACTTTTACTAGTCTAGTTTCGGCAGGTCATGGTGAAGGAGAAAATGGTACGGGTCATCAGCAATGTGGGTATGGTGGCTAGGCTGTAGAAAGGGGTGGAAACCAAGCCAATCGAGGTGGAGAACAGGTTGGTAGAAATGGTGCTCAGGCTAGTAGAGGTGGCGGTCAGGGTGGTGATAGGGCCCAACTTTATATTATCCAAGCTCGTCCTAAGGCGTAAACTTCTAATATTGTGATCACAAGTACTATTCTTGTCTGTGATTGTATGGCTTCTGTGTGGTTTGATCTTAGTTTTACTTTCTTCTATGTGTCTGTGAAGTTTGCTTTGGGTTGGGATTTGTATTGTGAATTTCTTAATACTCATATATATGTATCTATACTAATTGGGGTGTTTGTGTTTGTTGATCAGGTTCATAGGGATTGACCTATTATGTTTATGGGGTACAAACCTTGGCAGACTTAGTAATTTTAGACATGGGGGAGTTTGATATCATTTTGGGGATGAGTTGGTTGTCTCCTTATCATGCTATTCTTGATTGTTATGTTAAAACCACCACTGTAGCGATGCTCGAGATGGAAAAGTTAGAGAGGGAGGGAAATTTTAAACCTACTCCTGTGAGAATTGTATCAGCTATTCGTGCCCAGAAATTAGTAAAGAAAGGGTGTAGGGCGTTTCTAGCCTATCTTCGGGAAGATAAATTCGTAGTCCCTCCCATATCTTCAATTCCAGTTGTGTGTGAATTTTTAAAAGCCATTCCTGATGACCTTATGGGTATGCCTCTGGACCATAAGGTTGATTTTTGTATAGATTTAAAGCCCAAATCTCAGCCCATCTCCATCCCTCCTTATCATTTGGCATTGGCATAGTTGAGGGAGTTGAAATATCAGTTACAAGAATTGTTAGAAAAGGGTTTTATTTGCCCAAGTGTTTCTCCATAGGGTGCTCCCATCTTGTTTGTGAAAAAGAAGGATGGTAGTATGAGAACGTGCATAGACTACCACCAGTTGAATAAGGTAACCATTCGCAACAAATATCCCTTGCCTAGGATAGATGACATGTCCGACTAGTTGCAAAGAGCGACAGAATTCTCAAAAATTAATTTGAGGTCGGGTTATCATCAGCTCAAGATTAGGGCAGAGGACATCCCAAAGACTGCTTTCTAAACTCTTTATGGGCATTACGAGTTTCTAGTCATGTCTTTTGGATGGACCAATGCCCCAGCTCCTTTCATGGGTTTGATGAATGGGGTCTTTAAGTCATTCTTGGATTCATTCATTATCGTTATTATTGATGACATACTAGTTTACTCCAAGAGTGAAGAAGAGCATGAAACTCATTTACGTACAGTATTGGGGTTGCTTAAGGAAAAGTAACTATATTGTAAATATTCCAAGTGAGAGTTTTAGCTATCTTCAGTGTCCTTCTTGGGACACGTGGTTTCTAAGGAAGGAATTATAGTAGATCGACGAATGTGTTAGAAATTTATAGTTTTGTGGGGTTGGCCAAATATTATTGTCGGTTTGTTAAATGGTTTGTTGTCATTGCTTCACATATGACCCGCCTTACTCAGAAGGAAGTTCCATTTGTATGGGCTGACAAGTGTGAGCAGAGCTTCAAAAAGCTAAAAACTTTGCTAACTTCAGCCCCAATCCTCACCTTGCCTGTTGAAGGTAAGAATTTTATTGTGTTTTGTGATTCCTCATGGTTGGGTTTAGGTGTTGTTTTGATGTAGGATTAGAACGTGATTTTGTATACTTCGAGGCAACTGAATCCTTATGAGAAAAATTATCCCGCCCACGACTTAGAGTTGGCGGTTGTGGTCTTTGCTTCTAAGATTTAGAGGCACTATTTTTATGGAGTGAAGTGTGAGGTGTTCACCGACAACTGCAACTTGCAGCATGTGTTCACCCAGAGAGACCTAAACCTAATACAAAGAAGGTGGATGGAGTTGATTGAGTTGATCAAGGACTACGATATCTCAATTCTATATCACTCGAGAAAGGCCAATGTGGTGGCTGACGCGTTAAGCCAAAAATCGAAGAGCATAAAAAGATTAGAATGGCTGGAGGTGTCAAGGCGCCCATTGGAAAGACAAATACAGTCTTTTGATAATGATTTTCTAAGATTGCAGGAGACTAGCGAAGGAGGGGTATTAGCACATATGGAAGTCAGGTCCACATTCTTCGACAAAATCAAAAATAGGCAGTTAGAAGATAAGAAGCTGAGCAACCTTACAGAGAAAGTGTTGCAAGGTGAGGTTAGAGAGGCCATCCTTATGTCACGTCCCGAATTCCAAAAGGGTGGACTGGCATCAGAAGCCGTTGAGGCCCAAGAGAACCAATCTTTACTCATGTACACTCATATGCATGTCTCTGTACGAATATCAATCTATCTCATGTAACTAATTAATACCAATGGCTAAAGTCATGGAAAACATATGCTATATATGGATTTGGACGTTAGGGCCATCAAGTCAAAATGGACACACATCTCTTACATTCATCCTCCCACATACATCTACAAAGACTCTATCAGATACATGTACATAAACATCTTAATTCGTGACAAGTCCTCGCTTTATATAACATTTACATAGCACAAAAATTAATGTACACATGTGACTCGAAAAGCCCCGAACCAACTGGAGCTCACCAATGATCCACAAATGGCCCGCAACCTACTGTGGAGGTCTACTAGCACCTGTGCCTGCAGCAAGTAAGGTAAGCCCCCTAAGGGAGGTCAGTATGAAGAATGTACTGAGTATGTAAGGCCATATGAAACTGTATGACAAATAAATACTTCAATGGAATCAAAATATAAGAGAATAGTCAATATGGATAAACCATCATTCTGCATATGTGGAACCATGTACCTTAGATTCATTATTTTCTTTTTCTTCTATTGTTTATTCATCATCACTTATATCATATCGTACCTGGGCCCCAACTGTTCAGTGGGTCTTAACATAACATAACGTTATGTTGGGATCGGCTCGAGCTAGGCTTATTCCTCTAGAGCTACTACCCATAAATCGATATATCAGGTTCGGCTCGAGCTAGGTTCTTACCTCTAGAGCTACCACCCATAATCTAATATATCAGGTCTGGCTCGAGCTAGGTTTTTACCTTTATAGCTACCACCTGTCAGTATAGGCCCGATCTAGGCTTATGCCTCTAGGACTACCCCCTGATCTAATAATCTCAGGATCGGCTCGAGCTAGGCTTATGCCTGTAGAGCTACCACTCGTACTCTTGTAACCAACAACTATGCATTACTTCATTTCTTTACTTTTGAGATATTGATACAATGATAGTCATAACATTATTGGAACTTTGGAACCATATCCTCAATTAGGTAACACATGAATAACAAATGATCAATCAATGAGAAACATGTGACTTAACAATAGATGACAACCTGAAATGAGATACCTTAGACATTTCGGAGTGGAACAAGTACAATGTCAATGTAAACAATATGTGATGCAGAAGGATATGGATAGAGTAACCTTACATACCTTATATTCCCTATATGAATACACAATCCTATATGTGAATACGACAATCCAGCTCTTTCCTTACGTGTTACTCTATAACACATGTACATCACAGAGCTCACGTTAACAACTAACTACATTGCAAGTGCATAAGACGACAACAAAGTACGTGACTGTTGTATAACATCATTTTACCTTTAACAATGCAATTCACTGTATTACCATACCAACAATACCACAACATTCCACACATGGACCAAGGCATCATAAACCAATAGCATTTCACACCAAGTTTATACTTCACACTTCCCCTTCAATACAATGTCACATTTACCTCAATACGTCACGTAAACACCTTTCCCAACAACACATTAAAGACAATCCATAATTTATACCATTCAAAATACCTTCGTGATACTCCTTTAAAGTCATTTAAAAGGTACCATAAGTTGATAATTGCATCTATAAAGGGTATAGGGGCTTTGGGGGGTCAAAGAGATGTAAAAACATGCAAAACAAACTTTTGGGCTGACCTGCGAAGCCACATGCGCCTTCATGTGGTTGAGGTGTGTCCAAAGGTGCCTCTTGGCAGTGTCCAGAGTCACCTGCATTGGCATCTGCGCCCGCAGGTGCCCCACTCGCGAGGGCGGATGCTCGTTTCAGACTCCGGGGGTCATTTTAGGGTCCTTTTTCACAATAAATGGTCCATGATCATAACTAAGCTTATATTAACATATTTTAGATCATATTATATGCCAATGAACATCCATGGTTTCACAACGCACATAAACATCACCAAAACTACATTTTCCTTTAAATACGCCACCGGGTCCATGTACAATTTCACAACAATAATTTCAAATGTTACACACAAAGAGAAATAAAGTTAAGGACATAAAAACATATTACATGTTGATATTTAATCCATCAAATTCACTTCCTTCAAGACCACATGTTCACTTCCAAGTTTACAAGGCAAAACCCTTTACCGATTAAGCAAAAGTACATTGTTTTACACATAGTGAACTGTCCAACACTTTGCCAACATAACCAACATGATTTATACACCATATTAATCATATAATATATTAATTTATAAGGTTTAACACTTACCAATACTTACAAAGAGATGATCTTGCCCAAACAAGTGTGGTTGTCTTAGGGTTTGGTTGAAGAGAAAATGTTGTGGAAAATTCTAGAATGAGACATGTGTGTTTCAATGAATAAAAATCTGATTTTTGACCTTTTATAGTCCTCATGGCCATCCTTATCCAAACAATTAATCAATAATTGATGGTTTACTTGCTCAAAAGGAAGAATGGGTCATTTACCCATTTTGGGCCATGTCTTTGGGTGAATTATTGGGCCTTTATTGAGACCAATAGCATAAAATTAATTTAGCCCAACAAATTTAATGTGTAATACCTCAAAAATCTCATGTTTAAATAATTCCATAAATGTTACGATAATCAACTAGGTTCGAAAATGTACGGGGTGTTACATCCTCCCCCCCTTAGGAACATTTGTCCTCGAATGTTAGTGACATTATCCAATGTAAAAAAATTCAAGTCTAGGATTAGTCTTCTTATTATTATATATACACATACTGCTCGTAGATACTTACTTGTTACTCCAATTCCGTACTTTGAACTCTTTTTTTTCTTCCCCTTTGAAACAAATACGGGTATCTCAACTTCATCATTTATTCGGTTTCCCCTATGACTCCTTTTACTTGTTGATTTATTCAAAGTACTTTTACGGAAGCTACTTCTTTATGCCTTAATCTTTTCACTTACTGATCCAAAATAGCAATAGGTACTTCTTCATACATGAGGTCTTCCATAATTTGGACATCTTCAATGGAAGCAATACGAGATGGATCTCATATGCACTTTCGAAGCATTGAAACATAAAATACTGGATGAACTGTGGAGAGTTCTTGGGGTAGTTCCAATTCATACGCAACTTGCCCAAATCTTAGAAAAAATTTATATGGCATGTTATATAGGGTAAATTTTGTTTTCTTTCCGAATCTCATTACTCCTTTCATTGGTGACACTTTCAAAAATACCCAATCACCTATGGTAAATTCTAATTCCCTTCTTCTAATATCTGCATATGACTTGTGTAGACTTTGGGCTGTTTGTAGCTGCTTTTGTATCACCTTAACTTTTTCTATAGCTTGATGAACAAGATGTGGCCCAAGTAAAGCAGTTTCAACCGATTCAAACCATCCAATTGGTGATCTACACTTTCTTTCGTATAAAGTTTTGTAAGGTACCATCTTGATACTTGAATAATAGCTATTATTGTAGGCAAATTCAATAAGCGATAGATGATCATCCCAACTACCTTTAAAGTCTAATGTGCAAGCTCGTACCATATCGTCAAGTGTTTGGATAGTACGTTCTGCTTATCCATCTGTCTGAGGATGGAAAGCCGTACTCAAATTCACTTGGGTTCCCAAACTCTCCTGAAAAGATTTTTCAAACATATGCAATAAATTAAGCTTCCCTATCTGATATAATAGAAATTGGAATCCCATGTAATCGTACTATCTCTTTAACATACAATTTTGCATAATCTTCATCTGTATAAGTGGTTTTGACAGGTAAAAAGTGTGCCGATTTGATAAGCCTGTCCACTATCACTTTTATGGAATCAAATTTCCAAAGTGTATGAGGCAAACTTGTGATGAACTTCATGATAATCATGTCCCATTTCCAAACTGAAAAATTCATACATTGCATATAACCTCCAGGTTTTTTATGCTCTACTTTTACTTGTTGACAATTTTGACATTGACATACCAATGTTGTAATGTTCTTCTTCTTTATACTGCCTCACCAATACATTTCTTCCAAACCATGGTACATTTTGGTTGCTCCCAGATGAAGAGAATATCGTGAATAATGTGCCTCTGTCATAATCCATTTTCTTAGCTCATCTACATCTGGTACACACAATCTACTTTGGCACTGACTCACTCCCTCTTGCGTAAGTTCAAATACCTTTATAGAACTTTGCTGTACATTCTTTTTCATTGAAATAACATAGGATTTGCATCCTGATTTTCCTTTACTTTAGCTATTACTGAAGACTCTATTGCATTTTGCACTATAACTCTTTTATTTGGAGTTTCAAGAAAATGAACCACCAAGTTGTCTAATTGATGTAGATACTTAAATATACCTTTCTTTTCCATGAACGGACCATCAATACTTCCTAGTGCTTTGCGGCTTAACGCATCGGCCATCGTATTTGCTTTTCCCGAATGGGAGATCAATATCATAATTTCTTAATAGTTTCAGCCACTTTTGCTACCTCAAATTTAGGTCCTTTTGCTTAAAAGATACTACAAACTTTTATGATAGGTATATATATCAATGTAAACCCCATACAAGTAGTAGCGCCATATTTTTAAAGAAAATATCACGGCTGCTAACTCAAGATCATGTGTTGGATAATTTCTTTCATATGGACGCAATTGTCTTGAAGCATACGCTATCACCCTGTCGTGCTACATCAATACACATCCTAAGCCAACTCCTGAAACATTACAATATACTGCATACCCTTTTGTACCTTCGGGAAGTATTACTACAGTTGTGGAAGTCAACTAATTTTTTCAGCTCTTGGAAACTCTTTTCACATGTATCATTCTACTAAAACTCGGTTGCCTTGTGTGTTAGCTTTGGTAAGGGTGTTGAAATGGAAGAAAGCCTTTCAAAAAATCTTCTATAATAACCTGTCAATTCTTCATTGCTTCTATCTTTTGCGTATCAACCTTTATTCCTTCATCCTATACAATGTGACCCAAATATGCTACAGAGTTTAACCAACATTCATATTTAGAAAACTTTGCATATATCTTACGGTCCCGAAGAATCCATAACACCTATCCCAAGTGATTAACATGGGCCTCTTGTGACCATGAATCAACCAGAATATCATCTATAAATAGGGTCACGAACACATTTTAGAATGGCTTGAGCACCCTATTCATTTAACCCATATAAACTGCTGGTGCATTTATTAGCCCAAATGACATAACTGGCCCAAATGACATAACTAAAAAGTCATAGTGACTGTACTGTGTTCGGAAAGCTATCTTGGGTATATCTTTTTCTCTAACCCTTACCTGATGATATCCTGATCTCAGGTCAATCTTTGAAAAACATTTGGCACCCTGTAATTGGTCAAATAAATCATCAATTCTGGGGAGGGAATATTTATTCTTAATTGTCACCTTATTCCTTTGACGATAGTCAATACATATTCTCCATGTACCATCTTTTTTTTTAACAATTGACACTGGTGCACCCCAAAAGGACATACTAGGCCTTATGAATCCCTTTCCAGCAATTCTTTTAATTGTTCTGTTACTTCCCGTAATTCTGCTGGGACCATTTTATACGGAGGAATAGCGATAAACTGAGTACCTAGCATTACCTCAATACCAACACTACTTCCCGTCCTAGAGGTGATCCTGGAAGATCTTCAGGAAATACATCAAGGAAGTCATTTACCACTGGAACCACCTGAAGAGGTGGTGACTTCACACCGGTATCCCACACTTTTATTAGGTGGCATATATATCCCTTGGATTTCATTTTCTTTGCCTTAAGATAGAAAATAAATTTTCCTCTCGGTGATCCTACCTTACCATTCCATTCAAGAATATTCTTTTGTGGAAAAATGAAAATGTAACTTCTTAACTCGGCAATCTGTTGTGGCACAATAAGAAGCCAACCA
The DNA here is from genome assembly GCA_031232105.1 of Capsicum rhomboideum. Taxonomy (NCBI): domain Eukaryota; kingdom Viridiplantae; phylum Streptophyta; class Magnoliopsida; order Solanales; family Solanaceae; genus Capsicum; species Capsicum rhomboideum. The sequence goes on along the minus strand of CP124710.1, from coordinate 60,971,142 downwards.
ATACATACCCATTAGGGCATCAAAATCTACCATTTCCAGTTCAATACAATCAACTAGTGTGTCATAACCACAAATAGTTACTACACAGTTATGATATACTCTTTTAGCTACAATAGATTCACCAACTAGTATAGATACGTCAAATGACTTAACTAGTAATTCTGGTGTTCTTTCACATTTTTTTTTTCCGCAATCAATGGAGTGACATATGATAATGTAGAACTCGGGTCAATCAATGCATACATTATGTGAAAAGACGGATAGTGTACCTGTTACTACATCAGTAGAAGCCTCCAAATTCTGTCGATCTGCCACGGCATAGGTACGGTTCTGTACTCCCCTAGAACTAGCTGCTCCCCTAGCATCTCTGCCACGTCCATCAAGTTGTACACATGACGATGATAACGCAACGGTTGATCCCGTAGGTCGGGTCATACAACCCGTGCCCTTCTGTGGACACTGTCTCATCATGTTCCCTGCCTTACTACACCAAAAGCAAACATTCGTTCTAAACCAGCATTCTCTTGAATGAAACTTCCTGCAACGCTGGCACAGCTGACGAAAAGACCTCAATTTTTCTTGTTTTCGATACCCCACTGTCTGTGAACCCTGAATCTCACTTTTTTACCCAAACTGGTTGCTTCGAAACCCTTGGGATCGAGGTAGAGCATTTACTGTAGAATGAGAAAATGATGGTCTAGGCGGTCTGTTAAACACCCGAGACCTAAATTCTCCTTGGTACGCCATGAACTTTTCCATAGGTCTAGCCTTCTTTGACAGCCCTCTTTCAAATTCCTGTGCCATTCTCCTTTGCCTTTGATTTCCCCTTTTTCTGTGCAAAGGCTGGACCAACTTGTCCTTGATTTTGTGCAACGACTATCTGAGTCAACAAGTGCACTACATTCCTTATATCCTGCTCAGTAGCATTAACAGGTGGTTCGGCAGGTTCTTCTCTACCTCTTGGCTTTTCCAGAGCTGGAAAAGTAGAAGAAGACCGCGTTGCAATTTCAGTGTCAGCCTTGACTAGCTTGGTCGGGGGGTGATTTACTCGTTCCTTCTCCAAAAAGCATATCTACCTGCTTACCTTTGCCCCTACCTCATCTTGTCATTGGTATTTTACAATGATCAAAGAAAACCAAGTACAATGGTCAGATACGGTTCCACTTACAACATTGGCTCTATTGCACGATCTAGAAAATGAAGAAAAGAAACAACTCCTAAATGTCCCGTAGCCTCCTACTTATCAATGTGGTGCGTAACACATCCATAAACAATACTCTACTCATACACGGCTTTGTAGATACCCTTAGGATGACCTGCTCTGATACCACTTTTGTCACATCCCAAATTCCAACTGGGCGGACTAGCACCCGAAGCCGTTGAGGCCGAGAAAACCATTCTTTACTCATGTACACTCATATGCATGTCTCTGTATGAATATCAATCTATCTCATGTAACTAATAAATACCAATGGCGGAAGTCATGGAAAACATATGCTATATATGGAACTGGCCGTTAGGGCCATCAAGTCAAAATGGACATACATCTCTTACATTCATCCTCCCATATACGTTTACAAAGCCTCTATCAGATACATGTACATAAACATCTTAAGTCGGGACAAGTCCCCGCTTTATATAACATTTACATAGCACCAAATTTAATGTACACATGTGACTCGAAAAGCACCGAACCAACTAGAGCTCACCAATGATCCGCAAATGGCCTGCAACCTACTGTGGAGGTCTACTAGCACCTGTGCCTATATCAGGTAAGGTAAGCCCCCCCAAGGGAGGTCAGTACGAAAAATGTACTGAGTATGTAAGGCCATATGAAACTGTATGACATATACATACTTCAATGGAATCAAAATATAGGAGAATAGTCAATATGGATAAACCATCATTCTGCATATATGGAACCATGTACCTTAGAGTCATTATTTTCTTTTCCTTCTATTGTTTATTCATCATCACTTATATCATATCGTACCTGGGCCCCAACTGATCAGTGGGTCTTAATATAACATAATGTTATATTGGGATCAGCTCGAGCTAGGCTTATGCCTCTAGAGCTACAACCCATAAATTGATGTATCAGGTTTGGCTCGAGCTAGGTTCTTACCTCTAGAGCTACCACCCATAATCCAATATATCAAGTTCGGCTCGAGCTAGGTTTTTACCTCTATAGCTACTATCTGTCAGGATCGGCCCAAGCTAGGCTTATGCCTCTAGGACTACCCCCTGATCCAATAATCTTGGGATCGGCTCGAGCTAGGCTAATGCTTCTAGAGCTACCACCCGTACTCTTGTAACCAACAACTATGCATTACTTCATTTCTTTACTTTTGAGAGATTGATACAATGATAGTCATAACATTATTGGAACTTTGGAACCATATCCTCAATTAGGTAACACATGAATAACAAATGATCAATCAATGAGAAACATGTGACTTAACAATAGATGACAACCTGAAATGAGATACCTTAGACATTTTGGAATGGAACAAGTACAATGTCAATATGAACAATATGTGCTGTAGAAGGATATAGATAGAGTAACCTTACATACCTTATCTTCCCAATATGAATACACAATCCTATATGTGAATACAAAAATCCTGCTCCTTCCTTACGTATTACTCTACAACACAAGTACATCACAGAGCTCACGTTAACAACTAACTACATTGCAAGTGCATAAGACGACAATAAAGTACGTGACTGTCGTATAACGTTATGTCACCTTTAACAATGCAATTCACTACATTACGATACCAAAAATACCACAACATTCCACACATGGACCAAGATACCATAAACCAATAGCATTTCACACTAAGTTTATACTTCACACTTCCCCTTCAATACAATGTCACATTTTCCTCACTACGTCAAGTAAACACCTTTCCTAACAACACATTAAAGACAATACATAATTGATACCATTCAAAATACCTCCGGGATACTCCTTTAAATTTATTTAAATGGTACCACAAGTTGATAATTGCATCCATAAAGGGTATAGGGGCTTTGGGGGGTCAAAGAGATGCAAAAACATGCAAAACAAACTTCTGGGCTGACCTGCGAAGCCACCTGCGCCTGAAGGTGGTTGAGGTGCATATGAAGGTGCCTCTCTAGAGTCACCTGCGTTGGCATCTGCGCCTGCAGGTGCCCCACCCGCGAGGGCGGATGCCTGTTTCAGCCTCCGGGGGTCATTTTAGGGTCCTTTTTCGCGATGAATGGTCCATGATCATAACTAAGCTTCTCTTAACATATTTTAGATCATCTTAGATTCCAACAAATAGCCATGGTTTCACAACGCACATAAACATCACCAAAACTATATTTTCCTTTAAATACGCCACCGGTTCCATGTACAATTTCACAATAATAATTCCAAATGTTACACACAAAGAGAAAGCAAGTTAAGGACATAATGTAACACCCCGTAGATTTCCGAATCAAATTGATTCCCGTGAGATACATGGAATTAATTAAACATGCATGGGAGTTTTGAGGAATTACACTTAAAAGTGTTGGGCCAAATTAATATATGCAAAAGGGCTTAATTTAAGCCCAAATGCATGTCCCAACAAGAAGGAAAAAGATCCATTCTTCCATATTTGACCCATTCAACATAAATAATTGGATAAGAAGAGACTTGAGGGCCTATATAAGCATGAGAAAATCAGATTTTTATTCATTTTGGACACCCATGCTTTTCTAGAATTTTCTACAACACTTTTCTCTCAACACAAACCCTAGGCCTTCATCCCTTTTGGACAAGATCAACTCCTTTCAAGCCTTGGTAAGTGTTTATGCCTATGATTTAATATATTATGTGCATGATAGAGTGATTATATGATGTTGGTTATGTTTGTGATGTATTGAGAATTCACTATGTGTGTAAGGTGACATGTTTGCTAAATCGGGGGATGATTTTTGTCTTGTAACCTTGAACATGGGCTTGTGATCTTGAAGGAAATGAATTTGATGGGTTCAATATTGATATGTGAGATGTGATTATAGTCTTGACTTGTTTTATGCTTGTGTACAATGGTTGGAATTGTTATTGCAAAAGTTAGCATGGAAATGATGGTATAATGTAAGGAAAACGTCGTATTGGTGTTGTTTTTGTGTGTTGCAAAACCATGGCTGTCCATTGATGTTTAAGATGATCAATCATATGTTAAAATAAGTTTGGTTATGATCATGGACCATTCATGTCATTAAAAGACCCAAAAAAATGCCATTTCGGACCAAAATGGGCATCCGCCCCCGCAGACGGAGGCATCTGCGGGCGCAGATGCCAACGCAGATGGCACTGGTTGCTGCCAAGGGCCATCTACGTGCGTAGGTGGCTGAACTTCGGGCGCATGTGCCAACGCAGGTCATCCCAGAATTTTGTTTTGGTTGTTTTCGTATCCCGTTGATCCCCCGAAGCCCCCGTACCCTCTATGGATATAATTAGCAACTTGTGATGTTGTTTTAATGACTTGAAAGCATCGTATGAAGGCATGATGGACTGTATTAAGTATGTATTATTGTTCATATGTTTTTATGAGACATATTGGTAGGAGTAATTGTGATGGAATGTTAATAAGGAAGCATAAAGGGTAGAATGATGTGAAATGTTATTGAGGTGTGATATTTTGGTTAATGTGTGGAGTGTTATGATGTTGTTGGTATGATAATACAATGGATTGTACTGTGAAGGATGAAATGATGCTATGTAGCAGTCACATAACTCATTGTGACACCTATACGTTTGTAAGGGAGTTGGTTGTTAACATGAATTTTGTTGTGAACTTGGATTGTAGAGTGAAACATAAAGAGGAAGCTGGACTATTGTATGCCCATTTAAGATTGTAGAATCGTATTTAGAATACAAGGTATGTAAGGTTACTCTTTTCGTATCCTTCTGCAATATGTTGTCCATATTGACATTGGGTTTGTTCTATTTCTAATGGTTGACATATATTGTTCTCCATATATGCCCCATTCTTAAATGAACTATGATTTACTTATCTCTTATCCGTTGACTATTCATTGGTTGAAGTCCCAAGGATGTCATCATGTTGTGAGTCCCAAAAGGACTATCTCAAGAGAGAGTAAGGTATAACGAGAATCTATGAATGCTTGCTTAGCATGTCCAATCATGTCATGACCCAAAGTTCCAATAGAGTTATACGCATGTCTCTTATACATTGACTATTATTCCAATGGTTCCAAGAGGTTGTGTTTTAAACAATGTTATGGCAAGTGAATATAACAATCTCTCACAAGTGAATGAATCAATCTCTCACAAATAAATGTACCAATCTCTCAAGAGTAATGAAAGAAGTAATGTACAAGTTAATGTATCAATCCCTCACAAGTAAAGATACTAATCTTCCATAAGTAGAAGTACCAATCTTATAAGAGCAATGAAGGAAGTCATATGTAAGCTAGTTTAACCATCCCTCATAAGTTAAGGTATTGATCTCATGACGTAGAAGAGAAGTGAGGTGATATATATTTGTCTGCTACAAATAGTGTCTTAGTATGTAAATTCTCAATATATGAAGTATGTATCTCTCATAGGAAGATGTGTGCTAGTGATCTCATGAAGTGAAGGAGTGAAGTATAAGTGTGTGCCTTAATGTCATGATCCTTAACGTGTCATTCTCATAACCTTAAGATTGTAAAGAAGTAATGTGCGTGGTTGTTGTATGTTTCATTGAGTAGGGGTCTCAATCTAAAGGGTATAAGTTCTATATAGGAAATCCCAATATTATGTTATGTTAGTTAGTGCATTCCCCCAAAGGTGGAGGCCCGATATCATAAGATCTCATAAGAGAAGTGAAGAGGTAATAGATGAGCTAATATCTATCCCTCACAAGGTAAGATGTTGATCTCATGAAGGCAATCTTTCATAAGTGAATACATAGATCCCTCATAAGGAAAGAATAAAGTAATGTATAGTCGAATAGACTAAGAGGCAATTATGACATGAGTCTAAGTACCACTAGAGTTTGATACACGTCTCATATTCATTCGTAATGTTCTAAACCTCCAATGAGGTTATGTTCCAAGGTTTCAATAGAGGTTATACTCATGTGTTTTGTTCATTGATCATTGTCTAAAGGGTCCAACAGTGTTATGTTCCCATAGAGGCTATGTTTCAATAATGTTTATTTTATTTGTATGTTTCACTCATTGATTATGCAAAAGTACCAACCTCTCACAAGTTAATGTATCAATCTCAAAAGTAAAGGAATGAAGTAAGAACAAAGTAATGATGATGATGATGTTAATTTATCCATGGGGTGAAATGAACACCTGCATGATGGTTCTCTATACATCATCTATGGGGTGAAATAAACACCTGCATGATGGTTCTATATACAACATCCATGGGGTGAAATGAACACCTGCATGATAGTTCTCCATACAGCATCCATGGGGTGAAATGAACACCTGCATGATGGTTCTCTATACAGCATCCATGGGGTGAAATTAACACCTGCATGATGGTTCTCTATACAGCATCCATGGGGTGAAATGAACACCTGCATGATGGTTCTCTATACAGCATCCATTGGGTAAAATTAACACCTGCATGATGGTTCTCTATACAGCATCCATGGGGTGAAATGAACATCTGCATGATGGTTCTATGAATTTCCTACTAATCAGTTGGGCTCGGGCAGTATATGGTTAATAAGTTATAAATCAAAGTAAAGTGAAGGCAAGGAAAAGAAAGAACATAATGCACATGGTATCCCACATACAGACAGAGAGCTTATTCACATTTGTTATTTCTCTTATATTGATTCCATAGTTGTTGTTATTATGTAACGTATCATTGAAGATGATAATAAAGAAAGAAAGGTACATGGTTCCACCTATAGAGTTCTTCTTATAATTATTTCCATTGAAGTTCTTATGTACTGACATAGTTCTTATGGCCTTACATACGCAGTACATTCTTCGTACTGACCCCTCTTGGGGACTTACCTTACATGTTGTAGGTGCAGGCATTAGTAGACCTCTTCAGTAGGCTGCGGATTGTATACAGGTCTCTGGTGAGCTCCAGTTGCTTCGGGGCTTCCCAAGTCACACGTGAACACTAGGTTTTGGTATTATGTAAATATTGCATAGACATGGTCATGTATTTGTAGAGGCTTTGTAGATAGTTGTGGGAAGACAAATGTAGGAGACGTATGTCCATGATGACTTGATGGCCCTGTCGGCCAAGTTTCACATATTTATATATATTTAGCACATGTTTCATGAATTTTCATTATTAATATGATAAGTTCTTACGTGATAATGGTATTTCTTATGGCATGCATATGAACAAACATAAGAAAAGATTGGTTCTCTCGGGCCTTATCGGCTTCGGGTGACAATCACGCCTCGATGGGAGTTGGGGTGTGACACATAACCACATCTTACATGTTGATATTTAATCCATCAAAGTCACTTCCTTCAAAACCACAAGTCCTTTTCCAAGTTTACAAGGCAAAAACCCTTTACCGATTAAGCAAAAGTACACTGTTTTACATATAGTGAACTGTCCAACACTTCGCCAACATAACCAACATGATTTATACACCATATTAAGCATATAATATATTAATTCATAAGAGTTAACACTTACCAATACTTACAAGGAGATGATCTTTCCCAAACAAGTGTGGTTGCCTTAGGGTTTGGTTGAAGAGAAAATGTTGTGGAAAATTCTAAAATGAGACATGTGTGTTTCAATGAATAAAAATATGGTTTTTGCCCTTTTGTAGTCCTCATGGTCATCCTTAGCCAAATAATTAATCAATAATTGATGGTTTACTTGGTCAAAAGGAAGAATGGGTCATTTACCCATTTTGGGTAATGTGTTTTGGTCAATTATTGGGCCTTTATTGAGCCCAATAGCACAAAATTAACTTAGCCCAACAAATTTAATGTGTAATACCTCAACAATCTCATGTTTAAATAATTCCATAAATGTTACGGTAATCAACTAGGTTCAAAAATGTAACGGGTGTTACACCTTGATGATGAAGGAGTGTTAAGGATTCGGAGTCTCTTGTGTGTACCACGTCTGGGCAACCTAATTTCGACTATCCTTGCGGAGGCCCAAAACTCTAAGTACTCTATACATCCGAGGGCCACCAAGATGTATAGGGACTCGAGTTAACATTATTGGTAGCAAAGAATGAAGTGAGACATTGTAGATTTTGTGACCACAACAACACAACAATAGACCCAGTGTATTCCCATTAAGTGGGGTCTGGGGAGGGTAAAGTGTACGCAGTCCATACCATTACCAAGCGTAAAAATTGCCAGTAGGTTAAGTATGAACATCAAAAACCTGGTGGTATGTTTCAAAAGATGCCCATTCTGGAATGGAAATAGGAAAGAATAACTGTGGATTTTGTGGTTGGTCTCCCCAAGACCTGAGGAAGTGCAACTCTACATGGGTCATTGTTGATCATTAATTAAATCAGTTCACTTCATCCAGGTAGGGGTAGATTACAATACGAATGAGTTGGCCAAAATTTATGTGAAGGAGATCGTAAGGCTTCATGAGGTACCTGCTTCAATTGTGTCAGACAGAGGCACTCAGTTTACCTCTATCTTTTGGGAGAAATTCCAGTCAGAGTTGGGTTTTAGATTGTACCTAAGTACAACTTTTTATCCACAAACTGACGGTTAGTGAGAGGAAACTATTCAAGTGCTTGAGGAAATGCATCGGGCTTGTGTAATGGACTTTGGGGGTTAGTGGGACCAATATCTACCTTTGTGTGAATTCACCTACAAAAATAGCTACCACTCTAGTATTGACATGACTCTTTTTGAAGCCTTATGGTAGAAGATGTAGGTCTCCAATTGGATGGTTTGATGCATTTGAAGTGAGGCGTTAAGGCGCTAACATGCTCAAGGATTCGATGGAGAAGGTAAGGTTTATACAAGAAAAACTCATAGCAGCCCATAGACGACAGATTGAGTATGCGGACACTAAGGTGAGAGATGTGAAGTTTGAAAAGGGGGAGAAGGTACTCTTGAAAGTGTTACCCATAAAGGGTGTGATGCGTTTTGGCAAGAAGGGAAAAATAAAATAGAAATGGAGTGCAACTTGAAAAGGTGACAAGCAAATAGAAATGGAGGGAGCATGTGGAACTAAAAGTTAATGTTAATTGATTTTCCGCAGAATAAAATAGCGATTAGGAGTCAATCTTAGCAGTTTTCATCCCATAGGAGTCAATCTTAAAAGTTGTAATCCAGTAGGAGTTAATCTTAGTTGATATTTTTTTACCACGATATGAATAATTTGAATAAATCCATTATACTTTTATTTGTTGTAAAATGTCAAGTGACTAGTTCTCAAAATGTCACTTGACTTAATCTCATGCTAGACTACCCCTGTATTATATATATAGATATTTAATAAAGAGTTAATCTATATCTATATTTATATCTATCTATACTATATTAAAAGTATGAAGACACTTTAAAAAGTGATTTGAACGTTTTGCTCTTCATTAAAAGTTTCTACAATAGACAGAATCATCTTTTATTATTTTTTAAATTATTATTAATTATTATCTTTATAAAATTTAAAATTAAGGAGTACTAAAATATATGGAAAGATGTATTAGAAGAATTAATAATTTAGGAGTTCTAAAATGTATGGTAACATGTATTAGGAGAATTAATAATTAAGGAGTCTTAAAATATAAAGTAAAAAATAAATTTTATATATTAAATTCTTTATTATTGAACCATGTAATACAAAATATTTATAAAAGAAATATAAAAATTTTCATTATTTGAATTAGGTAAAAAAAAAAAAAAAAACTAATATTTAGTAGTTAAAGATTTTATGTTTGACCGTATGTAAGTGTAAAAAACTTTTGTTTACAAATTTTATTCGACCGTAGTCAACATGACCGTGGTTAATATTTTTTACCAAAAAAGTTATTGTTTAATCCTTCCCTATTTAAACTATGCACAAAGTACTAATTCTTAGCACTTCAAAATTCAATTGGTTTAAATCATAGGAGTAATATTTAACACTTCTAAATCAAGTAGAATTTTATATTATATTAAAAAATAATTTCTACAATTCTATTTAAATAATATTTTGGGTCAAAATTAACAAGAAACACACGTCTTCTTCTACTTCTATTTCTTCTTCTTGTTTTGATTTTGATTCAAGTCTTGTTGCATTCGTTATCATCATCCTTTGTGCCTTCCTTTATTTCTTTTTGTTAATAGATTTAAAGATTATATAAGAATTATATAGAATCAAATATTGATCACCAAGAATTCTCCCATCTTAATAATTTGTCGTATTTTTCTTTTGGCTGAAAATTTTGATTGAAAATTAGACGAACCAAGCATGTTGCCATTGACTATGTCTATATTGTAGTTGATGCTTTTTCACTTTGGTTGTTGCTAGGGTTTGATGCATGTTTGATGCTCTGTTGTGCTTAATACAAGTGGTAGATGAAGGTTCAATCGGACTATGAGGAATTTTTGTTTAAAGATTAGGTTTAATCGTATTGTTCTAAAATTTCGATTATCATAATTTGTATGTTAAAATTTATGATATTTGTCATGTACATTGTATGTTGGTTGTCTGTTGATACTCTTACGTGGAAATTAATTTATTTATTACTTCATATCTTTTAATTATTTTAAGTGCTTTACACATATTGAGCAGCTTGAGATTCGTTTCTTATGTATAATATAGCTCAAAATCACTCTTTTGAATAACAAATTCAATATTAATATTGAATTTCTTTTGGCTTTCTGATTAATTATCTAATATTGTATTCTTTTCTTTTGGACAACATATAATATTGTTATTTAATGAAAAAAAAATGGAAGAAACTATGAAAATACTTAGAAAAAGAATAGAAAATCACGATTCATTGTAACCATTGAAGTTCTCTCTTGGCATGTTATTTCATTCTAATCCATCAATTTATAATAAAAAGATTATGTCCAACATCTCTATCTCTATTATATTAAAAGTGTGAAGGTCCTTATAAATGTTGTTTGAACTTTTTGTCCTTCATTAAAAGTTTTCACAATAGACAAAATCGTCTTTTCACCCTAAAATATATGATAAGAGAAAAAATATATTTTAAAAATTATGGAGTCCTAAAATAAATGGTAAGAGAAAAATATATTTTATATAAGGATACTTTGCTATACCTAATTCGAAATTGATTCTAACAAAACTATGAATCTATATCCTCAAATAATTAAATATTCGCCTAAAGCATTTCAATTTGTCCTTTATAAATTGTTATTTGATGTCATGTGATTTTGCTAGAATAACTCATTAGACTATATTTTTTTTTTCTTTTTAATAGTTGAAGTGCTTTATTCTCAAATAATGTGGATTTGCTTATCTGAAATTTCTTTCGATGTGATTATATTATATTTATGTTGCATAATGTGGTTGTTTATCTAAATTATTAGTTTTCTAACAACGTGATTGTGTTTTATTTGTAATGCATCCATTGTCGTAAACTTTGCTAATTTTATCAGTGTAATAGGGCATATGAGCATTCCACCCAATCTCATCCGTCAACATAAGATAGCTGGTTTGAAAGTGAGTTATGCATATATTAAATTCTGCATGAGTACTATCGCGTCTAACAACTGGTTAAGAGGTAAATTATTCATGTTTAAAGTTGATATGGTGTTTGATTTGTAATTTAGAAATTTGAATAACTACTACATATATAAGTTATTAGAATCTATGAATTAATTTTTGCAGATATTAATTATGTAGGATTTAGTTATTGATGTATCTAAGAAAAAATTGAAGTGGAAGAAGACCCCGAATAAGAGAAAAGGGATACCCCTAAAAAATAAATTATATACTTGTTCATACATTCAACTATAATTGTCATATTCATGACTTCTCACCGATAATTGCATGTAACTTTGAACCGAATTCGAACAGGCATCAATGTCGGTTAAGGAATTGGTTTGCTCAAAAAGTTTGAGTTTGAATAGAATATAATGTCCTATATATGACATGGTGCCATATTATTATATTACTTTAGTTATTTTATTAAAAAAATATATGTTTTTCAAACAAAAAAAAAGATATAGCTGGAAAAATCTTTGGTTCTTGCGCAGAGGCTTCATCAATAGTCAGAAGCTGAAAACTTTGAGCAACGAAGTCGGTCTTTTTAATTTTATTTTAGTTCATGTATTTGGTAGTTTGTTTTAACCAAAACTTTTCAACATGCAAGCAACGGAGGAGAGCGTAGCTAGGAGTCTCAGTGGGTTGGTTCAGTCAATTACTTTTATCATCATTTATACCATATCAATTTTTTTGTTTATTTGATTTTGTATGATCAAAATTAGATTGTATCAATTTAAATTGATTTAAATTATGGTTTCATTTATGCAGCTTTGCTTCTCCTTTGACATATGCTTGTAAGTTGTGACTATTGTAGGAGTATCCATTTTCAGTGAAGCTTTTAGTTAAAAAATTGTCTTCTTACTAGAAAAATCGAGATACTTTAGATGTGTTTTTATCCTTATTTTATTCACAAGTCATCCTAATAATTTTCAAGTACTTTGTCCATAGAGAAAAAGGAAAGAGTGATTTATAGTATGACGTCTCATAATTTGTTTAAGACCGTCATTTAGATGTATAGAACGTTTGATGAAAATTCAGGTAGAAATTAAAAAAATTGAGATACTTTAGGTGTGTTTCTGACTCTTCTCTTTATTCATAAATAATTTCTAAGTTGTTTTCAGCTAAAAACTGTAGGGTCTTCAACTACAAACTGTCACATATTTTCATTATTATTTAGGTTTAAGATTTAACTACTTAGGTTTAGCATCTTTTGTTTTATTTAGGTTCAGTTTTTTATTTATGTTTAGAATTTAATTACTTAGATTTAGAATTTTTTTATATCATTAAATATTATACTAACGTTGTTTCTTTGTTTAGGCTTTTTTGAATAATTAATGCAGAGATAAACTTGCTTGTGATGTCACACATCGTATTGGTGCGGGATGAGCGAAATGTAGGCTAGCTTCTGGGGTCTTCTGTGATGAGCATGTACCACATAAGTTGATAGGTAAGTTCTACAGAGTGGTTGTTAGTCTGGTTATGTTGTATGGGGTGGAGTGTTGGCTTGTTAAAAACTCTCATGTCCAGAAGATGGAAGTTGTTGAGATGCGAATGTTAAGGTGGATGTCATGTGGTCATACTAGGAGAGACAAGATTAAGAATGAGAAGATACAGGACAAGGTAGGAGTGACTTTCGTGGTGGACAAGATGAGGGAAGCAAGACTAAGATGGTTTGGACATGTGAGGAGGAGTGTAGATGCCCCGGTGAGGAGGTGTGAGTGGTTGGCAGTGGCGGGCATCAGGAGAGGTAGAGGCAGGCCAAAGAGGTATCTATACTATATTAAAAGTGTGAAGTGAAATGCATATCTAAATCCAATATTTTTTTCTATTATAATTATTATCAAATAAAATACTCGCTTTGGTCACGCGCAAAGCACGTACCCTAAACTAGTAACTCATAAGCATGTGTTTATATCAGGAATATAATTTTAAATATTAAAAAGGTAAAAAGGATATTCTCTTAAATTTATTTGAAAATAAGTATATGTATAATGTATAAGTATATGTGTAAGAATATATAATAAGTACTTTTCTACCAAGTAATATTTTTTTAGTTTGTGGCAAAAAAATTATACTTAATAATATACACATGCAAAGCACGTACACTCAATTATTATAATTTAAAACCAAAATGACAGTAAAATAATAAAAAAAATCTCTTTTGATTTAATGTTTTTGCAAGGGCGTATAAAAAAAAATTCGACGAATTATATGAGAAAGAAGGAAGGAGTGCATGTTTGTTTGCATGACTACTATTATGTTGACCTTCAACGTTAATCAAAGGTCAATACTATATAATCGGTATGAAAATTAAGGAGTTTATAAACAAGCAAAGAATTTCTAGTGACCCCAAAGCATGTTGCAAAAAACAGGTGCATTGGGATCAACTCATTTATTCCAGAAACCTGGAATCAAATTTGAATCTGTTTTGTGTGGTCCTATGGACTTGTTTCCCTGAACATCTTAAATGCCTTCGACTATATGATGCTAATGCCAGCTGTGACCCATCTCAAATTGGATACGAGAATCCCACCTCAAAACTGAGTTATATTCCTACATAAAATATCTCTCCTTTATAGTACAAATTTCAGCTCTCTAAATATCTCTCCTTTATAATACAAATTCCAGCCCTCTCATCTCTATCTACCCCAATAATACAAGCAAAATCTTCAAACATCTCATCTATAATGTACATATAATAGTACCAAGCTACTACATTAAGGTCAACTACATATATACTTACATGCTAAATTTAGGCTCACTGCAATTCAACATTATATTTTTTTATAAAATAAAAATTCACCTAAATTGACCAGTTTTACGACCATTGACCTATTACAATTTACAAGCTTAGAACCTATAACCTGAGAGAAAACTTACATGTCCAAGTTTTCATCTATAATATAGTAAAAATTAAAATAAATACAAGCACAATTTACTTACTTTTGGGATCAAATGCATTATCCTTTTCCTTCAAATCATGGGCAACTTGAGAAAAACTGCAAAACTTTGCAGGAGATAGATCCATACCCTGCAAATGTAATTTTACTGATGTGGTAGTTGCCAGTGGGAGGGTGATCTAAGGCTGAATTTAAGTTCATTTTTGTGCGTGTTCACTCTCACTGATATATAACACATGTCAGTGGGCCATTAAGTGAAATAATTCAGAAAACTAAGGACATGAAGCTACATACTATTTTCTTGGGAGGAGAACATTGTTGTCATGAGAAATGGAAACAGTCTTAGGTGTGAAAATTCAATAACACCATAGAGAAATCAAAGGGTATTTAATTCAATCCTTTGTTATGATGGTAGTTAGTAGGGAAAAAAATGTTTCGCCCCATACCCTCTTGATTCCTCTCCACCATAATTCAGTGTCAATAACAAAAGCCTAATCATATTTTTTTTTCTTCCTTTCATGGGAAAAGGGTAAGATATAGCCCTTTACCTACCATTATATTTTCAAACCATATGCTCTAGCGATTATCAATTTTCATGTATTTGTCCTTAGTATGATTAACAGAGTTCTAACCTTTAACTACCCAAACATCATTACGATGAATTAGGAGGTAAAAGTTGCACCTAGACTCACCTTCACTAAATTTAAAAAATTTAGTGCTAGTCTAGTTTTGGCTCAAATTCGAGGGTGTGGTAGTTAAATGAAATATGGTATTGATATGATTAGCAATAGTAGATTTTGATATAACAGTTTGATAGTCAACTCGTATAGGAAGCCATAGCAACTTTCGACACTCGGAACAGAGCTATAGAACTCCGATTATAGCGCTTATTGTGGAGGGGTTGGTTCGCGTAGTCGAGATTCATAGTGTGTATTGTAAAATGAGAAAAATTAATAAGGGGTCTCAAGTTTCTTCCTTGGATCACTGCAGTGGTACCGCGACAGCGGTTAAGGAAACTGCAGCGGCTGCCCTCAGTAAAATCGTCACGAAACACTGCAGCGGTAACACGCAGTAAAATATCAGTTTTAAAACCCAAAAAAATGTTGTCATTCCCCACCTTTTGAAAAACATAATAGGGCATTGGGAAGAGGTAATTTTCAGAAGAAATTTGAAATTTTTTATCTATAGAGGTAAGTGATTACGTTCTAGACTTGAATTCACTTCATTTAACCTTAGAAAATCACTAGAAAATGGATTAATGGTGGGTTTGGGGGTTAAACCCTAGCTTATGGATATTGACACAAAATGATGAAATTGCTTATGAATTCAGTATATAACGATCCTAGGGTGTTAGAAAACACTAATGAGACTAGAATTATAACCAAATATGCTAAATTGAGTGGTGTTCATGAAGTTAAAATGATGAGGAAATCCAAAGATGATGAAATAGGGTAAATTATGACTAAAATCAGTGATTTTAATCCCTAGTTGTTAAGAAGGAATGAATTATTAAAATGTGTATATATTTGGTGGTTGTATAGATCAAGAACGAGATGAATGGGAACGAAAGAAAAAAAGTGTGGCTTAAAGGTGTCCTTGACCAAAGGAGTTGAGGTGGCCTATAGTTTTGTGTAGCACTTAGACTTCCTTGGATTTGTGCTTATTTGTGATTCCTTGGATTTGTGCTTATTTGTGATTTGAGCATATGATTGCTTTCTAGCATTGTTTGTGGTTTAATGACTGCACTTCATTTTTATTACATTTTGATGAGATATTATGATGATGGGTCAGGTACCACGCCGATACATTATGATATGTTATGATGATAGGTCAGGTACCTCATCGGTATATTATGATATGTTGTGATAACGAGTCGGGTACCACGTCAGTAAGTTATGTTGATGATGAGAAGGGTAAGACATGATGCACACATCTTACATACATGCACTCATTTACATGCATTGAGTGTTATTTGATGAATATATGTGATGATGAATGGTTGATGAAAATGATTAAGTATGAAAGTCTGAAAAAGGGAACTTGTGAGTGTAATTATATGGTGATTTATGATGTGTTATTTGATTGATATCATTGATTATGAATCTTGTTATGATCGCTTTTATTGTTTGACTTTCTTACTTGTACATTGTTAAGTTAGTCGATCTATGATGCTTACCAGTACTTGTTGTTGTATTGATGCTACCTGTACTCTTTTTTTTGTTGAGTTCAACACATCTTCCAGCGGTTGACACATGACATCGGCTCTAGATAGCAGTTCAGATTTGATTTTGAGGGTGAGCACTATATTCGGGAAGCCTTCAGAACTTCTTATGATGTTGGTGTCCCTTGTTTCTGGGACTAAGACGACCTCTCTTGATTATATGTTTTGGGTTATTGCTAGATATTTTTCAGACATAGTTGTTCTTGTAACAGTGACTTTAGGTCCTGGTGATTGTAATAAATAAAGGTTTTCGTACTCTCTTCATTTTTACAGATGATGACATTATTGACTAAGATGTTATTTGAATTAATTATTTTCTTTTTGTCTGGTTAAAAGCATGAGCTGATATTACTATGAAAGTGAGAGTAACACCTAATTGAGTAAAAGTTAGATTAGAATGGTTCTCCTTTCGTAGGTTAGGGCGGGTGCCAATCATGAATGGTTGGGTCATGAAAAAGATGGTATCAGAGCACTAGGTTCGTAGATCTCATCGTACATGAACAGTTCTAGTAGAGTCCTGCAAAACGGTACAGAGACATCTGTACTTTTCTTTGGGAGACTATGGGACTTTAGGAATGAATTCGTTTCTTTCCTTGTTTCGTGCTATAACTTGATTTCAATTGGTATCTGGTGATTCAAATTGGTATCTAATCCATTATATCTTGTTCACAGATGGTTAATACCCATTCCATAAGAGCAGCAGCAGTACCCGCGACACCACCTGCAACAACACCTGCACCCACTGTTGAGGCAGCAATCCGGGGCAGACCTCGTGTTAGAGGCAAAGCAAAAAGATGAAGATGTGGAACAACTCCTGTTAGGGGTGGAGCAAAGGCAGTTGGGAGACCGACAAGGCAGATATCACCATCCCCTGCCCCACTATAGAATGCCTCAGGCTATGTTCAAGACGAATAATAGGTGGTCGAGAAAGAAAATATGATAGCCCCAGAGAATATGGTGCCAGCACCAAATGGTGCATCTCAGGTGCCCTTGTCTATAGAGGTGATTCAACAAGTGTTAGGATTCTTGGGTAGCTTGGACGATACAGGCTACACTCTAGTAATTCTGATTGATCCATCCCCGGCATTACAACATGCCACTACTGTAACACCAAGGATGTATGCAAGATCTGAAATAGGGGTATATCCTCAATAGGTACTTGGATCAGTAATGACTGATAATGAGCATGGACTATTTTGTAAGTTCACAAAGATGAAGCCCCCAGTTTTCCAAGGTACTGAGTCTGAGGATGCTTTCGAGTTCTTAATTGACTACTATGAACATTTGCACAAGATGGGAATTATTTAAAAGTATGGGGTGGAGTTTATTTCCTTTTAACTGTAGAATGAGGCTAAGCAATGGTGGAGGTCATTTGTGGAGTGCAGGGCTTCACTACCTCCACTAACTTGGACTCAATTTCAGAACATATTTCTCGAGAAATATGTTCTCCGTACTTATCATGATCAGAGGAAAGATGAGCTTATAAGGTTGGAGCAGGGTAACATGTCTGTGGTAGCCTATGAGGCCAAGTTTCATACATTGTCCCGTTATGAACTACAGTTGATTACCTCGGAGGTGGAACATATTAGGTACTTCATGAAAGAGTTGAATTCAGGGATTAAGTTGGCTACCTTATCTATGGCAGTGACTGGTAAGTCCTTTCAGGATCCTGTTGAATTTTCCAAGAAGGCTGAAGCACTTGAAAAACAGGAAAAGGTAAAGGCAGAAGAGAAGAAGGTTCAGACTTTGTGTTAATTGAGTGGTACTTTCTCAAAAGGGCGTGGTTCTTCTAAGCCTACTATTCAGCCATACCAGTGTATGTAGGGGGCTCATATAGGGTTAGCTATTAGCCTTCCCAAGCTGACAGTTATACACTTTTTTTCTCTTCAGTTCAGAGGCCTACTCTGGGACCTAAATGCTTTGAGTGTGGAGGTATGGGACATGTCAGAAGGTATTGCCCTAACTTCTTATCTATAGGTCAGTTGATGCAGCAACCAGCTTCTAATTCTCCAATTCTAGCAGGTTGTGGAGGAGTAAGAAATGGTAAGGGTCGTCTACAAGGTGGGCGTAGTAGCCAAGCGAGGGGTGGCAACCAGGCCAACCGAGGTGGAGGACAAATTGGTAGAAATGGAGTGCGGGGTAGTAGAAGTGATGGCCAAAGTGGTCACAAAGCACATCTTTATGCGGTTTAAGCTCATCCCAAGATGGAAGTTTTGGATGCGGTGATCACAGGTACTATTCTTGTTTGTGATCGTATGGCTTCTGTATTGTTTGATCCTGGTTCCACCTTCTCTTATGTGTCTGTGAAATTTTCTATGGGTTGGGACATAGACTGTGAATATCTTTATGCTCCCATGTATGTGTCTACACCAGTTGGGGTGTCTGTGTGTGTTGATCAAGTATATCATATCTGTTCCGTAATATTCATGGGGTTTAAGACCGTGGCAGATTTAGTCATCCTAGATATGAAAGAACTTGATATTATTTTAGGGATGAGTTAGTTGTCTCCTGATCATGTTGTTCTTTATTGCTATGCCAAAACTATCACGGTAGCAATGCTCGGGAAAGAGAAGTTAGAATGGGAGGGTACTTTTAAGCCTAACCCTATGAGGTTGAGTCCGCAATTCATGCTCAAATACTAGTAAAAATAGGGTGTAAGGCGTTTTTATTCTATTTTTAGGAAGATAAATCTATAGTCCCTCCGATAGCGTTAGTCTAGTGGTTTGCGATTTCTTAGAAATGTTTCCTAACGATCTTCCAAGTATGCCTCCTAATTGGGAATTTGACTTTTGTATAGACCTAGAGCTTGGAACTAGACCCACTTCTATCCCTCCATATCGTATGACACCTGCAGAGTTAAGGAAATTGAAATACCAATTGCAAGAGTTGTTAGAAAAGGGCTTTATTCATCCAAGTGTCTAGACTACCGTTAGTTGAATAAGGTGACCATTAGTTATAAATATCCTTTGCCTATGATAGATAATTTGTTTGACAAGTTACAAGGGCCTGCAGTGTTCTCTAGGATTGATTTGAGGTCGGGTTATCATCAGCTAAAAATTAGGGCAGAGGACATCCCAAAGACTGCTTTTCAAACTCATTATGGGCACTACGAGTTTTTGGTTATGTCTTTTGGCTTGACCAATGTCCCATCTGCTTTCATGAGGTTGATGAATGTAGTGTTTAAATCCTTCTAGGACTCTTTCGTTATTGTGTTTATTGATGGCATACTTGTTTATTCTAAAAGTGAGGAAGAGCATGAAGCTCATTTGTGTACTATGTTAAAATTGTTGAAGGAGAAGCAATGTATGCTAAGTTGTCACGACCCGATTTCTCAGGTCATGAGGGTGCCTACTCTAACCCACAAGCAGGCAAGCCAACCCATAGTCTAGAGCGGACTAATATGAAAAACCAAAAATAAGATCAAGTGCAAGTAGAAGAGAGTCCAACGAAGTACAATAGAATACCCCAAGACTGGTGAGCCTAGTACAAGAGCCACTAATAACCCAAAGTATAAGATAAACATAATGTAAGTATATGTAGAACCATCTCTGAGATAAAATGTAAAGATCAGTACAGCAAAAGAGGGAGATCAGGTACACTCCAAACGTCTGAAGATCACCTCAGGTCTCCGCTCCATGATTGCTCCGCAAGATGCACAAATCAGTAGTGATTACTCATACTAAAAACTGTAAGGTGCAGAAGTGTAGTATGAGTGCCAACACGAGGTACTCAGTAGGCATAGGCCGACTGAGCTCCAAAGACAATGCAAATATGAATCACATGTAAAATAGGTATAAGCAGTGCAGGTAATTATCTATAACAAGAGATATCACAATGTTAGGACTGTGAGCCAAGCTAAGGGTAGCTAATATATACTATCACCCTAAAGGTATCTTGAGACTAGGCTATACCAACAAAAGGCTAGTCCTCATACCATGGTGTAATGAAGAAGAAGACATGGGATAAATAATGTATATATGAAAGAAAGGTATACAAAAGATATGCAGTGATAGTAAAAAGGAAGAAATGTATAAATACGGATATATATATATACACACACACCACTATGGGGACAACTGGTCATATAGTGTAAATAAACTATGCTGGGCTGAGCTAACTAGAGGCAGCGGGCCCAGTATATCGAGAATTATGACCAACTAGGGGAGCTAATCTTGATACAAGAAAGGTCCCTAAACAGGGTATGTATGTCTGCCTATCAGGCTCAGAATACCTAAAGCTCACCCTAAACGTAAGTACCGAATCGGGGATACTTGAGTCCCCAGGTGTCCAACTATAACTAACAAGTGTCTGTCCTGGCGGAGCTGTAATCACCGAAAACCCATAGTCAAGTAGTAAGAATCTAACCGGCCAGTCTAGACACATCATCACCTAACTGGCTATCATCCTTCCTTCGCCAAGCCAGAAAGTACACACTGTAAACAAAACTCGACCTAGACCCCATAATTCGGAGGGACACTGAAGCACATGGAACTACCGAACCAGGCCCCCATAAACCACGGTGCGACATACAAGTGAAAACCATACTGGTGATAGGAGATGCATGCAAGGAATAGAACCGCAACCAGAACTGATTGTTGATGCCGAGTGAAACCAATACCAAGTCCAAGCAAACCAAGTGTATACACCCTCTCTAGCTCACCTAGTTTGCAAAAATGGGTCCCACGATAAATAACCTCTTTCGGGACTACAACTCTCGGATAGAGGGGTCCGTAAGGGACTTGAGAAGTCCACATACACTGCCTGGTCTCAAAATAGGACTTCCATAGTCATAGCCCAGAGCCATATGTCATATCAGTAGCTCAGAGATAAAATTCTCCATAATCATGTAACCACAACCGCCAGATTTGAATCGGTTCCTCAGGGTAATAATGAAAGGCCTGATAAATCATAAATGTGAACAACTATCGGACTCAAACTAGAACTCATAGTTAATGTAAGCGTAACCAGCAAAACTATCGGAGGTCATACCTCAGTATAAGTCAATGCTAAATCCTGTCGGAGCTCCTATGTGTAACATAACTAGTGATAAACAAGGGGTCCTAAACCACAACCACCCGTATATATATATATATACCTATATAGGTATCTAAGACTATAGCCTCGATCTATTAAGCTGGGCTATAACTCTCTCTGAGGTAATGAAGCTAACTAGGCATTCTAACCAGCCTAGGAATACTCAGGTCCGGGGTAACACCTACCGATATACATGTGTCATCTAGATCTGAGAGACGGCCCCATAGAGCTATATACCTGGGGGAAAAAAGCAGTGGGGCCTCCTACCGGGCCTTACTACTCATTCTAGTGATAAAGCCTACCCAAATTGAGGCTAAGGTGTCTCACTCCTGACCCAAAGTACTGATAAGGGACCAAGTCTAGCCCTAAGATGGCTATTTATCAATAAATGGGAATTCAAACCTAGCCTCTGACGGTAGGGTCACTAATCGGCTAATCCCTATACGAACTATACGTAACCAATGTATGCCATCACCAGTATCCACACAAGTCAAGATAAGCACCCACATATCCATAGACCAAATCACAAATCCTCAACAAGGTTTAAGGGAACTAACCTGGTATCCATGGTCCCGTAACCAAGGCTTCAGGCCCAATAAAACAATATATGACATGATCACAAGGTATATCCATAAGTAGGAACCATACATGAGACCGATCAGATGCATATCATACAACCAGGTGTACACTATCAGGGTATGGCATCAAGGATGTGTTTCATTCTACCAGGGAAGCATAATCAGGTAAATACCAGTGAAAAGGGCAAATACTGCCCTGCCTCCCATAATAAGGATCTCTAAGACCAATCTAAGGTCACGTATAATACACGACCAATCAGGTCTACCAATATACCAAAGCTAGGGCTGGTAGTCTAGGCTAAGGTTCATATAATAATCATGCTACAGTGAAGGCCATAAAGTATAGGACAAATGATAAGTCAAGAAGCCTAGGTCACACCCCTACCTAGCACATAATCAATATCAAACAATGTCTAATAGAACAGAATAGACCAAAGCCTATCTGGACGTCGTCGAAATGATATCCACGAATCAGCTACATAAGAGCCTTCTCCATCCGAAAGGTCTCCAATCGCTACAACACTATCAAAATAGTAAACTACAAGTAAAAACATGACTATCGATACTTATATTGCATTAGGTCAGAAAATGACCAAAGAACCGACGTGGGGCCCACTTTCAGAATTGCAAAACTGAAATTATCACAACGTACCAAACTACCTCGTGACCAATAGTCACAATTACCATAACCAAATTCGTGCCCAAATAATAGCTCAAACACCAAGGTACGCCCATGGCCACTTAAACACATGGCCATGGCCCAAAAATGGCTAAGTCCGGGCCTTTCCAACTATGTGCCCGGGATTGATCCGGTATCCTGTGTATATAAATAAGCTCTGTTACCTAACTAATTTAGATGCTTCAGACTCAACTGCGCGATCAAAATTTTCATTAGAGGTCATTCTAATAAGAACTGGGGCCCACACCCGAAGGGCTGACATAGCAAAGCAAATGACCGGCCTGTAGCCCAAAATAAGTCCGGGAACCTCCAGACCCAAACTAAGGGTTATCTAGCCTAAAGTCGATGTTTCGGATCCATTGGGATGGTCAAAAATGACATTTGAAGCTATATAACTAAAGTTTAGACCCGATACCCATATCCGACTATCTGAAACCTCTAAACAAGAAAACAACTCTAAAAGCTAAACGATCTGCCTATTGACTGAATCGTCAGTCCCAACAAGTCACAAATGACCTAGGGAAGCTATAGGAAAGATCTACAAGCTGCAAATATGTGTAAATGAGGGAAATGACCTTGAGGGTCATTAGAACATCAACTACTAAAAGGACTTTCATCTCCGATAGTCAATGGATAAAACGAGCCTAATGCTCCAAAGGAATGAGGTACTGGGTCTGCATGCTCCGATCAAGACTTCTTAGATAACCTCTACCACAAACTATCGCCTCCAAGGGATCTTGCTGTAGGTATTCCTTTATTCTTCACACTCCGTCCAACCAGAAACCCATATCAGGCAGCCAAACAACCTCCAGCCACAACCGACATCGCTGATACACGCAGATCATCAACATAGCACTCTAATGTCACATCAATACCTACATAATCCAAATGAGGGACAAATTAAGGTATGAGTTATGCCACTAACTCCAAACTCCAAGTCTAATCTCTGAAACTACCTACACTGAACTGTACCGAGCATCATCTGGCTCTGGCGTGCACAATAATATCATACGACCTCGAAATACTGGAGTTGATATACTAAAAATACAATATGATAACCATACGAGCAAGCCCACTATGTGTTATCTAGCTATCTATACTATACCAAGGGCTAAAAATCAAGTCTTAGAGTCGTAAAACAGTACTGCGTTCCAACTAGCTGCGCTGAAGACAATAACATTATACCAAAACCTAAAAACTGCCTCACACTTAGCTGCAGTGGTCAACATGTATCCAACGCTTCCCGCAATAGCTGAAACTAAAACGTAACCGACAAACGTAGTCCTATAGAGGAAAATCCCGTCTGAGGTAGAATTTACTACTAAAGACACAAACAACAATCACATTTGCTGTAATATAAAACATCGAGATGAAACCAATATCCCGCCGCGGCTGCAGAGGTTAGCAATGGTGTCCAAATTCCTAATAACTCAGAAAGTACCATCTTAGCCTAAATCTGACTCTATTAGTACCCATAATAATCCGTGACAACAACTAGTCACTCCCAGAGTGTATCCATACAGGTCGCCAACAACTGCTACCCCACATAAGCCCCTAAATAGGGATACTCCAAAGAACATACCAAGCTGGACAGACAGCAAACAGGAAACCCCAAAATCCACCCGTCTAGCCACTCCCAACTCTACAAACCAAAATCCATGCCATAGGAAGGGGACAGGGTACTCAACTCGGCACTAATACCAGTACCAACAACTACCCAAAAGTAACTCAAACCAACCCAAAGGGTAACCCCTAACTTTCAACACAAGAAGTGAGCTATCGGAGCTAAGTATCAAAACAAGAATCACAAGGAAAGAGAGAAAGACTAGATATAACTAGTCAACTATAGGTTACACATAGGCCTATCATAAGTTAGGACAATGTCAATATTACAACAACATGAGGTACCAGTGGCATAATGGTAAAATATGCCCAATGCCAGGGCAATATCAATACTAACCACAATATAAGGTGTTGGTGGCACAAAAAAATAACACACAACTGTTACCGGTCTAAAATCATACCAGGGCCAATAGGCCACAATAGAAGGGGTTCTACCCTAGATACCATCCCCAAGAAATATACCGTACCGATCTATCCAATCCACTACTAAAAGAGATCAACTAACGGGAGAGCTAAATATATAAGAAGCTATACCGAGGCACATATAATTAATATAACACTACCAGGCCACGTAACCACTCAAGCATACAAATGATCATATAGTTAGCTCAAAGCATATAATCACTGATGGGTATGGAAACCCTGACATAACTCCAATAGAAACTAGAAAATAGAAACCAACACACACCTAAAGTGGTGAAATACGAAGACATAACATCTGGTTGTAGATGTCCAAAAAAATATGAATATGTACGCGTCTGTTTTAAAATTGAGTCTCTAAATGGCCAACTGACACACTAGGCATACCTGAATGTACTATACCCTTGAGAAACTGATCTGGCTGCACTGACTACTCAATAATCCTACATCGAAGAAACTCTTTAGACAAATTACCAACCTTACCACAAGCATAATACACTCCTGGGACTCTCTGCCGCACTATACCATCTGATCCAGAATAGCCGCCCCTAAAGACGTAGATCGAATACCCCGTAATGCCTGACCTAAACTCTGTCCACTACAACCACCATGAAATCTTTGAGAGACACCTACACTCAGAGGCACTACCTAAGCTGACCTAATAGACTACAGATAATGTTGACCTTGCAAAAAGAATCCCTATCTCTAGAAGGGACACCACTACCACTATGTTATGATGTGGTCTACTATTGCTACCTTCGTATGTCTCAAGACAAACCCTCTCTATAACCCTTGCATACTCCACAACCTGAGGAAAACAAACCTCAGCTACTATCAAATGCCTCAAAGCCAGGTGGAGCAATAGAGTCAACCCTCTAATAAAACCATACACCATCTCGTGCTTTGGGAAACAACATAGAGGTATAGTCAGCCTACTCCAAAAACCCAATCTCATACTTTGCAACTAATGGAGAACCCTGTTGAACACCAACAAACCTAACTCTATCCTAAAAACCACTTGACACACTGGGCACCATCTCCAGCTGCAAAATATCTACAAACAGACTTGAAATACCCAACACAGAATCCTGAGATATTGAAACAGTCACATGCTCTGTCAAAGTCTGAGCTGGCCCCAAATGCTCGGGTTGATGCTGAAGATCCTCGTAAACTCTATCTCCCTGGTCTGACTTTGAGCTAAAACTTTGGCAACATTAGTAGAAGTCTCATCGGCGTCTATCGGTGACCTCACACTGTCCATCTAAGGAAGAGTAGAGTCAAGGAGATATCTAGGAGTTGGAAAAATCAAGTCACACAATAGAGAATCAAGAATCCAAACTTTTCTAGGAATTTCATAAAGCCTCCCACAGAGAGGACAGGGACGTCATCGTACCAATTTGCGAAACTCTACTAGGCATTTGCTCTTGTACCAACTACACCCATAAATCTATGATCTGATATCAAACTATCACGACTCAATTTCTCAGGTCATGATGGCGCCTACTCCAACCCAACAGTAGGTAAGCCAACCCATAGTCTAAAATGGCTAGTAGCGGACTAATATGAAAAAACAAAAATCAGATCAAGTTCAAGTAGAAGAGAGTCCAAAGAAGAACAACAGAATACCCCAAGACTGGTGAGCCTAGTACAAGAGCCACTAATAACCAAGAGTATAAGATAAATATAATGTAAGTGTACGTAGAACCGTCTCTGAGATTCAATGTACAGATTAGTCCAACAAAATAGGGAGATCAGGTACATCCAAGTGTCTGAAGCTCACCTCAGGTCTCCGATCCATGATTGCTTCGCAAGATGTACAAATCAGCAGTGATAACTCATAATAAGAGCTGCAAGGTGCAGGAGTGTAGTATGAGTACCAACACGAGGTACTCAGTAGGCATCGACGGACTGAGCTCCAAATACAACATAGACAAAAGTGTAGCTAACATATGTTATCACCCGACAGGTATCTTGAGACTAGGCTATACCAATAAAAGGCTAGTCCCCGTACCGTGGTGTAATAAAGAAGAAGACATGGGATGAACAATGTATATATGAAAGAAGGGTATACAAATGATATGTAGTGATAGTAGGAAGAAAGAAGTGTATAAATTAAGATATATATATATATATACACACACACACCACCACGGGGACAACTGGTTATTTAGTGTAAATATACTATGCTGGGTTAGGCTAACTAGAGGCAGTGGGCCCAGTATATCGAGAATCATGACCAACTAGGAGAGCTTATCCTGACACAAGAAGGGTTCCTAAATAGGATATGTATGTCTGCCCATCAGGTTCAGAATACCTAAAGCTCACCCTAAACATAAGTACCAAATCGGGGATACTCGAGTCCCCAGGTGTCCAACTGTAACTGACAAGTGTTTGTCCCACCGAAGGTGTAATCAATGAAAAACCATAGCCAAGTAGTCAGAACCTAATTTGCCAATATAGACATATCACCACCTAACAGGTTATCATCCCTCCTTCGACAAGCCAGAAAGGCACACACTGTAAATAAAACCCGACTTGGACCCCATAATTTAGAAGGACACTAAAGCACATGGAACCACCCAATTGGGCCCTCATAAACTATGGTGAGACACATAATTGAGAACCATACTGGTGATAGACGATGCATGTAAGAAAATGAATGGTAACCAGAACTGATTGTTGTTGTCGAGTGAAACCAATACCAAGTCCAAGCAAACCAAGTTTATACACCCTCTTTAGCTTACCTAGCTCACAAAGGCGGGTCCTATGGTTACCAACCTCTTTCGGCACTACAACTCTCAGATAAAGGGGACCGTAGAGGACTCAGGAAGTCCACATACACTACGTGGTCCCGAACCAGGACTTCCATAATCATAGCCCAGACCCATATGTCATATCAGTAGCTCGAAGACCAAATGCTCCATAATCATGTAACCACAACCGTTGGATTCAAAATGTATCCTCAAGGTACCAATAAAAGGTCTGATAAATCATAACTATGAACCACTACTGGACTCGAACCAGAACTCATAGTCAATGTAATGATAACCAAAGGTCAATCTCAGTATAAGTAAATGCTAAATCCCACCAGAGCTCCTAGGTGTAACATAACTAGTGATAAACCAAGGGTCCTAAACCCACAACCACTCGTATATATACATACCTACCCAGGTATCTAAGACTAAAACCTCGAGCTATTAAGCTAAGCTACAACTCTCTCTGAGGGTAATGAAACTAACTAGGTATTCTAACAAGCCTAGGCATTCTCTGGTCCGGGGTAACACCTGCCGATATACATATGTCATCTAGATTCGAGATACATCCCCATAAAGCTATCTACCTAAAACAAAAGCAGTGGGTCCTCCTACTGGGCCCTACAACTCATTCTAGTAATAAAACCTGTCCAAACTGAGGCTAAGATGCCTCACTCCTGACCCAAAGTGCTGATAAGGGACTAAGTCTAGCCCTTAGGCGGCTATCAATCAATAAATAGTAATTCAAACCTAGCCTCCGACGGTAGGGTCACAAATTGGCTACTACCTACACGAACTATGAGTAACCAATGCATGCCACTACCAGTATCCACATAAGTCAAGGTAAGCACCCACATATCCATAGACTGAATCATAACTCCTTACAAAGGTGTAAAGGAAATAACCTGGCATCCATGGTCTCGTAACTAGGGCCTCGGGCCCAATAGAATAATATATGACAAGATCATAAGGTATATCCGTAAGCAGGAACCCATACATGAGACCAATCAGATGCATATCTTACAACGAGTTATACACTTTTGGGTATGGTATCAAGGATGCGTATCATACTACCAGGGGAGCTTAATCAGGTAAATACCAGTGGAATGGGCAGATACTGCCCTAGCTCCCATAATAGGGATCTCCAAGACCAATCTAAGGTTACGTATAATAAAAGACCAATCAGGTCTACCATTATACAAATGTTAGGATGGGTAGTCTAGGCTAAGGTTCATATAATAATCATGCTACAGTGAAGGCCGTAAAGTATAGGCCAAAAGATAAGTCAAGCTGCCTAGGTCACACCCCCGCGTAACACATTATCAATATCAAACAATGTCTAATAGAACGCAATAGATCAAATCCTACCTGGATGTCATTGAAAGCATATCCATGAATTAGCTATATGAGAGCGTTCTCCTTCTAAAAGGTCTTCAATCGCTGCAACACTAGCACAATAGTAAACTACAAGTCAAAACATGAATATCGATACCCATATTGCATTAGGTTGGAAAACGACCAAAAAACCAATGTGGTGCCCACTTTTGGAATCGCAAAACCTAAACTATCACAACATCCCAAACTACCTCATGACCAATAGTCACAATTACTATAACCAAATTCGAGCCCAAATAATAACTCAAACTCCAATAACAGTAGAAGCACCACCAACGTAAATGAAAACAACCATAAAACCAAGAAAATGTACCGTAGAAATGATAAGAATGAAGCCCCAGACTTGAATCCCAGAAAACCAAGCTCAAACCTCAAAGAATAAGCTCCAACATGAGCTTAAAGATGCTTCAATGGTGTTTCTAAGGTCTCTTCACCATTTAAAAATGATTGATGAGGTGGAAGCCTATATAAATAGGCTGCAGGAAGTACTAAAGTACTCTTATGGACACTTAAGCGCCCAACACTAAATCGCCATAAGTGGCTGCTTAAGCATTGCCCACCGCCCTACCGAGTGGCCGCTTTAGCGTGCCTTGGGTGGCGTAAGTGCCCATGCACTAAAGCCAACCCTTGGCCACTTAATCACTTGCCCATGGACACTATAGAGTGCATAGCGCTAAGGCGCGCCCATGGCCGCTTAAGTGCATGGCCATGGCCCAAAAATGGCTAAGTCTGATCCTTTTCAACTCTGTGCCCTGGATTAATCTGGGATTTCATGTACATAAATGAGCTATGCGACCTGACTAATTTTGATGTTTTAGACTCAATAGAACTATCAAAATTTCCATTAGATATTGTTTTGATAAGAACTAGGGCCCATGCTCCAAGGGCTGACATAGCAAAGCCAATGACCGGCTTGTAGCCCAAAACAAGTCTGGGAACCTCCATACCCAAACCAAGGGTCCATCTAGCCTAAATTTGACATTCCAGATCCACTGAGATAGTCATAAATGGCATCCGAGGATATGTAACTAGAGTTTAGACCCTAGACCCATATCCGACTACCTGAAACTACTAAATAAGAAAACGACTCTAAAAGTTAAACGATCTGCCTGATGACTGAACTGTCAGTCCCAAAAAGTCATAAACAACCTGAGGCAGCTCTAAGAAAGATCTACATACTGCAAATACATGTTAACGAGGGAAATGACCTGGAGGGTCATTACATAAATACTCTAATTGCAAATTTTGGATTTCTTTGGTGTCCTTCTTAGGGTACATGGTTTCTAAGAAAGGGGTTATAGTTGACCACAAAAGTTTGAGGCTATTAAGAACTGGGCTATACCAACGAACGTGATAAAAATCCATAGTTTTATGTGATTGGCCCGTTACTATTGTCGGTTTGTTAAGGGGTTTGCTGCTATTACTTCGGACATGACCCGCCTAACTCAGAAAGAAGTTCCATTCAAATGGGATGACAAGTGTGAGGAATCTTTAAAATCCTTAAAACTTTGTTGAATTCGGCCCCAATACTAACTTTGCCTGTCGAGGGTAAAGATTTTATTATATTTTTTGATGCCTCATGTTTAGGTTTAGGTGTTGTGTTAGTGCAAGATCAAAATGTGATTGCTTATGCTTCGAGAAAACTAAAGCCTGTGAGAAAACTACCCTACTCATGACTTAGAGATAGCAGTTGTAGTGTTCGCTTTAAAAATTTGGAGACATTATCTCTACAAGGTGAAGTGTGAGGTGTTCATAAACCACCATACCTTACAACACATGTTCACCCAAAAGGATCTAAATTTAAGATAGAGAATATGGATGAAGTTGATTAAAGATTTTGACATCTCAATCTTGTATCACCCAGGTAAGGCTAATGTGGTGGAGGATACGCTAAGCCAAAAACTCGCGAGAATGGGGAGCCTAGCATTTTTGGAGGCGTCCAGGCACCCATTGGCAAGAGAGGTATGGTCTTTGGCTAATGATTTTTTGAGCTTATAGAAAACTAGAGAAGAAAAGGTGTTGACACGTGTGGAGGATAGGCCCACTTTCTTTGATCCGATTGAGAGTCGACAGTTTGAAGATAAGAAATTGAACAATCTCAGGGAAAAAATGTTACAAAGAAAGGCAAAGGAGGTCATTCTAGATGACGAAGGGGCGTTAAGAATTAGAGGTTGGTTGTATATACCTCAAGTAGATAACTTGATTCCAACCATTCTGGCAGAGGCTCATAATTTCAAGTACTCCATATATACCAGTTCCAACAAGATGTATAGAGATTTGAGGCAGCATTATTGGTGGCGAAGGATGAAGCGTGACATTGTAGATTTTGTGGCTAAGTGTTGAAATTTCTAGAAAGTAAAATATGAACATCAGAATACTGCTGGTAATTTTTAGTATATACCCATTTCAAAGTGGAAGTGGGAATGGATAATGATGGATAATATGGTTGGCCTTCCAAAAACCTTAAGGAAATGCGACTCCATTTGGGTCATTATTGACCAATTGACTAAGTCGGCTCATTTCATTCCAGTAAGGGTTGATTATAATATGGAAAAGTTAGCCAAGATATATGTGAAGGAAATTGTAAGACTGCATAGGGTACTAGTGTCAATTATGTCTGACGGGGTTACTCAGTTCACCTCTAATTTTTGGGAATAGTTTAAGTCTGAGTTAGGGTCTAAATTAGACCTGAGCACTGCCTTCCACACAAAGATAGATGATCAATCTGAGTGGACTATCCAAGAACTTTAGGATATGCTCCAGGCTTGTATATGGACTTCGGGGGTCAATGGGATAAATACTTACAATTGTGTGAATTTTCCTACAACAACAGATGCCACTCTAGATTTGACATGGATCCTTTTGAGGACTTATATGGTAGATGATGTAGATCCCCAATTGGGTGGTTTGATCTGTTTGAGGTGAGGCCTTGGGGCACTGACATTCTCAAGGACTCTATGGAAAAAATGAGATTCATACAAAAGAAGCTCATAGCGGTTCAAAGCCGACAGAAGGAGTATGCAGATAAAATGGTAAGAGCATGAAGTCTGAGAAGAGGGATAAAATGGCAAGAGACATGAAGGTGTCACCCATGAAGGGTGTGATGTGATTCGGCAAGTTGAGCCCAAGGTACATAGTACCTTTTGAGGTGTTGAAGGAAGTAGGGTTGGAAGTATACAGGCTGGCCTTACCCCCTAGTATAAAAAGCATGTCAAACAGACAAAAAGACTGGCCTATTCACACAGGCAATTGCCTCTATTGTCTAAGTGACAAGTAGAGATGAGAAAAAAATTAACTTATTATTGTCAGAAGTGATAATAAAAGAGAGCTAAAAGTATATAATCAGAATGTCATTTGTTAGGTTATTTTTAATCATATGTGATTAAAATGAGTTGGTCTGTTTCTAATGTCATACGTGAGTTCTAAAGAATAAAATGATTGAGTAGATTTGTGAACTCAAAGTTAGACATGAGTTATCTGAACTATCATTTGCACACTATTTAATTTATAAAAGATATACGCTCCATAGGAAAGGAGTCAATACTGTGATAGATGTTTCATACCATGTATGCATATAGTGACCCATAAGGGCGATACAAGTTTAATCTCTACTTGCTATCATGTGAAGCCCTAAAAATTATAAGTAATTTTTCATATTGTACCCTCATGACTTTTTATTAGTTTCTTGAGATTCAATTTGGTGTTTGCTATATTAGTATATTGCCAAGAAATCATGCATGATTCAGTCTGGCGGGACATTTCTATAAAAGCATATCACATTAAGATTAAGAGATTTTTGAGGTGAGGAAGATCATTAAGTATTATCATATTAATTGTGTTCATTGCCGTCCTTTATATTTGTTTGTGAGACAAGTACATAATGATGAACTCAAAATTAAGAAAAAAAGATGATGAGAAATACGAATGTGATAAATGACCTAGAGTATTGTATACTATAATCTACTCTAAGTCTCAAGATGTTGTATATTCCTAACAGATGTATAGCAACAAAGCTCTCGAAGTTTGCCATGGTCACACGGTCTAATCATTAAGTATGAATGTTACAGAATAGGAATGAGAATTGACCCACTATGTGTGAGTGAAAGACGAAGAAAATTGAATCTGGTCACCTATGTGTGTCAATCCGGATCCATGTCTAGAGAAACTATATATAATTATGCTCTATATATATTTATGATTTATTAATAAATAAAAACAAAGAGACACAACTATCTAAAAAATTATGTTCCTTTGGAATTATAATAAGGTTTTCTTAACAGAAACCTACGACACTTTTTTCCCTCTTTAGAAAAACAAGACAAAAAGAAAACTTTCTCCTTCTTCCTCTCTCAAGTTTTTGTAAAGATTTTATTGAAGATTCTTCCCCAAAATTAAGGAAGAACTTCTGTAACAGATACACGATTTAGACTATGGCTATTTTGGTGTAGTTTGTGTTTATATACATGTGATTGCACTAATTGACTAGTGAAACAATATTCAGTGATCCTGCAAACTAAATGTTTGATTAGATTCTTCATATAGTATAATGAAGGCTAATTTAAATCTTAATTAAAACGTGAAAATTGGCAAAATTGGACTTTGTCTCCTGAAATATTTTGATGGGTTGAATCCATCCAATCCGTGTTGAAGCTTGTTAAAGTAGGGTAACTAAGAGACAATCTGCTAACAATACAGATGACCCCAACGTAAAGGATAAATTTGAATTTTTCCCCTAGTTTGTCTTCAATTGCAGTTCAATATTTCTCCTTTTCTCTTTGTTATTTCTACTTATTCCTTTTCTTGCGCTACTTCCACGACTCCGGCCAGCTGTAAGACATGAAACAAGACTAGGAAATGGGAAAAAAGACCAGTGTTGAGTTGAAAATACGTGTATCCCAATTCTTGAATGCATGATGTACTTACCAATTTGTTTTACTTGATGAAATACATTCTGCTTTGAGATAGAATTTCAGTGGGAGGAGTCCAAAGACTAAGGAAGTGAAGGAAAGAGCATATAATCGTGCATGACTTCAAGTCCAATGACACCTTCAAAGGAGACAGAATTGAAGGAGGAAACATACTATTGCATTAATAATTTAGCTATTGATTAAGTCCAAATGATATAAAAGAGGCCACTACTATTGATTTATTATAATCAAAATGACATATTTTAGCATTGGGTCAGGAAGATCTCAGGCAGGATCTCTGCACTTAAAAAAGGTTCTTGGAGTTCCATATGAAATATTTCGACATTAGTTTTGGCATTTCCCGCTCATATCTCTACGTTTCCGACTCCCATCACCCTTGTAACATTCTCATTAATCATTATCGTCCTATTTTAGCTTTTTTTTTTAAAAAAATAATTATTTTCTCCTTTTAAACTAATTAAGGTTCTCTATTCATTACGAGAATCAGAATTGTAAGGATGCAGTCTTGTCTAAACACAATGAGACACTGGAGTCTTGTCCACACTATAGCCGAAACTTTTAGTATTAATTCCCTAAATTGTCACTGAACTTGTGCAAATATCCCACTGAAGTAAGTTTTGTTTATTTTAGAAAAATATTGTCATTGAACTATGTGCATCTTTCCAAAATAAAGTAAAACTAAGAAATAGTTAAGGATTTGTTTGGAGAGTCACAAGAGAATTGGAGTTAGATGTAATTACAGAGTTTGGCATGAGTGCAATATAAAATAACAAGTCGATACTACTAAAGCAAATAAATTGGAACATAAAATATAACATAAATTAAATTATTTTTTTTTAAAAAAGAAAAACATAATACTCTTATATCAAATTCCAACAAGTAAATATATGTAATTCAAAAGAAAGGAAACATAAGTCTATAATCTCATTCAATAATGAAATTCTACTTTAGTTCAAAAACTAGAATAATAATGCAGGGTCACGACCCAATAACTCAGGTCATGATGACACCTACTCTAACCCACTAGTAGGTAAGCTAAGTCATAGCCCAGAACTGCAAGTAACTGGCTAACGGGCAGAAATGAAAAGATGCAAGAAGGGAAACCAACAAAGACAGTAATATAAGCGGAAGCAAGGAAATATACATACATAATATACCATACAAAAGAAGAAAGAGAACAAAATATACAAAATAATTCCTCCCAAGACCTAGTAGGGTCGATAAAAGAGCAATTATAACCAAAAGAAGAATACTAGACAGTATCCAAAATATACATATGTACAATAGTCTCGGAATGCAAGAGACTATAACCTGAATAGATGGAGGAGGATCAGCCTCGGACTCTAGAAAGCTCACCCCATCTCCGGATCAGTAGCTAGGCTTGAGGGAAAAGCCAATGCCGGTAGCTCGTACTCAGATTTACATCAGGGAAAAGATATAAAAGTGAAGTATGAGTACCAAAGCAACGGGTACTAAGTAGACATCATTAGCCGATTGAGCTCAAATATAGTAAAAGCACAAATATAATGCGAGTGTATAAGCTAAGTAAAAAGTAATAGGGGTAGAAATGTAAATATCTACTGAACTGGGCAAGTGTGATAAAGGAAATAAATAAGCACAATACAGTAGATAAATAACTAGAAAAAGAAAGAAATGTACTAACTCCAACCTAACTAGGCCCCCATAAGCCCAGAAGGCACACACAAGAAAGCAATTAACCCTACAAAGCCCTCATAAGCCAGTGGGTGTAGATAATAGGAAACTAAGACATAAAACATAAACAATCCAGTGCCTGAACCAATCCCAAGTAACCTCCAAATTCCATACCATGATGAAATATCTAGATATGTACCGGGATTGAACCTGAACCAATGGGTAATAACGAGAGGCCGGGCGCCGAATTAGAACCGAAAATAGTGGATAATAACAAGAGGCCATATATATAAATTCCTATACAACATAACTCAGTACCGCTGCTAGAACTCCCAGAACAGCCATAATTGTCACCAGACATCCATACTGCATCATAAATAGATGTCGAACTCGAACCGAAACTCATAATACCCACACTGTGTCCATAAATAAGAGATAGCGTAAGTAACTAATTTAACCCATAAAATTGATACTAAAACCATATCGGAGCTCATACATAGTAATCAAAACCATAACCGGTGTCAGGATAGTGCCAGAATTCACAATAATAGTAACAATAAAGCATATGCCAGATTCGAACCGGAACTAAAATGCATTTATATATGAATAAGCATAACTAGCTAACAGGAAAAAAATTAAGGTTTCCAAGCTGATCTCCATACCATAAGGTCACGAACATAAATCTAAGGTGGATAAGTTTACTAAGGCAAGGCGAGTCCCAAATATTAGGCCAAGAGGTGCGATACACGATCAATTATTACTCTATCCGGGAAAAAGAGCTAAAACAGGCCAGGAACCAAGTCTAAGCCAATCTATCCTAAGGAAATAGCCTAAAATGGTGGTCAAGAGTCTAACCAAGCCTAAATGGTATTCATGACCTAATACATTCTCTAAAAAGTGTGGTGGGGCCTACCATAGGGGCCCGATAACCAAACCTAACCACGG
This sequence comes from Capsicum rhomboideum, assembly GCA_031232105.1. Lineage (NCBI taxonomy): Eukaryota > Viridiplantae > Streptophyta > Magnoliopsida > Solanales > Solanaceae > Capsicum > Capsicum rhomboideum. Next base: position 60,934,351 of record CP124710.1, on the reverse strand, counting down.
ACCTACCCAGGTCTATTCTATGGCTTCCATAACCCATCTCAAGGTGCTAAAAGTACTAAACCTAGTCCTGAAGAATGATAACACACTATACTAGGGAGAACGGGTCCGAAATCTATTGAAATGGGGCCCTAGCCTGCAAAATAGGGCATAAAAATACAAAATGGCACCCGAGCTAACATTACCTACCCAAAACTAGAAATAGAACACTAATACCATAAATAAGCTCAATCTAAAGATAGGGTAAGTCTAGCCTACCTGGATGCCGTCAAATCCTCTAAATCGGAGCTTTCTCCTTTTGAGAGGCCTCCGAGAGCTGCCACACTATCAAAACAATAGTCTATGCGTCAAGCTAAGAAAAATGATACTCATATTGCTTATAAACACTCTAGGTCAAAAATTGGATCAAAATTCCCCTGTGGGGCCTGCATGCAGAATCGTAAAATTAAAACCGTCACAGCATCCCACACAGCTCAAGGGTCAAAAGCCATCAAAATATAGCCAATTTTGAGCCCAAATCAGTCCTGAACCAATCCCGACAATAATCCCAAAATAAAAAATTAAAATGGAGAATTAATAGGGAAATTGAGTGAAAACTTACAGGAAAATCGAAGATATGTGGCCCACAAACACGTTCCCCAACTTCCCTATATCTATAATGGTGTTTCAGAGCTCACTATGTCTATAATGGGGAAATGAAGGGAGAATCACTATGTCTCCCTTCATTTCAGAGCTCACTATGTCTATAATGGTGTTTGGCACTTAGAAAAAATGAAGCAAAATAAAGAAGAAGGCTTATATACTACCAGGGTCCCTTCTTAACGAACGCCAGACCCATGCCGCAAACACGGGTGCCATCCAAGACAAACCTTCGCGAACTCGGCTAATCCACCGTGATCGCAAAAAAAAGGCTTGATCAGCCTCGCCGGCTTCTTCTTTATGAATGAAAAGGCTGGCCCGCGAATGTAGAGGTCCAAAATCTTGACCCTCACAAACGTAGCCAAGGCCTCGCCAATGCAAAGGCTAATTTTTGGTTGTATCAGGTGCTGATGCACCAACAACTTTGGCAAGTTGCGAATATCCCGATCTAGCCCTCAAAATTCGTTCAGAAACCTATGAACGCAAATGAACTATGCTACCCTACCAAATTCAACATTCCAGACTCAATGCTGCCATTGAAATTTCCATCCAAGGTCAGTTTGATAAAAAGTGAGTCCCATACCCCTAAGGGTTGTTTTAAACAAATTCCACCCATTAGCCCAAAACGAGTTCGGAAGCCTCAAGACCTAGACCAAGGTCCCCCTAGATTAGAATCGATGTTTTGGAGTTGTTAAGACCGTAAAAATTGCATCCTAGGCCATTTATATAAGGTTTAGGCTCGAGACCCATTTCTCAACTTTAGAAGCTCCAAAATAGGGAAATGGCTCTAAAAACAAAACGAATTGCTCGGTAACCGAACTGTCAGTCCCAGCAAGTCATAAATGACCTGGGGCAGCTATAAAAAAACTGTAAATAACCTAGAGCATCATTACAACATCCACTACTAAAAGGATTTTCGTCCGCTAAAGTAAAAGATCAAGAAGTACCTGAAGGCTCAAACAGGTAAGGATACTGGGCCCGCATGTCACATTCTATCTCCCATGTAGCCTGCTCAACAGGATGGTGATGCCATGGAACCTTAACTACAAGAATGTCCCTAGAGCGCAACCGCCTGACATCTTTCTTTAAAATAGATGTAGGCTCATCTACAAATTTCAACCTCTCATCCAACTGAACTGAGTCTCACCGAAGTATGTGAGACTCATCAGGAATATACCGTCGTAGCATAGACATATGAAACACTGGGTGGATAGCTGACAAGGCTGGTGGCAAAGCTAACTCATATGCAATCTCCCCAACTGTCTGAAGGATTTCAAATGGTTCAATGTACCTGGGAATAAGCTTACCCTTCCTCTCAAAACTCATCACGTCCTTCATGGATGATACTCATAGAAAGACCCGGTCACCAACTCTGAACCTCAATACACGAAGTCTATTGTCAACATAACTCTTCTGCCTACTTTGAGCTGCCTAAAGCCTATCTTGAATCACTCAAACCTGGTCCAATGACTCACGAAGTAAATCTGTACCATGGGGCCTAACCTCAGAAGCCTCAAACCAACCAACCGGAGATCGACAACGCCTACCACCAGTTGGACAACTACCATCTGTGGGATTACCAGTGCTGGAGGAACCTGTACTCTAGGAGTGGCAGCTACGGGTTGTGCCCCTAAACCAATACCACCATGTGCTGCTAGCTGAGCTCCATCGATCGGCGGACCACTAACTAATCCCAAAAACTTAACCAATGCATCACAGATAACCAAAAAAGATATAAACCCGAGTAAGGCCTAGGCTGCCCCCTGTCCTACTTGCTGCTGTTGCGGTGGAATCTCTGGAGCTATCTCAGTCTCTTGTACCAACAATATCAGTGAAACCTAGGCTCTTATACCAAGATGTCACGACCCAATAACTCAGGCTATAATGGCACCCACTCCAATTCACCAGTAGGTAAGCCAAGCCATAACATGAAACTGCAAGTAACGGGATAATGGACGGAAATAAAAAAATACAGTAAGGGAAACCAACAATGACAGTAATATAAGCGGAAGCGAAGAAATATACATACAAAATAGACCTTACAAAAGACGGAAGAGGACAAAATATACAAAATAATCCCTCCCAAGACCTGGAAGAGTCGATACAAGAGCTATTATAACCAAAAGAAGAGTACTATCCAAAATATACATATGTACAGTAGTCTCGGAATACAAAAGACTATAACCGAAATAAATTGATCATAGATCTGTTTATTTATTACTTAATTTAATTTAATCCATCAAAAATGAGTTAATATGCATTATCTAAATTGACTCATGCAAAATTTTGTTAAGAATATTTTTTTAAAAAAATTGATATATTATAGATAGTCAAATAAAGAAAAAAAAATATTCAGTATTATGATTTTTTTAAATATAAAAAAACAAACATGGAAATAAAAAATTTAGTAGTAATTGAATGACTTGAGTTATGACTTTTTTTTTTAAACTAATTTCAATTAAATTCATTTAAATCAAGTAATTTTAGGCGAATCAATAATTCATTAATTTATTAACTTAATCTATTCTAATTCGTTCGCATTGTTTAACACTCTGCTTGGGAGTTAAAGAACATATATAGGACCACACCAACTAAGTCCCCCACCCCACCCACCCTATGTTCCTATAACTACACTCTCGCTATACTCTACAATCTACATACACTCTTTTCTTTGGACCTTTGCAATTTTGTTAGAAAGGGGATAGCCAAAATTTATAAATTCGTAACTTATCTTAGATAATTAGTTTATAATTAGATATTTATATATATATATATTTAATAAATTTATTATTAAATAGGTTCTAAGTAAAATTTAATGAATTATTCAAATCCATAGTTAATATTGTAGCTCTTCCCCGACATCCTTAAGTGTGACCTTAGTCGGAAAAAAAAAGTTAAGATAAAGCATGTAATGTATCTTATTTAATCTCACTAAAAAGCATAATTATTATCATCAACTAATATGTTTGAATGGCTGCAATTCTTTATGTCACTTCTCAAATCCTATTGGGGCGGACAGGCACCCGTAGCCGTAAAGGCCCGAGAGCACTAACCCATAACCTTGTACTTACCATGCATTGCCATGAACATTTAAAGATGCTTCCAAATATGGATATTAATATTTAATGAAAATAAACCATGTAGTCAAGCCCAAAACTATATATACATGACTTGGCCGTAAGGTCCACAATGACTGGAAGACAAGGCACAACCACACTTGACATTACCGTCTACAAAGCCTCTAAAAGAGATATAAACTTAGTTAAGGTTGGGACAAGTCCTCGGCTTACACTTAGCTACTATACAATACCAAAACATATATAACAGACTTGGAAAGCCCCGAATCAACCTGGAGCTCACCAATTGCAGCTGGATGTCCTGTGCTCTTACTGGAGGGGTCTACTAACTCCTGTGCCTGCAACATGAAATGCAAGTCCCCCGTAAGGGACGTCAGTACGAAAGAATGTACTGAATATGTAAGGCTGAAAGTAGTTATACATAACACAAAAGCTCAAATGAAATCAGGTACAAGTATATAAATAGTGCTAATAGACCACCTTTACATATACTTGTGGGATCGTATACATTACATTCCTTTCTTTACTTTACCTTATAATCTTCGTAAGCCATGTGCTACAAATAACCAACTGATTAGTGGTAAATACCCAGGTTGGGATCGGCCCATGCTAGGCTTACACCCCTGAGCTGCCACCCACATGTAAAGAGAACGGGATCGTCCCATGCTAGGCTTACGCCCCTAAGCTGCTACCCGTACATAACCAGATTTGTGTTTCTTAATTTATTACCTTTGAGATTGTTACTTTGGTAGTCATGACATAATTGAGCTTTGGGACAATATTCCACCAGAGAAAGATGCATGAATAAACACTTGATGCAATAACAATGAGATAGGGAGAAGTTTGTACACAAATGAAATGCCTAGGAGCTGAAATAACACATGGACCGTATTTGACTAAAAGGAGAACTCATGAAGCTTGCTATTGAATGTATACATGCAGACTAGGTAATAAGCATATATTGAGGTATTTTAACACACTAGGGAGTGGGAGCAAGGTCATTAGCTACATGGGAGATCATACGCTGCCACTATGTATCATTTGCCATGGGAAAACTTTGGAAGCTCACTTTGTAACACAAGTGTTGGATTTTATGCCAAGGAATATGAAATAGAGTAGCCTTACATACCTTGTGTAACTCTAGTATTACCCCGAATTAACCTCCTTCCTTTTAGATTACTTATGTACACTGAAGTACGTGGTAAAACTAGTATTAGTAATTAATTAACAAATTCGGGCTATTCAACTTCACTCAAAACAGTAACCGGGCAGCACGCCCATAATTCACCAAATCAAGGGTGTTCTTTTAACCCCTTCTCCTCTAATTACATTTGTACAACACACGAATTCATATAAGATTCTCGGATACTCCTTTGGCTTCATAACATGTACAAAATAGTTCACAAAGTATGATAGGCAACAAGCCTATACAATATCTAATTAAGTGGTGTATCATTACACCCTCCTTTTATATGTCAATATCAACAACTCACATCTTTTTTAAGACCAACCAAGATGTACCAACATATATACACATAAACAATCTCTAAAATAGCCCCAAATATTCTTCATCCTAGCAACACAATATTGTACTCACCATCTCTAAGTTCTTAGCAATACATCCACAATTTTCTACTCAAATTTATATACAAGGTGGAGTAATAAAATGTGCAGTAGCCTACCTTTTATTGGTGGAAATCCTTATACTCTCAACTACCATAAGAACTTGAACTTCTTTTCACTAGAACCATAAAGAAGAGAAACCTTGTAGAAATTAGATAAAGGTGGACTGTCGAACTTGGAGGGCTGTTATCCACTTCAAACATGAAAAACCTAATTTCCATCACCTTTTCTTTGTTAAATTAAACTAAATCCATAAGTTAATCACTACTTACCTTGGCTTCAAAGAGGCAACTATACCAAGAACCCTAGAAAAGTTTTATGGCTGCTACTTGAAGGGAGAGAGAGAGAGCTTATTATCTTTGAGAGAATTCTGGTTATTTTGCTGAATTATTATGATTTAAAATGAGTCAAATAGACCCTTAAATAGGCTCTCTAGAACCTCCTCTTTTAGGTCCATTTTCAGCCACAAATTGATCCAAGTAGGTGATGCACTTACTTAGGGAGTTCAAGCTGCTCAAAGGTCAAATTAGGTGATGCACCTACTTGCTTTATATTGTCTAAATTGGGACTTTAACTTATTGGGCTTTTGGGACAGATTTTTAGGGTGGTTGCCCATTCTCTTCTCCTTTTATTTTACTTAGTTTGGGCCTTAAAAGAATCCATTAATATAGGCCTTAATCTGATCCATTAACTTAAGTAGGTAATACACGTCTTTGGAATATTTAACTTGGCCCAAATATGATCCATAACCTTGGGTCCATTAACTTGGCCCATATATCTCAAGTAGGTGATTCACCTACTAGCTTAATTAAGTCACGCAAGCACCTCAATAGTTAACTTCATTTTCAGTTCTTAATCCCTTTAATTTAACTTACAGCTTGTGTACACTTGGTCACTTTAAACTTTAGATCCAAATACCTACTCACAATCCCAAGTTTAAATAGTTGCATCGACATTAACTTAGTTGTGTCACATTAAAATGTACGGGCAATTCCTTCCAACCCATCTTACCATCGCTAGTCATATAGGAAACTGAGTCAATTACCCGTACTATAAGGCTATATCAAGTGGCATATAAGTAGAACTAGTACACGTAGGATATTGGGGGTTACATCCTCCCCCCTTAGGAACATTCGTCCTCGAATGTTAGCATGATTATCCAACCTAAACAAGTTCAAGCCTAAGTTTAAACTTCCTGTTACAACATAATATTTATATATATACACTTACTTATTATTGCTCCAATTTAGCATCTTAGACCTTTTTTTCGGATTCGAATAAATGAGGGTACGTAGATTTCATCGCTTCCTCAGCTTCCCACGTGATCTCTTCTACTTGATGGTTCCTCCAAAGTACCTTTACGGAATCTACTTCTTTATTTCTTAAATTCTTAAACTTTTGATCAAGAATAGCAATGGGTAATTCTTCATAAGTGAGATCTATCACAACTTGTACATCTTCAGTAGGAGTAATACAGAATGGATCTCCTATGCACTTCCAGAGCATTGAGACGTGAAACACCGGATGAACTGTTGAGAGCTCTTGGGGTAGCTCTAACTCATATGTGACTTGGCCAAACCTTTATATAATCTTATATGGCACTATATAACGTGGACTTAGTTTTCCCTTTATGCCAAGCCTCATTACCCCTTTCATTGGTAACACCTTTAAGAATACCCAATCTTCTATAACAAATTTTAGCCCTCTTCTTCTAATATCTGCATATGATTTGTGTCGACTTTGAGCTATTTCTAGCAGCTGTTGTATCACTTTAACTTTTTCCATAGTTTGATGAACAAGATCTGGCCCAAATAAAGCAGTTTCACCCGCTTCAAACCATCCAATTGGTGATCTACACTTTCTTCTATATAAAGCTTCATAAGGCGCCATTTTGATACTTGAATGATAGCTATTACTATAGGAAAACTCAATAAGCGGCAAATGATCATCCCAACTACCTTTGAAGTCCAATACACAAGCTCACAACATATCTTAAAGTGTTTGAATGGTACGCTCTGCTTGTCCATCCATTTGAGGATGAAAATCTGTACTTAAATTCACTTGCATTCCCAAACTCTTCTGAAATGACTTCCAAAAGTTTGCAGTAAATTGAGATCCCCTATCAAATATAATAGAGATTGGGACTCCATGTAGCTGAACTATCTATTTGTTATATAATTTTGCATACTCTTCAGCTGTATAAGTGGTCTTAACTGGCAGGAAGTGTGCTGATTTGGTAAGTCTATCAACTATTACCCATATGGAATCGAACTTTAAAATTGTCCGAGGTAAACCATTGATGAAATCCATGTTGATCATGTTCCACTTCCAAATTGGAAGATCCATACGTTGCATATCTCCGGGTTTTTGGTGCTCTATTTTAACTTGTTGACAACTTGGACGTTGGGCTACGAATTCTGTAATGTTTTTCTTCATGTCACCCCACCAATACACTCTTTTCAAATCATGATACATTTTAGATGATCCAGGATGGATGGAATACCTTGAACGATGCGCTTCAGTCATAATCCTCTTTCTTAGCCCATCTATATTAGGTACACACAATCTGTTTTGACACCGAAGTACTCCCTCTTGAGTAAGCTCAAATTCCTTTTTCCTACCTTGTTGTTCATTCTCCTAAAGCTGTAATAAAATAAGGTCTGCATACTGCTTCTCTTTCACCTCAACTACTAATGAAGATTCTGTCGTAATTTGCACAATGACCCTTTCGTCTAGAGATTCAAGAAGGCAAACTCCCAAGCTAGCTAGTTGGTGTAGATATTTAGTCATCCCTTGTCTTTTTATGGAATGCCCATAAGTGCTCACCATTTCCTTACAACTTAATGCATCAGCTACTACGTTTGCTTTCCCCAGATGATACAAAATATCAATATCATAATCTTTTAATAGTTCAAGCCACCTCCGATGCCTCAAATTTAGGTCATTTTGCGTAAAGATATATTGTAAACTCTTATGGTCGGTATATATGTCAACATGAACCCCACACAAGTAGTGGAGCCATATCTTTAAGGAATATACAACCGCTACTAACTCAAGATCATGTGTTGGATAATTTTTCTCATGTGGCCGCAATTGTCTTGAGGCATAAGCTATTACTTTACCATGCTGCATAAATACACACCCTAAGTGTCATGACTCAAATCCCATTGGGGCGGACAGACACCCGTAGCCGTAAGGCCCGAGAGAACCAATCTATGATCATGTACATTCATATGCATGCCATTAAGTGAACAAAAATTCTGCCAAATGCAGATATATTATATCGATGATGGAAGTCATGTAAAGATGTTCAAAATAGATACGAAACTTGGCCGTTGGGGCCACAACGTCTAAAAGGTAAGACACTTCTACTTTTGACTTTACAATGTCTACAAAGCCTCTAAAAGATATATAACCATGACTAAGGTCGGGATAAGTCCCCGCCTTATACAACTGCTACATAGTACCAAAAATATATACAAATGACTCAGAAAGCCCCAAATCAACCTGGAGCTCACCATAGCCTGCAGATGACCCGTACCCTACTGTGAAGGTCTACTAGCTCCTGTGCCTGCAACAAGTAAGGCAGGTCCCCCAAAGGGCATTAGTACGAAAGAATGTATTGAGTATGTACGGCTATAAGTAACTGTATGAAATAAAGGAACTCAAATGGAATCAAATACAAGTGAATAGATAATACTGATATACCACCGTATAGTATATGTGGAACCATGTACATTACTTTCATTTCTTTCCTTTCAACTTTATATCAATAGACATCATACAATGCCCGGGACCAACTGATCAATGGTAAGTAACATTGGGATCGGCTCGAGCTAGGCTTATGCCCCTAGAACTACCACCCATAAATCAATAAATCAGGTTAGGCTAGAGCTAGGTTTTCACCCCCAAGAGCTACCCCCTATATCCAATAATCCATCGGGATCGGCTTGAGCTAGGATTTCGCCCCCAGAGCTACCACCCGTACTCAACCAAATATACTTTACTTCATTTCTTTAATTTTTGTGAGATTGTTACATCGGTGCTCATAACATTATTGGAGCTTTGGAACAATAGTCAAAAACTAAGATATACGTAAGTAACAATTGCTAACAAACTTAAAATGAAATACTTTAAAACATTTCGGAGTGGAAACAAGTTCGGTAATGATGTGAACAATAGGTGCGGCCAAAGGATATGGAAAAAAGTAACCTTACATACCTTATCTTTCTAACATGTGACTAAAACAATTAAGCTCTTCCTAAAATCGTTACTCTATAATATGAATACATAATGGAGCTCACATTAAAAGCCAATTACATTACAAGTTTACAAGGTGATAATTAGCTACTTGCCGGAAAGTAAAAACTATCCAACATCCCAAACACATGGTATATCATTCCACCTTCATTTCTATTGCCATATAACTTCATTCCACCCTCCTACAATACAATTTACTTCCCCACAACACCAACAATACCAAAATAGTCCACTCATCAACATAGACGTCACAAACAGACAAGATTTTCCACCAAGTGCATACTTCACATTTTCTACCTCAATACCACGTCACATATTTATTCCATCAATTCACCTAAATACCTTTCACAACAACACACCAAAAATATACCACAATGGTTTCAAATTTCGCATCAACATCACAAGAAAATATTCTCTTTCCACTACACCACACGTTTCTTGCACAATTACGTATAAACATTTCCACAAGTCATACATAAGGAGTAACGAATTAGGGACAGCACCACATTTAAACATACTGAAATTTAATCCATATAATTCAATTCCTTCAAAACCTTAAGTCCCCTTTCAAGTTTAAACCACATAGAAGGCAAATCCTTTAGCGATTAAGCAAAAGTGGATTGTTTCACAATAAGTGGAGGATCAACACTTTTTAAACATAAAAAACATGATTTACACAACCTATTATAAATATAATATATTAATCTATAAGGATAAACACTTGCCAAGTCCTGCAAGTGAAAGATTTGTCCAAAAATCCTTAGAGAAAATTAGGGGGGCTAGGGTTTGAGAAAGGAGAAAGTATTTGATTGAAAATCTGATTTTTACAGGTGTGTTGTGTAGAAAAATGAGCTGAATTTCAGCCTTATAAAGTCCCTCCAAACCGCCTCTCTTATGGTCATCCTTAGCCAATTATTTGATCAAAAAGTCCAAGTAGATGATGTGTATACTTGGTCCATTTTTAAATGGATCATCTCCTTTTGGGCCCATGTATTATTTACTTAAGTTGGGCCTCAATTAATTCCACAAACATAATATTAATTCAGCACAATAAATTTAGTGGATAATACACCAACTATCTCAAGTTTAAATAATTCCATAAAGGTTAAGGTAGTCAAATAAGTTCGTAAATGTAAGGGGTTTTACATCCTTCCCCCCTTAGGAACATTCGTCCTCGAATGTTAGTAGCATTATCTAATCTAAACAATTTCAAGTATAAGTTCATTCTTTATATTATCACATACACATAATACTTATATATACTTACTTGTTATCGCTCCAATTTTGCATCTTGAACTTTCTCTTCAGTTTGAAATGAATGCGGGTACTTGGACTTCATCATTTCCTCGTCTTCCCATGTAATTTCTTATACTTTCTGATTTTTCCAAAACACTTTTATAGAAGCTACTTCTTTATTTCTTAATCTCTTAATTTGTCGATCCAGAATAGCAATAGGTACTTCTTCATAGGTGAGATCTTCTGTAACTTGTACATTTTCAGTGGGAGTAATATGAGATGGATCTCCTATGCACTTCCGAAGCATTGAAACATGAAACACTGGATGAACTGTGGAGATTTTTTGGGGTAGTTCCAATTTATACGCAACTTTAACAAATCTTCGGATAATCTTATATGGCCCTATATAACGCGGACTTAGCTTTCCTTTCTTTCCAAATCTCATTACCCCTTTCATTGGTGATACTTTCAAGAATACCCAATCACCTATAGCAAACTCTAGCCCCCTTCTTCTAACATCGGCATATGATTTATGTCGACTTTGGGCCATTTGTAGCCGCTATTATATAACCTTAACCTTATCCATAGGTTGATGAACAAGATCTGGCCCAAATAAGGCAGTTTCACCCGCTTCAAATCATCCAATTGGTGATCTACACTTTCTTCCATGTAAAACATTGTAAGGCGACATTTTGATACTTGAATGATAGCTATTATTGTAGGCAAATTCAATAAGAGATAAATGATCATCCCAACTACCTTTAAAGTCCAATGTGCAAGCTCGTAGCATATCTTCAAGTGTTTGTATGGTACGTTCTGCTTGTTCATTTGTTTGAGGATGAAAAGCCGTACTTAAATTCATTTGGGTTCCCAAACTCTTATGAAAAGACTTCCAAAAGTGTGCAGTAAATTGAGCTCCCCTGTCTGATATAATGGAGATTGGAATTTCGTGTAGTGGAACTATCTCTTTAATATACAACTGCGTATAATCTTCAGTTGTGTAGGTGGTTTTGAAAGTGTGTTGACTTGGTAAGACTGTCAACTATTGCCTATATAGAATCAAATTTTCAAAGTGTACAAGGCAAACCTGTGATGAAATCCATGTTGATCATGTCCCACTTCCATATTGGAATATCTATACACTGCATATAACCTCAAGGCTTCTGATGCTCTACTTTTACTTGTTGACAATTCAAACAATGAGCTAAAAATTCTGCAATGTTCTTCTTCATGTTACCCCACCAATACATTTTCTTCAAATCATGATACATTTTGGTGGCTCCCAGATGAATAGAATACCATGAATGATGTGCCTCTTCATAATCCGTCTCCTTAGCTCATCTACATCAGGTACACACAATCTACTTTGGCACTGAAGCACTCCCTTTTGCGTAATATCAAATGCCTTTGTCATACCTTATTGTACATTCCCCTTCAACAACAATAAAATAGGATCCGCATACTATTTTTCCTTCACTTCAACTACTAATGAAGATTCTGCCACATTTTGCACCATAATTTCTTCATTTGGAGTTTCAAGAAGATGAACCCCCAAGTTGTCTAGTTGATGTTGATCCTTGACTATACCTTGCGTGAGCTGGCCATTAGTGCTTCCTATTGCTTTGCGGCTTAATGCATCGGCTACTACATTTGCTTTCCCTGGATGGTATGAAATATCAATGTCATAATCTTTTAATAGTTCAAGCCACCTCCATTGCCTCAGATTAAGGTCCTTCTACTTAAAGATATATTGCAAACTCTTATGGTCGGTATATATGTCAACATGAACCCCATACAAGTAGTGGCGCCATATCTTAAAGCAAATATCACAGCTGCTAGCTCAAGATCATGTGTTGGATAATTTCTCTCATGTGGTCGTAACTGTCTTGAGGCATAAGCTATTACATTACCATGCTGCATTAATACACATCCTAAGCCGACTCCTGAAGCATCACAATATACCGCATACCCATCTGTGCCTTCTGGAAGTACCAATACAGGTGCAGAAGTCAACTTATCCTTCAGATCTCAAAAACTCTTCTCAACTGCATCATTCCACTGAAACTTGGTTGCCTTCTGTGTTAGCTTTGTTAAAGGTACTGAAATGGAAGAAAACCCTTCAACAAATCTTCTATAATAACCTGCCAACCCGAGAAAACTACGAATCTCTGTAGGCATTGTAGGTCTTGGCCAATTCTTCACAGCTTCTATCTTTTGAGTATCAACCCTTATTCCTTCATCCGACACAATATGACCCAAGAATGCTACAGATTTTAATCAAAATTCACATTTAGAGAATTTTGCATATAACTTACGATCACAAAGACTCTGTAACACCTGTCGTAAGTGATTAGCATGGTCTTATTTTGATCTTGAATAAACCAAAATATCATCTATAAACACTGTCACGAACAAATCTAAGAATGACTTGAACACCCTATTCATCAAATCCATAAAAATTGTTGGTGCATTTGTTAGCCCAAATGACGTAACTATAAACTCATAATGACCATACCGTGTTCAGAAAGCTGTCTTGGGTATATCTTTTTCTCTAACCCTTACTTGATGATAACCTAATCTCAAGTCAATCTTTGAGAAATATTTGGCACCCTGTAATTGATCAAACAAATCATCAATTCTGGGGAGGGGGTATTTGTTCTTGACTGTTACCTTGTTCAGCTGTCGATAATCAATACACATTCTCAACATACCATCTTTCTTTCGTACAAACAACACTGGTGCACCCCAAGGGGACATACTAGGCCTTATGAATCCCTTGTGCATCAAGTCTTTTAATTGCTCCTTCAATTCCCGTAACTCTGCCAGGGCCATTCTATAAGGAGGAATAGAGATTGGCTGAGTACCTAGAATCACATCAATACCAAACTCTACTTCCTGTTCTAGAGGTAAACCTGGAAGATCGTCAGGAAATACATCAAGGAATTCATTTACCACCAGAACCGATTGAAGAGTTGGTGGCTTCACATCAGTATTTTGCACTCTTACTAGATGACATATGTACCCCTTGGATATCATTTTCTTTGTTTTAAGATAAGAAATAAATTTACCTCTCGGTGCTCCAATATTACCCCTCCATTCAAGGACGGTCTTTTGTGGAAAATGGAAATATACCTTCTTAGCTCAGCAATCTATGGTGGCATAACAAGAAGCCAACCAATCCATACCCATTATAAATCAAAATCTACCATTTACAGCTCAATAAGATCAACCAATGTATCATGATCACAAACAGTCACTATGCAATTATGATAGACTCTCTTAGCTACAATATACACGCCAACAGGTGTAGATACTTCAAATGGCTTGACTAGTAATTCCAGTGTTCTTTCAAATTTTTCAGCAATTAATGGAGTGAAATATGATAGGGTAGAGCCCAAATCAATCAATGAATATAATGTAACATCCCGTACCTTCCCAAACCTACTTGATGACATTGAATAATGTTTACTTAGGTGTCGAGAGCTATAGGTATGAATTTGGTAATGTTAAAGATGAGAAAAATTGAAATTTGGCTTCATACATGTGATTAGCCTTTCATAAGAATTGTTTTATGATTTTTATGACGCAGTTTTGGGGTTCAAAATAAGGCTAAGAGAACCTCTAAACAAAGGATGTTAATGTTAAGAAGTAAGTTAAATAATAGGACTTGAAGTGTCCAACCAAATCCGCGAAGAAAAGTCGAAGAAACGAAAATTTTTGAAAAAAAAAAAGGGGTGTGGCACGCCCAGGGGCGTGCCGGGCCACTCTGGGCTAAAATTTTTAGCCCACAGGCAGTAAGGTAGCGCGCCCAAGGGCGTGCCGGGCTGCTTGCGCGCACCTTTCAAAAGTTGGAATTTTTCTTAAGTTCCAAGGGTGCCCGGGGACGTATTGAGCCGATTTTTGCCACGTTTATTCTACAAACATGATAATATACATGAAATTAGTAAGATATTATGTTAGTATGATAAAATTACTCGAGAACGAATTTAGCGTCAAAATGACGATTTTACCCTTTTTGTCCAAATGAGCCATACGTGGTTAGAATCACTTATTTTTGGGATTGAGGCTATGGATATGAATAGCGTGAGTGGTAATATTGTTTTAACACATATGAAATGAATTAAACATGAGTAATTATTTATTTTATTGGATTAAGTAAATTGGGCTCAAAAGAGGCCCAAAATAAGGCAAAAGACATGGGCCAAGAATGGGTCAAATGACCCATTCTTCCTTTGACTAATCAATAATTGAGAAAGGTGGATAAAGAGGACTTAAAGGCTCTATAAAATGGGCACAAATCATATTTTTAATCCCAAAAAGACACACGTTTTTCTATCTTTTTCTCTAGAACTATCAAGAACACCCTTTTGGGCTCTCAAACCCTAAGTCATTTTTGGAGCAAGATCACCATTTTTCAAGCTTGGGTAAGTGATTATTCTTGTACTTTAACATATTATGAGCATGATAGATTATGTATATCATGTTGGTTATGCTTGGAAGTGTTGAATATGGTGTTTTGTGTTTTGGTAAAAGATGTGAAATCCATGGGATTGTAACTTGGATCATGACTTGTGGTCTTGATGAAAAAGCATGGTATGGATAAAATAACAACATGTATGGTGTTATTATGGTCCTAAACATTTTATTTTTCTATAAGTCTAAATTATGGGATTTTGGCCGATTTGTTGTTGTGAGGTGTATTAAAGTCATTTGATGGAATAATTGTGATGTTGTGGTGATGGAGAAGTGTAAAGTATGAACTTGGTGTGACATGCTATTGATTATCATGTGTTGGTCAATGTATGGAATATTGTGGGATTATTGGTATAATGATTTCATAAATGGTATTGTCAAGGGGAAAATGACATGTTAAAGCTAAACATGTGACTTATTGTTATTGTATGCCATTGTAAGGTAATTGGTGGTTAATGTTGGTTTCGTTATGAACTTATGTTGTAGATCAAAACACAAGGACGAATCGGGACTATTGTATGCACGTCTAAGATTTTGTATTCGTATTAAGAATACAAGGTATGTAAGGTTTCTTTTTTCGTATCCTTCTGCAACATGTTGTTCATATTGACATTGGACTTGTTTCAATTCCGAGAGGATTGAAGTATATCAATTCAGGGTGACGTATATTTTTATTCATATGTGTCCTATTCTTAGATGACTTATGGTTCTCTTGATCATTGATTGAAGTTCCAAAGATGTCATGAAGTTGAAATTTCAAGACGAACTATTTCAAGAGAGTAATAACATAAGAGAATCTCTTTAATCTTAGATGGCATTTTCCAATCATGTCATGTTCCAAAGTCCAATAATATGATGATTATCTTTGTATCAATCTTTCACAAGTAAAAGTACCAATCTCATAAGATCTCATAAGAGTAATAGGAAGTGATGTGCAAGTTAATATATCTATTTCTCATAAGTGAAGATGTCAATCTCATGAAGTAAAGGAGTGAAGTAATATATATATGTGTGCTTCAAATCATGTCATGATCCTCAATGTCTCAATCACTCTTAAGAATGGAAGTAAGAATAACAAGAGTAAAGACGTGAACTAATGTATGTATGCGTTCCAAGTTTCAAGAATGTTTCAATCACCAAGGTACCTCTCTTAGAATGAAAGAAAGAGTAATGAAAGAAAGAAGTAAGGTTTAATGGGTGGTATCCCAGGGGTTAAATACCTAGCATGGGTCGATCCCGATACATCCCAGGGGCTACACAAAATCCTAGCTCGGGTTATCATAATAACATCCCAGGGGCGATAAGCCTAGCATGGGTTAATGACATCCCAGAGGCGCGAAAGCCTAGATTATGTTCAACAGGGATCTTTATCAGTTTTAGAGTATGAGATTGGGTTTCTTGAGTTGGCCAGACATACTTCTATGTTATATCCTACGGAGCCTGAGATGGTGCGTGGATTTATCAGATGATTAGCTTTACCACTCTGCTTGGCATCGGAGCATTTGATAGTAGATAGATCTTCTTTTCTCTAGGTTGTTTATCATGTGAGGACTATAGAAATAACATGTCTTGAGATGTAAGAAGGTGGTGGTAAGAGGCCATGTCAGCAGTACAGTTTCAGTGATATTCTATCTGGAGGTAAGGATCCTTTCGTCAGAGGTCAGCACCACTTGCAGTCTCTCAGGCTAGGTCAGGTAACACTTTAGATTATAGGTGACTCTCAAATATGTCATGGTGTTCACAGTGGATAGAGCTCTGATTGGTTATTATGGGGTATTCGATCTAGGTTTTTAGGTTGTGGCGGTCATTTTGGGTCAACAGGTATAGTGCATTAGAGAGTTCCAGGGGTATGTTTTGATTGTGTGGAGATTGGTCATTGTTTTAGAGAGTGCCCCAGGCGTGAGTTGCTCAGTCAGTTGGGGCCATCTCGTGTTTCTCACTAGGTTAGAGATTCAGGGGATTTTTACGACTGTATAAAGATAGGACATTGGTCCAGAGAGTGTCCCCGATGTGGGATTATTGAGCAGTCAATACATCCAAATCAATCTCTTAGATATGTGGCACCTTCGGTCTTGGATGTATTCAAATTCATACTTCTTTGGACAGGTCAGGGACCATGACTTCAGATTT
Source organism: Capsicum rhomboideum (assembly GCA_031232105.1). Lineage (NCBI taxonomy): Eukaryota > Viridiplantae > Streptophyta > Magnoliopsida > Solanales > Solanaceae > Capsicum > Capsicum rhomboideum. The sequence continues at coordinate 60,916,916 of CP124710.1, read as the reverse complement.
GGTCATTGTAGGTGCGATTTTGATTTACTATCTTTTAGTTTCTATTTGAATTAAGTTGGGGTTTTCATGTCCATTGGTGATCATATGCTTTGATATTTCTGTATTGATTGTTGTAAGCTTTTGGTGTAGATTTGTGCATATATGACTACCCACGTAGATAATTAATTTAGTAGCGGATTGAGTAGATCAATATTATGTTTGACTTGGGGTGTAGAGCTTGGGTAAATTCCATTTCCCTTGGGCATAATGGCCTTGTTATGATCTTAGAGTGGTATTGGTTGTGTCTTTCATTTTTTGTGCCACCTGCACTTCATAATGTTGTTACTATTATTATTGTTTTAATGTTGTTTGATCCTTCCTTGATAGATGGCTAAACTAGTGTTATCTAGTTAGTATTCCCTACTTGCAATTCTTATATGTTTGGCTTAATACCCTGGTTGGTTGGTTTTCCCTTCTGTCAGCAAAGTTAGATTGGTTGTTGAGAAGGTTTTCAGAAGAAAAGCTTGGCCTTCCATGGTTTTGTTGTGATTCTAGCATTGGCAATCCTTTTTTATAGCCCGCTCCAAATGTCGATAAGTTGAGGTTTATTCTTTTGATTTGGATGGTTTGTCACCCAGTAGTAGTCTTGATCTCGGTATTGGTGTCGAGTTGGGTACTCCATTCTTTCTTTGATGTGATTCATAATTCAATTGAGTTAAGGTTTGTTTAAATGGGTGAATTCAGAAATTTCTCATTTTGGTATTTGTTGGCCTAATATGACTTTGTGGAATGCTTCTGCTCGGTGATATTTGCTTGTGTTGTAGCTGACGGTAACCATAGTGGGTATCTTTTAGGAGTGAGTATTTGTTTCCATAGATTTAGTATTGGTTTGACCAGATTTAATCTATGATTGTATTTTATATGTTGCTCAAGGTTTGGCCATCAGTAGGACTCCTTTTAGTGCCAGTAAGTTCTTAGGTATGCCTTCTTGAGTTACGTCCCTCAGTACATGTGGATTTGATCCCTCGTATCTTTGGCTTGTTGCTTTCCCTCCATTGCGATTATGTTCTTTGGTAATATTTTAGTTTCAGCCATTGTGAGAATCGTGGGGTATATGCTTAGTCTCTAAAGGTGAGATTAGTTTGGGTATTTGACATTAGTGAAGACTTGTTGGCTCTCATTGTGTTTTTTTACTTTTTAAATAATGGCTTGAGAGTTGTGATAGGCCTTGTCACGCCCCGAATTCCAATGAGGCGTGATTGGCACCCGAAGTCGATATGGCCCGAGAGAACCAATATTTGCTTGTGAACACTCGTATGCATAACCGCGTATGAAGCTTATTCTACTTTATGCAACTATACGAAAATCATAGACATGGAAACATATGCCATAAATGTATACACAAAACTTAGCCGTTGGAGCCATTACGTCGAACTGAACATACATATCTTACATTCATATACCCATATAAGTCTACAAATCCTCTACAAATACATGACTATGACAAACCTAGAGTTGGGACGCACCCGACTCTATACTCATATACAATCTCAAACCAATATGCATAATGACTCGGAAAAGCCCCAGATCAATTGGAGCTCACCAACAATCTGCGGATATCTCGTCGCCTATTGTGGAGATCTACTAACACCTGTGCCTACAACATGTAAGGTAAGTCCCCAAAAGGGGTCAGTACGAAGAAATTACTGAGTATGTAAGTCCATATGAAACTATAATAATACATAAGTACTTCCAAGAAATTAAATGTAAGAGAATAATCAATATGGATATACCTCCGTCCTGAATATGTGGAACCATGTTCATTACTTCTATTAGTCTCATTACCTGATCAATCAGTCGCATCATTATCACTTTCTTATAACCATCTTCATGTTTATTTATATCTATACACAAAAGGGATATGTTCTCATCTCTTTACAACTATTTTCATTACCGTTCACTCAATTAGTTAGTACCGGGCCTCCACCTTTGATGGGCTATAATATATAAGTATAATACCGGACATCCACCTTTTGTGGGCTATAATATATGAATATAATACCGGACATCCACCTTTAGTGGGCTATCATATATAAATATAATACCGGAAATCCACCTTTGGTGGGCTATCATATATAAATATAATACCAGACATCCACCTTTGGTGGGCTATAATGTATTAATATAAAATCGGACATCCACCTTTGGTGGGCTATAATATATGAATATAATACCGGAAATCCACCTTTGGTGGGCTATCATATATAAATATAGCATACTATTGGGATTATTCTATCTTGAACTTATACCCTTTAAATAGTTATCCATTCTCAATGAAACATAACATAAAGTAACCATTGGTGCATTACTTCTTCACAATCTTATTTCCTTGATATAGCTATGATAGTGATACATTAGAGATCATGAAACTAAATCTCACACTCATATACACATCTCACTTCACTTCACTTCATGAGATTCACATCTTCACTTATGAGGAATAATTATGCTAACTTGCACATCACCTCTTATTACTCTCACGAGATTGGTACTTTTACTTGTGAAAGATTAGAACAAAGATAATCATCATATTATAGGACTTTGGAACATGGCATGATTGGAAAAAAATAATATTCAAACTAAACAAGTCCTCTTTACCTCATTACTCTTGTTGAGGTAGTTCTCTTAGACTTTACAACATATGACAACTTAAGAACTTCCGTCCATAAATAAGAACTAAGTGGGTCATGATTCGTCTAAGAGTAAAACACATATGAATAACAATATATATCAACCTTAGTTGGAATACTATAGAACCCCTTTGGAATAGAACACTTTTGAAACCTTAGGACAATGAGCACTAAATAAGACACATGTGGATATCAACTGTGCACCAACCGGACATGCAATACCTTAGAACATTTGGAACTTTTGACATGTTATCCAATGAACACGAGTCAACCAATGGGCATGAGTCATATGATTCACCATTGACCAATGAGTAGGAAACATGTGAGTAGCATTAGCCAACTACCGAGTACGGAATACCTTAGAGCACTTCGGAATCAAATGAGTACTATGACAATGTGAACACCACATGCTGTAGAAGGATATATAAGAATAATCTTATATACCTTAGCGTCTCACTATGAATGCACAAGCTTATATGGAAATACAATGGTCCAGCTCCTTCCTTACGTCTTACTCTACAATATAAGTACATAACAAAGTTCATGTTAACAACCAACTCCCTTACAAACGTATAAATGTCACAATGAGTTACGGGACTGATACATAGCATCATTTCATCCTTCACAGTACATTCCAGTACATTATCATACCAACAACAGCATAACATTCCCCACATTGACCAAGATTTCATACATTAATAGCGTTTCACACCACACTTACCCTTTATGTTTCCTTATTATCATTCCGTCACATTTACTCCCATCAATTTACCTCATACCAACATATGAACAACAATACATACTTCATAAAGTCCAACATGCCTCCATACGACACTTTAAAGTCATTAAAACGACATTACAAGTTGCTAATTATATCCATAAAGGGTATCGGGGCTTTCGGGGGTCAACTAGATGCGAAAACGTACAAAATCAGAACTGGGGCTGACCTGCATAGCCACCTGTGCCCGCAGGTGGATGAGGTACACACGCAGATGCCCTCTGGCAGAAGCCATAGGCATCTGCGTTGGCATTTGCCCCCGCAGGTGCCTCCATCTGCGGGTGCGAATGCCCGTTTTGATTCAAAATTGTTTATTTTGGCTCTTTTTATGCAATGAATGGTTCATGATCATAACCAAACTTCTTTTAACATATTTTTGATCATCTAAAACATCAAATAACAGCCATGGTTTTGCAGCACATAAAAACATCACCCATACGACGTTTTCCCTTCACTTACACCACCAATTCCATGACAAATTTGCTACAACAATTCCAAATGTTACACATAAAGGAGAACAAAGTAAGACATAACCAAACCATACATCTTGATATTCAATCTACCAAATCCACCTCCTTCAAGATCACAAGTCTATTCTCAATTTTATAAGACAAAACTCCTTGCCGATTTGAGCCAACATGTATTATTTCACACATAGTGAATTCTCAATACATAACCAACATGTTTTACACCATATCCCATGTATATCATATATTAAACCATGATAATAAATACTTACCAAAGCTTGTAAATGGATGATCTTGCCCTCAAATGGTTACTTTAGGGTTTGGTTGAAGAGAGCAAATGTTGTAGAAAATTCTAGAATGGGACATGTGTGAAGATATGAATAAAATCTGATTTTTCATGATTATATAGGCCCTCAAGTCTCTTCTTATCCAATTATTCATGTTTGAATGGGTCAAATGGAAGAATGGGTCTTTTTTTTTTTTTTCTATTTGGGCCATGCATTTGGGCTTAAATTGAGCCCATTTGCATATATTAATTTGGCCCAACACTTTCATGTACAAATCATCTAAAATCTCATGCATGTTTAATTAATTCCATGTATATCACGAGAGTCAATTTGGTTCGGAAGTCTACGAGGTGTTACATTCTTCCCCCCTTAGGAACATTCGTCCTCGAGTGTTAGTAACATTGTCTCATCGTAATAACTTAAGCCGAAGTGGATCCTTCAATTATCATATCCACATAGCGTACTTTTAAAGACTTACTTATTATGACTCCAATTCCATATCCTGAACTTTTCCTACGTGTCCAAAACTTACGATTATTTTAGATTTCATTATTCCTCTGGTATCCCTTGTGACTTCTTCCATGTGTTCGTTTCTCCTATTATGATTTTACGGAAGCTCCTTCTTTACTTCTTATTACTTTTGCTTATCGAGCTAGAATATTAAGTCGTACTTCCTCACATATGAGATTTTTCCATAACTAGTGGATTTCCACTGGGAGCAACACGGGATAATCTCCTATACACTTTTAAAGCATCGCATATGAGATACTGAATGAATTGTAAAGAGTTCTTGGGACACCTCAAATTCATATACAACTTGACCACATCCTCAAGTCATCTTAGAAGGTACGCTATATAGAATTAACTTCTCATGCTTAAACAGTATGGTTTGCTTGTACCTCTATTTGAAGACGAAAACCATGCTTACATTCACTTGGGTTCCCAGAAACATTTCTACAATTGTCTTAACTTGGTAAGCCTATCAAATATTTCCCATATGGCATCACATCTATTTCTTACCTTTACTAGCCATCCCTTCGATCACCGAAGTATAAATTTCACAATATTCTTTTCATGTAATCCTGTCAATAAATCACTTCCAACCATGGCACATATTGATTACTCCCTACTAAATAGCATGTCGTGAGTGGTGTGCATTACCATAATACATTTCTTTAGTTCATATATATATATCCAATACATAAAATATTCCTGACACTTCAATTTGTTGCCTATAATTAATGTACATACTCAACGTGTCAACCCTTGTCGATACAATTTATACTGGGACATCCTACGGGGGTAGACTAGTATCTTTCACATTAGTAGCTTTGACATTAGTGTCCTTCACTCTGACCAAGTGACATATGTACCCTTTCATTCAAAATTCTTTATGGAAAATGAAAATAAAATTTCTTTGCTCGGCAATCTATTGCGGCCTAACAAAAAGCCAACCAAGACATACCAATGGTAACATTAAAATCTATCATTTCCTTATCAATAAGATTCGTCAATCTAACGTGATAACTACATTTACTATACAATCGCGACATACTCTTTTAGCTATAATAAATTCACCAACTGGTGTGGACATCCCAACTGACTTAACTATTAACTCAAATGTTCCTTCAAATTTTTCCCGCAGTCAATAGAGTAACATCTGATAGGGTAGAACCCGGATCAATTGATGCATATTCATTAGGTAAACATATAGATAACGTACCTGTCACCATATCAAGGAGGGCCTCTGAATTCTTCTGACCCCCTAGGTCATGTCATACTACCCGTGGCCCTCTGTGGGCATTCTCTCTTCACATGTCCTGGCTTTTTACACCAAAAGCAAATGTCCTTTTCAAACCGGCATTCACCTGAATGAAACTTTCCGCAGTGTTGGCACTGCTGACGAAAAGATCCTGCTGTCTGCGAACCCCGTATTCCACTACTCTGCCCAATCGGAGTGCCTCTAGACCCTCGAAATGGAGGTGGAGTACCCGCTGTAGGGTAAGACAATGATGGTCTAAGTGGTCTTGGGGAAACCCGAGGCCTAAATCCTTCTTGGGATGCCATGAACTGTCCTATGGGTCTAGCCCGCTTTGATGGTCCTACCTCAGATTCTTGTATCCTTCCCTTTTGCCTTTGATCCTCCATTCTTTGCACGAAGGCTTGTATTCTGGCTATATCCATGTCTTTATTTAATGCAGCAATAGTACAGTCTCTTACTAAGTAGGGCTCCAATATGTCTACATACCGAGGAATTCTATCGGCCATAGTTGCTACCATATGAGGAGCGTATCTAGCCAATGAATTAAACCGAAGACTGTACTCCCTGACGCTCATACTTCCTTGACGAAGATTTAAAAACTGATCCGCACGAGCCTCGCAGACCTCATATGGAAGATAATGATCAAGGAAGGCCACCCTGAATTCCTCCCAACTAGCTGGATTTGTACTGATACCTCTGGATCATTTCCAATCTTCTTACCATAATATAGCCTCTCCTTTCAGTCTATATGCTGCAAGCTCCACTGTTTCTACACCCATCACATGCATAACATCTAGAGCTCTTTTAATTTGATCTATAAAGTCTTGCGGATCTTTATTAAGATCGGATCCGATAAATATAGGAGGATCGAATTTCAGAAAATCCTGTGTCCGTCGACTAGCTATCCTAGCCGCACCATCATCACTTGTCACTGGACTAACTCATCCTTGACTCTGGGCAACAACTATCTGAGTCAACATTTGCACCATACTTTTCAAATCCTTTAACTCCTGCCTAGTAACATTAACAGGCGATTCTGGGGATATTTCCCTCCTTTGTGGCCTCCTTGGAGAAGGGGAAGGAGAAGGTGCCCGTGATGTAAACTCAGTTTCAACCCCATATAGACTAGCTGGATTAGGTGGGGATTTACTAGTTCTTTCTTCCACTTGCATATCTACCTTCTTATCTTTGCCCATACCTTGTCTTGTAATCGGCATTTTACTATATCAAAGGAAACCAATTACAATGGTCAGATGTAATCCCACCTATGACAAGGGCTCTATTGCACGATCTAGATTGAAGAAATGAAACAACTCCTAAATCTCCCGTAGCCTCCTACTTATAAATGTGGCGCACAACACATCCATAAGAAAGACTCTACTCAGACACAGCTTTGTAGACACCCCTTAGAACGACCTGCTCTGATACCACTTTTGTCACGCCCCGAATTCCAACGAGGCGTGATTGGCGCCCGAAGTCGATATGGCCTGAGAGAACCAATCTTTGCTTGTGAACACTCGTATGCATAACCGTATATGAAGCTTATTCTACTTTATGCAACTATACGGAAATCATAGACATGGAAACATATGCCATAAGTGTATGTACAAAACTTGGCCGCTGGAGCCATTACGTCGAACTGAACGTACATATCTTACATTCATATACCCACATAAGTCTACAAAGCCTATACAGATACATGACTATGACAAACCTAGAGTCGGGACGCACCCCACTCTATACTCATATACAATCTCAAACCAATATGCATAATGGCTCGGAAAAGCCCCGGATCAACTGGAGCTCACCAATAATCTGCGGATATCTCGTCGCCTATTGTGGAGATCTACTAACACCTGTGCCTGCAGCATGTAAGGTAAGTCCCCAAAAAGGGTCAGTACAAAGAAAGTACTGAGTATGTAAGTCCATATGAAACTATAATAATACATAAGTACTTCCAAGAAATTAAATGTAAGAGAATAATCAATATGGATATACCTCCGTCCTGAATATATGGAACCATGTTCATTACTTCTATTAGTCTCATTACCTGATCAATCAATCGCATCATTATCACTTTCTTATAACCATCTTCATGTTTATTTATATCTATACACGCAATGGATATGTTCTCATCTCTTTATAACTATTTTCATTACCGTTCACTCAATTAGTTAGTACCGGGCCTCCACATTTGGTGGGCTATAATATATAAGTATAATACCAGACATCTACCTTTTGTGGGCTATAATATATGAATATTATACCGGACATCCACCTTTAGTGGGCTATCATATATAAATATAATACCGGACATCCACCTTTGGTGGGCTATCATATATAAATATAATACCAGACATCCACCTTTGGTGGGCTATAATGTATGAATATAATATCGGACATCCACCTTTGGTGGGCTATCATATATAAATATAGCATACTGTTGGGATTATTCCATCTTGAACTTATACCCTTTAAATAGTTATCCATTCTCAATCAAACATAACATAAAGTAACCATTGGTGCATTACTTCTTCACAATCTTATTTCCTTGACATAACTATGAGAGTGATACATTAGAGATCATGACACTAAAGCTCACACTCATATACACATCTCACTTCACTTCACTTCATGAGATTCAAATCTTCACTTATGAGAAATAATTATACTAACTTGCACATCGCCTCTTATTACTCTCATGAGATTGGTACTTTTACTTGTGAAAGATTAGAACAAAGATAATCATCATATTATAGGACTTTGGAACATGACATGATTGGAAAAAAATAATATTCAAACTAAACAGGTCCTCTTTACCTCATTACTCTTGTTGAGGTAGTTCTCTTAGACTTTACAACATATGACAACTTAAGAACTTCCGTCCATAAATAAGAACTAAGTGGGTCATGATTGGTCTAAGAGTAAAACACATATGAATAACAATATATATCAACCTTAGTTGGAATACTATAGAACCCCTTTGGAATAGAACACTTTTGAAACCTTAGGACAATGAGCACTAAATAAGACAAATGTGGATATCAACTGTGCACCAACCGGAGATGCAATACCTTAGAACATTTGGAACTTTTGACATGTTATCCAATGAACACCAGTCAACCAATGGGCATGAGTCATATGATTCACCATTGACCAATGAGTAGGAAACATGTGAATAACGTTAGCCAACTACCGAATACGGAATACCTTAGAGCACTTCGGAATCAAATGAGTACTATGACAATGTGAACACCACATGTTGCAGAAGGATATAGAAGAATAACCTTACATACCTTAGCGTCTCACTATGAATGCACAAGCTTATATGGAAATATAATGGTCCATCTCCTACCTTATGTCTTACTCTACAATACAAGTACATAACAAAGTTCATGTTAACAACCAACTCCCTTACAAACGTATAAATGTCACAATGAGTTATGTAACTGCTACATAGCATCATTTAATCCTTCACGGTACATTCCAGTACATTATCATACGAATAACACCATAACATTCCCCACATTGACCAAGATTTCATACATTAATAGCGTTTCACACTACACTTACCCTTTATGCTTCCTTATTATCATTCCGTCACATTTACTCCCATCAATTTACCTCATACCAAAATATGAACAACAATCCATACTTTATACAGTACAACATGCCTCCATACGACTCTTTAGAGTCATTAAAATGACATCACAAGTTGCTAATTATATCCATAAAGGGTATCGGGGCTTTCGAGGGTCAACTAGATGCGAAAATGTACAAAATCGGAACTGAGGATGACCTGGACAGCCACCTGCACCCGCAGGTGGCTGAGGTGTGCACTCAGATTCCCTCTGGCAGCAGCCATAGGCATCTGCGTTGGCATCTGCACCCGCAGGTGCCTCCGTCTGCGGGGGCGGATGCCCGTTTTGATCCAAAATGGTCTATTTTGGGTCTTTTCATGCAATGAATGGTTCATGATCATAACCAAACTTATTTTAACATATTTTTGATCATCTTAAACATCAAATAAGAGCCATGGTTTTTCAGCACATAAAAACATCACCCATACGACGTTTTCCCTTCACTTACACCACCAATTCCATGACAAATTTGCTACAACAATTCCAAATGTTACAAATAAAGGAGAACAAATTAAGACATAACCAAACTGTAAATATTTATATTCAATCCACCAAATCCACCTCCTTCAAGACCACAAGTCTGTTCTCAATTTTATAAGACAAAACTCCTTGCCGATTTGAGCCAACATGTATTATTTCACACATAGTGAATTCTCAATACATCACCAACATAACCAACATGTTTTACACCATATCCCATGCATATAATATATTAAACCATGATAATAAATACTTACCAAAGCTTGGAAATGGATGATCTTGCCCTCAAATGGTTGCTTTAGCGTTTGGTTGAAGAGAGCAAATATTGTAGAAAATTCTAGAATGGGACATGTGTGAAGATATGAATAAAATCTGATTTTTCATGCTTATATAGGCCCTCAAGTCTGCCTCTCTGGCCTTAACGGCTTCAGGTGCCAGTCTGCCTCATTGGAATTCGGGGCGTGACATTCCTCGTCAAATTTCGCCCTTTTTCTTGAAATTTTCTAAATATTATTTTTTAAATTCCTTAACTTTGTGAGCTGATTTGGGCTTACATTATACCTTAAGAAGTGATGCCTTATGTGTAATGCATCCCTAAAATCCCCTATGTAAAACCCTAGTCATCTCCAACCCCAAACTCTAACCTCATCTTACCGCCGATATGGCCTGCTCGGCCTCTGGTCAGTCTGATAAGGTTGACCAAAAGTTTTACCTTACATCAGTAGAAAATTTCCTGGAATTATATCACCCTAACTCTCCAAATAAACCTAATTTGCCAGCGATCCTTCTATTTTTCCTAGTGTAGATGAAGGTAAAGCTAAAGGAAGTACTGATGCTAAAGGTAATAAGATAAAATATGTGGACATAATAAAACCTATCATACAACGAGGGAAGAAAACAACACCAAAATCAATTACAATGAATGTTATCGAATACAACATTGGGGTGCTTGAATCACTTGGAAAAAAGATGAAGTGCAGAAGATGAATGCCATTGGAGATCTCCAACTTGCAGTGATTAGTAAATTCTCTAACGGATGACCGAAATTGGAAGATCTCAGGAATAATCAAATACCTAACAATGAAAAATTTGTAAGATTGGGTTACTCAGAAATAGAAATATTCTAATGAGATTTAAATTTATGGAAGATTTTGTCAGTATGATGTCAAAGAATGTGTACTAAATCACTATGAAAGATAGAGTGGCATATCAAATAAGGTCTCTTATTTATGATGCGAAGTTTAAACTAGATGAAGAAACTACTCAAGCAATGGCGTGGATAACCTATCCTGATCTACTTCCCACCTTCTTTGTGAAAAAATCACTTTTTCACTTGCTTAAGCAGCAGGAAAGCCAATACACTTAGATTTGGCTATAATTAATAAAATTCACGCTAGTTGTGCAAGAGTGAAAGTTCAAGTGGACCTAGCTGCTAATCTGCCTGACCATATGGTGTTAGAGGTAGTGAATAGTAAAACAATAGATACAAGGGTACAAAAGTGAAGATACAATATGACTGTATGCCCAAATATTTTCACAATTGCAAACTACAAAGAGATAATGAATCTGAATGCAGAAGTCTACATCCAGAATTGAGAAGATCATGGGAGGAAGACAGTGGATGAGAAGGAGAACAAGAAAGAAGATGATGAAATACCTGTTCATAAGAGATACATTAATAGGAAGCTGGTATTAACTAAGTGGAATTCGACTAGTAGGAGGTTCAAACTGGAGAAAGGTATAACTAAATTAGTCAATGGTGAAAAAAAAGAAGCACCTCCAGGAGGAGTTAGTACTGAGAATTCCTTTGACATACTGCGAGAGGAAGGAGAAGAAGCAAAAGATATGATCCCTGATAACAATGATGCTTTAGCCATAATGGGAAATGATGAAGTAAATATAGTAAATGCAAGAATAAACCACCAGTAGGGAGGAGAATTAGACAAAAGGATTCCATGTCATAGAGATGCAATAAATAATTCATTTGTGCAGGAAATAAAAGACACCAACATGCAGTTACAACAAGAAGGGAAAGGGAAATCAAGCAATAGTACAAAAATCATCAAGAAGAACATTACAAGTGTTATAGCAGAATAACAAAGGAGGGGAACCGGAATCATCAAATTAAAAGGGAAAATCTATGATAATCAACAGTTTTATAAATAATGAGGACATACAGAAGAGGGAGATGCAGGAGATCTCTAAATACAGCAACACAACAGCAACAATAGGTGAAATGATAAGCTCAAATGATTTGAACATATAATAGCAATTAGAAAGGGCCACAAATAAAAAACCTCATCAGGTGGACAACTCAAATGCCTTGGCAATGGATGAAAGTAATGTAGGTAGGTACCCAACTTTAGCATCTAACCAACTCATGCTAGACTAACCATATGACAAAAGCTTACAAGATGCAAAAGATAACAGGCAAATTATAGTGAATCCTAAAGTTGTTGAAACCTACAAAGTATCCACACCAGTAAAACCACTTGATAAAATTGTTTCTCACAAAATACAGGAGAGGGCAGAGCAAAGTAATAAAGATAGAGAGGAAGAAGGGGATAAAGAGAAGGAATACAATCAATACTTGTAAAGAAAAGTTATGCAGGATGCTTGTATATCTCATCAATCAGCTACAAAGGGACTCAATTCAAAGAGCAAAGTAGAGGCTAAGCCTACTAGGGTCAATCCTAAGAGGACTGGAAAGAGTGCGCTCAAATAAATCTAAAGGATTTATTTTGAATGGTGAGGTCTATAAGGACCCAACATTCATTCCATAGAATACAAATGCTACACAAACATCATAATTTTGCTATTATTGTTTTAATAGAGCTATTTTAGGAAGTAGGTAAAATTCACAAATACAAGTGAAGGTTGGGTATGAATTATTCCAATTATAATAAGAATGAGAAATATAGGTGTTCATTCAAGAGCATATTCAGGTGGGAGTTTTATCAGATACTGATCAGCAACTAACTCTGCAACTGACATTCCAAGAAACTGGTCACACAATAGCTATTTCTACTATCTATGCTAAGTGTGAGGCTCTTGAAAGATTCAGCCTTTGGGAGGATATTTATTCTCTCTTTCATAACTTGAATATTCTTTAGATAGTTGGTGGGAACTTTAATGTCATATTTTCAGAAAAAGAAAAAATTGGAGGTCTTTATGTATATCCTAGAGAATATGAAGACTTTGCTTTATGACTTAACTCATGTGAGTTCTTTGACATAAATTTCAAGGAAAGTCCTTTCACGTGGTGGAATGGAAAGGCAGATAGTGAATGTATTTTCAAAAGGCTAGATAGATTGGTTATTAATCAAGAATTCTTATGCCTGTTTGGTCATGTAAAGATGGAGCATTTGGAAAGAACAGGGTCTGACCATGCTTCTCTATTACTTTCTTGTGGGGGCCAATCTTACTAATTCAATCATTTAAATTTCTGAATTTTTGGGTTAAGCAAGCTAATTTTAAGGAGGTGGTCAGTAATAGTTGGGTATCATTAGAAGCGATTGATAGTTTCATCGGTATCAAGCAGAAGATGAAAAACGCAAAAATAGCTCTTGTTACTAGGAGTAGAGAAAGATTTGGGGATATTTTTAAGAAGCTCATAATTAGGGAGGAAATTGTCTGGCTAAAAACATCTTTTTGAAGAAAACCCTACAGCTAATAATAGAGCTATATTGCAGAAGTCCCAAGCAGAATTAAGGAAATATTTTCATTTTAAAGAGGAATTCTGGAGGAAATAAGCAGGGATACAATGGTTTTCTAACGGAGATAAAAATACTAGATACTTTCATAGTCTAGTAAATGGTAGGAGAAAGAGGTTGTCTATCAATAGAATTGTCAACAAAGATGGGAAGTGGGCAGAGGGAAATGATCAAGTGGCAACTACGGCTCTTTTTTATTTCCAGAAATAGTTCACTAGCATGAGTGATGCATGGGAGATATCACTTATTAATCATATCCTTTCTTTAGTTACTGGTAAGACAAACAATGTGTTAAATGCTATCCCTACAGGTGAGGGTGGTTTTTGAATTGAATGGGGAGAGTGCTAGTGTAACACTCCAAAAATCCCAAGCTAAGATTAGAACCATGATTCAAGTACATGTGAAATCAAACTTCATGTTTCAGATGCATTAGAAGTGATTTAGACATGTATTAAGGTCACAAGTAACTCCTAGCTCAAACTCCTAGCTCATAGCCTAGTTGAAACCTTCCTTATCGGGGGTTTTCTTATGAAGAATCTTGCTATAGTCAAATTCAAACAATCATACCTCCTAGATTCTGATGCATTTTTTAGATCAAGACCCACCAAATGATATATATTTGAATTATCTTCCCAATGCATCCAGATTTGCCTTAATCCAATGTTGGATGTCACACCCCATCTCCCATCGAGGCGTGATTGGCACCCGAAGCCGATAAGGCCCAAGAGAACCAATCTTTGCTTATGTTTGTTCATATGCATGCCATAAGAAATACCATTATCGCGTAAGAACTTATCAAATTAATAACGAAAATTCATGACACATGTGCTAAATATATGTATACATATGTGAAACTTGGCCGACAGGGCCATCAAGTCATCATGGACATACGTCTCTTACATTTGTCTTCCCACAACTGTCTACAAAGCCTCTACAAATACATGACCATGTCTATGCAATATTTACATAATACCAAAATCTAGTGTTCAGGTGTGACTTGGGAAGCCCTAAAGCAACTGGAGCTCACCAGAGACTTGTATACAATCCGCAGCCTACTGAAGAGGTCTACTAATGCCTGCACCTGCAACATGTAAGGTAAGTCCCCAAGAGGGTTCAGTCCGAAGAATGTACTGCGTATGTAAGGCCATAAGAACTATGTCAGTACATAAGAACTTCAATGGAAATAATTATAAGAAGAACTCTATAGGTGGAACCATGTACCTTTCTTTCTTTATTATCATCTTCAATGTTAAGTTACATAATAACAACAACTATAGAATCAATATAAGAGAAATAACAAATGTGAATAAGCTCTCTGTCTGTATGTGGGATACCATGTGCATTACGTTCTTTCTTTTCCGTGCCTTTACTTTCCTTTGAGTTATAACTTATGAACCATATACTGCTCGGGCCCAACTGATCAGTGGGAAATTCATAGAACCATCATGCAGGTGTTCATTTCACCCCATGGATGCTGTATAGAGAACCATCATGCAGGTGTTCATTTCACCCCATGGATGCTGTATAGAAAACCATCATGCAGGTGTTCATTTCACCCCATGGATTCTGTATAGAGAACCATCATGCAGGTGTTCATTTTACCCCATGGATAATGTATAGAGAACCATCATGCAGGTGTTAATTTCACCCCATGGATAAATTAACATTATCATCATCATTACTTTGTTCTTACTTTATTCCTTTACTTTTTGAGATTGATACATTACTTGTGAGAGGTTGGTACTTTTGCATAATCAATGCGTGAAACATGCAAATAAAATAAACATTATTGAAACATAGCCTCTATGGAAACATAACACTGTTGTACCCCTTGGAAAATGATCAATGAACAAATCATATGAGTATAACCTCTATTGAAACCTTGGAACATAACCTCATTGGAGGTTTAGCACATTACGAATGAATATGAGACGTGTATCTAACTCTAGTGGTACTTAGACTTATGTCATGATTGCCTCTCAGTCTATTCGACTATACATTACTTTATTCTTTCCTTATGAGGGATCTATGTATTCACTTATGAGAGATTGCCTTCATGAGATCAACATCTTACCTTGTGAGGGATAGATATTAGCTCAGCTATTACCTCTTCACTTCTCTTATGAGATCTTATGATACCGGGCCTCCACCTTTGGGGGAATGCACTAACTAACATAGCATAATATTGGGATTTCCTATATTGAACTTATACCCTTTAGATTGAGACCCCTACTCAATGAAACATACAACAACCACGCACATTACTTCTTTACAATCTTAAGGTTATGAGAATGACACGTTAAGGATCATTACATTAAGTCACACACTTATACTTTACTCCTTCACTTCATGAGATCACTAGCACACATCTTCCTATGAGAGATACATACTTCATCTATTGAGAATTTACATACTAAGACACTATTTGTAGCACACAAATATATATCACCTCACTTCTCTTCTACGTTATGAGATCAATACCTTAACTTATGAGGGATGGTTAAACTAGCTCACATATGACTTCCTTCATTGCTCTTATAAGATTGGTACTTCTACTTATGGAAGATTAGTATCTTTACTTGCGAGGGATTGATACATTAACTTGTACATTACTTCTTTCATTACTCTTGAGAGATTGGTACATTTACTTGTGAGAGATTGATTCATTCACTTGCCATAACATTGTTTGAAACCCAACATCTTGGAACCATTGGAACAATAGTCAATGTATAAGAGACATGCGTATAACTCTATTGGAACTTTGGGTCATGAAATGATTGGACATGCTAAGCAAGCATTCATATATTCTCGTTATACCTTACTCTCTCTTGAGATAGTCCTTTTAGGACTCATAACATTATGACATCCTTGGGACTTCAGTCAATGAATAGTCAACGGATAAGAGATAAGTAAATCATAGTTCATTTAAGAATGGGGCATATATGGAGAACAATATATGTCAACCTTTAGAAATAGAACAAGCCCAATGTCAATATGGACAACATGTTGCAGAAGGATACGAAAAGAGTAACCTTACATACCTTGTCGTCTTACTATGCATACACAAGCTTATATGGAGATACAATAGTCCAACTTTCTTCCTTACGTTTCACTCTACATCACAAGTACATAACGAAGCTTATATTAGCAACCAACTACCTTACAAGTGCACAAGATGACCATGACTCACATGGTTACTTTAGAGCGTCATTTCGCCTTCTTAACATATCATTTATCACATTGAAATGTCCACACTATCATAACATTCCACTCATTTACCAAGATATCACTCATCAATAGCATTTTACACCATGCTTACCCTTTACGCTTTTCTATTATCATTACGTCATATTTACTCCTTTCAAGTTGCCTCATAACAACATATAAGCAATAGTCCATACTTAATACAGTCCATCATACCTCCATACGATACTTTAAAGTCCTTAATAACATATTTTTGATCATTTAACATGCCAACCACCAGCCATGATTTCACAACACACCTAACATCACCAAAACGACACTTTACGGCCAACATGACACCAAAACCATAACCAATGTCTCAATAGAAATTTCCAAACACTATGCACAAGTATAAAACAAGTCAAGACTATAATCACATCTCATATATCAATATTGAATCCATCAAGTTCATTTCTTTCAAGATCACAAGCCCATGTTCAAGTTTTCAAGACAAAATCATCCTCCGATTTAACACACACACACTGTTTTGCACATAGGGAACTTCTCCCACTTCACCAACATGATACAAGCTATCTTACATGCAATATATATATTAAACCATGATAGTATATACTTACCAAGTCTTGCAAGATGATGCTTTGGTTCAAAAGATGAAGAGTTAGGGTTTGTATTGCATAAGGGAATGGTTGAGAAAATTCTAGAAATGGCATGGGTGTCCAAATGAGAGAAAATCTGATTTTTCTCTCTTATATAGGCCCCCAAGTCTTTCTTATCCTTTATCAACATTAATTATTATGTTGAATGGGTCAAATGGGTCAAAAATCGAAGAATGGGTCAAAAATCTCTGTTTTTTTTTTGGGCTTTATTTAAGTCCCAATGATGCAAGACTTCTTGATGTCCACAAATTAATACTTAATTCATCCATTCTCTCATGTTTGCATATCTCCACAAATGTACACGTAGTCATCTAGGTTCGACAACATATGGGGTATTACACTTCCTACAAAGTACTAATCCCATGTACTAGGCCCAATATCAATTATCTCCTCACTAATATTCCACACTACATAATTTACACTCTCGACACTTGGGTAATCATTGTTCAACGTCGTCGTATCGGGTTTCGTAGATACGGGGTGTTACATTGGAGCTAAGTGTTATGGCCATTTTAGTAAAGCACTGTCCAGTAGTAAGAACACACGATCGTAGGAACGATCGTGGTTACATTGTACGATCGTACAATGCTCCCGTATGATCAAAACATCCCCAAAAACCTAAAGGTTTACATGTTTACTTTCCAACCACGAAAGGGAAGCACGACCAAGGTTAGAAACTACGATCTTAGGTATGATCGTGACTTCTAAATTTGATCTGGTTGAAACTTACAGCCTACGAACCAAGGCATGATCGTGAGTGAGTCCCGCGATCGTACCAAGGCTCATCTGACCAAGTCCAAAGAACCCTAAAATACAGCTCATACCACGATCACAACCCCTAATTGTAGTTAGTACCCACGATTGTGTGAAGGTCTCGTGGGTTCCATCCTACAACTTTTCAGTTAGGAATTTAAAATGGCACAACTGTATTTTCCCACACTTTTAATATTAAAACTATGTTGTTTAAGAAATATCAAGGTTTATTATTAAGTCTAATATTATCCTAAGCCCTCATTACATAGAAATTTAGTCGACACTTAGCCAAATACAGAAAAAGAGGCGATTTTCTTCTCCCAAGGCCAAATTAGGATTCTTCAGCCTTAGATTACAAATTCAAAGGTTTCACCAAGTTTGTCTTCTCCAGGTATGTGGGATTTCATCAATGGGTTCCTTTCATCCATTGAGTCCCAAAGTTAACTCAAATTCCTCAATTTTAATTCACTTTTCAAGCTTAGGGTTTTTCATGGAAAATGTGAATTCCATTAGTTTTCCGTTTCTTGTTTGACTAAACCATGAACATATGTTTTCCCATAAATTTGAGCCTCCTTATATACTCATAGATATGAATTCTCATAATATTGGTAAAATCTTGATGTTGGGCTTGAGTTATAAAATTTCATATTATGGTCAGTTTATAGAATTGCCATTTGTAGTTGCATTCTTCTGAGATGAAAGGTTATGAACACTCGATGACCTAGGATGTCATGCATTTTCAGTGGAATACTTAATTATTCAGTTTTCATAATTTAGGTTTCTTTCAGATAAACCACTTATCTTTTAGTTTGATAAAATCATTATTATTGAGCACTTCAGCATATCAGTTTGATTTCAGTTGGGAGAAGTACTTTGCATCGAGAGGATAAGGATTTAGATAACCCAAGTCCTAAACTACATTCCACCTTAGGTAAAAAGGGGTCCTCGCTAGTTGAGAGTGTCTCTCTTGCCCTTAATGGGCTTACGAGTGAATTCACACTAATCATGGTTCATACCCTTGGCAAGGTAGAGAACACCCTCCCAACTTAGGTTACACGTTTGATTTCGTATTGCTTACATTTTTTATGTCGGTTACAGAAACCTCCCACAATTTAGTCTCATACCTCGCTTGACCTTGCATTCACTTTATTAAGCATCTTATAGTGTTAGATGTTTATTGCTTGGTTATGGCATCAGTTTACAGAGCTCAGTCCCATGTTCAAGTCATCATATCACATTCAGTATGTTCATCTTATATAGTGTAGTGCATATCTCATATGCTTAGTACATTCAAAGTACTGACTGCATACTTTCCTTTGCGCTATATTGTCTTATAACATAGGTTCGGACATTCAGCATCCCGATCGTAGTTAGCTTAATCCAGTATCACTTCAACAACTGTGTTTGGTGAGTCCTCATCATTTGAGGGCCAATTATCAATCTTTCTTTCCAGTATCATTTAGTTTTAAATAGTTAGAGTTAGTTGGGGGGTTTGTCCCAACAACTCATCGTATTTAGAGACTTTCAGACTGACAGTAGATATTTAGTTAATGTCATGTTTAGTGGTTTTCCATTTAGTTTTAAACATTGACATTTGGTTTTGATTATTCATATATAAGTTAGACTTTAGCTTCCGCACAGTGTTATTCATTTTATACAGTATTCTTAGTGTCATGTCAGAACATAGGTTAGCTTGGGGGCACTTGTGACTCTAAGCACTGTGTTACGACTAAAGGGTAGTCTCAGATCATGATAGCTAGTGGTCCTGATGGATTTACTGGCCAGTTCTAGCAGAGTTTTTGGGAAATTGTTGGTAGGGATATTGTCAAGGTGGTGGTTGCATTCTTTTCTGGAAGTACTCTTCCTAAATCAATCACTCACACTAACTTGGTCTTATTGCCTAAGAAAGACATTGTTTAGTACTTCACAGACATGAGACCAATTAGCTTGACCAACTTTCTCAATAAGGTGATTTCAAAGGTTTTACATGACAGACTAGAAAATTTCCTTCCCATGCTCATTTAAAAAAAATCTGATTTTATTAAGGGGAGGAATATTACTGAAAATGTGTTGCTAGCTCAGTAAATTATCACTGACATCATAAAGAGAGGAAAGCTTGGAAATGATGTAATTAAACTTGATATGGCTAAAGCTTATGACAGAGTGGATTGGAAATCTTTTATCAAGGTGTTAGAGAAAATGGGTTTTGATAATTAAGTGGTGGATAAGATCTGGAGATTAGTAGTTAATAATTTGTATTACATTATGATAAATGGGTTTTTCCACTCTACTAGAGGGGTGAAGCAAGGAGACTCTTTTTCTCCTGCTCTATTTATTATGTCTGCAGAAGTTCTGGCTAGAGCCTTAAATTCTTTATTTTATAATAAAGAATTTAAGAGCTTTGGGATGCCATAATAGAGTGATGATACTAACCATTTGGCATATGAAAATTATACTATCTTATTTGCCTCAGCATATAGGAGATCTCTATAATTTTTCATAAAGACTTAAAATGATTATGAGCTCCAATCAGGGCAGGAGATTAACTAAGATAAAAGTGTTTTTTATGTTTTTCATAAAACTGTAAATGTTGTGGTATAGGAGGTAAAAAATTGCATTAGTTTTCCAAGAGGAATGTTTCCACTTATTTATTTGGGATGCCCTATTGGTCATGAAAGTAAAAGAAAAGTGCATTTTGCTGAATTAATCAAAAAAGTTCACAATAAGTTGTAGGCCTGGAAAGGAAAAATATTGTCTTTTAGAGGTAAATCAGTGTTGATCAATAATGTCCATGTTTAATTACACTTTGCTATAAATCCTCCCAAATGTGTTAACCATGATTTGAATAGAAACTTTGCAAGATTCTTGAGAAATTTCAAAGAGATGGGCAGAAATAATCATTTGGTGGCTTAGTCGGACATCTGCATCCCTAAGGAGGAAGGTGGATTGGGCTTTAGGTCACTATTTGATGTCTCTAAAGCCTTATTTTCCAAATTGTGGTGGGTGTTTAGAACTCAGAAATTAATGTGGACCATTTTCATGTGGAACAAGTACTACAAGAAATTTGAGCCTCAGGTAGTGCAATGAAGAGGGGGATCACAAACATACTAGTTTATGTTAGAGGCTAGAAACTATGTTGATCAAGATATTTGGTGGGAGCCAAAGTGTGGTCATGCTAGCATATGGTATGACAATTGGACACATCTAGGAGCTTTGCATTATTATCTTCCTATAGCTAATAATCAAACACGTCTAGTTGAGGATGTGAGTTGGTTGTTTTTACAAGGAAGTTGGGATGCTGAATTGTCACAGTCATTGTTTCCAGAAGATTTATGTGAACATGTCAAAAAGAAGCTGCTAGTATAGGAGGATTTAGGGTAATGGGAAAAGCCTTGGTAGATTCTTAATTCATCAGGGAAGTTCTTTATCAAATCTTCTTGGGAAGTTATGAGACAAAGAAGAGAGGTACAAGATGAATATAAACAGTTGTGGATAAAAGGGATGCTTTTTAAGGTTTCTTTATTTGTGTGGAGACTGTGGAAACAAAGAATACCAGTTGCGGAATTTCTTATCAAGATGAAAATATGTTATGAGGTAATCTTCAAGTGTTATGGAAATAATGAACAAGAGATTTTTGAACATCTTGTTAATAGGTGTGTTTGGCTAACAGAATATGGTGTAGATTTACAGCAGTTGCTGGTGTTAATGGTTCTTTTCTACAAATAAAGTATACAGTATATAAGTGGTGGAATGCTGAGGCAGACCCAAAACTTAAATTATTATATAAAGTTGTTCCTATATTTATTCTTTGGCAGGTGTGGAAGAGAAGGAATGCTATAAACAATGGAGGAAGGATGTCTTTGGTGGGGATGGAATTGGGGTAAACAAGAATTTATTTTTATTTGCTAAACATAATTACCCCTGGTTGTGAAATATACCTGCTAATTGTCCTCAGGTGGTTAAATTCATGGTGGAGTATACTCCTTCTTCTCGATGCAAAATAGTAGTGTAGAACCCTCCTATCATGGGGACATTTAAGTGCAATTCTGATGGTGCAACTAAGGGAACCCAAGTCCAAGATCTGGAGCTTTTTGCATCAGAAATGGAGAAGGAAAATGGGTGTATGTAGAAGCAAGTAGGTTTGAGGATGATAAAAATCTAGTTGCAAAAGTGGTGGCACTTAGACTATGCTTGGATTATTACATTAATCATGATCTCATCACTTTGACTCTTGAGACTGATTCTCTTACGATTAAGAAGATACAAGATGGAATATGGGAGATTCCAAGGTGCATCCCGACTAAAATTAAGAGAATCAAGCTACTGAACTAAGATGTGGATGTGGTGGTGGAGCACATACTAAGTGAAGGCAACAAGTTAACGAATTTTTTCACTAATAAAGTTTTCTATTTTACAGGTATAGAGAGAATAACATACAATTCAATACAGGACATACCAGAGGAGGCTAGAGACATAATTAACATGCAAGAATTCCTAATCTCAAATAAGGAAGTATCAAAATAGCAGTCATACAATTCAGGGGGAAAATTAAAATGCATGGATAGAAAGAAATACAGAGAAATAACAACACAAGCCAGAGAAAAAGAGATGTACACTACATGGCAGCAGAACCAGCGACAAGGATGAAAACAGACAAGTTTCATGTGTGGGAGAAAAAGAAAAAGTACCTAGTTTTATTATGGTCCAAAAAGTGGTATCAGCTTGGTATTAAGCTCAAGCTACTGGAATATGATAAAGCATGGGAAAAACTTGTTATCTTTTTATCACAAAAACCAACACATAAGAAGAATTAAGAAAGAATTAAAAACCAGGAAAGGAACTGATAGTAAATTATACCTTTTTTCTTTAAATCTTATGTAGTGGTATCAGCTTCTCTAAAAGCTCATTCTACAAGGAAATAAAGAGAATAGGGAAATGAACGATCAATTTCTAAGGGAAAGGGAAAGGAAAAACCAAGTTACGAAGTCAAAAACTTACCTAAATAGCACTTTGGATGGTAAATGGAAAGAATAGGAGCTCAGAATCAACAAAGATATCAATAGCAATAAAAGTACCAAATAACAGGAAGTAGTTGTTAGAATCTCAATAAATCTAAAAGATGAGTGAAGAATCAAAGAGCTCTAGCTAGATTTCTCACTAGATCTGCACACACTGAGTGGAAGAAGTCTTCAAAGAGTCGATTGTCATGGCGTTCATGAGATTTAGAACACCCTATGTGACAACATCTCTAGCTCAATAGATTACAGGTCTAAGTTATTTGAGAGATCGATCAAGAGCTTAGAGATTTTGATCTTCTTTAGAATAAGTTCATCATTAAGAGAGTTTTAGGTGTTCGATGAAGATGAAGTTGATGATGAAACCGATGAAATATCTTTCCTTTCTTGGGAGGTTCTAGACATATCTGTGTCTGATTGTGTACATAGATTTTTTTGGTTCTTTGTTTTTGTTTGTTTTGGGCCTGGGTCGAATCAGGCTATTTGGACTTGCTGATTTTTATTCATAAATAAATGGCCCTTGTGGCCTATTTTAGTTTTAAAAGAAAAGGCTAATTTGGGCTTCGATTTGAGCTCCGTTTGTTCTCAACATTCAAGCACGCATTCATTGTCTTTTGAGGGACCCCGTGACAGGTTCAATTTTAGAATTTTGTTAGCGGTCCCTATGGGTCTATTTTTTACCTAAACTTTTATATTGCAATATGGGTCTTGTTTTACTCGTAATGATGTGTGTAGATTATTATTTTTCTAGCATGACATCGTTTTGGAATCTTAGAGATAAGACAAGAAGTTTATGGATAGTTTGAGACTGTAATTCGACAGCGAGGCACTCGTAATATCATTTTGCATACTAGGTATAGGTTATTGGATAAGTTTATGGCCATCTGTATCCTGATAATAGTATTTGACGTATTTAGGGGATTTAGATTTGAAATGAAAAGTGAGCCATAGCCTAGAATACCTGCTATAGTTATGGAACTCTAGTATGCATTATTATAGACTTGTTTGACTTAGGTTGACATGAAAGATCCCTTAGTTTAAATCATATTGTGACACTTAGTGATTTGGCTGATATCCCTCAACTAGATTCTTCCAAGTAGCCATATTTACCTTTTTGTTCTGAGTTATAATATTGTTATCCTGGTATATTGTATATTTTTCGGCCAAAGGTCGTGGTTACGAGACCAATCGAACACCGGGTTAGTACTCTATCCTTTGAAAACACTTATAGTTATTTACAATTTTATTATTTTGATACTGCTGATGGCATGCACACATTTAGATGTGTTCACGCTTATTAGTGGCAAGATTTTAACTGAAACTTGGTTTTACTACTATTTTTTAAAGAGGTATTTATTCCCACATTTTAACTTTAAAATTGATTCTTTAAACAGAAGTCATGCCACCTTCATTAATGACTTATGAGCTTTTAAACTAAACTTACTACTTTGGAAACTTAGACAGAGGCTGATTTTGGTCTATTTTTTATCCACTCTTTCTTCACTATTAACTTACTACGGTCGAGGGAGATTCCGACCCTTTCTATATTATTAAACCATTTTAGTCCCGAGCTCTCTCTCAGGCATCAGACTTTACAGACATCTACTTATTTAGCATCGATTCGAGTCAGAGCACTTATTATACTCTTATTTCTCTCTGGTACTGGATGGAGTAGATTTGTTATGATGATTATTGAAAGTCCTAGTTCGGGACCAGGCAGTATAGACGAGTATCTCAAGTCCCTTATGGATTTTTTATCCGGGGACCACGTACCGAAAGAGCTGATATCTATAGATCCTGTCTTATAAACTAGTGATCCAAAGGAGGTATATATACTTGGTATGTTTTGGCACTCAGTTGGTGTGGTAGTATTGATTTACGCTGCATTCGTTTGTTCATTTGCATTGGCATTTCCTGTCACCAATATAATTATTTGATGCTTGTATCTATCAGTCTTATGAGGGGCTGTATAGGTACAAGTTATGGTTGCTACTTTCTGAGTGTTTGCTTGTGCCTTCCGAGCTTATGGGGGCTAGGTTAGGTTATTATTTTTTTGGGTTATCTGGTTCCATTATTATTTGGTTATTATTGTATAAATCGTGGACGACTACTTATGGATTGGTACCCGAGATTATAGGTACTCTTCTGAGTTTCCTTACTCCTTATTATAGTAAGATTTATTATTGTTTGATTATCTTATGGATATTTATATTTCGGTTAAAGACCCTGATCATGCTAGAGTTAGCTCCCTTATTGTTTATGATCCTTATGATGTTAGACTAGCTCGCTCAGGGTAGTACCTTTGTATCTAGTTGTTGTATAGTGTTGTCGTATATCCATTCTTTTCTAGTTATACTATGTATATCACTTTCTTCCTTCCAACTACTATTTCATTTGGTATATCTCTTTATTCACCCTACTATTGTGTATTGACTAATCCCTTATGGTATAGCACTTGTGTCCCATATTACTTGTAGTATCTGCCAGCTATCCTTACTTTTCCATTGGTATTATTATGTTTCATTCTTAGATAATTGCCTGTAGTTTATATTCCTATTTTACATGTTATTTATGCTTGCATTATCTTTAGAGTTCAATCGGTCAATGCCTAATTAGTACTTCGGGCTGGTACTCATACTACACTTCTAACCCTGCAGATCATAATACGATTTCTTGCCACTGACATGTGCATTGTGTGGAGCTTCCATGGATCAGAGATTTTAGGTGATCTCCTGATGTCCAGAGTTGTTCCTGCTCTCCCTTTTTTTCTGGACTGGTCTTTATTTTTTATATTTCAAAGACAATTCTATATATGCATATTATGCTTACTTTGTACTCTTGTTCTGTTAGTTGCTCTTGTACTGACCTTATCAGGTCTTGGGGGAAATATTTGTGTCATTTTTTTCTTCTTCTTGTTCTATTTAATCTTGCTTCTGCTTTTCTTATAAGTCCGCTACTTGTTGTTCTGGATTATGGGTTGGCTTGCCTACTGGTGAGTTATTGTAGGTGCCATCATGACCTAGAAATTAGGTCGTGACATCCCACAACCCTAGTTGTGGTATTTAGCTACTCATAGTTGCAAGCACACAACAATAATTCTAATAAGAAGGCATAATTATGAACTTACAAGAATAAGATGAAAAAATCCAAAATCTCACTTTGAATTAATACCCTAAAAATCAATGTTTGTAATTTCAAGAATAAGAATATGCCTTGAAATAGTAATAGAATGTAAAATAATGTAAACCGGTACAAAATATCCATTAGGAGTATTTATAGATAAAATAAAACCCTATCCTAAACACACAGACACACAGGGATTTGCTGAGTCGGTGCCTCGAATGAAGAAAGGTACGATCGTGGTTAGAAGCCACGATCATCCTTGCTGCTTGTTGGTTGGCTCTTGACTTTGTCACTTTTCAGATCTTGGTTTGCACGATGCTCAATACGAATTCATGGCTACATTGTATGGTCGTGCTTCCCTCTCGTAGGATCTAGCTTTGATTTTTCACTTTGCAGAATGGTCCTTCCACGATCTTCAATACTAGCCCATGGAATCATGGTACGATTATAGGATCCCTTTCATCTTATCTTCTTCACACTTAACATCTGTAAGAATTGTTTCAATACTCTCTTCCCATGATTAATCATACGACCGTGACATCTAAGTACAATCGTGGGAAGTCTTCGTCTGCATAACACCCAAATACCAACTCTCAGCTTTTACCAACAATCACAATGGTACGATCGTGGTAAGATCCCATGGTCGTGGAATACTTCCGTATGATGCCTTAAATTCCAAATTTCCAGGACATTGCTTCTCCAGGTTGGTTAACCTGCAAATACCCCAAAAAACACATCATACCCATATAGAAATGCCTTTGTACTAGCAAATTTCCTTAGTTTTAAGCGTCAAAAGTATCAAAAATCTACTGTACATCAACACCTTCAACTTAGAATGTTTGCATGTCCACAGACAAACAAAACAAAACACAAAACACGATGCTTAACCAAGAGAAATCCAAGAGTACTATGGCATTCATATTTTCAAAAATCAACTTAAGCAAGCATGAATCAAAACACAAGTTTAACCCCCTCCAAATATCATTAAAACCAATGTTTGTTATGTGTTCACAAACCACCCACCAAGGCACAATGGGATCAAGCAATGGCATTACATTATCAATAGATAACCTAGCATGCAAACCAATGATACTACTTGAACAAGCAGCAAACTACGGTGCAACCCCTACGCCCTCACATCAAAGAAGTACGTAACACTCAGAATATGCAATGAATATCAAGACACGGACTGAAACTAAGCACTCATTCTCACAAAGAAGTTCAGACAGTGCATGTTTGATACCATAGGCTTGCCCTTATATTCTACGCCTTAGTTCTTCAGACAGTCGGATTAGGATCACTATAGGACTTTTATTGGCTGTAATATAGGCTCGAGGACGGGTATGGTACATATGGGTCAAGTGACTTATCCTTCTTGGAACTACACTACTTTTGGCTCCACTTTTCCTATTTTCTTTACTTTTCTCCCTTTTATAACTTTTTGGACCTCGGATGTTGTTGTTTTTCACAACTTTATCTCTTTTTCTTTTTTTTTTCCTTTTTTTTTCTTTTTTTTCTATTCTTTTATTTTCTTTTTTTTTCCACACAATACCGCACTCGAATTCTTTTTCATTTTACTAACTTTTTCTACATACCCAAACTTTTTACACACCCCTACAATAGCCACCCTCAACGTAGGCGATTTGCCTGAGCTGAGGTGCATAGTATTCAAGGAGGGACCAGGGCTAAAGCAGGTTCATTGTAAATGATTGGTAAGGTGAATAGGCTAGTACAAGAAAAAGGTCTATTTGGGCTCAACTTTCAGGATCAAGGGATATTATTCTCATTTGGTAGGCTTTTTAGGCTATAGTGGACTTACTCAAGAACGGTCAATGATCCTGTCCTAACCGGCTATCCTGCAACTATAGCGATACTAATCGGGCAAGTTCTAGATCACACACACATGCCGACTAGGTAAAATCCTTACAACATACCTACCATAAGGCTACATACTCAGTCGCTACCTATCTGGTTCATGCCAGTTAGGCTACGATTATCACTCTTATAATCCTAATGTCATTATGAAATCCACATTGGTCACAGTTCAGAGTAAGCACACATCATAAAAAAAAATAAGGTGTATCATCTAAACGCATTAATCAAAATTAGTTGCATGGTCTTATTATTCAGACTGTGCCAAGTTCTCCTATATCTGTTTTGATTACACAAACAATGCAAAAATAACACAAAAACATGAATTAAACTCCTAAATATGCTGTTTCTAACTAGATAGCCCATCCGAAGGAAAATAAACACGGTAACAAAAACCCTCATATGTGGTATACCCCTACCCCCATCTTAGAAATCATGCAATGTCTCCACTATATAAAAATATGAAAATAATGTAAAAATAAGGTAGGAACATACCTATGGCTACCTAGATGCCTATCATCTTCTGATCCATCGGGGTCACAGGTGCAACCCTGTTATGCTCCCCAACTACAGTCGAGGTGATCATACTCAAGTCGGCATTGGTTGTGGTCGATGCACTCAATGATGACATCATAGGGGCAATCTCTGTACTCCCTCCACTCTCAACAGCAACATTTGCAACCGTAGTAGTAATCTTAGTTTCCACAGCAGCGGGGACCTCACTCCTCTTAGAACTGGGCATCTTGAAGGTCCTTTCGTGCTCCTTTTATTTCCTCTTCTTGTTTTTCCCCTCTTTTTCCTTCCTTTTTATCTTCTTAAGAGGTTGTGTATCATCCCTTATCTCATCTACTACCTTATCTATCTCCTCACCCTAGCTCTAATCTACCAGGGCCTGGGTGTAAAATTGGTACAAAAAAATCAACCTTAAAATCTGTAAATATCAGAAGCGATGGAGGCTACACAACAAGAAGCCGCCTCTCAAAAAGCTCTTTAATCAAATTCTTTAATTTATCTAGCTCGGTGATGATTGTGCTCAAATTCAGAAGTTGGATGCTCTCTAAATTAGACGTTATCCAACTCTCAAAACTATAAATATAGGTCTATATGCCTCGTATCACTGTCTTAATCTCATCCTACGGGCTTTACCCCTACCTCCCACTTCTTAATCCTCACATCAAGTACAACCTAATTCTTTATAATATGCTCTATAAAAGTTATAGGCACCAATTTATAGCTGGCAGGTACTGGATGAACTATACCTAGAGGTGCTGTGGGCCATGGTATGGATGATGAAGTAGCATTGGCTTTGGAAGCTGGGATCTCTATAGTAGGTACAACTCCCTCAAGTGTTTGTGAAGGAAAATTAGCCAAAGAACCTCGAACTCGAGCCACTGGGTTTAAGTGATCCTTAATCAATGCTATGTCAATAATTTTGGTTGGCCGAGTAAATTTGTCAACTTCTAGTATGGAAGGAATGATGAACAAAAATTTTGCCACTCATTTGTATATCTTTTCTTATGATTTTGTGTCGTTAATCTATAAAATTAGGCTAATTATCCTTTGAATTATGTTTATTTCAGATATTTTTGATTTACAAGGTGTTTTGATGGAAAAAAGTGAATATGAGATGAAAAAGATATAAAAAAGAAGAAAAAAAGCTAAAATAAAAGAGCCAGAAGAAAATCTCAGAATATGCCCTCAGGTAACACTAAAGCGGCCTGAGGTGTGCTTTAGCGGCTAGTCAAACAAGTCAAAAGGGCACTTTAGCACCGATATGACTGCTTTAGAGGTTGGTCAGAGGTTGGTCAAGGGTCATTTTAAAGGCCAATTAGGCCGCTTTAGCGGTCGGTCAAAGTCAACATAACCGCTTTAGCGGACAATTGGTCTGCTTTAGCGGTCATCGGGAAGATTTTAGGGGAAAAGTTTGAATTTCATACTTTTTGAATCCCAATTCATCAAATACTTGATCCCAAGCCATTCCAAGACATCTTTGGCATATTTCTGAACCTTGGAGGTTAGGGTTCTTGACCCAACACCCTTGGAGTGAAGATTTGGAAGCTTTGTAGTGAATATTTCTTAATCCTTTCTTCATTCCATTGCTTTGTATTAAATATTTAAGTGTAGTTAGATTTATTCTTGAATGTTATTATTGGACACAATGCAATGTTTATATTTTGGATTTGGGTTTTAATTTTAACTCATGCTTTTGTATTGATTAAATACTCATGAGTTATAAATGGGTTTTGCTTGTTTAAATTAATCTCATTCTTTATCGATTTCTACTCTAGTTAAGCTTGAAAGAGATGATTAAAGTAGGGATTGGCCATCAACTTCGATTAATGCTTGAAAGATCTAATTGAGGTTGGTAAAAGGTTAATTTAGCACGATTTGGGATGAATGACCCATCCAATGGGTTTTATTGCTAGACATAGTCAAATCCTAGGGTAGCCATAAATTGAAATTATTTGTTTTGACACTTGGCTAATACTCGATGGAATTTAGCCAAGAAATATTTGTTAATAGATCGAAAGACGTGGTGGATAGTTGAGGTTCCAAGGCTAACTTGCTAACCCATAGTTAATGATGAGTATTTGATTTAAATACTTTGGATCGTTTATAGAATTGATCCCCCGTTATCACTTCCCTTGTTTTCTTTGTTTGTGAAAGTCATAGATCAACTTGTTCATATTAATATTAGTTCTGCCCTTGTTACATTTTTATATTTAAAACCCCCAAAACATTTGAATCTTAGGTTTGGATTCTAGCAAGTTGTTTTTATTTTTTACTATCTCGATCGATAGTCACATTGTTCCTCGTGAATTCGACCCCAACTCCAAGTTAGTTAAAATATATTGCTAACGACCGTGCACACTTCTTTTTTAGGGTGTATTTAAGCTTTATCAAAAATGGCACCATTGTCGGGAAACAATTTGGCATATTGAGTTAGTTTGGAATTTTAGCTTACTTGCGTCGATTCGAACTTGTGAATATATGTTCGTGATTTTTGTTTTTTTCTTGTACTAAGTAGATTTTTGTTTTTGTTACTTGATACTATGGCATCATGGAATGAAAATAAGTTTGGTGGTTTCAAATCTTATCTTGATGATCCATGTCCTTATTGTGGAGGACCCCACTTTTTACAAGATTGTAGAAATACTCTCGAGAGAGAGGTGTGTGCACCATCCCGATCCTATATGGAGTATGATTGTTATTTGTGAGGTGGTCGAGATGGACATTGGAGTGATTGTCCCAATTATTATGCCCCTCCCCTAGTTATGCTAACGAAAATGCTAGTTGCTCTTTTGAGTTTGATAGGTACCATAATGTGGCAAATAAATAACAATGTGCTGGACACGAAGGTATTGAAGTAATGCTTCAAACTATCTTGAATCGGGTGACTACCATGGGTAAGGATATACATCTCTTGCACCGATCCATGGAGACATTTGGAAAGAAATGTGAAAATGAAGAGGACTCTTGTAAAAATGTCAATCTCTTAAATGCCATGGATTTGCCTAATTTTCAAAATAAAGTTGTTGAATAAGAGAGTTCAAGCCATGGGGTTGAGTCAAAAATGTGTGACGACCATAATGAAAAGCCCCAAAATGAAAAAACACTTCACAAGGAAAAAATGTTGAGCCAAGAGTGGATATTGAATCAAGCTCAACTACTTGAGGTCAATAAGGATCAACTTGATAGAATGTTGCTAATGGTGGATAAATCTCTTAAATTGCATGTTGAACGATGTCAAGAGTGGGTTCAAATTGAAATGCCTATCCAGAAATTAGAAATCAAATTGAATGCAAATATTGAGGCATGTGATGCTCCATGCAAAATGGTTACGAATAGCTATGATGAAATGGTTTCCAATGAAGATATGGTGAAATTGATTTTGAAGAATTGTTGGTGATTTGTCAACCAACCGAGCCAAAATATTGAAGGATGCCAAAATTAAAGAAGTGATACTAGAGTTACAAGAAAAAGTCAAGAAAATCTTTTATTAAGACTTTAGTTCATTTCGGGGTGAGCAGGTAAAAAAAAATTGCAAATTTGGAAATGGAGAGGCGACCTTATTCCAACCATTTTTCGATATTATGCTTGAAAGATATGAAAATTAAAATAACTAGGAAAATAGAGAATTTTGAAGATGAGGGACAAACTCCGTACATTTTGGAGTTTGTTATCTCAAGAGGGAAAGATGACGTCCCTCACTTGAAGGCCAAAAGTGCAAAATGTGAGGTTTAATAAATGTCCAATTGATGTTCTCACCAATGCCCAAATGAGCCTACATAAAAGTTTGATGTGAAGTTTGATAAAAGGTTTAAGTCTTCAAAGTGGTGAGAAATAATTGGCCGCGCTGCTTCCTTACGCTTTCCCCACAAGCATCAAAGAGATGTTGATTTAAAGTTAGACGGAAGATTCAAATTCTCAAAGTGGAGACATAAGTGTAAAGGTTGCTAGCGGCGTACCACGACGTTAAATCAA
Organism: Capsicum rhomboideum; assembly: GCA_031232105.1. Taxonomy (NCBI): domain Eukaryota; kingdom Viridiplantae; phylum Streptophyta; class Magnoliopsida; order Solanales; family Solanaceae; genus Capsicum; species Capsicum rhomboideum. The sequence goes on along the minus strand of CP124710.1, from coordinate 60,884,011 downwards.
GCGCTTGGTAGGAGGCACCCCATCGATTCTCAAAAATTTTGTTTACTTTTGATGTTTTAATTTTTAGAATAGCTTAGTAATTTATTTTTGACTAATCTATAAAATTTTAGTGTTTTTGGAAGTGATTTGAACAAGTTTGGATGTAAAAAGTTGAGTGGAATGGAATTTGGGGTTGTACACTCTTGAAAATGGGACTTGGAACACCTTTTGGAAGTATTAAGATCACCAAAAGTGATGGCGCATTGCAAAAGTTAGCCTGGGCATAGCCAAAAAATGACAAAATCTGCCCAGGCCTTTGACTAATCAGCCTCAAATACTGCTAAAGTGGTAAGATGACCACTAAAGCGGTCGGCCAATTACCTAGTAAAAAGGCGCTAAAGCGACCCAAGTATCCTTTAAAGAGGACAGTCAACTAATGGGTCCGCTAAAGTGGTCCACGATGTTCAAAATACCATGTCAAAGGTGAAAAGGTGCAAAAACAGTACATAACCATTATAAGAACGGTTCCTGCCCATTTTCTCTCATTTACATCCAAAATTCTCCTTCACTTCACTCATTCTTGCATGAAATCAAGGTATGCTTCATGTACTCCTTTACTCTTGGGTTTGTAATTCATGGTAATTTCTTTTTCTCCTATTATCTCACTGATTTGAGTAGAGTTTGGGCGTATATTTTGATTTCTTGTGTCAAAATTTCATGTGGTGTCTGCGTAAAACTTGGATTTAGAAGATGCATCTTGGTGAATAAACCATGGGGAAGTCTTGAGTACCCATTGGCTATGTAATAAGTTTGAAAGTTATTGTTCACCAAGTGTTTGATGAATTGTTTAAAATAAATTTTGTGCATTATTCTTCATTTTCTCGTGGACTAATAGTGGATTTTGATGCTATAACATGTTTTGTTGAGTTTATGAGTTGTGTTGGTGGGATTTTATATGAAAAAGTTGTTGAAAATTTTATTGGTGTGATGTTGAGGATGAAGGTCCGCTAAAGCGGCCTTTCACCGCTAATGCATGATACGCTAAAGCGGCGCCCCACCACTAAAGTACTGGCCACTAAAGTAGTACTTGAGGCATGTTTTGTCTAGAGTCTTCAAACTGAAAATTGGATGTTTAAGTCCCCAAATGGATTCTTAACTCATTTATTTGGTTCTATCACTCACATTGCATTATTTTACATGTTAATCTTACACGTTCATACTTGTTGTGTTGTTCTCAGGTTTTCAAAAAGCCAAGAATGGAACGCCACCTTATGGATGAAGTAGAGGTTGGGGAGAGTATGATTAAAATTACTTTCTCTCTCTCGAATGTCAGGACACATACTATGCTGACTTGGCTAGAAAGAAGTTATTCCCCAAGAGGGGGATTTCACTTATCGGGTCCCCGAGACTCTCCCCGAGTTTTATTAGAGGTTGTAGACTACAGGATGGATTTGTTTCACTACTAAACCGTCCAAAGCAAATGAGCAATGGGTGAGGGAATTTTATGCAAACCTGAAAGTCGTCAATTTAAACAATCCGGTGACCTATATTAGAGGCAAGACTATCCACTTTGGGTTTGAGGTGATCAATGGAGTCTATGGGTTTCCAAACCCCCAATCATTCTGAATTCATGGCAAAAGATTGTGCCCCGGGTAGTTGGTTGGTTTTAAAGCTTTGTCTGAGAAAGAGTATGTCGTGGGGTGCGAAAAAAGCAGGGATCACGGCTAAGGAGTTCACAGCTAAAGCAAGAAATTGGATTTCAATCATTTATAGCCAGTCTCACCATGCAATAACACATTCAATATCCCTTTGACAAGGACTTAGATGGTAGCCTGCATCTTGGATAACATTCGGGTGAATGTTGGTCACATAGTCATTCTGGAGTTGAAGGAGTATAAGGTACAAGATAGCCCAACTCTCATGCTCCCTTTATTGATTATTGAGTTATGTAGATGGGCTGGAGTAGATGAGTTCCTGGGAGATACTTGGGTTGATCCAAAAACACTGATTTATCCACTAAAGAAGTGTGGTGATGGTACAGTCACCAAAAGCAAGAAGAGAAGATTGATTCTGGGAAGTCACCACAGGTGGAGACTGAGTCTTGTAGGCCATCGGCTACGGGACCATTTGAGATTTCGACAGATGAGGTGAGGATGGTTAGAGACCAAGTGTATAGACTTCCTATCGGTCTGTTAATCATATCCCATTTCCAGACTGGAAGATTGATACATTGCATGTAACCTCCTGGTTTCTGATGCTCTACTTTCACTTGTTGACAATTTGGGCATTGAGCTACAAATTCTGCAATGTTCTTTTTCATATTTCCCCACCAATATTTTTCTTTCAAGTCATGGTACATTTTGGTAGCTCCCGGATGAATAGCATATCGCGAATGATGCGCCTCTTTCATAATTCTTCTCCTCAGCTCATCTACATCCGGTACACATAGTATTCCTTGGCATTGAAGTACTCTCTCTTGCATAAGATCAAATGACTTTGTCAGTCCCTGTGGTACATTCTCTTTTAGCTGTAATAACATAGGATCCACAAAATGCTTCTCTTTCACTTCAGCTATTAAGGAGGATTCTGCTGCATTTTGCATAATAACCCCTTCATCTGGAGACTTGATAGCCAAAAGGCTATGAACACACGAAAATGGTTACTAAGATACAAATTTCAGCAACCAAACAAAGAGAAAAGAAACACATAAAATGGAGATGAAGAAGAAGAATACTTGAAATTTAAAGATAGATAGAAAGACCCTTTACTCTTATTAAGTGATTAGCACTAGAAGATGTTTCAAATCTTCAAACACACTTCACAAATAAGAGTTCAAACCTTCCTCTTAGGTGACCCAAAGGAATCACTCTTCCTCAAGCACACCTTTCTTGCCAAATTATCCAAGACAAGTGAAACCCTAACTTCAAATGTCAAAGACCCAATTTTCGGATTCTACACTATCAACTACAAGACTAAATCTACAAAATATGAGTAAGTTTCAATGTCATCAAAAATCTCCTGAAAAGAGAAGTAAAATGGTCTATTTATACTATTACATGCCAAATGTCAAAACTACCCTTAATGAACTAAAGAGGAGAGGCGCCCCTTGAGTGTTGGTTTTTAAAGTGAAAGTCCATCTTTCCCCTTGTAGAATATAGACTCTTCAAGTCCTTTCTTCACAAATCAAAGCATTCCCTCTCTTGGCCGAATCTACAACACCTTCACAAATATTCAAGTGCATGAACAAAGCTTGAAGTTGTTGAAGTTCCTTGGCTTGGCTCCTTGTAAAAAGATATTGAGGGCTTGATATTTGCAACATCCTCTCCATCTTGAAGAGATTTTGTCCTCAAACTTGATGATTCATCAACATCAAGAGTGGCCACGGGTGAAAGGTCACAACATTGAAAGTATTGTGAACTTGGTAATCCGAAGGTAGATCTATTTGGTATGCATTGTCGTTATCCGTTTAAGCACTTGGAAGGGTCCATCTCACCGGGAATAAGCTTAGCTTTCCTTTGATTCGGGAACCGCTCCTTCCTTAAGTGTACCCATACCCAATCTCCGGGTTCAAGCACAAGCCTTCTTCTACCTTTGTTCACCCTTTTTGCAACCTCTTGGTTCTTCTTTTCAAGTTTGATCTGCACCTTCTCATGCATTATTTCATTTCCTCGGCTCTTTTCCATCCATCTAAGCTTATCATGTGATCACTAGACAAAGGAGTGAGATCTAAAAGGGCAAGGGGATTCATGCCATAAACACACTCAAAGGGCGCCATTCCCGTACTTGAATGTATTACCCGATTGTATGCAAATTCCACCAAGGGTAGGTGATCTTCCCATGAAGTCATTTTACCTTTAACCATAGAATGTAGCATAGAACCTAAGGTTCTATTTACTACCTCCGTTTGGCCATCGGTTTTTGGGTGGAAAGACGTGGAGAAAAGCAACTTCGTTCCAAGCCTACCCCACATGGACTTCCAAAAGAGATTTAGGAACTTTGAGTCCCTATCACTCACAATAGTCCTTGGGGTCCCGTGAATCTTTACAACATGTTCAGCAAATAATGAAGCTACACTAGGATCATCCTCGATTTTAGCACATGAAATGAAATGAGCCATTTTGGAGAATCTATCAACAACAACAAAAATGCTATCTTGACCCTTTCTAGTCCTTGGCAGCCCCAAAACAAAGTCCATCGAAATATCTAACCAAGGTCTAAGGGGAGTGGGAAGTGGGGTGTACAATCCTTGAGGTAGGAGGCAAGATTTCACACTCCGGCAATCCATACATTGGCCGCAAACTTTAGCAACATCCTTACGCATTTTGGGCCAATAGAATTGCTCCTCTAAGATACTGAGGGTCTTGTCAACCCCAAAATGCCCCATGAGGCCACCATCATGTGCCTCTCTCACAAACAATTCCCTCCATGAACTATAAGGAACACACAACCTCCTTCCTTTGAACAAATAGCCATCAAATCGAGAGTAGGAGGAATTGTTATTCTCTTTAAACCATCGGTCCCTTCCCTACTCTTCAAATTCCCTAAAAATAGGAGCAAAGGTAGGATCCTAGGGATACAACATCCGCAAGCTCTCAAATCCCATTAACTTCGAAGACAAGGTAGCAACAAGCACATGCTTTCTAGACAACGCATTGGCAACAACATTTTCCTTCCCTTTTTTGTAATGAATTACATAAGGGAAAGTCTCAATAAACTCAATCCACTTAGCATGACACCTATTAAACTTGTATTGGATCTTAAGGTGTTTCAACGATTCATGATCCGTTCGTATCACAAACTCCTTAGGCCACAAATAATGTTGCCAATTGCCCAAAGCTCTAACAAGGGCGTACAACTCCAAATCATAAGTCGAGTAATTAAGAGTTGCCCCTTTGAGATTTTCACTAAAATAAGCAACGGGCTTGCCTTCTTGCATCAAAACAGCCCCGATACCAACCTTACTAGCGTCACACTCAACTTCAAACATCTTATCAAAATCGGGCAATTGCAACAAAGGCGCCGAGATGAGCGTAGCTTTCAAGGCTTCAAAAGCCTTAGCTTGCTCATCACCCCACTTATATGATGAGATTTTCCATATAAGAACACTAAAACCAAGATTTAGGGATGTTGGAACAACCCAAACCAAGGCTCTGATACCAAATGATAGCCAAAAGGCTATGAACACACGAAAATGGTTACTAAGATACAAATTTCAGCAACCAAACAAAGAGAAAAGCAACACATAGAATGGAGATGAAGAAGAAGAATACTTGAAATTTAAAGATAGATAGAAAGACCCTTACTCTTATTAAGTGATTAGCACTAGAAGATGTTTCAAATCTTCAAACACACTTCACAAACAAGAGTTCAAACCTTCCTCTTAGGTGACCCAAAGGAATCACTCTTCCTCAAGCACACCTTTCTTGCCAAATTATCCAAGACAAGTGAAACCTAACTTCAAATGTCAAAGACCCAATTTTTGGATTCTACACTATCAACAACAAAACTAAAGCTACAAAATATGAGTAAGTTTCAATGTCATCAAAAATCTCCTGAAAAGAGAAGTAAAATGGTCTATTTATACTATTACATGCCAAATGTCAAAACTACCCTTAATGAACTAAAGAGAAGAGGCGCCCCTTGAGTGTTGGTTTTTAAAGTGAAAGTCCATCTTTCCCCTTGTAGAATATAGACTCTTCAAGTCCTTTATTCACAAATCAAAGCATTCCCTCTCTTGGCCGAATCTACAACACCTTCACAAACATTCAAGTTCATGAACAAAGCTTGAAGTTGTTGAAGTTCCTTTGCTTGGCTCCTTGTAAAAAGGTCTTGAGGGCTTGATACTTGCATCAAGACTCAACAAGACAAACTACCAAGCTATCTAGTTGATGTAGATCCTTAACTATATCTTGTTTTTTCCATCAACTGATCAGTAGTGCGTCCTATTGCTTTGCGAATCAATGCATCAGCCACCACATTTGCTTTCCCTGGATGGTATAAGATATCGATATCATAGTCCTTTAAGAGATCTAGCCACCTTCGTTGCCTCAAATTGAGTTCCTTTTGCTTAAAGATATATTGCAAACTCTTGTGATCAGTAAAGATATCAACATGAACCCCATACAAATAATGGCGCCATATCTTTAAAACAAATACCACAGCTGCTAACTCAAGATCATGTGTGGGATAGTTTCTCTCATGTGGCCGCAACTGTCATGAGGCTTACGCTATTACCTTACCATGCTGAATTAATACACATCCGAGGCCAACCCCGGAAGCATCACAATACACTGCATAACCTTTTGTGCCTTCGGGAAGTACTAAAACTGGTGTGGAAGTTAATTTATCTTTCAACTTTTAGAAGCTTTTATCACATGCATCATTCAACTGAAACTTGATTGCCTTGTGTGTTATCTTCGTTAATGGTGCAGCAATAGAAGAAAACCCTTCCACAAATCTCCTATAATAACCCACCAATCCAAGAAAACTACGAATCTCTGTAGGTGTCGTAGGTCTTGGCCAATTTTTCAATGCTTCAATCTTTTGAGTATCAACTTGAACTCCTTCATCTTACACAATGTGACCCAAGAATGCTATGGATTTCAACAAAAATTCACACTTAGGGAACTTTGCATACAGCTTACGCTCTCGAAGGATCTGTAACACCTGGCGTAAGTGATTAGCATGGTCCTCTGGTGATCTTGAATAAACCAGGATGTCATCTATAAATACCATCATGAACACATCTAGAAATGGCTTAAACACCTTATTCATCAAATCCATGAACACAGCTGGTGCATTTGTTAGTCCAAATGACATAACTAAAAATTCATAATGGTCATACCGTGTTCGGAAAGCTGTCTTGGGTACATCTGTTTCTCTAACTCTGACTTGATGGTTTCCCAATCTCAAGTCAATCTTCAAAAAACATTTGGTACCCAGTAACTGATCAAACAAATCATCAATTATGGGGAGGGGATATTTGTTCTTGATTGTTACTTTATTCAATAGCCGATAGTCAATGCACATTCTCAATGTTCCATCTTTCTTCTGTACGAATAATACTAGTGCACCCCACGGGGATATACTAGGCCGTATAAACCCCTTGTCTAACAAATCTTTCAATTGCTCCTTTAATTCACGCAATTCTGCTAGAGCCATTCTGTACGGAGGAATGGAGATAGGCTGAGTGCCTGGAATCACATCAACGCCAAATTCTATTTCCCATTCTGGGGGCAAACCTGGAAGATTCTCTGGAAATACATCAAGAAATTTGTTGACCACTGGAACCGACTGAGGAGTTAGTGGTTCCATATCATTATCTTTCACTCATAGTAAATGACATATGTACCCTTTAGCTATCATTTTCCTAGCCATAAGATAGGAAATAAATTTGCCTCTCGGTGCCCCCACATTACCCTGCCACTCAAGAATATCTTCTTGTGGAAAATAAAATGTACTTTCTTGGCCCGGCATTCTACCGTGGCATAACAAGAAGCCAACCAATCCATTCCCATTCTCACATCAAAATCCACCATTTTCAACTCAATAAGATCGACCAATGTATCATGACCACACACAGTTACCACACAATTACGATATACTCTTTCTGCAATAATGGATTCACCGACTGGTGTAGATACTTCAAATAATTTAATTAATAATTCCAGCGTTCTTTTAAATTTTACAGCAATCAATGGAGTAACATATGATAATGTAGAACCTGGATCAATCAATACATATACACTATGCGAAAATATGTATAATGTACCTGTGACTACGTCAGGAGATGCCTCCGAATTCTGCCAGTCTACTAAAGCATAGGTGCGATTATGGGTTCCACTGGAACTAGATGCTCCTTTAGTACCTCTACCATGACTAGCAGACTGTACACCTCGGCCTAAAGAAGGAACCGATGATGATGATGCAATGGCTGATCCCGTTAGTCGTGCTATACCACCGGTGCCTCTTTGTGTGCATTCTCTCATCATATGCCCAGACATACCACATCAAAAACAAACATTTTCCCCCAACTGACATTCATCTACATGATACCATACGCAGTGCTAACACGGAGGATGAGAAAATCCTGCTGCCTGTGATCTGTGAATTCCACTACTCTACCCAGATTGACCACCTCTAAACCCTCAAAATTAAGAGTGTATGCCTGCTGTGGAATATGAGAATGATGGTCTAGGAGGTCTAGGAAACATCCTAGGCCTAGATTATCCTTGGGACATTATAGACCCCATAGGTCTAGCCCTCTTTGACTGTCCTCTTTCAGAATCATGCACCCTTCTTCTTTGTCATTGATCTTCCATCTTCTGTGCAAAAGCCTGAATTTTGGCTATGTCCATATCTCGGTTCAAGGCAGCAATAGTGCAGTCCCTTACCAAATATGGCTCCAATCTGTCCACATATCTATGGACTCTGTCTGTTATTGTAGCCACTACATTCGGAACATACCGAGCCAAGGAATTAAACTGGAGACTATATTCTCTAACACTCATATTCCCTTGACGTAGATTCAGAAACTAGTCTGTACGTGCCTCCCTGATCTCATATGGGAGGTAATGATCAAGGAATACCATTTTAAATTATTCCTAACCTACTGAAGGTGCATCAATACCCCTCAATCTTTTCCAGTCTCCATACCACAATATAGCTTCACCTTTCAATCTATAGTCCGCAAGTTCTACTGTTTCAACACCAGCCACGTGCATAACATCTAGAGCCTTCTGAATTTGATCCACGAAGTCCTGTGGATCGGATTTCTGGTCTGACCTAGTAAATATAGGAGGGTCTAATTTTAGGAAGTCCTGTGTTCTGCAACTCACCACTGTAGCCGCATCATCCTCATTTGTCGTTGGACCAGCTCATCCCTGAGTCTGTACAGGAACTATCTGAGTCAACATATGTACTGCATTTCTTAAATCCTGGTCAGTGGCATTCATAGGCGGTTCTACGGGTACTTCTCTACCCCTTGACTCTTTCATAGCTGGAAAAGTAGAAGAAGACCGCGATGTAATTTCACCGTCAGCTCCACCTTGACTAGCTTAGTCAGGTGGTGATTTACTTGTGCCTTCACCAGCAAGCACATCTACCTGCTTACCTTTACCTCTACCTCTTCTTGTCATTGACATTTGACTATAATAAAGAAAATCAATGACACTGGTCAGCTATAATTTCACCTAAAACATTGGCTCTATTGCACGATCTAGAAATGAAGGAAAGAAACAACTCCAAAATGTCCTGTAGCCTCCTACTTATAAATGTGGTGCACAACACATCCATAATCAAGACTCTACTCAGACACGACTTTGTAGACACCCTTAGGATGACCTACTCTGATACCATTTTTGTCATGCCCTGAATTCCAACGGGGTGGACTGGCACCCGAAGCCGTTGAGGATCGAAAGAATCAATCTTTGCTCATGTACAATCATATGCATGTCTCTAGATTAATAGTATTCTATCGCATGTAACTTATAAAATACCAATGGCAAAAATCATGGCAACATATGCTATATATGAAACTTGGCCGTTAGGGCCATCAAGTCAAAATGGGCATACATCTCTTACATTCGTCTTCCTAGATCCATCTACAAAGACTCTACAGAATACACATACATAACCAACGTAAAGTCGGGACTATTCCCTGCTTTATACTATATTTACAATACAAAAACCAATGTACACTATGACTCGAAAAGCCCCGAACCAACTGGAGCTCACCAATGGTCTGCAAATGATCCACTATCTACTGTGGAGGTCTACTAGCACCTGTGCCTGCAGCAAGTAAGGTAAGCCCCCTTCCCCCCCTCCCCAACGGGAGGTCAGTACGAAGAATGTACTGAGTATGTAAGGCTCATATGAAACTGCATCATACATAATAACAACAATAGAGTCAATGTAAGAGAAATAGTCAATATGGATAAACCATCTTTTTGTATGTAAGGAACCATGTACGTTATGTTTATTGCATTCTTTGCCTTTACGTTCATTCATCTACCCATGCTAGGCTTTTCCGCCCCTGGGATGAGATTTATCTACCCATGCTAGGCTTTTCTGTCTCCCCTGGGATGAGATTAACCCACGTTAGGTATTTTAACCCCTGGGATGTAAGTAAACCATGCTAGGCTTTTCTGTCGCCCCTGGGATGTACTGTGATAACCCATGCTAGGCTTTTATATCGCCCCTGGGATGTATCAGGATAACCCATGCTAGGCTTTTATATCGCCTCTGGGATGTATCGGGATCAACCCATGCTAGGTATTTTAACCCCTGGGATGCCACCCAAAAATACTCAAACGATTATACATTACTTCTTGTCTTTACTTCTATGAGATCGATACATTGGTAGCCGTAACATTATTGGAACTTTGAAACATTAGTTAATGAACATGAGTCATATGAATCACAATTGATCAATGAGTGAGAAACATGTGATTAATAATAATTGATATCCGAAAATGGAATACCTTAGGACATTTCGGAATGGAACAAGTATAATGTCTATGTGAACACTATGTGCTGCAGAAGGATATAGAAAGAGTAACCTTACATACCTTATATTCCCAATATGAATAGACAATACTAAATGTACATACAATGGTCCATCTCCTTCCTTACGTTTCACTCTACAACACAAGTACATAATGGAGTTTACATTAAACACCAACTACCTTATAAATGCATATAACGACAATGAGTTACATGATTGTCTTAACATGTCATTTCCCCCTTGACAATACCATTTATGAAATTGTCATACCAACAATACCACAACAATCCATACATTTACCAATACACCATAAATCACTAGTATGTCACACCAATTTCATACTTTACACTTCTCCATCAATACAACATCACAATTACTCCATCAAGTCACCTCAATACACTTCATAGAAACATATCGACAACAATTCCACAATTTACCCTCATAGAAAAATAACAAGTCAAGGAACATAACCAAACCATACATGTTTATATTTCATCCATACCATGCACTTTCATCAAAACCTTAAGTCTTCTTTCAAGTTTAAATCACAAGGATGGCACATCTTTTACCAAAAAGCAAAAGTGCTCTATTCAATCTTGCCAACGTAACCATCATGATCTACACCATATCTCATGTATATAATATATTAAATCACAAGAATAAACACTTACCCAAGCTTTCAAGGTGATGATCTTGTCCAAAGTGTCCAACGAAAATGGTTGCCTTAGGGTTTGGAAAATATACAAAATATCTTTTTAGAGAAATGTCTAGAAAGGCATGTGTGAGTTGTTGAAATAAAATCTGATTTTTGCCACCTTATATAGCCCCTCAAGGCATACTTAGCCACTTCTTGGCATTAAATGCCATGTTCCCTTGGTCAAAGTGGAAGAATGGGTCATTTGCCCTTTTGGGCCATGCATTTTATTCCATTTTGGGCCTCAAATTGAGCCCATTAACACATATTAACTTAGCCCACTAATTTCAATGTGTAATACTCTAATTATCTCATGTTTAAATAATTCCATCAATGTCACAACAATATTCAACTCACGAGATTCATGTTCGTAGACTCAATCTCAAAAATAAGAAATTCTAGCCACTCATGGCTTAATCGAACATCATTTGATGAAACACTTGTGACGACGAATTAACCCCAAATAGGATGCCAAACTTTCTCAAGAGTAGCCCTACTATGATGGAATAATGATACCATAACCCAAGAGTCCTCTTTATAGACTTATAATCATAGAAGAAATTGGACCAAAAGCAGCCCGGCACGCTCCCGGGTGCCCTAGAGACTTAGAAAAATTTTATCTTTGGAAAGGTGGCCAGGAGAGGCCTAGCACGCCCCTGGGCGCGCCCCTTTGCTTCCTGTGCCAACCAAAATTCGGCCAAAAGTGGCCTGGCATGCCACCTGCAGCGCCCCATGCCAAAGATAACAATGTTTACCTCTTATCTTTCAAGTCCCAACCTTTTGCTTACCTCTTATCTTTAAGATCCTTTGCTTGGATGTCCCTTAAACCTCACTTTTCACCCCAAAAATGCTCCACAAAGTCACAAACACCACCTACTACAAAGGTCTAATCACATTTACTAGCACAATATCGAATGTCCCATCAATAACAATGTAAAATACGTACTTATTGCTCACGAACCTAGGGTAAACATGGTTCAAGGTTGTCAAGTAGGGTCGGGAAGGTACGGGGTGTTACACAATAGGTACGGCCAAAGGATATGGAAAAGAGTAACCTTACATACCTTATCTTGCCAACATGTGACTACAAAAATTCAGCTCTTCCTTAAAGCGTTACTCTACAATATGAATACATAATAGAGCTCACATTAAAAGCCAATTACATTACAAGTTCACAAGGTGATAATTAGTTACTAACTATCCAACATCCCAAACACATGGTATATAATTCCACCTTCATTTATACTGCCATATAACTTCATTCAACCCTCCTACAATACAATTTACTTCCCCACAACACCAATAATACCGAAACAGTCCACACATCAACATAGACGTCACAAACCGACAAGATTTCCCACCAAGTGCATACTTCACATTTTTACCTCAATGCAACTCCACATATTTATTCCATCAAGTAACATAAATACCTTCCACAATAATATACCAAAAATAGTCCACACAGTTTCAGAATTCACTTTAACATAACAAGAAAGTATTCTCTTTTCAATACGCCAAACGTTCCATGTACAATTACGTATAAACATTTCCACAAGTCATACCCAAGGAGTAAAGAATTAGGTACAGAACCACACTTAAGCATACTGAAATTTCATCCGTCTAATTTAATTCCTTCAAGACCTTAGGTCCCCTTTCAAGTTTAAACCACATAGAGGGTAATCCTTTAGCGATTAAGCAAAAGTGGACTGTTTCACATAAAGTGAACTGCTCAACACCTTTTAAACATAAACAAAATGATATAAGGGTAAACACTTACCAAGGCTTGCAAGTGGAAGATTTGTCAAAAAATCCTTAGACAAAATTAGGGCGGCTAAGGTTTTGAGAGAGGAGAAATGTTGATTAAAAATCTGATTTTTCTAAGTGTATTGTGTAGAAAAATGAGCTGAATTTCAGCCTTATAAAGCCCCTCCAAACTGCCTCTCTCTATGTCATCCTTAGCAAATTATTTGGTCAAAAAGTCCAAGTATAATGATGTGTACACTTGGTCCATTTTTAAATGGATCATCTCCTTTTGGGCCCATGTCTTATTTACTTAATTTGGACCTCCACTAAGTCCATAAACATAATATTAATTCAGCCCAATAAATTTAGTGGGTAATACACCAACTATCTCAAGTTTAAATAATTCCATAAATGTTAAAGTAGTCAAAGAAGTTCGAAAATGTATGAGGTGTTACATCCTCCCCCCCTTAGGAACATTCATCCTCGAATATTAGTAGCATTATCCAATCTAAACAAGTTCAAGTACAAGTTCATTCTTCATATTATCACATACGCATAATACTTATATATACTTACTTGTTATTGCTCCAATTCCGCATATTGAACTTTCTCTTTAGTTTGAAATAAATGCGGGTACTTAGACTTCATCATTTTCTCGACTTTCCATGTGATTTCTTCTACTTGCTAATTTTTCCAAAGCACTTTTACAGAAGCTACTTCTTTATTTCTTAACCTATTAATGCGTCGATCCAGAATAGCAATAGGTACTTCTTCATAGGTGAGATCTTCTGTAACTTGTATATCTTCAATGGGAGAAATATGAGATGGATCTCCTATGCACTTCCAAAGCATTGAAATATGAAACACTGGATGAACTGTGGAGAGTTCTTGGGGTAGTTCAAATTCATACGCAACTTGACCAAATCTTTGGACAATCTTATACGGCCCTATATAACGTGGACTCAACTTTACCTTATTCCCAAATATCATTACCCCTTTTATTTTTGACACTTTCAAGAATACCCAATCACCTATGGCAAATTCTAGCCTTGTCACACCTCAAATCCCATTGAGGCGGACTTGTACTCGAAGTCGTTAAGGCCTGAGAGAACCAACTTATGATCGCGTACATTCGTATGCATGTCCCTGAGTGAACCACATTCTATCACATATAAATACAAGATACCAATGGTGGAAGTCATGGAGAAACATTCAATAGATATGAAACTTGGCCGTTAGGGCCACCGTTAGGGCCACCACGTCAAAATAGACATACATTCCTTCATTCATCTTACAATGTCTACAAAGCCTCTAACAGATACATAACTAACCTAAAGTCGGGACAAGTCCCTGCTTTATACAATATTGACATAGTACCAAAATAAGTGTACACATGTGACTCGAAAAGCCCCGAATCAACCTGGAGCTCACCAATAGTCTGCAGATGACCCGTATTCTACTGTGGAGGTCTACTAGCACCTTTTCCTGCATCAAGTAAGGTAAGTCCCCCAAGGGACGTCAGTACGAATGAATGTACTAGTATGTAAGGCTATAAGAAACTGCATGATATATAACTACTTCAATGGAATCAAATATAAGTGAATAGACAAAATAGATAAACCATCATTATGTATGTGTGGAACCATGTACATTGCTTTCATTACTTTCTTTGCTTTTACGTTCATATCATTATCAATCATATCATATCGTGCCCGGGACCCAACTGATCAGTGGGTCATAACATTGGGATCGACTCTAGCTAGGTTTTCACCCCTTTGAGTTGCCACCCATAAATCAATAAAGCAGGTTTGGTTCGAGCTAGTCTTATGCCCCATTGAGCTGCCCCCTGTTAGGTTTGGCTCGAGCTAGGCTTATGCCCCATTGAGCTGCCACCCGTACTCAACAAACAATTATGCATTACTTCATTGCTTTCTTTTGTGAGATTGATAAATTGGTGGTTATAAGATTATTGGAGCTTGGAACATTAGTCAATGAATAAGAGACACGTGAATAACAATTGCTAACAAACCTGAAATGAGATACTTTAGAACTTTTCAAAATGGAATAAGTACGGTAACGATGAGAACAATGGGTACTGCCAAAGGCTACGGAAAGAGTAACCTTACATACTTTATCTTCCCATTATGAATACAACAATCCAATATGGGAATACAATAATTCATCTCCTTCCTTACGTGTTACTGTACAACACAAGTACATAACAGAGCTCATGTTAACAACCAACTACATTAAAAGTGCATAAAACGATAATGAGCTACGTGACTGCCATATAATTTCATTTCATCTTTCTACAATACAACTCACTGCATAGCCATACCAATAACACCAAAACATTTCACACATTAACCAAGATATCATAAACCGATAGTATTTCACACCAAGTTTATGCTTTACACTTCCCCTTCAACACCACGTCACATTTACTCCCTCAATTCACTTAATTACCTTTCACCATAACATATTAAAATCAATACACAAGTGATACAATTCAATATGCCTCCGGAATACCCCTTAGGGCTATCCAAAGGGTACCATAAGTTGATGATTGCATCCAAGAAGGGTATAGGGGCCTTGGGGGGTCAAGGAGATGCAAAAACAATCAAAACAAAATTTTGGAATGACCTGTGGATCCACCTGCACCATCAGGTGGTGAGGTGAGGTTGCAGGTGCCCCCTTGTCCCTGTCCATGGCCACCTGCGGTGCCACCTGTGCCCGCAGGTGCCTCACCTGCGAGGGCAAGTGCCCATTTCGGCTGCCAGGGGTCACTTTTGGGTCCTTTTTTTGTAATAAATGGTACATGGCCATAAGTAAGCTTCTATATTCATATTTTAGGTAAACTTTGATGCTAATGATCAATCATGGTTTCAAAATGCACATGAACATCAAAAACTATTTTCTCCTTTCAATACGCCATCGGTTCCATGCACAATTTCATAACAACAAATCCACAAGTCATACACAAAGAGAAATCAAGTTAGGGAAATAACCATACCTTACATGTTGACATTTAATCCATCAAATTCAGTTCCTTCAAGATCTCAAGTCTCCTTTCAAGTTTAAAAGAAAAACCCCTTTAACAATTAAGCAAAAGTAGACTGTTTCACACATAGTGGACTACTCAACACTTTGTTAACATAACAAACATACTTTACACACCATCTTATGCATATAATATATTATACCATAAGAGTAAACACTTACCAAAGCTTGCAAGAGATGATCTTGTCCAAAGAGAATAGTAGCTTAGGGTTTGAAAGAGGTGAGAATATTTTGGAAAAATCTAGAATGAGACATGTGTCTTGTGATGAATAAAAAGCTGATTTTTAACCCTTATATGGTCCCTCATGGTCATCCTTATCTAAACATTAATGTGTGTTTACTTGGTCAACTTAGGAATGGGTCATTTTCCATCTTTGGGCCATGTCTTATTGCTGAATTTTGGGCCTCATTTGAGCCCATTTGCATAATATAAATTCAGCCCACTAAAATAAGTGGGTAATACACCAACCATCTCAAGTTTAAATAATTCCATAAATGTTACGGTAATCAATTAGGTTCAGAAATGTACGGGGTGTTACAAGCCTCCTTCTTCTAACATTGGTATATGATTTGTGTCAACTTTGGGCCGTTTGTAGCCTTTGTTGTATCACATTAACCTTCTCCATATATTGATAAACAAGATCTATCCCAAATAAGGCAGTTTCACCCACTTCAAACCATCCATGGTGATCTACACTTTCTTCCATATAAAGCTCCGTAAGGCGCCATTTTGATACTTGAATGATAGCTATTATTGTAGGCAAATTCAACAAGAGGTAAATGATCATCCTAACTACCTTTAAAGTCCAATGTTCAAGCTCGTAGCATATCTTTCGGTGTTTGTATAGTACGTTCTGCTTATCCATCTGTTTGAGGATGAAAAGACGTACTTAAATTCACTTGGGTTCCCAAAATCTTCTGAAAAGACTTCCAAAAGTGTGCAGTAAATTGAGCTTCCCTGTCTGATATAATAGAGATTGGAATTTCATGTATTCGAACTATCTCTTTAATATACAACCGCGCATAATCTTCCGCTGTGTAGGTGGTCTTAATCTGTAGGAAGTGTGATGGCTTGGTAAGCCTGTCAACTATTACCCATATGGAATTAACTTTCTGAAGTGTACGAGGCAAACCTATGGTGAAATCCATGTTGATCATGTCCCACTTCCAGATTGGAAAATCTATACATTGTATATAACCTCCAAGCTTTTGATGCTCTATTTTTACTTGTTGACAATTTGGACATTGGGCTATGAATTCTGCAATGTTCTTCTTCATGTTACCCCACCAATACACTTCATTCAAATCATGATACATTTTGGTGGCTCCCGGATGAATAAAATACCGTGAATGATGTGCCTCTGTCATAATCCATCTCCTTAGCTCATCTACCTCAGGTACACACAATCTAATTTGGCACTGAAGCACTTCCTCTTGCGTAAGATCGAATGCCTTTGTCAAACCTTGTTGTACATTCTCTTTCAGCTGCAATAAAATAGGATCCACATACTATTTTTCCTTCACTTCAGCTACTAATGAAGATTCTGTCGCATTTTGTACTATAATTCCTTCATTTGGAGTTTCAAGAAGACGAACCCCCAAGTTGGCTAGTTGATGTAGATCCTTGACTATACCTTGCTTTTCTGTGAGCTGACCATCAGTGCTTCCTATTTCTTTGTAGATTAATGCATCGGCTAACACATTTACTTTCCCCGGATGATATAAAATATCAATTTCATAATCTTTTAATAGTTCACGCCACCTTCGTTGACTCAAATTTAGGTCCTTCTGTTTAAATATCTATTGCAAACTCTTATTGTCGGTATGTATGTCAACATAAACCCCATACAAGTAGTGGCGCCATATCTTTAAAGAAAATATCACAGCTGCTAGCTCAAGATCATGTGTTGGATAATTTCTCTCATATGGTCGCAACTATCTTGAGTCATAATCTATTACATTACCGTGCTACATTAATACACATCCTAAGCCGACTCCTGAAGTATCACAATATACCGCATACCCTTCTGTGCCTTCTAGAAGTACCAATACAGGTGCAGAAGTGAACTCATCCTTCAGATCTTAGAAACTCTTCTGACATGCATCATTCCACTAAAACTTGGTTTCCTTGTGTGTTAGCTTTGTTAAAGGTGCCTAAATGGAAGAAAACCCTTCAACAAATCTTCTATAATAACCTGCCAACTCAAGAAAACTATAAATCTCTGTAGGCATTGTAGGTCTTGGCCAATTCTTCACAGCTTCTATCTTTTGAGTATCAGCCCTTATTCCTTCATCAAACACAATATGACCCAAGAATGCTACAGATTTTAACCAAAATTCACATTTAGAGAACTTTGCATATAACTTACGATCATGAAGAATCTGTAACACCTTCCGTAAGTGATTAGCATAGTCTTCTTTTGATCTTGAATAAACCAAAATATCATCTCTAAACACTGTCATGAGCACATCTAAGAATGGCTTGAACACCCTATTCATCAAATCTGTAAAAACTTCTGGTGCATTTGTTAGCCCAAATGACATAATAAAAACTCATAATGACCATACTGTGTTCGGAAAGCTGTCTTGGGTATATCTATTTCTCTAACCCTTACTTGATGATAACCCGATCTCAAGTCAATCTTTGAGAAGCATTTGGCACCCTATAATTGATCAAATAAATCATCAATTCTGGGGAGGGGATATTTGATCTTGATTGTTACCTTATTCAGTTGCTGATAATCAATACACATTCTCAACGTGCCATCTTTCTTTCATACAAATAACACTTGTGTACCCCACGGGGACATACTAGGCGTTATGAATCCCTTTTCTAGCAAGTCTTTTAATTGCTCCTTCAATTCCCGTAATTCTGTAGGGGCCATTCTATATGGAGGAATAGAGATAGGCTGAGTACCTGGGATCACATCAATACCAAACTCTACTTCCCATTCTGGAGGCAAACCTGGAAGATCTTCAGGAAATACATCAAGGAATTCATTTACCACCGGAACCGATTGAAGAGTTGGTGGCTTCACATTGGTATCTTGCACTCTTACTAGATGGTATATGTACCCCTTGGATATCATTTTCTTTGCCTTAAGATAAGAAATAAATTTACCTCTCGGTGCTCCAACATTACCCCTCCATTCAAGGACGGTCTTTTGTGGAAAATGGAAATGTACCTTCTTTGCTTGGCAATCTACCGTGGCATAACAAGAAGCCAACCAATCCATACCCATTATAACCTCAAAATCTACCATTTCTAGCTCAATAAGATCTGCCAATGTATCATGATCACAAATAGTTACTATGCAATTACGATAGACTCTTTTAGCTACAATAGATTCACCAACTGGTGTATATACTTCAAATGGCTTGACTAGTAATTCCAGTGTTCTCTTGAATTTTTTAGCAATCAATGGAGTGACATATGATAGGGTATAGCCCGGATCAATCAATGCATATACATTATGTGAAAAGACGGATAATGTACCTGTAACCACATCAGGAGAAGCCTCCAAATTCTGCTGATCCACTAAAGCATAGGTACGGTTCTGGACTCTACTAGAATTAGTTGCTCCTCGAATACCTCTACCATGCCCAGTAGGCTATACACCCGACGAGGATAATTCAACGGCTGATCCAGTAGGTAGCGCCATACCACTCGTGCCCCTCCGTGGGCACTCTCTTATTATATGACCCGACATACCACACCAAAAACAAGCATCTGTCCTAAGCTGACATGCACCTAAATGAAACTTTCTGCAGTGCTGACATGGCTGACGAGAAAACCTTGATTGGATCATTATTCCTTGTTCTTGATACCCTGCTGTCTGTGAACCCTGAATCCTACTACTTTGCCCAACTTGACTGCTTCTAAACCCTCAAAATTGGGATGGAGTACCTGCTGTAGAATAAGAAAATGATGGTCTAGGCGGTCTATTAAAAACCCGAGGCCTAAATTCTCCTTGGGATGCCATGAATTGTCCTGGCTATATTCATGTCTCTATTCAAAGCAACAATAGTACAATCCCTAACCAAATATTGATCCAATATATCCACATATCAATGAACTCTATCATCCATAGTAGCTACTACATTAGGAGAGCACCTGGCCAAAGAGTTAAACCGAAGACTGTACTCTCTAATGCTTAAGAACTGGTCTGCACGAGCCTCTCGAATCTCATATGAAAGGTAATGATCAAGGAATGCCGCTTTAAATTCTTCCCAACTAGCTGGAAGTGCACCGATACCCCTAGATCATTTCCAATCTTCATACCATAATATAGCCTCTCCTTTTAATCTATATGTTGCAAGATCAACTATTTCTATACCAGATACATGCATAACATCTAAAGACCTTTGAATTTGGTCCATGAAGTCTTGTGGTTCTTCATTAATATTTGATCCGTTGAATGTGGGAGGGTCTAATTTAAGAAAATCCTGTGTCCGCCGACTAGCTGCCCTATCCGCACCGTCATTACTTGTAGTTGGACCAACTTGTCCTTGACTTTGTACAACAACTATGCGAGTCAACAGTCACACCCCATTCCTTAAATTCTGCTCAGTAGTATTAACAGGTGGTTCTAGGGGTACTCCTCTCCTTCTTGGCTCTTCAGGAGGTGGAAGAAAAGAAGAAGCCCGCGATGCAAACTCATTTTCAGCTTCACCTTGGTTAACTCATTCAGGTGGTGATTTACTGGTTCCTGCTTTGGCATCCATGTCTCCCTTCTTACCTTTACCCTTATTTCTCCTTGTAAACGACATTTTACGATACTGAGGAAACAAAAAACATAAAACCAATTCAGTGGTTAAATATGACTCCACCTACAACTTTGGCTCTATTGCACGATCTGGGAATTAAAGCAAATAAAAAACTCCTAAATGTCCCGTAGCCTCCTACGTATAGATTTGGTGCACAACCCATCCATAAGCAAGACTCTACTCAGACACGTCTTTGTATACACCCTAGGATGACCCGCTCTGATACCGCTTTTGTTAGGCCTCAAATCCCATTAGGGCAGACAGGCACCCATAGTCGTAAGGCCCGAGAGAACCAACCTATAATCATGTACATTCATATGCATGCTATTAAGTGAACAAAAATTCTGCCACATACAGATATAATAAATTGATGACGGAAGTCATGTAAAGACGTTCAAAATAGATACGAGACTTGGCTGTTGGGACACAACGTCTAAAAGGTAAGACACTTCTACGTTTGACTTTACAATGTCTACAAAGCCTCTAAAAGATATATAACCATGGCTAAGGTCGGGACAACTCCCCGCCTTATACAACTACTACACAGGACCAAAAATATATACAAATGACTCGAAAAGCCTCGAATCAACCTGGAGCTCACCAATAACCTGCAGATGACCCGTACCCTACAGTAAAGGTCTACTAGCTCCTGTGCCTGCAACAAGTAAGGCAGGTCCCCCAATGGACGTCAGTACAAAAGAATGTACTAAGTATGTAAGGCTATAAGTAACTGTATGAAATATAGGAACTCAAATGGAATCAAATACAAGTGAATAGATAACACTGATATACCACCGTACTTTATATGTGGAACCATGTAGATTACATTCATTTCTTTCCTTTTACCTTTATATCAATAGACATCATACAATGCCCGAGACCAACTGATCATTGGTAAATAACATTGGGATCGGCTCGCGCTAGGCTTATGCCCCTAGAGCTACCACCCATAACTCAATAAATCAGGTTCGGCTCAAGCTAGATTTTTACCTCCAGAGCTACCCCCTGCATCCAATAATCAATCAGGATTGGCTAGAGCTAGGCTTTCGCCCCCAGAGCTACCACCCGTACTCAACCAAATATGCATTACTTCATTTCTTTAATTTTTTGTGAGATTGTTACATCGGTGGTCATAACATTATTGTATCTTTGGAACAATAGTCAACAAATAAGATACACATAAATAACAATTGCTAACAAACCTGAAATGAGATACTTTAAAATATTTTGGAGTGGAAACAAGTTCGGTAACGATGTGAACAATAGGTGCAGCCAAAGAATACGAAAAAGAGTAACCTTACATACCTTATCTTTCCAATATGTGACTACAAAAATTAATTTCTTCCAAAGCGTTACTCTACAATATGAATACATAATGGAGCTCACATTAAAAGCCAATTACATTACAAGTTCACAAGGCGATAATTAGCTACTAACTATCAAACATCCCAAGCACATGGTATATCATTCCACCTTCATTTATACTACCATATAACTTCATTCAACCCTCCTACAATACAATTTACTGCCCCACAACACCAACAATACCAAAACAGTCCACACATCAACATAGGCGCCACAAACCGACAAGATTTCCCACCAAGTGCATACTTCACATTTTTACCTCAATGCAACTCCACATATTTATTCCATCAAGTAACATAAATACCTTCCAAAATAATATACCAAAAATAGTCCACACATTTTCAGAATTCACTTTAACATAACAAGAAAGTATTCTCTTTTCACTACACCAAATGTTCCATGCACAATTACGTATAAACATTTCCACAAGTAATACCCAAGGAGTAAAGAATTAGGTACAGAACCACTCTTAAACATACTGAAATTTCATCCATCTAATTCAATTCCTTCAAGACCTTAAGTCCCCTTTCAAGTTTAAACCACATAGAGGGCAAATCCTTTAACGATTAAGCAAACCTGGACTGTTTCACAATAAGTGGACTGCTCAACACTTTTTAAGCATAAAAAAATTGATATACACAACCTTTTATGCATATAACATATTAATCTATAAGTTTACACACTTACCAAGGCTTGCAAGTGGAAGATTTGTCCAAAAATCCTTAGTGAAAATTAGGGCGGCTAGGGTTTTGAGAGAGGAGAAATGTTTGATTAAAAATCTGAAAGGACCCTCCAAACCGCCTCTCTTTATGTCATCCTTAGCCAATTATTTGGTTAAAAAGTCCAAGTATAATGATGTGTACACTTGGTCCATTTTTAAATGGATCATCTCCTTTTGGGCCCATGTATTATTTACTTAATTTGGGCCTCAAGTAAGTCCATAAACATAATATTAATTCATCCTAATAAATTTAGTTGGTAATACACCAACTATCTCAAGTTTAAATAATTCCGTAAATGTTAAGGTAGTCAAATAAGTTCGAAAATGTACGGGGTGTAACAATTACTTAATGTTTGTGTAAACTACCTAGTTCAGAATTAATATTTCAAATAGTTGTTTCCTTATGTTTTAAATTACTTTCCCCATATTTTCTCTATTTCTATGTATGTTATGAATTTTATGACTTGCTTTATAAATTTCTTGTCCCTTCCCTTGGGTCGCATACCAGTACTAGTCGTACTGACCGTCCCTAGACGTTACATTTTTTCATGATGTTGGTTTCAAAGCATTTCCCCGTGATTCTGCTTAGCATTAGGATTTATTTAGGAGGGACAGCAACTAGCAAGTGGTGAGCCATCCATCTTTCGAAAGGCATATGGTTTCATTCATATAGACTTTGATTATCTTGTTTTTATATGATATAGCCGGGACCATGTTCCAACTTAGAATTTTTCATTTATAATGTTAGATGCTTCATAGACTAGTGTAGACAAATGTTCTTATGTCGTATTTCAAGACTTTATTTTACAATTCTTATTTAAGTTGAACCTCATATTTTATGGGTCTATTTCCACACTTTATTTATGACTATGCTTATGATGAAATGCTAAGGGGTCTTCTTGGGCTTCACTAGTCTGGGATGCTCGTGACATCCATGGCCTTGGCTCGGGTTGTGACAAACTTGATATCAGAGCATGGAACAAGTGTCCTAGGGTGTTTACAACGACGTGTCTAGTAAAGTCCTTTTTATTGGTGTGTAGCATGCCATACTTATAAAGGGGAGGCTATAAGGCATTTAGGAAATGTTTCCCCTATCTTTCATATTCTAGATCATGTAATAGAGTTGTCCATAAGAAACTTATCCAAATTCTTGCCTGGCTCTAATTTCGTTAACTGTGCCTCATTTTTGAGGTGATAGAAGTGTTAAAGCTTAGGTCCCTAATGATGTGAACATTTTGGATAGAGTCATCAGGAAGTTATGAAAATGTACAATGGCTTAATACAAGTCCATTGGTGCATTCAAGTCCATGGAATCAAAGTTTATACCCTTACCCACATTAATTATGCGATAATTTAAGGTAAGATGTATATCCTAACCCTTTCAAAACTTTTATTGCAAATGTAATGCTGAAGAGGGAAGGTAGATTTTTGAATGTTGGGGTAATGTTGCCTACCAATGAGATAGCGTTAATTAGAGTTTTAAAACCAGTAAGATAATCCCAAAGCCAAAGGTATAGAGTATAAGTTTAGGATCCAGAGCAGGGGTAATGTGTTAGTGGAAATTGTAGCTAGGGTCTACCCATTAAGTAAATGTTGGGGTGGTATGCCCTTACGGTGTTGGCTAAGGTGTAGCAAAATTTGCAGATTTTATGGTGGTTAGTAAAGAAAGAGATATTAGTTAAAATGATTTAGAATATATGTGAACTAGGAAAAAAGTTTGTGATGTCTTGTTATTATGGCATTAAAGATCAATTATAGATTATGAATTGAAGCATATAGTGATTAAGTATTTATAAAGTTATGCTTCAATTTGTGGTTCTTAGAGAGGGAGGTTCTTTGATGCTTATAGAACTATGAAGGTGTTTTAGATGCATGTATGGATGAGTAGATGTGATGTGAAAAATTAAAAAGGTGTTAATGGATTGCAGTTAGATAGGTTGTAGGATTAAATTTGACTATTCATATCATGAGGTTTAGTAGACCCAATATTTCTTGATTTTACCTAGCAGTTGTAACCAGTCTAGTATGTGAGAAGTTGTGTTGTGAATACTAAGGTGTAGTAGTAATGTTTTGAAGAAGAACGTGTTTGTAAGTCGAAGGTAAGTGGAGTAAGAAATTAAAGTTAATTATTTTTTAAAAAAAAAAATTGATGGACTAGTATAGTGTGTGGGATGTTTCATTTGTAGTCCATAATTGGTACTAGCCACTAAGTTTGAACTTTAGATGTTGATTGTGGTGAAAAGAATGATAGCTTGGGAATAGTAATATTTTATGAAAAATGGATTTAGTATGATGGATCTGGAATTTGGAACAGTTTAAGTTGATACCTTATGGAAGGCTTGAATATGTAAGTGTGATATATATATATATACATGAGGACTAGTGCTGAAGCAGTAAATTGTGGCTAAGTCACTAGATGAGTAACAACCTTAAGTTTATAAGGATAAGTTGTACCCAAGGTAGTATGTTGTCATATGAGGTTTTATGTTTATAAGTGCTATGTGTATTTAGTTAGTGTTCTTGGTTTGCTTCGTATAGAGAAGGCTGGGTAGTTATTAATTGGCATTCTTTAGAATTGAAATAAAGGGATTATGACCTTGGTAGATGATGGTAAGCCTCTAGGTATAGTTTTAAATTCAGTTGAATTGGGGGACTATGAGATTAGAGGTATGATATTGGTAGACTAAGAAGAGGAGAATGAATTGTTAAGTATTAGAGGGAGTGGATATGTACGCCTATGAGAGCATAAGTTATAAGGTGATGACTATAGAAGATAGATAAAGTTAAGAATAGTATCCCTGAAAAGGATGTCCTAAGAAGAAGTTAGTACCTTCTTATTATAGTGTATCAGCGTGAGTTTAACTTTTATGTGTATAGTGATAAACACCATATCTAGTGTTATGTATATAGCTTTGTATAGAAAATAGATCTGCAGACCTAGCATGGAGACCTTTAAGCTAAGGGGGAGATGATAAGGTGTTGACTAAGACAGGTCTTGGGTTTCTAGGGGTGATGAGTTCAGAAAGAAAAAAAAAAGGGGGTTATGATAAGTGCCATAGCGAACCATTCTTGTTCTAGCATATTTCTCATACTTCATCTTAAGAGGATACTTTACCCACTTCATATGCATTCGAGCCATGCCTATGTCTGAGGATCAAATCTTCTATGTAAATTCATATCCATGTTTTGTCCTTTGTGCTAGAAGCAAGAGTACCTCTCAGCAGTCCAAATTTTTTATTTTTTTCTCTAAGATTATAGGGGCCCAATTTCTATGTTACGATGCTCATGATCCGTGAACTCATGTTTACGCTCAGTTCTTAGAAACTACGCTCTTTTATATGTTACTGACTCATATTATGTCATGTCTAGGCTTAAAACCACATTATTGATGCAAAACTCTTGACTATTTTTAGTTTTTATCATGAGAATCAACAACTTCACTCAGTGGCCCAAACCATATTCCATGAATCCATGAATTATGGCTTTATGTTATACAACTCTTGAGATGTGCACTCATATTTATATAGTATACCTAGTCCTGGGAACTTATGATATACTCTTAATGACTAGTTAAAGCCATGCTATATCATTTATGTTCTCAGATCTGATCCCTTGAATAATTCATGCTTGTGATCCCTTGGTTTAAGCCCTATGTATGTCCACTTATGAAAGTTATGGGTGATCATGTCAAGTCCATTCCTAGAACAACTCCCTACTCACACTCATGAGTTAATGTATGAGGTATTCGTACCTACTATACCTTACCCAATAAGTTACATCTTTAGTATCAAGGCCCCAATAAGTACAAGTCATAGATCGACAGTATCCCTCTTATTCAAGATCCTTATACTCTAGTCCTTTATTGACCCTCTGTATGTTACAACAGTGGTATTGATAGTAGTTGACCTTGAGTGATGGTTAAGGTGAAAGGGTAGATGTCCCTTATTGTGAAGACAGTGGTATGGTTGTTCCCTAAGGTTATAAGAGTGGAGGAGGATCAAGGTGAGGATTTACTATATGTAATATTTAGTTGAGAAGTTTTGGTGTGCATTCCTGTGTTAGTTCATAAAATTGCAATTATAGAAAGGTGGTATAATTCTTAGATGGTTTGACTGCCTAGAAGGGGCTAGGAAGTAGACATAATGATAGGCTAGAATATTGTGATTGATAGACATACAGACCATTCTACTGTGTTTCTAGTACTCCTTGATAAGAACTTGAGATTGCTTCATTTTAGTGATAAGATGGAGTAGGATTCTTGGAGGGATATAGAGTATAGAGTCCCGTAGCTTAGACTAGCATGATCGTACTATAGGTAGCACCTTTTAACTCTGGGTTAGGCTTGACCAGAGAAGCACTGTGCAGTTAGACTCAGACTCTTGTAGTTATGTTTTCACAAGGGTATTCTAGGTTGGAAATGATGAAGTGTGGTACTCATAGTATGAAGCATAGTTGAGAAGTGTTGCCAAGCTTAGGGATTTTTAGTCATATCATTTAAGGTGGAAATACTCTTGTTCCTATGTTCAGCACGATAATATTTCTTGTTATAAATCCATCTTATTTCATGTTTATGATTCCCTGGAACTCATGCCTTACGTTGTTATGATCAAGTTTCATAGCCCAAGAGCATGTATATGTCAAGTTTCAGGTATCTCAGAATTCGTGCTTACCCTAAATTGCTCGGTGTGGTTATAAAGCTCCTCTGGATGTATGTAAGTTAGAAGTAAGGACTTAATGTGAAGTTTCTGCCCTTTTGTTGGTTTGAGTAGAGTTTCAATAATTCCATATCCATCATTTAAGGATAAATGATCCCATGGGGGAGATATTGTAACAACCCACACTTTCAGACTAGAATTTAAACCATTCTTTATACGTGTTTTGGCCCAAACCCAATTATTTCTAGTTGGATAAGTGTATCATCCCAAATATTTTTGCGAATCTTTATGTATCCAATACTTGGTATAAATTTTGGCTGAAAATTCTGCTTTTCATATTTCCACGGGTCTGGTTAACGATTAAGAGAAGCCTCCACAATCAGTGGAAAAGTTTCCATGATCAGTGAAAATCTATCTGATTTTCATGAGTCTGGTTCACAAACCATGAAAAGGTTCCACGACTTGTAGACCAAGTCGTGGACCTGATCCTGAAAGTTACAAAATCAATCTGATTTCCACGACTCTGGTTCACGGACCGTGAAAGTTTCCACGACCCGTGGACCAAGTCGTGAAACCTGATTCAAAGAAATATTTTAAAGTACATCTTTAGGGGTATTTTAGTCTTTTATAGAAACTGGCCCCTCCTTATTTAAAACTTTTCCTACATGATTATTTACCCTAATTTTATATCTAAATACCTCAAAGTTTCAAGAAAGATCAAAGGTTAAACTTTCTTCTCAATGTTTTCTCATCAAATTCATCATCAAGGGTATGTGGAACAAATCCAAGTCAAGTAAGTCTTCAATGGGTTCTATATATTTCAAGCTAGGATTCCCAATTCCAAGAGTTATTCTCAAATTCTTTCCATCAAAAGGTATGTTGAACACCCCTACTTCAACTACTACTATAAAGTGATCATTTATTAAGTATTCATGTATATTATGTTGATGGTTTGAAACTAGGGTTGAAAATTATTTGATGAAAAGCTTGAAATTAATTTTCCCTCTCCTTACGAATGGTTTTCTAATCTTTATTTGAGGGTTTTGAAATTTGGAATGGCTATTTGAAATGGTGAACTTTCATATTACGAATTTGAATGTTAAAGGCTATGAGTAATGGAACTATGGTTACAAATTCTTTCAAAAATACTTTGAATTACAATGATGGATGAGTATGTCACCCCGTCATTTTGAACTAATGAAAGTGTTGAATTTTATGGCATACTTTAAGACTTTTATGGAGATTTAATGTTGGTTTTGTTTATGATTTTGAATGATGGGGTTAAGAGTCAATAATGTTTTATTATAATAATTTTGGCATAATCATCTCATTTGGAATGGAAAATACCACAATTTTAAATGTTGCAGTTCCAATAGCCCAAATTTTCCATAATTATAACTTCACCACACCCTTTGGAAATAAACTCATGCTCACTGGCATAAAAATCCCAGATGTTGTCTACATCTTATTCCTCTCCATCACATTCCATGGCAGACTCAAAGTCCTTGTCTGACAATGCTTAAGTAGTGGATGCATCTCCTTCTCCTTCTATAACTCTCCATCCCAAGAACCCCTGTCCATACCCACTTGCATATCCCCTTCCACCTCGAACCACTCCATATATTCCCCACAGTGTACAACTACTTCCAATCCCACCAGTTCACCTACCCTTATTGTCTACAAATGTAGAGCACTAACCCATAACCACCATTGGCCCCCCTCAGTCTGCCTGCCCCATTCCTAACTCAAAACTCATCCCTTTCCTGCCTCCCTACCTATCTCACCCTAATTGTCCTGTCACTCGATCTAAAAACAATATACCTAAATTGAAACAAATCCTTGACTATTTAGCAAATTTGACCCCCACCATCACACCCACAACTGTTAAACAAGAAGAAAAACATCCTAAAGTGGTGTGACGTGACAAAATATGAAATTGATGCTTTAATTAAAAACCATATCGGAGATTTTGTTCCTCATGACCTAACAAAAAATATTGTCTCTTATAAGTGGTTTTTAGGATCAAAAGGAATACAGATGGTTCAATTGATAGATACAAAGAATGTCTGGTTATGAAAGGCTTTACTCAGAGGTCGGGCATTGACTTTCATGTAACTTTTATGTCACGCCCCAAATTCCCACGAGGTGGACTGGCACCCGAAGCCGTTGAGGCCCGAGAGAACAAATCTTTGCTCATGTACATTCATATGCATGTCTCTGTATGAATATCATTCTACCTCATGTAACTATAAAATACCAATGGCGGAAGTCATGGCAAACATATACTATCTATGAAACTTGGCCGTTAGGGCCATCAAGTCAAAATGGACATACATCTCTTACATTCATCTTCCCACATCCATCTACAAAGCCTCTACAGATACACATACATAACCAACCTACAGTCGGGATAAGTCCCCACTTTATACAACTTTACAATACCAAAACAAATGTACACATGTGATTCGGAAAGCGCCGAACCAACTGGAGCTCACCAATGATCGGAAAATGATCCGCAACCTACTGTGGGGGTCTATGAGCACTTGTGCCTGCAGCAAGTGACGTAATTCCCCCAAGGGACGTCAGTACGAAGAATGTACTGAGTATGTAAGGCTGTAAGAAACAGCATCATACATAAGAACTTCAATGGAATCAAATATAAGAAATTAGTCAATATGGATACACCACTGTTCTGTATGTGTGGAACCATGTATATGACATTCATTACTTTCTTTGCCTTTACGTTCATTCATCATTATCGTTTATTAGATAACTTAATCCATCTTTTCATAAAAAAATTATAAAGCTACCCATGCTAGGTATCTTAACCCCTAGGATGAGATTAACCCATGCTAGGCTTTTTTGTCGCCCCTGGGATGTTACGATGATAACCCATACTAGGATTTTCTGTCGCCCCTGGGATGTTACGATGATAACCCATGCTAGGCTTTTCTGTCGCCCCTGGGATGTTACGATGATAACCCATGCTAGGCTTTTTTGTCGCCCCTGGGATGTTAGCCAATAGTATTTAAACAATTATGCATTACTTTTGTTCTTTCATTTGAAAATTGATACATTACCTCATTTCTTTACTTTTGTGAGATTGATACGTTGGTGATTGAAACATTATTGGAATTTTGGAACATAACATTGTTGGAAGTGCTACTCAAGAATGAATAGATTCTCTTTACATGATTACTTCCTTGAGATAGTTCTTTTAATAGTTACAACATTTTGAAAGCTTTGGAACTTCAGTCAATGAATGAGAGACATGTAAATTACAATTGGTCTTGTGAGTAATATGATATGACAACATGAAATGAGATACCTTTGTACATTTCGGAATGGACAGGTACAATGTCAATGTGAACAATATGTACTGCAGAAGGATACGGTAAGAGTAACCTTACATACCTTATCTTCCCAATATGAATACACAGTCCTATATGTGAATACAATAGTCTAGCTCCCTCCTAACCTTTCACTCTACAACACAAGTATGTAACAGAGCTCACGTTAATAACCAACTACCTTACAAGTGCATAAGACAACAACGAGTTGCATGATTGCCTTATAACATCATGTCCCCCTTTACAATACAATTCATGGCATTGCCATACCAACAATACCACAACATTCCATACATTGACCAAGACATCATAAACCAATAGCATTTCACGGCAAGTTTACCCTTTACGTTTCCTCATTAACACTATGTCATAATTAATCCATTACGTCACCTCAATAGGTTTCATAACAATATATCCACAACAATCCCACAAGTTATACTCATATAAAAATAACAAGTTAAGGAAAATAAACACAACATACGTGTTGATATCTTATCCATACCATTCACTTCATTCAAACCTCAAATCTCCTTTCAAGTTTAAATCACAAGGATGGCACATCTTTTAGCAAAAAGCAAAAGTGCACTACTTACACTTTTAGAAATAACCCTCATGATCTACATACTATACCATGCATATAATATATTAAATCATAAGGTTAAACACTTACCAATACTTACAAAGAGATGATCTTGTCCCAAGAAATGGTTGCCTTAGGGTTTGAGAGTTGAGAGAAAAGTGTAGAAAAATCTAGAAATGGCATGTGTATCTAATTGAATAAAAATCTGATTTTTCCACTTATATATCCCCTCATGGCCATCCTTAGCCACACTTGGTCCAATAATTGATGTGTTTTACTTGGTCAATGGTAGAATGGATCTTTTCCATTTGGGCCATGCATTTTGACTTCATTTTGGGCCTCAAATTGAGCCCATTAACACATGTGAATGTAGCCCTCCAAATTCAATGCATGATCCATCATATATCTCGTGTTTAAATAATTTCATAAATGGTATGACAATATTCAACTCACGAGATTCATTTTTGTAGCCTCAATATCAAAAATAAGAAATTCTAGCCACTCATGGCTTAATTGAACATAATTTGATAAAATACTAGTGACGAAGAATTAACCCCAACTCGGATGACAAACTCACTCAAGGGCAGCCCTACTATGATGCAATAATTATACCATAACCCAAGATTCCTCTTTATAGACTAATAATCGTAGAAGAAATTTGGCAAAATGTACCCCGGCACGGTCCCGGGTGCCCTAGGGACTTAGAAAAATTTCAGCTCTGAAAAGGTGTGCAGGAGTGGCCTGGCACGCTGCCTGGCGCACCCCTCTGCTGCCTCTGCCAAAAATATTTTGGCCAGAAGCGGCCTGGCACGCCCCTGGGCGCGCCCCACACTAAATTTTGGATTCTGACTTTTCTTTACGGATTTGGTTGGTTCCTTCAAGTTCAAGTCTTTAGCTTGCCTCTTATATTTAATATACTTTGCTTGGAGGTCCTCCAAACCTCACTTTTCACTCCACAAATGCTCCAAAAATTCGTAAAATCCTCCTAAAAGGGTCTAATCACATTTACTAGAACAATATCAAATATTCCATCAAAGACAATACAAAATACGTACTTATTGCTCTCAATACTAAGGTAAACCTGGTTCAACGTTGGCAAGTAGGGTCGAAAAAGTATGGGGTGTTACATTCTTCCCCCCTTAGAAACATTCGTCCTCGAATGTTAACAACATCTTTCCATGTACAAGAAATGCATCTCTATATTAGCATATATGTACACATAATGCTTATAGATACTTACTTGTTATTTCTCCACTTCCGCACTTTGAACTTTTTCTTCTGTATGAAACAAATATGGGTACTTTGATTTCATCATTTCTTCAGCTACATTTTTCTTCCGTATGAAACAAATAAGGGTACTTTGATTTCATCATTTCTTCAGCTTCCCATGTGATCTCTTCTACTTGTTGATTTCTCCAAAGGACTTTTACAGAAGCTACATCTTTATTCCTCGACTTCTTCACTTGTCGATCTAGAATAGCAATAGGTACCTCTTCATACATGAGATCCTGCGTAACTTGTACATCTCCAATGGGAGCAATACGAGGTGGATCTCCTATGCACTTTCGAAGCATTGAAACATAAAACACTGGATGAATTGTGGAGAGTTCTTGGGGTATTTCAAATTCATACGCAACTTGCCCAAAACTTCAATCAATCTTATACAGCACATATATAAGGCCACTTTCTTTTCAAATCTCATTACCCCTTTCATTGGTGACACTTTCAAAAATACCCAATCATCTATGGCAAACTCTACTTCCTTTCTTCTAGTATCGGCATATAACTTGTGTCGACTTTGGTCCATTTATAGCCATCGTTGTACCACCTTAACTTTCTCTATAGCTTGATGAACAAGGTGTTGTCCGAGTAAACCAATTTTAGTCGCGTCAAACCATCCAATTGATACTTGAACAATAGCTATTATGGTAGGAAAATTCAACAAGAGGTAAATGATCGTCTCAACTACCTTTAAAGTCCCATGTTAAAGCTTGTAGAATAGTTTCAAGTGTTTGGATAGTACATTTTGCCTGTCCATCTATTTGGGGATGAAAAGTTGTAAAATTCACTTGGATTCCCAAACTCTTCTGAAAGTTTTTTTTTTTTCCAAAAATGTGCAGTAAAGTGAGCTCCCCTGTCTAATATAATAGAAGTTGGAATCGTACTATCTCCTTAATATACAACCTTGCATAATCTGCAGCTGTACAAGTGGTCTTCACAGGTAAAAAGTGTGCTAACTTGGTAAACCTGTAAACTATCACCCATATTGAATCAAATTTCCAAAGTGTACGAGGCAAACTTGTGATGAAACCCATGTTAATCAGGTCCCACTTCCAGACTGTAAAATTGATACATTGCATGTAATCTTCAGGTTTCTGATGCTCTACTTTTACTTGTTGACAATACACGTCTTTCAAATCATGGTACATTTTTTTTGTAGCTCCCGGATGAATAGAATACCATGAATGATGTGCCTCTGTCATAATTCGTTTCCTTAATCCATCTACATCCGGTATACACAATTTACCTTGGCAGTGAAGTACTCTCTCTTGCGTAAGGTCAAATGCCTTTATCGAACCTTGTTGTACGTTCTTTTTCAGCTGCACTAAAAATAGGATTCGCATATTACTTTTCCTTCACGTCTACAAATGAAGACTCTGCCGCATCTTACTCTAAAATTCTTTTATCTGGAGTTTCAAGAAAATGAACTACCAAGCTGTCTAATTGATGTAGATCCTTAACTATACCTTGCCTTTCCATGAACTGACCATCAGTACCTCCTCGTGCTCTGCGGCCTAACGCATCGTCTACCGCATTTGCTTTTCCCGGATGGGATCTCAATATCATAATCTCTTAATAGTTTGAGCCATCTCTACTGCCTCAGATTTAAGTCCTTCTTCTTAAAGATATATTGCAAACTCTTTGAACCCCATACACGTAGTGGTGCCATATTTTTTAAAGCAAATATCACCACTGCTAACTCAAGGTCAAGTGTGGGATAATTTCTCTCATGTGGACGCAATTGTCTTGAGGCATATACTATTATGTTACCGTGCTACATCAATACACATCTTATACAATGTGACCCAAAAACATGCTACAGAGTTTAACCAACATTCACATTTAGAAAACGTTGCATATATCTTATGGTCCCAAAGAATCCGTAACACCTGTCGCAAGTGATTAGTATGGTCCTCTTGTGATCGTGAATCAACCAGAATATCATCTATAAACACGGTCACGAACATATTTAAAAATGGCTTGAGAACCGTATTCGTTAAACCCATATAAACTACTGGTGCATTTGTTAGCCCAAATGACATAACAAAAAAATAGTCATAGTGAATGTACCGTGTTCGGAAAGCTGTCTTTAGTATATATTTTTCTCTAACCCTTACCTGATGATATCCTGATCTTAGGTCACTCTTTGAAAAACATTTGGCACTCTGTAATTGGTCAAATAAAGCATCCATGCTGGGGAGGGGATATTTATTCTTAATTGTCACCTTATTCCTTTGCCGATAGTCGATACACATTCTCCATGTACCATCCCTTTTTTTTGTTTTTGTACAATTGACATTGGTGCACCCCAAAGGGATATACTAGGCCGTATAAACCCTTTGTCTAGCAAATCTTTTAATTGCTCCTTCAGTTCTCGCAATTTTGCTGGAGCCATTCTATACGGGGGAATAGAGATAGGCTGAGTGCCTGGCACCACATAATACCAAACTCTACTTCCCGTTCTGGGGGTAAGCCTGGAAGATCATCAGGGAATACATTGAGGAATTCATTAACCACCGAAACCGATTGAGGAATTGGTGGTTTCACATCAGTATCTTGCACTCGGACTAAATGACATATATACCCCTTGGCTATCATTTTCCTTTCTTTAAGATAGAAAATACATTTTCCCCTTGGTGCCCCACATTACCCTTCCATTCAAGAACATTTTCTTGTGGAAAATGAAAATGTACCTTCTTAGCCCAGCAATCTACCGTAGCATAACAAGAAGCCAACCAATCCATACCCATTATGCCATCAATATCCACCATTTCCAATTCAATAAGATCAACCAATGTATCATGTCCACACACAGTTATCACACAATTACGATACACTCTTTTAGCTATAATAGATTTACCTTTTGGTGTAGATACCTCACATGGGTTAACTAATAATTCCGGTGTCCTTTCACAAGTTTTTTTTTCAATCAATGGAGTAACATATGATAGGGTAAACCCCGAATCAATAAATTCAAATATATTATGCGAAAAGACAGATAATGTACCTGTCACTACATCAGGAGAAGACTCCGAAGTCTGTCGATCCATTAAGGCATAGGTACGGTTCTGGGTTCCACTAGCACCAACTGTCCCTCTAGAACCTCTGCCATGCCTCATAGGATGTGCACATGACGAGGAGGATACAACGGCTAATCCCGTAGGTCGTACCCTACTACCCGTACCCTTCTATGGACACTCTCTCATTTTGTGGCCCGTCATACCACACCAAAAGCAAGCATTTGTCCCGAACCGACATTCACCTAGACGAAACCTTCCGCAGCGCTGACAGGACTGACGAGGAGACTTTGGTTGGCTCCTACTTCCTTGTGCTTGATACCCCACTATTTTTGAATCCTGAATCTCACTTCTTTGTCCAAACTAATTGCCTCTAAACCCTTGGGATCGAGGTAGAGCATTTACTGTAGAATGAGGAAATAATGGTCTAGGCGGTCTGTTAAACACTAGAGACCTAAATTCTCCTTGGGATGCCATAAACTGTCCCATAGGTCAAGCCCTCTTTGACGGACCTCTTTTAAATTCTTGTGCCATTCTTTTTTGCCTTTGATTACCCCTCTTTTGTGCAAAGGTTGGACTAACTTGTCCTTGATTTTTTGTAACGACTATTTGAGTCAACAGGTGCACCGTATTCCTTATATCTTGCTCAGTAGCATTAACAGGTGTTTCAGTAGGGTCTTCTCTCCTTCTCGGCTCTTCTAGAGCTGGAAAAGTAGAAGAAGCCCGTGATGCAAATTTGATTTCAGCCCTACCCTAACTAGCTTGGTCAGGTGGTGATTTTCTAGTTCCTTCTCCGACAAGCATCTCTACCTTCTTATATTTTCCCCTATCTTGTCTTGTAATCGGTATTTTACTATGCAAAAGAAAACCAATTTCAATGGTCAGATATGATTCCACCTACCATATTGGCCCTAATGTATGATCTAGAAATGAAAAACAGAAACAACTATTAAATGTCCCGTAGCCTCCTACTTATAAATGTGGCATACAACACACTTATAAGTAAGACTCTACTCAGACACGGCATTATATACACCCTGAGGATGACCTGCTCTGATACCACTTTTGTCAAGCCCCAAATCCCACGAGGCGGACTGGCACCCGAAGCCATTGAGGCCCGAGAGAACCAATCTTTGCTCATGTACATTCATATGCATGTATCTGTATGAATATCATTATACCTCATGTAACTATAAAATACCAATGGCAGAAGTCATGACAAACATATACTATATATGAAACTTGGCCGTTAGGGCCATCAAATCAAAATGGACATACATCTTTTACATTCATCTTCCCACATCCGTCTAGAAAGCCTCTACAGATACAGATATATAACCAACCTACAGTCGGGATAAGTCCCCACTTTATACAACTTTACAATACCAAAACAAATGTACACATGTGATTCGGAAAGCGCCGAACCAACTGGAGCTCACCAATGATCGGAAAATGATCCGCAACCTACTGTGGGGGTCTATGAGCACTTGTGCCTGCAGCAAGTGACGTAATTCCCCCAAGGGACGTCAGTACGAAGAATGTACTGAGTATGTAAGGCTGTAAGAAACAGCATCATACATAAGAACTTCAATGGAATCAAATATAAGAAATTAGTCAATATGGATACACCACTGTTCTGTATGTGTGGAACCATGTATATGACATTCATTACTTTCTTTGCCTTTACGTTCATTCATCATTATCGTTTATTAGATAACTTAATCCATCTTTTCATAAAAAAATTATAAAGCTACCCATGCTAGGTATCTTAACCCCTAGGATGAGATTAACCCATGCTAGGCTTTTTTGTCGCCCCTGGGATGTTACGATGATAACCCATACTAGGATTTTCTGTCGCCCCTGGGATGTTACGATGATAACCCATGCTAGGCTTTTCTGTCGCCCCTGGGATGTTACGATGATAACCCATGCTAGGCTTTTTTGTCGCCCCTGGGATGTTAGCCAATAGTATTTAAACAATTATGCATTACTTTTGTTCTTTCATTTGAAAATTGATACATTACCTCATTTCTTTACTTTTGTGAGATTGATACGTTGGTGATTGAAACATTATTGGAATTTTGGAACATAACATTGTTGGAAGTGCTACTCAAGAATGAATAGATTCTCTTTACATGATTACTTCCTTGAGATAGTTCTTTTAATAGTTACAACATTTTGAAAGCTTTGGAACTTCAGTCAATGAATGAGAGACATGTAAATTACAATTGGTCTTGTGAGTAATATGATATGACAACATGAAATGAGATACCTTTGTACATTTCGGAATGGACAGGTACAATGTCAATGTGAACAATATGTACTGCAGAAGGATACGGTAAGAGTAACCTTACATACCTTATCTTCCCAATATGAATACACAGTCCTATATGTGAATACAATAGTCTAGCTCCCTCCTAACCTTTCACTCTACAACACAAGTATGTAACAGAGCTCACGTTAATAACCAACTACCTTACAAGTGCATAAGACAACAACGAGTTGCATGATTGCCTTATAACATCATGTCCCCCTTTACAATACAATTCATGGCATTGCCATACCAACAATACCACAACATTCCATACATTGACCAAGACATCATAAACCAATAGCATTTCACGGCAAGTTTACCCTTTACGTTTCCTCATTAACACTATGTCATAATTAATCCATTACGTCACCTCAATAGGTTTCATAACAATATATCCACAACAATCCCACAAGTTATACTCATATAAAAATAACAAGTTAAGGAAAATAAACACAACATACGTGTTGATATCTTATCCATACCATTCACTTCATTCAAACCTCAAATCTCCTTTCAAGTTTAAATCACAAGGATGGCACATCTTTTAGCAAAAAGCAAAAGTGCACTACTTACACTTTTAGAAATAACCCTCATGATCTACATACTATACCATGCATATAATATATTAAATCATAAGGTTAAACACTTACCAATACTTACAAAGAGATGATCTTGTCCCAAGAAATGGTTGCCTTAGGGTTTGAGAGTTGAGAGAAAAGTGTAGAAAAATCTAGAAATGGCATGTGTATCTAATTGAATAAAAATCTGATTTTTCCACTTATATATCCCCTCATGGCCATCCTTAGCCACACTTGGTCCAATAATTGATGTGTTTTACTTGGTCAATGGTAGAATGGATCTTTTCCTTTTGGGCCATGCATTTTGACTTCATTTTGGGCATCAAATTGAGCCCATTAACACATGTGAATGTAGACCACCAAATTCAATGCATGATCCATCATATATCTTGTGTTTAAATAATTTCATAAATGGTAGGACAATATTCAACTCACGAGATTCATGTTCGTAGCCTCAATCTCAAAAATAAGAAATTCTAGCCACTCATGGCTTAATTGAACATAATTTGATAAAATACTTGTGATGAAGAATTAACCCCAACTCGGATGCAAAACTCGCTCAAGGGTAGACCTACTATGATGGAATAATGATACCATAACCCAAGAGTCCTCTTTATAGACTAATAATCGTAGAAGAAATTTGGCAAATAGCACCTCGGCATGCTCCCGGGCGCCCTAAGGACTTAGAAAAATTTTAGCTCTGAAAAGGTGTGCATGAGCGGCCTGGCACGCTGCCTGGCGTGCCCCTCTGCTGCCTCTGCCAAAAAAATTCTGGCCAGAAGCGGCCTGGCACGCCCCTGGGCGCGCCCCACATTAAATTTTGGATTCCGACTTTCTTTGCGGATTTGGTTGGATCCTTCAAGTTCAAGTCTTTAGCTTGCCTCTTATCTGTAATATCCTTTGCTTGGAGGTCCTCCAAACCTCACTTGTCACTCCACAAATTCTCCAAAAAGTCGCAAACTCCTCCTACAAGGGTCTAATCATATTTACTAGAACAATATCAAATATTTCATCAAAAACAATACAAAATACGTACTTATTGCTCTCAAGACTAAGGTAAACCTGGTTCAACGTTGGCAAGTAGGGTCGAAAATGTATGGGGTGTTACATTTTAGCACAATCATAAAGTCAACCATAGTTTGTATTGTCCTCTCTCTACCACTTCTCACAAATGGCATCTTCATCAACTTGATGTCGAAAATGCCTTCTTCTTGAGTGACCTAGAGGAGGAGGTGTACATGGCACAACTATTGGGATTTGTTAGCAATACCAGCCTGATCCATATATATTAGCTGCGTAAGGCAATCTATGGCCTAAAACAGGCTCCTCAGGCGTTGTAAAATACCATCAAAAGTCACCTTCCATCCATAAGCTTTGTTAAGACAATATCAGATGCCTCATTACTTGTCAGACAAGGACTATGTGACACCTTGTTTGTCTTTTTGTATGTAGATGACATTATTGTCAAGTTGTCCCAATTCATGCAGGCACTTTTTATTAATAAGCATTTATAAGGCTCTTATTAAGAAAAGAACTTTCAAAAGCAATTTTTTTTGGCTAGTGTTTGGGGAAGGTATTAAGAAAAGCAATCTCACTTTTTCTTGGATACATAAAAAACAATAATGTGAAATTAACAGAATTGACAAGAATCTGACAAACACACATTAACAAAAAAGGAGAATAAACATTTCCTTATTCAAAAGACTAATTATTACTCAATAAGTTTGATCAAAAAGCCTCAACACATAATCAAAATAATATTCCTGATCTCTGGACTCATATACACATTGGAAGGCTAGCTTTTCAAACAGTCAAAATGAAAACTATAATTTAAGAGTTTAACTTTTTTTAGTTAAGGGTAAAAAACACACCTAAACTATCCTAGATTTTGAGTTTCATAGATGAACTATTGGGAGTGTGAGTTTTCTACCCAAATAAACACTCAATGATATTATTATCTCCTTTCTCTATAAATCCCATGACTCTCCTGAACAAATGCATTTTAAGATTAAAAAATACATCTTAAAATATTGGTTAAAGTTCATACTATTTGACTTTCAAAAAGCGAAACGTGACAAGTAACAAAGAAGGGAGGGAATACTTTCTTTCTTCAAACTAGGATTGACAAGAAAATGAGGTAATAGTATAGGTTCGAAGTTGTTCGTGGGGTCATAGGACTCCCATAATATTTAAGGAGTAGGTTTGTAGGCTGTATTAGAGAATCCAATACATGTATCAGTCATAATATTATTTAATTTTTTATTTAGTAGAATTATTAGCCTATGCATAACTAATATGTAGTAGTTATACGCTCTATTCAGTATTATAATCTGTACAACTAATACATAATAAACCATGGTATTAATAAGGGTAAATTAGACAAAATGTCCATTAGATTACATGTAGTAGTTATACACCCTGTTCAATATTAATTTTTTTGTGAACAACTAGACCAATCAACTCATGAAGTTTTCTTCTTAAGCCTTCATCTATCAATTCTAAATATGATATAATTAAGAAGGAGGGAGGGATCGATACAATTGAGAAGGGGGGATTGATTAAATTTAGTAGAAGGGGGAATTGGTATAATTGAATATGTCGGGCAGGAGGAAGGTGAGATTACAAGGATCAATACAACAAAGGAGGGGGGTTAATTTGGTAAACAATTTAAATTGAGCTGATAGATAAACTTACAAACCAAGAAGAGGATGTAATTGAATACCTTCAATAGAGGACAGAAGAGAGAAACCTTATGATTACACTTAGATTATAATAATCCAAGCCTTCTCTTCACTCTTCGTGCTATTAGGGTAACCCTCCTCCCCCCCTCCAGAATGGGTATTGACAGCTTTCTTTTATCATGTTTGTCTTCTTCCATATCTGAGATTTGGGAAGCATTATCCACATGGCTACTTCCACATGAAAAATGTTAGATTTTGTTGCATTGTTTTCTTGTTCTTATCTCTTTTACATGAGTGAAAATTCTCATCCTTAATTCATAGGTCTTCATTCAAAAGTCCACTTCATTTAATTGGATTTAGTTAAAGTTTAATTTCTTCCCCATATCCAAATCCAATTAAATATAGTTGACTTTTGAATGAAGACCTATGAAATAAAGTCAAGACATTTCACTTACGAAAAGGAGATAAAAATAAGAAAATAATGCAACAAACTATAACATTTTTTTTGTGGAAGCGGCCATGTGGATAATTCTTCCAAAATCATAAATATGGAAGAAGAAAAACATGATGAAGAAAGATTCCAATACCCATCTTGTAAGGGGGAGGGTTACCCTAATAGCACAAAGAGTGAAGTGAAGGCTTGGATCGTGATATCTAAGTTTAATCTAATGATTTCACTCTTGTGTCCTCTAGTGAAGGTATTTAGTTACATCCTCATCTTGGTTTATAAATTTATCTATCACCTTAATTGAAATTATTTTCCAGATTAACCCTGCCCCCTCTTCTATTGTAACGATCATTTTAATCTCACCCCCTCCCCATGCCCCACATTCTCAATTATATTGATCCCCCCTTCCTCTCAATTGTATCGATCCCTCATTTTCAATTGTTTCGATCCCCCCTCTCTCTCAATTATATTGATCCCCCCTTCTCAATTGTATCAGATTTAGAGTTAATAGAAAAATGTTTAAGATGAAAATTTCATCAGCTGATTGGTCTAGTTGTTCACAAAATACTGAACAGGGTGTATAACTACTATATGTAACCTAATGGATACTTTATCTAATTTCTCCTTTCTAATACCATGGTTTGTTATGTATTAGTTATAATAGGCTAAAACTCTTTCTAATTAAATAAATAATTAAATAATACCATGACTAATACATGTATTAGATTCTCTAATACATCCTACAAAATGATCCTTAAATTTTACACAAATAGCCCACTTGAAAAAATAACCCACTTATTACATATATTGGCCATTCGACCGAAGTTATTACCAGCAAAGTGCACTTTTACTTCTTCTTTACTCCTTTCCCAAAGCATAGTTCTTCTTCTTCAATGCTTTTCCAAAGCATGTATTTCTCATTGTTGTGGAGTCGCATTTTAGTCCTCTAGTGGTCTTGCTCTTTTTGTTTTATTTTGTTTTTCTTTTATTTTTTTGCTCTTTCTTCCCCACACCCTCTAATTTAATGTAATTAAAATTTCTTTAAAGGTTGGTTTTTAAATTCAGCGTACTAGAAACGTGAATAATTTTGAATGAATAATATATCAAAAAACTCAAAACATCAAAAGGAGCTTAAAATTTGGGACTGTTTAGAGGAGATTTTAAGTTGGTCGGGATTGAAAGACTCTACTAGCCATTACTTTTTCAAAATGAATTGCTTCAATGTATAAGTATTGTATTAATAGTGTATATGGATATAAACCATATAATATATATATATGTACACACACACACACATATACACAGACATCTCTGGTACATAACTATACAACATGTATAC
Source organism: Capsicum rhomboideum (assembly GCA_031232105.1). Taxonomy (NCBI): domain Eukaryota; kingdom Viridiplantae; phylum Streptophyta; class Magnoliopsida; order Solanales; family Solanaceae; genus Capsicum; species Capsicum rhomboideum. Next base: position 60,840,935 of record CP124710.1, on the reverse strand, counting down.
AAGATTAGACACTATTTATACATATCGATACATTACATATATATATATATTAGTACATCTAGGTAGAAAATGCTATCAGAAATACGTGGGCTATTAATACTTAAATAAGCATGAGTAAAGACAGAATTACCCTTAATACACCAAACCAAACAGTGGAATACAGCCAGCATAACTAATTCCAGTATTACTAATCTAACATTACTACCACACCCTATTCGGTAATATTCTTATACATACTACCAAATGACCCCTAAGCACATGTATTTTTTGAAAATTAAATACTAGTTCGTAAATTAAGTCCTAGTCCGGAGGACTTCGTGTATCATCTCAAAATAAAATCATTTTTATCAAAAAAACACAAAAAATTTTCAATTTCCCGATAAAATTGCTAAAAACTTCTCCAAACAGGAAATACCACTAGTTATGGATTTGTCAACACATCAAATTACTTGCAAGAATAATAATGTGCATGTAACAAACCCAATTTCCAACACACAATCACTGATGTATATTATAATCACTGAACATAATATATAAACTACTAAGGAACCGCGAGCAATAATTAACTGAGAAATATGAGATCCATGAAAGGATAACTAGAAGAAAGAGATGAGAAGCAGTTACATCGAATTGATAATGAGAAGCCTAGTCTTTGCCTTAAGCATGATCGCAATGTGCATAACCTCTATTTCTAATTCCTTGTCTTTTTTAACTAGTTTCTAGATGGTCCTAGATCCCAAATCAACCTTTGTGAAAGCCTTTTGACCCTATTGCTTCTTCTCATCCCAATAGTTGTTAGTGTGGGTTGGGTATGATTCATAATAATACTTCCATCCTCAATAAGAACCTCATCCTCAAGGTTCGATTTAAAAATAGTAATATTTGAGCTCCCAACCAAGTATCTCAATAACAAGGCATGCTTTATGATTTGAGAAAAAATATGTAATCTAATGCACCTGTTATGGACCACTCAAAACCTTGGTCATTATGGCTCTTAGTAGATAGTAACAGATTTATCAACTTCACTGCCATCGTAATATGCCCAGCATACTGAGAGGAACTTTCCTGCCATCTTTTCAACATGGTTAACAGAAAGATAAATAAAAGAGCAAAGGCAAACATTCCAGTGGTGAGCCTCCATAAAAGCATGAACTCGATAAACTAGAAACTATCATTTGGTAGTACATGAAACTCATCCACTAAGACTTTGATATCATACCAATCAGTCTAAACAAGAAAGAGATATGACCTCTTATCAAGCTTGAAGATGAATGTTGATATTATGGTAGTGGATTTTCCAAGTTCTGGAATCAATAGTGGTTGACCACCATTATATTTGCAACTAACATAGTGCACTACTCGAGTCTTATCTTTATTGGCATAGTAAAGAATTCCACTTCCAACATGTCACAACTCTTATGTGAAGCCTTAGAATAAAATTCTTCCTCCCTATTGGCAGATATGAAAAACAACTCCTTAAATAAATTCATCAAATGATCTATCAGCTTTGCTATTCCATGGTTTATAATCTCGATTGTAAAGGTTACTAGAGCATTATGCCTTGAGAGTATGTATACATATGAATCATCTGCAACATCTATAACTTGAAGGCCTTTAGAATAAACAATAAGAGCATTTAGGAAGGAAGACATACCCATCTCTATCCCATAAAAGCAAGACCATAGAATCTGTCCAATATCAAACCAATCACAAATGTGTAAGCCTAAGGTATTTTGAAGCCATGGAGTGACTCAGTTACCTTCATTCATTTATCTGTACTTTCCCAGCTCGTTAAAGGGTTATTCTGAATGGAAAGGTGAAGCTGACATTTTATAGTAACTAGAAACAAATTGCCAACTATACTAAACATGCAATCCGCACATTGCAGAGAATATCCACTCCATCAAGGCAACACAAAATATCCAACAGCATTTGAACCTATAGCCTTGAACTCAAAACGAGTTCCTGGATCCCAAATCTGAAATATTTCTTTCATAAGTAAGAAAGTGTGCACAGATGTTCCAGATTGCAATTGATGAACTTGGAGGCATCCATTGGTAGTGATAATGTATATATTTGCACTGGGATCAAATAGGGATTGATTCAAAATACATCGATCATTGGATGTGGAATCAATATGACACGCTAATATTTAAATTATTTCCTTGGAATTATCCACAACAATGAATAAATAATATCTTATAGTACCATGAAATATAGTAAGCAAACTCTATGGTCTAATCCATGATTCGATGGAAGTCAATACAAGGATAATGGAAGTTTAGCATGATCAAGTTCACTTACACAAGAAAATATACCTCTGACGTGACAACAAGCAAGCAACATACAAGGAAGTCTAGGCAACAAATTTTCAAACTTAACTAGGTTACTAGAATCACACTTAAGTATGGAAACTATGTGAAACATTTTGTTAGACACATGGGTTTCATGCTTCACTAAGTCATTCTTCACTGAATCTAAAACTTCTTTGTCAATTTCCCTATCAGGTATTTTCACCAAACATCTTGCAGGCATAGATTCCTAAGACCTCCCCTAATGTTCCATCCTTCAAATCAGACATAAAATATTGTAAACAAACCTATGTATGTGTTTGGTCACTAGACAAGGATGAGCATACTCATCGTCTATATCTGAATCTGAGGCCACTGCATCTTCAAGGTCAAGAGATGATTCATCAAAAGTCAAGTCGGAATCCCTCATATCATCCATATCTGAAAGTACTGGATCTGCACCAACTGACTGAGAGCAAGCATATAATGCACGTTGGACATTGTTGAGTTTATGGAGAATAGAAAAATAGTACTCGTCCAACTTTCACATAAGATCAAGGGTTGCTTTGATATGGTTATTGATCATGTTTGAGTCATTTCAAAAATGCAGTGTCAATTTCTCAGTAAAATGTTTCTAATCATAATATGTTGCGATGCAACCATTGGAACCAATTTAAAGCAACATCATCAAGATAGAAGGAAGCAAGAGGCAACCAATCATTTTCTGAGAAACCAAGATATGTGAAATACTACTCCGCCCTAAAAATCCACCCAGTTGGGTTCCCGCCACTAAATCTATCCAGTACCATCAATGTTATTGGAGTATGATCGATGAAAACACCAATGGAACAAACACAATCTCTTTACTGTATTAATAAGAACTAGAACATCATTACAACTTTAAAATAGTAATTGCAACATTCAAACTACTGAATTACAATGGAGTTATTGAAATTAAGAAGCAAATAAGATACAGATACGAATGGGGATAAGAAGTTTTGACTCTGAAAGAAGATAAGAGAAACAAACAATTTCTTCACAATACGCATAACCTCTATTTCTAATTCCTTGTCCCTTTTAACTAGTTTCTAAATGGGTCTGGATTTCAAATCAATCTTTGTGAAAGCCTTTCAACCTTATTACTTCTTCTCATCCCTATAGTAGTTAGTGTGGGTTAGGAATGATTCATAATAGTGCTGCAGCATAATCGGCAAAAGCATAACAATCAGGAGAAAGCGATGGACAAGTTGTGAGAAGCCATCTTGAAACTCTCTAACAGTGAATCAAACTCCATTCTTCAACAATGCCTTACCCATTTACTCTCTTGCCTTTGTAGTGTGCCTGTTCATCCTCCTTATACTTGAGTAACTCATCTCTTCATGTAAATTTTTTTCTTTCATTATGATTAATTGGTGTAAGTGATTTGTATAAAGCTTTACTTCACCCATTAATCATTTGTTTCAAAAAACATTAGGGGTTATTGTAGTTTATCATGTGGGTATGGCCAAAAAAAGAATTCTTGAATTATAGTTTTAATTTTGAGTTATTGGAAATGGTCCAGTCTTGACAACCCAAAATTCCATTATTCAACAAAGTTTTACCCATTTCCTCTGTTGTCTTCATAACTACCACTGATCATCCTCCTTATACTTGGGTAACTTATCCACTTCATGTAATTTTTTTATCTTTCATGATGATTAATTGTTGTAAGTGATTCGTATAAAAGTTTTACTTCACTGATTAATCTTTTTTGGGAAAAAATTAGGGTTGACTAGAGGAGCGCTTACCTCTTAAATGCAACAACATACCCAGTGTTATCCCATAAGTGGGGTCTGGGAAGGCTAGAATTATATGTAGACCTTACCTCTACCTTTGCAGGGTAAAGAGGTTGTTTTTGATAGACCCTCATCTCCAAAAAAAGGTAACCAACACATGATAGTAAGAAAGAAAAAAGAGACAACCAAAGAGAAATGTACAAAATAAGTGTAGCAACAGATATTAATACATATTAAAAAACAAATAAACTATGTGATACCTAAATCATAGTGCTAGAAGTATGACAACACTCAACTACCTACTCGACTTCATGCCTTTCTATCTAAGATCATGTCCTCAGTTAGCTGAAGTTATGATATGTCCTATCAAATCACCTCCTATATTTCTTCTTCGTCCTACATGTACTTCTTCTAACTCCTACTACGACCAACCCCTCACACCTATACAACTTTTATGGACCCACAATACCTAAAATTTCTTCACCTCTAAGACTTTTCTAACTCCCATAGAATGATATTCTTGTCCTCATATTCATTTAATATTGTTAACTATATCTTGAATTTTTCCCTTGTATGTTTTAGAATATTCATAATCCCTATTGGTTGAAGAAACCCATTGTCCTAATAGATTTGGGAGAGAAAAATATAGTCCTTGTAAAATTTGGAGAACCTTTTTCTTATAGGTTTGGGACTACTTGGGATCTATATATAGAGGTTGTAGTTGAAAATTCTAATAGTATCATTGTACACTTCGTATTTTCTTTCATAGTGTAAAACTTTCTCTGTTTTTGCTTGGAGCATTAGGCCTAGCTGAACCACATTAACTCCTTATGTTATTTTTTCTTATCTATTTTCTTTATTTGTGATTGTGTGCTAGTTAATCCATGAAATTTCCACAATAATTAGTATCAGAGCAAGATTAGGGTTTCTATATATAATCAAGGGTTAAGATGTATCGATCATCTTCTACATAGTATTAAATAGAGAAATTTAATGAGAGATCTAGTTTCTGTCTATGAAAGATTATAATAAAATCATCCTTAGTTATAATAGGGTTATAAAATAAAATTGAAGAGGCTTTTCCAAAAAATTTGAAAGAATCAAAAAAAGTAGACCTGAAAAAGAGGGATTTGAGTGCGATCTTCACGAACATTATCGATAACTTTCTTCGGGAATTACTAAAAAAAGAGTTTGTTCAATATTTGTATGAACGAAGGTACACCGGTTAAAACTCACCTTGATGAGTTTAATTCTATTATAATAGAATTGAAGAACATAGATATCAAAATTGAGAGTAAAGATCAGGCCTTGATCGTGTTATAATATTTACGACCATCTTATGATACTATAATTGATACATTGCTATGTGAGGAGGACAGTATCTCACTGGATGATATTAGTAATGCAATAAAATCTAATGATATAAAAAAGAGCATTCAGGAGAGCAGAGCTGAGGGCTAAGGACTTTATAACACCCCAGAAGTCCCTAAGGCCGGCCCTTATCTAAAATTTAGAATAGAAAACAACAAAAAAGCCCAAACTTTATTCTCAGAACAAATCACTCCATGAGCCGTGGAGTGAGACCACGAGTCAAGAAAATGACTCGAGATAGACAGTCCAACAACAGTTCAGTCCCAGTATCGATGAATTAGACTATGAGTCATGGTTTACTTGTACGAGTCGTTCTGACACTCCTTTTGAATAGTATAACCAAAAGTCTTGAAAAGGTGAAGTCCTCCCCAGGGGTAATGAATCAACTTCATGACTCGTAGGTTAGGACCATTAGTGATGGGTGGAATTCCTGGACAAGCCATTCAGAGTCATTCCAGGACACCACTACTCATCCAACGAGTTGTAGTTAGATACCATGAGTCGTAGTGAGACCCGCAGGGCCTGACCGTCCAGATATTTGAATGGTTTCCTTAGGAGTGAATTTTTAATTCCTGCCCTTTTCTCCTAAACTACATCATTTGGGATTATTTTAAGTGGGATTAAAGGGGATTAGTTGACCTTTTTCCCTAATTCCATTAGAAACACTTGGAAAGTTCAGAAAAGAAGTGATTGTACTCTCTCAAGGTAGGCTTAGGGTTCTTCCTCAAAAAATCAGAGATTCAAGTCCTTAGGACTAAATCTCAGACTTCGGGTATGTGGGTTTTCAAAATGGGTACTCTTTCACCTTTGTGTCCCAAAAGTCTTCAGATAAACATCAAAATTAATGGTTTATGATTCTAGGGTTCATCCTAGTTTATGAATTCCCTTCTTATTTAGTGCTTATAAATTTTCCATGGTTATGATAATATGTTCCATGATTTAGATACAAGTATAACATAGAATTTCATGATTTGGTACTTAGCCTGGTTCTACAGTATTTTCACATGATTTATCTTTCCTTCAGAAAACCTAAAGTGTTATGAACACACGATCCTAGGACTTGGAGGATTCAGCATGAACAAGCATGATATATTTTTTTAATTATATAGTCTTTTAGAAATCTTTCAGATTATTTAGGTTCTGAACCAGCTTTCAGAATGCCAGATTTACATGAGCTATCAATAAAATCAGTTAAGGAGTAACACTTTGCAACACCCAGTATATTTTCGAACTTATTTGACTACCTTAACATTTATGGAATTATTTAAACTTGAGATAGTTGGTGTATTACCCACTAAATTTATTGGCCTGAATTAATATTATGTTTATGGACTTAATTGAGGCCCAACTTAAGTAAATAAGACATGGGCCCAAAAGGAGATGATCCATTTAAAAATGGACCACGTATACACATCATCTACTTGGACTTCTTGACCAAATAATTGCCTAAGGAGGACCATAGAGAGGCGGTGGAAAGGGAGCTATTTAAATCTTAAATTCAGCTCATTTTTCTACACAATACACTTGCAAATATCAGATTTTCAATCAAACATTTCTCCTCTCTCAAAAACCCTAACCGCCCTTATTTTTCCTTAGGAATTTTGGACAAATCTTCAATTTGCAAGCCTTGGTAAGTGTTTATCCTTATATATTAATATATTATATGCATAAGAGGTTGTGTATATCATATTGTTTATGTTTAAAAAGTGTTGAGCGGTCCACTTATTGTGAAAAAGTCCACTTTTACTAAATCGATAAAGGATTTACCCTCTATGTGGTTTAAACTTAAAAGGAGACTTAAGGTCTTGAAGGAATTGATTTAGATGGATGAAATTTCAGTATGTTTAAGTGTGGTTCTGTACCTAATCCATTACTCTTTGTGTATGACTTGTCAAAATGTTTATATGTAATTGTGCATGGAACATTTGGCGTAGTGAAAAGAAAATACTTTCTTGTTATGTTAAAGTGAATTCTGAAACTGTGTGGACTATTTTTGGGTATATTTTTTTGGAATGTATTTATGGTACTTGATGTAATAAAAATGTGGAGTTTCATTGAGGTAAAAATGTGAAGTATGCACTTGGTGGAAAATCTTGTCGGTTTGTGACGTCTATGTTGATGTGTGGACTGTTTTGGTATTGTTGGTGTTGTGGGGCAGTAAATTGTATTGTAGGAGGGTGGAATGAAGTTATATGGTAGTATAAAGTAAGGTGGAATTATATATCATGTGTTTGGGATGTTGGATATTTTTTACTTCCCGTCAAGTAGCTAATTATCGCCTTGTGAACTTGTAATGTAATTAGCTTTTAATGTTAGCTTCATTACATACTTGTGTTGTAGATAACACTTTAAGGAAGAGCTGAATTGTTGTAGTCACGTGTTGGAAAGATAAGGTATGTAAGTTTACTCTTTCCCGTATCCTTTGGCCGTACCTATTGTTCACATCGTTATCAAACTTGTTTCCACTCCAAAATGTTTTAAAGTATCTCATTTCAAGTTTGTTAGCAATTGTTATTCACGTGTCTCTTATTTGTTGAATATTGTTCCAAAGCTCCAATAATGTTATTACCACTGATGTAACAATCTCACAAAAATTAAAGAAATAAAGTAATGCATATTTGGTTGAGTACGGGTGGTAGCTCTGGGGGCGAAAGCCTAGCTCGAGCCAATCCCGATTGATTATTGGATGCAGGGGATAGCTCTGGGGGTTAAAACCTAGCTTGAGCTGAACCTGATTTATTGATATATGGGTGGTAGCTCTGGGGGCATAAGTCTAGCTCGAGTCGATCCCAGTGTTATTTACCACTGATCAGTTGGTCCCGAGCATTGTATGATGTATATTGATATAAAGGTAAAAGTAAAGAAATGAATGTAATGTACATGGTTCCACATATACAGTACGGTGGTATATCAGTAATATCTATTCACTTTTATTTGATTCCATTTAAGTTCCTATATTTCATACAGTTACTTATACCCTTACATACTCAGTACATTTTTTTGTACTGACGTCCCTTGGGGGACCTGCCTTACTTACTGTAGGCACAGGAGCTAGTAGACCTTCACAGTAGGGTACGGGTCATCTGCATGCTATTGGTGAGCTCCAGGTTGATTCGGGGCTTTCCGAGTCATTTTGTATATATTTTTGGTACTGTGTAGTAGTTGTATAAGGCGGGGACTTATCTCGACCTTAGTCATGGTTATATATCTTTTAGAGGATTTGTAGACATTGTAAAGTCAAACATAGAAGTGTCTTACCTTTTAGAAGTTATGGCCCCAACGGCCAAGTCTTCTATCCATTTTGAACGTCTTTACATGACTTCCGTCATCGATACATTATATCCGTATGTGGCAGAATTTTTGTTCACTTAATGATATGCATATGAATGTACACGATCATAGGTTACTTCTCTCGGTCCTTTACGGATACAAGTGCTTGTCCGCCCCAATGGGATTTGAGGCGTGACACACTTATCATCGAGTTGGACTAGGATCCCAGATTCACCTAAAGTCTCAAAACTACGTGCCACTGTAGGTTTATTTAGCCCCCAGTTGGGCATTAGTTTATTTGATCCATATCACTCTTGCCTCTATACCCTGGCGGGGAATATTTTGTCCTCTCGATGGGACGTATACATTGGACTCCACATTAGCTTATATAGTTTATGTCAGTTAGTAAACTCTCCCATAGACTCAGTTTTGTACTAGTGCATAACCCATAGTTTAAGCTATTTTATGCATAGTTTTTTATATCAGATTTTACTTTAGCACTTCAGTATACATGTTTTTGGGTCATTGCATTACAACCTAGTATGTTAATCAATTTTGCACGCAGACTATAATTAGTAGGGTTTTACAAAATACAGTATTTTTAACATGTTCAATATTTATAGTGCATATCTCACATGATTAGTACATTCAAAGTACTAATCGCATACTTTGCGCTATATTGTATTATGATCACAACCCAACCCACTAGATCATGTAGAGAACCTACCTACACCTACCCCAGATAGAAGAATCCTAAAGAACCTACTATTCAATCAATTGCGGAAGTTACTACAACATTCATTTAGTCAATTTAAGTCTACCATATGAGTAACTAGTCAACTGTTCAAATACACTTGTTCGATTCATTCTTTTCATAATTGTTCTAATACATCTAATATATAAAATAAATGTATAAAATAACAACAAGCAACTCCCCAGAATCTAGCCTCAACCGATACAACAGCACTAGAAAAATAGTAGGGACATCCATGACGCAGCATCCACGCAGAATAGAGATGACGGGAGCTACTGTTGAGTGATCGACATTGCTGCTATAGAAACTCCAACTAACTTTCACCATGGCTATACCACTGAATGAAGGTACAGTAAGTGTAGCATCAGTACAACCACACATAATGGTAAGCATCATCGGTCGACTAGGGTTCAAAACAAATAACATCGATAATAAATACGTAAAGAGTCATAACATCACGTAAAGTTCTGGTTCTAAACCCCCAATTATAGAAACCCTAGAACCTCATTTTAACATCTCTATGACTTGCCTGCTATTTAACATTTTTGTATATTTTTGTCCTTTGACTACCCGTTCCAGCTTATACTTTCTCTATCTTTATCTACCCTACACTAAGAATACCAACAACTCTTAATATACCTCCACCCAAATCCTCTTAGTACTTACCATCACAAGATATCACAATACCACTTACCATAAAATCAAAATTATACCAGCCACATCCTACCCTAACTGGTTATCTCAGGGAACCATAGATTCTCATCCTCAACCCAGTCCGCACAAGGGACCACCTACTACCCTGGACCCTTCTACGCTATTTATACAACACAAAATATATGCGAGAACATATACGTATACATAAATGGAAATACGTTCAAATACAAAAGCAATCATAACAACACTCATAACCAATGATATCAATCAACTGAACAAATCATGTATCATTATGTAATAAAACTCACAAGTTTACTTTCACAAGCTTTCGTACTTAGTCATGTTCATCAACAACTCATCATCCTATATAATCATCATAAAATACTCAATGCATATGAATGAGTGCATGTATGCAAGATGTGCGCATCATCTCTCCTTATCCCTTCTTATCCATCTCATCAACATTATATTGTATCGGTATGGTACCCAAAACATATCATAACATATCATATCCATACTGACGTGGTACCTGACCCATATCACAATCTATCATATCCATACCGACGTGGTACCCACTCTATTATCTCAACATATCATCAATGCAAATGAAATACAATGTAGTAATTTATTCACGAATCATGCTAGGAGGTAATCATAGAATTTTTTGTGAGGAGAAGAAGTACAACTACTGTTGAGATGACAGGAGCTACTGTTGAGATGACAGGATTTATTGTTTAGTAATCGACATCACTACTATAGAAACTCCAACTAACCTGCACCATGGAAAAACCTCCCAAATGAAGGTATCAGCATAACCACACATACTGGTAAGCATCATTGGCCAACTAGGGTTAGCAATAAATAACATCAATAATAAATACACAAAGATTCATAAAATCAAGTAAAGTTTTAGTTCTAAACCATCAATTATAAAATCCCTACCACCTCATTTTAAGATCTCTGTGACCTGCCTGTCATTTAATATTTTCTTATATCTTTGTCCTTTGACTACCCATTCTAGCTTATACTTTCTCTATCTTTATCTACCCTACACTAAGAATACCAACAACTCTTAATCTACCTCCACCCAAATCCTCTTGGTACTTACCATCACAAGATATCACAATACCACTCACCATGAAATCAAAATTATACTAGCCATATCCTACCCTAACTGGTTATCTCAGGGAACCATAGATTCTCATATCTATACCGATGTGATACCCACTCCATCATCTCAATATATCATCAATGTAAATGAAATACAATGCAGTAATTTAATCATGAGTCATGCTAGGAGGTAATCATAGCATTGTTGGTGAGGAGAAAAAGTCTTCAATGGTGTCATATTGACTTGGCATTCGTGAGAATTTTAAATGTCGAATAAATAATCTAACCAAGCTCACTGCGCTAAGATCGGTTTAAGTGCTGGAAAGTGAATAGTTAAGTTATATCCCGTTATCACTGGTTTCTTTAAGAATTGATCGATATCTCAAAGGAGCTGATGGTGCAGATAAATAAGAAACTTTCAACTTCCCTTTCTAGATTTTTCTTCTTTCGTAGGTTGCTTTTGTTTCCTTTTGTTTTTAGCTTTTTGTGTTCTATTTTGGTCGGACCTGCTAAGGTGGGCTTCCACTTTTTGGGCCTTGCCCCTTATGCATATGTTTCTTTATTTTTTACAATAAATGGGCCACTGGCCCGATCTTTATCAAAAAAAAGGAGGTAATCATAGATGTCTAAATCACAAACAAGCACAAAGTCAAGAAAGTCTAAGTACTACAACAAAACCTTAGTTCATTTTAATTAGAGACCATAATTTATACTTAGGTATTCACAATAATCACAAACTATACACCCCTACAGGGCTGCCATAATTTAAATTCACATTGTCACCAATTTCTCTCAGTCCACATCCCAACTTCACGTTTTTCACATTATGCTTTGTTTTTTCCTAATTGCTTTTAATGGGAAACTTATCTTCATTTTACAACATTTACTCATTTATGTTCACTCTCCTTTCATGAGAAAAGATTATGCTAATTACTAATCTCGGCTTACCTACCTCACCCTTTAACCACTTCCCTAAATACAATTTGAACCTTCAGGACATTTATGTTTTAAACAAGTTACCTAAATTTCCTCCTACTATCGTTCTCTGTATTGTCTAACTTTCCACTCATCTCAAGGGTCGTGGAAGATATTAAACTACATACATTTGCTTCACCATCTATCCATCCTCTATCAAAATCAAACAATAATATAATGTATAGTAATACAACTTATTCGAGCCTAACCGAATTTTAAATGTGTCTATCCATCCAACTCCATGCCCAAAGGCCTAATGCATGATACTCCCAATATCATAATTAATGATAGATGCATCTAGCCCAGGTTTACTTGCTATAAAGTAAACCATAACTTACATGTTAGACGAAACATACTGCTACGGAGAAGAGTGAGTTATCCCGCGCTTGCTAAGTGTATTCCCATGTTGGGTTCTCTCTAAGTGTGTGTCAAAACTGCCCTCATGAACCTTGTCCTTTGAAATCTCATGGTTAGGGAGATAGGGTTTTTCAAAGTATTTTTGGAGGAAGGGGGCGACCTGGGGAAATACGAAGAAAGAGGGTTTTTAAAAATCCATCGACTGGGCTACTGCTTCTTCTGCTGCAGTAGTTCTTTTACTATTGTAGAGGTTACCAACAGTCCAACCCAGTCCATTATTGGGCCTCTTGACCCAATTCACTTAGGCCCCAATTTTTCTCCCTGATTTAATTTTTCCCGGGTCTATTTTGAGCCTATTATTCATAGAAGATTATTTTTCGAGCATTTTTATATGTAATAATGGTTTGGGTCGTTACAGTAGATACCAATTTATCCATCGTTCATCCCTGAATATTCCTAAGGGTAAGGGTCTGGACATTTACGCAAACGCTCGACGAATTTTAACTACAATAAGATTTTAGGAGAGTTATTTCATCATAAACAATCCCATTGCACGTCCTTACTCCCAAACAAACAACTGCCAAGGTACTGCCTAATCTAGTCCTGATGGTTATTCCCACATTTTTCCCAGGTCGATGTATATAATTAATTCGTGTAATAACTTCTTATAATAATTACCCCAATACGGTAAAACATCACAATGCACGAAAGATCGAAATGAAATTTGGTTTCGAAAGAGTTTCACTATTGTAGTGGTACCACTGTAGTGGTAGCCAACCACAGCAGTGGTTTGCATCAGTTAAGTAGGGGGGAAACTTTATTTTCTCCCATTTACACTTCAATCTCTCAAAACTCTCTCAACTCTTTCTATGAAATCCCCTCTCCGATAATGAATTCAAGGCAATTTCTTAATCTTCACTACTTAATTTATGTATTTCTCATTATAGAATCATAGGATTATGCTAAAATAGAGAGAATTTGGCTGGTTTTGAGTTTAACTATTGAATTTGAATTTGGTGATGTTTTTTAACATAATAGTTGGCATACTAAGCTCTCTTACATTTTTAATGCTCCTACAGCATACAGGACATAAGATTTACATAGTTCATGGAAGATTTTAGATATGAGAGGGGTGAAAGATGAAGGGTCAACTTCTCTAACATTTTTTGTTCAATTTGGGTTGGATTTCAGTTGTTCCACACCCCATTTTAGCGTAAAAGGGTTAACACACGCTACCTCTAGCCTTATCTGTACTTAGTTTTCAAAATTATGGTGAAAAGTTAAAAATCCACCATAGGAGGAGAGGTTGACGGGTTGAAGATGATGAACCACTACAGCGGTAACTTTTTATACTGCAGCTGTAAGTTCTGTTGCAATGGTACCGCTGCTGCGGTACTGGGCAGTAAACCCCCTCCAGTTTTTCCATTTTCTAAAATTTTGAATTCTTCTTCCCTCTCTTGGTGTTTCGATATGGTTCTAAATAAGTTTTTGTGGTATTCCAATCGATCCTATCCCTCAACAAAAATGGAGGCTATTCAGGAGTTTTATGCTAGCCTCCCGACTGTAGACTGGTTGATACCTCTCCCCACTGTCCGTGTTTGAGACAAGAAGGTCCTGGTGGATATGGCCACCATCAATGATACCTTGGGTGACCTGAAACCTTCTAATTCCACCTATGAGTTGAAAATTCAGGCATTGAACTTAGAGTGGGAGGCTGGGGTCTGGGCGACGGAAAGACCAGCTCTAAAGGGAAGAAGAGAACCTATTTCTTAGCTGAGGCAAAGGTGTGGTTACAGTTGGTGTCCCAGAGGATACTTCCCTTGGGAAATGTTATATATGTGGCCTTTCACCAATCCATGATTATGTCTTGTACTCTTGCGGGGATCTAAGTGAATGTGGGGGCACCAATTGTGGATGAGTGGCGGTACTTTTATGCTCAGGAGAGGTCGGCATAAGATATTTTCCTACCTTTCTTGGTTACAACACTTTGTGATAGGGTGAAAGTGGGTTGGGAGATTCAAGACACCATGGATGAATGTGAGATGGCGTATAATCCATTATGGGGTAAGAGCATACGAGGAGGAAGTAAGAAGAAGAGAAAGGTGGGGGAAGAGGGAGAAAGTAGTGGTCTAGTAAGGCTGGGGACTCGAGTGCCCCTTCTACTCAGGCTCTCGCATCTCTCAGTGGTTGGGAGGATGAACTTGCTACAGTTCGAGGCTAACTAGAGAGGTCTTACCTACCTCCTCCCAGATTGGCTCCTTCAAGCTTTACTACCCCAGTAGACACGACCCAATCCTATGCTGAGCTCCGAAAGGAGCTAGATGAGGAGAAGAAGAAATTCTAATCTCGATATCATATGTTGGTGAGGATGTGGAAAGTTGTGCAGGTCATGTTCGCGTGCACCTTATTAGATAAGGAACTCTCAAAGCTGACTAAGGAGGACGCCGAGGAGTTCTCCTTCCTTAGCAGCGTAGATGAGGAGGGTACAGATGCCGCAAACCTTGGAGACGACACCACCAGTTAGATGTTTCTCTCCCTCCCCCCCCCCTTTATATATGTTTTTAAGTACTTTGGATTAGGGTTTAAACCATTTGGGGCTTGTAACAAACAAGTACTCTGTTTATTTCTCGAACTTTTAAGACGTTTTTCCTCCCCGCCCGCTTTAATAATAATCATTTAGCTTATAGCACGTGCCGAATTGATTTTTGCCATTTTATTACTTTGAAAATAGGGCTGCCTTGTGAAACTTGTAAAATCACAAAACAGGGGAAAATTACCTAGAAGGCTACTACCTGGAGCCGTTGGTAGCCTCTAGTAGCTCCGCTTTTCATTTTTCTTACCCAGACTTATGCCCTTTTTCTACACAATAATCATTTTATGCATGCTCTACTAGCCTAATAATCTCTTGTTAATACGTAATATAAATTGAATTTGCATTTCTATTACATTCGAACAATAACCAATACAATTTATGGTTGTCAAACTAACAGTACTACACTCTTATCAATCTGTTTACTTACTCAATTCACTATCCTTAAAAGTGTTCCACCAATATCCAGACACCTAGGGCAGTTCGTATGAAATCGGATAGAAGTTATGTAGTACTCCAAATCACAGAGAGATAAGCCATAGCTCAAGTCGCAAAAATGAAGACACTCTCGAGATCACACTCGGTCCTTACATCTACTGGGATGCTTGGCTACACATCATACAACCACACACACATTGTAAACTAATCATATCTAGAGTTTAATCTCAATCAAGTTATCATACATTAACAATAACAAACAAACAAATGATACATTGCAATGCCTTATTGCATCACCACCGTTACCTAATGCCATTTCTAATAAGTCGTAACAATCCACTTTCTAGGTTTCTTATTGGCCCTTATTCATTGAACATTTAGGTTTGACCTTTTCGTGTTAAGAGATACCAATTGGGATCAACCAGTCCCAATTTTGACAGTTGAGATACCAATTGGAATCTATTAGATACCAATTGGACTCACCCCGCGGATATAACATAGAGAGGGCACGAAAGGAGATAATAAAGTGGAACTGATTCTTAGATGCCTTATAGATTCTTATAGATTTGATGTGGATGTTAACATACCAATCAGCAGGACTCTACTCGATATTTGCTCTTGTATTGGGAGATCGATAACCTAGGTTCTGATATCATCCTTGTCACGATACAACCCATCGAATCATGTCAGGCACCTACCTACACCTACCCTAGATAAGAGAACCCTAAAGAACACACCATTCAATCAATTACAGAAGTTACTACAACATTCACTTAGTCAATTTAAGTCTACCATATGAGTAACTAGTCAACTGTTAAAATACAATTGTTCAAGTCATTCTTTTTATAGGTTTTCTAATACATCTGATACATAAAATAAATGCAGAAATAACTACAAACGACTCCCCATAACCTAGCCTAAATTAGTAGGGACATCCACAATATAGCACCAACCTGCCCCATGGTTATACCCCTGAGCGGAGGTAAAGTAAGTATAGCATCAGTACAACCACATATACTACTAAGCATCATCGACCGACCAGGGATAGAAATAAATAACATCAATAATAAATATGGAGAGAGTCATAACATCAAGTAAAGTTCCAGTTCTAAACCCTTAATTATAGAATCCCTAGCACCTCATTTTAACATCTCTGTGACCTGCCTGTCATTTAACATTTTCGTATATCTTTGTCGTTTGACTACTTGTTCCAGCTTATACTTTCTCTACCTTTATCTACCCTACTCTAGAATACCAACAACTATTAGTCTACCTCCACTCAAATTCTCTCAATACTTACCATCACAAGACATCACAATCCCACTTGCCATGAAATCAGAACCAGTTATCCTACCCTAATCGATTATATCAGGGAACCATTGATTCCCATCCCTAACCCAGTCCACACAGGGGACCACCTACTAACATGGACCCTTCTATGCTATTTATAAAACACAAAATATATGCGAGAGCATATACGTATACATAAATAGAAATACATTCAAATACAAAAGCGATCATAACAACACTCATAACCAATGATATCAATTAATTGAACGCACCATGTATTATCATATAATAAAATTCACAAGTTTACTTTCACAAGCTTTCATACTTAGTCATGTTCATCAATAACTCAACATCGTATATAATCATCATAAAACACTCAATGCATATGAATGAGTGCATGTATGCAAGATGTGCGCATTATCTCTCCTTATCCCTTCTCATCCATGTTATCATCATCATATCATATCGATATGGTACCCAACATATATCACAACATAGAATATTCGTACCGTCACGGTACCTGACCCATATCATATTATGTCAAATCTATACCGACATGGTACCCGATCCATCATCTCAATATATCGTTAATACAAATTAAATGTAATGCAGTAATTCAATCATGAGTCATGCTAGGAGGTAATCATAGATGTCTAAATCACAAACAAGCACAAAACCAAGAAAGTCTAAGTGTTACAAAATAACCCTAGCTTGTTTTAATTAGAGACCTTAATTTATACTTAGGTATTCACAATTATCACATACCATACACCCCTGCGGGGCTACCATAATCTGAATTAATGTTGTCACCACTTTCTCTCTATCCACATCCCAACTTCATATTTTTTACATTATGCTCTATACTTTCCTAATTGCTTTTAATGGGAAACCTTTCTTTATTTTACAATATTTATTCATTTATGTTCACACATCCACCATGAGATATGATTATGCTAATTACTAATCTCGGCTTACCATACCTCACCCTTTAACCACTTCCCTTAATGCAATTCGAATATTCATGACATTTATGTTTTAAATGATTTACCTAAATTTCCCCTACTATCCTTCACTGTATTGTCTAACTTTCCACTCATATCAAGTTTTATGGAAGATATTAAACTACATACATTTGCTCCACCATCTATTTATCCTCTATCAAAATCAAACATTAATATAATGTATAATAATACAATGTATTCGAGCCTAACCGAATTTTAAATGCGTCCATCCATCAAACTCCGTGCAAGAAGGCCTAAAGTATGATACTCCTATCATCACTATTAACGTTAGATGTATCTAGCCCTAGTCTAGTTGCTACAGAGTAAACTATAACTTACCTCTTAGGCGAAACATACTGCTATAGAAAGAGAGTCAGTTGTCCCATACATGCTAAGCATATTCCCATATTGGGTTCCCTCCGAGTGTGTCTCAAAATTGTCATCATGAACCTAGGCCTTTGAAAATCTCATGGTTGGAGAGATCAGGTTTCCAGAGTTTTTTGGTGAAAGGGGGCGACCTAGTAAAATCAGGAGAAAGAGAATTTTAAAAATCCCTCGACTGGGCTACTACTTCTTACAGCGGTTCTTTTACCATGGCAGAAGTAACCCAACCATTGTAGCGGTTATCGATAGTCCAGCCTAATCCAATATTGGGCCTCTTGGACCAATTCCCTTAGGCCCCAATTTTTCTCCCTGATTTAATTTTTCTCGGGTCCATTTTGAGCCTATTATTCATAGTAGATTATTTTTGGAGCATTTTTACTTGTAACAATGGTTTGGGTCATTACAATTATGATATAGGTTTGGGCACTCAGTCTCAGCATTGCTGCTAGTACGTTACAGTGCCACACCAGCGACTATCAATAGTGAGTCCTAATCATTCGAGAATGATTATTCATTGTGCTTTGCTTTAGTATTTGAGTTCCAGTATTCATAGTTAGCAGGGGGCTTTTCCCATCAGCTCATCAGAAGTAGAGGTTTTCAGACATATAGTCAAACTTTTCAGCTATTCAATTTATTTTAGTTTTAGGATTTCTTTTTTAGTTTATTTTAGAGATTATAAGATTTGTTCAGACGTTTATATTTTTAATCAGTTTAGCTTCTATTCAATTTTATCTTTATTGAATGCTTAGTATTATGGCATACCATGGGTTAGCTTGGGGAAACTTGTGATTCTAAGCACTATGTTACATCCAGGGTTTATTCTTGGGTTATGAAAAACTTAGTATTAGAGCATAAGGTTTAAGGTATCTTAGGGTGTTTGGAAGTCGTGTTGAGTAGAGCCTCTTTCATGGATGTGATGCATGCTACACTGGCTACAAAATATGTTAAGAAGACTTCACTTCTTTCATATTCATATCATATGATAGATTATAACTCTATTTACCCTTCTAATTTGTGTTCTACATATTTACAGAATATGCCTCCCAGAATAGCTAACGGTCACAGAAATGGAAACCATCCAGCCTCACCAGTACCTGTAAATCCCATAAATAAAGTCACTCATGTGAAATTTAGGGCCATATTTCAGTTGCTTTCTCAATCTATGACCAACCACATCAATCATCAAACGGTTGCAACTATGAACCCAAATGGGAATACAACAGTTGTTAGAGTCTGAGACTTTACTCGGATAAACCCTTCAGAGTTTCATGGCTTGAGAGTGAATGAGGATCCACAAAACTTTATAGATGAGGTGTAAAAGATCACTTGGATCACAGGTATTACATAAGTTGAGAGTGTAGACTTGGCCTCCTATCAGCTGAAAGGGGTGGCTCAGTTATGGTTCCAACAGTGGAAAAATAACTGTTATAAGAATGCATCCCCAGTTGATTGGGATAAGTTTGTGATAGATTTTTTAGATAGGTTCTTTCCCCATGAGTTAAGGGAAGCTAAGGTTGAGGAGTTCATCAACCTGAAGCAGGGTAACATATCCATAAAGAAGTATTCTCTGAAGTTTACCCAACTATCTAGGTATCCTCCAGAGAGGGTTACTAAGTCGAGGGCTTGGATGAACAAATTTATTTCTGGTATTTTATAGCTAGTGGTCAAGGAGTGCAGGACCGCTATGCTTGTTGGAGAAATGGATATCTTCTTACTTATGACTTATGCCCAGCAGATAGAAAAACAAAAGCTAAAGGAGAACAAGAGGGCAAGTACAAGTAAATTTAACTACTCTCAACAGAGGTTGGGTGGTTGAAATCACACCCAGTGTCAGTAGAGATCTTCAGCTCCAGCACCTTCTTCAGATAGTGCTCCATCTTCCAGACCTTGACATGATCAAAAGAATAGATCATCAGGCTCTAAGTCTCAAGGCAGTTTTACAGGTAGCCGTACTTTTCCAATATGTCGTAAGTATGGTAAAAACCATACAAGTGAGTGCCTTACTGGCAATAGGTTGAGAAATTTCCCTTCCACTAGATGTAGAGATGGGGGTAATAGGGCTAAGTCTACTTCTTCAGTAGCCCCTTCAAGTTGCTCAGC
This sequence comes from Capsicum rhomboideum, assembly GCA_031232105.1. Classification (NCBI taxonomy): domain Eukaryota; kingdom Viridiplantae; phylum Streptophyta; class Magnoliopsida; order Solanales; family Solanaceae; genus Capsicum; species Capsicum rhomboideum. The sequence continues at coordinate 60,820,575 of CP124710.1, read as the reverse complement.
TCAGCAGAGTACTTCTACTACTGTAGACGATGGTCAGCGCCAGAACCACATCTATGTATTGTCCTCCCATCAAGATCAGGTTAGCTTGGCATACATAGTCATTGGTACATTACGAATCTTTCATATAGATGTTTATGTATTGTTAGATCTAGGGGCCACACTTTTCTTTGTGACTCCTTATATTGCAGTAAATTTTAGTGTCAGTCCCAAAACCCTTTCAGAACCCTTCCTAGTATCTAGTCCTATTGGTGACTAAATTATTAATAGGCAGGTATATAGAAATTACCCAGTCTCAATTTTCCATAAAATCACCACAGTTGATGTAGTATAGTTGGTCATGAATGATTTAGATGTCATTCTTAGAATGGATTCATTACACTCATGTTATGCATGCCTTAGTCGATTACAGAAACAAAGTCATTGAGTTTTAGTTTTCTAATGAACCAATCCTAGAATAGAAGGGTAGTACCTCAGCGCCTATAGGTCGATTTGTCTCTTACTTTAAGGCTAGAAAGATAATCTCAAAGGGTTGTATTTATTATCTAGTTTAGGTTAAGGATAATAAGTCCTAGGACCCAACCCTTCAGTCAGTTCTAATTGTTAATGAGTATCTAGAAGTGTTTATTAAGGATCTTCCCAGAGTCCCTCCCAAGTGTGAGATCAACTTTAGGATAGGACTTATTGGAGATACACAACCTATTTCAATTTCTCCTTACGTAATGGCTCCAGTTGAGCATAAGGATTTGAAATATAAGTTCAAAAACCTATAAGACAAAAGTTTCATCAGATCTAACATCTTTCCATGGGGTTCTCCAATTCTCTTCATGTATAAGAAAGATGGTTTCCTCAGAATATGCTTTGATTACTGTCCATTGAACAAAGTCATAGTCAAGAATAAGTATCCCATTCCTTGGATTGATGACTTTTCCAACCAGATTTAGGGTGCTAGTTATGTCTCAAAGATAGACCTCAGATCCGACTATCACCAGCTTAGAGTTATCTAATTTGAAATTCTAAAGACAGCCTTCAAAAATCAATATAGTCACTATAAGATTATTGTTAAATCTTTTGGACTAACAAATGCTCCTATAGATTTTATGGACTTGATGAACAGGGTGTTCAAACAGTATTTGGACATATTCATTATTGTCTTTATAGATGACATCCTCGTGTATTCTCAGAATGAGGATGAACATGCATAACGAGGATTATTTTGCAAACCATGAAGGATTGCTAGTTATTTGCTAAGTTCAGCAAGTGTGAATTCTGGTTGAAATATGTGGCATTCCTTGGTCATATAATTTCCAATGAAGGCATTCAAGTTGATCCTCAATAGACTAAACTAGTTAGGCACTGGCCTAGAACCATCTCTCCATCAGACATTAGGAGTTTCTTGGGCTTAGCCAGTTAATACAGGCGGTTCATTGAAGATTTTTGCATCCATTACCTCTCCTATGTACAGATTGACTTAGAAGAAATTCATGTTTTAGTGGATTAATTCTTGCAAGAAGAGTTTTCAGGAGTTGAAGACTCGACCCACCTTTGGTTTAGTTTTGAACCTACTAAAGGGTACAAATGAGATTGTTGTATATTTTGATGCCTCCAGAGTTGGTCTTCGTTGTGTTGATGCAGCATGGTAAGGTCATAACTTACACATCCAAACAACTCAAAGTTCATGAGAATAATTACCCGACATGATCTTGAGTTGGCAGTAGTAGTTTTTGCCTTGAAGATTTGTAGGCACTATCTTAATAGAGTTCATGTGGATATGTTTACTAATCACAAAATCTTTAAGTATGTGTTCAGTCATAAGGATCCGAATCTTTGTCATAATAGATGGCTAGAATTATTGAAGGATTATGACATGAGTGTTGTATACCATCTGGATAAAGCCAATGTAGTGGCTGATGCTCTTAGCATACTTTCTATGAGTAGTGTTGCTCATGTAGAGTATGAAAAGGAGTTAGTTTATGATGTTCATAGACATGCTCGGTTAGGAGTTCATCTTGTTGATTTCATTGACAATGGAATCATAGTTTAGAATGGCTCAGAATCTTACTAGTGATGGAGGTGAAGATTAAACAAGATAGTTTCCTATTCTTCTTAAGTTGAAGGAAACAGTCCACAATCAGAAAGTATAGGTTTTCTCCCAATGGGGAGATGGTGTGCTTCCCGATCAAGGCCACATGTATATTCTAGATATTGATAATTTGAGATAGTGGATATTGATAGAAGTTCATAGTTCTCGATATTCTATTTACCCAGATTCCACTAAGATATATCATGATCTACGGGAAGTCTATTGGTGGAATGACATGAAGAGGGATATCACAAAGTTTATAGCTAAGTGTTTGAATTGCCAATAGGTTAAGGTTGAGCACCAGAGACCGGGAGGTATGACTCAGGATATTGGCATTCCTACTTGGGAGTGGGAAGATATAAATATGGCATTCATCATATGGTTACCTCATACATGTCAACAACATCACTCAATATAGGTTGTCCTAGACAGAATGACTAAATCAGCACATTTCCTGTCAGTTAATACTACAGACTCCATCGAGGATTACGCTAGACTTTACATTAGAGAGTTGGTGATGTTGTATGAATTTAGCTTATTTATTATCTCAAATAGGGGTACTCAGTTCATATCACAGCTTTGGAAATCTTCTTAGAAAGATTTCGGTACCCAAGTTAATTTTAGCACAGCTTTCCACCCGCAAATAGATGGTCAGGCAGAGCAGACCATTCAAACATTAGAGTATATGTTGAGAGCTTGTGTGATTGACTTTAAATATAATTGGAATGATTACTTAACTCTCATTGAGTTTGCTTATAATAACAGTTTTCACTCCATTATTCAGATGGCTCCATATAAGGTGCTTTATGGTAGAAGATGTAGATATCCTATTGGATGGTACAAACTTCTTTTATAGAGTCTAATTTACTTCATAAGGCTATAGATAAAGTTTATCTAATTAGATAAAGGTTGAAAATAGCTTAGTGTCCTTAAAATCTTAGGCAAAAGTGAGGAGAAGAGAACTTGAGTTCGCAATTAATGATTGAGTCTATTTGAAAATTTCACCCATAAAAGAGGTGATGAGATTTGGCAAGAATTTTAGTCCCCAATATATTGGTCCTTACAGGTTTTTGAGGCACATTGGCAATATGGCCTATGATTTAGAGTTGTCCGCAGAGTTAGCATGGGTGCACCAAGACTTTCATGCGCCCTTGTTGAAGAAGTGAATCGGTGATTTAGCACTAGTAGTGCCCTTAGAGAGTGTGGGTGTGAAGGATAGTATCTCTTACGAAGAGTTCCCAGTTGAGATTCTTGATCGTAGGGTTCGTAAGTTGAGAAATAAGAAGTCTCTTTAGTAAAAGTTCTTTGGAGGAATCACCTAATTGAGGTAGCTACTTGGGAATCAGAAGCAGATATAATGGACAAGTACTGTCATGCCTCAAATCCCATTGGGGAGGACAGGAACCCTTAGCCGTAAGGCCCTAAAGAACCAACCTATGATCATATACATTCATATGCATGCCATTAAGTGAACAAAAATTCTTCCACATGCAGATATAATATATCGATGACGAAAATCATGTAAAGATGTTCAAAACAGCTACGAGACTTGGTCATTGAGGCCACAACGTCTAAAAGGTAAGACACTTCTACATTTGACTTTACAATGTCTACAAAGCCTCTAAAAGATATATAACCAAGACTAACGTTGGGATAAGTCCCCGCCTTATACAACTGCTACATAGTACCAAAAATATATACAAATGACTCGGAAAGCCCCGAATCAACTTGGAGCTCACCAATAGCCTGCAGATGACCCGTACCCTACTGTGAAGGTCTACTATCTCCTGTACCTGCAGCAAGTAAGGCAGGTCCCCTAAGGGACGTCAGTACGAATGAATGTACTCAGTATGTAAGGCTGTAAGTAACTATATGAAATATAGGAACTCAAATGGAATCAAATACAAGTGAATAGATAACATTGATATACCACCGTACTGTATATGTGGAACTATGTACATTACATTCATTTCTTTCCTTTTACCTTTACATCAATATACATCATACAATGCCCGGGACTAACTCATCAGTGGTAAGTAACATTGGGATCGGATCGATCTAGGCTTATGCCCCCAGAGCTGCCACCCATAAATCAATAAATCAGGTTCGGCTCGAGCTAGGTTTTCACCCCCAGAGCTTCCCCTTGTATCCAATAATCCATCGGGATCGGCTCGAGCTAGGCTTTAATTTTTGTGAGATTGTTACATCGGTGGTCATAACATTATTGGAGCTTTGTAACAATATTCAACAAATATGAGACACGTGAATAACAATTGCTAACAAACCTGAAATGATATACTTTAAAACGTTTTGGAGTGGAAACAAGTACGGTAACGATGTGAACAATAGGTGCGGCCAAAGGATACGAAAAAGAGTAACCTTACATACCATATCTTTCCAACATATGACTACAATAATTCAGATCTTCCTTAAAATGTTACTTTACAATATGAATACATAACGAAGCTAACATTAAAACCTAATTACATTACAAGTTCACAAGGCGATAATTAGCTACTTGACGGGAAGTAAAAACTATCCAACATCCCAAACATATGGTATATCATTAAACCTTACTTTATACTACCATATAACTTCACTCCACCCTCCTACAATACAATTTACTTCCCCTCAACACCAACAATACCAAAACAGTCCACACATCAACATAGACGTCACAAACCGACAAGATTTCCCACCAAGTGCATACTTCGCATTTTTACCTCAATGCAACTCCACATATTTATTCCATCAAGTCACATAAATACCTTCCTAATCAATATACCAAAAATAGTCCACACAGTTTCAGAATTCACTTTAACATAACAACAAAGTATTCTCTTTTCACTACACCAAACGTTCCATGCACAATTACGTATAAACATTTCCACAAGTCATACACAAGGAGTAACGAATTAGGGACAGAACCACACTTAAACATACAGAAATTTTATCCATATAATTCAATTCCTTCAAGACCTTAAGTCCCCTTTCAAGTTTAAACCACAGAGAAGGCAAATCCTTTAGCGATTAAGCAAAAGTGGACTGCTCAACACTTTTTAAACATAACCAACATGATATACACAACCTATTATGCATATAATATATTAATATATAAGGGTAAACACTTACCAAGTCTTGCAAGTGGAAGATTTGTCCAAACATTCTTAGAGAAAATTAGGGCGGCTAGGGTTTGAGAGAGGAGAAAGTACTTGATTGAAAATCTGAATTTTACAAGTGTATTGTATAGAAAAATGAGATGAATTTCAGCCTTAAATAGCCCCACCAAACCGCCTCTCTTATGGTCATCCTTAGCCAATTATTTGGTCAAAAAGTCCAAGTAGATGATGTGTATACTTGGTCCATTTTTAAATGGATCATCTCCCTTTGGGCCCATATCTTATTAACTTAATTTGGGCCTCAATTAAGTCCATAAACATAATATTAATTCTGCCCAATAAATTTAGTAGGTAATACACCAACTATCTCAAGTTTAAAATTTTTTATAAATATTAAGGTAGTCAAATATGTTTGGAAATGTATGGGGTGTTACATCCTTTCCCCCTTAGGAACATTCATCCTCGAATGTTAGTAAAATTATCCAATCTAAACAAGTTCAATTCTAAGTTCATTCTTCATATTATCACATACACATAATACTTATATATACTTACTTGTTATTGCTCCAATTCCGCATCTTGAACTTTCTCTTCAATTTGAAATAAATGCGAGTACTTAGACTTCATCATTTCCTTGGCTTCCCATGTGATTTTTTCTACTTGCTGATTTTTCCAAAGCACTTTTACAGAAGCTACTGTCACGCCTCGAATTCCAACGGGGCGGACTGGCACCCAAAGTCCTTAAGGCCCGAGAGAACCAATATTCATTCATGTACACTCATATACATGTCACTAACTGAACGTCACCCTATCACATTTAGATACATGATACCAATGGTGGAAGTCATGGGAAACATATGTTACATATATAAAACTTGGCCGTTAGGGCCGCTCAAGTAAAAATGGACATACATTCCTTCATTCTTCTCACCACGTATGTCTATAAAGCCTCTAAAAGATACATATACATAGCCAACCTAAAGTCGGGACAAGTCCCCGCTTTACACTACATTTTTATAGTACCAAAAACCAAATGTATACATGTGACTCGGAAAGCCCCGAATCAACCTGGAGCTTACCAACAGTCTGCAGATGATCTGTACTCTACTGTGGTGGTCTACTAGCACCTGTGCCTGCAGCAAGTAAGGTAAGTCCCCCAAGGGGGTCAATACGAAGAATGTACTGAGTATGTAAGGCTATAAGAAACTGCATGAAACTTACAAACCTCAATGAACTCAAATACAAGAGAATAGTCAATATGGATAAACCACCGTTCTGTATGTGTGGGAACATGTACCTTATATTCATTACTTTCTTTGCCTTTATGTACATTACCGTCAATATATATATATATATATATAACCGTTAATATATACCATCAATATAATACCGTCAATATATAACCCGGACCCAACTGATCAGTGGGAGAATAATATAGTATACTATAAATCAACAAAGAAGGTTCGGCCCTTTGGGCTACCCCCTGTCAGGTTAGACATCAAGCTAGGATTTTTCCCCACTGAGCTTCCCCCCTGCTATAACTCGGAAATCAATGAAGCAGGTTTGGCATCAAGTTTGGCTTTTACCCCACTGAGCTTTTCCCCTGATCCAACAATATCGGGATCACCCCCAGTTAGGCTTTCGCCCCTTTGGGTTGTCACCCGTACTCAATAATCATTAAGTGACCATAAGGTAACCATAAAGTAACCATAAAGTAACCATGTATGCATTACTTCTTTCATTACTTCTTTGCATTACTTCTTTCCTTTAGTTTTGTGAGATTGATACATTGGGGATCATGACATTATTGGAACTTTAGAACGTAACATTATTGGAACTTTGGAGTGATGTCCATACTTATGTAATACATGAATGAAAATTGGTCAATGAATAAGGAACATGTGAATAACAATAGATGACAACCTGAAATGATATACCTTTGAATATTTCGGAAGAGAACGAGTACAATAACAATGCGAACAGTATGCGATGCAGAAGGATATCTTCCCAATATGAATACACAATCCTATATATGAATACAATAATCCAGATCCTTCCCTACGAGTTATGCTACAACACAAGTACATCACAAAGCTCACGTTAACAACTAACTACAATACAAATGCATAAGACGACAATAAAGTATGTGATTGCCGTATAACGTCATTTCACCTTTAACAATGAAATCCATTGCCTTACCATACCAACAATACCACAACATTCCACACATTTACCAAGACATCATAAACCAATAGCATTTCACACCAAGTTTATACTTCACACTTCCCCTTCAATACAATGTCACATTTACTTCACTACGTCACCTAAACACCTTTCCCAACAACACATTAAAGACAATCCATAATTGATACCATACAAAATACCTCCGGGATACTCCTTTAAAGTCATTTAAAAGGTACCATAAGTTGATAATTGCATCCATAAAGGGTATAGGGGCTTTGGGGCGTCAAAGAGATGCAAAAACATGCAAAACAAACTTCTGGGCTGACTTGTGAAGCCACCTGCGCCCACAGGTGGTTGAGTTACGGCCACAGGTGCCTCTTGTCAATGTCCAGATTCACCTGTGAAGTCACCTGCTCCCACAGGTGCCCCACCCGCAAAGGCGGATGCCCGTTTCAGCCTCCAGGGGTCATTTTAGGGTCCTTTTTCGTAAAGAATGGTCCATGATCATAACTAAGATTATATTAACATATTTTAGATCATATTAGATGCCAATTAAGATCCATGGTTTCACAATGCACATAAACATCACCAAAACTACATTTTTCTTTCAATACGCCACCGGTTCCATGTACAATTTCACAACAACAATTCCAAATGTTACACACAAAGAGAAAGAAAGTTAAGGACATAAACACATATTACATGTTGATATTTAATCCATTAGAGTCATTTCCTTCAATATCACAAGTCCACTTCCAAGTTTACAAGGCAAAACTCTTTACCGATTAAGCAAAAGTACACTATTTTACACATAGTGAACTGTCCAACACTTTACCAACATAACCAAAATGATTTATACACAATATTAAGCATATAATATATTGAACCATAAGATTAAACACTTACCCAAACTTTCAAAGTGATGATCTTGTCCAAAAGAGATGGTTGTCTTAGGGTTTGCGAGATGAGAGAATGTTGTGGAAAATTATAGATTTTTTGCATGTGTATTTTGTGGAATAAAATCTGATTTTTGGTGCCTTTTATAGCCCCTTAATGGTCATCCTTAGCCACTTTTTATCAATAAATATGATGTTGACTTGGTCAAAAGATGAATAGGTCATTTCCTTCTTGTTGGGCCATGTCTTTTACCTAATTTTGGGCCTTAAATTGAGCCCATTTGCGCAAGGTTTGTTTAGCCCAATAGCTTCCATTAATAATATACCAACTATCTCATGTTTCAATAATTCCATAAATGTTACGATAATAACATAGGTTCAGAAATGTACGGGGTATTACATCATTCCCCCCTTAGGAACATTCATCCTCGAATGTTAGTAACATTATCTCCTTGAAACAAATTTAAATCTAAGTGTATCCTTCATGTTATAATATACACATGATACTTGTAGAGACTTACTTGTTATTGCTTCAATTCCACACCTTGAACCTTTTCTTCTGTTTACAACAAATACGAGTACTTTAGATTTCATCATTCCTTCGGTTTCCCATGTGATTCCGTCTACTTGATGATTTCTCCAATAGTACCTTTATGGAAACTACTTCTTTATTTTTTTTAATCCTTTCACTTATCAATCAAGAATAGTAGTAGGTACCTCTTCATATGTGATATCCTCCATAACTTGAACATCTCTCCCATGCATTTTCAAAGCATTGAAACATGGAACACTGAATGAACTGTGGGGAGTTCTTTGGGTAGTGCTAATGTATATGCAACTTACCCAAATCTTTGGGTAATCTCATATGGCACGTTATATAGGGCCAATTTTCAATTCTTTCCAAATCTCATTACCCCTTTCATTGGTGACACTGTCAAAACTATCCAATCACCTATGGCCAATTCTAATTCCCTTCTTCTAATATCAAAATATGATTTGTGTCGACTTTGGGATGTTTGTAGCTTTTGTTGTATCACCTTGACTTTCTCTATAGCTTGACGAACAAGATTTGGCCCGAGTAAAGCAGTCTCACCTGCTTCAAACCATCCAATTGGTTATCTACACTTTCTCCCATATAAGCTTCATAAGGTGTCATTTTGATACTTGAATGATAACTATTATTATAGGCAAATTCCATAAGAGGTAATGACCATCCCAACTACTTTTAAAGCTCAATGTGAAAGCTCGTAATATATCTACAAGTGTTTGGATGGTACATTTTGTTTGTCTATCTGTCTGATATAATAGAAATTGGAATCCCATGTAATCATACTATCTCTTTAACATACAACCTTGCATAATTTTTAGCTGTACAAGTGGGCCTGACAGGTAAAAAGTGTGCTACTTGATAAGTCTGTCAACTATCATCCACATGAAATCAAATTTCCAAAATGTACAAGGAAAACTTATGATAAAACCCATGTTAATCATATCCCTCTTTTCAAACTGGAAGATTCCTGTATTGCATATAACCTTCAGGCATCTGATGCTCTACTTTTACCTGTTGACAGTTTGGACATTGAACTACCAATGCTGTAATGTTCTTCTTCTTTATACTACCTCACCAATACGTTTCTTCCAAACCATGGTACATTCTAGTTTCTCCCGGATGAAGAGAATATCGTGAACAATGTGCCTCTGTCATAATCCATTTCCTTAGCTCATCTACATCCGGTACACATAATCTACTTTGGCACTGACTCACTCCCTCTTGCGTAAGTTCAAATACCTTTGTCAAACTTTGCTGTACATTCTTTTTCACCTGAAATAACATAGGATTTGCATCCTGGTTTTCCTTTACTTCAGCTATTACTAAAGACTCTGTTGCATTTTGCACTATAACTCTTTTATATGGAGTTTCAAAAAAATGAACTACCAAGCTGTCTAATTGATGCAGATCCTTGACTATACCTTGCTTTTCCATGAACTGACCACCAGTACTTCCTAGTGCCTTGTGGCTTAACGCATTAGCCACCGCATTTGCTTTTCCCGAATGGGATATCAATATCATAATCTCTTAATAGTTTCAGCCACTCTCGTTGCCTCAAATTTAGGTCCTTTTGCTTAAAAAGATACTACAAACTTTTATGATCGGTATATATATCAATGTAAACCCCATACAAGTAGTAGCGCCATATTTTTAAAGCAAATATCACGGTTGCTAACTCAATATCATGTGTTGGATAACTTCTTTCATGTGGACGTAATTGTCTTGAAGAATACGCAATCACCTTGTCATGCTGCATCAATACACATCCTAAGCCAACTCTTGAAACATTACAATATACCGCATACCCTTCTGTTCCTTCGGGAAGTATTACTACAAGTGTAGAAGTCAACTAATTTTTAATTATTTTTTTCAGCTCTTGGAAACTTTTTTCACATGCATCATTCTACTAAAACTTGGTTGCCTTGCGTGTTAGCTTTGGTAAGGGTACTGAAATGGAAGAAAGCCTTTCAACAAATCTTCTATAATAACCTGCCACTTCTTTATTGCTTCTATATTTTGCATATCAACCTTTATTCCTTCATCCTATACAATGTGACCCAAAAATACTACGAACTTTAACCAAAATTCACCTTTAGAGAACTTTGCATATATCTTACGGTCATAAAGAATTCGTAACACCTGTTGTAAATGATTAGCGTGGTCCTCTTGTGACCTTGAATATCATCTCTAAACATGGTCATGAACACATCTAAAAATGGTTTGAACACCCTATTCATCAAATCCATAAAAACTGCAGGTGCATTTGGTAGCCCAAACGACATAACTAAAAACTCATAATGACTATACTATGTTCAGAAAGTTTCATTGGGTATATCTTTTTCTCGAACCCTTACGTGATGATAACCCGATCTTACATTAATCGCTGAGAAACCTTTGGCGCCTTGTACCTGCTCAAATAACTCACCAATTCTGGGAAGGGAATATTTATCCTTGATTGTCACTTAAGTCAGTTGCCAATAATCAATAATCTACCATTTCCAGCTCATTAAGATCAGCCAACGTAACATGATCACAAACAGGTACTACATAATTACGATATACTCTCTTATAATAGAGTCACCAATAGGTGTACATACTTCAAATGGTCTAATTAATAATTCTGGGGTTCTTTTAAAAAAAAAAAATCTTCAGCAATCAATAGAGTAACATATGATAAGGTAGATACCGGATCAATTAATACATATAAATTATGTGAAAAGATGGATGATGTACCTATCACTACATCAGGATAGGCCTCCAAATTCTGTCGACCCGCTAGAGCATAGGTTCGATTCTGTATTTCACTAAAACCGGTTGCTCCTCTAACACCTCTATCATGACCAACAGGCTGCACACCTCGGCCTAAAGAAGGAACCGATGATGATGATGCAACGGTTGATCCCATAGGTCGCGTCATAATACTCTTACCCCTTCTTGGGCAGTCTCTTACCATGTGCCAGGACATACCGCACCAAAAGCAAATATTCATTCCAAATCGGCATTTCTTTAAATGAAGCTTCCCGCAGTATTGACACGGCTGGCGAGAAAAACTAGATTGGTTCATACTTCCTTGCTCTCGATACCCCGCTATTTGTCAACCTCGAATTCCGCTACTTTGTCCAACGTGACTGCCTCTAAACCCTTGAAACTAGATTGAGTGTCTGCTGTAGGATAAGAAAGTGATGGTCTCGGCGATCTATTAAAAACTCGAGGCCCAAATTCTCCTTGGGAGGCCATGTACTGTCCTATAGGTCTAGCCTTCTTTGATGGCCCCCCTTCAAATTTGTGCATCCTTCTTTTTTGCCTCTGATCCTTCATCTTCTGTGCAAAGGCTTGTATCCTGGCTATATCCATATCCCTATTCAATGCAGCAATAGTACAATCTCTGACCAAATCTGGATCCAATCGATCCACATACCGATGAATTCTATCAGCCATAGTGGCTACCACATTCGGTACATACCGAGCCAAAGAGTTAAATCGAAGACTATACTCACTAACACTCATATTTCTTTGACGAAGATTCAAAAATTGGTCTGTACGAGCCTCACAAATCTCATAGGGAAAATAGTGATCAAGAAATGCCACTTTAAATTCTTCCCAACTAGCTGGAGGTGCACCAATACCCCTAGGTCATTTCCAATCTTCGTACCACAATATAGCCTCTCCCTTCAATCTATATGTTGTAAGCTCAACTGTTTCTACACCAAATACGTATATGACATCCAAAGCCCTTTTTATTTGATCTATAAAATCTTGCAGGTCTTCCTCAAGATCTGATCCAGTGAATGTAGGAGGATCTAATTTCAGAAAATCCTGTGTCCTCCGACTAGCTGCCCTAGCCTCACTATCATTACTTGTCATTGGACCAGCTTGTCCTTGATTTTGTGCAGTAACTATCTGAGTCAACATGTACACTGCATTTCTTAAATCCTATTCGGTGACATTAACAGGTGGCTCAGCAGGTTCTTCTCTCCTTCTCGGCTCTTCTAGAGATGGAAAAGTAGAAGAAGCCCCCGATGCAAACTCACTTTCAGCTTCACCTTGCTCAACCCGCTCAGGTGGTGATTTACAAGTTCCTTCTCCGACAATCCTGTCTAGCTTCTTACTTTGACCCTTGCTTCTTCTTGTAATCGGACTTCTTACTATAATGAAAAAGAACAAAGTCAATGGTCAGGTATAATTCTATAACCTTGGTTCTATTGCACGATTTAAAAAATGAAGAAATTAAACAACTCCTAAATGCCCCAAAGCCTCCTGCTTATAAATGTGGTGCACAACACATCCATAAGCAAGACTCTACTCGTACACGGCTTTGTAGACACCCTAGGACGACCTCTCCGATACCACTTTTGTCACGCCTCGAATTCCAATGGGGCGGATTGGCACCTGAAGCCGATAAGGCCCGAGAGAACCAATCTTAATTCATGTACACTCATATCCATATCACTAACTGAACGTCACCCTATCACATTTAGATACATGATACTAATGGCAAAAGTCATGGGAAACATATGTTACATATATAAAACTTGGCCGTTAGGGCCGCTCAAGTAAAAATGGACATACATTCCTTCATTCTTCTGACCACGTATGTCTACAAAGCCTCTAAAAGATACATATACATAGCCAACCTAAAGTCGGGACAAGTCCCTGCTTTACACTATGTTTGCATAGTACCAAAACCCAAATGTATACATGTGACTCGAAAAGCCCCGAATCGAACTGGTGCTCACCAACAATCTGCAGATGATCTGTACTCTACTGTGGTAGTCTACTAGCACCTGTGCCTGCAGCAAGTAAGGTAAGTCCCCCAAGGGGGTCAGTAAGAAGAATGTATTGAGTATGTAAGGCTATAAGAAAATGCATGAAACTTACAAACCTCAATGAACTCAAATACAAGAGAATAGTCAATATGGATAAACCACCGTTCTGTATGTGTGGGAACATGTACCTTATATTCATTACTTTCTTTGCCTTTATATACATTACTGTCAATATTTATAACCGTCAATATATATACATATATATATATATATATATAACAGTCAATATAATACCGTCAATATATAACCCGGGCCCAAATGATCAGTGGGAGAATAATGTAATATACCATAAATCAACAAAGCAGGTTCGCCCCTTTGGGCTACCCCCTATAAGGTTAGGCATCAAGCTAGGCTTTTACCCCACTGAGCTTCCCCCCTTCTATCACCCGAAAATCAATGAAGCAGGTTCGGCATCAAGTTTGGCTTTTACCCCACTGAGCTTTCCCCCTGATCCAACAATATCGGGATTACCCCCAGTTAGGCTTTCGCCCCTTTGGGTTGTCACCCGTACTCAATAATCATTAAGTAACCATAAAGTAACCATAAAGTAACCATGTATGCATTACTTGTTTCATTACTTCTTTGCATTACTTCTTTCCTTTAGTTTTGTGAGATTGATACATTGGGAATCATTACATTATTGGAACTTTAGAACGTAACATTATTGGAACTTTGGAGTAATATCCATACTTATGTGATACGTGAATGACAATTGATCAATGAATAAGGAACATGTGAATAACAATAGATGACAACCTGAAATGATATACCTTTGAATATTTCGGAATAGAACAAGTACAATGACAATGGGAACAGTATGCGATACAGAAGGATTCGAAAAGAGTAACCTTACATACCTTATCTTCCCAATATGAATACACAATACTATATGTGAATACAATAATCCAGCTCCTTCCTTACGTGTTATGCTACAACACAAGTACATCACAGAGCTCACGTTAACAACTAACGACATTACAAATGCATAAGATGACAATAAAGTACGTGACTGCCTTATAATGTCCTTTCACATTTAACAATGAAATCCATTGCCTTACCATACCAAAAATACCACAACATTCCACACATTGACCAATATATCATAAACCAATAGCATTTCACACCAAGTTTATACTTCACACTTCCCCTTCAATATAATGTCACATTTACCTCACTACGTCACGTAAACACCTTTCCCAACAACACATTAAAGACAATCCATAATTGATACCATACAAAATACCTCTGGGATACTCCTTTAAAGTCATTTAAAAGGTACCATAAGTTGAGAACTGCATCCATAAAGGATATAGGGGCTTTGGGCGGTCAAAGAGGTGCAAAAACATGCAAAACGAACTTCTGGGCTGACCTGCGAAGCCACCTGCTCCCAAAATTTGTTGAGGTACGGCCAAAGGTGCATCTTGGTGGTGTTTAGAGTCACCTACAAAGTCACCTGCGCCCGCAGGTGCCCCACCCGCGAAAGCGGATGCCCGTTTCAGCCTCCAAGGGTCATTTTAGGGTCCTTTTTTGTAAAGAATGGTCCATGATCATAAATAAGCTTCTATTAACATTTTTTATATCATATTAGATGCCAATTAACAGCCATGGTTTCACAATGCACATAAACATCACCAAAACTACATTTTCCTTTCAATACGCCACCGGTTCCATATACAATTTCACAACAACAATTTCAAATGTTACACACAAAGATAAAGCAAGTTAAGGAAATAACCACATATTACATGTTGATATTTAATCCATCAAAGTCACTTCCTTCAAGATCACAAGTCCACTTCCAAGTTTACAAGGCAAAACCCTTTATCGATTAAGCAAAAGTACACTGTTTTACACATAGTGAACTGTCCAACACTTTACCAACATAACCAAAATGATTCATACACCATATTAAGCATATAATATATTGAACCATAATATTAAACACTTACCCAAACTTCCAATGTGATGATCTTGTCCAAAAGAGATGGTTGGCTTAGGGTTTGTGAGATGAGAGAATGTTGTGGAAAATTCTAGATTTTTGGCATGTGTATTTTGTGGAATAAAATCTGATTTTTTGTGCCTTTTATAGCCCCTTAATGGTCATCCTTAGCCATTTTTGATCAATAAATATGATGTTGACTTGGTCAAAAGATTAATGGGTCATTTCCTTCTTGTTGGGCCATGTCTTTTACCTAATTTTGGGCCTTAAATTGAGCCCATTTGCACAAGGTTTGTTTAGCCCAATAGCTTCCATTAATAATATACCAACTATCTCATGTTTTAATAATTCCATAAATGTTACGGTAATAATATAGCTTCGAAAATGTACGGGGTGTTACAGTTACTTCTTTATTTCTTAACCTCTTAACTTGTCGATCCAGAATAGCAATAGGTACTTCTTCTTAGGTGATATCTTCTGTAACTTGTACACCTTCAGTGGGAGTAATATGATATGTATCTCCTATTCACTTTCGAAGCATTGAAACATGAAACACTGAATGAACTATGGAGAGTTCTTGGGGTAGTTCTAATTTATACGCAACTTGACCAAATCTTTGGACAATCTTATACGGCCCTATATAACATGGACTCAGCTTACCCTTCTTCCCAAATGTCATTACCCCTTTCAGTGGTGACACTTTCAATAATACCCAATCACCTATGGCAAATTCTAGCCCCCTTCTTCTAATATCGGCATATGATTTATGTCGACTTTGGGCCATTTGTAGCCGCTGTTGTATCACCTTAACCTTATTCATAGCTTGATGAACAAGATCTGGCCCAAATAAGGCAGTTTTACCCGCTTCAAACCATCCAATTGGTGATCGACACTTTCTTCCATATAAAGCTTTGTAAGACGCCATTTTGATACTTGAATGATAGCTATTATTGTAGGCAAATTCACTAAGAGATAAATGATCATCCCAACTACCTTTAAAGTCCAATGTGCAACCTCGTAGTATATCTTTCAGTATTTGTATAGTACGTTCTGCTTGTCCATCTGTTTGAGGATAAAAAGTTGTACTTAAATTCACTTGGGTTCCCAAACTCTTCGCAGAAGACTTCCAAAAGTGTGTAGTAAATTGAGATCCCCTGTCTAATATAATAGAGATTGAAATTATGTGTAGTCGAACTATCTCTTTAATATACAACCGCGCATAATCTTCAGTTGTGTAGGTGGTCTTGATTGGTAGGAAGTGTGCTAACTTGGTAAGCCTGTCAACTATTACCCATATGAAATCAAATTTCTGAAGTGTACGAGGCAAACCTGTGATGAAATCTATGTTGATCATGTCCCACTTCCAGATTGGAAAATCTATACATTGCATATAAACTCCAGGCTTCTGATGCTCTACTTTTATTTGTTGACAATTTGGACATTGGGCTATGAATTCTGCAATGTTCTTCTTCATGTTTCCCCACTAATACATTTCTTTCAAATCATGATACATTTTGGTGGCTCCTGAATGAATAGAATACCGTGAATGATGTGCCTCTGTCATAATCCATCTCCATAGCACATCTAAATTAGGTACATACAATCTACTTTGGTACTGAAGCACTCCCTCTTGCGTAAGATCAAATGCCTTTGTCAAACCTTGTTGTACATTCTCCTTGAGCTGCAATAAAATAGGATCCGTATACTATTCTTCCTTCACTTCAGCTACTAATGAAGATTCTGCCGCATTTTGCACCATAATTTCTTCAATTGGAGTTTCAAGAAGATGAACCCCCAAGCTGGCTAGTTGATGTAGATCCTTGACTATACCTTACTTTTCCGTGAGCTGGCCATTAGTGCTTCCTATTGCTTTGCGGATTAATGCATCAGCTACTACATTTGCTTTCCCTGGATGATATAAAATATCAATGTCATAATCTTTTAATAGTTCAAGTCACCTCCATTGCCTCAGATTAAGGTCCTTCTGCTTAAAAATATATTTCAAACTCTTATGGTCGGTATATATGTCAACATGGACCCCATACAAGTAGTGGCGCCATATCTTTAAAGCAAATATCACAGATGCTAGCTCAAGATCATGTGTTGGATAATTTCTCTCATGTGGTCGCAACTGTCTTGAGGCATAAGCTATCACAATACCGTGCTACATCAATACACATCCTAAGCCAACTCCTGAAGCATCACAATAGACCGCATACCTTTTTGTGCCTTCTGGAAGTACCAATACAGGTGCAGAAGTCAACTTATCCTTCAGATCTTGGAAACTCTTCTCACATGCATCATTCCACTGAAACTTGGTTGCCTTGTGTGTTAGCTTTGTTAAAGGTTCCAAAATGGAAGAAAACCCTTCAACAAATCTTCTATAATAACCTGCCAACCCGAGAAAACTATGAATCTCTGTAGGCGTTGTAGGTCTTGGGCAATTCTTCACAACTTCTATCTTTTGAGTGCCAACCCTTATTCCTTCATCAGATATAATATGACCCAAGAATGCTATAGATTTTAGCCAAAATTCACATTTAGAGACTTTGCATATAACTTACGATCACGAAGAATCCATAACACCTGCCGTGAGTGATTAGCATGGTTTTCTTTTGATCTTGAATAAACCAAAATATCATCTATAAACACTATCATGAACACATCTAAGAATGGCTTGAACACCCTATTCATCAAATCCATAAAAACTGCTGGTACATTTGATAGCCCAAATGACATAACTAAAAACTCATAATGACCATACCGTGTTTGAAAAGCTATCTTGGGTATATCTTTTTCTCTAACCCTTACTTGATGATAACGCAATCTCAAGTCAATCTTTGAGAAATATTTAGCACCTTGCAATTAATCAAACAAATCATCAATTCTAGGGAGGGGATATTGGTTCTTGGCTGTTACCTTATTCAGTTGCCGATAATCAGTACACGTTCTCAACGTGCCATATTTCTTTCATACAAATAACACTGGTGCATCCCAAGGGGACATACTAGGCCTTATGAATCCCTTGTCCAGCAAGTCTTTTAATTGCTCCTTCAATTCTTGTAACTCTACCGGGGCCATTCTATACGGAGGAATAAAGATAGGCTGAGTACCTGGAACCACATCAATACCAAACTCTACTTCTCTTTCTAGAGGCAAACCTGGAAGATCTTCAGGAAATACATCAAGGAATTCATTTACCACCGAAATCGATTAAAGAGTTGGTGGTTTCACATCGATATCTTGCACTCTTACTAGATGGCATATATACCCCTTGGATATCATTTTCTTTGCCTTAAGATAAGAAATAAATTTACCTCTCGGTGCTCCGATATTACCCCTCAATTCAAGGACTGTCTTTTGTGGAAAATGGAAATGTACCCTATTGGCTCGGCAATCTACCGTGGCATAACAAGAAGCCAACCAATCCATACCCATTATAACATCAAAATCTACCATTTTCAGCTCAATAAGATCATCCAACGTATCGTGATCACAAATAGTTACTATGCAATTACGATAGACTCTTTTAGCTACAATAGATTCACCAACTGGTGTAGATACTTCAAATGGCTTGACTAGTAATTTCGGTGTTCTTTTAAATTTTTCAGCAATCAATGGAGTGACATATGATAGGGTAGAGTCCGGATCAATCAATGTACATACATTATGTGAAAAGACGGATAATGTACCTGTAACCACATTAGGAGAAGCCTCCAAATTCTGTCGATCCACTAAAGCATAGGTACGGTTCTAAACTCCACTAGAATTAGATGCTCCTCGAACACCTCTACCACGCCTAGTAGGCTGTACACCCGATGAGGATGATGCAACGGCTGATCCAATAGGTCGCGCCATACTACCCGTGCCCCTCCGTGGGCACTCTCTCATTATGTTCCCCGACATACCACACCAAAAATAAGCATCTATCCCAAGCTGACATAAACCTAAATGAAGCTTTTCGCAGTGCAGACACGGCTAATGAGAAAACCTCGATTGGCTCATTCTTCCTTGTTCTTGATACCCTGTTGTCTGTGAACCTTGAATCCCATTACTTTGCCCAACTTTACTGCATCTAAACCCTCGAAATTGGGATGGAGTACCTGCTGTAGAATAATAAAATGATGGTCTAGACGGTCTATTCAAAACCTGAGGCCTAAATTTTCCTTGGGATGCCATGAACTGTCCCATAGGTTTAGCCCTCTTTGACGGTCCTCTTTCAAATTCTTGCGTTCTTCTCCTTTGCCTCTGATCCTCCATCTTCTGTAAAAAAGCTTGTATCCTGGCTATATCCATGTCTCTATTCAAAGCAGTTATAGTACAATCCCTAGACAAATATGGATCCAATCTATCCACATACTGATGAACTCTATCGTCCATAGTAGCTAGTACATTAGGAGCGTACCTGGCCAAAGAGTTAAATCGAAGACTGTACTCTCTGACGCTCATATTACCTTGACGAAGATTTAAGAACTGGTCTGTATGAGCCTCTCAGATCTCATATGGAAGGTAATAATCAATGAATGCCGCTTTGAATTCTTCCCAACTAGCTAGAAGTGCATCGATACCCCTAGATCATTTCAATTCTTCGTACCATAGTATAGCCTCTCCTTTTAATCTATATGTTTCAAGCTCAACTGTTTCTGTACCAGATATATGCATAACATCTAAAGCACTTTGAATTTGGTCCGTGAAGTCTTGTGGGTCTTCATTAAGATCTGACCCGGTGAATGTGGGAGGGTCTAATTTAAGAAAATGCTTTGTCCGTCGACTAGCTGCCCTATACGCACCGTCGTTACTTGTAGTTGGACCATTTTGTCCTTGACTTTGTGCAGCAACTATATGAGTCAATATTTGCACCGCATTCCTTAAATCCTGCTCAGTAGTATTAACAGGTGGTTCTGGGGGTACTCATCTCCTTCCTAGCTCTCCGGGAGGTGGAAGAGTAGAAGAAGCCCGCGATGCAAACTCGTCTTCAGCCTCACCTTGATTAGCTTGTTTAGGTGGTGATTTACTGGTTCCTTCTCCGGTAATCCTATCTACCTTTTTACTTTTACCCTTGTTTCTCCTTGTAAACGACATTTTGCTATACTGAGGAAACAAAAACATAAAACAAATTCAGTGGTTAAATATGACTCCACCTACAACTTTGGCTCTATTGCACGATCTTGGAAATGAATAAATGAAACAAATCCTAAATGTACCGTATCCTCCTACGTATAGATGTGGTGCATAACACATCCATAAGTAAGACTCTACTTAGACACGGTTTTGTAGACACCCTAGGATGACCCGCTCTGATACCACTTTTGTCATGCCTCAAATCCCATTGGGGCGGATAAGTACCCGTAGTCGTAAGGCCCGAGAGAAAAAACCTATGATCATGTACATTCATAAGCATGCCATTAAGTGAACAAAAATTCTGCCACATGCAGATATAATATATCGATGACGAAAGTCATGTAAAGATGTTCAAAATAGATAAGAGACTTGGCCGTTGGTGCCACAATGTATAAAAGGTAAGACACTTCTACATTTGACTTTACAAAGCCTCTAAAAGATATATAACCATGACTAAGTTCGGGACAAGTCCCCGCCTATACAACTGCTATATAGTACCAAAAATATATACAAATGACTCGGAAAGCCCCGAATCAACCTGGAGCTCACCAATAGCCTGTAGATGACCCGTACCCTACTGTAAAGGTCTACTAGCTCCTGTGCCTGTAGCAAGAAAGGCAGGTCCCCTAAGGGACATCAGTACGAAAGAATGTACTAAGTATGTAAGGCTGTCAATAACTACATGAAATATAGGAACTCAAATGGAATCAAATACAAGTGAATAGATAACACTGATATACCACCGTACTGTATATGTGGAACCATGTACATTACATTCATTTCTTTCCTTTTACCTTTACATCAATATACATCATACAATGCCCGGGACCAACTGATCAGTGGTAAGTAACATTGGGATCGGCTCGAGCTAGGCTTATGCCCCCAGAGCTACCACCCATAAATCAATAAATTAGGTTCGGTTCGAGCTAATTTTTGTGAGATTGTTACATTGGTGGTCATAACATTATTGGAGCTTTGGAATAATACTGAACAACATTAAGTCCCCTTTCAAGTTTAAACCACATAGAAGGCAAATCCTTTAGCGATTAAGTAAACGTGGACTGTTTCACAATAAGTGGACTACTCAACACTTTTTAAACATAACCAACATGATATACACAACCTCTTATGCATATAATATATTAATCTATAAGGTTAAACACTTATAAGTGTAACACCCCTTACGTTCCTAACCCCACTTGACGACATTAAATAATATGTACTTAGGTCTCGAGAGCTATAAGTATGCATTTGGTAATGTGATTGGTGAGATAATTGAATTTGGCTCTTGTTATGTGATTAAACTTGCATAGAAGGTGTTTTGAAATTTGAATTGCACATTTGTGGGGTTCAAAATGAGGCTAAGAGGACCTCAAAACAAAGTGTATTAAGGTTAAGAAGTAAGTTAAAGGATAGGACTTGAAGTATCTAACCGAACCCGCGAAGAAAAGTCAAAAAAATGAAATTTTTGAAAAATTTCAAGGAGGGGAGCATTTGGGACCGTACCACGCCTCTATGGGCTAAAATTTTTATCCCAGAGGCAGTAAGTTGGCGCGCCCAGGGGCGTGCCACCTTGGGTTTTCCACTTTTTCGAAAGTTGGAAATTTCTAAGTCCCAAGGGTATCCGGGGATGTACCGAGCCAATTTTTGCCATGTTTCTTATACAACCACGAGTATATACATGAAATGAATGAAATATTACATTGGTATGATAAAATTACTCGAGAAAGAATTTGGGGTCAAAATGACAGTTTTGCCCTTAAGGTCAAAATAAGCCAAACGTGGCTAGAATCACTTGTTTTTGGGATTGAGGCTACGGATATGAATATCATGAGTGGGAATATCATTGTAATATGTATAAGATGAGAAATTATTGATTTTATTGGGTTAAGTGATTTGTGCTCAATAAAAGCCCAAAATGGGATAAAAGACATGGGTCACATGACCCAATCTAAATCTTCTATTGACTTGGTCAATTGAAGCATTAAATATCAAGGATGACTAAGTATGGCCCCAAGGACTATAAATAGACCCAAAAATCAGATTTTATTCACTTAAACTCTCATGTTCTTTTAGACATTTTCTCCAACCTTCTACAATATTCTCTTAGACCCTAAAGAACTCAAAGGCAATTTTGGAGCAAGATCCTTACTTTTCAAGCTTGGGTAAGTGAATATTGTTATGGATTAATATATTATATGCATGAAATAGTATGTAAATCATATTGGTTGTGCTTGGAAATGTTGAACATGGTACTTTGTGTTTTTATAATAGATTTGTGATCCATGGGATTCAAGCTTAAATTAGGACTTGTGCCTTTGATGAAAGATCATGGTATGGATAAAATATGAACGTGTATGGTGTTATTTTGTTATGAGACTTGTTATTTTTCTATAAGTGCAAATTGTGGGATTTTAACCGATTTGTGATATGAAGTGTATTAAGGTGAATTGATGGAATATTTGTGATGTGGTGTGGATAAGAATGTGTAAAGGGGAAGTGTTGTGGTGAAATGTATTGATTATCATGTATTGGTCAATGTTGGCAATATTGGAGGATTTTTGGAATAATGATTCTATCAATGGTTTTGTCAAGGGGAAATGACATGTTTCAAGGCAAACATGTACCCTATTGATGTTATATGCATTTGTAAAGTAGTCGTTGGTTAATGTGAATTCCGTTATGTATTTGTGTTGTAGAGTGACACATAAAGAAGGAGCGGGACTATTGTATGCACATCTAGGATTGTATATCCATATTATCCATATTGAGAATACAAGATATGTAAGGTTACTCTGTCCATATCTTTTTGCGGCAAATAGTATCCACATTGCTATTTCACTAGTCCTATCCCGAAATGTGCTAAGGTATCCTATATACGTTTATCAATAGTCATTGTCATATATTTCCTACTCATGGATCATTTGTGAGTCTCATGTCTCATAATCATGGTTAATGTTCCAAAATCTCAAATAAGGTTATGTTCCAATGTTCCACTAGTGATATGCCTCTTGTTCATAGATTATTGTCCCATGGTTCCCATAGTGTTATGTTTCTAATAATGTTATGTTACTAAGTTATTCACATGTCTCTCACTCATTGGTTAATGATTCAAAGTTTCCAACAATGTTATGTTCCAAAGTTCAAAGTGATGTTTTGACTATCAAATATCAATCTTAAAGTAAAGATCAAAGTAATGCAAATGTGGTCAATGATCAAGTATGGGTGGCAAGTCTAGGGGCGTAAGCCTAGCTCGACTCAATCCCGATGTATTGATTTATGGGTGGCAAGTCTAGGGGCGTAAGCCTAGCTCGACTCGATCCCGATGTATTAATTTATGGGTGGCAAGTCTAGGGGCACAAGCCTAGCTCGACTCAATCCCGATGCATTGATTTATGGGTGGCAGGTCTTAGGGGCATAAGCCTAGCTTGCCCCAATCCCAACATGATGATATGTTATGAAAAGACCCACTGATCAGTCGGGGCCTGGTACATTGTGACATATGTATTGACAAGTGAGCATTGAATGTAAAGAAAGTAATGAAAATAATCAAAGCAAGTCACATGGCTTCCCAAAATGCAAAATGGTGACTTATCTACATTGATTATTCATATGTTTTGAGTTCATTGAAATATTCATCTATTGTACAGTTTCATCTGAGCCTTGCATACTCAGTACTTATTTCGTACTGACCCCTTTTGGGGAATTTACCTTACTTGCTGCAGGCGAAGGTACTAATAGGCCTCCCCAGTAGATTGCCAGTGTTAGCGGTTCTTTGGTGAGCTCCATCTAATTCGGGGCTTCTCCGAGTCAGAGTGTATATATGTTTTGGTGATGTACATATTGTGTAAAGCGGGGACTTGTCCCGACTTATGGTTCAGTTTGGTCAATGCTCTTGTTAGAGGCTTTTGTAGATGGATGTGGGTGTATCAGTGTAAAAGACATATGTTGTTTTGACTGGATGGCCTCAACGGCCAAGTTTCATATGTATGTATAAATCTGTCCCTTGTTTTCCTTTATTCGCCTTTCATGTTCTTACGCAATGGTGGTTATGATTATGATATGCATATGATTGAACATAGGCAAAGGTTAGTTCTCTCGGGCCTTATCGGCTACGGGTGCCAATCATGTCTCGATGGGATTTGGGGCGTGACAAAAGTGGTATCAAAGCAGGTCATTCTAAGGGTGTCTACAAAGCCGTGTCTGAGTAGAGTCTTAATTATCGATGTGTTATGCACCACATTTATAAGTAGGAGGCTCCGGGACATTTAGGATGTTGTTTCTGTTCTTCACTTCTAGATCGTGCAATAGAGCCAGTGTTGTCAGTTGAAGTGTGTCTGATCATGGTATTTTGTTTTTATTTGGTATAGTAAAAATGCCAATCACGAGAGGTAGAGGTAAAGGGAAGCAGGTAGATGTGCCTGCTGGAGAAGGAATGAGCAGATTACCACCTGACCAAGCTAGTCAAGGTGGAGCGAATGCTGAAATATCATCGCGGTTTTCATCTACCTTCCCAGTTCCAGAAGAGCCAATTGGTAGAGAAGTACCTGTAGAGCCACCGATGAATGCCACAGATCAGGATCTTAGGAATGTTGTACATATGTTGACACAGTTAGTGGCGGCACAAAGACAGGGATGAGCTGGTGTAGTGACACATGATGATGATGCGGCTAGAATGGCGAGTCGCAGGACACAGGATTTCTTGAAACTGGACCCTCCCATATTCACAGGGTCAGATCCAAAAGCAGATCCACAGGACTTTATGGATCAAATTCAGAGGGCCTTGGAAGTTATGCATGTGACAGGGGTCGAAACAGTTGAACTTGCCGCGTATAGGCTGAAAGGAAAGGCAATATTATGGTACGAGGATTGGAAGAAATCCCGTGATATTGGTGCAACTCCACCTACATGGGAAGAGTTTAAAGTGGCCTTCCTTGATCATTACTTGCCCTATGAGATTGGAGAGGCACGTGCAGATCAGTTCCTAAATCTCCGTCAAGGAAATTTGAGTGTCAGAGAATACAGTTTGCAATTTAATTCCTTGGCTAGATATGCGCCAAATGTGGTGGCTACGATGACAGACAGGGTCCATAGATATGTGGACAGACTAGAGCCATATTTGGTACGGGATTGCACTATTGCTGCCTTGAACAAAGACATGGATATAGCGAGAATTCAGGCCTTCTCCCAGAAAATGGAAGACCAACGACAGAGGAGAAGAGTGCATGAGTTTGACAGGGGACAGTCCAAAAGGGCTAGACCTATGGGACCACCTATGATGTCCCAAGGAGGATCTAGGCCTCGTATGTTCCCTAGACCACCTAGACCATCGTTCTCTTATTCCACAGGGGGTGCGCATTCTCAGTCTCAAGGGTTTAGAGGTGGTTCAGCTGGGCAGAGTAGCGGGGTTCATGGGTCACAGGCAGCAGGCTTTCCTCGTCAGCAGTATCAGCACTGCGGGCGTATGCATACAGGTACATGTCGATCAGGGATGAATGTCTGCTTTTGGTGTGGTATGCCAGGGCATATAGCGAGAGATTGTCCACAGCGGAGCATGGGTGGTATAGCACGACCAGCTGGGTTGGCTGTTGCATCATCAGCATCGGTTCCTTCACAAGGCCGAGGGGTGCAGCCTATTGGCCGTGGTAGAGATGCCAGAGGAGCAGCCAGTACTAGCGGGGTCCAAAATCGTACTTATGCTTTAGTGGACCGCCAGAATTCAGAGGCTTCCCCTGATGTTGTCACAGGTACATTATCCATATTCTCACACAGGTACATTATCCATATTCTCACATAATGTATATGCATTAATTGACCCAGGTTCTACATTTTCCTATGTTACCCCATTGGTTGTTGCGAAACTTGCAAAGGCACCAGAATTATTAATTAAATCAATTAAAGTGTCTACACCGGTTGGTGAATATATTATTGCAAAGAGAGTATATCGTAACTGTGTGGTAACTGTGTGTGGTCATGATACATTGCTCTTTCAAATCCAATTTTGGCCCGCAGTAATGTAATCATTGAACTAGACATGGTGGATTTTGATGTGATCATGGGAATGGATTGGTTGGCCTCTTGTTATGCTACGGTAGATTGCCGGGCCAAGAAGGTACAATTTAGTTTTCCGCAAGAAAATGTTCTTGAATGGCAGGGTAATGTAGGGGCACCACGAGAGAGATTTATTTCCTATTTGAAAGCCAGAAAAATGATTACTAAAGGTTATATATGTCATCTAGTACGGGTGAACGATACCGAAGCGGAACCACTGACTCCACAGTCGGTTCCAGTAGTCAATGAATTTCTTGATGTATTCCCAGAGGATCTTTCAGGCTTACCCCCAGTACGGGAAGTGGAATTTGGCATTGATGTGATTTCAGGCACTTAGCCAATTTCTATTCCTCCGTATAGGATAGCTCAAGCCGAACTACGTGAATTAAAAGAGCAATTGAAGGATTTACTAGACAAGGGCTTCATTAGGCCTAGTATGTCCCCGTGGGGTGCACTGGTATTATTTGTGCGAAAGAAAGATGGCACCTTAAGAATGTGCATTGACTATCAGCAATTGAATAAGGTAACGATCAAGAACAAATATCCCCTCCCTCGCATTGATGATTTGTTTGATCAGTTACAGGGTGCCAGGTGTTTTTCAAAGATCGACTTGAGGTCGGGTTACCATCAAGTAAGAGTTAGAGGAGAAGATGTACCCAAGACAGATTTTTGAACACGGTATGGGCATTATGAATTTTTAGTTATGTCATTTGGATTAACAAATGCTCCAGCTATGTTCATGGATTTGATGAATAGGGTGTTTAAGCAATTTTTGGATGTGTTCGTCACGGTATTTATAGATGACATCCTAGTTTATTCAAGATCACCAGAGGACCATGCTAATCACTTAAGACAAGTGTTACGGATTCTCCGTGAACGTAAGTTGTATGTAAAGTTCTCCAAATGTGAGTTTTGGTTGAAATCAGTCGTGTTCTTGGGTCACATTGTATCAGATGAAGGCATACAGGTTGATACACAAAAGATTGAAGCAGTGAAAAACTGGCCAAGACCTATGACACCCACAGAAATTCGTAGTTTTCTTGGACTGGCAGGGTATTACATAAGGTTTGTGGAAGGTTTTTCCTCTATTGTTGCACCGTTAACAAAGCTAACACATAAGGCGGCAAAATTTCAGTGGAATGACGCATGTGAGAAAAGCTTCCAAAAGTTAAAAGATAAACTAACCTCCACACCAGTTTTAGTGATTCCCGAAGGTACCGAAGGCTATGTAGTATATTGTGATGCTTTCGGGGTTGGCCTCGGATGTGTGTTGATGCAACATGGTAATGTCATAGCATATGCCTCACGACAGTTGCGGCCACACGAGAAAAACTATCTCACACATGATCTTGAATTGGCAGCGGTAGTTTTTTCTTTAAAGATATGGCGTCATTATTTATATGGGGTTCATGTTGACATCTATACGGATCACAAAAGCTTGCAATATCTTTTTAAGCAGAAGGAACTCAATTTGAGGCAACGAAGGTGGTTGGAGCTTTTAAAAGATTATGACATTGATATTCTTTATCACCCAGGCAAAGCAAATGTAGTAGCCGATGCATTGAGCCGTAAGGCAGTAGAAAGCACTAGTGGTCAGTTGAATGAAAAGCATGAGATAATCAAAGATTTGAATCAATTAGCCAGCTTGGGAGTTCGCCTTATGGAAACCTCAGATGATAGAGTTATGGTGCAGAATGCAGCAGAATCCTCCTTGATAGCTGAAGTGAAAGAGAAGCAATTTACAGATTCTATTTTATTGCAGCTAAAGGAAAATGTGCAGCAGAATTTGACCAAGGCATTTGATTTTACACCGGAAGGGGTGCTTTAATGTCAAGGGAGACTATGCGTACCGGATGTAGATGAGCTGAGGACACGAATTATGACAGAGGCACATCATTCGCGCTATTCTATTCATTCGGGTGCTATTAAAATGTACCATGAATTGAAAGAAGTGTATTGGTGGAGAAATATGAAGAAGAACATTGCAGAGTTTGTTTCTCAATGCCCGAATTGTCAACAAGTGAAAGTAGAGCATCAAAAACTGGGAGGTTACATGCAATGTATCAATCTTCCAGTTTGGAAATTGGATATGATTAACATGGATTTCATTACGGGTTTGCCTCGTACACTGGTGAAGTTTGATTCTATATGGGTTATAGTGGACAGGCTTACCAAGTCAGCGCATTTTATACCGGTCAAGACAACCTATACAGCTGAGGATTATGCGAAGTTGTATGTGAAAGAGATAGTACGATTGCATGGTATTCCACTTTCCATTATATCAGACAGAGGAGCATAGTTCACAGCGTACTTTTGGAGGTCTTTCCAACAGAGTTTGGGTACACGGGTGAATTTGAGTATAGCTTTCCATCCTCAGACTGATGGACAAGCAGAACGTACTATTCATACACTTAAAGACATGCTACGAGCTTGTACGTTAGATTTTCAAGGCAGTTGGGATGACCATTTGCCTCTTATTGAATTTGCTTATAACAATAGCTATCATTCAAGTATTAAAATAGCACCTTATGAAGCTTTGTATGAAAGGAAATGTAGATCACCAATAGGATGGTTTGAAGCAGGTGAAACTGCTTTACTTGGGCCAGATATCATTCATCAGGCTATGGAAAAGGTTAAGGTGATCCAACAGCGGTTACAAACGGCTCAAAGTCGTCATAAGTCATATGCGGATGTTAGAACAAGAGGTCTTGAATTCGCCATAGGTGATTGGGTGTTTTTAAAGGTGTCACCGATGAGAGGGGTAATGCGGTTCGGAAAGAAAGGGAAATTGAGTCCACGTTACATAGGCCCATATGAAGTTATTAGAAGATTTGGGCAAGTTGCGTATGAATTAGCACTACCTCAAGAACTCTCCTCAGTCCATCCCGTATTTCATGTATCGATGCTTTAAAAATGCATAGGAGATTCAAGTTACAGAGGATCTTACTTATGAAGAAGTACCCATTGCTATCCTAGACCGACAAGTGAAAAGATTGAGGAATAAAGACATAGCTTCCGTGAAAGTCCTTTGGCGAAACAAGTAGAGGAGATCACATGGGAAGCGGAAGAAATGATGAGATCCAAGTATCCCTATCTATTTCAAATGAATGAGGAAGTTCAAAGTGTGGAAATGGAACAATGAAAAGTAAGTATTCATGAGCCTTAAGTGTTTATGTACATGTATGCAAATATAGAGATGCAATTGTTGTAATTGAAGAGATATTGTTAACATTCGAGGACGAATGTCCCTAAGGGGGGAAGAATGTAACACCCCGTATGTTCCTAACCCCACTTGATGACATTAAATAATATGTACTTAGGTCTCGAGAGCTATAAGTATGCATTTGGTAATGTGATTGGCGAGATAATTGAATTTGGCTCTTGTTATGTGATTAAACTTGCATAGAAGGTGTTTTGCAATTTTCATTATGCATTTTTGGGTTCAAAATGAGGCTAAGAGGACCTCAAAACAAAGTGTATTAAGGTTAAGAAGTAAGTTAAAGGATAGGACTTGAAGTATCTAACCGAACCCGCAAAGGAAAGTCGAAAAAATGAAATTTTTGAAAAATTTCAAGGAGGGGCATGTTTGGGACCGTGCCACGCCGCTCTGGGCTAAAATTTTTATCCCATAGGAAGTAATTTGGCGCGCCCAGGGGCGTTCCACCTTGGGTTTTCCACTTTTTCAAAAGTTGGAAATTTCTAAGTCCCAAGGGTATCCGGGGACGTACCGAGCCGATTTTGGCCACGTTTATTCTACAACCACGAGTATATACATGAAATGAATGAAATATTACATTGGTATGATAAAATTACTCGAGAAAGAATTTGGGGTCAAAATGACAATTTTGCCCTTAAGGTCAAAATAAGCCAAACGTGGCTAGAATCACTTGTTTTTGGGATTGAGGCTACGGATATGAATATCATGAGTGGGAATATTATTGTAATACGTATAATACAAGAAATTATTGATTTTATTGGGTTAAGTGATTTGTGCTCAATAAAAGCCCAAAATGGGATAAAAGACATGAGTCACATGACCCAATCTAAATCTTCTATTGACTTGGTCAATTGAAGCATTAAATATCAAGGATGACTAAGGATGGCCCCAAGGACTATAAATAGACCCAAAAATCAGATTTTATTCACTTAAACTCTCATGTTCTTTTAGACATTTTCTCCAACCTTCTACAATATTCTCTTAGACCCTAAAGAACTCAAAGGCAATTTTGGAGCAAGATCCTCACTTTTCAAGCTTGGGTAAGTGAATATTGTTATGGATTAATATATTATATGCATGAAATAGTATGTAAATCATATTGGTTGTGCTTGGAAATGTTGAACATGGTACTTTGTGTTTTTGTAATAGATTTGTGATCTATGGGATTCAAGCTTGAATTAGGACTTGTGCCTTTGATGAAATATCATGGTATGGATAAAATATGAACGTGTATGGTGTTATTTTGTTATGAGACTTGTTATTTTTCTATAAGTGCAAATTGTGGGATTTTGACCGATTTGTGCTATGAAGTGTATTAAGGTGAATTGATGGAATATTTGTGATGTGGTGTGGATAAGAATGTGTAAAGGGGAAGTGTTGTGGTGAAATGTATTGATTATCATGTATTGGTCAATGTTGGCAATATTGGAGGATTTTTGGAATAATGATTCTATCAATGGTTTTGTCAAGGGGAAATGACATGTTTCAAGGCAAACATGTACCCTATTGATGTTATATGCATTTGTAAAGTAGTCATTGGTTAATGTGAATTCCGTTATGTATTTGTGTTGTAGAGTGACACATAAAGAAGGAGCGGGACTATTGTATGCAAATCTAGGATTGTATATCCATATTATCCATATTGAGAGTACAAGGTATATAAGGTTACTCTGTCCGTATCTTTTTGCGGCAAATAGTATCCACATTGCTATTTCACTAGTCCTATCCCGAAATGTGCTAAGGTATCCTATATACGTTTATCAATAGTCATTGTCATATATTTCCTACTCATGGATCATTTGTGAGTCTCATGTCTCATAATCATGGTTAATGTTTCAAAAGCTCAATTAAGGTTATGTTCCAATGTTCCACTAGTGATATTACTTATGCCTCTTGTTCATAGATTATTGTCCCATGGTTACCATAGTGTTATGTTTCTAATAAGGTTATGTTGCCAAGTTATTCACATGTCTCTCACTCATTGGTTAATGATTCAAAGTTTCCAACAATTTTATGTTCCAAAGTTCAAAGTGATGTTATGACTATCAAATATCAATCTCAAAGTAAAGATCAAAGTAATGCAAATGTGGTCAATGATCAAGTATGGGTGGCAAGTCTAGGGGCGTAAGCCTAGCTCGACTCGATCCCGATGTATTGATTTATGGGTGGCAAGTCTAGGGGTGTAAGCCTAGCTCGACTCGATCCCGATTTATTAATTTATGGGTGGCAAGTCTAGGGGCACAAGCCTAGCTCGACTCGATCCCGATGCATTGATTTATGGGTGGCAGGTCTTAGGGGCATAAGCCTAGCTCGCCCCGATCCCAACATGATGATATGTTATGAAAAGACCCACTGATCAGTCGGAGCCCGGGTACATTGTGACATATGTATTGACAAGTGAGCATTGAATGTAAAGAAAGTAATGAAAGTAATCAAAGCAAGTCACATGGCTTCCCAAAATGCAAAATGGTGACTTATCTACATTGATTATTCATATGTTTTGAGTTCATTGAAATATTCATCTATTGTACAGTTTCATCTGAGCCTTGCATACTCAGTACTTATTTCGTACTGACCCCTTTTGGGGAATTTACCTTACTTGCTGCAGGCGCAGGTACCAATAGGCCTCCCCAGTAGATTGCCAGTGTTAGCGGTTCTTTGGTGAGCTCCAGCTAATTCGGGGCTTCTCCGAGTCAGAGTGTATATATGTTTTGGTGATGTACATATTATGTAAAGCGGGAATTGTCCCGACTTATGGTTCAGTTTGGTCAATGCTCTTGTTAGAGGCTTTTGTAGATGGATATGGGTGTATCAGTGTAAAAGACATATGTTGTTTTGACTGGATGGCCTCAACGGCCAAGTTTCATATGTGTGTATAAATATGTCCCATGTTTTCCTTTATTCGTCTTTCATGTTCTTACGCAATGGTGGTTATGATTATGATATGCATATGATTGAACATAGGCAAAGGTTGGTTCTCTCGGGCCTTATCGGCTACGGGTGCCAATCATGTCTCGATGGAATTTGGGGAGTGACAATAAGCCCCCATTCGGGCATATAACAGTAATAATAATCTCGAAATATAAATCCCATAGTTATTTTCCCCAACCCATAGCATGCTTTACCTATTTATTAACTACCCAACTCAATCTAAAAGAAGTTAAGCCATAACCTACCTTGTAACGATGAAATCCAAGCCTAAAGTCCTTCAACATGGTACTTTCCCCTTTTGAACGGTCTCGAAATCAACTAAAATATACCAATATAGCATCTACGCATTAAAAGGAGGCTATCAATACCCATATTGACCATATTTAAAACGGATCCAAAACGAACTCGAAAAAAGAGTTTGAAAACGAGAGGGGTAAAACCAGAATTTTTCTTTAAAAACACATTCCCCAAGGTTATAGGAGCTTACAGTTGAAAACACACACAAAAATAAGTTAAAAATGAGGTCCAATTTGAAAAAAAAAAAACCATTTTCCAAACTTTACCAGCAAAAACCCCAAAATTCCATGTTGAAATCATGATTTAAAGGTGTTTTCCAAAATATAATTATAGAAAATAATGGAAAGATGATTTAGGAGCTTACCCGAGGAATAATGGTGATAAAACCCTAAGAAATCACCTCTTCCCGAAGCTTGGAGGTCCAAAAATGGAGAAAAAAATATGAAATTGAAGTATTTATACTGTTCTGTGAACAGTACCTCATGATTGTTGACCCCACTTAGCTACCGCGAGTGTCAACGTTAACCAGCCATTAAGTTGGTCATTGCAGTCGTATAGCTGGGCCTCGCAATTGCGATGAGTCAACCCGACCCGATCCATCGATTGACCCATCGTGATCGTGGCACCACTACCACGCGATTGAGATGAAGACCATTATCGACATGTGTCCACACAATCGTGATGAAGGTCCTGATGCACCAGCAAATTTTCCAAGTGATGAAATATCTCCAAATGGATCCTCGGGATTCATTCGGGACCCCACTAGAATAAATCATATATGCTACTAGGCTATTTTCGATATTTTGGACTCAATGGCGACGTCGGATTTTCAAAAAAGGATTGTTTTCAACAAATTAACCCCCAGGACCCCTTAGGCAATTTTACAAATGAAGGGTCAAAATACAAAAAAAGGGTTCCAAATCCAAACCAACCATGCTACTAACCCAAATTCGATATTTCAAATTTAATGGAACTGTCTAAATTGTCATTCGAGACCCGAAACATCAAATGTTGATTGAAGTTAACTATATGGCTTTTAAAGCCTCTAAAAACTCAAACTCATCCGAATCACTTCCGATCGCATCGAATACCATGTCAACCATCCCCATACCCCAAAATCAACATATAGCAACTATGAGAAAGGGTAAAATGGTTAAAACTCATAAAAAGCAAAGTTTCACAAACCAGGTCATTATACAGACCCATATGATAAACTACAACAACCCTTATTTTTTTTGAAAAAAATTAATGGATAAAGTAAAACTTCATATAGATCACTTACACTAATTAATCATAATGAGAGATACAAAATTTAAATATAGGGATGAGTTACCCAAGTATAAAGAGGATGACCAGGGGCAGTATGAAGACAAGAGAGGAAATGGTAAGGTATTTGGTTGAAGAATAGAGTGTTGGGTGGCTCATAATGGCACATTTGGTTCACTATTGGAGAGTTTCATTATGGTCCCAATAATCACAATCATGTAGCTCCAAATGATTTTGGGAAAAGTATGAAAATGAGGTTGAACAAACAATTGGCACGATTGATACTTTACTAGTAGAGAGAAAGGAGTGCTAAGTTTTGTGAAACTATAGTAGTCCAGTTTTCTCCTGATTTATTGGTTGATATAGTCCTAACTATTATAAAGAACTTTCCTAATAATTCCCCTCCTTTAGCAAGCTTTTCATTAATGCAGCTCGGCCAAGTGATGATTCTACTAATCTATCCCAAATTATGGCATCACAAATTGATTCCTCATTTCGCCAATAGGCTCAGGTTTCTACTTCTCCATGTCTCTCTTTAGATTCAAATTAGGCATTCCTAGAAGGTACATGAGAAAAACTAAATTATTTTCTCTTTTGTTTGTACTTTATGCGCGACAGTCTAATAATAAGTTGTCACGACTACATCATGATGCTTCACAAGATCCATAGAGGCATACAACGATCGTTATTGAAGTATCGTCACCACTTGTTGGACAACATAACACAAGTGCTATGCTGCAGTCTGAAATCAATGTTTAAGTTCATCGCCTAATATTGACATTGCAGTACCCAAGATACCAAAGGTGACATATCCCAAGAGGCATGAAAACCAATTTTATTACCACTGAAAGGATCTAGGACTAGGAACCTGAAAGTTCATGATAAATATCTAGGAAGAGCATCTGCTGGCCAAGTATTTTAACCCATTGTAGAATTGGGGATGGCTGGTATTATGGTTAATACTACAATGATAAGTAGTTAAAATTGGTATCCAATTGTTCTTGTGTTTGCGTACTTGTTTGTTCTACTCCTGTATTGATCTGATTCCAACATGTTGTTGGATGTGCTAAGTGTTACAAATTCAATCTTTAGGACAACTAAACATTTAGTTGGAGTATACTTTTGTCTAATCGATTTTTTATCAAAATAAAAAATCTTCAATGGGGAGAAGTACAAGAAAGGGGGGCTAGATCTTATCTTATAAATCCTAATGAGGTAACGAACCTCTACTAATTAAAAAGTATGAAGAAAATAAGAGCTAGAGATAACTAGGTATTCTATGATCATCATATAGTTTATAATACACTCTATGATGATATTACAAATGAGGATACTCAAATAATGCAAAAATATAAAAACCAAAACGAATGTTGAGTTATGAATCTCAAACTTGCATTTATGAATGTATGAATTAAAAAAGATAAATTGCATGCCTAAGGTAACCTGATGCAATTTCCTCTTGTCTTCTTCTTCTTCTTCAAATTTGTCCAACCACACTTGATATGTCATCGGTTCGGTTCTTCTTCGATTTATTGGATCTTGCCGAAGCTATTGATATTATCATATGATTCTACTTTGCCAGTCGATCGGTGGGTTCCTTGTAACAAACTCCCCAGTCACTTTACCATCCCAATTGTGCTGGTAAAGTGAGATATCCTAATACTAAAGCCGGTGTTGGTTTTTCATTGGCTTGAAAAATATAAACTTCATTCTCACTTAGTCACCATATTTCCTGAAACCCCTTTAAAGTAGTGCATGATTAGTGGCTCCTGATCTATAACTCATAACATTGTAGAAATAGCTGCTAAACAAGTTTTGATGATATTTAATTTGAATTAACTGGCTTATTTAACTTGGCCAAATAGTCGGGGCATTATTTGTGATGGCCAGGCTACTTGCAGTGGTAACACTTTCCTTTTGGCTTTGCTATATCACTAGGTTCATCTTGATGTGGCAAAACCTTAGTTCTTCTTTTATGACCGCCTTTTGGCTTAGGAAAAGAAGGTTTCATAATACTTAGCGCCACAACCAGAGCTTACTGTTTAATAATAGACTCATCTACTTACATCTCATTCAATAATTTTGCTAGAAATAGATTAAACTTGTTCATATTGTAGTTCAAGCAAAATTATTCAAAACTATCTAGAGAAGTATGTAGGACCATCTCAACTCGAGATTCCTTATCAATCATAGCTCCAAGTACCTCCAGTTCATTCAAAAGTCTCATCATCTTCAAAATGTGGTCCCTAGCCGATGATCCTTCATCCATCTTAGTATTCAAAAGGGATTTCATGGTTGTCTTCTTAGCAACATAATTTTTCTCACTAAATATCTCTTTGAGACTTTTTAGCATGCCATAATTAAACCCTATAGACTGATTCTGATATTGCAAAACATTCGCCATAGAGGCAATAATGTAGCATCACGCCATCTCATTAGCCTTGGATTATTTTCATTAGCCTTAACTTAATCATAATTGGCATCTTCTATAGTTTTTTAGGGCACTCATCAACCAGTATGAATTATACCCTTCAGCAGTTAGGACAATGCCTAGATTTCTTTTCTAGTCAACACAATTTGGGCCTTCTAATTTGTTTTGAATCAAAACTGAAGTAAGTAGGATGAATGAAGACATTACAAATCTGAGAGATTTAAACATTAAATAGATCATCAGTTATGCAACAAAACTAGTTAAATTCAAGGTGTAACAACTCTTATTGTGATTTTAGACTCTTGGTATATTTTGACCATTTCATCCCTCTTCATAGTTATATTATGATATTTTTGGTCTGTGGGAGTGGATGACATAGTTCCCAAGGTGCTTGGTTGAGTATTATGTGAGATTTTTATTTTGGAAGTTAGAAAGTTAATATGGTTTTAGTCAACATCCAAGAAGTTGAGCTTTTATTAGAATTTCATCATTACCATCATCTCTAGACGTGATTTTGAGTGAGTTGGACAATTGGTTTGGGTCTCGAGGAATTTAGATGAGTTTTGGAAGAGTTTTTGAGTTTTAAAAGTTAGAAACTTAAGAGAGTTGACCACAATTGATAAGAATCAAAGAAGAAAAAGAGGAAAGAAGGAATAACAAGAAAAGGGATATGTGGATTAATACCAAAGTATTGAAATTATGGGCAACAAGGGGCTTGATACCCTCACCTTCCCATTGATTTCAACACTCAAATATAAACCCTAGTTTGAAAAAATTAACGAAACAAAATACCACAAATGGATAATCCTCAAATTAATTCAAACCAAAGAAGTTCAATACCAATGCCAAGATTTCACCAACTAACACTCACTAGATTAACTACTAATTCCTTAAGGGAAATATGCTAAGAAAATACAATATCAAAAATAGTTCAATATTCATCAAAGTCTACAATGCAAAATAAAGAAATACTCTATTTATACTAAGGAAATAAGAAGACATTGGCCTTTTACAAAATATCCCTTAATGAGACAAGGGCCTTGTTTGGTTGTCTCCTTTGTGAATTCTTTAACTTTAAAGGGTAGTCACTTGCACAAATGATCCCTTTTCTTCATCCGCTTCACCCCTTTGACTCTTCCAAACATTGTAGATTCTCCATTGACATTCTTCAAGATTCTCCCAAGCTCCTTTTTGCATCAGCATCATTTGTAGACCTTGGAGTTCCCTTGCTTGACTTCGTGTGAAAGGATGTGTGCCCTCTATGCTAAAATCAACAATGTTTGAGGTTAGAAAGATAATTTTCAAGTTTTGATGATTCTACTAGGTTTGAAGAGTGATTTTTAGTTTAGTAGAAGGTTTGGTTTGTTCCCAAGGCTATTGGATGAGTTTTAAGTAGTGGTTTGGAAATTTGAAGATTTCTACGTTAAGAGTTGACTTCAGTCAACATCTGGTTAAGATAACCTTGTTTGGGTGTTTTGATGATTCCATTATATCTTGAATGTAATGTATGCCTATAACACATGAATTTCATGTCTTTGAGACTAAGATCAGGGTGTACAACTACACCATATGTATTTCATACCTTTGAGGCTAGGATCGGAGTGTACACCTACACCACATGTATCATGTATTTGAGGCTAGGATCGTGGTGTAAGTCTACACCACATATATTTTATGCATTTGAGTCTAGATATTTGCCTATACCACATGAGTTTCATGTCTTTGAGGCTAGGATCAGGGTGTTCACCTACACCATATGCATTGCATTTCATATAATTGTGTATTTTGGCTTTGAATTATTATTGTCAGTTATGTGAGGGGCCTCTGCATCTGAGTGTGTTTTCAGTTCTATGGTGGTATAAGATAAACTAAGGACAGGTAGATTTTTCTGCGAGTTGTCTGCAGTGGGTTAGATTGTTTGAGACTGCAATTTGTTTTGTTTTGATTGTGTTCCATTATATTTCATTTATTATCATGTGAGTATGATTGGAAACTGTCAAGCTTATAGGGGTTGGGATAGGTTTTTGTTTGATGGTTGAATTACTTGTTATTTGTGTGATTTGCATCAGGAACAGGAAAAGTAGACTATTGATTTTGCGTAGATTAAGTCTGTCATATTGTGGTTTCAATTTTGGTTATGTTGTTTCTATTATTATGTCGTCTTACATGCTCAGTACATTATTTTGTACAGACTTCTCCATTGCCTAAGGGCGTAGCATTCACGCCTTCATATTATCAGGTAGACAAGAATCCTCATTGCATGTGGTCAAGTTCAGCTGATTGTTGGTATGCCCTATTTCCTTCAGGAGCTGCTGAGTTTGGAGTTGTCTTTTGCTTTATATAGCTAATTGGTAATGTTGGACCCTTTGTCTTAGAGGTTTGTAGACGTTTGTTATGGGTCTTGTAGTCAATTGTCACCTTGTTGGTCATGTTATTTGTTGTAGTTTCCTGACAATGACCTGGACGGCTTTGTATCGTACTTTGTTATATATTTCGAGTTTTCCATTGCATTTCTTGTGATTTTGTTTGGCCTTGGTAACCCACACGTGTTGTTTGGTTCATTTATAATCGGTTCGCTCAGTCAAGTGAGGCACTGGTGCAGGTCGCGCCTCCCCGGGTTTGGGACGAGACATAGATACTAGAGTTGGTCCCTTTTGTTATTGAGTTGTAATCTAAAATTATTATTTGAAGCTTAGCGAAGGTTGCTAAAAATCCTACACATTGTAGGTCATGGTTTTTACTACCTTGAACAAGTAGGTTTTTCATGATACATTTTTGCGCTCTTTACTGTTTTATGTAAGTAAGTTTTTGTTGTTCAACCTAGTTCAACCAACTCATAAATGTTACGTAGCAATTTAGCTGGTTGTACGGTGTTAAAGTATTTCAAACTCCTACATTTTTGTTGAGTAGGTGCCTAATGTTGAGATATATACCATTAACCATGGTATATTTACTATTGACCATGTGTTTAAATATAGTATTTATTATTGAACAATTATTAAATCAATTTTAATAAGATTTAATAGATCATTTATTTGTTTATGTGTCCGTTTACTTATATAGTAGATGATTTATGTATAAAGTTTTAGCTTATACACAGAGGATTAAGTCATCGATTCTTATAAGTATAAAAAAATTTGTTCACAATCTAGAATGGAAATTGGACAAGCCATCGGTATGATTGTAGCACAAGATTAAATGTGATTTATCTTGATTATGAGAATGGTGTAGTTTCGACTTCTTGTGCTAGTGTATTTTGTATGTATTGAACGAGACCGAGCAGAGATAGATGTCATAGACTGACTGGCAAAAACATATTCTCTAAACTGTTAAATGTACTTATATTTTCAATCTTGATATAACTATTATGAGTTGTATATATTAATTATCGTTTTGATTTATTAAAAGGTGAGATCCTGAGATGGGTCAATTTGCCTGGTAGATTGGATGATAATAATATATATTGGTGAAATAATAAGTTAGTTGATAGAATCCATGTCTCGGCATAGAGATTGATGATATGCCTTTTTGAGAAGCTTATAAATTTTTATTGTGTCAAATCTTGCAAGTGAATTTTATGAATCCGACACATGAAAGAAGTTAAGCAGTGCTCTAAAGAAAATTAATCATTAGATTGAATTTGTCAATAATTTAATTTATTGATTAGTATCTGTAATCTTAACATGGGGAATTACATAATTGTTTAATGGGGAATTTCACAATATAAATAGAGGAGTGCAATTACGAATTTCTAGTGGAATGATTTGTAATTTATTATGGTAAGAATAATTCAAATCAGAATTTTGAATTATTTCCATAATAGGGAGCCTCAGTAATTAATTTTGTGGTCCCTGCAGTGCCCATGTTTAATTAAAACTCAAAATCATATTTTCTAGGGAAAAAGGAAGAAAATAGGCATTTGTTTTCTTGTTAGAAGACAAACGGATTTTTGTTTTCCCTTTTGGACTAGGAAAAGTACCTCTATAAGTAGGGATTCTCCTAACCTAGAAAGTGAATCAGTTTTCTAATCCATACTTGCCCACCCAAGTATTAAGAGAGTTCGGGTGTTAATTTGGGATCACTGCAAAAGAC
Source organism: Capsicum rhomboideum (assembly GCA_031232105.1). Lineage (NCBI taxonomy): Eukaryota > Viridiplantae > Streptophyta > Magnoliopsida > Solanales > Solanaceae > Capsicum > Capsicum rhomboideum. The sequence continues at coordinate 60,779,575 of CP124710.1, read as the reverse complement.
TGTAGAACCAGAGTCGGACTTGGTTGATGATACGTGTTCACAAAGACTTGGTTGATGATACGTGTTTACGCTTCAAGAGTACTTATCAAATTAAATTTCTACAAGTTTATGTGATCTAGCATAATCATATGTGTTCTAGCATAAACTATGTGTTATCTATTATTCACGTAAGCAGTATATTTCTGGAATGTTTCTGCTGTGTATATGTTTTCCAACACCTAATTCATGGAAAACTTTTTCCTCCAATCGAATGGCAAAAAAAGAGAGGGAAATCCTAATGTTGGCTCGGAACTCACACTTCAACTCTTCCATGACACACTATCAACAATCGAGGGTACTAGTCCATTCCAAATTAGTAACTAGCTGTCGAGTCCCTTAAAATAGAAACATATGTTCAAACGCCCCTATTTTGGCTTGAACAGCTTCTTGTCAATCGTTACAGACAGGAAATTAAAGTGCAACATTTTGTCCTTGCTTAGCTTTTACGTACTATTTCTTTACTAGCCAACATTGAAGGACCTAAAGAATATGTACTTGATTTTTTATGAGAATCCAGAGAGAATGAAATACTTTTGAAAAATACCAATTGTTTTTACTGGCTTAACAAAGTAACTTGTTTCGAGAGAAATGGCTAGTAGATAAGACAAATATTGGATCAAAGCAAATTCCTTTTTATCAATGTTCAACCCCTTTCATCACCACTCCACATGTCTTTAAACTTTGGACCTGTTGGTCCTTCCTCACCCAAAACTTCATTCGGCAGATCTCTCACAATTTTCTCTATAGCCTTTTTCAGTTTCCCAATCATAAATCTCTCTACTTTCTTGAGCTCTTTTGATATATCATAGCTAATTTTTGGACCCCATTCCCTTGCATAATTAAGCCATGGTGGTTCCACTATAGTTGAACCCAAGTATTCTGCTGCTACTAATGAGAAGTTTGCTCCTATGTCCATCAACTTCCCCTTTCCTGTATCATTTCTGATTCCGACATCCCCACTCCCTTGCAAATTCTTTCCTGGTTTTGGATAAGCAGCATGTCCGTGCAATGAGGAGTACACCACAGGTTTGTTACCGTTTTGAAATTCAAGCTGAGAAGCACTTACCCAAATGCCTCCACTGTGTTGTGAAAAGTATACACCTTGTAACTCCCCATTGAAGTTGCTAATCCGCAATGTAACATGTTCCCAATCGCCAACATGCTCTCCAATTTTTCCCAAAGCAATGGTCATGAATTCAAGTTTAGCCTTTGCAGGTCCATTGAAGGGATAAAATAGCCATACAGCAATATCAGTATATGTTGCACCAAACATTGGTTTAATGTGTAAGTAGACTGTGGCACCCTGCAAATCTCCTTTCTTGACATTACTTTTCGCTGCATCGTCAGTCGGGAGGTCCAACCAGTAAGCACAATCATTTGAACCACCTTGAGGAAGATTTGACCCTGTGGGCTGAATACCAACAGGTGAAGATTCTTGTCCTTTTGTATATAGTAATGCTCCATTCTGAAAAAACCAAGTTACTGATGAGGGATAGTATTCTTCATCTGGATGAAAGTAAATCAGTGGGGAGTATGCTTTAACCAATGCTTGGACTTGGTTCAAATTTGGCATAGCAGATATATTAGCTTTGACATTCTTTAAACAAGCTAGTGCATCTGCAGCTCCATTGTTCTGAACCATAAAAGCACCTGTTGGCACTCCTAAAGCTTCTCTTCCTCTGTCTCTAGGTCTTGATGAGTACACATTCAAGCCATTGGTGCCCCAAACCCAATCATGACTTTCACATGCATCTGTGAGATCATCACGAACACAACGAACTTTATCCAGAGAAGGTTTCTGAGGCGAGGTTGTGACAACATGGCCTATGGCTTTATAACCCTCAGGAGGTATTGGAAGCCAGATATAGCCGACATTTTCCTGCTTGATTTTCGAGTTCTGACTACTCCATACAAGGGTGTAGTCAGTTGGCATCTTTAGTGTACCTCCTGATGTATCTTTCCCAGCAAGAGTCCATCCAAAAAGGGGCATAGTATTAGGTTGGCTATAGGAACCAAACATAAAGAATCCATTTGGTAAATTTGATGGTTCAAAGAATGTAGCTCCAAGATCATCTGGTCCACCTTCATTGGTAGACCAAACTTTAGTTAAGGATGATATTTGAGACACGTGTAATCCTCCAAGATCAATGACTCCACTTGCAAAGCATCCACCTGAAATTTCATAATACCTTGTGTTGGAAATGAACTTCACTTAAAAATCGAAGTTTGAAAATAGTGAGCAGAAACCATTATTTCCTTTGATGAGATACTCCTCGAAGCAGTATTTCAATATTGTTTCACCAGCATTTCAAATACTAAAAATATTAATGGCCAGAGCAACATTTGCAAATACTGAAATATTTTATTTGATAATAATGAGGATGCCCAAATGAATGATAATTAACAAGTGATCAACTACTAATCATGAGAAAGCAGGATTTACAACATTGATTTTGAGAAAGTACCTGAAGGCCAAGTGGGCAATGGAGAAGGAAGCCGAAAAGCATTATCAATAGAGAGTGACATGATGTTCTTTATTGAGGCATTATCCAGCAAAGAAGTTGCATTTACGTTGTCTCCCATGGTTGAATCTTTCAAGGGAAGATTTGAACAACTGATTCTTAAAGCACGTGCTGAGACTAAAATAATACAAGAGACGAGCATATTCTGCAGTAGAGAAAGTTGAGACAATATATGTAAGAGATACTTAAACTAAAATATCCCAAAATACATCAGCTAAGATGGTTGGTTAATCGTGCAAGGGAGAGATAAATCTGGTAATTAACTAAAGCAACAATTTTTAGAGGTTCTCTGCTTCACTTTTTTGCAGTTACAATTAGCATATTTAACAACCACAGGAACTTTGCATATTTAATGACATATTCAAAAGGTTTTAGTTGACAAACGTACCCAAATTCTATTACTAAATCTCAAAATCTGTCATCAGGATCACCATTGTACTAGTTCGTTTAGAACCACTAATATCTTAAATATTGTTCAGATTTGCGATTGGAATATGCTGTAGACAAATCGCTAATTAGAAAGAATCACTCTGACCTATGATTAATTAGGAAAATATAAAGAGTCTGCTTGTTACCTTTTAGCATAATAAGTTGCTTCAGTGTAGGACGAACTTGAATTTTAAATTTTTATTAGGCTGTTATAGTTGTTGTCTTGTTGAGATATTTTAGTTGGGTTTTTTTTTAATTTTGAATTGCATATTATCTGCATATCTGCTTAATAAAATTATTGAGAGACATGTTCAATTAATACTTTCAATTTTTTTTGTTGCACCATCTTTCTAAAAAACCCAATACTGATACTAGTAATTTCTAAATGCAAAGTAAATTTAGGATGAAAGTAGCATAACCGAAAGGGTCATTGCTCATATAATATGCAAAGCTAATGAGAAATGGTTAAATTAAATTGATTAACAGCAAGAGTATGGGATAACTTTTTGGACCTGAGATCTTTTTTGTTGAATCTTCAAGTTAAGTTGTTGCATTACTTCAAACTAAATATTCAATTTTGTACGTCATATTCTTAAAGTTTCAGTGCAATGAAACATGAAAATCATGAGCCACTGACGGCAATAACAATACACACATTATGCTTTTGTTTTTGGTCTAGATAAATCAACAAAACTAGCGTGTGGTTATGTTAACAACTTTGTAACAAATCTGTTGTCATAGTTCACCACGACTAGAGGTGCCGAAATCAAACCCAACTCGCCCAATTCAATTTAATCCATTCAAATTTGGGTTGGTTATTGACCCACCTATTTATTAGCTCAACTCATGTCAACCCAATCCATTTCAACCCGTTAATATTTAGATTGACATGTAACCCGAATTGATTTTTGAGAAATCTTGTTAAAATATTTTAAAAAGATTTTTTTATTATTTGATATGTTATATATAATCATAATAATGAAAAAAATAAGTTTATTCGGTACTAAAAAATTATAAAAAAACAAATAAAACAATTAAAGCTTAGTAAGAATTGGACGGGTTGGGTTATAACCCATTTTGACTCAACCCATTTTGACCCAAACAAATTTGGATAGGATTGGATCTTGACCCGTTTGTTATCTTGACCCATTTTGATCCGCCCAAATTTGACTCAATCCGTTCAATTGTCACCCCTAACCACTACGACCATAAATGAAATTATTCTTTTCATCTCGTTTTATAACCATATTTGACTTAATGAGTCAGACTTACCAAATTTTCATTTCAAATTAATGTCAAAAAGAAAAACTACTTCCGTAGATGTGAGGTAAGCTGCTTTTAAAAAAATTGATAATCAAAAAAAAAAAATCAAAAGAAAATAACGAAAAAGTTGGGTGCTAGCCACTTTTTGGGCCTGCAATCAAATTTAGTCATCATATGAAATGCAATTGAAAAATAGTCATTTTTTAAAAGGAAAAAGTATATTAAATGGATATAAAAATTAAAGTAATTACACTCAAATGATTTCTTTCTAACTAATTTCAATAATGTCCATGCGCTACAAAAAAAATTAACCCCTGCTGCCCCCTTTGCAGTTTGCACGTGGAGTTCCTTTTTTTAAGTTATTTGTGCTTGCATTAATTTCTCCCTCCTTAAATAAATCTTTTTTTCTCTCTAACTAATCCCTTAAAAAACGTAGTGAAATAACTGGTAACTCATTTCTTTCTTATTTTCTATTTACATTGGCAAAATTGTTTTTTTCTTTCCCCTTTTTAATTGAAATTTTGATATTACACAATACATCATGTTAACATATCTTTAAGAGTTGTAAATTAAATATAATGCGTGCAGTTGTAAATTAAATATGATGCGTGCACATTAAATTTATGCATGATATATTTTGTGTTATATATATATATATATATTACTTTATTATTTTTGTCCTTTCATTAATTACATTTAACTTTTTCTAAAAAAATTTTTATCATTTATCTTTTATTATACTTTATTACAGATAATTTGAAGATAATTTTATTCTTTGTTTCCTTTTTTTTAATTTTCTTTCTTATCTTATTTTCTTTTCCTATTTTTTCTGTTTCTTTATTTTCTTTTAAAAAAAATTTCCCTTTCTATATTTTGTCTTATTTAAATAAAATATTTTATTTTATTGTTTGAACATTTTTTCTCGTCTATTTTCTTCTTTTGAACATTTTTCTCCTAAATCGTTTTACTTTTTTTGATTATATTCTTTTTAATTTTTTTTTCTTTTTCTCTATAGTTTTTTAAAACAAAAATGAAAAATAAAATACAAAAAAATAAAACAAAATAAAATAACTATTTTAACTAAAACTAAAAATTAAATAACTAAACTACAATAAGAAAAATACTAAAGTCCACTAGCTTATTTATTTTAAATTTTCTCTTGTTGGCTACTTTTTTGTTTTTTAAAATTGACTAAGAAATATTTCATTAAGAACTGGAACCAACCTCTATGAGACCATCATAGTATATTCATAGACTGTGATGGAATCATTGAGGATTGAAGAAGACCTCAATGATACTGTGACAGTATATGGATATACCGTGGTGATATCATGGACAATTGATCATAAGTGTCTTATTGAAGGTCTGACTAAAGAATATAAGTAGAGATCAATGATATCATGACAATATATAATATACTGTGATGGTATTATGGAGGTCTCACTGAAGGATTGAAGCAGACGTCAATGATATCATGACAATATATAGATATATTGTGATGATATCATTACGGACTGAAGCAAATCCAATGATACCATGTCAGTATATAGATACTATGATGATATCATGGAGGTCACACTGAAGGATTGAATCATACATCAATGATACCATGACTGTATATAGATATACTGTGATGGTATCATGGTGGTCCCACTGAAGAATTGCAGCACACATCAATGGTATCATGACAGTATATAGATATACTATGATGGTATCATTATGGACTGAAGCAAATTCCAATGATACCATGTGAGTATATATATATTGTAATGGTATCATGGATGTCTGACTGAAAGATTGAAGTAGAAATCAATGATATCATGGCAGTATATAGATATAATGTGATAATATTATGGAGGTCTCACTGGGGATTGAAGGAGACATCAATGATACCATGAAAGTATACAGATATATTGTGATGGTATCATTACGGACTAAAGCAAATTCAAATGATACCATGTGAATATATATATATATATATATATATATATGTTGTAATGGTATTATAGAGGTCTGACTAAAGGATTAAAGCAGAGATCAATGATACCATAATAGTATATAGATATACTATGGTGGTATCATGAAGGTCTCATTGAAGGATTGAAGGAGACATCAGTAATACCATAACAGTATATAGATATCCTATAAAGGTATCATTGTGGACTGAAGCAAATCCAATGATACTATGTCAGTATATAAATACTATGATGGTATCATGGAGGTCTGGCTGAAGGATTGAATCAGATATCAATGATATCATGACTGTATATAGATATACTGTGATGGTATCATGGAGATGGAGGTCTCACTGAAGAATTGAAGCAGCATCAATGATACCATGACAGTAAATAGATATATTGTGATGGTATTATTACGGACTGAAGCAAACCCAGTATTACCATATCGGTATATATATATTATGATGGTATCATTGAGGTCTGACTGAATGATTGAAGCATACATCAATAATACTATGACAATATATAAATATATTGTGATGGTATCATGGAGGTCCCATCAAAGATTGAAGGAGGCATCAATGATACCATGATAGTATATAAATATATTGTGATGGTATCATTACGGATTGAAGCAAATGAAAAAAAAAACAAAAAAAAAGAAAAAAAATCAAATAAAATTACAAAAAAAAAGAAATAAATAAAATAAAAATAAAAAAGGACCGACAATGTGAAATTAGCTTGTGGTGAAAAAAATAAAGAATATTATAATTTGAGAAAAAAAGAATGAAAAAGGAGAAAAAAATAAAGAATAAAGAAATAAACGGAAAAAAAGAAAAGGAAAGGACCAAGAAATAATGAAATTGAAAAACAAAGAAAAAATAAAAAAATAAAAAACGCAAAAATAAAAGGAACCAATAAAGAAAAAAAAGAAAAAGAAAAGCAGAAAAAAAAAGAAAAAAATAGAAGTAGAGAAAAAAAATAAAAGAAAAGAAACAAGAAATAACAAAATTGAAAAACAAAACAAAAAATAAAAAACGCAAAAATAAAAGGAACCAATAAATGAAAAAAAAAAAAAGCAGAAAAAAAAAGAAGTAGAGAGAGGAGGAGGATTATGGTGTAAAAAGAAAATAAGAGTAAGATAATTTTACAAAAAAATAAATGAACAAAGAAGCATAAAAAGAAAAAAAAAGAAAAGAAGTAGAGAAGTAAAAAGAAAAAAAATTAAAAGTGAGATAAATAATTAAAACTACAAGGAAAAGAAACATTTTATGTAATTAGTTAGGGGGCATTTAGTTATAAATAGTTTGATCCTATGAGGCATGGGTGTACTTTCCCCCTTTTTAAAGTGGAAATAAAATTGGAATAACAATAACTAGAGCTAAGTTCCAGAAAAATTTCATGAGTTTTGAACTGTCATAGTATAAAAAGGGAAGTCCAGTGTTATATGTTACTCAGACTCTTCAAGAATATTATCGAGTGTGTGTCAGATTCTTCAAACAATAATGCATTTTTCATGAAAAATGCAATACGAATGCGACAATATTTTTAAAGAGTCCAAACAACTTAGACACGATGAACTAAAGCTCACCCGATGAGTGAGAGTGACATAAATTAAGAAAAAATAACATAAATATACACCTTAAGTTATCATATTTCTACAAATCTCCACCTTATAAAGTAATTACAAAAACAAATTAAAACACAAAATAAAGGCAAAATTGCAAATGGCCCATTTAAAGTGTTTAGCTAGGCCCAAGCCCATTAATGCAGTTTGCTCATTCTGAGGGCATAGAATGGAATCTCCAGAAAAGAGTGAAGGATAACGTCATTGTTTCTTCCCTCAATCCTATAGCGAAATTGGGAAATGCGATACAAAAAAAGACACCTTTGAATGCGTGAAATTCTTTTTTATACTATGGTTGCAGTGCATCAAATCACTTAATTATAAGGTAATTTTATCAACTTACTTTTAATTAAATTTTATCTTTTTTCAAGTTGACATTGATTATTATATGTAAATTAAATGACATATTATGAAGATTATGATTAAAATATTCTTAAAAGTTTAAATATACACTTATTTAGGAACAAAATCACAATCCAAAAAGAACATTTGCAAAGGAATGAAAGAAGTATACTACCCCATTTAGTATAATTAAGTGGGAAAAAAAAATGTAAATGCCAAATCCATGGATTGATCATTGATATAAGAGAAGATTGGGTGTGTATGTATTAATGTTTACCTTGAGAATATGAGAAGAAATGTATGCCATGGTGACCGGCGAGATTCACAAACAACTCAACAGCTCAACAGCACTAGGTAGGTAGGTAGCTACATTTGCAGTCTCATCTCCATAACTTTGTGCAGGTGTTTTGATTGATGAATTAAATTAATAATGAAGAAAGAAGGAGTTGGGATTATACCTTTTTGGGACAACATAAAGCTGACTGGGGGAGGGTTTTGTTGCTTGTCATTTTCAGCTTTGCATTTCTATTAATCAATTGAGGTTTATCTGCCACAGCCAGGATATACTCCCTCCATGTCAAAATAGTTATTTTTGATTTAACATATTTTTTAAAAAAATATTTATTAGGAGTTTATTTATTAAATTAGTCTTATTAATTATGTTGTGAAAATATAAATTTAAGTATATACACTTTATATAGTCATTTAATAATAGAAATAGTATTGAAAGAACATAATAATTTTTTTTTTAATTTCATAAATAAACGATTAAATTAAAATAGTTATTTTTAGTAAGAAGGTTAATTAAAATGAAACGAAGAGAGTATTAATAATCTGTTGGGGTAAATGCCTTTTTAGCCTCTTCTTAGGATCCGTTTCCCCATGATAATATTTTATTTTTTTCAGAAAATTTGTTACAACTTTATTATTCTCAATCTCATCCATATTATGGGGGACTTGTGGGAAAATGGTGGGGTTTCGAATCTTTGTATAATCCATTAATTGAGTGTTGTCACTTAAATTAATCTAGAGTCTTCTCAACTCATGTGCACTGAAATTATTTTGTGCTTTACTATATTAAGTTAAAATTTTAAAAGATAATGTACTCCCTCCATTTCGTTTTAGATAGCCTTCTTGTTAAAAATATTTGTTTTAATTTAGTTGTTCATGTTATGAAATCAAGAGAAATTTATTATATTCTTTCAATACTACCCCTATCATTAAATGATTATGTTTAGTGTATATATTTAAATTTATATTTTCAAAACATAATTAATAAGGCTACTTTAGTAAATTAAACGCCTAATAAATATTTTCTTAAAGAGAGTGTCAAGTCAATAAGGGTCAACTAAAATGAAACGGAAGAAGTATATAAGCTAATATGACAATCAAAAGTTATAATAACAAAATAACAATATATCTAATATAATTTAATAAGTGGGATCAAAAATTATAATACTGTCCAAAAAATTGTAAGCTATTAATGTATATAAATTAATTTCAAGTTGTTATCATCATGTTTAAGTTTTACCCTTGAATAGAAAAGCAGTTTTTAGCAACATAATTGCTGATGTTTCTTACTCCATACTTTTCAACTTATCCGAGCCTATTCGATTGGTTATATGAAGTTTTAAAAAAGAAAGAATTTTGAAATTTGAAAAGCGCGGTTCTTTCCATACTGTCTGAATTCACATTTTTTGATTCTATTATGTGTAGCTATGAACGCTTATCATTGAGGATAAAATGAGAAGCTCAAATTAAATTATTTTCAAATTAAGAAAGAAATCATTCTTTTCCAAAGAATTTTTTAAAAAATAGAGTCACACAAATTGAAACGAAAAAAATGTAATAGATAAGCAAATTTTAATGTGCTTGTGGCATCCAAGCTTTAACCAGCTTTAAAGAAAATCATTATAGTCCATAATACTTTCCCAAAACAGAAACAAAAGTTACATGAGATGCAATGATCAACCCATTTAAATTTTTGTTTAAATTGAGATATTGACCTTTTTTAATATTCCAGAAATAAAACTTAGAGATTTAAGAACTTATGCAAAATTAGTTTTCTACCCAAACTAGTAATCGTAATATGTTTTGAGATGGATGCGATATTATTTGTCAAATATCCAGTACGTGTTAAGACAAAATTATAGGGAGATTTGATTTTAATAGCCTTTTTATAAATTTGGTTTTAGTTTTATGTAATTTTTATCGGAGATCATCGTTTTTACATGTAAAAATTTAAAACTTATTTTATACTATTTAATTTGTAAAGGGTCATAAAAAATTGTTTCTACTGAAGTTAGAGTTTAATTCCCTAAATTGTCACTGAACTTATGTAAGCATCCCACTAAAGTCACTTTTGTTTTTTTAGGACAATATTATCATTGAACTATATATATCTTTTCAAAATAAAGTGAAACTAAGAAATAGTTAAGGGCACATTTGGAAAGTCACAAGAGAATTCGAATTGGATGTAGTTACGCAGTTTGAAATGACATGCAATATAAATTAACAAGTAAATACTACTAAAACAAATAAATTGAAACATAAATTCAAGAAAAAAAAATATTAGATCAAATTCCAACATAAAATAAAATAAGTTTCTCCATAACCTAAGTAAAATAATAATTCAAATGAAAAGAAACGCAAGTCCATAATCTCATTCAATAATGAAATCTTTTAATTCAAACACTAGAATAATAATGAAGCTATGTGCTAAATAAAGAAAATAAAAAATACTAGCAATTATATTGAATCATAAGAAGTAAATGTTGGAAAATGAGAAGAAAAGAGATGAAAGATAAATGATGTAAAATTAAAAAAAAAGTAAAAAAAATTAAAAAAGAAAAAAAATATAAAAAGAGTATTATGTTTGTTTTTTTTAATTTATTTTTGAATTTATATTTCAATTTATTTGCTTTAGTAGTATTGACTTGTTAATTTATATTGCATGTCATGTCAAACTGTGTAACTACATCCAATTCCAATTTGTGCAAACATCTTACTAAAGTTATTTTTATTTTTTTAAAACAATATTATTATTGAACTATGTATATCTTTCTAAAATAAGGTGAAACTAAGAAATAGTTAAGGGCACATTTGGAAAGTCACAAGAGAATTCGAATTGGATGTAGTTACGCAGTTTGAAATGACATGCAATATAAATTAACAAGTACATACTACTAAAACAAATAAATTGAATTAAAAGATTTCATTATTGAATGAGATTATGGACTTGCGTTTCTTTTCATTTGAATTATTATTTTACTTAGGTTATGGAGAAACTTATTTTATTTTATGTTGGAATTTGATATAATATTTTTTTTTCTTGAATTTATATTTCAATTTATTTGCTTTAGGAGTATTGACTTGTTAATTTATATTGCATGTCATGTCAAACTGTGTAACTACATTCAATTCCAATTTACTTGTGGTTTTTCAAACATGTCTTTAACTATTTCTTAGTTTCACTTTATTTTGAAAAGATATATATAGTTTAATGATAATATTGTCTTAAAAAAATAAAAATAACTTTAGTGAGATGTTTACACAAATTCAATGACAATGTAGGGAATTAACTCCTAAAGTTTCATGGTCCTTCTTCCTCATAAAGATAAAGTTACTACTTTGATTTCCGTATCAATTATTAATAGGTTGAGGATGGTCAGGTTTCCAAACAAAGCAAAAGGGTTAGTTGATCTAACTTGATTGATTTTACAAATGGTATCTTTGACTTTCCCATCCTCTAATCTTTTCCCTTTTTCTTCCATTTGGATTTTGGAGCCTCTGTAGCAATGTCTCCTAATTTAACATATTAATATACGCGTTTGCAACAAATTTATAGCGATAGAAAATGAATTATAATTACAAATAAAATATGAAAAAATATTATTTTTTTTATTAATAAACAATATGAATACAATTTTGTTTGTTTTCTTGATTTTCTTCATAATTCAAGGATTGTTAGTACCGCATTTCTCAAATATAGGATGATTTAGACATCCTTGCAATGTATTGGATTGCAAAGAATATCGGACAACAACTTTGACAAAGGCAGAATTTGTTGTGTTGATATCTTTGTGAATATTCCATGAGTTTCTGAGATATTTGAGGTGCCTCTTCAAAGGAAGGTATTACCCTTTATATAGGTGTGAGCTAGGGTTTAGGATAGAGTAACCGCCAATAACTCTAATTAAAATTGGGGCCTTCTTATAGAGTCCTACAAAATTTTGATATCTACAAGTGTCCCCTACTTCAAAACTTGTCGGAGTGTAGGCTAGATGAAACCCAAAGACGAGACGTGAAGTACTCATTAAACTGTAGCTTCCATCTTTGCAGTTCTGTGGCTTCAGATTTGCAGATCTGATTTATGAGAGAAGGAATGAAGGGTAGATTTGGTCTAAATGGACGAGCCAATTTATTTCTAACAAATTTTATACTGATAGAAAATAAATTACAATCACAAATAAAATAACATAATTTTATTGATAAATATGTGGGTACAATTCTGTTTATTTTCTTGATTCTTCTCTCTTGATTGTCTTCTCAATTCAAGAGTCGTTAGTAGCGTATTTTTCAAATATAGGATGATTTGAACCTCTTTGTGATATATTTGATTGTGAGGATCATCAAAAAGACTAAGAGAAAGATGGTATTTGACGCTTTGATCTATTTGTGAATATCCTAAGAGTTTATGGGATATTCGAGATTTTGGTCTCTTTGTGAATATTTCAGGAGCTTATGAATTTGAGATATTTCTTCAAAGAAATATACTACCCTTTATATAGACTTGAGTTAGGGATTAGGATAGAGTAGTCTCCAAAACTCTAACTGAAATTGGGGTCTTCTTGTAGAGTCCCACAATATTTCAATGTCTAGAAATGCACCCTACTTCAAGGCTTGTTGGAGTGTAGACTTGATGAGACTCAAAGACGAGACTTGATGTACCCATAAAATCGAAGCTTTCATCTTTGAAATTTTGTGGCTCCAGATTTGTAGATCTGATTTGTGAGAGACGAGATGAAAGGCAGATTTGGTCCTACCTGACGTGGGAATTTGCTTGCAATAAATTTTATGCTGATAGAAAATAAATTACAATCACAAATAAAATACGAAGAAACATAATTTTATTGATGAATAATATAGGTACAATTATATTTGTTCCAATACAAGAATTATGATTTTTTGTTGCGACTCATGCAATTGTTACTAAAGCATCAGTTTTAAAGGCGACCAAAAAAAGTCGCTACAAAATAATTTTAGTGGAAAACTCTTTAATAAAAAATAGTACATTAGTGGCGACTATTTTTATGTCACAGCTAATATGGAGAATTTTATTTAATAAAATATAGCTATTTTTTTATTAGTGGCGACTAAGAAAATGTCGCCACAAAATATCATTTGAGGCAATAAGGTCGTCAATAAAAGTGGAGCTTTGTGCCAATCTTTTAGGTGTTACTAATATTTTATCTATTAATAAATTTGTCTGCACTTTGCTCGATCGAATAAATTTAAAATTGAAAATATAATTTGTTATTAAGACTCTGTTTAAATGTGATATGAAGAAGAGAAATATTCAACTACATTGTATTACCGGTTGACATCATTTTAAAAAACTTTAATTCTGATTATTGATTGTTAAATTTTGTTAGGGTTTGCATCTTAGTGAAAATCAAAATGGTTATAAACAACATCAAATACGAATTATTGGGGAGTATTTACAGATATTTAGATATAAAATATCCATGAGAGTTGTAGATGGTAAAGTGCATAGAATATTTTCCATGAGAGTATTATTGGTGTGGTCCACACCTATTATGTGGACACTTGCACACTTGCACCAATTATTGTAGTAACACAAGTTGCAAAACTTGTTGTGGCAATACAAGTTGCAACACTTGTGGCAACACAAATTGATAACAAACCAATATGGTGATTGGTTGAAAGGGAGGCAGATTTTTCCTATAAAAGGGGACCTTCACCTCCTTTTTTGTAACACACAGAAAAAGAAATATCTCATTAGTTTTGAAGAGTATTTCACATAGAGTGTGAGATAAATAGTGTGTGAGGAAAAATAAAGAGTATGAGCGGTATTATAGTAAGACGAAAAAGTCAAAAGAGGATTTTTTTTTTTTTGAGAGTATAGTGGTTCCTAGAGTATTTATTCGGACCTACAAAGTGTAAATTCCTCATTATAGTGGATTATTTTGCTCCTCTTGGGCCCGTGGTTTTTTCTCTTATTCAGAAGGATTTCCACGTTAAAATCTTTGTGTCCTTGTTTTATTTCTTTTTGTTGATTATCATATCACGGTGCTACGTTATTATTTCATTGTTATTACCATAAATATTATTTTTGTAACAGAGTTTATCCCCAATAAATGGTATCAGAGCATAGATTATGTTAAATCACGAAAATAATTTTTTGTGGTGGATCGTACTATACTTGATAAAATAAAAATGTCCGGAGTAAAGTATGAGATATAAAAATTTAATTGTGATAGTGGTTTCTCAACATAGCAGAGAAGGATGAGGGATCTGCTCATCCAATAAGGATTACACAAGGCACTAAGTGGTAAATCTAAAAAGTCTGAATCCATGAAAATGGAGGATTGAAAAGAAATGGATGAAAAGGTTGCTAGTGCAATCAGGTTGCACTTAACAGATGATGTGGTCAATAACATCATCGACAAAGATAGTGCATATAGTATTTGGACAAAGTTAAAAAATCTGTACATGTACAAAACGCTGACAAATAAATTGTACCTACAGAAGCAGTTGTACGCCCTACATATAGGTGAAGGTACGAATTTTTTGTCACATTTAAATATTCTCAATGGACTAATCATGCAGCTGGCTAACCTCAGGATAAAGATCGAGGAGGAAGATAAAGCCATTGTGCTCTTGAACTCATTGTCATCTTCTTACGATACTTTGGCAACAACCATCTTGCATGGTAAGGACTCTATTGAGCTGAAGGATGTCACGTCAGCTCTTCTACTTAATGAGAAGATGAGAAAGATGCCTGAAAATCATGGTCAGGCTCTCATCTCAGAAAGTAGAGGTAGAGTCACCATATAAATTCAAGTAACTATGACAGATCCGAAGGTCGTAGAATGTCCAAGGTTCGATCTAAATCAAGAGCCAAAAATTACTACAATTGCGATCAACCAGGTCACTTCAAAAGAGATTTTCCAATTCTAAAAGGGGCAAAGGTGAAAGTAGTGGCCAGAAGAATGACAACAACACGACTGTCGCAGTGCAAAATAATGATAATGTTGTTCTCTTGATAAATGATGAAGAAGAGTGCATGCACTTGGCAGGTCTAGAGTTGGAATGGGTGGTTGATACAACAGCATCTTACCATGCTACACCGGTAAGGGATCTATTCTACAGATATGTAGCAGGTGATTTTAGCACTGTGAAAATGGGTAACACAAGTTACTCAAAGATTGTGGGGATAAAAGATATTAGTATTAAGACTAATGTCGGATGCACATTGGTTCTGAAAGACGTGCGCCATGTACCTGATTTGCGGTTGAACTTGATCTCGGGAATTTCTTTAGACCGAGATGGGTACAAGAACTATTTTATAAATAAAAAATGGAGACTCACCAAGGAAGCATTGGTGATTGCAAAAGAAGTTTCTCGTGGTGCGTTGTAAAGGACAAATGCAGAAATATACCAAGATGAATTGAATACGGCTCGAGAAAAAATTCCTACTGATTTGTGGCACAAAAGAATGGGTCATATGAACGAGAAAGGATTGCAGATTCTTTCTAAGAAATCACTCATCTCTTTTGCCAAAAGGTACGATGGCAAAACCATGTGACTACTGCTTGTTTGGTAAGCAACACAGAGTCTCATTTCAGACATCGTCTGAAAGAAAGTTGGATATGCTTGATTTGGTATATTCGGATTGTCGCGCCCCATTTTTTTCGCGAAAAACGGAATTTGACGTGACAGACTCTTTTTGGGATTTTAAAAAGGTGAAGAGTCGCCACCTAACGAATTAAGGTGCGTTAGGGCACCATTCGAGACTAATTAAGATTAATTAATTATTAGCCTATGTCAACCAGAAATTCGGGTAAGGGTTCAAGTTACCTCGAAAGGAAGGTGTTAGGCACCTTTCGAGGTCCACAAATGTGGGTCCCGATCGAACTTGTATATTACGTGGGGAATTCTATGTGATAAGCAAGGGTCGATTAATTAATTTATTGGCCTAATAGTGACTAAGCATTTAAACAGGAAAAATAATTATTTATCTAATTAATATAAACCTAAAGGGTACACATTAAGAAAAATATACATGAAAATAAAATATTAGATAAGCAAGAAGAGAGAAGGATATAATTATATAACTGAAAAATGGACCTAAACTACCCCCAAATAATTGAACATTCAAAATAAGATAAAGAAAATCGATTTATAAAAGCCTTTAAACAACGAGTTAATTTTAGCCTATTCGGATCAGCGTCCGGCTTATTAACGGATGACAATGTCATATGTTGCATTGTCGAATTTGCTCGGGGCGACTTACATCATTTCCGATTTTTCTACCTACCCCACCTAGTTAGTCTTAGAGGCGTTCTAAAGAAAGCGATAAAACTAACGTTTCCTAAAATGCCTACCCGTCCCAACTTGATGTCCAAGAGGCATTGGACTTACTATTTGGGGTTTGGTTCTAGACAAGAAAAGCCTAGGCTACCTAATTAGACTCGAGGTTTACGTCATACAAAACAGATAGGACTTTACAAATAGCACATGATGGTTTCATAAAAACCTCTTGATTAATTAAAGTTAATTAGGTGATTAACATGCTTAAAATAAAGGGACAAATATTTATTTTACATGGTTTAAACCTATAGGCATAATTTCTAGGTGAGACGCATTAATCAAAGTGCCGAAAATTTAATTTTAGTTACAAATGCTGAAATTTAATTAAAAAATGCTGAAAAGATAAATTTAATAATGCTAGAAATTGACTTTGAGTTGCAAAAAATTAATAAATGCTAAAAGTTAGCTAGAAGTGTTGAAACTTAACTAATTAAAAAAAATACTAAAGAATAGATTTAATAATGCTGAAAATAATTTCTTAAATGCTGAAAATTATTTAAAACCTGCAAAAAAAATATTTTAAAAAGTTGCTGGAAATTACTGAAAGATACACAAAAATATATATATTTTTTAATGCTTAAAATTGTCTAAAACTTGCTAAAAATTATTATTTAAGTTGCTGAAAAGTGTGATTTAATATTCTGAAAAATTAATGTTTTGGGTGCTGTAAAGTAATTGAATATGCCAGAAATTAATATTTTTTAGGTGCGGGAAAATCAACTTAAGGTGCGGCAAATTAATCCGAGTTGCAGAAAACTAATTTAAAAAATGCTGGAAAATTAATTTAAAATACTGAAAGCTAATTAAAAGTATTGGAACTTGATTTAAAATACCAAAAAATATTTTAGAGTGCTAGGAATTAATTAAAAAATACTGAAATTTATTTTTTATATGCTGAAAATTTGTTTAATCTTGCAGGAAATTCAATAAAACGCTGAAAACTTAAAAGTGCTAAAACGGTAATTTTACCATGTTAACCAATTAGACAGCTGAAAATTATTAAAATGTTGAAAATTTAATTCCAAAGGCTGGAGAAATATACTGAAAATTAATAAAAGGTGCTGGGATTTAAATTTAAAGTGTTGAAAAATAATAAAAATGCTGGAGATTAATTTTATGTACTGGAAATTAAATAAACATGCCAGAAATTAATTATTATATGCTAAAAATTATCTAAGCTTTGCTGAAAACTATTTTACATAAATGCTAAAAATTAATATTATTATTTTTTAATTAAACATTCTGAAAAACTGAATAAACATGCTGAAAATTAAGTAAACATGCCGGAATTAAATTATATATATAAAAATCAATTTTAGCATGCCAAGAACGCGCTTAAATTAATTCAAAATTAATTCAATAGTCCAAAAGTTAGTTAATGATCTAAAATGATTTCTAAGCGATAAACATAATTAATTAATTATCCTAGATTATTTGCCTAAGTGATAACATAATTTAATTAATACATGCAGTTTGTTGAATAATCCTATGGGCATGGTTTCTAATCGATAAAACACTTAGCACATAGAATCCCCACCCCATAGCATCCCCAATCTTTATTACATTAGCAAAGTTTATACAATCATTATTACAACAACCGAATGAATGAAATAGAAAAAAATGAACTAAAGATTTGAGCTAATCAAGAAGCCTCTCAAGCCCCTCCAATCCTAGGCAAACTCTTCATTATAAACTAATATCCACCCAATAAGGTACCTGTTAAACATAACAAGTGTGCAACAAACAAGCCAATAGAATTGGACATCGAAACATTTTTTCGACATTTAATAAGAATCAAACAAACATGGGCATTGAGACGAAGAATCTAAAAGGCCATAGCATGTTATCACTTAAGAGAGTTTAAGGAACACACTAAAACACGATAGCAAAATATAGAGGATATTATCATGCACATTCCGAATATGTAAATAAGAAAACTAACCGGTTAATAGTAGTGACTGGGGGGAAAATACCAAACTTTCAATGTTTTCCAGAATCCTAGCAAGAGAAGGACGTGCGACCAACCAAAAGTTTTTGAAAGTTTTAAGTGTGGAAGTAGTAATGCTAAAAACCTGTCCTTAGTGAATGACCTAGGGGGTCTTTATATAGGCAAGGGTGTACAACTTAAAAGGAAAAGGAAAATATTTGGGAATCAATCAGGAAGATTAAAAAGGAAAATAAATATTCACCATAATTAATTAAGTAATAAAAATCTTTTCCTTAAAGAGATGGTTGAATCAATTTTACAGTAAGGTTGTCATATATTCAACAAAGGAAGGAAAAATCAATTAGGGCAAATACTACGGTTTAAAAACTTACCAAAATTAACGAAGTATAAAGTCATAAGGATTTAAAATAAGAAAAGTGAATAAAAATGGGTGTAAATATACTAGAGTTTTCCATAATTACACAAGCAAAATCTCTTTATACTGCCTAAGGCCAAAATATCATCCCAAAACAAACGAGTGACGCGTACAATGCATTAATATAAAAAGATCCTCTAATTGTCATGCCAAATACTTGAGGGCGTCTAGAAACAAACAAGGTCACGAGCCTAGCTTAATACATGATGTCTTATTACTAATATCACCACAATTAATTGAGTTAACGAACAAGAATGCAAATACTTCAAACATGGATAAATCAACACCCGATTTGAAAATTTAATAAAACTTGACAGAAATTGGGGCTTTTAACATATGATAATCTAAGCACATTAACAAACATAAATTATAAAGAATTGAGCCAAACATCTCAAACAAGCTTCGTTAATTTTAAATCTAAGAAACTGTCAAGATGAAAGAAAAGAAAGGGGTAAAAGACAATTGAAATTTATATGTAAAATTAAACAGAACCTGAGATAGATTCATCATAAGATTTTAATATTTCATGCGATATTTGACCGGTGCACAGAGCAGCGACTCGGGTCTTGATGTTGACTCGTCGGCGGTAGTGGACTAGCGGTGAAGTGGGACAGAGACAGAGGGTGCGACTGTTGGTTCGCTGATGGTGGGTTCGGAGGTTTGGAGCTGTGGTATTTGGAGGTTGAGGGAGGAAATAGGCAGCTGGTTCATCTGGAAATGGAGAGGAGAAGAGAAGATGATGATGCGCGGTGGAGACGGTGGTTCTCCGATGGACGCGATGGTTGCTGGTGGGGTTTTAACGGAGGAGAAGGAGATGGTTCTCCGATGGACAGTGGGAGTCTCGGTTGTTTGGGTGGTGGCTGATATAGGAGGGAAAAGGATTAGGGAGAAGGAAGGGAGGTTGGCGGCTGTCCACCGACGCGTGGTGGCCGGCGGTGGCAGGGAGGTTGAGAGAGAGATGACGGGAGAGAGAGAGTTCGGGTAGAGAGAGGGTAGAGAGATGGGGTGGCGGCTGATGTGGGGGGAAAATGTTTAGGGTTTGGAGGGGATTTGATTAAAAAGGAAAGAAAAATGAGAATTGATCTCAGCCGTTGGATCAATTTTGATCAACGGCTGGGATCAAATATTTACAAAAAAGGCCAAAATTAGGTTATTTAAATTGGATCAATTAAAATTGAATTGGGGATTCAATTTGGGGTCAAATAAAAATCAATTGGGGCTAAAATTGACACCCAATTGGATATAAAAAGCTAGAATTTAAATAAATTAGGGGAAATTGAATTGGATTAGACTGCTATTTAATAAAATCGGTAAATATAATAAAATATTATAAAGTTAATCAATATCATAAAAATCCTTATGAATAAATTACGTAAGTAAAATTGAGATACGTAGTATTTTATTTGAAATTGGTGATAAATAATAAATTGAAATAAATTATGTATTTGCAAATTAGGCATGCGAATTTTGAGGAATGTTATAATAATAATAATAATAATAATAATAATAATAATAATAATAATAATAATAATAGTAGTAGTAGTAGTGATAGTAATAGACTACGTATTTGTAAATTATGAGAATGCATATTTGAGAAAATAATTTAATAAACATTTACAAAATTATCTAAAAATATTATATTTAAATTAGTAAATTATATATATTATATCAAAAATATAAAATTAAATGGTGAGAATAAATTGCATACTTTAGAATCATGGATACGAAATGTCAAACTTATTTGATACCAAAAAATAATAATTAAAAAATTAAAAACTAATATTTGATGAAATAGCAGTCTGGGAGAAATATCGGGAGGTCAAAATTGGGTGTCAACACGGATGTTTGTGGTCCAATGGAGGTAGAATCAATGGGCGGTAACAAATATTTTGTTACTTTTATTAATGTTACTTCATGAAAATTGTGGGTTTATATCTTGAAAACCAAAGATCAGGTGTTTTAAGTATTTCAGAAGTTTCATGCTCTGGTGGAAAGGGAGACGGATCGAAAGCTAACGTGTCTCCCCACTGACAATAGAGGTGAGTACACTTTAAGAGAATTTGAAAAGTACTGCTCAAGTCATGGGATCAGACATGAGAAGATAGCTCCTGGAACCCCACAACACAATGGTGTAGCTGAGCTGATGAATCACACCATTGTTGAGAAGGTGAGAAGCATGCTCAGAATGGCTAAACTGCCTAAGTCATTTTGGGGTGAAGCATTTCAGACGACCTGTTACCTAATCAATCACAGTCCATCAGTTCCATTGGAGTTTGATATTCCAGAGAGAGATTGGACCAATAAAGAGGTGTCTTACTCACATCTGAAGGTGTTCGATTGCAGAGCTTTTGTATATGTATCGAAAGGCAAGATAAAAAAACTAGATGATAAATCGGTTCCCTGCATATTCATTAGATATGGAGATGAAGAGTTCGGGTACAGATTATGGGATCTTATAAAGAAGAAGGTCATTAGAAGTAGAGATATTGTCTTTCGAGAAAGTGAAGTCTGAATTGCTGATGATCTGTTAGAGAAGTCCAAGAAACAGTATGGTATAGTCCCCAACCTGATTACCATGACTTCTACTTATAATCATTCCACAAGTACAGAAAGTACAAACAATAAGGTTGCCTAATAGAGGGAGCAATCTGATGAGATTATCGAGCAGGGGGAGAAACTTAGTGATCATACCGAGCAAGTGGAGTACCCTACTCAGGAAGAAGAACAATCTCAACCTCTGAGGACATAAGAAAGGCAAAGGGTAGAGTCATCCAAGTACTATTCATCAAAGTATATCCTCGTCAATGATGGGGGGAGCTAGAAAGTCTTTAGGAGGTGCTGTCCCATCTAGAAAAGAACTAGTGGATGAAAGTCATGCAACAAGAGATGGAATCTCAACAGAAAAATGGCACGTACAATCTGGTTGAACTTCCAAAAGGTAAGAGATCGCTTAAATGCAAGTGGGTCTTTAAACTCAAGAAAGATGAAAATGGCAAGTTGGTCAGATACAAAGCTCGATTGGTGGCAAAAGGCTTCGCACAGAAGAAAGGTATTGATTTTGACAAAATTTTCTCACCTGTTGTCAAAATGTCCTCTAATCAAACCATTTTGGGCTTATCAACTAGCCTAGATCTTGGAGTGGTACAGTTGGACGTGAAAACTACATTTCTTCACGGAGATTTGGAAGATGAGATCTATGTGGAGCAGCCAGAAGGATTTGAAGTAGCAGGAAAAAAACACATGGTGTGTAAATTGAATAAGAGTCTTTATGGATTGAAGCAGGCACCAAGGCAGTGGTGCAAGAAGTTTGACTCATTCATGCAAAGTCAAACTTACATAAAGACTTATTCTGATCCGTATATATACTTCAAAAGATTTTCTGACAACAACTTTATTATTCTGTTATTGTATATGGATGACATGTTAATTGTAGGACAGGACAAGGAGCTGATTGCCAAGTTGAAGGGAGATTTGTCCAAGTCATTTGATATGAAGGACTTGGGCCCAACACAACAAATTCTGGGGATAAAAATTATTCAAGAGATAACAAGTAGAAAGTTGTGGCTATTGCAGGAGAAGTACATTGAACATGTACTTGAACACTTCATCATGAAGAGTGCTAAACCCATTAGCACGGCTCTTGTTGTTCATCTGAAGTTAAGCAAGCAAATGTGTCATTCAATAAAGTCAAAGAAAGATATCATGGCCAAAGTTCCTTATTCTTCGACAGTCAGGAGTTTGATGTATGCAATGGTGTGTACCAGACCGGATATTGCTCATACAGTTGGTGTTTTTAGCAGAATCCTTTAAAATTTTGGAAAAAAATAGTAGAAAGCAGTTAAGCGGATACTCAGGTACTTGAGAGGTACCTCTGGAGACTGTTTGTGTTTTGGAGGTTGTGTATATCATGTTGGTTATGTTTAAAAAGTATTGAGCAGTCCACTTATTGTGAAACAATCCACTTTTGCTTAATCGCTAAAGGATTTGCCTTCTATGTGGTTTAAACTTGAAAGGGGACTTAAGGTCTTGAAGCAATTGAATTAGACGAATAAAATTTCAGTATGTTTAAGTGTGTTTCTATCCCTAATTCATTACTCCTTGTGTATGAATTGTGGAAATATTTATACACAATTGTGCATGGAACGTGTGGTGTAGTGGAAATAGAATATTTTCTTGTGATGTTGATGCGAATTTTGAAACCATTGTGGACTGTTTTTGGTGTGTTGTTGTGAAAGGTATTTAGGTGACTTGATGGAATAAATATGTGATGTGGTATTGAGGTAGAAATGTAAAGCATAAACTTGGTGTGAAATCCTATAGATTTGTGATGTCTATGTTGATGTGTGGACTGTTTTGGTATTGTTGGTATTGTGAGATAGTAAATTATATTGTAGGAGGGTGGAATGAATTTATATGGCAGTAGAAAGGAAGATGGAATGAAATACCATTTGTTTGGGATGTTGGATAGTTTTTACTTCCCGTCAAGTAGCTAATTATCGCCTTGTGAACTTGTAATGTAATTAGCTTTTAATGTTAGCTTCGTTACGTACTTATGTTGTAGAGTAACGCTTTAAGGAAGAGCTGAATTGTTGTAGTAACATGTTGGAAAGATAAGGTATGTAATGTTACTCTTTTCCGTATCCTTTGGCCGCACCTATTGTTCAACTCGTTACCAACTTTGTTTCCACTCCGAAATGTTTTAAAGTATCTCATTTTAGGTTTGTTAGCAATTGTTATTCACATGTCTCTTATTTGTTGGCTATTGTTCCAAAGCTCCAATAATGTTATGACCACCGATGTAACAGTCTCAGAAAAATTAAAGAAATGAAGTAATGCATATTTGGTTGAGTACGGGTGGTAGCTCTGGGGGAGAAAGCCTATCTCGAGCCGATCCTGATGGATTATTGGATACAGGGGGCAGCTCTAGGGGTGAAAACCTAGCTCGAGCCTAACCTGATTTATTGATTTATGGGTGGTAGCTCTGGGGGCATAATCCTAGCTCGAGCAGATCCCAATGTTACTTACCACTGATCAGTTGGTCCCGGGCATTGTATGATGTATATTGATGTAAAGTTAAATGGAAAGAAATGAACATAATGTACATGGTTTCACATATGCAGTACGGTGGTATATCAGTATTATCTATTCACTTGTATTTGATTCCATTTGAGTTCCTATATTTCATACAGTTACTTATAGCCTTACATACTCAGTACATTCTTTCGTACTAATGTCCCTTGGGGGACCTGCCTTACTTACTGCAGGCACAGGAGCTAGTAGACCTTCACAGTAGGGTACGGGTCATCTGCAGGCTATTGGTGATCTATAGGTTGATTCGGGGCTTTCCGAGTCATTTGTATATATTTTTGGTACTGTGTAGCAGTTGTATAAGGTGGGGACTTGTCCCGACCTTAGTCATGGTTATATATCTTTTAGAGGCTTTGTAGACATTGTAAAGTCAAACGTAGAAGTGTCTTACCTTTTAAATATTGTGGCCCCAACGGCCAAGTCTCGTATCTGTTTTGAACATCTTTATATGACTTCCGTCATCTATATATTATATCTGCATGTGGCAGAATTTTTGTTCACTTAATGGCATGCATATGAATGTACATGATCATAGGTTGGTTCTCTCGGGCCTTTACGATTACGGGTGCCTGTCCGCCCCAATGGGATTTAAGGCGTGACAAAAGTGGTATCAGAGCGGGTCATCCTAGGGTGTCTACAAAGTCGTGTCTGAGTAGAGTCTTGCTTATGGATGTGTTGTGCACCACATCTATACGTAGGAGGCTACGGGACATTTAGGAGTTGTCTCTTTTCTTCATTTCCTAGATCGTGCAAAAGAGCCAAAGTTGTAGGTGGAGTCATATTTAACCACTGAATTTGTTTTATATTTTTGTTTCCTCATTATTGCAAAATGCCGTTTACAAAGAGAAACAAGGGTAAAGGTAAGAAGGGAGACATGGCTGCCGAAACAGAAACCAGTAAATCACCACCTGAATGAGTTATTCAAGGTGAACCTGAAAATGAGCTTGCATCGCGGGCTTCTTCTACTCTTCCACCTCTCGGAGAGCCAAGAAGGAGAGGAGTACCCCCAGAACCACCTATTAATGCTACTGAGCATGATTTAAGAAATGCGGTACAAATGTTGGCTCGTATAGTTGTTGTACAAATTCAAGGGGCAGCTAGTCGGCGGACACAGGATTTTCTTAAATTAGACCCTCCCGCATTCACTAGGTCAGATCTTAATGAAGACCCACAAGACTGCATGGACCAAATTCAAAGGGCTTTAGATGTTATGCATGTATCTGGTACAGAAATAGTTGAGCTTGCAGCATATAGATTAAAAGGAGAGGCTACATTATGGTACGAAGATTGGAAACAATCTAGGGGTATCAGTGCACTCCCAGCTAGTTGGGAAGAATTCAAAGCGACATTCTTTGATCATTACCTTCCATATGAGATTCGAGAGGCTCGTGCAGACTAGTTTTTAAATCTTCGTCAAGGTAATATGAGCATCAGGGAGTATAGTCTTCAATTTAATTCTTTGGCCAGGTATGCTCCTAATGTAGTAGCTATTATGGACGATAGAGTTCATTGGTATGTGGATAGATTGGATCCGTATTTGGTTAGGGATTGTACTATTGTTGCTTTGAATAGAGACGTGGATATAGCCAGGATACAAGCTTCTGCACAGAAGATGAAGGATCAGAGGCAAAGGAGAAGAACGCAAGAATTTGAAAGAGGACCGTCAAAGAGGGATAAACCTATGGGACAATTCATGGCATTCCAAGGAGAATTTAGGCCTCGGGTTTTTAATAGACCGCCTAGACCATTATTTTCTTATTCTACAGCAGGTACTCCATCCAATTTTGAGGGTTTAGGGGCCGTCAAGTTGGGCAAAGTAGTGGGATTCAAGGTTCACAGACAGCAGGGTATCAAGAACAAGGAAGAATGAGCCAATCGAGGTTTTCTCGTCAGCCGTGTCAGCACTGCAGAAATCTTCATTTAGGTGCATGTCGTCTTGGGACGTGTAATATCCCGTACATTTCCGAACTTATTTGACTACCTTAACATTTATGGAATTATTTAAACTTGAGATAGTTGGTGTATCACCCACTAAATTTGTTGGGTTGAATTAATATTATATTTATGGACCTAATTGAGGCCCAAAATTAATAAAAAGACATGGGCCCAAAAAAGGGAGATGATCCATTAAAAATAGACCAAGTCTACACATCATTATACTTAGACTTTTTGACCAAATAATTGGATAAGGAAGACCATGAGAGAGTAGGTTTCGAGGGCCTTTATAAGGCTGAAATTCAGCTCATTTTCAACATATATCACTTGCAAAGAATCAGATTTTCAAAGAAATACTTTTTCGTCTCTCAAACCCTAGCCACCCTAATTTTCTTTAAGGATTTTTGGACAAATCTTCCACTTGCAAGCCTTGGTAAGTTTTTACCCTTATAGATTAATATGTTATATGCATAAGAGGGTGTGTATATCATGTTGGTTATGTTTAAAAAGTGTTGAGCAGTCCACTTATTGTGAAACAGTCCATTTTTGCTAAATCGGTAATGGATTTGCCCTGTATGTGGTTTAAACTTGAAAGGGGACTTAAGGTCTTGAAGGAATTGAATTAGATGGATGAAATTTCAGTTTGTTTAAGTGTGGTGCTGTACCTAATTCGTTACTCCTTGTGTATGACTTGTGGAAATGTTTATACGTAATTGTGCATGGAGCATTTGGCGTAGTGAAAGGAAAATACTTTCTTGTTATGTTAAAGTGAATTCTGAAACTGTGTGGACTATTTTTGGTATATTTTTGTGTAAGGTATTTATGTGACTTGATGGAATAAATATGTGGAGTTGCATTGAGGTAAAAATGTGAAGTATGCACTTGTTGGGAAATCTTGTCGGTTTGTGACGTCTATGTTGATGTGTGGACTATTTTGGTATTGTTGGTGTTGTGTGGCAGTAAATTGTATTGTAGAAGGGTGGAATGAAGTTATATGGAAGTAGAAAGGAAGGTGGAATGATATACCATATGATTGGGATGTTGGATAGTTTCTACTTCCCGTTAAGTAACTAATTATCGCCTTGTGAACTTGTAATGTAATTAGCTTTTAATGTTAGCTTCATTACGTACTTGTGTTGTAGAGTGACGCTTTAAGGAAGAGCTGAATTGTTATAGTCACTTGTTGGAAAGATAAGGTATGTAAGGTTACTCTTTTTCGTATCCTTTGACCGTACCTATTGTTCACATCGTTATCGAACTTATTTCCACTCCGAGATGTTTTAAAGTATCTCATTTCAAGTTTGTTAGCAATTGTTATTCACATGTCTCTTATTTGTTGACTATTGTTCCAAAGCTCCAATAATGTTATGACCACCGATGTAACAATCTCACAAAAATTAAAGAAATGAAGTAATGCATATTTGGTTGAGTATGGGTGGTAGCTCTGGGGGCGAAAGCCTAGCTCGAGCCGATCTCGATTGATTATTGGATACAGGGGGTAGCTCTAGGGGTGAAATCCTAGCTCGAGCCGAACCTGATTTATTGATTTATGGGTGGTAGTTCTAGGTGCATAAGCCTAGCTTGAGCTGATTCCAATGTTATTTACCACTGACCAGTTGGTCCCGGGCATTGTATAATGTATATTGATATAAAGGTAAAAGGACAGAAATGAATGTAATTTACATGGTTCCATATATACGGTACGGTGGTATATCAGTATTATCTAATCATTTGTATTTGATTCCATTTGAGTTCCTATATTTCATACAGTTACTTATAGCCTTACATACTCAGTACATTCTTTCATACTGACGTCCCTTGGGGGACCTACCTTACCCGCTGCAGGCAAAGGTGTTAGTAGACCTTCACTGTAGGGTTTGGGTCATCTGCAGGATATTGTTGAGCTCCAGGTTGATTCGGGGCTTTTCGAGTCATTTGTATATATTTTTGGTACTGTGTAGTAGTTTTATAAGGCGGGGATTTGTACCGACCTTAGTCATGGTTATATATCTTTTAGATGCTTTGTAGAACTTGTAAAGTCAAACGTAGAAGTGTCTTACCTTTTTAGATGTTGTGGTCCCAACGGCCAAGTTTCGTATTTATTTTGTATGTCTTTACGTGACTTTCATCGTCGATATATTATATCTGCATGTGGCAGAATTTTTGTTCACTTAATGGCATGCATATGAATGTACACGGTCATAGGTTGGTTCTCTTGAGCCTTTACAGCTACGGGTGCCTCTCCGCCACAATGGGATTTGAGGTGTGACAAAAGTGGTATTAGAGCGGGTCATCCTAGGGTGTCTACAAAGTCGTGTCTAAGTAGAGTCTTTCTTATGGATGTGTTGTGCACCACATCTATACGTAGGAGGCTACGGGATATTTTGGAGTTGTTTCTTTTTTTCATTTCCTAGATCATGCAATAGAGCCAAAGTTGTTGGTGGAGTCATATTTAACCACTGAGTTTGTTTTATGTTTTTGTTTCCTTAGTATAGCAAAATGTCGTTTACAAGGAGAAACAAGGGTAAAAGTAAGAAGCTAGACAGGATTACCAGAGAAGGAACTAGTAAATCACCACCTAAACAAGCTAATCAAGGTAAGGCTGAAGACGAGTTTGCATCTCGGGCTTCTTCTACTCTTCCACCTCCCGGAGAGCCAAGAAGGAGAGGAGTACCCCCAAAACCACCTATTAATGCTTCTGAGCAAGATTTAAGGAATGCAGTGCAAATGTTGACTCGTATAGTTGCTGTACAAAGTCAAGGACAAGATGGTCCAACTACAAGTAATGACGGTGCGGATTGGGCAGCTAGTCGGCGGACACAAGATTTTCTTAAATTAGACCCTCCCACATTCATCAGGTCAGATCTTAATGAAGACTCACAAGACTTCATGGACCAAATTCAAAGGGCTTTAGATGTTATACATGTATCTGGTACAGAAACAGTTGAGCTTGCAGCATATATATTAAAAGGATAGGCTATATTATGGTACGAAGATTGGAAACGATCTAGGGGTATCGGTGCACTCCCAGCTAGTTGGGAAGAATTCAAAGCGGCATTCTTTGATCATTACCTTCCATATGAGATCCGAGAGGTTCGTGCAAACCAGTTTTTAAATCTTCGTCAAGGTAATATGAGCGTCAGGGAGTACAGTCTTCGATTTAATTCTTTGGCTAGGTATGCTCCTAATGTAGTAGCTACTATGGACGATAGAGTTCATCGGTATGTGGATAGATTGGATCCATATTTGGTTAGGGATTGTACTATTGCTTCTTTGAATAGAGACATAGATATAGCCAGGATACAAGCTTTTGCACAGAAGATAGAGGATCAGAGACAAAAGAGAAGAACACAAGAATTTGAAAGAGGACCATCAAAGAGGGCTATACGTATAGGACAGTTCATGGCATCCCAAGGAGAATTTAGACCTTGGGTTTTTAATAGACCGCCTAGACCATCATTTTCTTATTCTACAGTAGCTACTCCATCCCAATTTCGAGGGTTCAGAGGTAGTCAAGTTGGGCAAAGTAGTGGGATTCAAGGTTCACAGACAGCAGGGTATCAAGAACAAGCAAGAATGAGCCAATCAAGGTTTTCTCATCAGTCGTGTTAGCACTGTAGAAAGCTTAATTTAGGTGCATGTCGGCTTGGTACAGATGTTTGTTTCTGGTGTGGTCTGTCGGGGCACATAATGAGAGAGTGCCCACGGAGGGGCACGGGTAGTATGGCGCGACCTACTGGATTAGCCGTTGCATAATACTCGTTGGGTGTACAGCCTACTGGGCATGGTAGAGGTGTTCGAGGAGCAGTTAATTCTAGTGGAGTCTAGAACCGTACCTATACTTTAGCGGACCGACAGAATTTAGAGGCTTCTCTGGATGTGGTTACAGGTACATTATCTGTCTTTTCACATAATGTATATGCATTGATTGATCTGGGTTCTACCCTATCATATGTCACTCCATTGACTGCTGAAAAATTCAAAAGAACACCGGAATTACTAGTCAAGCCATTTGAAGTATCTACACCCGTTGGTGAGTCTATTATAGCTAAAAGAGTCTATCATAATTGCATAGTAACTATTTGTGATCACGATACATTGGCTGATTTTGTTGAGCTGGGAATGGTAGATTTTGATGTTATAATGGGTATGGATTGGTTGGCTTCTTATTATGCCACGGTAGATTTCCGAGCTAAGAAGGTACATTTCTATCTTCCATAAAAGACCGTCCTTGAATAGAGGGGTAATGTTGAATCACCGAGAGGTAAATTTATTTCTTATCTTAAGGCAAAGAAAATGATATACAAGGGGTACATATGCCATCTAGTAAGAGTGCAAGATACTGATGTGAAGCCACCAACTCTTCAATCAGTTCTGGTGGTAAATGAATTTCTTGATGTATTTCCTGAAGATCTTCCTGGTTTGCCTCCAGAACGGGAAGTAGAGTTTGGTATTGATGTGATTCCAGATACTCAACCTATCTCTATTCCTCCGTATAGAATGGCCCCGACAGAGTTAAGGGAATTGAAGGACCAATTAAAAGACTTGCTGTACAAGGGATTCTTAAGGCCTATTCTGTCCCCATGGGGTGCACCAGTGTTATTTGTATGCAAGAAAGATGGCACGTTGAGAATGTGTATTGATTATCAGCAACTGAATAGGGTAACAATCAAGAACAAATATCCCCTCCCCAGAATTGATGATTTGTTTGATCAATTACAGGGTGTCAACTACTTCTCAAAGATTTACTTGACATCGGGTTATCATCAAGTAAGGGTTAGAGAAAAAGATATACCCAAGACAGCTTTCCGAACACGGTATGGTCATTATGAGTTTTTAGTTATGTCATTTGGGCTAACAAATGCACCAACAGTTTTTATGGATTTGATGAATAAGGTGTTCAAGACATTCTTAGATGTGTTCGTGACAGTGTTTATAGATGATATTTTGGTTTATTCAAGATTAAAAGAAGACCATGATAATCACTTACGATAAGTGTTACAGATTCTTCGTGATTGTAAGTTATATGCAAAGTTCTCTAAATGTGAATTTTGGTTAAAGTTTGTAGAATTCTTGGGTCATATTGTGTCGGATGAAGGAATAAGGGTTGATACTCAAAAGATAGAAGCTATGAAGAATTGTCCAAGACCTACAATGCCTACGAAGATTCATATTTTTCTCGGTTTGGTAGGTTATTATAGAAGATTTGTTGAAGGGTTTTCTTCCATTTCGGCACCTTTAACAAAGCTAACACACAAGGCAACCAAGTTTCAGTGGAATGATGTATGTGAGAAGAGTTTCCAAGATCTGAAGGATAAGTTGACTTTTGCACATGTATTGGTACTTCCAGAAGGCACAAATGGATATACGGTATATTGTGATGCTTCAGGAGTCGGCTTAGGATATGTATTGATGCAGCACGGTAATGTAATAGCTTATGCCTCAAGACAGTTGCGACCACATGAGAGAAATTATCCAACACATGATCTTGAGCTAGCAGCCGTGATTTTGCTTTAAAGATATGGTGCCACTATTTGTATAGGGTTCATGTTGACATATATACCGATCATAAGAGTTTGCAGTATATTTTTAAGTAGAAGAACCTAAATTTGAGGCAGCGGAGGTGGCTTGAACTATTAAAAGATTATGACATTGATATTTTATATCATCTAGGGAAAGCAAATGTAGTAGCCGATGCATTAAGCCGCAAAGCAATAGGAAGCACTGATGGCTAGCTCACAGAAAAGTAAGGTATAGTCAAGGATCTACATCAACTACCTAGCTTGGGGGTTCGTCTTCTTGAAACTCCAAATGAAGAAATTATGGTGCAAAATATGGCAGAATCTTCATTAGTAGCTGAAGTGAAGGAAAAACAGTATGCGGATCCTATTTTATTGCAGCTGAAGGAAAATGTACAACAAGGTTTGACAAAGGAATTTGATATTACGCAAGAAGGAGTGCTTCAGTGCCAAAGTTGATTGTGTGTACCTGATGTAGATGAGCTAAGAAGATGGATTATGACAGAGGCACATCATTCACGGTATTCTATTCATCCGGGAGCCACCCAAATGTATCATGATTTGAAAGAAATTTATTGGTGGGGTAACATGAAGAAGAACATTGCAAAATTCGTAGCCCAATGTCCAAATTGTCAACAAGTAAAAGTAGAGCATCAGAAGCCTGGAGGTTATATGCAATGTATAAATCTTCCAATCTGGAAGTGGGACATGATCAACTTGGATTTCATCACAGGTTTGCCTCATACACTTCGGAAATTTTATTCAATATGGGTAATAGTTGACAGGTTTGCCAAGTCAGCACACTTCCTACCGATCAAGACTACCTACACAGCTGAAGATTATGTACGGTTGTATGTTAAAGAGATAGTTCGACTACACGGAATTCCAATCTCTATTATATCAGACAGGGGAGCTCAATTTACTGCACACTTTTGGAAGTATTTTCAGAAGAGTTTGGGAACCCAAGTGAATTTAAGTACGATTTTTCATCCTCAAACAGATGGACAAGCAGAACATACTATACAAACACTTGAAGATATGCTACGAGCTTGCACATTGGACTTTAAAGGTAGTTGGGATGATCATTTATCTCATATTGAATTTGCCTACAATAATAGCTATCATTCAAGTATCAAAATGGCACCTTATGAAGCTTTATATGGAAGAAAGTGTAGATCACCAATTGAATGGTTTGAAGCGGGTAAAACTGCCTTATTTGGGCCAGATCTTGTTCATCAAGCTATGGAGAAGGTTAAGGTGATACAACAGCGACTACAAATGACCCAAAGTCGACACAAATCATATGCCGATGTTAGAAGAAGGGGGCTAGAATTTGCCATATGTGATTGGGTATTCTTGAAAGTATCACCAATGAAAGGGATAATGAGATTTAAAAAGAAAGAAAAGCTAAGTCCGCGTTATATAGGGCCATATAAGATAATCCGAAGATTTGGTCAAGTTGCGTATAAATTAGAACTACCCCAAGAACTTTCCGCAATTCATCCAGTGTTTCATGTTTCAATGCTTCGAAAGTGCATAGGAGATCCATCTCGTATTGCTCCCTTTGAAGATGTACAAGTTACGAAAGATCTCTCCTATGAAGAAGTACCTATTGCTATTCTGGATCGACAAGTTAAGAGGTTAAGAAATAAAGAAGTAGCTTCCGTAAAAGTGCTTTGGAAAAATCAGTAAGTAGAAGAAATCACATGGGAAGCTGAGGACATGATGAAGTCTAAGTACCCGCATTTATTTCAAACTGAAGAGAAAGTTCAAGATGCAGAATTTGAGCAATAACAAGTAAGTACATATAAGTATTATGTGGATGTGATAATATGAAGAATGAACTTAGACTTGAACTTGTTTAGGTTAGATAATGTTATTAACATTCGTGGATGAATGTTCCTAAAGGGGGAAGGATGTAACACCCCGTACATTTCCGAACTTATTTGAATACCTTAACATTTATGGAATTATTTAAACTTGAGATAGTTGGTGTATTACCCACTAAATTTATTGGTCTGAATTAATATTATGTTTATGGACCTAATTGAGGCCCAAAATTAATTAAAAAGACATGGGCCCAAAAAGGGAGATGATCCATTAAAAATGGACCAATTCTACACATCATTATACTTAGACTTTTTGACCAAATAATTGGCTAAGGATGACCATGAGAGAGGCGGTTTTGAGGGACTTTATAAGTCTGAAATTCAGCTCAGACTTTATAAGTCTGAAATTCAGCTCAGACTTTATAAGTCTGAAATTCAGCTCATTTTATAAGTCTGAAATTCAGCTCAGACTTTATAAGTCTGAAATTCAGCAGGGACTTTATAAGTCTAAAATTCAGCTCAGACTTTATAAGTCTGAAATTTAGCTCATTTTCAAAGTCTGAAATTCAGCTCAGACTTTATAAGTCTGAAATTCAGCTCATTTTATAAGTCTGAAATTCAGCTCAGACTTTATAAGTATGAAATTCAGCTCAGACTTTATAAGTCTGAAATTCAGCTCATTTTCAACATAGATCACTTGTAAAAAATTAGATTTTCAAAGAAATATTTTTTCCTCTCACAAACCCTAGCCACCCTAATTTTCTTTAAGGATTTTTGGACAAATCTTCCACTTGCAAGCCTTGATAAGTGTTTAACCTTATAGATTAATATATTATATGCATAATAGGGTGTGTATATCATGTTGGTTATGTTTAAAAAGTGTTGAGCAGTCCACATTTGCTAAATCGATAAAGGTTTTGCCCTGTATGTGGTTTAAACTTGAAAGGGGACTTAAGGTCTTGAAGGAATTGAATTCGATGGATGAAATTTTAGTATGTTTAAGTGTGGTGCTGTACCTAATTCGTTACTCCTCGTGTATGACTTGTGGAAATGTTTATACATAATTGTGCATGGAACATTTGGCTTAGTGAAAGGAAAATACTTTCTTGTTATGTTAAAGTAAATTCCAAAACTGTGTGGACTGTTTTTGGTATATTGTTGTGGAAGGTATTTATGTGACTTGATGGAATAAATATGTGGAGTTTCATTGAGGTAAAAATGTGAAGTATGCACTTGGTGGGAAATCATGTCGGTTTGTGACGTCTATGTTGATGTGTGGACTGTTTTGGTATTGTTGGTGTTGTGTGGTAGTAAATTGTATTGTAGGAGGGTGGAATGAAGTTATATGTCAGTAGAAAGGAAGGTGGAATGATATACCATATGATTGGGATGTTGGATAGTTTCTACTTCCCGTTAAGTAGCTAATTATCGCCTTGTGAACTTGTAATGTAATTAGCTTTTAATGTTAGCTTCATTACTTACTAGTGTTGTAGAGTAACACTTTAAGGAAGAGCTGAAGTTTTGTAGTCATTTGTTGGAAAGATAAGGTATGTAAGGTTACTCTTTTCCGTATCCTTTGGCCGTACCTATTGTTCACATCGTTACCGAACTTGTTTCCACTCCGAGATGTTTTAAAGTATCTCATTTCAAGTTTGTTAGCAATTGTTATTCACATGTCTCTTATTTGTTGACTATTGTTCCAAATCTCCAATAATGTTGTGACCACCGATGTAACAATCTCACAGAAATTATAGAAATGAAGTAATGCTTATTTGGTTGAGTACGGGTGGTAGCTCTGGGGGGCGAAAGCCTAGCTCGAGCCGATCCCAATTGATTATTGGATGCAGGGGGTAGCTCTGGGGGTGAAAACCTAGGTCGAGCCGATCCCAATGTTATTTACCCCTGATCAGTTGGTCTCGTGCATTGTATGATGTATATTGATATAAAGGTAAAAGGAAAGAAATGAATGTAATGTACATGGTTCCACATATACAGTACGATGGTATATCAGTATTATCTAATCACTTGTATTTGATTCCATTTGAGTTCCTATATTTCATACAGTTACTTAAAGCCTTACATACTCAGTACATTCTTTTGTACTGACGTCCCTTGGGGGACCTACCTTACCTACTGCAGGCACAAGTGCTAGTAGACCTTCACAGTAGGGTTCGGGTCATCTGCAGGCTATTGGTGAGCTCTAGGTTGATTCGGGGCTTTTCGAGTTATTTGTATATATTTTTGGTACTGTATAGTAGTTGTATAAGGCGAGGATTTGTCCCGACCTTGGTCATGGTTATATATATTTTAGAGGCTTTGTAGACCTTCTAAAGTCAAACCTAAAAGTGTCTTACCTTTTTAGGCGTTGTGGCCCCAACAACCAAGTTTCGTATCTATTTTGTACGTCTTTACATGACTTTCGTCGTCGATATATTATATCTGCATGTGGTAAAATTTTGTTCACTTAATGACATGCATATGAATGTACATGGTCATAGGTTGGTTCTCTCGGGCCTTTACGGGTACGAGTGCCTGTCTGCCCCAATGGGATTTGAGGCATGACAGGATGGATGTTTTCTTTTGGTATGGTATGTCGGGGCATATGATGAGAGAGTGCCCACGGAGGGGCACGGGTAGTAAGGCGCGACCTACTGGATCAACCGTTGCATCATCCTCGTCGGGTGTACAGCCTACCGGGGGTGGTAGAGGTGTTCGAGGAACAGTTAATTCTAGCGGAGTTTAGAACCGTAGCTATGCTTTAGCAGATAGACAAAATTTGGAGGCTTCTCCTGATGTGGTTACAGGTACATTATCTGTCTTTTCACATAATGTATATGCATTGATTGATTCGGGCTCTACCCTATCATATGTCACTCCATTGATTGCTGAAAAATTTGAAAAAACACCGAAATTACTAGTCAAGTTATTTGAAGTATCTACACCAGTTGGTGAATCTATTATAGCTAAAAGAGTCTATCGTAATTGCATAGTAACTGTTTGTGATCACGATACGTTGGCTGATATTATTGAGCTGGAAATGGTAGATTTTTATGTTATAATGGGTATGGATTGGTTGGATTCTTGTTAGGCCTCGGTAGATTGCCGAGCTAAGAAGGTACATTTCCATTTTCTAGAAAAGACCGTCCTTGAATGGAGGGGTAATGTTGTAGCACCGAGAGGTAAATTTATTTCTTATCTTAAGTCAAAGAAAATGATATCCAAGGGGTAAATATGCCATTTAGTGAGAGTGCAAGATATTGATGTGAAGCCACCAACTCTTCAATCGGATCCAATGGTAAATGAATTCCTTGATGTATTTTCTGAAGATCTTCTAGGTTTACCTCCAGAAAAAGAAGTAGAGTTTGGTATTGATGTGGTCCCAGGTACTCAGACTATCTCTATTCCTCCGTAGAGAATGGCCCCGACAGAATTACAGGAATTGAAGGAGCAATTAAAAGACTTGCTAGAAAAGGGATTCATAAGGCCTAGTATGTCCCCGTGGGGTGCACCGGTGTTATTTGTACGAAAGAAAAATAGCACGTTGAGAATGTGTATTGATTATCGACAACTGAATAAGGTAATAGTCAAGAACAAATACCCCCTCCCTAGAATTGATGATTTGTTTGATCAATTACAGGGTGTCAAATACGTCTCAAAGATTGACTTGAGATCGGGTTATCATCAAGTAAGGGTAAGTTGACTTTTGCACATATATTGGTACTTTCAGAAGGCACAGAAGGGTATGTGGTATATTATGATGCTTCAGGAGTCGGCTTAGTATGTGTATTGATGCAGCACGGTAATATAATTGCTTATGCCTCAAGACAGTTGCGACAACATGAGAGAAATTATCCAACACAAGATCTTGAGCTAGCAGCTGTGATATTTGCTTTAAAGATATGTCGCCACTACTTGTATGGCGTTCATGTTGACATATATACCGCCCATAAGAGTTTGCAATACATATTTAAGTAGAAGGACCTAAATTTGAGGCAGCGAAGGTGGCTTGAACTATTAATATATTATGACATTGATATTTTATATCATCCAGGGAAAGCAAATGTAGTAGCCAATACATTAATCTGCAAAGCAATAGGAAGCGCTGATGGCTAGCTCACAGAAAAGTAAGGTATAGTCAAGGATCTACATCAACTAGCTAGCTTGGGGGTTCATCTTCTTGAAACTCCAAATAAAGAAATTATGGTGCAAAATGCGGCAGAATCTTCATTAGTAGCTGAAGTTAAGGAAAAATAGTATGCGGATCCTATTTTACTACCGCTGAAGGAGAATGTACAACAAGGTTTGACAAAGGCATTTGATCTTACACAAGAGGGAGTGCTTCAGTACCAAAGTAGATTGTGTGTACCTGATGTAGATGAGCTCAGGAGACGGATTATGACAGATGCATATCATTCACGGTATTCTATTCACCCGGGAGTTACCAAAATGTATCATGATTTGAAAGAAATGTATTGGTGGGGTAACATAAAGAATAACATTACAGAATTTGTAGCCCAATGTCAAAATTGTCAACAAGTAAAAGTAGAGCATCAGAAGCCTGGAGGTTATATGCAATGTATAAATCTTCCAATCTTCGGAAATTTGATTCCATATGGGTAATAGTTGACAGGCTTACCAAGTCAGCACACTTCCTACTGGTTAAGACCACCTACACAGCTAAAGATTATGCGCGGTTGTATATTAAAGACATAGTTCGACTACACGGAATTCCAATCTCTATTATATCAGACAGGGGAGCTCAATTTACTGCACACTTTTGGAAGTCTTTTTAGAATAGTTTGGGAACCCAAGTGAATTTAAGTACGACTTTTCATCCTCAAACAGATGGACAAGCAGAACGTATTATACAAACACTGAAGGATATGCTAAGAGTTTGCACATTGGACTTTAAAGGTAGTTGGGATGATCATTTATCTCTTATTGAATTTGCCTACAATAATAACTGTCATTTAAGTATCAAAATGACGCCTTACGAAGCTTTATATTGAAGAAAGTTTCGATCACCAATTGGATGGTTTGAAGCGGGTGAAACTTCCTTATTTTGGCCAGATCTTGTTCATCAAGCTATGGAG
Organism: Capsicum rhomboideum; assembly: GCA_031232105.1. Classification (NCBI taxonomy): domain Eukaryota; kingdom Viridiplantae; phylum Streptophyta; class Magnoliopsida; order Solanales; family Solanaceae; genus Capsicum; species Capsicum rhomboideum. Next base: position 60,740,952 of record CP124710.1, on the reverse strand, counting down.
AAGGTTAAGGTGATACAACAGCGGCTACAAATGACCCAAAGTCGACACAAATCATATGCCAATGTTAGAAGAAGGAGGCTAGAGTATGCTATAGGTGATCATGTATTCTTGAAAGTATCACCAATGAAAGGGGTAATGAGATTTGGAAAGAAAGGAAAGCTAAGTCCGCGTTATATACGGCCATATAAGATTATCCGAAGATTTGGTCAAGTTGCGTTTGAATTATAGCTACCCCAAAAACTCTCCACAGTTCATCCAGTGTTTCATGTTTCAATGCTTCGAAAGTGCATAGGATATCCATCGCATATTACTCCCACTGAAGATTTACAAGTTACAGAAGATCTCACCTATGAAGAAGTACCTATTGCTATTCAAGATCGACAAGTTAAGAGGTTAAGAAATAAAGAAGTAGCTTCCGTAAAAGTGCTTTGGAAAAATTAGCAAGTAGAAGAAATCATATGGGAAGCTGAGGACATGATGAAGTCTAAGTACCCGCATTTATTTCAAACTGAAGAGAAAGTTCAAGATGCGGAATTTGAGCAATAACAAGTAAGTATATATAAGTATTATGTGTATGTGATAATACAAAGAATGAACTTAGACTTGAACTTGTTTAGATAGAATAATGTTACTATCATTCGAGGACGAATGTTCCTAAGGGGGGAAGGATGTAACACCCCGTACATTTTCGAACTTATTTGACTACCTTAACATTTATGAAATTATTTAAACTTGATATAGTTGGTGTATTACCCACTAAATTTATTGAGCTGAATTAATATTATGTTTATGGACCTAATTGAGGCCCAAAATTAAGTAAATAAGACATGGGCCCAAAAGGAGATGATCCATTTAAAAATGGACCAAGTATACACATCATCTACGTGGACTTTTTGGCCAAATAATTGGCTAAGGATGACCATAAGAGAGGCGGTTTGGAGGGGATATTTAAGGCTAAAATTCAGCTCATTTTTCTGCACAACACACCTATAAAAATCAGATTTTCAATCAAATACTTTCTCCTTTCTCAAACCCTAGCCGCCCTAATTTTCCCTAAAGATTTTTGGACAAATATTTCACTTGCAAGCCTTGGTAAGTGTTTAACCTTATAGATTAATATATTATATGCATAATATGTTGTGTATATCATGTTTCTTAAGTTTAAAAATTCTTGATCTGTCCACTTATTGTGAAACAGTCCACTTTTGCTTAATCGCTAAAGGATTTGTCTTCTATGTGGTTTAAACTTGAAAGGGGACTTAAGGTCTTGAAGGAATTGAATTAGATGGATTAAATTTTAGTATGTTTAAGTGTGTTTCTATCCCTAATTCGTTACTCCTTGTGTATGACTTGTGGAAATGTTTATATGTAATTGTGCATGGAACGTGTGATGTAGTGGAATGAGAATATTTTCTTATGATGTTGATGCGAATTTTGAAACCATTGTGGACTATTTTTGGTGTGTTGTTGTGAAATATATTTAGGTGACTTGATGTAATAAATATGTGATGTGGTATTGAGGTGGAAATATAAAGTATAAACTTGGTGTGAAATCCTATCGGTTTGTGATGTCCATGTTGATGTGTGGACTGTTTTGGTATTTTTGGTGTTGTGAGGCAGTAAATTGTAATGTAGTAGGGTGGAATGAAGTTATATGGCAGTATAAAGGAAGGTGAAATGATATACCATGTGTTTGGGATGTTTAGCAATTATTATTCACATGTCTCTTATTTGTTGGCTATTGTTCCAAAGCTCCAATAATGTTATGACCACCAATGTAACAGTCTCATAAAAATTAAAGAAATGAAGTAATGCATATTTGGTTGAGTACGGGTGGTAGCTCTGGGGGCGAAAGCCTATCTCGAGCCGATCCCGATGGATTATTAGATACAGGGGGCAACTCTGGGGGTGAAAACCTAGCTCGATCCAAACCTGATTTATTGATTTATGGGTGGTAGCTCTGGGGGCATAAGCCTAGCTCGAACCGATTCCAGTGTTACTTAACATTGATCAGTTGGTCCCGGGCATTGTATGATGTTTATTGATGTAAAGGTAAAAGGAAAAAAATGAATGTAATGTACATGGTTTCACATATGCAGTACGGTGGTATATCAGTATTATCTATTCACTTGTATTTGATTCCATTTGAGTTCCTATATTTCATACAGTTACTTATAGCCTTACATACTCAGTACATTCTTTTGTACTGACATCCCTTGTGGGACCTTCCTTACTTGCTGCAGGCACAAGAGCTCGTAGACCTTCACAATAGGGTACGGGTCATCTGCAGGCTATTGGTGAGCTCCAGGTTTATTCGGGGCTTTCCGAGTCATTTGTATATATTTTTAGTACTGTGTAGCAGTTGTATAAGGCGAGGACTTGTCCCGACCTTAGTCATGGTTATATATCTTTTAGAGGCTTTGTAGACATTGTAAAGTCAAATGTAGAAGTGTCTTACCTTTTAGACGTTGTGGCCCCAACGGCCAAGTCTCGTATCTATTTTGAACATCTTTACATAACTTCCATCATCGATATATTATATCTGCATGTGTCAGAATTTTTGTTCACTTAATGACATGCATATGACTGTACATGATCATAGGTTGGTTCTCTCAGGCCTTTACGGCTACGGGTGCCTATCCACCCCAATGGGATTTGAGGCGTGACATTATCAATCCCTTTTTAATACTGAATTTCAAAATCAAAAGGAGCTAATTGAGCTTTTCATCTCACAAATATAATTTTAGAGACATCATGTTTGAAATCTTTGTCAAACATATATTTGACGGATTGAGCATCAGTTTTAATTTAAAACTTTTGATAATATAAATCATCCTGAAATTTTAAAACACACTTAACAATAGTAAGCATTTCATGGGCCACAGTAGCATATTTTCTCTAGGCTTCGGTCCATTTGCCGGAATGAAAACAAATTAAATATTCGCATTTATCATTGGGATTAATTTGTTTTAAAATAACCCCAAAACCAATATTGAATGCATCTGTTTCAATAAGTTTTTGCCAAGCAGGGTTATCAAGAGTTAAAACATGTAACACCCCGTACATTTTCGAAACTTATACGACCAACCTAGCATGGATAAAGGTATTTAAACTTGAGATAATGAGAACGTATTTAAGTGTAAAGTTAAAGTTAAGTGGTGGATTAAGACAGAAGGATTTAAAACATTGGAAAAAGGGGGAAATAAGCTAATAGGTGTATCACCTACTTAAACTATTGGGCGGAATTGAGACATATGTTAATGGACTCAATTGAGGCCCAAACTAAGTAAAGGAAAAAGAGAAGGATGACCAGCCCAAGCCCAAATTTAATTATGGCCCAATCTGATAGGATCCAAATGGAAATAAACCAAGTAGGCGCATCACTTACTTGGACTTTTTTGAGTAGCTTGTATAGCCAAGTAGGTGCATCACCTACTTGGACTATTTTTGACCAAAGAATTGGCAAATGATGGCTAGAATGAGTTGGCAAAAGAGGGAGTATATAGGTCTCATTTCAGCCTTATTTTTCATTCATTTTATTTGAAAAAAATTGGTTTTTAATTTAAAACTCTCTCCTCTCTCAAACCCTAACCAGCCGCCCCTATTTCCCTTTAGGGTTCTTGGATAAATCCTCCACTTTGAAAGCCTTGGTAAGTGTTTACCCTTATAACTTAATGCAAGTTATGTATAATAGGTTGTGAAAATCATGTTGGTTATGTTTAAGAAGTATAAGGCAGTCCTTTTTTTTGGTGACAGTCCACTTGTGTTTAGTTTTAAAGGATTTGCCTTCCATGTGGTTTAAACTTGAAAAAGAGGTTAAGGTCTTGAGGAAATTAAATTATTGGATAAAATTTCTGTATGTTAAAGTGTGGTTCTGCACCTAATTCGTTCCTCTTTGTGTATGGCTTGGTGGAAATGTTTATACGTGTTTATATATGGAACGTTTGGTGTAGTGAAAAGAGAATACTCTCTTGTGGTATTAAAATGAATTTTGAAACTATTGTGGACTATTTTTGGTATGTTGTTGTGGAAGGCATTTAGGTGTCTTGATTAAATAAATATGTGGAGTTTCATTGAGGTGGTAATGTGAAGCATGAACTTGATAGGAATTCCTATCGGTTTGTACCATTTATGTTGGTTTGTGGACTATTTTGGTGGTATTGTTGTTGTGAGGCAGTAAGTTATAGTGTGTGTGGGGGTGGGGGGTGGGGGGTGGAATAAGGTTATATAGCAGTATAAAGAAGGGGGAAGTGATACACCATGTGTTTAGGAGGTTGGACGGTTTTTACTTCCTGTTAAGTAATTTATTACTGTCTTATAAACTTGTAATGTAATTAAATTTTAATGTTAGTTCCATTATGTACTTAAATTGTAGAGTAACACTTAAAGAAAGAGCTGAATTTTTGTAATCACATTGGTCAGAAGATAAGGTATGTAGGGCTATTCGATTATATGTTCTTTGGCATGAAATCTAATACATTGATGTTACATTTGATCCCTATGTCATTGTTACTTCCTTAAAGGCGTATTCATATGTATCTTACTACGGGTCCATAGTTTAAAATTTAATAATGTTATTACCACCGAAGGAACTATCTCAAAAATTAAAGAAATGATGTAAAGAGAAGCTATATATTCTTGGGTGGTATCCCAGGGGTGGAAGGAACACCTAGCATGGTTCGATCCCAATATCACGGGTAGTATCCCAAGGGTGAAAGGAAAGCCTAGCATGGTTTGATCCCAATTTGTGTAATTATGAGGATCGTATCCCAGGGGTTAAAATACCTAGCATTGGTCATCCTTTTTTACCACTGATCAGCTGGTCATTTGTATTATATGCCTTACAACTTCATAATGCAAAGAAGGATAAAGTAAAATAAAAGATGTAATGTTCATGATCCCATAAATACAAGCAAAGGTGGTCTTTTATTCTTATCTATACAATTATATATTGATATCTGATTTCATTAAGATCTTGTCTTACCTATGGTCACTTTATGCCTTACATACTTAATACATTCTTTCATACTAACGTCCCTTATGGGGCACTATGTTTCATGCCATAGGTACAGGTACTCTAGCTAGTAAACTTCTTCAGTAGGAGCACAGGATAGTCAGTTGTGGTTGGTAAGCTCCAAGTTAATTCAGGGCTTTACCGAGTCTTTGGTATATATTTTGGTATTGTATAATAGTTAAGGATAAGGTGGGGCCTGTCCCGACCTTGACCATATTTGTCGATCTTTTAGAGGCTTTGTAGACTAGTGTATAAAGTGCAGTTATGTATGGTTCCTTAACAGTTGTTGCTTCAACGGCCAAGTCAAGTATATATGTGTTTTGGGCCTATCTTTCTGTCAGTTTTTTGTCATTGCTATAGCTTGTATATATTTGCCAAGCCCCATTACTACCATAGTTATTTGTTTGGACAATAGGATTATAAGTTGGTTCTCTCGAGTCTATAGGGCGTCGGGTGCCTGTCCATCTCAATAGGAATTGAGGTGTGACAAAAGTGGTATCAGAGTAGGTCATCCTAGGGAGTCTACAAAGCCATTTCTACGTAGAGTCTTGCTTATGGATGTGTTGTGCACCATATCTATAAGTAGGAGGCTATGGGACATTTAGGATTTGTTTTTTTTTCTTCATTTCTTAGATCGTGCGATAGAGCCAAGGATGTAGGTTGATTTGTATTTAACCTTAAATATTTTTTTTTCTATATAGTGAAAATGTCGATTACAAGAAGGAGTAAGAATAAAAGTTAGCAAGTGGATATGGCCGCCGGAGGAGGGACTAGCAAGTAGCCACCTAGACAAGCTAATCAAAATGAGGCTCAAGCTGAGTTTGTATCATAGACTTCTTCTACTTCTCCATCTCTAGAAGAGCTAAGGAGGAGAGCGGCATCCTCAGAATCACCTATTAATGCTACTGAGCAAGATTTAAAGAATGCAGTGCAATTATTGACTCGTATGGTTGCTGGAAAAGGTCAAGGACAGGCTGGTCTGACTATGGTTACTAGTGGTGCGGATAGAGCAGCCAGTCTACGGACACAGGATTTCCTTAAATTAGACCCTCCCACATTCACCGGGTCAGATCTTAACGAAGACCCACAAGACTTTATTGATCAAATCCAAAGGGCTTTGGATGTTATGCATGTATCTGGTAAAGAGATGGTTGAGCTATCAGCATATAGATTAAAAAAGGAGGCTATATTATGGTATGAAGACTGGAAACGATCTCGGGGTACAGGTGCACCTTCAGCTAATTAGGAAGTGTTCAAAACAACATTTCTTGACCATTACCTTCCATTTGAGATCCGAGAGGACTGAGAAGATCAATTTTGAATCTTCGCCAAGGGAGTATGAGCGTGAGGGAGTACAGTCTTTAGTTTAACTCTTTTGCTAGTTATGCTCCTAATGTAGTAGCTACTATGGAAGATAGAGTTCATCAATATGTGGATAGATTGGATTCGTATCTGGTTAGAGATTGTACTATTGCTTCCTTGAATAAAGATATGGATATAGCAAGGATACAAGCTTTTGAACAAAAAATGGAAGATCAGAGACAAAGAAGAAGGACACAAGATCCAGAGAGAGGGTACTCCGAGAGGGTACTCTAAGAGGGTACTCCAAGAGGGCTAGGGCTGTAGGGCAGTTTATGCCATCCCAAAGTGAGTTCAGGCCTCGATTTTCTAATAAACCACCTAGGCCACTATCTTCCTATTTTACAGCAAGTGCCCCACCCCGATTTCAAGGACTTAGGGGCAATCAATTTGGGCAAATAAGTGAGAGCCAAGGGTCAGTAGCACAAAACCAAGAGTATGGAAGCATGAGCCAATCAAAACCTCCTAGACAGCCTTGTAAACAATATGGGAGACATCATCTAGGTGCATGCTGGTTTGGGACAGATGTTTGTTATTGGTACGGTACACCGGGCCATATGATGAAAAATTGCCCTCGAAGGGGAATGGGTGGTGTGGCAAAAACTACTGGATCATCTATTGCATCATCATCATTGGTGCCTCCTTTAGGTAGAGGTCAACATATGCCTGCTGGTCGGGGTAGAGGTGGTAGAGGAGCAGCTAGTTCCAGCGGAGTCCAAAATTGTACATATGCTCTAGCGGGTCAACAAAAATTAGAGGTTTCTCTGATATGGTTACAGGTATATTATCCATATTTTCACATAATGTATATGGATTAATTGATCCGGGCTCTACGTTATCATATATTACTCCATTAATTTCTAGAAAGTTCAAAAGAACAGCGGAATCACTGGTTAAGCCATTTGAAGTGTGTACACCGGTTGGTGAATCTATTATAGCTAGAAAAGTTTATCGTAATTGCATAGTTACTATTTGAGATCATGACACATTCGCCGACCTTGTTGAGCTAGAAATTGTGGACTTTGATGTTATAATGGGTATGGATTGGTTGTCTTCTTGTTATGCCACAATAGATTACCGAGCTAAAAAGGTACATTTTCATTTCCCAAAAGAGACAGTCCTTGAATAGAGGGGGTGATGTTGGAGCGCCAAAAGGTAAGTTTATTTCTTATCCTAAGGCAAAGAAAATGATATCCAAGGGGTACATATGTCACCTAGAAAGGGTGAAAGATACAAATGTGGAGCCACTGACTCTTCAATCTGTTCCAGTGGTAAATGAATTTCTTGATGTATTTCCTGAAGATCTCTCGAGTTTGCCCCCAGAACGAGAAGTAGAGTTTGGTATTGATGTGATTCCAGGTATTCAACCTATCTCTATTCCTCCGTATAGAATGGCCCCGACAGAATTACGAGAATTGAAGGAGCAATTAAAAGTCTTGCTAGAAAAGGAATTCATAAGGCCTAGTATGTCCCTGTGGGGTGCACCAGTGTTATTTGTACGCAAGAAAGATGGCACGTTGAGGATGTGTATTGATAACCAGTAATTGAATAAGGTGACAATTAAGAACAAATATCCCCTACCTAGAATTGGTGATTTGTTTGATCAATTACAAGGTGCTAAATATTTCTCAAAGATTGACTTGAGGTCGGGTTACCATCAAGTAAAGGTCAGAGAGAGAGATATACCCAAGACAGCTTTTCGAACATGGTATGATTATTATGAGTTTTAAGTTATGTCCTTTGGGCTGACAAATGCACCAACAACTTTTATGGATCTGATGAATAGGGTGTTCAAGACGTTTTTAGACGTGTTCGTGATAGTGTTTATAGATGATATTCTTGTTTATTCAAGATCAAAAGAGGACCATGCTAGTCACTTACGACAGGTGTTGCAGATTATTCGTGATCATAAGTTATTTGCAAAGTTTTCTAATTTTGAGTTTTGGTTAAAATCTATAGCATTCTTGGGTCATATTGTATCTGATGAAGGAATAAGGGTTGATACTCAAAAGATAGAAGCTGTGAAGAACTGGCCAAGACCTACAATGCCTACAGAGATTCGTAGTTTCCTCAGATTGGCACGTTATTATAGAAGGTTTGTTGAAGGATTTTCTTCTATTGCTGCACCTTTAACAAAGCTAACACACAAAGCAACCAAGTTTCAATGGAACGATGCATGTGAAAAGAGTTTCCAAGATCTAAAGAATAAGTTGACTTCTACACCTATATTGGTACTTCCAGAAGTCACAGAAGGGTATGTGGTGTACTGTGATACTTCAGGAGTTGGCTTGGGATATGTATTGATTCAGAATGCTAAGGTAATAGCCTATGCTTCAAGGCAGTTGAGTCCACATGAGAAGAATTATCCAACCAGTAGGAAATGTGCTGATTTGGTAAGTCTATCAACTATTACCCATATGGAATCAAACTTTCGAAATGTACGAGGAAAACCAGTGATGAAATCCATGTTGATCATGTCCCACTTCCAAATAGGGAGCTGCATATACTGCATATAACCTCCTGGCTTTTGATTCTCTACTTTAACTTGTTGACAATTTGGTCATTGGTCTACAAATTCTGCAATGTTCTTCTTCATATCTCCCCACTAGTACACTAATTTCAAGTCATGAAACATTTTGGTTGACCCTGGATGGACATAATATCTTGAATGGTGTGCTTTCTCCATAATCCTCTTCCTTAGTTCATCAATATTATGTACACACAATCTGTTTTGGCACTGAAGTACTCCTTCTTGCATAAGCTCCAATGCCTTTGTCATACCTTGTTGTACATTTTCCTTAAGCTGTAATAAAATAGGATCCGTATACTGATTTTCTTTCACTTCAGTTACTAATGAGAATTCTGCTGCATTCTGCACAATAACTCCCTCATTCGGAGATTCAAGAAGGCGAACCCCCAAGCTAGCTAGTTGGTATAGATCTTTACTTATCCTTTGTCTTTCCATGGACTGCCCATAAGTGCCTACCATTGTATTACGACTTAAAGCATCAGCTACCACATATGCTTTCCCCGAATGATACAAGATATCAATGTCATAGTCCTTTAATAGCTCAAGCGATTTTCACTGCCTTAGACTTAAGTCCTTCTGCTAAAAGATATATTATAAACTCTTGTGGTCAGTATATACATTAAAGAGATAGTTCGACTACATGGAGTCCCAATTTCTATTATATCCGATAGGTGAGCTCAATTTACCGCAAACTTTTGGAAGTCATTTCAGAAGAGTTTAGGAACGCAATTGAGTTTAAGTATAACTTTTCATCCTCTAACGGACGGTCAGGCAGAACGTACGATTCAAACACTTGAGGATATGCTGAGAGCTTGTGTATTGGACTTCAAAGGTAGTTGGGATGATCATTTGTCACTTATTGAGTTCGCCTACAATAATAGCTATCATTCAAGTATCAAGTTGGCACCTTATGAAGCCTTATACAGGAGGAAATGCAGGTCACCGATTGGGTGGTTTAAAGTAGGTGAGACTGTTTTATTTGAACCAGATCTTGTTCATCAAGCCATGTAAAAGGTTAAGGTGCTACAACAATGACTAGGAACAGCCCAAAGTCGACATAAATCATATGCCGATGTTAGAAGAAGGGGGCTAGAGTTTGCTATAGGTGATTGGGTATTTTTGAAAATTTCGCCAATGAAAGGGGTGATGCGATTTGGAAAAAAAGGAAAGCTAAGTCCATGTTATATAGGACCATATAAGATTATCCGAAGATTTTTCCAAGTCGCATATGAGTTGGAACTACCCCAAGAACTTTCCATAATTCATCTAGTGTTTCACGTCTCAACGCTTCAAAAGTGCATAGGAGATCCATCTCATATTACTCCTACTGAAGATGTACAAGTTACGGAAGATCTCACCTATGAAGAAGTACCTATTGCTATTCTGGATCGACAAGTTAAAAAGCTAAGAAATAAAGAAGTAGCTTCCGTAAAAGTGCTTTGGAGGAATCAGCAGGTAGAAGCGATCACATGGGAAGCTGAGGAAATGATGAAATCTAAGTATCCTCAATTATTTGAAACCGAGGAGGAAGCCTTAGATGATGAATTGGAGCAATAACAAGTGAGTATATATATATAAGTATTATGTGGTAGCATAAAGATTAAACTTAGGCTTAAACTTGTTTAGACTAAGTAGTAATGATACTAACATTCGAGGACGAATGTTCTTAAGGGGGGGAGGATGTAACACCCCGTACATTTCCGAAACTTATACGACCAACCTAGCATGGATAAAAGTATTTAAACTTGAGATAATGAGGACGTATTTAAGTGTAAAGTTAAAGTTAAGTGGTGGATTAAGACAGAAGGATTTAAAACGTTGGAAAAAGGGGGAATATAAACGAGGTACTTTCATGACTTAATTAAGATAGTAGGTGTATCACCTACTTAAACTATTGGGCTGAATTGAAACATATGTTAATGGACTCAATTGAGGCCCAAACTAAGTAAACGAAAAAAGGAAGGAACACCATCCCAAGCCCAAATTTAATAAGTCCCAATATGATAGGATCCAAATGGAAATAAATCAAGTAGGTGCATTACCTACTTGGACTTTTTTGAGCAGCTTGTATAGCCAAGTAGGTGCATCACCTACTTGGACTATTTTTGACCAAAGAATTGGATAAGGATGGATGGAATGAGGTGGTAAAAGAGGGAGTATATAGGTACCATTTCAGCCTTATTTTTCATTCATTTTATTTGAAAAAAAAGTGGTTTTTAATTAAAAACTCTCTCCTCTCTCAAACCCTAACCAGGCGCCCCTATTTCCCTTTAGGGTTCTTGGATAAATCCTCTACTTTGCAAGCCTTGGTAAATGTTTACCCTTATATCTTAATATAAGTTATGTATAAAAGGTTGTGGAAATCATGTTCGCTATGCTTAAGAAGTATAGGGCAGTCCCTTTTTTTGGTAACAGTCCACTTGTGTTTAGTTTTAAAGGATTTTCCTTCCTTTTGGTTTAAACTTGAAAAGGAGCTTATGGTCTTGAGGAAATTAAATTAAATAATGAAATTTCAGAATGTTAAAGTGTGGTTCTGCCCCTAATTCGTTCCTCTTTGTGTATGGCTTGGTGGAAATGTTTATTCGTGTTTATATATGGAACATTTGGTGTAGTGAAAAGAGAATACTCTCTTGTGGTGTTAAAGTGAATTTTTAAGCCATTGTGGACTATTTTTTGTATGTTGTTGTGGAAGGCATTTAGGTGTCTTGATTAAATAAATATATGGAGTTGCATTGAGGTGGTAATGTGAAGTATGAACTTGGTAGGAATTCTTATCGGTTTGTAACATTTGTGTTGGTTTGTGGACTGTTTTGGTGGTATTTTTGTTGTGAGGCAGTAAGTTATAGTGTGTGTGTGGAGGGTAGGGGGTGGGGGGGTGGAATAAGGTTATATAGCAGTATAAATAAGAGGAAAGTGATACACCATGTATTTAGGAGGTTGGACAGTTTTTACTTCCCGTTAAGTAATTAATTACCGTCTTATAAACTTGTAATGTAATTAACTTTTAATGTTAGTTCCACTATGTACTTAAATTGTAGAGTAACACTTAAAGAAAGAGCTGAATTGTTGTAATCACATTGGTCAGAAGATAAGGTATGTAGGGCTATTCGATTATATGTTCTTTGGCATGAAATCTAATACATTGATGTTACATTTGCTCCCTATGTCATTGTTACTGCCTTAAATACGTATTCACATGTCTATTACTACGGGTCCATAGTTTAAAATTTAATAATGTTATGACCACCAAAGGAACTATCTCAAAAATTAAAGAAATGATGTAAATAAAAGCTATATATTCTTGGGTGGTATCCCAGGGGTGGAAGGAATACCTAGCATGGGTCGATCCTAATATCACGGGTGGTATCCTAGGGGTGAAAGGAAAGCCTAGCATGGGTCGATCCCGATTTGTGTAATTATGAGGACCGTATCCCAGGGGTTAAAATACCTAGCATGAGTCATCCTCTTTTAGCACTGATCAGCTGGTCATTTGTATTATATGCCTTACAACTTAGGTGTTGAGATGCCCTGAGTATGTAATTTGTAATGTTAGTGATGAGAAAATTGAAATTTGGCCTTGTACGTGTGATTAAACTTGCGTAGAAGGTGTTTTACGATTTTCATGGAGCATTTGTGGGTTTCAAAATGAGGCTAAGAGGACCTCCAAACAAAGTATATTAGAGGTAAGAAGTAAGTTCAAGAATAGAACTTGAAGTATCTAACCAAACCCGCGAAGAGAAGTCGAAAAATGATATTTTCAAAAAAACTAAGGATGGGGCATGCCAGAGAGCGTGCCACATCGCTCTGGGCTAAAATTTTTAGTCCATAGGCAGCAAGCTGGCGAGCCCAAGGGTGTTCCACGCTGGTTTTGGCCACTTTTCAAAGTTGGAAATTTTCTTAAGTCCCAAGGGTGCCCGGGGACGTATTGAGCCAATTTTTGCCACGTTTATTCTACAACCATAAGCATATACATGAAATGAGTAAAGTATTATGTTGGTATGATAAAATTACTCGCGGACGAATTTGGCATTAAAATGACGATTTTACCCTTGTAGTCAAAATAAGCCATACGTGGCTAGAACTGCTTGTTTTTGGGATTGAGGCTACGGATATGAATAGAGTGAGTGGAAATATTGTTGTAACACGTATTAGATTCTTTAAACACGAGAAATTATTGATTTTATTGGGTTAAGTGAATTGAGCCCAACAAGAGGCCCAAAATGAGAAGAAAACATGGGCCAAAATGGGTCAAAAGACCCATTCTTGCCTTGACCTTCTAGAATACCACATTAAATGGATAAGGATGGAATTAAGTCTTATAAAAGGGACCAACAAATCAGATTTTATTCAATAGAAACTCTCATGCTTTCTAGATATTTCTCATCTATTTTTCTCTCAAACCCTAAGAACTCAAAGCCCACTTTTGGAGCAAGATCATCATTTTTCAAGCTTGGGTAAGTGATTATTGTTATGGATTAATATATTATATGCATGTGAGAGTATGTAAATCATGTTGGTTATTCTTGTAAGTGTTGAACATGGTACTTTGTGTTTTTATATAAGATTTGTGATCCATGAGATTCAAGCTTGAATTATGACTTGTGACTTTGATGAAAGAGCATGGTATGGATAAAATATGAACATGTATGGTGTGATTTTGTTATTAAACTTGTTATTTTTCTATAAGATTAAATTATGGAATTTGGGCCGATATGTGCTATGAAGTGTATTAAGGTGAATTGATGGATTATTTGTGATATGGTGTGGATAAGAAAGTGCAAAGGAGAAGTGTTGTGGTAAAATGTATTGATTATCATGTATTGGTAAATGTTGGGAATATTGTGGGATTTTTGGAATAATAATTTCATCAATGGTTTTGTCAAAGGGAAATGGCATGTTTAAAGGCAAACCTGTAACTCATTGACGTTACATGCATTTGTAAGGTAATTGGTGGTTAATGTTGGTTACGTTATGTACTTGTGTTGTAGAGTGAAACATAGCGGGACTATTGTATGCACACTTAAGATTGTAGAATTGCATTGAGAATACAAGGTATGTAAGGTTACTCTTTTCATATCTTTCTACAACATATTGTTCCTATTGACATTGGGCTTGTTTTAATTCCGAGAGGTTTGAAGTATATCAATTCAGGGTAACGTATATTGTTATTCATTATTCTTAGATGACTTATGGTTCTTTTATCTCTTGTTCATTGATTGAAGTTCCAAAGATGTCATAACGTTGAAAGTTCTAAAAGAACCATCTCAAATAGAGTAAGATGTAAGAGAATCTATTTATGCTTGAGTAGCATTTTCCAATCATGTCATGATCTAGCATCCAATAATATGATGATTATCCTTGTACCAATCTTTCATAAATAAAAGTACCAATCTCATAGAAGTAATAAGAGAGGTGACGTGCAAGTTAATATATATATCCCTCACAAGTTAAAGTGTCAATCTCATGAAGTAAAGGAGTGAAGAGAGATGTGTATTTAAGTGTGTGCTTTGATGTCATGATCCTTAACGTGCCATTCTCATAACCTAGTAAAGGGGTATAAGATTGTAAAGAAGTAATGCGCATGGTTCTATACATTTCATTGAGTATGGATCACACTCTAGAGGGTATAAGTTCAATGTGGAATAATCCCAATATTATACTATGTCATTTCTAAACCACCGAAGGTGGAGGCCCGGTATTATATATTATCACGATCCTCAATATATCAATCTCTCATAAGTGAATGAATCAATCTCTCCCAAATCAGAAATGATGTATAATCGATGAGTAATCTTGGGTGGCAACCCAGGGGTGAAAATAACACCTAGCATGGGTCTATCCCACAATTTACCCACCAAAGCGTGGATGTAGTAATTTACCCACCAAAGCGTGGATGTAGTAATTTACCCACCAAAGCATGGATGTAGTAATTTACCCACCAAAGCGTGGATTTAGTAATTTACCCACTGGAGAGTGGATATAGTTAATAACCCACCAAAGAGTGGATGTAGTTATGGATGTATGCTAACCAAGAAGACGAATAATAATGATGATGAGCGTAAAAGCAAGAAAGAATCTATTGGGTATAAAGAATCTCTTGGAGGTAAGTCTCTCGAGTAAATATAACTCTCTCTCGAATAAGGGAGTATATAGAGGATGGTAAATTTCAATAACAGTAGAAATATTCATAATCTCCTCATATACAAAAAGAGAGTTTATTCACACTTACCATTTCTCTTATATTGACTCCATTATTGTTGTTATGATGTATGATGATTTCTTATGGGCCTTACATACTCAGTACATTCTTCGTACTGACCCCCTCGGGGGACTTACCTTACATGTTGTAGGTGCAGGCACTAGTAGATTTGTAAAAAGACAGTAAGTTGATAGTTAGTTGCGGGTCTTTGGTGAGCCCCAGTTGCTTCGGGACTTATCACAGTTGTACATTTGTTTGATGTTGTAAAGATAAAGAGGGGACTTGTCCCGACTTTTAGATGGTCTTGTAAATACATCAGTTAGAGGCTTTTGTAGACGTGTATGGGTATATGAAAGCAAGAGATGTATGATCATTTTGACTTAATGGCCCTACGGCCAAGTTTCGTATATAGATATGATATATGTTTCCATATTCATGACTTCCGCTTAGTTGC
This sequence comes from Capsicum rhomboideum, assembly GCA_031232105.1. Classification (NCBI taxonomy): domain Eukaryota; kingdom Viridiplantae; phylum Streptophyta; class Magnoliopsida; order Solanales; family Solanaceae; genus Capsicum; species Capsicum rhomboideum. Next base: position 60,725,396 of record CP124710.1, on the reverse strand, counting down.
ATGAGGAATAATAAGATTTAATAAGATTCATATGAGGATATGCATATGGGTAGACATGAGCAAATATTGGTTCTCTCGGGCCATATCGGCTTAGGGTGCCAATCACGTCTCAATGGGATTTGGGGCGTGACAACAATGTTTCATGCCACAGGTACATGTACTCCAGCTAGTACACCTCCTCAGTAGGAGCACAGGATACTCAGCTGTGGTTGGTAAGCTCCAAGTTAATTCGGGGCTTTACCGAGTCTTCGGTATATATTTTGGTATTGTATAATAGTTAAGGATTAGGCGGGGCCTTTCCCAACCTAGACTATATTTGTCGATCCTGTAGAGGCTTTGTAGACTAGTGTATAAAGTGCAGTTATCTTTTGTTCCTTAACAGTTGTTGTCTCAATGGCCAAGTCAAGTATATATGTGTTTTGGGCCTATCTTTCTGTTAGTCTTTTGTCATTGCTATAGCTTGTATATATTTGCCAAGCCCCATTACTACCATAGTTATTTGTTTGGACAATAAGATTATAAGTTGGTTCTCTCGAGTGTGTAGGGAGACGGGTGCCTGTCCATATCAATGGGAATTGAGGTGTGACAAAACAAGTAAAACCTTGACCCGTTTTATAATATTTTAGACTATCGGCGTATGCTTGTCTATCCAAGGTTCTTTATAATTTTTCTTTAGCCTGTCGTATAACGGGGCTAAATCTTTAGAAAGATTTTTATAAAATGGAGAAATATAATTTAAACTTTCCAAAAATCTTTGTAATTGAGTCCTGTCAGTTATAATGTCAGGAAATTTTTCAGCAAAATTGATTGCACGAGTAATCGGGATTATTTTCCCTTGACAAATATTATGTCCAAAGAATCGGACATCTGTTTGGAAAAGACTCATTTTTGGTTTAGATATAACCAAACCATTTTGAACAACTATCTTTTTAAAGATGTCTAAATGCTTAATATGCATTTCTAAAGTTTTAGAAAAGACTAAAATGTCATCAATGTAGACAATAATAAAATTCATATAAGGATTAAAAATGTCATTCATGATTTTCTGAAATTCAGAAGGCGCATTTTTTAAACCAAACGGCATGACATTCCATTCATATTGTCCAAATGGGACATTAAAAACAGCTCTATAAGTATGCTCTTTTAAAATTTGAATTTGCCAATAACCCGATATAAATCAAATTTTGAGAATATATTGGCATCATATAATTTAGATAACAAATCTTTTTTATTCGGTATTGGATACCGTATCCATTTTAAAATTTTATTAAGAGGTTTTTAATTAATGACCAATCTGCGCACACCTCTTTTGTAACACCCCGTACTTTTCGAAGTCTAGCGAACAACCATAACATTGATGTACATATGACGACATGAGAGAATTGATGAATTAAGTATTGAATTATGGGCATTTAAAAGTCTTATATGATTGGGCCCTAAAATGAAGCCCAAAGGAATAAGAAGACATGGCCTAAAAGGGTTAATTTGAACCATTCTTCCATTTTTTGATCCATTTGACTAAATCAAAATGGCATTTAATGCTAAGGAAAAAGATAAGAGAGACATGAGGTACTATATAAGGGAAAAAAAATCAGATCTTTATTCACTTTAACTCTCATCACATCTCTAGAAATTTCCAACAATTTCTCTTTTGCTCTCAAGAATCCCAAGTCACTTTTTTGGCCAAAATCACCCATTGGTAAGTCTTGGTAAGTGTTTATTATGATGGATTAATATATATTATGCATGGTATATGGTGTATATTGTGTCGGTTAGGTTGGTGGAATATTGAGAAGTTCACAAAAAGTGAAGTGTTCATGTTTGCTAAATTAAAGGGTGGTCTGTCTTGTAAATTTGATTTTGGACTTGTGGTTTTGAAGAGAGTGAACTTGGTGGAGTAAATATTGACATGTGATATGTTATTATGGTCTTACCTTGTTTGAGTTATGTGCATAACATATGGAATGGTTATTGGGAAATCGATTGTGGTTTTGGTGTTATATCGGCCGTGAAATGTGGTTTTGGGTGTCGTTTTGTGTGTTGTGAGCCCATGGATGATTGTTGATGTTTAATATGATCAAAAATATGTTCAAATATGTTTGATTTTGATCATTAACCATTCATGGCATTAAAAGACCCCAAAAAAAGTCATTTCGGACCAAAACGGGCATCCGCCCCCGCAGATGAGGGCATCTGCGCGCGCAGATGCCAACACAGAAGGCCCTGGAATTTTCCAGGAGCCATATGCATGCACATTTCACCACCTGCGTGCGCAGGTGGCAGCACATGTCACCTCCAGAATTCGTTTTGTGTGTTTCCGTCACTAGTTGATCCCCGAAAGCCCCGATACCCTTTTGGGATGTAATTATCAACTTGTAATGTCATTTTAATGACTTTAAAGTGTCGTATGGAGGTGTGTTGGACTATTTTAAGTATGTATGGCTGTTTATATGTTGTTATGAAGGAATAATTATGACGGAATGATAAAGGGAAAGACGTAAAGAGTAAGTATGGTGTGAAATGCTTTCGGTGTATGATCTTTTGGTCAATGTGGGTGATGTTATGGTGTTGTTGATATGTAAATGCATTGGAATGTATGGTGAGGGGGTTACATGACATTATATGGTAGCCACAAAATTCATTGTCGTCTTGTACGCCCATATAGTGGCTAGTTGCTAATGTAAGTTCCGTTATGAACTTGTATTGTAGAGTAAGACGTAAGGAAGAAGCGGGACTATTGTGTTCATACATAGGCTTGCGTATTCATACTTGGAAGTAAAGGTATGTAAGGTTACTTTGACCGTATCTTTCTGCGGCAAATAACGTTCACATTGACATGTCATTAGTACTATCCCGAAATGTGCTAAGGTATTCCATATCCGGTTAGCAATAGTCTTTGTTATAAAGTTCCTACTCTTTGATCATCTGTGAATCTCATGTCTCATATTCATGGTTAATGTTCCCAAAAGCTCAAATAAGGATATGTTCCAATGTTCCAATAGTGACTATACTTGTGTCTCTTGTTCAAAGATTATTGTCCCATATTATTGTCCAATGGTTCCAATGGTGTCATGGTGCTGGTAATATTATATTTCTCATGATGTTTATTCACATGTCCCTCACCCATTGGTTAATGATTCAAATCTTCCAACAATGTTATGTTCCAAAGTTCAAGTGATGATATGACTATCAAAGTATCAATTTCACAGTACCAATCTCAAAGTATCAATCTCAAAGTAAAGATCAAAGTAAGGCATATGTGGTCAATGATTGATTTATGGGTGGCAAGTCTAGGGGCGTAAGCCTAGCTCGACTTGATCCCAAGGCATTGATTTATGGGTGGCAAGTCTAGGGGCATAAGCCTAGCTCGACTCGATCACAATATGATGAGATGATATGTAAATACCCACTGATCAGTAGGGGCCCGGGTACATTGTTATCATTGAGCATTGAGATAAAGAAAGAAAAGAAAGTAATGAAAGCAATCCACATGATTTCCTAAAATGCAAAATGGTGACTTATTCACATTGATTATTCATATGTTTTGAGTTAATTGAAATATTCATATATTGTACAGTTTCATCTGAGCCTTGCATACTCAGTACTTATTTCGTACTGACCCCTCTTGGGGACTTTACCTTACTTGCTGCAGGCACAGGTACCAGTAGGCCTCCTTCGTAGATTGCTAGTATTAGCAGTTCTTTGGTGAGCTCCATCTCATTCGGGGTTTCTCCGAGTCAGAGTGTATATATGTTTTGGTGATGTACATATTGTGTAAAGCGGGGACTTGTCCCGACTTATGGTTCATTTTGGTCAATGCTCTTGTTAGAGGCTTTTGTAGACGGATGTGGGTGTATCAATGTAAAGGGCATATGTTGTTTTGACTGGATGGCCTCAACGGCCAAGTTTCATATGTATGTATAAATATGTTCCATGTTTTTCATTATTCGTCTTCCATGTTGTTATATGATGATGGGGTTGCTTGATATGCATATGATGATTATAGGTAAAGCTTGGTTCTCTCGGGCCTTATCAGCTACGGGTGCCAATCATGTCTCGATGGGATTCGGGACGTGACATCTTTCTTTTTCAGTTGTGTTATTAATATAAAAAGTTGTACACGACCAAGGAGACTTGGACGATTTTATTAAACCCTTTTGCAACAAATTATCAATTTTTTTTTTTTGTAAAATTCAACTAATTCGGTATTCATTTGACATGGTCTTGATTTTGTAGGGATGTTATCCTCAAAAAAACCATCTTCATATGGAAGAGTAACAACATGCTTCTTCTTGTTCCAAAAGGCACTTGGATGGTCAGCACAAATATCAATAACAAGTTGTTCAGAAATTAATTTAATTATTTCTTGAACTTTTGGAGATTTCAATGTATCATTAATATTTATGCTAAATATCTATAGTTTCAAAGAATCAATATGTCTTTGTTTCATATTAATCAAAGCATTGATATCTCTAGTTACTGAATCCGTAACAAATTCATAACTAATTGTTTTATCATTATAAGTGGCATAAAAACCCTTAGCATCTATATGCGCATACGGGTAAATTGCATTAATAAAAGGAGTTCCAAGTATAATTGGAGGATATAATTGATTTTTAACTAAAACGAAGAAATGCGGTATGCAGACTTTATTCTGGCATATATGTGCATTTGGCAATTTATATTCGATAACTAATGCATGTTCGGATGCAGACTTTACCATATGGGTAGTTTTTTGAAAATAATTTGAAGGTACTAAACCTTCCTGAATGCAACTAACATCCGTACCACTATCAATCATAGCAATGTCATTCACATAATAATGATTAATTATCAAAATTGTATATTTTAACATACCACTTATGTGCGGTAACAATTTGCATCATCCCCAAAAACATATCATGTTTAAGACTTAAATCAAGTTGTTTTGAAGACTCAGCAATATCATCAGATTGTTTCAAAACAATTTTTCTTTTACCATTAGGATTTTCAACTAGAGAATTATAATCCTCTATTTGTGTAATCCTATGATCATAAATCATTTGATTTTATTTAAGAGATTTAATCTCCTTTTTCAAATTTTTGATTCTAATTTTTAAATCATCAAAAGAAGTTTTCCTAGAAGGAGTATGTTTTTTCAAAAGTCGTTGTTGGACTTCAGATAAAGAATAATGCACAGAATATTTAAATTCATTTTTTTGACTAGCAAAGTTTGAAGTATTAGAACTAGAACTTGCTGCCAAATTAATAATTTTTTCACGAAGATTATTATCAATAACCTCCTTTAAAAGTTCTATTACATTTTCAGAAGTAATAGTTTGAACATTCAAATCTTGAAATTGAGATTGTAGTTGATAAAATGCATTATTTTCACAGACACAAGTATCACCCGTGCACGTAGTACAAGCAGAAATATTATTTCCTATTTCTTCATCAGAGAAATCAAGCAAATCAACTTCTACCTCGAAATCTGAATTTTTGATTTCATAATCGGATTCAGAACCGAAAGTATATAACATGCCATAAATCTTGTCATGAATCTCCTTATCAAGTTCCAAAGCTTTAAGCTTTTCTAACTTGCAGTTAGGGGCTGTGTGGCCTAAGTTACCACATAGATAACACTTAATCTTGGCTAAGTCTCGTTTGGACCTATTTTTCGTAAATCTAGTAGACTTACGGTTAGCTTTTCTAGGTTCACGTTCTTCTTTGGACCTATATCTAGATCTCTTTTTCCTATAGGAATATGAACCATCTGGATTGGAGGCTTTAATATACCTAACCTTTTTCTTTCTATTATGAATAGAAGGTTGAGGCATACCAATTGAGCACAAAAATCTCCTAATGGAATTTTTCCTTAAGCTTATCCATCTTAAGCTGTTGAGATAATTTTAATTCGTTACACAAGTTTAAGCCTTCTTATGTACAAACACCTATCAGGTTTTCATAAGTATAACTACTATACGGGATTTCATCGTAATGACCACGAAGAGTTTTTCGAACCCTTTCTGCAAATAACGAAGGAAGGCCGTCTATAAACTTAGTTTTCTAATGTTCACTAGGGTTTTCGGGTAATTCTTGAACCCTACTAAGAAAGGTATCTTTATACCAATGGAATTCTCCTAAATGTCTACATCTTAGACTATTTAACAGAGTTCTAATGGACTCAAAGTTGCTAGTAAATCTACCACTAAAATGTTCCAAAATAGTCACAACTAAAGAATAGACCGTATCTTGTCGGCCCGCAGATAACTTATGACCTAAATTATCTACACCTTCTTCCATATTAACTGCGTCCATTATCGCAGCTTTATCTTCTAAGGACATATAATTATCCCACCAACCTCTGAGTTGACCTGTAAAACCTGCAATTATTATTTTGCAAATGGTTTTATCCTTATTCTTAGGGGTAGTAATTTTGTAAATAGTGGCGTATATCATCATCCTGTGTACTAAAATAGTCATTTGCCTATCAGACAAACCATCAAAATTCCATTCATAAATCCACCATAAGACGTATTAGTCTGGTTTCAATCTTGTTCTTCTATAAGAACATCTTGAGGAGTAGGCCTAGGATAATAATTAGTTTTCATTCTAGGCTTACTAGGAAATTGGTGATGCCTAGTGAAGCTTATTAAATTCAGATATTAACTCATCTTTATAATTAGAAAGTTAGCCAGCGTATCAGCAAATTAAGCAGATAAATCAACAGGTTTAATATTGAGATTAAAAAATTTCTTTTTAAGTAAATCTTCTAAATCATCGAAAGTTTTAATTTTAAATTCTGAAATCTCGGGAGGTCGTTGAATAGAACTATTGACAATATACGGAGGAGCAGATGTTGGTTTAGACGAGGAAGCTACTGCATCAACATCTTTCGTCTCTGTATTGTCACTGAGTTTCTTGGTTAATCTCATTAGCTCATCTAATTTGATGTTACTAATGAGTTTTATCAAAACAGTTAATTCATCAAGTTTTTTATCAAGGGAACTAATTTGTTCTCCTAAAACTTTAACATATAAACCTAAATAATTATTTTGAGAAATCAATTTATTAATTTCTGAAATACTTATTTTTTCGACTTCATTATCAATAAATCGTTGAAAAGCATTAAAAGTAATACCTGTATTATTAGGCATAACAAAAGAAGATTGTGGAGGAAAGACAGACTTAATAATGTCTCCATTACTATCTTTATAAGTGCATTCAATAACCTTAATATACAAAGGCAAATAAGTGGTTATAAACCAAGGCACAAAATACATAATTTGATTATGTAATGCACAAATTTCATAAAACTCTTGAGAAATATTATTCATATCCTCTTTGCTATAAACGTTAAAAAATCAAGTTCTAAATTGGTTCCATTTATTATCAAAAAATTCTACATGAATATATTTTCTTGCCAGTGATCCTGGACTAAAATCAATAGTGTGTGGAATCATTAAATATGATTTGGATCAAACTCCATTTCGGATGCAGAAGGAATATCCTTATCAGAAATATTATCATATGCTTGAACAATATTAGTTCTAGGATCTATTTTTAATTTAGTTACTGTACTATCAGTAGAAGGAATGGTATGCAAAGAAACAAGTTTATTAACTCTAGCTGGTCCATAAATTGGTTCAACTGGAGCTATCATAGAGGGCACAGAAGGTAATAATCTATTACTACTTCTACCAGAGAATGACTGACAATTGTAAACAGAAGTTTTATCATCAAAATGAATACAAACTTACCCATCTGGAGTTTGCGTAATATGAGAATACTCAAATTTAGTAACCTTATCGGCTAGCTGAGTCGGTGAAATAACCAAATCTAAAACCCAAGTAGTCGGGAAATTAATTTCTTCCCACCGAATAGGTCGTCTAGTCGTAATTTTTGATTTTATGAAATTGGTTTCAAACAAAATAGTCTGATTAGATGTATCATATAATTTACATCTAGGATTCAAAGTTGATAGCAACTTATAATAGATTCTATAAGATAAACAAATAAGTTCAGAACCGGGTGCATAATTATAACCATGCGTCTTAACATTTAATGTTAAAGCATCTAATATATTAATATCAGTCAAAGATAATTGCAAATTAGGCTACTTATTAAAATAGACTGGACCATAGGCCACAATGGATTCTATCGATCCCATTAAAGGCTGTCAGAAATTCAGATTCTTGCATCTCGTAGAGCTGCTAGAAATGTTTTCGGTAACCCTTTAAGAGTTAAAGGCTTGAATGCGATCTGAACCATGCCTATATGAAGAAAATTATATTTATTCTTATAAATATCAATATCACATTTATTTAATAAACAAGTAATCTGTTCAGAAGAATTTAACGCTAAAGAAGTTTCAGTTGTTTTAATTAACTGAGTTGAAGAGATTTTATCAAAAAATCCATAATCATAAATGTTCCTAATTAGAATCTTTGGAATAGTCCATTTATTTAATAAATCCAAATTTTGAGGTATATCAACCTCTTCTAACCTATCATTTTTTATAGAAGATTCTCCCAAATTCATACTTATCTAAACTATCTATGCTGAATACTTCACATCTATTACAAATTAACCTTAAACATCATGGCTATGATACCATTTTTGACAGGATCTCTAAGGCGGGCGGTAGTCCGCGCGGCCAAACAGATCTAGCTAATTTAGTACCTTTATGGTGGGACATAAAAACCGAAATATATAGGAATTTTTATATAGCATATGACTATATGGAAGTATTAATCCTTTTACCCGAGCAAGGGGTCTGTCAGGATCTAATACATATTCTTAATGAGCTCGTGTGTCTGAAAGATCTAACCGGTAAAAGATCGCCCTTCATTTTTAACATCTTTTAATGGGATATTAGACCAGCTTACCAGACGTAGTCACTAAGACAAAGCCACTAAGAATAGTTCTAGATCCGACTGTACCACCATCTCAGAACCAAGTCAGAAAGCTATATAATAATTTCTTTATATTTTGATAAAGCCAGATCTTTAAAATTAAAATGTAAGATAAGTTAGATATTCAACATAGATATGGAATTTAGCCAGACATAGTCGTGGCTGCGAGAAGAGGAAGGTATAGAGGTATCACCTTTACAGACTAGACCCGAATGCAAAGGGTCTTCCCCAGATGCAAGGGGTTAAGGCCGAAATGCAAGGTCAAGATTTGTGTCCAAAAATTGAACTTTTCTGGATTTTTATTAACTTTACAATGTTTATTAAAAACTAAGAAAGTAGAAAGAAATAAGAGAGAGGGAAGAGAGAATGAAATAAGGGAGAGAGGGGAGTGGAAACACTCTGCATCTAAATGAAAATCTACAACTTTTAAATAGAACGAAAAAAGAATCCATGCACAGTAAAAATGCGACTCAAGTGGGTCCCAATGTAAAGTGAAAGTGGGACCTATCTGTCCCCTAAACAGTGAATCTACTATTATTGTGGTCCCCAACGGCTACACTGTTCATTTGGGTCCTGGGTGGCTATCTCCAATTATATTTTCTTTTTCCCTTGTATCTTGTCCAACTCTTTCATCCGTCGGACAAAGTCTTCGGCATTTTCAATGCCTTCTTCAGAGAGCATTATCTCTGGTTCTATAGGCGGAGAATCTGTAAGATCATCGCCATTATGACTGCTACCACTCTTTATAGAGGAGTCAGATTTTTCAATTTGAAGAAGAGAATTAAGTAGGTTTCTCTTCATTTCTTCCAAATAATTATGAATCATGGCTTCTTTGTCGCCATCTTGGAACATAATTTTTTGGGCAATTTGCCGGAGTGACGGGTCATCCATATTGCCTTGTTCTGTAATGGATTCGTAGTCTCGAATTTTCGATCCAATCAAATCTAATAATTCTTGGCCATGAAGTTTTTTTGTTTTGGGATCGTATTTCATTAACCTGTACCAAAAATTATTGGAAAATGTCCGATATAAGCAGGGAATTTGTTCATCAGTGTACCCTAATGCTGGAGCCCATTTATGGATCCAAGGAATAGAGAATTCAATAAAGAAATAGATTTGATCTATTTTGTCAGGGTACCAAATATGATCTGCTCGATATAAATTATTTAAATCAGGAGAAACCAACTTCCATTTTTGATATTAAATAAAAAATCGTTCTAGCAAAATTTTTACCGTTGGCCCGTGGTATGACCACCGGTTTAAAAATCAATTTGGGATAGGATTGTCAAATATCTTTGAACATACTTTTATAAACCAAGTATGCTTTTGTTTATCATTATTATAGTAAAGAGCTTGAGTAAAAGCTTTATTGTAGTCCCAATAAGTAAGATTCATTTTGGTATTATTGAAGCTTATCTGCCTTTCTCGCATTGTGGTTATACCCCAATCGTAGACAGATATAATCTGTTTAATAATTATTTTGGAAAAATTATAAATTGTTTGTCCCTCAGGAAAATGTTGAATATCAGCACTACCTGTGTCTGTAAGAATAGCTTCATAATATGATCGGGTCTTATAAGACTCGCCTAGGAAATATAATCCCTGAATCAAATGCCTTTGAAATATTTTCCAAGGGTCATGTTTTCGTGATATTTCGGAATTTTCAAAAAGAAATATCATTTCTTGTTTGGATACTTTTTCATAGGACTTAATATCATCATTGCCCTCTTTAATGACTGAAGCAAAAGTATCACTTTGCTTTTGAGAAGCCAAATATGTTTGCATCTGTGCGTATAACGGATGGTCTTCTAGAATATCTTCCAGATGTATAGAATTTTTTTAGGAGGACTCTCCTTGTGATATCTTAGAGTTTATCAAACTCTTTCTCCCATGTTGTATTATCGGAGAATTTTTCGAAGATCCAAATGAGGATGTTGATCCTTGGCTATAAGCCTGTGATCTTCCTGGCGAATAGGGCAATCTCCCTCTTCCACGTCCTCTACCTCGAACAACATTGGTCCAAGGATGATCCATCCTACAAATATTCACGAGATAAGAAATCTGGCAAGGAATTATCAATCCCTTTTTTATACTGAATTTCAAAATCGAAATGAGCTAACTGAGCTTGCCAGCTCGCAAATATAATTTTAGAGGCATCATGTTTGAAATCTTTGTCAAACATATATTTGACGGACTGAGCCTCAGTTTTAATTAAAAACTTTTGATTATATAAATCATCCTGAAATTTTAAAACACACTTAACAATAGTAAGCATTTCATGGGCCACAGTAGACTATTTTCTCTAGGCTTCGGTCCATTTGCCGGAATGAAAACGAATTAAATATTCACATTTACCATTGGGCTTCTGTTCCTTATTCTTTATCTGAAGTCCAACAACGACTTTTGAAAAAACATACTCCTTCTAGGGAAACTTCTTTTGATGATTTAAAAATTAAAATCAAAAATTTGAAAAAGGAGATTAAATCTCTTAAATAAAATCAAATGATTTGTGATCATAGGATTACACAAATAGAGAATTATAATTCTCTAGTTGAAAATCCTAATGGTAAAAGCAAAATTGTTTTGGAACAATCTGATGATATTGCCGAGTCTTCAAAACAACTTGATTTAAGTCCTAAACATGATATGTTTTGGGGGATGATGCAAATTGTTACAGCACATAAGTGGTATGTTAAATGTACAATTTTGATTGATAATAATTATTATGTGAATGACATTGCTATGATTGATAGTGGTGCGGATGTTAGTTGCATTCAGGAAGGTTTAGTACCTTCAAAATATTTTAAAAAAACTATCCATATGGTAAGGTCTGCATCCGGACATGCATTAAATATCGAATATAAATTGCCAAATGCACATATATGTAAGAATAAAGTCTGCATACCGCATTTCTTCTTTTTAGTTAAAAATTAGTTATATCCTCCAATTATACTTGGAACTCCTTTTATTAATGCAGTTTACCCGTATACGCATATAGATGCTAAGGGTTTTTATGCCACTTATAATGATAAAACAATTAATTATGAATTTGTTACGGATCCAGTAACTAGAGATATCAATGCTTTGATTAATATGAAATAAAGACATATTGATTCTTTGCAGCTAGAGATATTTAGCATAAATATTAATGATATATTGAAATCTCCGAAAGTTCGGGAAAAAAATAAATTAATTTCTGAACAACTTGCTATTGATATTTATGCAGACCATCCAAGTGCCTTTTGAAACAGGAAGAAGCATATTGTTAGTCTTCCATATGAAGATGGTTTTTCTGAGGATAATATCCCTACAAAATCAAGACCATGTCAAATGAATACCGAATTAGTTGAATTTTGCAAAAAGGAAATTGATAATTTGTTGCAAAAGGGTTTAATAAAACCGTCCAAGTCTCCTTGGTCGTGTACAACTTTTTATGTTAATAACGCAGCTGAAAAAGAAAGACATGTGCCCAGATTGGTCATTAATTATAAACCTCTGAATAAATTTTCAAAATGGATACGGTATCCAATACCGAATAAAAAAGATTTGTTATCTAGATTATACGATGCCAATATATTCTCAAAATTTGATTTAAAATCGAATTATTGGCAAATTCAAATTTTAAAAGAGCATACTTATAGAGCTGCTTTTAATGTCCCATTTGGACAATATGAATGGAATGTCATGCCATTTGGTTTAAAAAATGCGCCTTTTGAATTTCAGAAAATCATGAATGACATTTTTAATCCTTATATGGATTTTATTATTGTCTACATTGATGACATTTTAGTCTTTTCTAAAACTTTAGAAATGCATATTAAGCATTTAGACATCTTTAAAAAGATAGTTGTTCAAAATGGTTTGGTTATATCTAAACAAAAAATGAGTCTTTTCCAAACAGATTTCCGATTCTTAGGACACAATATTTGTCAAGGGAAAATAACCCCGATTACTCGTGCAATCAATTTTCTGAAAAATTTCCTGATATTATAACTGACAGGACTCAATTACAAAGATTTTTGGGAAGTTTAAATTATATTTTTCCATTTTATAAAAGTCTTTCTAAAGATTTAGCCCCGTTATACGACAGGCTAAAGAAAAATTATAAAAAACCTTGGACAGACAAGCATACGTCGATAGTCCAAAATATTAAAAAATGGGTCAAGGTTTTACCTGTTTTAACTCTTGCTAACCCTGCTTGGCAAAAAATTATTGAAACAGATGCGTCCAATATTGGTTTTGGGGGATTTTAAAATAAATTAATCCCAACGATAAATGCAAATGTTTAATTGGTTTTCATTCCGACAGATGGACGGAAGCCCAGAGAAAATATTCTACTGTGGCCTATGAAATGCTTACTATTGTTAAGTGTGTTTTAAAATTTCATGATGATTTATATAATCAAAAGTTTTTAATTAAAACTGATGCTCAATCCGTCAAATATATGTTTGACAAAGATTTCAAACATGATGCCTCTAAAATTATATTTGCGAGATTGGCAAGCTCAATTAGCTCCTTTTGGTTTTGAAATTCAGTATAAAAAAGAGATTGATAATTCCTTGCCAGATTTCTTATCTCGTGAATATTTGCAGGATGGATCATCCTTGAACCAATGTTGTTCGAGGTAGAGGACGTGGCAGAGGGAGATTGCCCTATTCGCCAGGAAGATCACAAGCTTATAGCCAAGGATCAGCATCCTCATATGGATCTTCGACAAATTCTCCGATAATACAACATGGGAGAAAGAGTTTGATAAACTCTAAGATATCACAAAGAGAGTCCTCCTCAAAAAATTCTATACATCTGAAAGTTATTCCAGAAGACCATCCGTTACACGCACAGATGCAAGCATATTTGGCTTCTCAAAAGCAAAGTGATACGTTTGCTTCAGTTATTAAAGAGGGCAATGATGATATTAAGTCCTATGAAAAAGTATCCAAACAAGAAATGATATTTCTTGTCGAAAATTCCGAACTATCACAGAAACATGACCCTTGGAAAATATTTCAAAAGTATTTGATTCAGGGATTATATTTCCTAGGCGAGTCTTATAAGACCCGATCATATTATGAAGCTATTCTTACAGACACAGGTAGTGCTGATATTCAACATTTTCCTGAGGGACAAACAATTTATAATTTTTCCAAAATAATTATTAAACAGATTATATCTGTTGACGATTGGGGTATAACCACAATGCGAGAAAGGCAGTTAAGCTTCAATAATACCAAAATGAATCTTACTTATTGGGACTACATTAAAGTTTTTACTCAAGTCCTTTACTATAATAATGATAAGAAAAATTATACTTGGTTTATAAAAGTATGTTCAAAGATATTTGACAATCCTATCCCAAATTGGTTTTTAAACTGGTGGTCATATCACGGACCAACGGTAAAAATTTTGCCAGAACCATTTTTTGTTTTATATAAGAAATGAAAGTTGGTTTCTCCTGATTTAAATGATTTATATCGAGCAGATCATATTTGCTACCCTGACAAAATAGATCAAATCTATTTCTGTATCGAATTCTCTATTCCTTGGATCTATAAATGGGCTCCAGCATTAGTGATACAAGAAAGAAAGAGGCGGAAGCTAAGAACAAAGGAAACAAAGAAACAAAATAATCAAAGATAAAAAGGATAGAAAGGTAGACACAAAAGTGGAATCAAAGGCAACCAATTCTATAAAAAGAAGAGACCTCCTTCAAATATCCAAATAAGCACCTAAACCTATGAGAAAGACCTCAAGGGAATTGGATTCCCAAGCAACCCTCCTTTCTAAACTTGAAACAATCAAAAGCTTCAACAAGCTCTCAAACTCTCAAAAGAGTATTTAATATTCAACATTCATCAAGATCATCTACCCTAAAATGAGCTATTCTCCCTTATTTATAGCCTACACTAATAATTACAAAAATACCCTTAATGAAATAAGGGTCTTCTTTAGCATGAGGCTTGGATATCAAGAATAGTCACTTTACGTCTATAGCCTCTTTCTTCCCTTTTTGCCTTTCTTTCTTGTACTTCCACTTTAGCATATTCTCGAGCTTTAACTCTTTATTCCATGATAATGATGAGGATCGGCTTGCACCAGTGTAGGCTATAAATAAGGGAGAATAGCTCATTTTAGGGTAGATGATCTTGATGAATGTTGAATATTAAATACTCTTTTGAGAGTTTGAGAGCTTGTTGAAGCTTTTGATTGTTTCAAGTTTAGAAAGGAGGGTTGCTTGGGAATCCAATTCCCTTGAGGTCTTTCTCATAGGTTTAGGTGCTTATTTGGATATTTGAAGGAGGTCTCTTCTTTTTATAGAATTGGTTGCCTTTGATTCCACTTTTGTGTCTACCTTTCTATCCTTTTTATCTTTGATTATTTTGTTTCTTTGTTTCCTTTGTTCTTAGCTTCCGCCTCTTTCTTTCTTGTATCATTAGGGTACACTGATGAACAAATTCCCTACTTATATCGGATATTTTCCAATAATTTTTGGGACAAGTTAATGAAATACGATCCCAAAACAAAAAATTTTCATGGCCAAGAATTATTAGATCTGATTGGATCAAAATTCGAGAATACGAATCCATTACAGAACAAGGCAATATGGATGACCCGTCACTCCGACAAATTGCCCGAAAAATTATGTTCCGAGATGGTGACAACGAAGCCATGATTCATAATTATTTGGAAGAAATGAAGAGGAACCTGCTTAATTCTCTTCTTCAAATTCAAAAATCTGACTCCTCTATGAAGAGTGGTAGCAGTCATAATGGGGATGATCTTTCAGATTAGCAGCCTATAGAACCAGAGATAATGCTCTCTGAAGAAGGCATTGAAAATGCCGAAGACTTCGTCTGACAGATGAAAGAGTTGGACAAGATACAAGGAAAAAAGAAAATATAATCGGAGATAGCCACCCAGGACCCACATGAACAGTGTAGCCGTCGGGGACCACAGTAACAGTAGATTCACTGTTTAGGGGACAGATGGATCCCACTTTCACTGTACATTGGGACCCATTTTTACTGTGCATAGATTCTTTTTCCTTTCTATTTAAACGTTGTAGATTTTCATTTAGATGCAGAGTGTTTCCACTCCCCACTCTCTCTTCTTTCATTCTCTCTTCCCTCTCTCTTATTTCTTTCTACTTTCTTAGTTTGTAATAAACATTGTAAAGTTAATAAAAATCCAGAAAAGTCCAACTTTTGGACATAAATCTTCGCCTTACATTTCGGCCTTAACCCCTTGCATCCAGGTCCAGTCCGTATAGGTGATACCTCTATACCTTCCTCTTCTCGCAGCCATGACTATGTCTGGCAAAATTTCATATCTATGTTGAATATCTAACTTCTCTTACCTTTTAATCTTAAAGATCTGGCTTTATCAAAATATAAAGAAATTATTATATAGCTTTCTAACTTGGTTCTTAGATGGTGGTACAGTTGGATCTAGTGCTATTTTTAGTGGCTTTGTCTTAGTGACTACGTCTGGTAAGTCGGTCTAATAGCCCGTTAAAAGATGTTAAAAAAGAAGGGCGATCTTTTACCAGTCAGATCCTCCAGACACACAGGCTCATTAAGAATATGTATTAGATCCTGACAGACCCCTTGCTCGGGTAAAAGGATTAAGCCTTCCATATATTCATCTGCTATATAAATTTTTTTATATATTTCGGTTTTTATGTCCCATCATAAAGGTACTAAATAAGCTAGATCTGTCTGGCCGCGCGGACTACCGCCCGCCTTAGAGATCCTGTCAAAAATGGTCAATTTATTTGGTCTATTTTGACTTAACACAAAATTTAAAACATAAAAAAAAATAAATTAGAATCTTGTAATTTTAAATTAAATATATGTCAAATATACAAAAATATTCTTTAATCTTGTGGTATTAACCATGTCATATAAAATTAAAAATTAAGAATTGATATAAAAGGAAAAGGCCATTCTTTGAAACGGACTAAAAAAAAGTAGGCCAAATAAATTAAAACGGAAGGAGCAATTTTTATTTGAATCTCGTGAAAACTAAAGGGTAAGACTTTATCTATATCTAGGTTTATATCAAATTATTTTAATTTATATAATTAAGGAATTTAATTTTAAAAAAAATTCTTACGTCTCATACTAAAAAAAATTCTTTTATTTATTTTTTAAATAAATCAAGAGATATTTATTATTTTTTAAATATTACATATATTATTAAGTAACTATATAAAATATTAATGGTCAAACTTACATTTTCAAAGTATAATTAATAAATTTAATTTAATAAAATAAACTCTTACTCAATAAATATTTCCTTTAGAAAAATGTCAAATTAATGGACCAAACAAAAGAAACTAAAAAAATATTTATTAGCTTTACGTAAATCCTCTACCAAACAAAGTTTTATCTTTGTGAGAGATAAACACAATTCACCACCATATGATTAAATCTATTATTTTTATGAGTTATTGATTATTAAATATATACTAATGCTCACTATTAGGTTTGAGGAACTTATTAGAGTTTATATATATTCTAAAATAAGATTTATTAACATAAAAAGGACAAGTAATTATAACATGTTTTTCTTTGGAAGTAAAACAAAGATTTAAAGAAAAGGTTCTTTTATTTAGCTTTAAAACATTTTTGTAAGATAAATAAGAAGTTTCTCTTATTAAAAAAATATTGAATTATGTTTTATTATTAAGATAAATGTTACGAAAAGAAAGGCGAAAAAATACAAAAAAATATACTTCTTTCATATAAATTTACTTGCGTAGTATATTTAACTAAAATATTTTTTTTAATTTAAATTTATATGGTGTAATTTGATTAAATAGTAACATATACTTTTTACTCTTTTAAATATTGGGGGATTTTACTTGGGAAAAAAGATTTTTGTATCAACATATTGGGTCTACAACTCTAGATTTCAATGTACAAGATCTTTAATAAAATAAAAAAATTTAAAGTTAAAATTATTTTAAATATAAATAATGGACTTTTTAAAAATTGAAATATAACATAAGAGCTACAAATTTGATGTTATCAACGAGGAGTTGGGTTCTTGCTCTCAAGAAAGAATCAACTGTAAGGTTGAAAAATATCTTTGTTCAATGCTTATTATATCCTTAATACTCGGATGTTTAGAATTTAACTATAACATTAATAGGCTACGCATGTATTTGTTACCAAAAATAAAGTACGCATATTTTTGTGTTTATATAATCTATATATATATAATAAAGGAGGATAGTCTAGCCTATAATTAAGCCAAGTGACATCTTGAGAACTAGTCACTTGGCATTTTACAATAAAAAACTATTTTGCAGATTATTTAATTATTTCATATTTATTTCATATATATATATATATATATATAATAATGGAGGATAGTCTAGCCTATAATTAAGCCAAGTGGCATCTTCAGAACTTTAACATTTTACAACAAAAAAATATTTTGTGGATTATTTAATTATTTTATATTTATTCTATATTTATTTAATATCTATATATATAATAAAGGAGGATAATCTAGTGTATAATTAAGCCAAGTGACATCTTGAGAACTAGTCACTTGACATTTTACAACAAAAACTATTTTGTAGATTATTTAATTATCTTATATTTATTTCATATCTATCTATATGTATAATAAATGAGAGTAGTTAGCCTAAAATTATGTCAAGTGGTATCTTGAGAACTAAACACTTTTCATTTTGGCAACAAAAACTATTTTATTAATTATTTAATAGTTTATATTATTTTCATATCTTCTATATATATAATAAAGAATAGTAGTTAGCTTAAAATTATGCCAAGTGACATCTTGAGAACTAGTCACTTTCATTTTGGCAACAAAAAGTTATTTTTGTTAATTATTTAATAGTTTATATTATTTTCATATCTATATATATAATAAAGGAGAGTAGTTAGCCTAAAATTATGTCAAGTGGCATCTTGAGAACTAACCACTTTTCATTTTGGCAACAAAAAAACTATTTTTGTAAATTATTTAATAGTTTATATTATTTTCATATTGTTGTAAAAAATAATAAGTTTGACTCCTATTGAATGAATACTATTATAATTATTCTATTATTTTATATTAAGATTAGTATATAATTATGTCATATTATACAATTTTGTTGATTATTTATTTATTTCATGTTATTTCATATTGTGGTAAAAAATTAATTAAGTTTGACTTCTATTTGATGAATACTGTTATTTATTTCTATTCTATTATTTTATATTGTGGTAAAAAATATTTAAGTTTGACTTCTATTGGATGAACAATATTATAATTGTTCAATTATTTCATATTAAGATTCGTAAAAAAATATTTCATATTATACAATTTTGTTGGTTATTTATTTATTTCATATTGTATAAAAACAACTAAGATTGACTACTATTATATATATATAGAAGACTATTATGATTTTTGACTAGAAATCAATGGACTTCAAAAGGATACACGATTACTCCTAATTCCATAATTTGTATTCCAAATATATATTTCAATCAAACGATTAATCATAATTCCATAATTTGTATTCCAAATTTCTATTCCATTCAAACAATTACCCCTAATTCCGTAATCTATATTCCAATCGATTATTTATTGATGCTCCAGAATTTCGTAATCTGTATTCCAGAAGATCATAAATTTGGTAGATGGGTATGGTAAGTGAATTGTCAATTTCCTTACTTTTGTGGATGAAAAGTAGATGGCTATGGTAAGTGAATTGTATAGATGCTAAGCTATGGTAAGTGAATCGTATAGATGCTAAATCAATATCTTACACTGATAATCATTAAAGCATATGGCTCTGATAAGTGCTACTAAATTGTTATTACAGCTAATTATGATTGACAAGCATATAAGAATGGTAAATAAATATTTGAACAATATTTTATTAGCAATTATACAAAAAAATATATAGAAAAGTTATATATTTTGACCAAGATTGATTCTAACTAAGATGCTTGCAAAAATTACTATATATTGGGATGATTCCTACGTAATACAAACATTGAAGCTACTACGTCAACTATAAAAAAACAATCACTTCACTCCTTCGCTTCATTAAAACTATGGCTGCTAAGATTAACTTTATCAAAGAGGTTTTAGGGACAAAAATGCAGTGGTGTCTAAAAGTGTGAGTCGTGCGATTATGGATTATTCCTGATCGTGAAAAGGAAGACAATCCCATTTCCATAAAGATGGTGCTGCAAGACGAAAAGGTATTGATAGCTCAATTTTAAAAGAAGTTGTACATGTATATTATGACGTTTTTCAATTAGGGATATAATATATGTGTTGAATTTTTGTATAAGGAGATCGTATCCACTCAACTATTGGGAGATATGTTATGTGTTTGTTCAAGAAAAAAATAAGTGAGTTAAGGCTATATACAATGAAAAACTTCATGGTTGGTCCAAATACTTTCAAATTTAAGACCACTAAGCACAGGATGAGGTTGACATTCACAAACAGAACAATGGTTGAAGAAATAAACAATCCACTTTTTGGTATGAATATCTTCAATCTGCGGCCTTATAAGCACTTGATTGACTAAGTGGATATTGACGAGAATGAACTAATTGGTAATTATTATAACAGATTTATATTGTAATATACATTGCAGTTTTTTAACCAACTTATTATGATTTTTTGGATCTGTATTAGATGTCGTTGGTAAGATTGTTAGCCATGGGGCAGTTCAATCACACAAGCAAAATGACTAGATCAATGTTTTTATGGATGTCAAGATATATGACCACGAGTAATCTCATGTTTACATGATTAAAATTACTAATTCCTACAGAAATGACATTCTTCCATTTATTATGATGATGTATATTTTCATATAGGCTGAACAGAACAGTATTGAGGCTACTTTTTGGGGTGACTTTGTTGAACAAATCAAGCCATATTTGGATGGATCCAACGCTGCTCCAATCATAGTTGTTATGTAGTTCATTGGGAGGATAAATTTCAAGGTAGGAATTTTTCTTGTGTATAGTTAACAGCCTATGTATGCTTAACTTTGTTTGTGTATGTGGATGTAAATAAGTACTCTGTCTGTAATACTTGACATGCTTCGAAGCTGTGGATTAATCCCGATCTTCCTCAAGTTATTGATTTTAAAATCAGGAATTCTTTCTGTATTATATTACGACTTTCCATCGCACTATTAAAACTATAACAAACTAATAAATAAATGCAGTTTGATTGGTGTGCGTGGAGATAACACTTTGAGGATTAGCCAAATTTCAACTCAGTTATTGAAGCCAAGGTTTTATCAGGTAATATGGATGGAGAAAAAGTGTTTATCCAAAGGATGACGTTGACTCCATCCGATGCTAGAATACCTTTTAAGTTTCAGCGATGGCAATTTTCATTTGTTGTGATTTTTGCAATGACAATCAATAAAAGTCAAGGCCGGTCACTATTTCATGTGGAATTATTTTTTAAGAAATCAATGTTTACACACGGACAGTTGTATGTTGCTCCTTCACGCTTGACAAGTAGGAAAGGGCTAAAGATTTTAGTTTATGATGATGATGGAAAAATAACAAATAAAGCTAGAAATGTAGTGTACATTAAAGTTTTTCGTAATTTAATTTGACACGTTATTTTAAGCTTCCAAGATTCAGTTATTGTGATCATGAATGGTTTAGATTTAGTCATCATGTTCTTGGTTTAGCTGCAAAATCACATATATATTTAATAGGATAATTTCATTGATATCTCAAGTGCAATTTATAAATGATTTACTTATGCTACACATATCTTCTGCCTTTTTCTTTTCTGAGATTAAACAAGATATATATGGGTGATTGCTCAACAAGAAAAGTGTATGAGGGAGGAATAAAGGAGATTGCTTTTTCTGTTGTTAGTGGAATCAACTGTGAGTGTACCAATCATATGTGTAACACCCCGTACCTTCCTAACCCTACTTGACGATGTTAAACAATGTTTACTTAAGTATCGAGAGCTATAAGTACGTATTTGGTAATGTTAATGATGGAAAAAAATTAAAATTTGGCCTCGTACATATGGTTAGCCTTTCATAGGAGGTGTTTTGGGATTTTCGTGAGAAATTTTTGGGGTTCAAAATGAGTCTAAGAGTACATCTAAAAAAAGGATAATAAAGGTAAGAAGTAAGTTAAAGAATAGGACTTGAAGTATCTAACCGAACCCGCGAAGAAAAGTCGAAAAATGAAATTTTCAAAAAAACTAAGGCTGGGGTGCGCCAGAGGGCATGACAAGCCGCTATTGGCTAAAATTTTTAGTCCAGAGGCATCAAGATGGCGCGCCCAAGGGCGTGCCAGGCTGGTTTTGCCACTTTTTCAAAAGTTGGATATTTTCTAAGTCCCAAGGGTGCCCGGGGTCGTACCGAGCCAATTTTTGCCACGTTTCTTGTACAAACACGAGTATATATATAGAATGAATGAAATATTATATTGGTATGGTAAAATTACTCGTGAACGAAATTGGTATAAAAATGACGATTTTGCCCTTGTGGTCAAAATAAGTCATACGTGGCTAGAATCACTTGTTTTTGGGATTGAGGCTACGGATATGAATAGCGTGTGTGGGAATATTGTTGTAACACGTATGAGATTATTTAAACACGAGAAATTATTGATTTTATTGGGTTAAGTGAATTGGGCTCAATAAAGGGCCCAAAATAAGAAGAAGACATGGGCCAAAAATGGGTCAAATGAGCCATTCTTGCCTTGACCTTCTAGACCAAGTATTAAATGCTAAAGAAGTGGCTAAGGATGGATTGGAGGGCCTATATAAAGGGCCGGGCCAAAAATCTGATTTTTTGGTCATTTGGA
Source organism: Capsicum rhomboideum (assembly GCA_031232105.1). Taxonomy (NCBI): domain Eukaryota; kingdom Viridiplantae; phylum Streptophyta; class Magnoliopsida; order Solanales; family Solanaceae; genus Capsicum; species Capsicum rhomboideum. The sequence continues at coordinate 60,702,664 of CP124710.1, read as the reverse complement.
AATCTCATGCCTTTTTGATATTTCTTAACCATTTTTCTCTCAAAACCCTAAGAACCCTAAGCCAACTTTTGGAGCAAGATCATCATTTTTAAGCTTGGATAAGTGATTATTGTCATGGATTAATATATTATATGCATGGGAGAGTATGTAAACCATGTTGGTTATGCTTGGAAGTGTTGAACATGGTGCTTTGTGTTTTTGGTAAAAGATGTGATATCCATGAAATTGTAACTTGAAATATGACTTGTGATTTAGATAAAAGAGCATGGTATGGATGAAATATTAACATGTATGGTGTGATTATGTTATTAAACTTGTTATTTTCACATAAGTGTAAATTATGGGATTTTGGCCGATATGTGCTATGAGGTGAATTAAGGTGACTTGATTGATTATTTGTGATGTGGTGTGGATGAGAAAGTGTAAAGGAGAAGTTTTGTGGTGAAATGTTATTGATTGTCATGTATTGGTAAATGTATGGAATATTGTGGGATTTTTGGTATAATACTTTCATCAATGATTTTGTCAAGGGGGAAATGGCATGTTTAAAGGCAAACATGAAATTCATTATTGTTATATGCATTTGTAAGGTAGTTGGTGGTTAATGTAAACTCCGTTATGCATTTGTGTTGTAGAGTGACAGATAAAGAAGGAGCGGGACTATTGTATGCATATCTATCGTATATCCGTATTGAGAATACAAGGTATGTAAGGTTACTCTGTCCGTATCTTTCTGCGGCAATTAGTATTCACACTGACATTACGCTTGTCTCATCGCGAAATGTGTTAAGGTATCCTATATCCGGTTATCAATGGTCATTATCATATGTTTCCTACTCATTGATCAATTGTGAATCTCATGTCTCATATTCATTGACTAATGTTCCAAAAGTCCAATAAGGTTGTGTTCCAAAGTTCCAATAGTGGTTATACTCATGTATCTCGTTCATTGGTTATTGTTTAATGGTTCCAATGGTGTTATGTTTCTAATAAGGCTATGTTTCCAACAATGTTTATTCATATGTCTCTCACTCATGGTTAATGATCCAAAACTTCAAGTGAAGTTATGACTATCATTGTATCAATCTCAAAGTAATGATTAAAGTAATACATATGTGGTTAATGATCAAGTATGGGTGGTAGATTTGGGGGCACAATGCCTAGCTCAAGCCGATCCCGAGATTGTTGGATCAGGGGTCAGTTCTAGAGGCATAAGCCTAGCTCGGACCGATCTTGACAGGGGGCAGCTCTAGAGGTAATAACCTAGCTCGAGCCTAACCTGATGTGTTGGTATGGGTGGCAGATCTAGAGGTAATAACCTAGCTCGAGCCGATCCCAATATATATATATTGATTCATAGGGTGGCAGCTCTAGGGACATAAGCCTAGCTCGAGCCGATCCCAATATAACGTTATGTTATGTTAAAACCCACTGTTCAGTCGGGCCCGGGTATCACATGTCACAGGCAAAGATGAATAATCATAGAAGCAAAGACACAAAGAAAGTAAACAAAGCAATATACATGGTTTCCAAAGTACAAAATAGTGACTTATCTATATTGGTCACTCATTTGTATTTGTGTTCATTGACATAGTTACATATCAAACAGTTTCATTTGAGCCTTACATACTCAGTACATTCTTCATACTGACCCCTTTGGAGAATTTACCTTACTTGCTGCAGGCGCAGGTACTAGTAGGCCTCCACAGTAGGTTACCAGTTGTTGCGGATCATTGGTGAGCTCCAGTTAGTTCGGGGCTTCTCTGCGTCACAGTTGTACATATGTTTTGGTGTTGTACATATTGTATAAAACGGGGAATTGTCCCGACTTTTAGTTCGTTTTGGTCAATGCATCTGTTAGTGGCTTTTGTAGACGTATGTGGGTGTATGAATGTAAGATGGTATATGATGTTTTTGACTTGATGGCCTCAACGACCAAGTTTCGCATATATATATATATATCACATGTTCCATGAATTCCGTTGTTGGTATTTAAAGCTCTTATGTGATCATGGGTTTCTTATGGCATGCATATGGCTGAATAGAAGCAAAGCTTGGTTCTCTCGGGCCTTGTCAGCTACGAGTGCCAATCCATCTCGATGGGATTCAGGGCGTGACAAAAGTGGTATCAGAGCGAGTAGAGTCTTACTTATCGATGTGTTGTGCACCACATTTATAAGTAGGAGGCTACGGGACATTTAGGATGTTGTTTCTTTTCTTCACTTCTAGATCGTGCAATAGAGCCAGTGTTGTAAGTTGAATTGAATCTGATCATGGTAATTGTTTTTCTTTGGTATAGTCGAAATGCCAATCACGAGAGGAGGTAGAGGTAAAGGGAAGCAGGTAGATATGCCTGCTGAAGAAGGAATAAGTAGACTACCACCTGACCAAGCTAGTCAGGGTGGAGCAAATGCTGAAATTTCATCGCGGTCTTCTTCTACTTCTCCAGCTCCGGAAGAGCCAATTGGTAGAGAAGTACCCGCAGAACCACCAATGAATGCCATAGATCAGGATCTTAGAAATGCAGTACATATGTTGACACAGTTAGTGGCAGCACAAAGTCAAGGACGAGCTAGTCCGATGACAAATGAGGATGATGCGGCTAGAGTGGAGAGTCGTAGAACACAGGATTTCCTAAAACTGGACCCTCCTATATTCACTGGGTCAGAACCGAAAATAGATCCAAAGGACTTCGTGGATCAAATTCAGCGGGCTCTAGAAGTTATGCACGTGACTGGGATTGAAACAGTCGAACTTGCTGCGTATAGATTGAAAGGGGAAGTGATATTGTGGTATGAGGATTGGAAGAAATCTCGTGTTATTGGTGCAATTCCACCTAATTGGGAAGAATTTAAAGCGGCTTTTCTTGACCATTACCTTCCCTATGAGATCCGGGAGGCACGTGCAGATCAATTTCTAAATCTCCGTCAAGGAAATCTGAGTGTCAGAGAATACAACTTGTTATTTAATTCCTTGGCTCGATATGCGCCAAATGTGGTGGCTACAATGACAGATAGAGTCCATTGATACGTGGACAGATTAGAGCCATATTTGGTAAGAGATTGCACCATTGCCGCCTTGATCAAGGATATGGATATAGCGAGAATTCAGGCCTTCGCCCAGAAAATGGAAGATCAAAGGCAGAGACGAAAGGTACATGAATTTGATAGGGGACAGTCCAAAAAGGCTAGACCTATGGGACCATCTGTGATGTCCCCAGGGGGATCTAGGCCTCGTATGTTTCCTAGACCACCTAGACCATCGTTTTCTCATTCCACAGCAGGTGCTCACTCTCAGTTCCGAGGGTTTAGAGGTGGTCTATCTGGGCAGAGTAGTAGAGTTCACGGATCACAGGCAACAGGTTTTCCTCGTCAGCAGTGTCAGCACTGCGGGCGTATTCATGCAGGTACATGTCGAGTGGGGATAAATACTTGTTTTTGGTGCGGTATGACGGGACACATGATGAAAGAGTGTCCCCAGAGGAGCATGGGTGGTATAACACGACTGGAAGGCTCGGCCGTTGAATCATCAGCATCGGTTCCTTCTTTGGGCCGAGGTGTGCAGTCTGTTGGCTATGGTAGAGGGGCCAGAGGAGTAGTCAGTACTAGTGGCGTCCAGAATCGCGCTTATGCTTTAGTGGACCGACAAAATTCAGAGGCTTCTCCTGATGTTATCATAGGTACATTATCCATATTCTCATATAATGTATATGCACTGATTGACCCAGGTTCTACATTGTCCTATGTTACTCCATTGATTGCTGCAAAATTTGCAAAGGCACCAGAATTATTAATTAAAACAATTGAAGTTTCTAAACCGGTCGGTGAATATATTATTGCAAAAAGAGTATATCGTAACTGTGTGGTAACTGTATGTGGTCATGATACGTTGGCCGATCTCATTGAATTATACATGGTGGATTTTGATGTAATCATGGAAATGGATTGGTTGGCCTCTTGTTATGCTACGGTAGATTGCCGGCCAAGAAGGTGCATTTTTGTTTTCCGCAATAAAATGTTCTTGAATGGCAGGGTAATGTAGGGGCACCACGAGGAAGATTTATTTCCTATATGAAAGCTAGGAAAATAATTGCTAAGGGTTACATATGTCATTTAGTACGGGTGAAAGATACTGAAGTGGAACCACTAACTCCACAGTCGGTTCCAGTGGTCAATGAATTTTTAGATGTATTTCCAGAGGATCTTCCAGGCTTACCCCCAGAACGGGAAGTAGAATTTGGCATTGATGTGATTCCAGGCACTCAACCTATTTCTATTCCTCCATATAGAATGGCTCCAACGGAATTGTGTGAATTGAAGAAGCAATTGAAAGGCTTGTTGGACAAGGGCTTCATTAGGCCTAGTATGTCCCCGTGGGGTGCACCGGTATTATTTGTACGGAAGAAAGATGACACGTTGAGAATGTGTATTGACTATCGACAATTGAATAAGGTAACGATCAAGAAAAAATATCCCCTCCCTCGAATTGATGATTTGTTTGATCAGTTAGAGGGTGCCAAGTGTTTTTCAAAGATCAACTTGAGGTCGGGTGTTACACCCCGTACCTTCCCAACCCTACGTGACGACATTGAACAATGGTTATTCAAGTGTTGAGAGTCAAAATATTAATGAGATAATTGATATTGGGTCTAGTACATGGGATTAGACCTTTGAAGGAGGTGAAACACCCGTATGTTGTCGAATCTATACGACTACGTGTACACTTATGAAATTAGTTAAACATGAGAGATTTGATGAATTAGACATTAATTTGTTGGGTATTAATGAGTCATGAGCCATTGGGCCAAATGAGGCCTAATACAAGAGCAAAAGACTTGGCCCAATGGGGCAAAACCTGATCCAATCTTCCATTGGACTAATCAACCATGCATTTAATGCCAAGAGATGGATAAGAGTGACTTGAGGGACCTCTCTCTCTCTCTCTCTATATATATATATATATATATATATATATATAAGGAATTATACACAAAATTTGGTGGGCTAAAGAAGTCTTGAGCCATTGGGCTCAATGGAGGCCCAAAACTCATAGAAATACATGGCCCAAATGAAGGAATGACCCATTCTTGCAAGAACAAGTTGCTATAACATGATTGGACCAAGTGTTTGGTAAATCAAGGACCATTAAGGGACTATATATATGAGGAAAAATCATATTTTATTCATTTGTTACACCCATGCCTTTTCTAGAATTTTCTCAACACATCCTTATCTCATACAAACCCTAACTCTTCATCCTTTGGGTCAAGATCATCACCTTGAAAGACTTGGTAAGTGTATATTATTATGGTTTAATATATTTTATGCATGGAATATGGTTTATATCATGTTGGTTGTGTTGGTGAAGTGTGAGAAGGTCACTATGTGTAAAACAATTTGTGTTTGCTAAATCGGAGGATGGTTTTGTCTTGCAAACTTGAACATGGGCTTGTGATCTTGAATAAAGTGCACTTGATGGAGTTATATTGACATGTGAGATGTGATTATAATCTTGCCTTGTTTTATTCTTATGTATAACGTTTGGAATTGTTATCGTAAATTTGGTTATGGATTTGGTGACGGATTGAAAAGAAAGTGAGGTTGTGGTGATGTTTATGTGTGTTGTGAGACCATGGCTGGTTGTTAGCATATAAGATGATAAAAAATATGTTAAAATAATTTTGGTTATGATCATGGACCATTCATCGCATGAAAAGACCCAAAAAGGACCTATTTTGGCCAAAATGGGCATCCGCCCCCACAGACGGAGGCACCTGCGGGCGCAGATGCCAATGCAGATGCCTTTGTCTGCTTTCATAGAACATCTGCGCGTTCACATCATCCACCTGCGGGCGCAGGTGGCAGCGCAGGTTAGACCCAGATTTGGTTTTGTATGTTTTCGCATCTAGTTGACCCCCGAAGGCCCCTATACCCTTTTTGGATGTAATTATCAACTAGTGGTGCCATTTTAATGACTTTAAAGTGTCGTATGGAGGCATGTTGGACTTTTTAAAGTATTTATCATTGTTCATAAGCTGTTATGAGTCAAGTTGATAGGGTAATTGTGACGGAATGATAATGAAGAAGCGTAAAAGGGTAAGAGTGGTGTGAAATGCTATTCATGTATGATATCTTGGTCAATGTGTGGAATAATTATGTTGTTGTTGTATGATAATGCAGTGGAGTGTATTGTAAAGAGTGAAATGAAGTTATGTGGCAGTCATATAGCTCATTGTCGTTTTGTACACTTGTACGGTAAATAGTTGTTAACGAGAGTTCCATTATGGACTTGCAATGTAGAGTGAAACATAAGAAAGAAGCTGGACTGTTGCGTTCAGACTTGTGTACTCATACTTGGAAGTAAAGGTATGTAAGGTTACTCTTTCCGTATCTTTCTATAACATATTGTTCCTATTGACATTGGGATTGTTTCAATTCCGAGAGGCTTGAAGTATATCAATTCAGGGTGACGTATATTGTTATTCATATGTGCCCTATTCTTAGATGAATTATGATTCACTTATCTCTTATTCATTGATTGAAGTTCCAAAGATGTCATGACGTTGTAATTCCTAAAAGAACTATCTCAAGAGGGTAATAATGTAAGAGAATCTATTTATTCTTGAAAAGCATTTTCCAATCATGTCATGTTCCAAAGCCCTATAGTATGATGATTATCCTTGTACCAATATTTCATAAGTAGAAGTACCAATCTCGTAAGAGTAATAAGAGAGGTGATGTGCAAGCTAGTATAATTAGTCCTCATAAGTAAGGATGTCCAACTCATGAAGTAAAGGAGTGAAGTGAGATGTGTATATAAGTGTGTGCTTTAATGCCGTGATCTTTAGCGTGTCATTATCATAACTAAGTAGAGGGTATAAGATTGTAAAGAGGTAATGCGCATGGTTGATATATGTTTCATTGAGTATGGATCACATTCTAGAGGGTATAAGTTCAATATGGAATAATCCCAATATTATGCTTTGTTATCTATTATAGCCCACCAAAGGTGGAGGCCCGGTATCATATACCTACTCATATAAGATACCATAAGAATAGTGAAGGAGGGGAAGTGCGAGCTAATATATCTATCCCTCACAAGTTAAGGTGTTAATATCATGAAGTATAAGAGTGAGGTAAGGCATATTTTTGTGTTCAATTAGTGTCATGATCCTTAATGTATTAATCTTTCATAAGTTGATATATCAATTTATCCCACCATAGAGTGGATGTATGTTCTCCCACCATAGAGTGGATGCATGTTCTCCCACCATGAGAGTGGATGTAGGTTAAACCACCAATAGAGTGGATGGACGTTAATAGAGTGGATGTACGTTAATAGAGTGGATGTATGTTCTCCCACCATGAGAGTGGATGTAGGTTAAACCACCAATAAAGTGGATGTACGTTAATAGAGGGGATGTACATTAATACAGTGGATGTACGTTATATTATTAATTCCCTACCCCACCACTAGAGTGGATGTATGTGGATGAATGTTATTCTTTTACAACCTACTAACCAAGTACATGAACAATAGTGGTAATGAACATAGAAGCAAGAAAGAATCTCTTGGGTATAGAAGAATCTATTGGAGGCAAGTCTCTTGAGTGAAGGTAATTTCCCTTGAAGGAGAGTAGTTATAAAAGGTATTTTATAAAATGATGATTTATACACATTGACTATTCTCTCATATTTTATTCTATTGACATTCTCATGTATGATGCTATTTTTTATGAGCCTTACATACTCAGTACATTCTTCGTACTGACACCCTCGGGGGACTTACCTTATATGTTGCAGGTGCAGGCACTAGTAGATTTGTAAAAAGACAGTAAGTTGACAGTTAGTTGCGGATCTTTGGTGAGCCCCAGTTGCTTCGGGACTTATCACAGTTGTACATTTGTTATGATGTCGTAAAGATAAAGCGAGAACTTTTCCCGACTTTTAGATGGTCTTGTAAATACATCAGTTAGAGGCTTTTGTAGACGTATGTGAGTATATGAAGGCAAGAGATGTATGATGATTTTGACTTAATGGCCCTAACGACCAAGTTTCATATATAGATATGATATATGTTTCCATGTTCATGACTTCCGCTTAGTTGCATGAGGAATAATAAGATTTAATAAGATTCATACGAGGATATGCATATGGGTGGACATGAGCAAGGATTGGTTCTCTCGGGCCATATCGACTTCGGGTTCCAATCACGTCTCAATAGGATTTGGGGTGTGACATCGGGTTACCATCAAGTCAGAGTTAGAGAACAAGATGTACCCAAGACAGATTTCCAAACACGGTATGGCCATTATGAATTTTTAGTTATGTCATTTGGACTAACAAATGCACCAGCTGTGTTCATGGATTTGATGAATAGGGTGTTAAGCCATTTCTAGACGTGTTCGTCACGGTATTTATAGATGACATCCTGGTTTATTCAAGCTCACTAGAGGACCATGCTAATCACTTACGACAAGTATTGCAGATTCTCCGTGAGCGTAAGTTGTATGCCAAGTTCTCCAAGTGTGAGTTTTGGCTTGGGTCACATTATGTCAGATGAAGGTATACAGGTTGATACACAGAAGATTGAAGCAGTGAAAAATTGGCCAAGACCTACGACACCCACAGAGATTTTGTAGTTTTCTTGGACTGGCAGGTTATTATAGAAGATTTGTGGAATGTTTTATATTAATATATAAGGTTAAAAACTTACCAAGGCTTGCAAGTGGAAGATTTGTCCAAAATCCCTTAGGGAAAATTAGGGCGGCAAGGGTTTTTGAGAGAGGAGAAATTTTTGATTGAAAATTTGATTTTTTGCTAGTGAAATATGTTGAAACTAAGCTGAATTTCAGCCTTAAATAGCCCCCTTTCCACCTCCTCTCTATGGTTCAATCTTAGCCAATTATTTGGTCAAAAAGTCCAAGTAGATGATGTGTATACTTGGTCCATTTTTAAATGGATCATCTCATTTTGGCCCCATGTCTTATTTACTAAATTTTGGGCCTCAATTAAGTACATAAACATAATATTAATTCATCCCAATATATTTAGTGGGTAATACCCCAACTATCTCAGGTTTAAATAATTTCATAAATGTTAAGGTAGTCAAATAAGTTTGGAAATGTACGGGGTATTATAGTAACACAGAAAATATATTCGAGTATGGAAAACATTGATGTTAAGAGGTAATGCATATGTAGTAATGTAATAAACCAAGTTCTATTATTGGTCCATCCAACCTATGTATGTCTAATTTAGTGATTAATAGTCGGAAAAACAATGCTAATCAATACGAGTAAGGAATACATATGTTAGGAGGCCATACACGTCTAGTAATGTATGAAACCATGTTCTATTATTGGTCTGTCAAAACAATGTAAGTCTTGTTTAGTGGTTAATAGTCAATGAAACAAAAATAATCCATCCGAGTATGGAATAGATTGATTTGAGGAGGTAATTCATGTGTAGTAATGTACGAAATCAAGTTCTATTATTGGTCTGTCCAACCTATGAATGTATTTTTTAGTGAATTAGTAGTCAAAGTAACTCAGAAAATACATTCGAGTATAGAATACATTGATGTTGTATCACGCCCCGAACCACATCGTGACGGATTGTCACTCGTAGCCGACAAGGCTCGAGAGAACCAAGCTTTGCTTCTATTCAATCATATGCATGCCATAAGAAACCCATGATCACATAAGAGATTTAAATACCAAGAACGGAATTCATGGAACATGTGTCATATATATAACCATATAGGAAACTTGGACGTCGAGGCCATCAAGTCAAAGACGTCATGTACCACCTTACATTCATACACCCACATACGTCTACAAAAGCCTCTAACAGATGCATTGACCAAATGAACTAAAAGCTGGGACAAGTCCCCGCTTTATACAACATGTACAACACCAAAACATATGTACAGCTGTGACTCAGAGAAGCCCCGAACTAACTGGAGCTCACCAATGATCCGCAACAACTGGCAACCTACTGTGGAGGGCTACTAGTACCTGCTCCTGCAGCAAGTGAGGTAAGTCCCACAAGGGACGTCAGTACGAAGAATGTACTGAGTATGTAAGGCTCAAATGAAACTGTATGATGTGTAAGTATGTCAATGAAATCAAATTCGAATGCATAACCAATATGGATAAGTCACTGTTCTGTACTTTGGAAACCATGTATATTGCTTTCATTACTTTCTTTGTATCTTTGCTTCTATGATTATTCATCTTTTCCTGTGATATGTGATACCCGGTCCCCGACTGGACAGTGGGTTCTAAACATAACATATCATTATGTTGGGATCGGCTCGAGCTAGGCTTATGCCCCTAGAGCTTCCACCCTATGAATCAATATATATATATTGGGATTGGCTCGAGCTAGGTTATTACCTCTAGAGCTGCCCCCTGTCAGGATCGGTCTGAGCTAGGCTTATGCCTCTAGGACTGCCCCCTGATCCGACAATCTCGGGATCGGCTTGAGCTAGGCATTTGGCCCCCAAATCTACCACCCATACTTGATCATTAACCACATATGTATTACTTTAATCTTTACTTTGAGATTGATACAATGATAGTCATAACTTTACTTGAAGCTTTGGATCATTAACCAGTAAGTGAGAGACATATGAATAAACATTGTTGGAAACATAGCCTTACTGGAAATATAACACCATTGGAACCATTAAACAATAATCAATGAACGAGATACATGAGTATAACCACTATTGGAACTTTTGAAGACAACCTTATTGGACTTTTGGAACATTAGTCAATGAATAAGAGACATGAGATTCACAATTGATCAATGAATAGGAAACATATGATAATGACCATTGATAACCAGATATAGGATACCTTAGCACCTTTCGGGATGGGACAAGCGTAATGTCAATGTGAATACTATTTACCACAGAAAGATACGGACAGAGTAACCTTACATACCTTGTATTCTCAATACGGATATATAATCTTAGATATGCATACAATAATCCCGCTCCTTCTTTATGTGTCACTATACAACAAAAATGCATAACGGAGTTTACATTAACCACCAACTACCTTAGAAATGCATATAACGATAATGAATTTCATGTTTGCCTTTAAACATGCCCTTTCCCCCTTGACAAAACCATTGATGAAATTATCATACCAATAATCCCCCAATATTCCATACATTGACCAAACATGATAATCAATAACATTTCACCACAAAACTTCTCCTTTACACTTTCTCATTCACACCACATCACAAATAATCCGTCAAATCACCTTAATACACCTCATAGCATATATCGGCCAAAATCCCATAATTTACACTTATATGAAAATAACAATTTTAATAACATATTCACACCATAAATTTAATATTTCATCCATTCCATGCTCTTTTATCAAAATCACAAGTCATATTTCAAGTTACAATTCCATGGATATCACATCTTTTACCAAAAACACAAAGCACCATGTTCAACACTTCCAAGCATAACCAACACGGTTTACATACTCTCCCATGCATATAATATATTAATCCATAACAATAATCACTTACCCAAGCTTGAAAAATGATGATCTTACTCCAAAAGTTGGCTTTGAGTTCTTAGGGTTTTGAGAGAAAAATGGTTGAGAAATGTCTAGAAAGCATGAGAGTCACAAGTGATTAAAAATCAGATTTTTTTGTCCTTTATATAAGCCTTTAATTCCATCCTTATCCACTCTATGGCATTTAATGTCATTTTCTAGAAGGTCATGGCAAGAATGGGTCATTTGACCCATTTTGGCCCATGTCTTCTTCTCATTTTGGGCCTTTTATTGAGCCCAATTCACTTAACCCAATAAAATCAATAATTTCTCATGTTTAAATCATTTCATTCGCGTTACAACAATATTCCCACTTACGCTATTCATATCCGTAGCCTCAATCCCAAAAACAAGTGATTCTAGCCATGTATAGCTCATTTTGCCCACAAGGGTAAAACCGTCATTTTGATGCCAATTTCGTTCACGGGTAATTTTACCATACCAATATAATTCTTCATTTATTCCATGTATATACTCATGGTTATATAAGAAACGTGGTAAAAATCAGCCCGGTACGCCCCCGGGCACCCTTGGGAATTAGAAAATTTCCAACTTTTGAAAAGTGGGCAAAACCAGCCTTGCACGCCCTTGGGTGTGCCATATTGCTGCCTATGGGCTAAAAATTTTACCCCATAGCAGCCCGGTATGCCCTCTGGCATGCCCCACCCTTAGTTTTTTGAAAATTTCATTTTTCGACTTTTTCTTCGCGGGTTTGGTTAGATACTTCAAGTTCTATTCTTTAACTTACTTCCTACCCTTAATATACTTTATTTGTAGGTCCTCCAAACCTCATTTTTAAGCCCACAAATGTTCCACGAAGTCACAAAATACCTCCTACGAAGGTTTAATCACATGTACGAGGCCCAAATTCAATCATCTCATCAATAACATTACCAAATACATACTTGTGGCTCTCGACACTTAAGTAAACATTATTCAATTTCATCAAGTAGGGTTAGGAAGGTATGGGCGTTACATTCTTCCCCCCTTAGAAACATTCATCCTCGAATGTTAACAATATCGCTTCAATTACGACAAATACATCTCTATATTAGCATACTTATACATAAACACTTATTGCTCATAAATACATACTTGTTATGACTCAATTCCCGTACTTTGAACTGTTTCATCTAGTTGAAATAGATAGGGATGCTTGGATTTCATCATTTCTTCAGCTTCCCATATGATCTCCTCTACTTGTTGATTACTCCAAAGGACTTTCACGGAAGCTATGTCTTTATTCCTCAATCTCTTTACTTGTCGATCTAGGATAGCAATGGGTACCTCTTCATAAGTAAGATCCTCTATAACTTGAATATATTCAACGGGAACAATACGAGATGGATCTCCTATGCATTTTTGAAGCATCGAAACATAAAATACCGGATGGACTGAGGAAAGTTCCTGGGGTAGTGCCAACTCATACACAACTTGCCCAAATCTTCTAATAATTTCATATGGGCCTATGTAACGTGGACTCAATTTTCCTTTCTTTCCAAACCGCATTACCCCTTTCATCGGTGACACCTTTAAAAATACCCAATCACCTATGGCGAATTCAAGTCCTCTTCTCCTAAAATTGGCATAGGACTTGTGTCGACTCTGGGCTGTTTGTATTCGCTGTTGAATCACTTTAACTTTCTCCATAGCCTGATGAACAATATCTGTCCCAAGTATAGGAGTTTCACCTACTTCAAACCATCCAATTAGTGATCTATATTTCCTTCCGTACAAAGCTTCATAAGGTGCCATATTAATACTTGAATGATAGCTATTGCTGTAAGCAAATTCAATAAGAGGCAAATGGTCATCCCAACTGCCTTGAAAATCTAACGTGCAAGCTTGTAGCATATCTTCAAGTGTCTGAATAGTACGTTCTGCTTGTCCATCAGTCTGAGGATGGAAAGTCGTACTCAAATTCACCTGTGTGCCCAAACTCTGCTGAAAAGATCTCCAAAAGTGCGCTGTGAACTGTGCACCTCTGTCTGGTATAATGGAGATCGGAATCCCATGTAACCGCACTATTTCCTAAACATATAATCTTGCCTAATCCTCAGCTGTATAGGTGGTCTTGACTGGTAGAAAATGCGCTGATTTGGTAAGCCTGTCCACTATAACCCATATAGAAGCAAATTTCGGCAATGTACGAGGCAAACCTGTAATAAAGTCCATATTAATCATATCCCATTTCCAGACTGGAAGATTGATACATTGCATATAACCTCCTGGTTTCTGATGCTCTACTTTCACTTGTTTTCAATTCGGGCATTGAACGGCAAATTCTGCAATGTTCTTCTTCATATTTCCCCACCAATACACTTCTTTTAAATTATGGTACAGTTTAGTAGCACCCAAATGAATAGAATGGCGCGAATGATGCACCTCTGTCATAATTCATTTTCTCAACTCATCTACACCTGGAACATATAATCTTCCTTGGCATTGAAGGACCCCTTCTTGTGTAAGATCAAAAACTGCAGTTAGATCCTGTTGTACATTCTCTTTCAGCTGCAATAACATAGAATCCGAAAACTGCTTCTCTTTTACTCCTGCTATTAAAGAGGATTCCGCTGCATTTTGTACAATAACTCCCTCACCTGAGGATTCAAAAAGACGAACCCCAAAACTTGCTAATTGATGTAGATCTTTGATTATCTCCTACTTTTCAGTCAACTGTCCATTAGTACCTCCTACTGTCTTGCGGCTCAATTCATCAGCTACCACATTTGCTTTGCCTGGATGATAAAGAATGTCGATATCATAGTTTTTTAAGAGCTCTAACCACCTTCGTTGCCTCAAATTGAGTTCCATCTACTTAAAGAGATATTGCAAACTTTTGTGATCGGTGTAGACATCAACATGAACTCCATACAAATAATGACGCCATATCTTTAAAGCAAAAACTACCGCTGCCAATTCAAGATCATGTGTGGGATAATTTTTCTCATGTGGCCATAACAGTCGTGAGGCATATGCTATGACATTACTGTGTTGCATCAATACACATCCGAGGCCAACCCTGAAAGCATCACAATACACTGCATAACCTTCGGTGCCTTCGGGAAGTACTAAAACTGGTGTGGAGGTTAATTTATCTTTCAACTTTTGGAAACTTTTCTCACACACATCATTCCATTGAAATTTTACTGCCTTATGTGTAAGCTTTGTTAACGGTGCAGCAATAGAGGAAAAACCTTCAACAAATCTTTGGTAATAACCCTCCAATCCAAGAAAACTACAAATCTCTGTGGGTGTCGTAGATCTTGGCCAATTTTTCATTGCTTCAATCTTCGGTGTGTCAACCTGTATCCCTTCATCTGACACAATGTGGCCCAAGAATGCAACTGATTTTAACCAAAACTCACACTTAGAGAACTTGGCATACAACTTACGCTCACGGAGAATCTGCAACACTTGCCGTAAGTGATTAGCATGGTCCTCTAGTGATATTGAATAAACCAGGATGTCATCTATAAATACCGTGACAAACACGACTAGAAATGGCTTAAACACCCTATTCATCAAATCCATGAACACAGTTGGTGCATTTGTTAGTCCAAATGACATAACTAAAAATTCGTAATGGCCATACCGTGTTCGAAATACTGTCTTGGGTACATCTTCTTCTCTAACTCTGACTTGATGGTAACCCGACCTCAAGTCGATCTTTGAAAAACACTTAGCACCCTGTAACTGATCAAATAAATCATCAATTCGAGGGAGGGGATATTTGTTCTTGATCGTTACCTTATTCAATTGCCGATAATCGATGCACATTCTCAACGTGCCATCTTTCTTCTGTACA
This sequence comes from Capsicum rhomboideum, assembly GCA_031232105.1. Classification (NCBI taxonomy): domain Eukaryota; kingdom Viridiplantae; phylum Streptophyta; class Magnoliopsida; order Solanales; family Solanaceae; genus Capsicum; species Capsicum rhomboideum. The sequence goes on along the minus strand of CP124710.1, from coordinate 60,687,269 downwards.
AATAATATCGGTGCACCCCACGGGGACATACTAGGCCTGATGAAGCCCTTGTCCAACAAATCTTACAATTTATCCTTCAACACACGCAATTTCGCTGGAGCCATTCTATATGGAGGAATAGAACTAGGCTGAGTGCCTGGAATCACATCAATGCCAAATTCTACTTCCCGTTCTGGGGGTAAACCTGGAAGATCCTCTAAAAATACATCTAGAAATTCATTGACCACTGGAACCAACTGCGGAGTCCACTTCAGTATCTTTCACCCGTACTAAATGACATATGTAACCCTTAGCAATCATTTTACTAGCTTTCAGATAGGAAATAAATCTTCCTCCTGGTGCCCCTACATTACCCTGCCATTCAAGAATATTTTCTTGCGGAAAACAAAAATGCACCTTCTTGGCCCGATAATCTACCGTAGCATAACAAGAGGCCAACTAATCCATTCTCATGATTACATCAAAATCCACCATGTCTAATTCAATGAGATTGGCCAACGTATCATGACCACACACAGTTACCACACAATTACGATATACTCTTTTTGCAATAATATATTCACCGACCGGTGTAGACACTTCAATTGATTTAATTAATAATTCTGGTGCCTTTACAAATTTTGCAGCAACCAATGGAGTAACATAGGAAAATGTAGAACCCGGGTTAATCAATGCATATACATTATATGATACTATGGATAATGTACCTGTGATAACATCAGGGGAAGCCTCTGAGTTCTATCGGTCCACTAAAGCATAAGTGCGATTCTGTACCCCACTAGTACTGGCTTCTCCTCTGGCCCCTCTACCACGGCCAACAGACTACACACCCCAGCCCAAAGAAGGAACCAATGCTAATGACGCAACAGCCAAGCTTGCCGGTCGTGCTATACCACCCATGCTCCTCTGGGGACACTCTTTTATCATGTGTCCCATCATACCACACCAAAAGCAAGAATTTTTCCCCACTCGATATGTACCTGCATGAATACACCCGCAGTGCTGACACTGCTGACGAGGAAAACCTGCTGCCTGTGATCCGTGAACTCCACTAGTCTGTCAATATAGACCACCTCTAAACCCTCAGAACTGAGAGTGAGCACCTACTGTGGAATGAGGGAACGATGGTCTAGGTGGTCTGGAAAACATACGAGGCCTAGATCCTCCTTGGGACATCATAGGTGGTCCCATCGGTCTAGCCCTTTTGGACTGTCCTCTATCAAATTTATGCACCCTTCTTCTCTGTCTTTGAGATCTTTCATTTTCTGAGCGAAGGCCTAAATTCTCGCTATGTCCATGTCCTTATTCAAGGCAGCAATGGTGCAATCTCTTACCAAATATGGCTCTAATCTGTCCACGTATCGATGGACTCTATCTGTCATTGTAGCCACCACATTTGGCGCATATCGAGCCATTAAATTAAATAGCAAGCTGTATTCTCTGACACTCAGATTTCCTTGATGGAGATTTAGAAATTGATCTGTACGTGCCTCCCAAATCTCATAGGGAAGGTCAAGAAAAGCCGCTTTAAATTCTTCCCAATTAGGTGTAATTGCACCAATAACACAAGATTTCTTCCAATCCTCATACCATAATATCGCTTTCCCTTTCAATCTGTGCGCAGCAAGTTCAACTGTTTCTACCCCCGTCACGTGCATAACTTCCAAAGACCTCTAAATTTGATCCACGAAGTCCTGTGGAACTGCTTTTAGGTCTGAACCAGTGAATATAGGAGGGTCCAGTTTTAGGAAATCCTGTGTTCTGTGACTCGCCACTCTAGTCGTATCATCCTCATTTGTCGTCGGACCTGCTCATCCTTGAATTTGTGCTGCCACTAACTGTGTCAACATATGTACTGCATTTCTAAGATCCTGAATTGTGGTGTTCATTGGTGGTTCTGCGGGTACTTCTCTACCAATTGGCTCTTTCGGAGCTGGAGAAGTAGAAGAAGACCACGATGAAATTTCTGCATTTGCTCCACCCTGACTAGCTTGGTCAGGTGGTAATCTGCTCATTCCTTCTCCAGCAGGCATATCCACCTGCTTCCCTTTACCTCTACCTCTTCTCGAGATTGGCATTTTGACTATACCAAAGAAAAACAATTACCATGATCAGATTCAATTCAACTTACAATAATGGCTCTATTGCATGATTTAGAAGTACAAAAAATAAACAACATCCTAAATGTACCGTAGCCTCCTACTTATAAATGTGGTGCACAACACATCGATAAGTAAGACTCTACTCAGACACGGCTTTGTAGACACCCTTAGAACAACCTGCTCTGATACCACTTTTGTCACGCCCCGAATCCCATCGGGACGGATTGACCCTCGTAGCCGACAAGGCCCGAGAGAACCAAGCTTTGATTCTATTCAATCATATGCATGCCATAAGAAACCCATGATCACATAAGATCTTTAAATACCAATAACGAAATTCATGGAACATGTGTCATATGTATAACCCATATGGGAAACCTGGCCGTTGAGGCCATCAAGTCAAATACGTCATGTACCACCTTGCATTCATACACCCACATACCTCTACAAAATCCTCTAACAGATGCATTGACCAAATGAACTAAAAGTCAGGATAAGTCCCTGCTTTATACAATATGTACAACACCAAAACATATGTACAACTGTGAATCGGAGAAGCCCCGAACTAACTGGAGCTCACCAATGATCCGCAACAAAAGGAAACCTACTGTGGAGGGATACTAGTACCTGCGGCTGCAGCAAGTAAGGTAAGTCCCACAAGGGACGTCAGTACGAAGAATGTACTGAGTATGTAAGGCTCAAATGAAACTGTATGATATGTAAGTATGTCAATGAAATCAAATTCAAATGCATAACCAATATGGATAAGTCACTGTTTTGTACTTTGGAAACTATGTATATTGCTTTCATTACTTGCTTTGTATCTTTTCTTCTATGATTATTCATCTTTGCCTGTGACATATGATACCCGAGCCCCGGCTGAACAGTGAGTTTTAAACATAACATATCGTTATGTTGGGATCGGCTCGAGCTAGGCTTATGCCCCTAGAGCTGCCAGCCTATGAATCAATATATATATATATGGGGATTGGCTTGAGCTAGGTTATTACCTCTAGAGCTCCCACCCATACCAACACATCAGGTTTGGCTCGAGCTAGGTTATTACCTCTAGAGCTGCCCCCTGTCAGGATCAGTCTGAGCTAGGCTTATGCCTCTAGGACTTCCCCCTGATCCGACAATCTCGAGATCGACTTGAGCTAGGCATTTGGCCCCAAAAGCTACCACCCATACTTGATCATTAACCCCATATGTATTACTTTAATCTTTACTTTGAGATTGATACAATGATAGTCATAACTTTACTTGAAACTTTGGATCATTAACCAATAAGTGAGATACATATGAATAAACATTGTTGGAAACATAGCCTTACTGGAAACATAACACCATTGGAACCACTAAACAATAATCAATGAACGAGATACATGAGTATAACCACTATTGGAACTTTGGAACACAACCTTATTGGACTTTTGGAACATTAGTCAATGAATATGAGACATGAGATTCACAATTGATTAACGAATAGGAAACAAATGATAATGACCATTGATAACCAGATATAGGATACCTTATCACCTTTCTGGATGGGACAAGAGTAATGTCAATGTGAATGCTATTTGCCGCAGAAAGATACGGACAGAGTAACCTTACATACCTTGTATTCTCAATACGGATATACAATCTTAGATATGCATACAATAGTACTGCTCCTTCTTTATGTGTCACTATACAACAAAAATGCATAACAGAGTTTACATTAACCACCAACTACCTTACAAATGCATATAACGATAATGAATTTCATGTTTGCTTTTAAACATGCCCTTTCCCCCATGAAGAAACCATTGATGAAATTATCATACCAATAATCCCCCAATATTCCATACATTGACCAATACATGATAATCAATAACATTTCACCACAAAACTTCTCCTTTACACTTTCTTATTCACACCACATCACAAATAATCCATCAAATCACCTTAATACACCTCATAGCACATATCGGCCAAAATCCTATAATTTACACTTATATGAAAATAACAAGTTTAATAACATATTCACACCATACATGTTGATATTTCATCCATACCATGCTCTTTTATCAAAATCACAAGTCATATTTCAAGTTACAATTCCATGGATATCACATCTTTTACCAAAAACACAAAGCACCATGTTCAAAACTTCTAAGCATAACCAACATGGTTTACATACTCTCCCATGCATATAATATATTAATCCATAACAATAATAACTTACCCAATATTGAAAAATGATGATCTTGCTCCAAAAGTTGGCTTTGAGTTCTTAGGGTTTTGAGAGAAAAATGGTTGAGAAATGTCTAGAAAGCATGAGAGTCTCAAGTGATTAAAAATCAGATTTTTTGGTACTTTATATAATCCTTTAATTCCATCCTTAGACACTCTATGGCATTTAATGTCATGTTCTAGAAGGTCAAGGCAAGAATGGGTCATTTGACCCATTTTGGCCCATGTCTTCTTCTCATTTTGGGCCTTTTATTGAGCCCAATTCACTTGACCCAATAAAATCAATAATTTCTCATGTTTAAATAATTTCATACGCGTTAAAAAAATATTCCCACTTACGCTATTCATATCTGTAGCCTCAATCCCAAAAACAAGTGATTCTAGCCATGTATGACTCATTTTTACCACAAGGGTAAAATTGTCATTTTGATGCCAATTTTGTTCATGAGTAATTTTACCATACCAATATAATACTTCATTTATTTCATGTATATACTCGTGGTTGTAGAAGAAACGTGGTAAAAATCATCCCGGTACGCCCCCGGGCACCCTTGGGACTTAGAAAATTTCCAACTTTTGAAAAGTGGGCAAAACCATCCTGGCACGCCCTTGGGCGCACCAGATTACTGCCTGTGGGCTAAAAATTTTAGCCCAGAGCGGCCTGAAAATCCCTCTGGCGCGCCCCACCCTTAATTTTTTATAAATATCATTTTTCGACTTTTCTTCGCCGGTTTGGTTAGATACTTCAAGTTATATTCTTTAACTTACTTCCTACCCTTATTTTTAGGTCCTCCAAATCTCATTTTTAACCCCACAAATGTTTAACGAAGTCACAAAACACCTCCTATGAAGGTTTAATCACATGTACGAGGGCCAAATTAGATCATCTCATCAATAACATTACCAAATACATACTTGTGGCTCTCGACACCTAAGTAAACATTATTCAATGTCGTCAAGTAGGTTAGGAAGGTACGGGGTGTTACATGTTTGGAGGTAATGCATATGTAATAATGTAAGAAACCAACCTCTATTATTGGTCCGTCCAACCTATGTATGTCTTGTTTAGTGATTAATAGTCAATGAAATACAAAAAATCCATTCAAGTTTGAAATACATTGATTTGAGTAGGTAATACACTTGCAGTAATGCTCGAAACCAAGTCTTATTATTGGTCTGTCCAACCTATGTATGTCTGTTTTAGTGAATTAGTAGTCAAAGAAACACAGAAAATACATTCGAGTATGGAATACATTGATTTAAGGAGGTAATGCATGTGTAGTAATGTACGAAACCAAGTTCTAGTAGTGGTCCGTCCAACCTATGTATGTCTTGTTTAGTGAATTAGTAGTCAAAGTAACACAGAAAATACATTTGAGTATGGAATACATTGATGTTAAAAGGTAATGCATATGTGGTAATGCAAGAAACCAAGTTCTATTATTGGTCCATCCAACCTATTTATGTCTCGTTTAGTGATAAATAGTCAAAAAAACACTGATTATTAATTCGAGTAAGGAATACAAATATGTTAGTAGGAAATACACGTGAAGTAATGTATGAAACCATTTTCTATTAGTGGTCCGTCCAACATATTTATGTCTTGTTTAGTTATTAATTGTCAATGAAACACAAAGAATCCATCCGAGATTGAAATACATTGATTTGTGGAGGTAATACACTTGCAGTAATGAGCAAAACCAAGTCTTATTATTGGTATATACAACCTATGTATGTCTTGTTTAGTGAATTAGCAGTCAAAGAAACACAGAAAATACATTCGAGAATGGAAAACATTTACTTAAGGATGTAATACACGTGTAGTAATGTACGAAACCAAGTTCTATTATTTGTCCGTCAAACCTATGTATGTCTTGTTTATTGAATTAGTAGTCAAAGTAACATATAAAATACATTAGAGTATGGAATACATTGATGTTAGGAGGTAATGCATATGTAATAATGTAAGAAACCAAGTTCTATGATTGGTTCATCAAACCTATGTATGTCTCATTTAGTGATTAATAGTCAGAAAAGCAATGATAATCAATCCGAGTAAGGAATAAATATGTTAGGAGGAAATACAAATCTAGTAATGTATGAAACCATGTTCTATTATTGGTCCATCCAACCTATGTAAGTCTTTTCTAGTGGCTAATAGTCAATGAAACAAAAATAGTCCATTCGAGTATGGAAAACATTGATTTGAGGAGGTAATGCAAGTGTAGTAATGTACGAAACCAAGTTTTATTATTGGTCCGTCCAACCTATGTATGTATTGTTTAGTGATTTAGTAGTCAAAGTAACTCAAAAAATAAATTCAAGTGTGGAATACATTGATGTTAGGAGGTAATGCATACGTAGTAAGGTAAGAAACCAATTTCTATTATTGGTCCATCCAACCTATGTATGTCTCATTTAGTGATTAATTGTCAGAAAAACAATGATAATCAATCCGAGTAAGGAATACATATGTTAGGAGGCAATACACGCCTAATAATGTATGAAACCATGTTCTATTATAGGTCCGTCCAACCTATGTAAGTCTTGTTTAGTGGTTAATAGTCAATGAAACAAAAATAATCCATGCGAGTATGGAATACATTGATTTGAGGAGGTAATGCACGTGTAGTAATGTACGAAACCAAGTTCTATTATTGGTTTGTCTAACCTATGTATGTATGGTTTAGTGATTTAGTAGTCAAAGTAACTCAGAAAATACATTCGAGTATGGAATACATTGATGTTAGGAGGTAATGCATAAGTAGTAATGTAAGAAACCAACTTCTATTATTGGTCCATCCAACCTATGTATGTCTCATTTAGTGATAAATAGTAAGAAAAACAGTGATAATCAATCTAAGTAAGGAATAAATAGATGTTAGGAGGCAATACACGTCTAGTAATGCATTAAACCATGCTCTATTATTGGTTCATCCAACCTATGTAAGTCTTGTTTAGTGATTAATACTCAATGAAACACAAATAATCCATCCGAGCTTGGAATACATTAATTTGAGGAGGTAATGCACGTGTAGTAATGTACGTAACCAAGTCCTATTATTGGTTCGTCCAACCTATGTATGTATTGTTTAGTGATTTAGTAGTAAATATTTATTTTAGGAGGCAATGCATATGTAGTAACGTAAGACACCAAATATATTATTTGTCCATCCAACCTATGTATGTCTCCTTTAGAGATTAATAGTCAGAAAAACAGTGATACACAATTCGAGTAAGGAATACATAGATGTTAGGAGGAAATACACGTATAGTAATGTATGAAACCATGTTCTATTATTGGTCCATCAAACCTATGTATGTCTTGTTTTGTGATTAATAGTCAATGAAATACAAAAAATCCATTTAAGTTTGAAATACATTGATTTGAGTAGGTAATACACTTGCAGTAATGCTCGAAACCAGGTCTTATTATTGGTCTGTCCAACCTATGTATGTCTGTTTTAGTGAATTAGTAGTCAAAGAAACACAGAAAATACATCCGAGTATGGAATACATTGATTTAAGGAGGTAATGCATGTGTAGTAATGTACGAAACCAAGTTCTATTATTGGTCCGTCCAACCTATGTATGTCTTGTTTAGTGAATTAGTAGTCAAAGTAACACAGAAAATACATTTGAGTATGGAATACATCGATGTTAAAAGGTAATGCATATGTAGTAATGCAAGAAACCAAGTTCTATTATTGGTCCATCCATCCTATTTATGTCTTGTTTAGTGATAAATAGTCAAAAAACACTGATTATCAATCTGAGTAAGGAATACAAATATGTTAGTAGGAAATACACGTGTAGTAATGCAAGAAACCATTTTCTATTATTGGTCCGTCCAACATATTTATGTCTTGTTTAGTGATTAATAGTCAATGAAACACAAAGAATCCATTCGAGTTTGAAATACATTGATTTGAGGAGGTAATACACTTGCAGCAATGTGCGAAACCAAGTCATATTATTGGTTTGTCCAACTTATGTATGTCTTGTTTAGTGAATTAGTAGTCAAAGAAACATAGAAAATAAATTCGAGTATGGAATACATTTATTTAAGGAGGTAATGCATGTGTAGTAATGTACGAAACCAAGTTCTATTCTTGATCCGTCCAACCAATATATGTCTTGTTTAGTTAATTAGTAGTCAAAGTAACACAGAAAATACATTTGAGTATGGAATACATTGATGTTAAAAGGTAATGCATATGTAGTTATGCAAGAAACCAAGTTCTAATTTTGGTCCATCCAACCTATGTATGTCTTGTTTAGTGATTAATAGTCGACAAAACACAAAAAATCCATTCGAGTTTGAAATACATTGATTTGAGGAGGTAATACACTTGCAGTAATATGCGAAACCATGTCTTATTATTGGTCTGTCCAACCTATGTATGTATTGTTCAGTGAATTAGTAGTCAAAGTAACACAGTAAATACATTCGAGTATGGAATACATTGATTTAAGGAGGTAATGCATGTGTAGTAATGTACGAAACCAAGTTATATTATTGGTCCGTCCAACCTATGTATGTCTTGTTTAGTGAATTAGTAGTCAAAGTAACACAGAAAATACATTTGAGTATGGAATACATTGATGTTAAAAGGTAATGCATATGTATTAATGCAAGATACCAAGTTCTATTATTGGTCCATCCAACCTATTTATGACTCGTTTAGTGATAAATAGTCAAAAAAATACTGATTATCAATCCGAGTAAGGAATAAAAATATGTTAGTAGGAAATAAACGTGTAGTAATGTATGAAACCATTTTCTATTATTGGTCCGTCCAACAGATTTATGTCTTGTTTAGTGATTAATAGTCAATGAAACACAAAGAATCCATCCGAGTTTGAAATATATTGATTTGAGGAGGTAATGCACTTGCAGTAATGTGAAAAACCAAGTCTTATTATTGGTATATACAACCTATGTATGTCTTGTTTAGTGAATTAGAATACATTTATTTAAGAAAGTAATGCACGTGTAGTAATGTACGAAACCAAGTTCTATTATTGGTCCGTCTAACCTATGTATGTCTTGTTTATTGAATTAGTAGACAAAGTAACACATAAAATACATTCGAGTATGGAATACATTGATGTTAGGAGGTAATGCATATGTAGTAATGTAAGAAACCAAGTTCTATTATTGGTTCATCAAACCTATGTATGTCTCATTTAGTGATTAATAGTCAGAAAAACAATGATAATCAATTCGAGCAAGGAATACATATGATAGGAGGCAATACACGTCTCATAATGTATGAAACCATGTTCTATTATTGGTCTGTCCAACCTATGTAAGTCTTGTTTAGTGGTTAATAGTCATTGAAACAAAAATAATCCATCCGAGTATGGAATACATTGATTTGAGGAGGTAATGCACGTGTAGTAATGTACGAAACCAAGTTCTATTATTGGTCCGTCTAACCTATGTATGTATTGTTTAGTGATTTAGTAGTCAAAGTAACTCAAAAAATACATTCTAGTATGGAATACATTGATGTTAGGAGATAATGCATATGTTGTAATGTAAGAAACCAACTTCTATTATTGGTCCATCCAACCTATGTATGTCTTATTTAGTAATAAATGGCAAGAAAAACAGTGATAATCAATCCGAGTAAGGAATACATACGTTAGAAGGCAATACACGTCTAATAATGTATGAAACCATGTTCTATTATTGGTCCGCCAACCTATGTAAGTCTTGTTTAGTGGTTAATAGTCAATGAAACAAAAATAATCTATGTCTTATTTAGTGCTTAATAGTCAATGAAACAAAAATAATCCATCCGAGTATGGAATACATTGATTTGCCGAGGTAATGCACGTGTAGTAATGTACGAAACCATGTTCTATTATTGGTCTTTCTAACCTATGTATGTATTGTTTAGTGATTTAATAGTCAAAGTAACACAGAAAATACATTCGAGTATGGAATACATCGATGTTAGGAGGTAATGCATATGTAGTAATGTAAGAAACCAACTTATATTATTGGTCCATCCATTCAATTTATGTCTCATTTAGTAATAAATAGTTAGAAAAACAGTGATAATCAATCTGAGTAACGAATACATATATGTTAGGAGGCAATGCACGTCTAGTAGTGTATTAAACCATGCTCTATTATTGGTTTGTCCAACCTATGTAAGTCTTGTTTAGTTATTAATACTCAATGAAACACAAATAATCCATCCGAACTTGGAATACATTAATTTGAGGAGGTAATGCACGTGTAGTAATGTACGTAACCAAGTCCTATTATTGGTTCGTCCAACCTATGTATGTATTTTTTAGTGATTTAGTAAAGTAACTCAGAAAATACATTCGAGTAAGAAATACGTAGATGTTAGGAAGAAATACACGTATTGTAATATATGAAACCATGTTCTATTATTGGTCCGTCCAACCTACGTATGTCTTGTTTAGTGATTACTAGTCAATGTAATACAAAAAATACATTCGAGTTTGAAATACATTGATTTGAGGAGGTAATACACTTGCAGTAATGTGCGAAACCAAGTCTTATTATTGGTCTCTCCAACCTATGTATGTCTTGTTTAGTGAATTAGTAGTCAAAGAAACACAGAAAATACATTCGAGTATGGAATACATTGATTTAAGGAGGTATTACATGTCTAGTATTGTACGAAACCAAATTCTATAATTGGTCCGTCCAACCTATGTATGTCTTTTTTAGTCAATTAGTAGTCAAAGTAACACAGGAAATACATTTGAGTATGGAATACATTGATGTTAGGAGGTAATGCATATGTAGTAATATGAGAAACCAAGTTCTATTATTGGTCCCTCCAACCTATGTATGTCTCATTTAGTGATTAATCGTCAGAAAAACAATGATAATCAATCCGAGTAAGGAATACATATGTTAAGGAGGCAATACACATCTATTAATGTATGAAATCATGTTTTATTATTGGTCTGTCCAACCTATGTAAGTCTTGTTTAGTGGTTAATAGTCAATGAAACAAAAATAATCCATTTGAGTATGGAAAACATTGATTTGAGGAGGGAATGCACTTGTAGTAATGTACGAAACCAAGTTTTATTATTGGTCCGTCCAACCTATGTATGTATTGTTTAGTGATTTAGTAGTAAAAGTAACTCAAAAAATACATTCAAGTGTGGAATACATTGATGTTAGGAGGTAATGCATAAGTAGTAATGTAAGAAACCAACTTCTATTATCGGGCCATCCAACCTATGTATGTCTCATTTAGTGATTAATAGTCAGAACAACAATGATAATCAATCCGAGTAAGGAATACATATGTTAGGAGGCAATACACGTCTAATAATGTATGAAACCATGTTCTATTATTGGTCCGTCCAACCTATGTAAGTCTTGTTTAGTGGTTAATAATCAATGAAACAAAAATAATCCATCCGAGTATGGAATACATTGATTTGAGGAGGTAATGCACGTTTAGTAATGTATGAAACCAAGTTCTATTATTGGTCTGTCTAACCTATGTATGTATTCTTTAGTGATTTAGTAGTAAAAGTAACTTAGAAAATACATTCTAGTATGGAATACATTGATGTTAGGAGGTAATGCATATGTAGTAATGTAAGAAACCAACTTCTATTATTGGTCCATCCAACCTATGTATGTCTCATTTAGTAATAAATGGTAAGAAAAACAGTGATAATCAATCCGAGTAAGTAATAAATACATTAGGAGGCAATACACGTCTAATAATGTATGAAACCATGTTCTATTATTGGTCCATCCAACCTATGTAAGTCTTGTTTAGTGGTTAATAGTCAATGAAACAAAAATAATCTATGTCTTATTTAGTGCTTAATAGTCAATGAAACAAAAATAATCCATCCGAGTATGGAATACATTGATTTGCGGAGGTAATGCACGTGTAGAAATGTACGAAACCAAGTTCTATTACTGGTCTTTCTAACCTATGTATGTATTGCTTAGTGATTTAATAGTCAAAGTAACACAGAAAATACATTCGAGTATGGAATACATCGATGTTAGGAGGTAATGCATATGTAGTAATGTAAGAAACCAACTTCTATTATTGGTCCATCCATCCAATGTATGTCTCATTTAGTGATAAATAGCAAGAAAAACAGTGATAATCAATCTGATTAAGGAATACATATATGTTAGGAGGCAATACATGTCTAGTAATGTATTAAACAATGCTCTATTATTGGTTCGTCCATCCTATGTAAGTCTTGTTTAGTTATTAATACTCAATGAAACACAAATAATCCATCCGAGCTTGGAATACATTAATTTGACGAGGTAATCCACGTGTAGTAATATATGAAACCAAGTTCTATTAAGGGTTCATCCAACCTATGTATGTATTTTTTAGTGATTTAGTAAAGAAACACAGAAAATACATTCGAGTATGGAATATATTGATTTTAGGACATTGATAAACAATTCGAGTAAGAAATACATAGATGTTAGGAAGAAATACACGTATTGTAATATATGAAACCATGTTCTATTAGTGGTCCATCCAACCTATGTATGTCTTGTTTAGTGATTAATAGTCAATGTAATACAAAAAATCCATTCGAGCTTGAAATACATTGATTTGCGGAGGTAATACACTTGCAGTAATGTGCGAAACCATGTCTTATTATTGGTCTGTCCAACCTATGTATGTCTTGTTTAGTGAATTAGTAGTCAAAGAAACACAGAAAATACATTCGAGTATGGACTACATTGATTTAAGGAGGTATTGCATGTCTAGTATTGTACGCAACCAAGTTCTATAATTGGTCCGTCCAACATATGTATGTCTTTTTTAGTGAATTAGTAGTCAAAGTAACACAGGAAATACATTTGAGTATGGAATACATTGATGTTAGGAGGAAATGTATATGTAGTAATATGAGAAACCAAGTTCTATTATTGGTCCGTCCAACCTATGTATGTCTCATTTAGTGATTAATAGTCAGAGAAAAAATCATAATCAATCCGAGTAAGGAATACATATGTTAGGAGGCAATACACGTCTAATAATGTATGAAACCATGTTCTATTATTGGTCTGTCCAACCTATGTAAGTCTTGTTTAGTGGTTAATAATCAATGAAACAAAAATAATCCATCCGAGTATGGAATACATTGATTTGACGAGCTAATGCACGTGTAGTAATCTATGAAACCAAGTTCTTTTATTGGTCTGTCTAACCTATGTATGTGTTGTTTTGTGATTTAGTAGTCAAAGTAACTCAGAAAATACATTCGTGTGTGGAATATATTGATGTTAGGAGGTAAACCATATGTAGTAATGTAAGAAACCAACTTCTATTATTGGTCCATCCAACCTATGTATGTCTCATTTAGTGATAAATGGTAAGAAAAACAGTGATAATCAATTCGAGTAAGGAATACATATGTTAGGAGGCAATACACGTCTAATAATGTAAGAAACCATGTTTTATTATTGGTCCGTCCAACCTATGTAAGTCTTGTTTAGTGGTTAATAGTCAATGAAATAAAAATAATCCATCCAAGTATGGAATACATTGATTTGCGGAGGTAATGCACGTGTAGTAATGTACGAAACCAAGTTCTATTATTGGTCTGTCTAACCAATGTATGTATTGTTTAGTGATTTAGTAGTCTTAGAAAATACATTCGAGTATGGAATACATTGATGTTCGGAGGTAATGCATATGTAGTAATGTAAGAAACCAACTTCTATTATTGGTCCATCCAACCGATGTATGTCTCATTTAGTGACAAATAGTAAGAAATACAGTGATAATCAATCTGAGTATGGAATACATAGATGTTAGGAGGCAATACACATCTAGTAATGTATTAAACCATTCTCTATTATTGATTCGTCCTACCTATGTAAGTCTTGTTTAGTGATTAATACTCAATGAAACACAAATAATCCATCCGAGCTTGGAATACATTAATTTGAGGAGGTAATCCACGTGTAGTAATGTACGAAACCAAGTTCTATTATGGGTTCGTCCAACCTATGTATGTATTTTTTAGTGATTTAGTAGTCAATGTAACTCAGAAAATACATTCGAGTATGGAATATATTTATTTTAGGAGGTAATGCATATGTAGTAACGTAAGACACCAATTTATATTATTTGTCCATCCAACCTATATATGTCTCATTTAGAGATTAATAGTCAGAAAAATAGTGATAAACAATTCGAGTAAGGAATACGTAGACGTTAGGAAGAAATACACGTATAGTAATTTATGAAACAAAGTTCTATTATTGGTCCGTCCAACCAATATATGTCTTGTTAGTGAATTAGTAGTCAAAGTAACATAGAAAATACATTCGAGTATGGAATACATTGATGTTAGGAGGTAATGTACATGTAGTAATGCAAGAAACCAAGTTCTATTATTGCTTCGTCCAACCTATGTAAATCTCGTTTAGTGATTAATACTCAGAGAAACAGTGATAATCAATTCGAGTAAGGAATACGTAGATGTTAGGAAGAAATACACCTGTAGTAATATTTGAAACAAAGTCCTATTATTAGTCCATCCAACCTATGTATGTCTCGCTTAATGAATTTATAATCAAAGAAACACAAAAAATACATCCGAGTATGGAATACATTGGTGTTAAGAGGTAATGCAGATGTAGTACTGTAAGATACCAAGTTCTATTATTGGTTTGTCAAACCTATGTAGGTCTTGTTAGGAGGCAATACATGTCTAGTAATGTATTAAACCATGCTCTATTAGTGGTTCGTCCAACCTATGTAAGTCTTGTTTAGTGATTAATACTTAATGAAACACCGATAATCAATCCGAGTAGGAATACATTTATTCGAGGAGGTAATGCATGTGTAGTAATGTACGAAACCAAGTTCTATTATTGGTCCGTCCAATTTATGTGTGTCTCCTTTGGTGATTAATACTCAGAGAAAAACCAATAATCAATCCGAGTAAGGACTACATAGATGTTAGGAGGAAATACACGTGTAGTACTGTATGAAACCATGTTCTATTATTGGTCCATCCAACCTATGTATGTCATGTTTATTGGTTAACAATTAATTAAATACAAAGAATCCATTCGAGTTTGAAATACATTGATTGAGGATGTAATACACTTGCAGTAATGTGCGAAACCAAGTCTTATTATTGGTTTGTCCTACCTATGTATGTCTTGTTTAGTGAATTAGTAGTCAAAGATACACAAAAAATACATTCGAGTATGGAATACATTGATTTAAGGAGGTAATGCATGTGTAGTAATGTACAAAACCAAGTTCTATTATTGGTCCATCCAACCTATGTATGTCTCCTTTAGAGATTAATAGCCAGAAAAACAATGATAATCAATCCGAGTTAGGAATACATATGTTAGGTGGCTTATACATATCTAGTAAAGTATGAAACCATGTTTTATTAGTGGTCCGTACAACCTATGTAAGTCTTGTTTAATGGTTAATAGTCAATGAAACAAAAACAATCCATCCGAGTATGGAAAACGTTGATTTGAGGAGGTAATGCACGTGTAGTAATGTATGAAACCAAGTTATATTATTGGTCCGTCTAACCTATGTATGTATTGTTTAGTGATTTAGTAGTCAAAGTAACTCAAAAAATACATTCGTGTATGGAATACATTGATGTTAGGAGGTAATGTACATGTAGTAATGCAAGAAACCAAGTTCTATTATTGGTTCGCCGAACCTATGTATATCTCGTTTAGTGATTAATACTCAGAGAAACACTGATAACTAATTCGAGTAAGGAATACGTAGATGTTAGGAAGAAATACACCTGCAGTAATGTTTGAAAAAAAGTCCTATTATTAGTCCATCCAACCTATATATGTCTCACTTAATGAATTTATAATCAAAGAAACAGAGAAAATACATCCGTGTATGGAATACATTGGTGTTAAGAGGTAATGCAGATGTAGTACTATAAGATACCAAGTTCAATTATTGGTTTGTCCAACCTATGTATGTCTTGTTAGGAGGCAATACACGTCTAGTAATGTATTAAACCATGCTCTATTACTGGTTCTTCCAACCGATGTAAGTCTTTTTTAGTGATTAATACTTAATGAAACACCGATAATCAATCCGAGTATGGAATACATTTATTTGAGGAGGTAATGCACCTGTAGTAATGTACAAAACCAAGTTCTATTATTGGTCCGTCTAATTTAAGTGTGACTCCTTTGGTGATTAATACTCAGAGAAAAACCAATAATCAATCCGAGTAAGGAATATATAGATGTTAGGAGGAAATACACGTGTAGTAATGTATGAAACTATGTTCTATTATTGGTCCGTCCAACCTATGTATGTCTTGTTTATTGATTAATAGTCAATGAAATACAAAGAATCCATTCAAGTTTGAAATACATTGATTTGAGGAGGTTAGACACTTCCAGTAACGTGCGAAACCAAGTCTTATTATTGGTCTGTCCAACCTATGTATGTCTTGTTTAGTGAATTAGTAGTCAAAGATACGCAGAAAATACATTCGAGTATGGAATACATTGATTTAAGGGCAATTCATGTGTAGTAATGTACGAAACTAAGTTTTATTATTGGTCCGTCCAACCTAAGTATGTCTCATTTAGTGATTAATTGCCAGAAAAACAATGATAATCATTCCGAGTAAGGAATACATATGTTAGGAGGCAATACACATCTAATAATGTATGAAACCATGTTTAATTATTGGTCCGTCCAACCTATGTAAGTCTTGTTTAGTGGTTAATAGTCAATGAAACAAAAATAATCCATCCGAGTATGGAAAACGTTGATTTAAGTAGGTAATGCACGTGTAGTAATGTATGAAACCAAGTTCTATTATTTGCCCGTCTAACCTATGTATGTATTGTTTAGTGATTTAGTAGTTTAAGTAACTCAAAAAATACATTCGAGTATGGAATACATTAATTTTAGGAGGTAATACATATGCAGTAATGTAACAAACCAACTTCAATCATTAGTCCATCCAACTTATGTATGTCTCATTTAGTGATTAATAGTAAGAAAAACAGTGATAATCAATCTGAGTAAGGAATACATAGATGTTAGGAGGCAATACACGTCTTATAATGTATTAAACCATGCTCTATAATTAGTTCGTCCAACCTATGTAAGTCTTGTTTAGTGATTAATACTCAGTGAAACACAAATAATCCATTCTAGCTTGGAATACATTGATTTGAGGAGGTAATGCACGTGTAGTAATGTATGAAACCAAGTTCTATTATTGGTTCGTCCAACCTATGTATATCTCGTTTAGTGATCAATACTCAGAGAAACACTTTTAACTAATTCGAGTTAGGAATACGTAGATGTTAGGAAGAAATACACCTGCAGTAATGTTTGAAAAAAAGTCCTATTATTAGTCCATCCAACCTATATATGTCTCACTTAATGAATTTATAATCAAAGAAACAGAGAAAATACACCCGTGTATGGAATACATTGGTGTTAAGAGGTAATGCAGTGGTAGTACTGTAAGATACCAAGTTCTATTATTGGTTCGTCCAACCTATGTATGTCTTGTTAGGAGACAATACACATCGAATAATGTATTAAACCATGGTCTATTAGTGGTTCGTCCAACCTATGTAAGTTTTTTTTAGTGATTAATACTTAATGAAACACCGATAATCAATCCGAGTATGGAATATATTTATTTGAGGAGGTAATGCACGTGAAGTAATGTACAAAACCAAGTTCTATTATTGGTCCGTCTAATTTATGTGTGAGTCCTTTGGTGAATAATACTCAGAGAAAAAACAATAATCAATCCGAGTAAGGAATACGTAGATGTTAGGAAGAAATACACCTGTAGTAATATTTGAAACAAAGTCCTATTATTAGTCCATCCAACCTATGTATGTCTCGCTTAATAAATTTATAATCAAAGAAACACAAAAAATACATCCGAGTATGGAATACATTGGTGTTAAGAGGAAATGCAGATGTAGTACTGTAAGATACCAAGTTCTATTATTGGTTCGTCAAACCTATGTATGTCTTGTTAGGAGGCAATACACGTCTAGTAATGTATTAAACCATGCTCTATTAGTGGTTCGTCCAACCTATGTAAGTCTTGTTTAGTGATTAATACTTAATGAAACACCGATAATTAATCCGAGTAGGAATACATTTATTCGAGGAGGTAATGCATGTGTAGTAATGTACGAAACCAAGTTCTATTAGTGGTCCGTCCAATTTATGTGTGTCTCCTTTGGTGATTAATACTCAGAGAAAAACCAATAATCAATCCGAGTAAGGAATACATAGATGTTAGGAGGAAATACACGTGTAGTAATGTATGAAACTATGTTCTATTATTGGTCCATCCAACCTATGTATGTCTTGTTTATTGATTAATAGTCAAAGAAATACAAATAATCCATTCGAGTTTGAAATACATTGATTTGAGGAGGTAATACACTTGCAGTAATGTACGAAACCAAGTCTTATTATTGGTCTGTCCAACCTATGTATGTCTTGTTTAGTGAATTAGTAGTCAAAGATACACAGAAAATACATTCGAGTATGGAATACATTGATTTAAGGAGGCAATTCATGTGTAGTAATGTACGAAACTAAGTTCTATTGTTGGTCCGTCCAACCTATGTATGTCTCATTTAGTGATTAATTGTCAGAAAAACAATGATAATCATTCCGAGTAAGTAATACATATGTTAGGAGGCAATACACATCTAGTAATGTATGAAACCATGTTTAATTATTGGTCCGTCCAACCTATGTAAGTCTTGTTTAGTGGTTAATAGTCAATGAAACAAAAATAATCCATCCGAGTATGGAAAACGTTGATTTGAGTAGGTAATGCACGTGTAGTAATGTATGAAACCAAGTTCTATTATTTGCCCGTCTAACCTATGTATGTATTGTTTAGTGATTTAGTAGTTTAAGTAACTCAAAAAATACATTCGAGTATGGAATACATTAATTTTAGGAGGTAATACATATGCAGTAATGTAACAAACCAACTTCAATCATTAGTCCATCCAACTTATGTATGTCTCATTTAGTGATTAATAGTAAGAAAAACAGTGATAATCAATCTGAGTAAGGAATACATAGATGTTAGGAGGCAATACACGTCTTATAATGTATTAAACCATGCTCTATAATTAGTTCGTCCAACCTATGTAAGTCTTGTTTAGTGATTAATACTCAGTGAAACACAAATAATCCATTCTAGCTTGGAATACATTGATTTGAGGAGGTAATGCACGTGTAGTAATGTATGAAACCAAGTTCTATTATTGGTTCGTCCAACCTATGTATATCTCGTTTAGTGATCAATACTCAGAGAAACACTTTTAACTAATTCGAGTTAGGAATACGTAGATGTTAGGAAGAAATACACCTGCAGTAATGTTTGAAAAAAAGTCCTATTATTAGTCCATCCAACCTATATATGTCTCACTTAATGAATTTATAATCAAAGAAACAGAGAAAATACACCCGTGTATGGAATACATTGGTGTTAAGAGGTAATGCAGTGGTAGTACTGTAAGATACCAAGTTCTATTATTGGTTCGTCCAACCTATGTATGTCTTGTTAGGAGACAATACACATCGAATAATGTATTAAACCATGGTCTATTAGTGGTTCGTCCAACCTATGTAAGTTTTTTTTAGTGATTAATACTTAATGAAACACCGATAA
Source organism: Capsicum rhomboideum (assembly GCA_031232105.1). Taxonomy (NCBI): domain Eukaryota; kingdom Viridiplantae; phylum Streptophyta; class Magnoliopsida; order Solanales; family Solanaceae; genus Capsicum; species Capsicum rhomboideum. Next base: position 60,667,230 of record CP124710.1, on the reverse strand, counting down.
TCAATCCGAGTATGGAATATATTTATTTGAGGAGGTAATGCACGTGAAGTAATGTACAAAACCAAGTTCTATTATTGGTCCGTCTAATTTATGTGTGAGTCCTTTGGTGAATAATACTCAGAGAAAAAACAATAATCAATCCGAGTAAGGAATACGTAGATGTTAGGAAGAAATACACCTGTAGTAATATTTGAAACAAAGTCCTATTATTAGTCCATCCAACCTATGTATGTCTCGCTTAATGAATTTATAATCAAAGAAACACAAAAAATACATCCGAGTATGGAATACATTGGTGTTAAGAGGAAATGCAGATGTAGTACTGTAAGATACCAAGTTCTATTATTGGTTCGTCAAACCTATATATGTCTTGTTAGGAGGCAATACACGTCTAGTAATGTATTAAACCATGCTCTATTAGTGGTTCGTCCAACCTATGTAAGTCTTGTTTAGTGATTAATACTTAATGAAACACCGATAATTAATCCGAGTAGGAATACATTTATTCGAGGAGGTAATGCATGTGTAGTAATGTACGAAACCAAGTTCTATTAGTGGTCCGTCCAATTTATGTGTGTCTCCTTTGGTGATTAATACTCAGAGAAAAACCAATAATCAATCCGAGTAAGGAATACATAGATGTTAGGAGGAAATACACGTGTAGTAATGTATGAAACTATGTTCTATTATTGGTCCATCCAACCTATGTATGTCTTGTTTATTGATTAATAGTCAAAGAAATACAAAGAATCCATTCGAGTTTGAAATACATTGATTTGAGGAGGTAATACACTTGCAGTAATGTGCGAAACCAAGTCTTATTATTGGTCTGTCCAACCTATGTATGTCTTGTTTAGTGAATTAGTAGTCAAAGATACACAGAAAATACATTCGAGTATGGAATACATTGATTTAAGGAGGCAATTCATGTGTAATAATGTACGAAACTAAGTTCTATTGTTGGTCCGTCCAACCTATGTATGTCTCATTTAGTGATTAATTGTCAGAAAAACAATGATAATCATTCCGAGTAAGGAATACATATGTTAGGAGGCAATACACATCTAGTAATGTATGAAACCATGTTTAATTATTGGTCCGTCCAACCTATGTAAGTCTTGTTTAGTGGTTAATAGTCAATGAAACAAAAATAATCCATCCGAGTATGGAAAACGTTGATTTGAGTAGGTAATGCACGTGTAGTAATGTATGAAACCAAGTTCTATTATTTGTCCGTCTAAGCTATGTATGTATTGTTTAGTGATTTAGTAGTTTAAGTAACTCAAAAAATACATTCGAGTATCGAATACATTAATTTTAGGAGGTATTTCATATGTAGTAATGTAACAAACCAACTTCAATCATTAGTCCATCCAACTTATGTATGTCTCATTTAGTGATTAATAGTAAGAAAAATAGTGATAATCAATCTGAGTAAGGAATACATAGATGTTAGGAGGCAATACACATCTTATAATGTATTAAACCATGCACTATTATTGGTTCGTCCAACCTATGTAAGTCTTGTTTAGTGATTAATACTCAGTGAAACACAAATAATCCATTCTAGCTTGGAATACATTGATTTGAGGAGGTAATGCACGTGTTGTAATTTACTAAACCAAGTTCTATTATTGGTCAGTCCAACCTATGTATGTTTTGTTAGTGAATTAGTAGTCAAAGTAACATAAAAAATACATTTGAGTATGGAATACATTGATATTAGGAGGTAATGTACATGTAGTAATGCAAGAAACCAATTTCTATTATTGGTTCGTCCAACCTATGTATATCTCGTTTAGTGATTAATACTCCGAGAAACACTGATAACTAATTCGAGTAAGTAATACGTAGATGTTAGGAAGAAATACACCTGCAGTAATGTTTGAAAAAAAGTCCTATTATTAGTCCATCCAACCTATATATGTCTCACTTAATGAATGTATAATCAAAGAAAGAGAGAAAATACATCCGTGTATAGAATATATTGGTGTTAAGAGGTAATGCAGATGTAGTACTGTAAGATACCAAGTTCTATTATTGGTTCGTCCAACCTATGTATGTCTTGTTATGAGGCAATACACGTCTAGTAATGTATTAAACCATGCTCTACTAGTGGTTCGTCCAACCTATGTAAGTCTTTTTTAGTGATTAATACTTAATGAAACACCGATAATCAATCCGAGTATGGAATACATTTATTTGAGGAGGTAATGCACGTGTAGCAATGTACAAAACCAAGTTCTATTATTGGTCCATCCAATTCTTGTGTGACTCCTTTGGTGAATAATACTCAGAGAAAAAACAATAATCAATCCGAGTAAGGAATACATAGATGTTAGGAGGAAATACACGTGTAGTAATGTATGAAACTATGTTCTATTATTGGTCCGTCCAACCTATGTATGTCATGTTTATTGATTAATAGTCAATGAAATACAAAGAATCCATTCGAGTTTGAAATACATTGATTTGAGGAGGTAATACACTTGTAGTAATGTGCGAAACCAAGTCTTATTATTGGTCTGTCCAACCTATGTATGTCTTTTTTAGTGAATTAGTAGTCAAAGATACACAAAAAATACATTCGAGTATGGAATACATTGATTTAAGGAGGCAATGCATGTGTAGTAATCTACGAAACTAAGTTCTATTATTGGTCCGTCCAACCTATGTATGTCTCATTTAGTGATTAATTGTTAGAAAAACAATGATAATCATTCCGAGTAAGTAATACATATGTTAGGAGGCAATACACATCTAGTAATGTATGAAACCATGTTTAAATATTGGTCCGTCCAACCTATGGAAGTCTTGTTTAGTGGTTAATAGTCAATGAAACAAAAATAATCCATCCGAGTATGGAAAACGTTGATTTGAGGAGGTAATGCACGTGTAGTAATGTTTGGTGATTTAGTAGTCAAACTAACTTAAAAAATACGTTCGAGTATGGAATACATTAATGTTAGGAGGTAATACATATGCAGTAATGTAACAAACCAACTTCTATTATTGGTTTATCCAACGTATGTATGTCTCATTGAGTGATTAATAGTAAGAAAAACAGTGATAATCAATCTGAGTAAGGAATACATAGATGTTAGGAGGAAATACACGTCTCGTAATGTATAAAACCATGCTCTGTTATTGGTTCGTGCAACCTATGTAAGTCTTGTTTAGTGATTAATACTCAAAAAATACATTCAAGTGTGGAATACATTGATGTTAGGAGGTAATGCATATGTAGTAATGTAAGAAAACAACTTCTATTATTGGTCCATCCAACCTATGTATGTCTCATTTAGAGATTAATAGTCAGAAAAACAATGATAATCAATCCGAGTAAGGAATACATATGTTAGGAGGCAATACACGTCTAATAATGTATGAAACCATGTTCTATTATTGATCCGTCCAACCTATGTAAGTCTTGTTTAGTGGTTAATAGTCAATGAAACAAAAATAATCAATTCGAGTATGGAATACATTGATTCGAGGAGGTAATGCACGTGTAGTAATGTACGAAACCAAGTTTTATTATTGGTCTGTCTAACCTATGTATGTATTGTTTAGTGATTTATTAGTCGAAGTAACTCAGAAAATACATTCGAGTATGGAATACATTGATGTTAGGAGGTAATGAATATGTAGTAATGTAAGAAACCAACTTCTATTATTGGTCCATCCACCCTATATGTCTCATTTAGTGATAAATAGTAAGAAAAACAGTGATAATCAATCTGAGTAAGGAATACATAGATGTTAGGAGGCAATACACATCTAGTAATGTATTAAACCATGCTCTACTAGTTGTTCGTCCAACATATGTAAGTCTTGTTTAGTGGTTAAATCTCAATGAAACACAGATAATCCATCCGAGTTTGGAACACATTAATTTGAGGAGGTAATGCACGTGTAGTAATGTACGAAACCAAGTTCTATTACTGGTTCATCCCAACTATGTATGTATTGTTTATTGAATTAGTAGTCAAAGTAACTCAGAAAATACATTCGAGTATGGAATATATTGATTTTAGGACATTGATAAACAATTCGAGTAAGAAATACGTAGATGTTAGGAAGAAATATATGTATTGTAATATATGAAACCATGTTCTATTATTGGTCCGTCCAACCTATGTATGTCTTGTTTAGTGATTAATAGTCAGTGTAATACAAAAAATCCATTCGAGTTTGAAATACATTGATTTGAGGAGGTAATACACTTGCAGCAATGTGCGAAACCAAGTCTTATTATTGGTTTGTCCAACTTATGTATGTCTTGTTTAGTGAATTAGTAGTCAAAGAAACATAGAAAATAAATTCGAGTATGGAATACATTTATTTAAGGAGGTAATGCATGTGTAGTAATGTACGAAACCAAGTTCTATTCTTGGTCCGTCCAACCAATATATGTCTTGTTTAGTTAATTAGTAGTCAAAGTAACACAGAAAATACATTTGAGTATGGAATACATTGATGTTAAAAGGTAATGCATATGTAGTTATGCAAGAAACCAAGTTCTAATTTTGGTCCATCCAACCTATGTATGTCTTGTTTAGTGATTAATAGTCGACAAAACACAAAAAATCCATTCGAGTTTGAAATACATTGATTTGAGGAGGTAATACACTTGCAGTAATATGCGAAACCATGTCTTATTATTGGTCTGTCCAACCTATGTATGTATTGTTCAGTGAATTAGTAGTCAAAGTAACACAGTAAATACATTCGAGTATGGAATACATTGATTTAAGGAGGTAATGCATGTGTAGTAATGTACGAAACCAAGTTATATTATTGGTCCGTCCAACCTATGTATGTCTTGTTTAGTGAATTAGTAGTCAAAGTAACACAGAAAATACATTTGAGTATGGAATACATTGATGTTAAAAGGTAATGCATATGTATTAATGCAAGATACCAAGTTCTATTATTGGTCCATCCAACCTATTTATGACTCGTTTAGTGATAAATAGTCAAAAAAATACTGATTATCAATTCGAGTAAGGAATAAAAATATGTTAGTAGGAAATAAACGTGTAGTAATGTATGAAACCATTTTCTATTATTGGTCCGTCCAACAGATTTATGTCTTGTTTAGTGATTAATAGTCAATGAAACACAAAGAATCCGTCCGAGTTTGAAATATATTGATTTGAGGAGGTAATGCACTTGCAGTAATGTGAAAAACCAAGTCTTATTATTGGTATATACAACCTATGTATGTCTTGTTTAGTGAATTAGAATACATTTATTTAAGAAAGTAATGCACGTGTAGTAATGTACGAAACCAAGTTCTATTATTGGTCCGTCTAACCTATGTATGTCTTGTTTATTGAATTAGTAGACAAAGTAACACATAAAATACATTCGAGTATGGAATACATTGATGTTAGGAGGTAATGCATATGTAGTAATGTAAGAAACCAAGTTCTATTATTGGTTCATCAAACCTATGTATGTCTCATTTAGTGATTAATAGTCAGAAAAACAATGATAATCAATTCGAGCAAGGAATACATATGATAGGAGGCAATACACGTCTCATAATGTATGAAACCATGTTCTATTATTGGTCTGTCCAACCTATGTAAGTCTTGTTTAGTGGTTAATAGTCATTGAAACAAAAATAATCCATCCGAGTATGGAATACATTGATTTGAGGAGGTAATGCACGTGTAGTAATGTACGAAACCAAGTTCTATTATTGGTCCGTCTAACCTATGTATGTATTGTTTAGTGATTTAGTAGTCAAAGTAACTCAAAAAATACATTCTAGTATGGAATACATTGATGTTAGGAGATAATGCATATGTTGTAATGTAAGAAACCAACTTCTATTATTGGTCCATCCAACCTATGTATGTCTTATTTAGTAATAAATGGCAAGAAAAACAGTGATAATCAATCCGAGTAAGGAATACATACGTTAGAAGGCAATACACGTCTAATAATGTATGAAACCATGTTCTATTATTGGTCCGCCAACCTATGTAAGTCTTGTTTAGTGGTTAATAGTCAATGAAACAAAAATAATCTATGTCTTATTTAGTGCTTAATAGTCAATGAAACAAAAATAATCCATCCGAGTATGGAATACATTGATTTGCCGAGGTAATGCATGTGTAGTAATGTACGAAACCATGTTCTATTATTGGTCTTTCTAACCTATGTATGTATTGTTTAGTGATTTAATAGTCAAAGTAACACAGAAAATACATTCGAGTATGGAATACATCGATGTTAGGAGGTAATGCATATGTAGTAATGTAAGAAACCAACTTATATTATTGGTCCATCCATTCAATTTATGTCTCATTTAGTAATAAATAGTTAGAAAAACAGTGATAATCAATCTGAGTAACGAATACATATATGTTAGGAGGCAATGCACGTCTAGTAGTGTATTAAACCATGCTCTATTATTGGTTTGTCCAACCTATGTAAGTCTTGTTTAGTTATTAATACTCAATGAAACACAAATAATCCATCTGAACTTGGAATACATTAATTTGAGGAGGTAATGCACGTGTAGTAATGTACGTAACCAAGTCCTATTATTGGTTCGTCCAACCTATGTATGTATTTTTTAGTGATTTAGTAAAGTAACTCAGAAAATACATTCGAGTAAGAAATACGTAGATGTTAGGAAGAAATACACGTATTGTAATATATGAAACCATGTTCTATTATTGGTCCGTCCAACCTACGTATGTCTTGTTTAGTGATTACTAGTCAATGTAATACAAAAAATACATTCGAGTTTGAAATACATTGATTTGAGGAGGTAATACACTTGCAGTAATGTGCGAAACCAAGTCTTATTATTGGTCTCTCCAACCTATGTATGTCTTGTTTAGTGAATTAGTAGTCAAAGAAACACAGAAAATACATTCGAGTATGGAATACATTGATTTAAGGAGGTATTACATGTCTAGTATTGTACGAAACCAAATTCTATAATTGGTCCGTCCAACCTATGTATGTCTTTTTTAGTCAATTAGTAGTCAAAGTAACACAGGAAATACATTTGAGTATGGAATACATTGATGTTAGGAGGTAATGCATATGTAGTAATATGAGAAACCAAGTTCTATTATTGGTCCCTCCAACCTATGTATGTCTCATTTAGTGATTAATCGTCAGAAAAACAATGATAATCAATCCGAGTAAGGAATACATATGTTAAGGAGGCAATACACATCTATTAATGTATGAAATCATGTTTTATTATTGGTCTGTCCAACCTATGTAAGTCTTGTTTAGTGGTTAATAGTCAATGAAACAAAAATAATCCATTTGAGTATGGAAAACATTGATTTGAGGAGGGAATGCACTTGTAGTAATGTACGAAACCAAGTTTTATTATTGGTCCGTCCAACCTATGTATGTATTGTTTAGTGATTTAGTAGTAAAAGTAACTCAAAAAATACATTCAAGTGTGGAATACATTGATGTTAGGAGGTAATGCATAAGTAGTAATGTAAGAAACCAACTTCTATTATCGGTCCATCCAACCTATGTATGTCTCATTTAGTGATTAATAGTCAGAACAACAATGATAATCAATCCGAGTATGGAATACATATGTTAGGAGGCAATACACGTCTAATAATGTATGAAACCATGTTCTATTATTGGTCCGTCCAACCTATGTAAGTCTTGTTTAGTGGTTAATAATCAATGAAACAAAAATAATCCATCCGAGTATGGAATACATTGATTTGAGGAGGTAATGCACGTTTAGTAATGTATGAAACCAAGTTCTATTATTGGTCTGTCTAACCTATGTATGTATTCTTTAGTGATTTAGTAGTAAAAGTAACTTAGAAAATACATTCTAGTATGGAATACATTGATGTTAGGAGGTAATGCATATGTAGTAATGTAAGAAACCAACTTCTATTATTGGTCCATCCAACCTATGTATGTCTCATTTAGTAATAAATGGTAAGAAAAACAGTGATAATCAATCTGAGTAAGTAATAAATACATTAGGAGGCAATACACGTCTAATAATGTATGAAACCATGTTCTATTATTGGTCCATCCAACCTATGTAAGTCTTGTTTAGTGGTTAATAGTCAATGAAACAAAAATAATCTATGTCTTATTTAGTGCTTAATAGTCAATGAAACAAAAATAATCCATCCGAGTATGGAATACATTGATTTGCGGAGGTAATGCAGGTGTAGAAATGTACGAAACCAAGTTCTATTACTGGTCTTTCTAACCTATGTATGTATTGCTTAGTGATTTAATAGTCAAAGTAACACAGAAAATACATTCGAGTATGGAATACATCGATGTTAGGAGGTAATGCATATGTAGTAATGTAAGAAACCAACTTCTATTATTGGTCCATCCATCCAATGTATGTCTCATTTAGTGATAAATAGCAAGAAAAACAGTGATAATCAATCTGATTAAGGAATACATATATGTTAGGAGGCAATACATGTCTAGTAATGTATTAAACAATGCTCTATTATTGGTTCGTCCATCCTATGCAAGTCTTGTTTAGTTATTAATACTCAATGAAACACAAATAATCCATCCGAGCTTGGAATACATTAATTTGACGAGGTAATCCACGTGTAGTAATATATGAAACCAAGTTCTATTAAGGGTTCATCCAACCTATGTATGTATTTTTTAGTGATTTAGTAAAGAAACACAGAAAATACATTCGAGTATGGAATATATTGATTTTAGGACATTGATAAACAATTCGAGTAAGAAATACATAGATGTTAGGAAGAAATACACGTATTGTAATATATGAAACCATGTTCTATTAGTGGTCCATCCAACCTATGTATGTCTTGTTTAGTGATTAATAGTCAATGTAATACAAAAAATCCATTCGAGCTTGAAATACATTGATTTGCGGAGGTAATACACTTGCAGTAATGTGCGAAACCATGTCTTATTATTGGTCTGTCCAACCTATGTATGTCTTGTTTAGTGAATTAGTAGTCAAAGAAACACAGAAAATACATTCGAGTATGGACTACATTGATTTAAGGAGGTATTGCATGTCTAGTATTGTACGCAACCAAGTTCTATAATTGGTCCGTCCAACATATGTATGTCATTTTTAGTGAATTAGTAGTCAAAGTAACACAGGAAATACATTTGAGTATGGAATACATTGATGTTAGGAGGAAATGTATATGTAGTAATATGAGAAACCAAGTTCTATTATTGGTCCGTCCAACCTATGTATGTCTCATTTAGTGATTAATAGTCAGAGAAAAAATCATAATCAATCCGAGTAAGGAATACATATGTTAGGAGGCAATACACGTCTAATAATGTATGAAACCATGTTCTATTATTGGTCTGTCCAACCTATGTAAGTCTTGTTTAGTGGTTAATAATCAATGAAACAAAAATAATCCATCCGAGTATGGAATACATTGATTTGACGAGCTAATGCACGTGTAGTAATCTATGAAACCAAGTTCTTTTATTGGTCTGTCTAACCTATGTATGTGTTGTTTTGTGATTTAGTAGTCAAAGTAACTCAGAAAATACATTCGTGTGTGGAATATATTGATGTTAGGAGGTAAACCATATGTAGTAATGTAAGAAACCAACTTCTATTATTGGTCCATCCAACCTATGTATGTCTCATTTAGTGATAAATGGTAAGAAAAACAGTGATAATCAATCCGAGTAAGGAATACATATGTTAGGAGGCAATACACGTCTAATAATGTAAGAAACCATGTTTTATTATTGGTCCGTCCAACCTATGTAAGTCTTGTTTAGTGGTTAATAGTCAATGAAATAAAAATAATCCATCCAAGTATGGAATACATTGATTTGCGGAGGTAATGCACGTGTAGTAATGTACGAAACCAAGTTCTATTATTGGTCTGTCTAACCAATGTATGTATTGTTTAGTGATTTAGTAGTCTTAGAAAATACATTCGAGTATGGAATACATTGATGTTCGGAGGTAATGCATATGTAGTAATGTAAGAAACCAACTTCAATTATTGGTCCATCCAACCGATGTATGTCTCATTTAGTGACAAATAGTAAGAAATACAGTGATAATCAATCTGAGTATGGAATACATAGATGTTAGGAGGCAATACACATCTAGTAATGTATTAAACCATTCTCTATTATTGATTCGTCCTACCTATGTAAGTCTTGTTTAGTGATTAATACTCAATGAAACACAAATAATCCATCCGAGCTTGGAATACATTAATTTGAGGAGGTAATCCACGTGTAGTAATGTACGAAACCAAGTTCTATTATGGGTTCGTCCAACCTATGTATGTATTTTTTAGTGATTTAGTAGTCAATGTAACTCAGAAAATACATTCGAGTATGGAATATATTTATTTTAGGAGGTAATGCATATGTAGTAACGTAAGACACCAATTTATATTATTTGTCCATCCAACCTATATATGTCTCATTTAGAGATTAATAGTCAGAAAAATAGTGATAAACAATTCGAGTAAGGAATACGTAGACGTTAGGAAGAAATACACGTATAGTAATTTATGAAACAAAGTTCTATTATTGGTCCGTCCAACCAATATATGTCTTGTTAGTGAATTAGTAGTCAAAGTAACATAGAAAATACATTCGAGTATGGAATACATTGATGTTAGGAGGTAATGTACATGTAGTAATGCAAGAAACCAAGTTCTATTATTGCTTCGTCCAACCTATGTAAATCTCGTTTAGTGATTAATACTCAGAGAAACACTGATAACTAATTCGAGTAAGGAATACGTAGATGTTAGGAAGAAATACACCTGTAGTAATATTTGAAACAAAGTCCTATTATTAGTCCATCCAACCTATGTATGTCTCGCTTAATGAATTTATAATCAAAGAAACACAAAAAATACATCCGAGTATGGAATACATTGGTGTTAAGAGGTAATGCAGATGTAGTACTGTAAGATACCAAGTTCTATTATTGGTTTGTCAAACCTATGTAGGTCTTGTTAGGAGGCAATACATGTCCAGTAATGTATTAAACCATGCTCTATTAGTGGTTCGTCCAACCTATGTAAGTCTTGTTTAGTGATTAATACTTAATGAAACACCGATAATCAATCCGAGTAGGAATACATTTATTCGAGGAGGTAATGCATGTGTAGTAATGTGCGAAACCAAGTTCTATTATTGGTCCGTCCAATTTATGTGTGTCTCCTTTGGTGATTAATACTCAGAGAAAAACCAATAATCAATCCGAGTAAGGACTACATAGATGTTAGGAGGAAATACACGTGTAGTACTGTATGAAACCATGTTCTATTATTGGTCCATCCAACCTATGTATGTCAAGTTTATTGGTTAACAATTAATTAAATACAAAGAATCCATTCGAGTTTGAAATACATTGATTGAGGATGTAATACACTTGCAGTAATGTGCGAAACCAAGTCTTATTATTGGTTTGTCCTACCTATGTATGTCTTGTTTAGTGAATTAGTAGTCAAAGATACACAAAAAATACATTCGAGTATGGAATACATTGATTTAAGGAGGTAATGCATGTGTAGTAATGTACAAAACCAAGTTCTATTATTGGTCCATCCAACCTATGTATGTCTCCTTTAGAGATTAATAGCCAGAAAAACAATGATAATCAATCCGAGTTAGGAATACATATGTTAGGTGGCTTATACATATCTAGTAAAGTATGAAACCATGTTTTATTAGTGGTCCGTACAACCTATGTAAGTCTTGTTTAGTGGTTAATAGTCAATGAAACAAAAACAATCCATCCGAGTATGGAAAACGTTGATTTGAGGAGGTAATGCACGTGTAGTAATGTATGAAACCAAGTTATATTATTGGTCCGTCTAACCTATGTATGTATTGTTTAGTGATTTAGTAGTCAAAGTAACTCAAAAAATACATTCGTGTATGGAATACATTGATGTTAGGAGGTAATGTACATGTAGTAATGCAAGAAACCAAGTTCTATTATTGGTTCGCCCAACCTATGTATATCTCGTTTAGTGATTAATACTCAGAGAAACACTGATAACTAATTCGAGTAAGGAATACGTAGATGTTAGGAAGAAATACACCTGCAGTAATGTTTGAAAAAAAGTCCTATTATTAGTCCATCCAACCTATATATGTCTCACTTAATGAATTTATAATCAAAGAAACAGAGAAAATACATCCGTGTATGGAATACATTGGTGTTAAGAGGTAATGCAGATGTAGTACTATAAGATACCAAGTTCAATTATTGGTTTGTCCAACCTATGTATGTCTTGTTAGGAGGCAATACACGTCTAGTAATGTATTAAACCATGCTCTATTACTGGTTCTTCCAACCGATGTAAGTCTTTTTTAGTGATTAATACTTAATGAAACACCGATAATCAATCCGAGTATGGAATACATTTATTTGAGGAGGTAATGCACCTGTAGTAATGTACAAAACCAAGTTCTATTATTGGTCCGTCTAATTTAAGTGTGACTCCTTTGGTGATTAATACTCAGAGAAAAACCAATAATCAATCCGAGTAAGGAATATATAGATGTTAGGAGGAAATACACGTGTAGTAATGTATGAAACTATGTTCTATTATTGGTCCGTCCAACCTATGTATGTCTTGTTTATTGATTAATAGTCAATGAAATACAAAGAATCCATTCAAGTTTGAAATATATTGATTTGAGGAGGTTAGACACTTCCAGTAACGTGCGAAACCAAGTCTTATTATTGGTCTGTCCAACCTATGTATGTCTTGTTTAGTGAATTAGTAGTCAAAGATACGCAGAAAATACATTCGAGTATGGAATACATTGATTTAAGGGCAATTCATGTGTAGTAATGTACGAAACTAAGTTTTATTATTGGTCCGTCCAACCTAAGTATGTCTCATTTAGTGATTAATTGCCAGAAAAACAATGATAATCATTCCGAGTAAGGAATACATATGTTAGGAGGCAATACACATCTAATAATGTATGAAACCATGTTTAATTATTGGTCCGTCCAACCTATGTAAGTCTTGTTTAGTGGTTAATAGTCAATGAAACAAAAATAATCCATCCGAGTATGGAAAACGTTGATTTGAGTAGGTAATGCACGTGTAGTAATGTATGAAACCAAGTTCTATTAGTTGTCCGTCTAAGCTATGTATGTATTGTTTAGTGATTTAGTAGTCAAAGTAACTCAAAAAATGCATTCGAGTATGGAATACATTAATGTTAGGAGGTAATACATATGTAGTAATGTAACAAACCAACTTCTATTATTGGTTTATCCAACCTATGTATGTCTCATTTAGTGATTAATAGTAAGAAAAACAGTGATAATCAATCTGAGTAAGGAATACATAGATGTTAGGAGGCAATACACATCTTATAATGTAATAAACCATGCTCTATTATTAGTTCGTCCAACCTATGTAAGTCTTGTTTAGTGATTAATACTCAGTGAAACACAAATAATCCATTCTAGCTTGGAATACATTGATTTGAGGAGGTAATGCACGTGTAGTAATGTATGAAACCAAGTTCTATTATTGGTTCGTCCAACCTATGTATATCTCGTTTAGTGATTAATACTCAGAGAAACACTTTTAACTAATTCGAGTTAGGAATACGTAGATGTTAGGAAGAAATACACCTGCAGTAATGCTTGAAAAAAAGTCCTATTATTAGTCCATCCAACCTATATATGTCTCACTTAATGAATTTATAATCAAAGAAACAGAGAAAATACACCCGTGTATGGAATACATTGGTGTTAAGAGGTAATGCAGTGGTAGTACTGTAAGATACCAAGTTCTATTATTGGTTCGTCCAACCTATGTATGTCTTGTTAGGAGACAATACACATCTAATAATGTATTAAACCATGGTCTATTAGTGGTTCGTCCAACCTATGTAAGTCTTTTTTAGTGATTAATACTTAATGAAACACCGATAATCAATCCGAGTATGGAATATATTTATTTGAGGAGGTAATGCACGTGAAGTAATGTACAAAGACAAGTTCTATTATTGGTCCGTCTAATTTATGTGTGAGTCCTTTGGTGAATAATACTCAGAGAAAAAACAATAATCAATCCGAGTAAGGAATACGTAGATGTTTGGAAGAAATACACCTGTAGTAATATTTGAAACAAAGTCCTATTATTAGTCCATCCAACCTATGTATGTCTTGCTTAATGAATTTATAATCAAAGAAACACAAAAAATACATCCGAGTATGGAATACATTGGTGTTAAGAGATAATGCAGATGTAGTACTGTAAGATACCAAGTTCTATTATTGGTTCGTCAAACCTATGTATGTCTTGTTAGTAGGCAATACACGTCTAGTAATATATTAAACCATGCTCTATTAGTGGTTCGTTCAACCTATGTAAGTCTTGTTTAGTGATTAATACTTAATGAAACACCGATAATCAATCCGAGTAGGAATACATTTATTCGAGGAGGTAATGCATGTGTAGTAATGTACGAAACCAAGTTCTATTATTGGTCCGTCCAATTTATGTGTGTCTCCTTTGGTGATTAATACTCAGAGAAAAACCAATAATCAATCCGAGTAAGGAATACATAGATGTTAGGAGGAAATACACGTGTAGTAATGTATGAAACTATGTTCTATTATTGGTCCATCCAACCTATGTATGTCTTGTTTATTGATTAATAGTCAAAGAAATACAAATAATCCATTCGAGTTTGAAATACATTGATTTGAGGAGGTAATACACTTGCAGTAATGTACGAAACCAAGTCTTATTATTGGTCTGTCCAACCTATGTATGTCTTGTTTAGTGAATTAGTAGTCAAAGATACACAGAAAATACATTCGAATATGGAATACATTGATTTAAGGAGGCAATTCATGTGTAGTAATGTACGAAACTAAGTTCTATTGTTGGTCCGTCCAACCTATGTATGTCTCATTTAGTGATTAATTGTCAGAAAAACAATGATAATCATTCCGAGTAAGTAATACATATGTTAGGAGGCAATACACATCTAGTAATGCATGAAACCATGTTTAATTATTGGTCCGTCCAACCTATGTAAGTCTTGTTTAGTGGTTAATAGTCAATGAAACAAAAATAATCCATCCGAGTATGGAAAACGTTGATTTGAGTAGGTAATGCACGTGTAGTAATGTATGAAACCAAGTTCTATTATTTGCCCGTCTAACCTATGTATGTATTGTTTAGTGATTTAGTAGTTTAAGTAACTCAAAAAATACATTCGAGTATGGAATACATTAATTTTAGGAGGTAATACATATGCAGTAATGTAACAAACCAACTTCAATCATTAGTCCATCCAACTTATGTATGTCTCATTTAGTGATTAATAGTAAGAAAAACAGTGATAATCAATCTGAGTAAGGAATACATAGATGTTAGGAGGCAATACACGTCTTATAATGTATTAAACCATGCTCTATAATTAGTTCGTCCAACCTATGTAAGTCTTGTTTAGTGATTAATACTCAGTGAAACACAAATAATCCATTCTAGCTTGGAATACATTGATTTGAGGAGGTAATGCACGTGTAGTAATGTATGAAACCAAGTTCTATTATTGGTTCGTCCAACCTATGTATATCTCGTTTAGTGATCAATACTCAGAGAAACACTTTTAACTAATTCGAGTTAGGAATACGTAGATGTTAGGAAGAAATACACCTGCAGTAATGTTTGAAAAAAAGTCCTATTATTAGTCCATCCAACCTATATATGTCTCACTTAATGAATTTATTATCAAAGAAACAGAGAAAATACACCCGTGTATGGAATACATTGGTGTTAAGAGGTAATGCAGTGGTAGTACTGTAAGATACCAAGTTCTATTATTGGTTCGTCCAACCTATGTATGTCTTGTTAGGAGACAATACACATCGAATAATGTATTAAACCATGGTCTATTAGTGGTTCGTCCAACCTATGTAAGTTTTTTTTAGTGATTAATACTTAATGAAACACCGATAATCAATCCGAGTATGGAATATATTTATTTGAGGAGGTAATGCACGTGAAGTAATGTACAAAACCAAGTTCTATTATTGGTCCGTCTAATTTATGTGTGAGTCCTTTGGTGAATAATACTCAGAGAAAAAACAATAATCAATCCGAGTAAGGAATACGTAGATGTTAGGAAGAAATACACCTGTAGTAATATTTGAAACAAAGTCCTATTATTAGTCCATCCAACCTATGTATGTCTCGCTTAATGAATTTATAATCAAAGAAACACAAAAAATACATCCGAGTATGGAATACATTGGTGTTAAGAGGAAATGCAGATGTAGTACTGTAAGATACCAAGTTCTATTATTGGTTCGTCAAACCTATGTATGTCTTGTTAGGAGGCAATACACGTCTAGTAATGTATTAAACCATGCTCTATTAGTGGTTCGTCCAACCTATGTAAGTCTTGTTTAGTGATTAATACTTAATGAAACACCGATAATTAATCCGAGTAGGAATACATTTATTCGAGGAGGTAATGCATGTGTAGTAATGTACGAAACCAAGTTCTATTAGTGGTCCGTCCAATTTATGTGTGTCTCCTTTGGTGATTAATACTCAGAGAAAAACCAATAATCAATCCGAGTAAGGAATACATAGATGTTAGGAGGAAATACACGTGTAGTAATGTATGAAACTATGTTCTATTATTGGTCCATCCAACCTATGTATGTCTTGTTTATTGATTAATAGTCAAAGAAATACAAAGAATCCATTCGAGTTTGAAATACATTGATTTGAGGAGGTAATACACTTGCAGTAATGTGCGAAACCAAGTCTTATTATTGGTCTGTCCAACCTATGTATGTCTTGTTTAGTGAATTAGTAGTCAAAGATACACAGAAAATACATTCGAGTATGGAATACATTGATTTAAGGAGGCAATTCATGTGTAGTAATGTACGAAACTAAGTTCTATTGTTGGTCCGTCCAACCTATGTATGTCTCATTTAGTGATTAATTGTCAGTAAAACAATGATAATCATTCCGAGTAAGTAATACATATGTTAGGAGGCAATACACATCTAGTAATGTATGAAACCATGTTTAATTATTGGTCCGTCCAACCTATGTAAGTCTTGTTTAGTGGTTAATAGTCAATGAAACAAAAATAATCCATCCGAGTATGGAAAACGTTGATTTGAGGAGGTAATGCACGTGTAGTAATGTATGAAACCAAGTTCTATTATTTGTCCGTCTAAGCTATGTATGTATTGTTTAGTGATTTAGTAGTTTAAGTAACTCAAAAAATACATTCGAGTATCGAATACATTAATTTTAGGAGGTAATACATATGCAGTAATGTAACAAACCAACTTCAATCATTAGTCCATCCAACTTATGTATGTCTCATTTAGTGATTAATAGTAAGAAAAATAGTGATAATCAATCTGAGTAAGGAATACATAGATGTTAGGAGGCAATACACATCTTATAATGTATTAAACTATGCACTATTATTGGTTCGTCCAACCTATGTAAGTCTTGTTTAGTGATTAATACTCAGTGAAACACAAATAATCCATTCTAGCTTGGAATACATTGATTTGAGGAGGTAATGCACGTGTTGTAATTTACTAAACCAAGTTCTATTATTGGTCAGTCCAACCTATGTATGTTTTGTTAGTGAATTAGTAGTCAAAGTAACATAAAAAATACATTTGAGTATGGAATACATTGATGTTAGGAGGTAATGTACATGTAGTAATGCAAGAAACCAATTTCTATTATTGGTTCGTCCAACCTATGTATATCTCGTTTAGTGATTAATACTCCGAGAAACACTGATAACTAATTCGAGTAAGTAATACGTAGATGTTAGGAAGAAATACACCTGCAGTAATGTTTGAAAAAAAGTCCTATTATTAGTCCATCCAACCTATATATGTCTCACTTAATGAATGTATAATCAAAGAAAGAGAGAAAATACATCCGTGTATAGAATATATTGGTGTTAAGAGGTAATGCAGATGTAGTACTGTAAGATACCAAGTTCTATTATTGGTTCGTCCAACCTATGTATGTCTTGTTATGAGGCAATACACGTCTAGTAATGTATTAAACCATGCTCTACTAGTGGTTCGTCCAACCTATGTAAGTCTTTTTTAGTGATTAATACTTAATGAAACACCGATAATCAATCCGAGTATGGAATACATTTATTTGAGGAGGTAATGCACGTGTAGCAATGTACAAAACCAAGTTCTATTATTGGTCCATCCAATTCTTGTGTGACTCCTTTGGTGAATAATACTCAGAGAAAAAACAATAATCAATCCGAGTAAGGAATACATAGATGTTAGGAGGAAATACACGTGTAGTAATGTATGAAACTATGTTCTATTATTGGTCCGTCCAACCTATGTATGTCATGTTTATTGATTAATAGTCAATGAAATACAAAGAATCCATTCGAGTTTGAAATACATTGATTTGAGGAGGTAATACACTTGTAGTAATGTGCGAAACCAAGTCTTATTATTGGTCTGTCCAACCTATGTATGTCTTTTTTAGTGAATTAGTAGTCAAAGATACACAAAAAATACATTCGAGTATGGAATACATTGATTTAAGGAGGCAATGCATGTGTAGTAATCTACGAAACTAAGTTCTATTATTGGTCCGTCCAACCTATGTATGTCTCATTTAGTGATTAATTGTCAGAAAAACAATGATAATCATTCCGAGTAAGTAATACATATGTTAGGAGGCAATACACATCTAGTAATGTATGAAACCATGTTTAAATATTGGTCCGTCCAACCTATGGAAGTCTTGTTTAGTGGTTAATAGTCAATGAAACAAAAATAATCCATCCGAGTATGGAAAACGTTGATTTGAGGAGGTAATGCACGTGTAGTAATGTTTGGTGATTTAGTAGTCAAACTAACTTAAAAAATACGTTCGAGTATGGAATACATTAATATTAGGAGGTAATACATATGCAGTAATGTAACAAACCAACTTCTATTATTGGTTTATCCAACGTATGTATGTCTCATTGAGTGATTAATAGTAAGAAAAACAGTGATAATCAATCTGAGTAAGGAATACATAGATGTTAGGAGGAAATACACGTCTCGTAATGTATAAAACCATGCTCTGTTATTGGTTCGTGCAACCTATGTAAGTCTTGTTTAGTGATTAATACTCAATGAAACACAAATAATCCATTCGAGCTTGGAATACAGTGATTTGAGGAGGTAATGCACGTGTAGTAATGTACTAAACCAAGTTCTATTATTGGTCTGTCCAACCTATGTATGTCTTTTTAGTGAATTAGTAGTTAAAGTAACACAGAAAATACATTCGAGTATGGAATACATTGATGTTAGGAGGTAATGTACATGTAGTAATTCAAGAAACCAAGTTCTATTATTGGTTCGTCCAACCTATGTATATATCGTTTAGTGATTAATACTCACTAAACAAAAATAGTCAATGAAACAAAAATAATCCATCCGAGTATGGAAAACGTTGCTTTGAGGAGGTAATGCACGTGTAGTAATGTATGAAACCAAGTTCTATTATTGGTCCGTCTAACCTATGTATGTATTGTTTAGTGATTTAGTAGTCAAAGTAACTCAAAAAATACATTCGAGTATGGAATACATCGATGTTAGGAGGTATTTCATATGTAGTAATGTAACAAACCAACTTCTATCATTGGTTTATCCAACCTATGTATGTCTCATTTAATGATTAATAGTAAGAAAAATAGTAATAATCATTCTGAGTAAGGAATACATAGATGTTAGGAGGCAATACACGTCTTAAAATGTGTTAAACCATGCTCGATTATTGGTTCGTGCAACCTATGTAAGTCTTGTTTAGTGATTAATACTCAGTGAAACACAAATAATCCATTCTAGCTTGGAATACATTGATTTGAGGAGGTAATGCACGTGTAGTAATTAACTAAACCAAGTTCTATTATTGGTCAGTCCAACCTATGTATGTTTTGTTAGTGAATTAGTAGTCAAAGTAACATAGAAAATACATTTGAGTATGGAATACATTGATGTTAGGAGGTAATGTACATGTAGTAATGCAAGAAACCAAGTTCTATTATTGGTTCGTCCAACCTATGTATATCTCATTTAGTGATTAATACTCAGAGAAACACTGATAACTAATTCGAGTAAGGAATACGTAGATGTTAGGAAGAAATACACCTGCAGTAATGTTTGAAAAAAAGTCCTATCATTAGTCCATCCAACCTATATATGTCTCACTTAATGAATTTATAATCAAAGAAACATAGAAAATACATCCGTGTATGGAATACATTGGTGTTAAGATGTAATGCAGATGTAGTACTGTAAGATACCAAGTTCTATTATTGGTTCGTCCAACCTATGTATGTCTTGTTAGGAGGCAATACACTCTAGTAATGTATTAAACCATGCTCTATTAGTTGTTCGTCCAACCTATGTAAGTCCTTTTTAGTGATTAATACTTTATGAAACACCGATAATCAATTTGAGTATGGAATACATTTATTTGAGGAGGTAATGCACGTGTAGTAATGTACAAAACCAAGTTCTATTATTGGTCCGTCCAATTTATGTGTGACTCCTTTGCTGAATAATACTTAGAGAAAAACCAATAATCAATCCGAGTAAGGAATACATAGAAGTTAAGAGGAAATACACGTGTAGTAATGTATGAAACTATGTTCTATTATTGGTCCGTCCAACCTATGTATGTCATGTTTATTGATTAATAGTCAATGAAATACAAAGAATCCATTCGAGTTTGAAATACATTGATTTGAGGAGGTAATACACTTGCAGTAATGTGCGAAACCAAGTCTTATTATTGGTCTGTCTAACCTATGTATGTCTTTTTTAGTGAATTAGTAGTCAAAGATACACAGAAAATACATTCGAGTATGGAATACATTGATTTAAGCAGGCAATTCATGTGTAGTAATGTACGAAACTAAGTTCTATTATTGGTCCGTCCAACCTATGTATGTCTCATTTAGTGATTAATTGTCAGAAAAACAATGATAATCATTCCGAGTAAGGAATACATATGTTAGGAGGCAATACACATCTAGTAATGTATGAAACCATATTTAATTATTGGTCCGTCCAACCTATGTAAGTCTTGTTTAGTGGTTAATAGTCAATGAAACAAAAATAGTCCATCCGAGTATGGAATAAATTGATTTGAGGAGGTAATGCACGTGTAGTAATGTATGAAACCAAGTTCTATTATTGATCCGTCTAACCTATGTATGTATTGTTTGGTGATTTAGTAGTCAAAGTAACTCTGAAAACCCATTAGAGTATGGAATACATTGATTTTAGGAGGTAATGCATACGTAGTAATGTAACAAACCAACTTCTATTACTGGTTTATCCAACCTATGTATGTCTCATTTAGTGATTAATAGTAAGAAAAACAGTGATAATCAATCTGAGTAAGGAATACATAGATGTTAGTTGGAAATACACGTCTATTAATGTATAAAACCATGCTCTATTATTGGTTCGTGCAACCTATGTAAGTCTTGTTTAGTGATTAATTCTCAAAGAAACACAAATAATCCATTCGAGCTTGGAATACAGTGATTTGAGGAGGTAATGCACGTGTAGTAATGTACTAAACCAAGTTCTATTATTGGTCTGTCCAACCTATGTATGTCTTGTTAGTGAATTAGTAGTCAAAGTAACACAGAAAATACATTCGAGTATGGAATACATTGATGTTAGGAGGTAATGTACATGTAGTAATTCAAGAAACCAAGTTCTATTATTGGTTCGTCCAACCTATGTATATATCGTTTAGTGATTAATACTCACTAAGCAAAAATAGTCAATGAAACAAAAATAATCCATCCGAGTATGGAAAACGTTGCTTTGAGGAGGTAATGCACGTGTAGTAATTTATGAAACCAAGTTCTATTATTGGTCCGTCTAACCTATGTATGTATTGTTTGGTGATTTAGTAGTCAAAGTAACTCTGAAAACACATTCGAGTATGGAATACATCGATGTTAGGAGGTATTTCATATGTAGTAATGTAACAAACCAACTTCTATCATTGGTTTATCCAACCTATGTATGTCTCATTTAATGATTAATAGTAAGAAAAATAGTGATAATCATTCTGAGTAAGGAATACATAGACGTTAGGAGGCAATACACGTCTTATAATGTGTTAAACCATGCTCGATTATTGGTTCGTGCAACCTATGTAAGTCTAGTTTAGTGATTAATACTCAGTGAAACACAAATAATCCATTCTAGCTTGGAATACATTGATTTGAAGAGGTAATGCACGTGTAGTAATTAACTAAACCAAGTTCTATTATTGGTCAGTCCAACCTATGTATGTTTTGTTAGTGAATTAGTAGTCAAAGTAACATAGAAAATACATTTGAGTATGGAATACATTGATGTTAGGAGGTAATGTACATGTAGTAATGCAAGAAACCAAGTTCTATTATTGGTTCGTCCAACCTATGTATATCTCGTTTAGTGATTAATACTCAGAGAAACACTGATAACTAATTCGAGTAAGGAATACGTAGATGTTAGGAAGAAATACACCTATAGTAATGTATGAAACAAAGTCCTATTATTAGTCCATCCAACCTATGTATGCCTCACTTAATTAATTTATAATCAACGTAACACAGAAAATACATCCGAGTATGGAATACATTGGTGTTAAGAGGTAATGCTGATGTACTACTGTAAGATACCATGTTCTATTATTGGTTCGTCCAACCTATGTATGTCTTGTTAGGAGGCAGTACACGTCTAGTAATGTATTAAACCATGCTCTATTATTGGTTCGTCCAACCTATGTAAGTCTTGTTTAGTGATTAATACTAAATGAAACACCGATAATCAATCCGAGTATGGAATAGATTTATTTGAGGAGGTAATGCACGTGTAGTAATGTACGAAACCAAGTTCTATTATTGTTCCGTCCAATTTATGTATGTCTCCTTTAGTGATTAATACTCAGAGAAATACCATTAATCAATCCGAGTAAGTAATACATAGATGTTAGGAGGAAATACACGTGTAGTAATGTATGAAACCATGTTCTATTATTGGTCTGTCCAACCTATGTATGTCTTTTTTATTGATTAATAGTCAATGAAATACAAAGAATCCATTTAAGTTTGAAATACATTGATTTGAGGAGGTAATACACTTGCAGTAATGTGCGAAACCAAGTCTTATTATTGGTCTGTCCAACCTATGTATGTCTTTTTTAGTGAATTAGTAGTCAAAGATACACAGAAAATACATTCGAGTATGGAATACATTGATTTAAGGAGGCAATTCATGTGTAGTAATGTACGAAACTAAGTTCTATTATTGGTCCGTCCAACCTATGTATGTCTCATTTAGTGATTAATTGTCAGAAAAACAATGATAATCATTCCGAGTAAGGAATACATATGTTAGGAGGCAATACACATCTAGTAATGTATGAAACTATATTTAATTATTGGTCCGTCCAACCTATGTAAGTCTTGTTTAGTGGTTAATAGTCAATGAAACAAAAATAGTCCATCCGAGTATGGAATACATTGATTTGAGGAGGTAATGCACGTGTAGTAATGTATGAAATCAAGTTCTATTATTGGTCCGTCTAACATATGTATGTATTGTTTGGTGATTTAGTAGTCAAAGCAACTCTAAAAACACATTAGAGTATGGAATACATTGATGTTAGGAGGTAATGCATATGTAGTAATGTAACAAACCAACTTCTATTATTGGTTTATCCAACCTATGTATGTCTCATTTAGTGATTAATAGTAAGAAAAACAGTGATAATCAATCTGAGTAAGGAATACATAGATGTTAGTTGGAAATACACGTCTAGTAATGTATAAAACCATGCTCTATTATTGGCTCTTGCAACCTATGTAAGCCTTGTTTAGTGATTAATTCTCAATGAAACACAAATAATCCATTCGAGCTTGGAATACAGTGATTTGAGGAGGTAATGCACGTGTAGTGATGTACTAAACCAAGTTCTATTATTGGTCTGTCCAACCTATGTATGTCTTGTTAGTGAATTAGTAGTCAAAGTAACACAGAAAATACATTCGAGTATGGAATACATTGATGTTAGGAGGTAATGTACATGTAGTAATGTACGAAACCAAGTTCTATTATTGTTCCGTCCAATTTATGTATGTCTCCTTTAGCGATTAATACTCAAAGAATCACTGATAATCAATCCGAGTAAGGAATACAAAGATGTTAGGAGGAAATACACGTGTATTAATGTATGAAACCATGTTTTACTATTGGTCTGTCCAACCTATGGATGTCTTTTTTATTTATTAATAGTCAATGAAATACAAAGAATCCATTTGAGTTTGAAATACATTGATTTGAGGAGGTAATACACTTGCAGTAATGTGCAAAACCAAGTCTTAATATTGGCTTGTCCAACCTATGTATGTCTTCTTTAGTGAATTAGTAGTCAAAGATACACAAAAAATACATTCGAGTATGGAATACATTGATTTAAGGAGGTAATGCATGTGTAGTAATGTACGAAACTAAGTTCTATTATTGGTCCGTCCAACCTATGTATGCTCATTTAGTGATTAATTGTCAGAAAAACAATGAGAATCAATCCTAGTAAGGAATACATATATTAGAAGGCAATACACATCTAGTAATGTATGAAACCATGTTTAATTATTGGTCCGTCCAACCTATGTAAGTCTTGTTTAGTGGGTAATAGTCAATGAAACGAAAATAGTCCATCCGAGTATGCAATACATTGATTTCAGGAGGTAATGTACGTGTAGTAATGTATGAAATCAATTTCTATTATTGGTCCGTCTAACCTATTTATGGCTTTTTTGGTGATTTAGTAGTCAAAATAACTCTGAAAACACATTCGAGTATGGAATACATTGATGTTAGGAGGTAATGTACATGTAGTAATGCAAGAAACCAAGCTCTATTATTGGTTCGTCCAACCTATGTATATCTCATTTAGTGATTAATACTCAGAGAAACACAGATAATCAATTCGAGTTAGGAATACGTAGATGTTAGGAAGAAATACACCTATAGTAATGTATGAAACAAAGTCCTATTATTAGTCCATCCAACCTATGTATGTCTCACTTAATTAATTTATAATCAACGTAACACAGAAAATACATCCGAGTATGGAATACATTGGTGTTAAGAGGTAATGCAGATGTACTACTGTAAGATACCATGTTCTATTATTGGTTCGTCCAACCTATGTCTGTCTTGTTAGGAGGCAGTACACGTCTAGTAATGTATTAAACCATGCTCTATTATTGGTTCGTCCAACCTATGTAAGTCTTGTTTAGTGATTAATACTCAATGAAACACCGATAATCAATCCGAGTATGGAATAGATTTATTTGAGGAGGTAATGCACGTGTAGTAATGTACGAAACCAAGTTCTATTATTGTTCCGTCCAATTTATGTATGTCTCCTTTAGTGATTAATACTCAGAGAAACACCATTAATCAATCCGAGTAAGTAATACATAGATGTTAGGAGGAAATACACGTGTAGTAAGGTATGAAACCATGTTCTATTATTGGTCTGTCCAACCTATGTATGTCTTTTTTATTGATTAATAGTCAGTGAAATACAAAGAATCCATTTAAGTTTGAAATACATTGATTTGAGGAGGTAATACACTTGCAGTAATGTGCAAAACCAAGTCATATTATTGGTCTGTCCAACCTATGTATGTCTTGTTTAGTGAATTAGTAGTCAAAGATACACAAAAAATACATTCGAGTATGGAATACATTGATTTAAGGTGGTAATGCATGTGTAGTAATGTACGAAACTAAGTTCTATTATTGGTCCGTCCAACCTATGTATGTCTCATTTTGCGATTAATTGTCAGAAAAACAATGATAATCATTCCGAGTAAGGAATACATATGTTAGGAGGCAATACACATCTAGTAATGTATAAAACCATGTTTAATTATTAGTCCGTCCAACCTATGTAAGTCTTGTTTAGTGGGTAATAGTCAATGAAACGAAAATAGTCCATCCGAGTATGCAATACATTGATTTCAGGAGGTAATGCACGTGTAGTAATGTATGAAATCAAGTTCTATTATTGGTCCGTCTAACCTATTTATGTATTTTTTGGTGATTTAGTAGTCAAAATAACTCTGAAAACACATTCGAGTATGGAATACATTGATGTTAGGAGGTAATGTACATGTAGTAATGCAAGAAACCAAGTTCTATTATTGGTTCGTCCAACCTATGTATATCTCATTTAGTGATAAATACTCAGAGAAACACTTATAATTAATTCGAGTAAGGAATACGTAGATGTTAGGAAGAAATACACCTGTAGTAATGTATGAAACCAAGTCCTATTATTAGTCCATCCAACATATGTATGTCTCACTTAATGAATTTATAATCAAAGTAACACAGAAAATACATCCAAGTATGGAATACATTGGTGTTAAGAGGAAATACAGATGAACTATTGTAAGATACCAAGTTCTATTATTGGTTCGTCCAACCTATGTATGTCTTGCTAGGAGGCAATACACGTCTAGTAATGTATTAAACCATGCTCTATTGTTGGTTTGTCCAACCTATGTAAGTCTTGTTTAGTGATTAATACTCAATGAAACACCGATAATCAATCCGAGTATGGAATACATTTATTTGAGGAGGTAATGCACGTGTAGTAATGTACGAAACCAAGTTCTATTATTGTTCTGTCCAATTTATGTATGTCTCCTTTAGTGAATAGTACTTAGAGAAACACCATTAATCAATCCGAGTAAGGAATACATAGATGTTAGGAGGAAATACACGTGTAGTAATGTATGAAACCATGTTTTATTGGTGGTCTGTCCAACCTATGTATGTCTTTTTTGTTGATTAATAGTCAATGAAATACAAAGAATCCATTTGAGTTTGAAATACATTGATTTGAGGAGGTAATACACTTGCATTAATGTGCAAAACCAAGTCTTATTATTGGTCTGTCCAACCTATGTATGTCTTGTTTGGTGAATTAGTAGTCAAAGATACACAGAAAATACATTCGAGTATGGAATACATTGATTTAAGGAGGTAATGCATGTGTAGTAATGTACGAAATGAAGTTTTATTATTGGTTCGTCCAACCTATGTATGTCTCATTTAGTGATTAATTGTCAGAAAAACAATGATTATCATTCCGAGTAAGGAATACATATGTTAGGAGGCAATACACAGCTAGTAATGTATGAAACCATGTTTAATTATTGGTCCATCCAACCTATGTAAGTCTTGTTTATTGGTTAATAGTCGATGAAACAAAAATAGTCCATCCGTGTATGGAATACATTGATTTGAGGAGGTAATGCACGTGTAGTAATGTTTGAAACCAAGATCTATTATTGGTCCATCTAACCTATGTATGTATTGTTTGGTGATTTAGTAGTCAAAGTAACTCTGAAGACACATTCAAGTATGGAATACATCGTTGTTAGGAGGTAATGCATATGTAGTAATGTAACAAACCAACTTCTATTATTGGTTTATCCAACCAATGTATGTCTCAATTAGTGATAAATACTCAGAGAAACACTTATAATCAATTCGAGTAAGGAATACGTAGATGTTAGGAAGAAATACACCTGTAGTAATGTATGAAACAAAGTCCTATTATTAGTCCATCCAACCTATGTATGTCTCACTTAATGAATTTATAATCAAAGTAACACAGAAAATACATCCGAGTATGGAATACATTGGTGTTAAGAGGAAATACAGATGTACTATTGTAAGATACCAAGTTCTATTATTGGTTCATCCAACCTATGTATGTCTTGCTAGGAGGCAATACACGTCTAGTAATGTATTAAACCATGCTCTATTGTTGGTTTGTCCAACCTATGTAAGTCTTGTTTAGTGATTAATACTCAATGAAACACCGATAATCAATCCGAGTATGGAATACATTTATTTGAGGAGGTAATGCACGTGTAGTAATGTACGAAACCAAGTTCTATTCTTGTTCTGTCCAATTTACGTATGTCTCCTTTAGTGAATAGTACTTAGAGAAACACCATTAATCAATCTGAGTAAGGAATACATAGATGTTAGGAGGAAATGCACGTGTAGTAATGTATGAAACCATGTTTTATTAGTGGTCTGTCCAACCTATGTATATCTTTTTTGTTGATTAATAGTCAATGAAATACAAAGAATCCATTTGAGTTTGAAATACATTGATTTGAGGAGGTAATACACTTGCATTAATGTGCAAAACCAAGTCTTATTATTGGTCTGTCCAACCTATGTATGTCTTGTTTGGTGAATTAGTAGTCAAAGATACACAGAAAATACATTCGAGTATGGAATACATTGATTTAAAGAGGTAATGCATGTGTAGTAATGTACGAAACGAAGTTTTATTATTGGTTCGTCCAACCTATGTATGTCTCATTTAGTGATTAATTGTCAGAAAAACAATGATTATCATTCTGAGTAAGGAATACATATGTTAGGAGGCAATACACAGCTAGTAATGTATGAAACCATGTTTAATTATTGGTCCATCCAACCTATGTAAGTCTTGTTTATTGGTTAATAGTCAATGAAAAAAAAAATAGTCCATCCGTGTATGGAATACATTGATTTGAGGAGGTAATGCACGTGTAGTAATGTTTGAAACCAAGATCTATTATTGGTCCATCTAACCTATGTATGTATTGTTTGGTGATTTAGTAGTCAAAGTAACTCTGAAAACACATTCAAGTATGGAATACATCGATGTTGGGAGGTAATGCATATGTAGTAATGTAACAAACCAACTTCTATTATTGGTTTATCCAACCTATGTATGTCTCATTTAGTGATTAATAGTAAGATAAACAGTGATAATCAATCTGAGTAAGCAATACATAGATTTTAGGAGGCACTACACGTCAAGTAATGTATTAAACCATGCTCTATTATCGGTTTGTGCAACCTATGTAAGTCTTGTTTAGTGATTAATACTCAATGAAACACAAATAATCCATTCGATCTTGGAATACAGTGATTTGAGAAGGTAATACACGTGTAGTAACATACTAAACCAAGTCCAATTATTGGTCCGTCCAACCTATGTATGTCTTGTTAGTGATTTAGTATTCGAACTAACACAGAAAATACAATCGAGTATGGAATACATTGATGTTAGGTGGTAATGTACATGTAGTAATGCAAGAAACCAAGTTCTATTATTGGTTCGTCCAACCTATGTATATCTCGTTTAGTGATTATTACTCAAAGAAACACTGATAATCAATTCGAGTAAGGAATACGTAGATGGTAGGAAGAAATACACATGTAGTAATGTATGAAACAAAGTCCTATTATTAGTCCATCCAACCTATGTATGTATCACTTAATTAATTTATAATAAAAGTAACACAGAAAATACATCCAAGTATGGAATACATTGGTGTTAAGAGGTAATGCAGATGTACTACTATAAGATACCATGTTCTATTATTGGTTCGTCCAACCTGTGTATGTCTTGTTAGGAGGAAATACATGTCTAGTAATGTATTAAACCATGCTCTATTATTGGTTCGTCCAACCTATGTAAGTCTTGTTAAGTGATTAATACTCAATGAAACACCAATAATCAATCCGAGTATGGAATACATTTATTTGAGGAGGTAATGCACGTGTAGTAATGTATGAAACCAAGTTCTATTATTGTTCCGTCCAATTTATGTATGTCTCCTTTAGTGATTAATACTCAGAGAAACACCATTAATCAATCCGAGTAAGGAACACATAGATGTTACGAGGAAATACACATGTAGTAATGTATGAAACCATGTTCTATTATTGGTCTGTCCAACCTATGTATGTCTTTTTTATTGATTAATAGTGAATGAAATACAAAGAATCCATTCAAGTTTGAAATACATTGATTTGAGGAGGTAATACACTTGCAGTAATGTGCAAATCCAAGTCTTATTATTGGTCTGTCCAACCTATGTATGTCTTGTTTAGTGAATTAGAAGTCAAAGATACACAGAAAATACATTCTAGTATGGAATACATTGATTTAAGGAGGTAATGCATGTGTAGTAATGTACGAAACTAAGTTCTATTATTGGTCCGTCCAACCTATGTATGTCTCATTTATTGATTAATTGTCAGAAAAACAATGATAATCATTCCGAGTAAGTAATACATATGTTAGGAGGCAATACACATCTAATAATGTATGAAACCATGTTTAGTTATTGGTCCGTCCAACCTATGTAAGTCTTGTTTAGTTGTTAATAGTCAATGAAACAAAAATAGTCCATCCGAGTATGGAATACATTGATTTTAGGAGGTAATGCACGTGTAGTAATGTATGAAACCAACTTCTATTATTGGTCCGTCTAACCTATGTATGTATTGTTTGGTGATTTAGTAGTCAAAGTAACTCTGAAAACACATTCGAGTATGGAATACATCGATGTTAGGAGGTAATGCATATGTAGTAATGTTAAAAACCAACTTCTATTATTGGTTTATCCAACCTATGTATGTCTCATTTAGTGATTAATAGTAAAAAAAACTGTGATAATCAATCTGAGTAAGCAATACATTGATTTTAGGAGGCAATACACGTCTAGTAATGTATTAAACCATGCTCTATTATTGGTTCGTGCAACCTATGTAAGTCTTGTTTAGTGATTAATACTCAATGAAACACAAATAATCCATTCGAGCTTGGAATACAGTGATTTGAGGAGGTAATGCACGTGTAGTAACGTACTAAACCAAGTTCAATTATTGGTCCGTCTAACCTATGTATGTCTTGTTAGTGAATTAGTAGTTAAACTAACATAGAAAATACATTCGAGTATGGAATACATTGATGATAGGAGGTAATGTAGATGTAGTAATGCAAGAAACCAAGTTCTATTATTGGTTCGTCCAACCTATGTATATCTCGTTTAGTGATTAATACTCAAAGAATCACTGATAATCAATTCGAGTAAGGAATACGTAGATGTTAGGAAGAAAAACACAACTAGTAATGTATGAAACAAAGTCCTATTATTAGTCCATCCAACCTATGTATGTCCCACTTAATTAATTTATAATCAAAGTAACACAGAAAATACATCCGCGTATGGAATACATTGGTGTTAAGATGTAATGCAGATGTACTACTGTAAGATACCAAGTTCTATTATTGGTTCGTCCAACCGATGTATGTCTTGTTAGGAGGCAATACACGTCTAGTAATGTATTAAACCTACTTCTATTAGTGGTTCGTCCAACCTATATAAGTCTTGTTTAGTGATTAATACTAAATGAAACACCGATAATCAATCCGAGTATGGAATACATTTATTTGAGAAGGTAATGCACGTGTAGTAATGTACGAAACCAAGTTCAATTATTGTTCCGTCCAATTTATGTATGTCTCCTTTAGTGATTAATACTCAGAGAAACACCATTAATCAATCCGAGTAAGGAATACATAGATGTTAGGAGGAAATACACGTGTAGTAATGTATGAAACCATGTTCTATTATTGGTCTGTCCAACCTATGTATGTCTTTTTTATTGATTAATAGTCAATGAAATACAAAGAATCCGTTTAAGTTTGAAATACATTGATTTGATGAGGTAATACACTTGCAGTAATGTACAAAACCAAGTCTTATTATTGGTCTGTCCAACCTATGTATGTCTTGTTTAGTGAATTAGTAGTCAAAGATACACAAAAAATATATTCGAGTACGGAATACATCGATTTAAGGAGGTAATGCATGTGTAGTAATGTACGAAACTAAGTTCTATTATTGGTCCGTCCAACCTATGTATGTCTCATTTGTTGATTAATTGTCAGAAAAACAATGATAATCATTCCGAGTAAGGAATACATATGTTAGGAGGCAATACACATCTAGTAATGTATAAAACCATGTATAATTATTGGTCCGTCCAACCTATGTAAGTCTTGTTTAATGGTTAATAGTCGATGAAACAAAAATAGTCCATCCGAGTATGGAATACATTGATCTGAGGAGGTAATGCACGTGTAGTAATGTATGAATCCAAGTTCTATTATTGGTCCGTCTAAACTATGTATGTATTGTTGGTGATTTAGTAGTCAAAGTAACTCTGAAAACACATTCGAGTATGGAATACATCGATGTTAGGAGGTATTTCATATGTAGTAATGTAACAAACCAACTTTTATTATTGGTTTATCCAAACTATGCATGTCTCATTTAGTGATTAATAGTAAGAAGTACAGTGATAATCAATCTGAGTAAGCAATACATAGATTTTAGGAGGCAATACACGTCTAGTAATGTTTTTAACCATGCTCTATTATGTGTTCGTGCAACCTATGTAAGTCTTGTTTAGTGATTAATACTCAATGAATCACAAATAATCCATTAGAGCTTGGAATACAGTGATTTGAGGAGGTAATGCACATGTAGTAACGTACTAAACCAAGTTCTATTATTGGTCCGTCTAACATATGTATGTCTTGTTAGTGAATTAGTTGTCAAACTAACACGAAAAATACATTCGAGTATGGAATACATTGATGTTAGGAGGTAATATAGATGTAGTAATGCAAGAAACCAAGTTCTATTATTGGTTCGTCCAACCTATGTATATCTCGTTTAGTGATTAATATTCAGAGAAACACTGATAATCAATTCGAGTAAGGAATACGTAGATGTTAGGAAGAAATACACCTATAGTAATGTATGAAACAAAGTCCTATTATTAGTCCATCCAACCTATGTATGACTCAATTAATTAATTATCAAAGTAACACATAAAATACATCCGAGTAATGAATACATTGGTGTTAAGAGGTAATGCAGATGTACTACTGTAAGATACCATGTTCTATTATTGGTTCGTCCAACCTATGTATGTCTTTTTAGGAGGCAGTACACGTCTAGTAATGTATTAAACCATGCTCTATTAATGGTTCGTCCAACCTATGTAAGTATTGTTTAGTGATTAATACTTAATGAAACACCGATAATCAATCCGAGTATGGAATACATTTATTTGAGGAGGTAATGCACGTGTAGTAATGTACGAAACCAAGTTCTTTTATTGTTCCGTCCAATTTATGTACGTCTCCTTTAGTTCTTAATACTCAGAGAAACACCATTAATCAATCCGAGTAAGCAATAAATAGATGTTAGGAGGAAATACACGTGTAGTAATGTATGAAACCATGTTCTATTATTGGTCTGTCCAACCTATGTATGTCTTTTTTATTGATTAATAGTCAATGAAATACAAAGAATCCATTTAAGTTTGAAATACATTGATTTGAGGAGGTAATACACTTGCTGTAATGTGCAAAACCAAGTCTTATTATTGGTCTGTCCAACCTATGTATGTCTTGTTTAGTGAATTAGTAGTCAAAGATACACAGAAAATACATTCGAGTATGGAATACATTGATTTAAGGAGGTAATGCATGTGTACTAATGTACGAAACTAAGTTCTATTATTGGTCCGTCCAATCTATGTATATCTCATTTTGTGATTAATTGTCAGAAAAACAATGATAATGATTCCGAGTAAGGAATATATATGTTAGGAGGCAATACACAGCTAGTAATGTATAAAACCATGTTTAATTATTGGTCCGTCCAACCTATGTAAGTCTTGTTTAGTGGTTAATAGTCAATGAAACAAAAATAGTCCATCTGGGAATGGAATACATTGATCTGAGGAGGTAATGCACGTGTAGTAATGTATGAAACCAAGTTCTATTATTGGTCCTATTATTGGTCCGTCTAACCTATGTATGTATTGTTTGGTGATTTAGTAGTCAAAGTAACTCTGAAAACACATTCGAGTATGGAATACATCGATGTTAGGAGCAAATTCATATGTAGTAATGTAACAAACCAACTTCTATTATTGGTTTATCCAACCTATGCATGTCTCATTTAGTGATTAATAGTAAGATAAACAGTGATAATCAATCTGAGTAAGCAATACATAGATTTTAGGAGGCAATACACGTCTAGTAATGTATTAAACCATTCTCTATTATTGGTTAGTGCAACCTATGTAAGTCTTGTTTAGTGATTAATACTCAATGAAACACAAATAATCCATTCGAGCTTGGAATACAATGATTTGAGGAGGTAATGCACGTGTAGTAACGTACTAAACCAAGTTCTATTATTGGTCCGTCTAACCTATGTATGTCTTGTTAGTGAATTAGTAGTTAAACTAACACAGAAAATACATTCGAGTATGGAATACATTGATGTTAGGAGGTAATGTAGATTTAGTAATGCAAGAAACCAAGTTCTATTATTGGTTCGTCCAACCTATGTATATCTCGTTCAGTGATTAATACTCAGAGAAACACTGATAATCAATTCGAGTAAGGAATACGTAGATGTTAGGAAGAAATACACCTATAGTAATGTATGAAACAAAGTCCTATTATTAGTTCATCCAACCTATGTATGTCTCACTTAATGAATTTATAATCAAAGTAACACAGAAAATACATTAATACATTGGTGTTAAGAGGTAATGCAGATGTACTACTGTAAGATACCATGTTCTATAATTGGTTCGTCCAACCTATGTATGTCTTGTTAGGAGGCAATACACGTCTAGTAATGTATTAAACCATGCTCTATTAATGGTTCGTCCAACCTATGTGAGTCTTGTTTAGTGATTAACACTCAATGAAACACCGATAATCAATCCGAGTATGGAATAAATTTATTTGAGGAGGTAATGCACGTGTAGTAATGTACGAAACCAAGTTCTATTATTGTTCTGTCCAATTTATGTATGTCTCCTTTAGTGATTAATACTCAGACAAAGACCATTAATCAATCCGAGTAAGGAACATATAGATGTTAGGAGGAAATACACATGTAGTAATGTATGAAACCATGTTCTATTATTGGTCTGTCCAACCTATGTATATCTTTTTTATTGATTAATAGTCAATGAAATACAAAGAATCCATTTATGTTTGAAATACATTGATTTGAGAAGATAATACACTTGCAGTAATGTGCAAAACCAAGTCTTATTATTGGTCTGTCCAACCTATGTATGTCTTGTTTAGTGAATTAGTAGTCAAAGATACACAAAAAATACATTCGAGTATGGAACACATTGATTTAGGGAGGTAATGCATGTGTAGTAATGTACGAAACTAAGTTCTATTATTGGTCCGTCCAACCTATGTATGTCTCATTTGTTGATTAATTGTCAGAAAAACAATGATAATCATTCCGAGTAAGGAATACATATGTTAGGAGGCAATACACATCTAGTAATGTATGAAACCATGTTTAATTATTGGTCCGTCCAACCTATGTAAGTCTTGTTTAGTGGTTAATAGTCAATGAAACAAAAATAGTCCATCCTAGTATGGAATACATTGATCTGAGGAGGTAATGCACGTGTAGTAATGTATGAAACCAAGTTCTATTATTGTTCCGTCTAACCTATGTACGTATTGTTTGGTGATTTAGTAGTCAAAGTAACTCTGAAAACACATTCGAGTATGGAATACATCGATGTTAGGAGGTATTTCATATGTAGTAATGTAACAAACCAACTTCTATTATTGGTTTATCCAACCTATGCATGTCTCATTTAGTGATTAATAGTAAGAAAAACAGTGATAACCAATCTGAGTAAGCAATACATAGATTTTTGGAGGCAATACACGTCTAGTAATGTATTAAACCATGCTCTATTATGTGTTCGTGCAACCTATGTAAGTCTTGTTTAGTGATTAATACTCAATGAA
Source organism: Capsicum rhomboideum (assembly GCA_031232105.1). Taxonomy (NCBI): domain Eukaryota; kingdom Viridiplantae; phylum Streptophyta; class Magnoliopsida; order Solanales; family Solanaceae; genus Capsicum; species Capsicum rhomboideum. The sequence goes on along the minus strand of CP124710.1, from coordinate 60,631,402 downwards.
ACACAAATAATCCATTCTAGCTTTGAATACAGTGATTTGAAGAGGTAATGCACGTGTAGTAACCTACTAAACCAAGTTCTATTATTGGTCCGTCTAACATATGTATGTCTTGTTAGTGAATTAGTAGTCAAACTAACACGGAAAATACATTCGAGTATGGAATACATTGATGTTAGGAGGTAATATAGATGTAGTAATACAAGAAACCAAGTTCTATTATTGGCTCGTCAAACCTATGTATATCTCGTTTAGTGATTAATATTCAGAGAAACACTGATAATCAATTCGAGTAAGGAATACGTAGATGTTAGGAAGAAATACACCTATAGTTATGTATGAAACAAAGTCCTATTATTAGTCCATCCAACCTATGTATGTCTCACTTAATTAATTTATAATCAACGTAACACAGAAAATACATCCGAGTATGGAATACATTGGTGTTAAGAGGTAATGCAGATGTACTACTGTAAGATACCATGTTCTATTATTGGTTCGTCCAACCTATGTATGTCTTGTTAGGAGGCAATACACGTCTAGTAATGTATTAAACCATGCTCTATTATTGGTTCGTCCAACCTATGTAAGTCTTGTTTAGTGATTAATACTCAATGAAACACCGATAATCAATCCGAGTATGGAATACATTTATTTGAGGAGGTAATGCACGTGTAGTAATGTACGAAACCAAGTTCTATTATTGTTCCGTCCAATTTATATATGTCTCCTTTAGTGATTAATACTCAGATCAACACCATTAATCAATCCGAGTAAGGAATACATTGATTTTAGAAGGAAGTACACGTGTAGTAAAGCATGAAACCATGTTCTATTATTGGTGTGTCCAACCTATGTATGTCTTTTTTATTGATTAATAGTCAATGAAATACAAAGAATCCATTTAAGTTTGACATACATTAATTTGAGGAGGTAATACACTTGCAGTAATGTGCAAAACCAAGTCTTATTATTGGTCTGTCCAACCTATGTATGTCTTGTTTAGTGAATTAGTAGTCAAAGATACACAGAAAATACATTCGAGTATGGAATAAATTGATTTAAGGAGGTAATGCATGTGTAGTAATGTACGAAACTAAGTTCTATTATTGGTCCGCCCAAACTATGTATGTCTCATTTTGTGATTAATAGTCAGAAAAACAATGATAATCATTCCGAGTAAGGAATACATATGTTAGGAGGCAATACACAGCTAGTAATGTATAAAACCATGTTTAATTATTGGTCAGTCTAACCTATGTAAGTCTTGTTTAGTGGTTAATAGTCAATGAAACAAAAATAGTCCATCCGAGTATGTAATACATTTATTTGAGGAGGTAATGCACGTGTAGTAATGTATGAAACCAAGTTCTTTTATTGGTCCGTCTAACCTATGTATGTATTGTTTTGTGATTTAGTAGTCAAAGTAACTCTGAAAACACATTCGAGTATGGAATACAACGATGTTAGGAGGTATTTCATATGTAGTAATGTAACAAACCAACTTCTATTATTGGTTTATCCAACTTATGCATGTCTCATTTAGTGATTAATAGTAAGAAAAACAATGATAATCAATCTGAGTAAGCAATACATAGATTTTTGTAGGCAATACACGTCTGGTAATGTATTAAACCATGCTCTATTATGTGTTCGTGCAACCTATGTTAATCTTGTTTAGTGATTAATACTCAATGAAACACAAATAATCCATTCTAGCTTGGAATACAGTGATTTGAGGAGGTAATGCACGTGTAGTAACGTACTAAACCAAGTTCTATTATTGGTCCGTCTAACATATGTATGTCTTGTTAGTGAATTAGTAGTCAAACTAACACGGAAAATACATTCGAGTATGGAATACATTGATGTTTGGAGGTAATATAGATGTAGTAATGCAAGAAACCAAGTTCTATTATTGGTTCGTCAAACCTATGTATATCTCGTTTAGTGATTAATATTCAGAGAAACACTGATAATCAATTCGAGTAAGGAATACGTAGATGTTAGGAAGAAATACACCTATAGTAATGTATGAAACACAGTCCTATTATTAGTCCATCCAAACTATGTATGTCTCACTTAATTAATTTATAATCAAAGTAACACAGAAAATACATCTGAGTATGGAATACATTGGTGTTAAGAGGTAATGCAGATGTACTACTGTAAGATACCATGTTCTATTATTGGTTCGTCCAACCTATGTATGTCTTGTTAGGAGGCAATACACGTCAAGTAATGTATTAAACCATGCTCTATTATTGGTTCGTCCAACCTATGTAAGTCTTGTTTAGTGATTAATACTCAATGAAACACCGATAATCAATCCGAGTATGGAATACATTTATTTGAGGAGGTAATGCACGTGTAGTAATGTACGAAACCAAGTTCTATTATTGTTCCGTCCAATTTATGTATGTCTCCTTTAGTGATTAATACTCAGATCAACACCATTAATCAATCCGAGTAAGGAATACATTGATTTTAGAAGGAAATACACGTGTAGTAAAGCATGAAACCATGTTCTATTATTGGTGTGTCCAACCTATGTATGTCTTTTTTATTGATTAATAGTCAATGAAATACAAAGAATCCATTTAAGTTTGACATACATTAATTTGAGGAGGTAATACACTTGCAGTAATGTGCAAAACCAAGTCTTATTATTGGTCTGTCCAACCTATGTATGTCTTGTTTAGTGAATTAGTAGTCAAAGATACACAGAAAATACATTCGAGTATGGAATAAATTGATTTAAGGAGGTAATGCATGTGTAGTAATGTACGAAACTAAGTTCTATTATTGGTCCGCCCAAACTATGTATGTCTCATTTTGTGATTAATAGTCAGAAAAACAATGATAATCATTCCGAGTAAGGAATACATATGTTAGGAGGCAATACACAGCTAGTAATGTATAAAACCATGTTTAATTATTGGTCAGTCTAACCTATGTAAGTCTTGTTTAGTGGTTAATAGTCAATGAAACAAAAATAGTCCATCCGAGTATGTAATACATTTATTTGAGGAGGTAATGCACGTGTAGTAATGTATGAAACCAAGTTCTTTTATTGGTCCGTCTAACCTATGTATGTATTGTTTTGTGATTTAGTAGTCAAAGTAACTCTGAAAACACATTCGAGTATGGAATACATCGATGTTAGGAGGTATTTCATATGTAGTAATGTAACAAACCAACTTCTATTATTGGTTTATCCAACCTATGCATGTCTCATTTAGTGATTAATAGTAAGAAAAACAATGATAATCAATCTGAGTAAGCAATACATAGATTTTTGTAGGCAATACACGTCTGGTAATGTATTAAACCATGCTCTATTATGTGTTCGTGCAACCTATGTTAATCTTGTTTAGTGATTAATACTCAATGAAACACAAATAATCCATTCTAGCTTGGAATACAGTGATTTGAGGAGGTAATGCACGTGTAGTAACGTACTAAACCAAGTTCTATTATTGGTCCGTCTAACATATGTATGTCTTGTTAGTAAATTAGTAGTCAAACTAACACGGAAAATACATTCGAGTATGGAATACATTGATGTTTGGAGGTAATATAGATGTAGTAATGCAAGAAACCAAGTTCTATTATTGGTTCGTCAAACCTATGTATATCTCGTTTAGTGATTAATATTCAGAGAAACACTGATAATCAATTCGAGTAAGGAATACGTAGATGTTAGGAAGAAATACACCTATAGTAATGTATGAAACACAGTCCTATTATTAGTCCATCCAAACTATGTATGTCTCACTTAATTAATTTATAATCAAAGTAACACAGAAAATACATCTGAGTATGGAATACATTGGTGTTAAGAGGTAATGCAGATGTACTACTGTAAGATACCATGTTCTATTATTGGTTCGTCCAACCTATGTATGTCCTGTTAGGAGGCAATACACGTCTAGTAATGTATTAAACCATGCTCTATTAGTGGTTCGTCCAACCTATGTAAGTCTTGTTTAGTGATTAATACTCAATGAAACGCCGATAATCAATCCGAGTATGGAATGCATTTATTTGAGGAGGTAATGCACGTGTTGTAAAGTACAAAACCAAGTTCTATTATTGTTTCGTCCAATTTATGTATGTCTCCTTTAGTGATTAATACTCAGATCAACACCATTAATCAATCCGAGTAAGGAATACATAGATATTAGAAGGAAATACACGTGTAGTAATGTATGAAACGATGTTCTATTATTGGTCTGTCCAACCTATGTATGTCTTTTTTATTGATTAATAGTCAATGAAATACAAAGAATCCATTTAAGTTTGACATACATTAATTTGAGGAGGTAATACACTTGCAGTAATGTACAAAACCAAGTCTTATTATTGGTCTGTCCAACCTATGTATGTCTTGTTTAGTGAATTAGTAATCAAAGATACACAGAAAATACATTCGAGTATGGAATACATTGATTTAAGGAGGTAATGCATGTGTACTAATGTATGTCTCATTTTGTGATTAATTGTCAGAAAAACAATGATAATCATTCCGAGTAAGGAATACATATGTTAGGAGGCAATACACAACTAGTAATGTATAAAACCATGTTTAATTATTGGTCCGTCCAACCTATGTAAGTCTTGTTTAGTGGTTAATAGTCAATGAAACAAAAATAGTCCATCCGAGTATGGAATACATTGATTTGAGGAGGTAATGCACGTGTAGTAATGTATGAAACCAAGTTCTATTATTGGTCCGTCTAACCTATGTATGTATTGTTTGGTGATTTAGTAGTCAAAGTAACTCTGAAAACACATTCGAGTATGGAATACATCGATGTTAGGAGGTATTTCATATGTAGTAATTTAACAAACCAACTTCTATTATTGGTTTATCCAACCTATGCATGTCTCATTTAGTGATTAATAGTAAGAAAAACAGTGATAATCAATCTGAGTAAGCAATACATAGATTTTTGGAGGCAATACACGTCTAGTAATGTATTAAACCATGCTCTATTATGTGTTCGTGCAACCTATGTAAGTCTTGTTTAGTGATTAATACTCAATGAAACACAAATAATCAATTCTAGCTTGGAATACAATGATTTGAGGAGGTAATGCACGTGTAGTAACGTACTAAACCAAGTTCTATTATTGGTCCGTCTAACATATGTATGTCTTGTTAGTGAATTAGTAGTCAAACTAACACGGAAAATACATTCGAGTATGGAATACATTGATGTTAGGAGGTAATATAGATGTAGTAATGCAAGAAACCAAGTTCTATTATTGGTTCGTCAAACCTATGTATATCTCGTTTAGTGATTAATATTCAGAGAAACACTGATAATCAATTCAAGTAAGGAATACGTAGATGTTAGGAAGAAATACACCTATAGTAATGTATGAAACAAAGTCCTATTATTAGTCCATCCAACCTATGTATGTCTCACTTAATTAATTTATAATCAACGTAACACAGAAAATACATCCGAGTATGGAATACATTGGTGTTAAGAGGTAATGCAGATGTACTACTGTAAGATACCATGTTCTATTATTGGTTCGTCCAACCTATGTATGTCTTGTTAGGAGGCAGTACACGTCTAGTAATGTATTAAACCATGCTCTATTATTGGTTCGTCCAACCTATGTAAGTCTTGTTTAGTGATTAATACTAAATGAAACACCAATAATCAATCCGAGTATGGAATACATTTATTTGAGGAGGTAATGCACGTGTAGTAATGTACGAAACCAAGTTCTATTATTGTTCCGTCCAATTTATGTATGTCTCCTTAAGTGATTAATACTCAGAGAAACACCATTAATCAATCCGAGTAAGTAATACATAGATGTTAGGAGGAAATACACGTGTAGTAATGTATGAAACCATGTTCTATTATTGGTCTGTCCAACCTATGTATGTCTTTTTTGTTGATTAATAGTTAATGAAATACAAAGAATCCATTTAAGTTTGAAATACATTGATTTGAGGAGGTAATACACTTGCAGTAATGTGCAAAACCAAGTCATATTATTGGTCTGTCCAACCTATGTATGTCTTGTTTAGTGAATTAGTAGTCAAAGATACACAAAAAATACATTCGAGTATGGAATACATTGATTTAAGGTGGTAATGCATGTGTAGTAATGTACGAAACTAAGTTCTATTATTGGTCCGTCCAACCTATGTATGTCTCATTTTGTGATTAATTGTCAGAAAAACAATGATAATCATTCCGAGTAAGGAATACATATGTTAGGAGGCAATACACAAATAGTAATGTATAAAACCATGTTTAATTATTGGTCCGTCCAACCTATGTAAGTATTGTTTAGTGGTTAATAGTCAATGAAACAAAAATAGTCCATCCGAGTTTGGAATACATTGATCTGAGGAGGTAATGCATGTGTAGTAATGTATGAAACCAAGTTCTATTATTGGTCCGTCTAACCTATGTATGTATTGTTTTGTGATTTAGTAGTCAAAGTAACTCTGAAAACACATTCGAGTATGGAATACATCGATGTTAGGAGGTATTTCATATGTAGTAATGTAACAAACCAACTTCTATTATTGGTTTATCCAACCTATGCATGTCTCATTTAGTGATTAATAGTAAGAAAAATAGTGATAATCAATCTGAGTAAGCAATACATCGATTTTAGGAGGCAATACACGTCTAGTAATGTATTAAACCATGCTCTATTATGTGTTCGTGCAACCTATGTAAGTATTGTTTAGTGATTAATACTCAATGAACACAAATAATCCATTCGAGCTTGGAATACAGTGATTTGAGGAGGTAATACACGTGTAGTAACATACTAAAACAAGTTCAATTATTGGTCCGTCCAACCTATGTATGTCTTGTTAGTGAATTAGTATTCAAACTAACACAGAAAATACATTCGAGTATGGAATACATTGATGTTAGGAGGTAATGTACATGTAGTAATGCAAGAAACCAAGTTCTATTATTGGTTCGTCCAACCTTTGTATATCTCGTTTAGTGATTAATATTCAGAGAAACACTGATAATCAATTCGAGTAAGGAATACATAGATGTTAGGAAGAAATACACATGTAGTAATGTATGAAACAAAGTCCTATTATTAGTCCATCCAACCTATGTATGTCTCACTTAATTAATTTATAATCAAAGTAACACAGAAAATACATCAGAGTATGGAATACATTGGTGTTAAGAGGTAATGCAGATGTACTACTGTAAGATACCATGTTCTATTATTGGTTCGTCCAACCTATGTATGTCTTGTTAGGAGGCAGTACACGTCTAGTAATGTATTAAACCATGCTCTATTATTGGTTCGTCCAATCTATGTAAGTCTTGTTTAGTGATTAATACTAAATGAAACACCGATAATCAATCCGAGTATGGAATACATTTATTTGAGGAGGTAATGCACGTGTAGTAATGTACGAAACCAAGTTCTATTATTGTTCCGTCCAATTTGTGTATGTCTCCTTTAGTGATTAATACTCAGAGAAATGCCATTAATCAATCCAAGTAAGGAATACGTAGATGTTAGGAGGAAATACACGTGTAGTAATGTATGAAACCATGTTCTATTATTGGTCTGTCCAACCTATGTATGTCTTTTTTATTGATTAATAGTCAATGAAATACAAAGAATCCATTTAAGTTTGAAATACATTGATTTGAGGAGGTAATACACATGTAGTAATGTGCAAAACCAAGTCTTATTATTGGTCTGTCCAACCTATGTATGTCTTGTTTAGTGAATTAGTAGTCAAAGATACACAAAAAATACATTCGAGTATGGAATACATTGATTTAAGGAGGTAATGCATGTGTAGTAATGTACGAAACTAAGTTCTATTATTGGTCCGTCCAACCTATGTATGTCTCATTTTGTGATTAATTGTCAGAAAAACAATGATAATCATTCCGAGTAAGGAATACATATGTTAGGAGGCAATACACAACTAGTAATGTATAAAACCATGTTTAATTATTGGTCCGTCCAACCTATGTAAGTCTTGTTTAGTGGTTAATAGTCAATGAAACAAAAATAGTCCATCCGAGTTTGGAATACATTGATCTGAGGAGGTAATGCATGTGTAGTAATGTATGAAACCAAGTTCTATTATTGGTCCGTCTAACCTATGTATGTATTGTTTTGTGATTTAGTAGTCAAAGTAACTCTGAAAACACATTCGAGTATGGAATACATCGATGTTAGGAGGTATTTCATATGTAGTAATGTAACAAACCAACTTCTATTATTGGTTTATCCAACCTATGCATGTCTCATTTAGTGATTAATAGTAAGAAAAATAGTGATAATCAATCTGAGTAAGCAATACATCGATTTTAGGAGGCAATACACGTCTAGTAATGTATTAAACCATGCTCTATTATGTGTTCGTGCAACCTATGTAAGTATTGTTTAGTGATTAATACTCAATGAACACAAATAATCCATTCGAGCTTGGAATACAGTGATTTGAGGAGGTAATACACGTGTAGTAACATACTAAAACAAGTTCAATTATTGGTCCGTCCAACCTATGTATGTCTTGTTAGTGAATTAGTATTCAAACTAACACAGAAAATACATTCGAGTATGGAATACATTGATGTTAGGAGGTAATGTACATGTAGTAATGCAAGAAACCAAGTTCTATTATTGGTTCGTCCAACCTTTGTATATCTCGTTTAGTGATTAATATTCAGAGAAACACTGATAATCAATTCGAGTAAGGAATACATAGATGTTAGGAAGAAATACACATGTAGTAATGTATGAAACAAAGTCCTATTATTAGTCCATCCAACCTATGTATGTCTCACTTAATTAATTTATAATCAAAGTAACACAGAAAATACATCAGAGTATGGAATACATTGGTGTTAAGAGGTAATGCAGATGTACTACTGTAAGATACCATGTTCTATTATTGGTTCGTCCAACCTATGTATGTCTTGTTAGGAGGCAGTACACGTCTAGTAATGTATTAAACCATGCTCTATTATTGGTTCGTCCAATCTATGTAAGTCTTGTTTAGTGATTAATACTAAATGAAACACCGATAATCAATCCGAGTATGGAATACATTTATTTGAGGAGGTAATGCACGTGTAGTAATGTACGAAACCAAGTTCTATTATTGTTCCGTCCAATTTGTGTATGTCTCCTTTAGTGATTAATACTCAGAGAAATGCCATTAATCAATCCAAGTAAGGAATACGTAGATGTTAGGAGGAAATACACGTGTAGTAATGTATGAAACCATGTTCTATTATTGGTCTGTCCAACCTATGTATGTCTTTTTTATTGATTAATAGTCAATGAAATACAAAGAATCCATTTAAGTTTGAAATACATTGATTTGAGGAGGTAATACACATGTAGTAATGTGCAAAACCAAGTCTTATTATTGGTCTGTCCAACCTATGTATGTCTTGTTTAGTGAATTAGTAGTCAAAGATACACAAAAAATACATTCGAGTATGGAATACATTGATTTAAGGAGGTAATGCATGTGTAGTAATGTACGAAACTAAGTTCTATTATTGGTCCGTCCAACCTATGTATGTCTCATTTGTTGATTAATTGTCAGAAAACAATGATAATCATTCCGAGTAAGGAAAACATATGTTAGGAGGCAATACACATCTAGTAATGTATGAAACCATGGTTAATTATTGGTCCGTCCAACCTATGTAAGTCTTGTTTAGTGGTTAATAGTCAATGAAACAAAAATAGTCCATCCGAGTATGGAATACATTGATTTGAGGAGGTAATGCACGTGTAGTTATGTATGAAACCAAGTTATATTATTGGTCCGTCTAACCTATGTATGTATTGTTTGGTGATTTAGTAGTCAAAGTAACTCGAAAAACACATTCGAGTATGGAATACATCGATGTTAGGAGGTAATGCATATGTAGTAATGTAACAAACCAACTTCTATTATTGGTTTATCCAACCTATGTATGTCTCATTTAGTGATTAATGGTAAGAAAAACTGTGATAATCAATCTGAGTAAGCAATACATCGATTTTAGGAGGCAATACAGGTCAAGTAATGTATTAAACCATGCTCTATTATTGGTTTGTGCAACCTATGTAAGTCTTGTTTAGTGATTAATACTCAATGAAACACAAATAATCCATATTAGCTTGGAATACAGTGATTTGAGGAGGTAATGCACGTGTAGTAACGTACTAAACCAAGTTCTATTATTGGTCCGTCTAACATATGTATGTCTTGTTAGTGAATTAGTAGTCAAACTAACACAGAAAATACATTCGAGTATGGAATAAATTGATGTTAGAAGGTAATGTACATGTAGTAATGCAAGAAACCAAGTTCTATTATTGGTTCGTCCAACCTATGTATATCTCGTTTAGTGATTAATACTCAGAGAAACACTGATAATCAATTCGAGTAACGAATACGTAGATGTTAGGAAGAAATACACGTATAGTAATGTATGAAACAAAGTCCTATTATTAGTCCATCCAACCTATGTATGTCTCACCTAATTAATTTATATTCAAAGTAACACAGAAAGTACATCCGAGTATGGAATACATTGGTGTTAAGAGGTAATGCAGATGTACTACTGTAAGATACCATGTTCTATAATTGGTTCGTCCAACCTATGTATGTCTTGGTAGGAGGCATTACATGTCTAGTAATGTATTAAACCATGCTCTATTATTGGTTCGTCCAACCTATGTAAGTCTTGTTTAGTGATTAATACTAAATAAAACACCGATAATCAATCTGAGTATGGAATACATTTATTTGAGGAGGTAATGCACGTGTAGTAATGTACGAAACCAAGTTCTATTATTGTTCCGTCCAATTTATGTATGTCTCCTTTAGTGATTAATACTCAGAGAAACACCATTAATCAATCCGAGTAAGGAACATATAGATGTTAGGAGGAAATACACATGTAGTAATGTATGAAACCATGTTCTATTATTGGTCTGTCCAACCTATGTATGTCTTGTTTGTTGATTAATAGTCAATGAAATACAAAGAATCCATTTAAGTTTGAAATACATTGATTTGAGGAGGTAATACACTTGGAGTAATGTGCAAATCCAAGTCTTATTATTGGTCTGTCCAACCTATGTATGTCTTGTTTAGTGAATTAGTAGTCAAAGATACACAAAAAATACATTTGAGTATGGAATACATTGATTTAAGGAGGTAATGCATGTGTAGTAATGTACGAAACTAAGTTCTATTATTGGTCCGTCCAACCTATGTACGTCTCATTTTGTGATTAAAAGTCAGAAAAACAATGATAATCATTCCAAGTAAGAAATACATATATTAGGAGGCAATACACATCTAGTAATGTATAAAACCATGGTTAATTATTGGTCCGTCCAATCTATGTAAGTCTTGTTTAGTGGTTAATAGTCAATGAAACAAAAATAGTCCATCCGAGTATGGAATACATTGATCTGAGGAGGTAATACACGTGTAGTAATGTATGAAACCAAGTTCTATTATTGGTCCTATTATTGGTCCGTCTAACCTATGTATGTATTGTTTGGTGATTTAGTAGTCAAAGTAACTCTGAAAACACATTCGAGTATGGAATACATCGATTTTAGGAGGTATTTCATATGTAGTAATGTAACAAACCAACTTCTATTATTGGTTTATCCAACCTATGCATGTCTCATTTAGTGATTAATAGTAAGAAAAACAGTGATAATCAATCTGAGTAAGCAATACATCGATTTTAGGAGGCAATACACGTCTACTAATGTATTAAACCATGCTCTATTATGTGTTCGTGCAACCTATGTAAGTCTTGTTTAGTGATTAATACTCAATGAAACATAAATAATCCATTTGAGCTTGGAATACAGTGATTTGAGGAGGTAATGCACGTGTAGTAACGTACTAAACCAAGTTCTATTATTAGTCCGTCTAACATATGTATGTCTTGTTAGTGAATTAGTAGTCACACTAACACGGAAAATACATTCGAGTATGGAATACATTGAAGTTAGGAGGTAATATAGATGTAGTAATGCAAGAAACCAAGTTCTATTATTGGTTCGTCCAACCTATGTATATCTCGTTTAGTGATTAATATTCAGAGAAACACTGATAATCAATTCGAGTAAGGAATACGTAGATTTTAGGAAGAAATACACCTATAGTAATGTATGAAACAAAGTCCTATTATTAGTCCATCAAACCTATGTATGTCTCACTTAATTAATTTATAATCAAAGTAACACATAAAATACATCCGAGTATGGAATACATTGGTGTTAAGAGGTAATGCAGATGTACTACTGTAAGATACCATGTTCTATTATTGGTTCGTCCAACCTATGTATGTCTTGTTAGGAGGCAGTACACGTCTAGTAATGTATTAAACCATGCTCTATTATTGGTTCGTCCAACCTATTAAGTCTTGTTTAGTGATTAATACTCAATGAAACACCGATAATCAATCCGAGTATGTAATACATTTATTTGAGGAGGTAATGCACGTGTAGTAATGTACGAAACCAAGTTCTATTATTATTCCGTCCAATTTATGTATGTCTCCTTTAGTGATTAATACTCAGATCAACACCATTAATCAATCTGAGTAAGGAATACATAGATGTTAGGAGAAAATAAACGTGTAGTAATGTATGAAACCATGTTCTATTATTGGTCTGTCCAATTTATGTATGTCTCCTTTAGTGATTAATACTCAGAGAAACACCATTAATCAATCCGAGTAAGGAACACATAGATGTTAGGAAGAAATACACATGTATTAATGTATGAAACGATGTTTTATTATTGGTCTGTCCAACCTATGTATGTCTTTTTTATTGATTAATAGTCAATGAAATACAAAGAATCCAATTAAGTTTGAAATAAATTGATTTGAGGAGGTAATAAACTTGCAGTAATGTGCAAATCCAAGTCTTATTATCGGTCTGTCCAACCTCTGTATGTCTTGTTTAGTGAATTAGTAGTCAAAGATACACAGAAAATACATTCGAGTATGGAATACATTGATTTAAGGAGGTAATGCATGTGTAGTAATGTACGAAACTAAGTTCTATTATTGGTCCGTCCAACCTATGTATGTTTCATTTTGTGATTAATAGTCAGAAAAACAATGATAATCATTCCAAGTAAGGAATACATATGTTAGGAGGCAATACACAGCTAGTAATGTAAAAAAACATGTTTAATTATTGGTCCGTCCAACCTATGTAAGTCTTGTTTATTGGTTAATAGTCAATGAAACAAAAATAGTCCATCCGAGTATGGAATACATTGATCTGAGGAGGTAATGCACGTGTAGTAATGTATGAAATCAAGTTCTATTATTGGTCTGTCTAGCTTATGTATGTATTGTTTGGTGATTTAGTAGTCAAAGTAACTCTAAAAACACATTCGAGTATGGAATACATCGATGTTAGGAGGTATTTCATATGTAGTAATGTAACAAACCAACTTCTATTATTTGTTTATCCAACCTATGCATGTCTCATTTAGTGATTAATAGTAAGAAAAATAGTGATAATCAATCTGAGTAAGCAATACATCGATTTTAGGAGGCAGTACATGTCTAGTAATGTATTAAACCATGTTCTATTATGTGTTCGTGCAACCTATGTAAGTCTTGTTTAGTGATTAATGATCAATGAAACACAAATAATCCATTCGAGCTTGGAATACATTGATTTGAGGAGGTAATGCACGTGTAGTAACGTACTAAACCAAGTTCTATTATTAGTCCGTCTAACATATGTATGTCTTGTTAGTGAATTAGTAGTCACACTAACACGGAAAATACATTCGAGTATGGAATACATTGATGTTAGGAGGTAATATAGATGTAGTAATGCAAGAAACCAAGTTCTATTATTGGTTCGTCAAACCTATGTATATCTCGTTTAGTGATTAATATTCAGAGAAACACTGATAATCAATTCGAGTGAGGAATACGTAGATGTTAGGAAGAAATCCACCTATAGTAATGTATGAAACAAAGTCCTATTATTAGTCCATCCAACCTATGTATGTCTCACTTAATTAATTTATAATCAAAGTAACACATAAAATACATCCGAGTATGGAATATATTGGTGTTAAGAGGTAATGCAGATGTACTACTGTAAGATACCATGTTCTATTATTGGTTCGTCCAACCTATGTATGTCTTGTTAGGAGGCAGTACACGTCTAGTAATGTATTAAACCATGCTCTATTATTGGTTCGTCCAACCTATTAAGTCTTGTTTAGTGATTAATACTCAATGAAACACCGATAATCAATCCGAGTATGTAATACATTTATTTGAGGAGGTAATGCACGTGTAGTAATGTACGAAACCAAGTTCTATTATTGTTCCGTCCAATTTATGTATGTCTCCTTTAGTGATTAATACTCAGATCAACACCATTAATCAATCCGAGTAAGGAATACATAGATGTTAGGAGAAAATACACGTGTAGTAATGTATGAAACCATGTTCTATTATTGGTCTCTCCAATTTATGTATGTCTCCTTTAGTGATTAATACTCAGAGAAACACCATTAATCAATCCGAGTAAGGAACACATAGATGTTAGGAAGAAATACACATGTATTAATGTATGAAACGATGTTTTATTATTGGTCTGTCCAACCTATGTATGTCTTTTTTATTGATTAATAGTCAATGAAATACAAAGAATCCAATTAAGTTTGAAATAAATTGATTTGAGGAGGTAATAAACTTGCAGTAATGTGCAAATCCAAGTCTTATTATCGGTCTGTCCAACCTCTGTATGTCTTGTTTAGTGAATTAGTAGTCAAAGATACACAGAAAATACATTCGAGTATGGAATACATTGATGTTAGGAGGTAATATAGATGTAGTAATGCAAGAAACCAAGTTCTATTATTGGTTCGTCAAACCTATGTATATCTCGTTTAGTGATTAATATTCAGAGAAACACTGATAATCAATTCGAGTGAGGAATACGTAGATGTTAGGAAGAAATCCACCTATAGTAATGTATGAAACAAAGTCCTATTATTAGTCCATCCAACCTATGTATGTCTCACTTAATTAATTTATAATCAAAGTAACACATAAAATACATCCGAGTATGGAATATATTGGTGTTAAGAGGTAATGCAGATGTACTACTGTAAGATACCATGTTCTATTATTGGTTCGTCCAACCTATGTATGTCTTGTTAGGAGGCAGTACACGTCTAGTAATGTATTAAACCATGCTCTATTATTGGTTCGTCCAACCTATTAAGTCTTGTTTAGTGATTAATACTCAATGAAACACCGATAATCAATCCGAGTATGTAATACATTTATTTGAGGAGGTAATGCACGTGTAGTAATGTACGAAACCAAGTTCTATTATTGTTCCGTCCAATTTATGTATGTCTCCTTTAGTGATTAATACTCAGATCAACACCATTAATCAATCCGAGTAAGGAATACATAGATGTTAGGAGAAAATACACGTGTAGTAATGTATGAAACCATGTTCTATTATTGGTCTCTCCAATTTATGTATGTCTCCTTTAGTGATTAATACTCAGAGAAACACCATTAATCAATCCGAGTAAGGAACACATAGATGTTAGGAAGAAATACACATGTATTAATGTATGAAACGATGTTTTATTATTGGTCTGTCCAACCTATGTATGTCTTTTTTATTGATTAATAGTCAATGAAATACAAAGAATCCAATTAAGTTTGAAATAAATTGATTTGAGGAGGTAATAAACTTGCAGTAATGTGCAAATCCAAGTCTTATTATCGGTCTGTCCAACCTCTGTATGTCTTGTTTAGTGAATTAGTAGTCAAAGATACACAGAAAATACATTCGAGTATGGAATACATTGATTTAAGGAGGTAATGCATGTGTAGTAATGTACGAAACTAAGTTCTATTATTGGTCCGTCCAACCTATGTATGTCTCATTTTGTGATTAATAGTCAGAAAAACAATGATAATCATTCCAAGTAAGGAATACATATGTTAGGAGGCAATACACAGCTAGTAATGTAAAAAAACATGTTTAATTATTGGTCCATCCAACCTATGTAAGTCTTGTTTATTGGTTAATAGTCAATGAAACAAAAATAGTCCATCCGAGTATGGAATACATTGATCTGAGGAGGTAATGCACGTGTAGTAATGTATGAAACCAAGTTCTATTATTGTTCCGTCTAGCTTATGTATGTATTGTTTTGTGATTTAGTAGTCAAAGTAACTCTGAAAACACATTCGAGTATGGAATACATCGATGTTAGGAGGTATTTCATATGTAGTAATGTAACAAACCAACTTCTATTATTGGTTTATCCAACCTATGCATGTCTTATTTAGTGATTAATAGTAAGAAAAATAGTGATAATCAATCTGAGTAAGCAATACATAGATTTTAGGAGGCAATACACGTCTAGTAATGTATTAAACCATGTTCTATTATGTGTTCGTGCAACCTATGTAAGTCTTGTTTAGTGATTAATACTCAATATAACACAAATAATCCATTCGAGCTTGGAATACAGTGATTTGAGGAGGTAATGCACGTGTAGTAACGTACTAAACCAAGTTCTATTATTGGTCCGTCTAACATATGTATGTCTTGTTAGTGAATTAGTAGTCAAACTAACACAGAAAATACATTCGAGTATCGAATACATTGATGTTAGGAGGTAATATAGATGTAGTAATGCAAGAAACCAAGTTCTATTATTGGCTCGTCCAACCTATGTATATCTCTATTAGTGATTAATACTCAGAGAAACACTGATAATCTATTCGAGTAAGGAATACGTAGATGTTAGGAAGAAATACACCTATAGTAATGTATGAAACAAAGTCCTATTATTAGTCCATCCAACCTATGTATGTCTCACTTAATTAATTTATAATCAAAGTAACACAGAAAATACATCCGAGTATGGAATACATTGGTGTTAAGAGGTAATGCAGTTGTACTACTGTAAGATACCATGTTCTATTATTGGTTCGTCCAACCTATGTATGTCTTGTTAGGAGGCAGTACACGTCCAGTAATGTATTAAACCATGCTCTATTATTGGTTAGTCCAACCTATGTAAGTCTTGTTTAGTGATTAATACTAAATGAAACACCGATAATCAATCCGAGTATGGAATACATTTATTTGAGGAGGTAATGCACGTGTAGTAATGTACGAAACCAAGTTCTATTATTGTTCCGTCCAATTTATGTATGTCTCCTTTAGTGATTAATACTCAGATCAACACCATTAATCAATCCGAGTAAGGAATACATAGATGTTAGGAGTAAATACACGTGTAGTAATGTATGAAACCATGTTCTATTATTGGTCTGTCCAATTTATGTATGTCTCCTTTAGTGATTAATACTCAGAGAAACACCATTAATCAATCCGAGTAAGGAACACATAGATGTTAGGAAGAAATACACATGTAGTAATGTATGAAACCATGTTCTATTATTGGTCTGTCCAAGCTATGTATGTCTTTTTTATTGATTAATAGTCAATGAAATACAAAGAATCCATTTAAGTTTGAAATACATTGATTTGAGGAGGTAATACACTTGCAGTAATGTGCAAAACCAAGTCTTATTATTGGTCTGTCCAACCTATGTATGTCTTGTTTGGTGAATTAGTAGTCAAAGATAAACGGAAAATACATTCGAGGATGGAATACATTGATTTAAGGAGGTAATGCATGTATAGTAATGTACGAAACTAAGTTCTATTATTGGTCCGTCCAACCTATGTATGTCTCATTTAGTGATTAATAGTCAGAAAAACAATGATACTCATTCTGAGTAAGGAATACATATGTTAGGAGGCAAGACACAACTAGTAATATATGAAACCATGTTTAATTTTTGGTTCGTCCAACCTATGTAAGTCTTGTTTAGTGGTTAATAGTCAATGAAACAAAAATAGTCCATCCGAGCATGGAATACATTGATCTGAGGAGGTAATGCACGTGTAGTAATGTATGAAACCAAGTTCTATTATTGGTCTGTCTAACCTATGTATGTATTGTTTAGTGATTTAGTAGTCAAAGTAACTCGGAAAACACATTCGAGTATGGAATACATCGATTTTAGGAAGTAATTCATATGTAGTAATGTAACAAACCAACTTCTATTATTGGTTTATCCAACGTATGTATGTCTCATTTAGTGATTAATAGTAAGAAAAACAGTGATAATCAATCTAAGTAAGGAATACATAGATTTTAGGAGGCAATACACGTCTAGTAATGTATTAAACCATGCTCTATTATTGGTTCGTGCAACCTATGTAAGTCTTGTTTAGTGATTAATACTCAATGAAACACAAATAATCCATTCGAGCTTGGAATACAGTGATTTGAGGAGGTAATGCACGTGTAGTAACGTACTAAACTAAGTTCTATTATTGGTCCCTCCAACCTATGTATGTCATGTTAGTTAATTAGTAGTCAAACTAACACAGAAAATACATTCGAGTATGGAATACATTGATGTTAGGAGGTAATGTAGATGTAGTAATGCAATAAACCAAGTTCTATTATTGGTTCGTCCAACCTATGTATATCTCGTTTAGTGATTAATACTCAGAGAAACACTGATAATAAATTCGAGTAAGGAATACGTAGGTGTTAGGAAGAAATACACCTGTAGTAATGTATGAAACTAAGTCCTATTATTAGTCCATCCAACCTATGTATGTCTCACTTAATGAATTTATAAGAAAAGTAACACATAAAATACATCCGAGTATGGAATACATTGGTGTTAAGAGGTAATGCAGTTGTACTACTGTAAGATACCATGTTCTATTATTGGTTCATGCAACCTATGTATGTCTTGTTAGGAGGCAATACACGTCTAGTAATGTATTAAACCATGCTCTATTATTGGTTCGTCCGAGTATGGAATACATTTATTTGAGTAGGTAATCCACGTGTAGTAATGTACGAAACCAAGTTCGATTATTGGTCCGTCCAATTTATGTATGTCTCCTTTAGTGATTAATACTCGGAGAAACACCAATAATCCATACCAGTAAGGAATACATAGATGTTAGGAGGAAATACACGTGTAGGAATGTATGAAACCATGTTTTATTATTGGTGTGTCCAAACTATGTATGTCTTTTTTATTGATTAATAGTCAATGAAATACAAAGAATCCATTTGAGTTTGAAATACATTGATTTGAGGAGGTAATACACCTGCAGTAATGTGAAAAACCAAGTCTTATTATTGGTCTGTCCAACCAATGTATGTCTTGTTTAGTGAATTAGTAGTCAAAGATACACAGAAAATACATTCGAGTATGGAATACATTGATTTAAGGAAGTAATGCATGTGTAGAAATGTACGAAACTAAGTTCTATTATTGGTCCGTCCAACCTATGTTTGTCTTGTTTAGTTAATTAGTTTTCAAAGTGACACAGAAAATACGTTCGAGTTTGAAATACATTGATGTGAGGAGGTAATGGATATGTAGTAATGTAAGAAACCAAGTTCTATTATTGGTCCATCCAACCTATGTATGTCTCATTTAGTGATTAATAGTGACAAAAACAATAATAATCAATCCGAGTAAGGAATACATATGTTAGGAGGCAATACACATCTAGTAATGTATAAAACCATGTTTTATTATTGGTCCGTCCATTCTATGTAAGTCTTGTTTAGTGGTTAATTGTCAATGAGACAAAAATAATCCATCCGAGTATGGAATACATTGATTTGAGGAGGTAATGCACGTGTAGTAATGTACGAAACCAAGGACTATTATTGTTCCGTCCAATTTATGTATGTCTCCTTTAGTGAGTAATACTCAGACAAACACCAACAATCAATTCGAGTAAGGAATGCATAGATGTTAGGAGGAAATAAACGTGTAGTAATGTATGAAACCATGTTCTATTATTGTCTGTCTAACCTATGTATGTCTTTTTTCTTGATTAATAGTCAATGAAATACAACGAATCCATTTAAGTTTGAAATACATTGATTTGATGAGGTAATACAGTTGCAGTAATATGCAAAACCAAGTCTTATTATTGGTCAGTCCAACCTATGTATGTCTTGTTTAGTAAATTAGTAGTCAAAGAAACACAGAAAATACATTTGAGTATGGAATACATTGATTTAAGGAGGTAATGCATATGCAGTAATGTACGAAACTAAGTTCTATTATTGGTCCGTCCAACCTATGTATGTCTCATTTAGTGATTAATTGTCAGAAAAACAATGATAATCATTCCGAGTAAGGAATGCATATGATAGGAGGCAATACACATCTAGTAATGTATGAAACCATGTTTAATTATTGGTCCGTCCAACCTATGTAAGTCTTGTTTAGTGGTTAATAGTCAATGAAACAAAAATAGTCCATCCGAGTATGGAATACATTGATTTGAGGAGGTAATGCACGTGTAGTAATGTATGAAACCAAGTTCTATTATTTGTCCGTCCAACTATGTATGTATTGTTTAGTGATTTAGTAGTCAAAGTAACTCTGAAAACACATTCGAGTATGGAATACATTGATGTTAGGAGGTAATGCATATCTAGTAATGTAAGAAAACAACTTCTATTATTAGTCCATCAAACCTATGTATGTCTCATTTAGTGATTAATAGTAAGAAAAACTGTGATAATCAATCCGAGTAAGGAATGCATTGATGTTAGGAGGCAATACACATCTAGTAATGTATTAAACCATGCTCTATTATTGGTTCGTCCAACCTATGTAAGTCTTGTTTAGTGATTAATACTCAATGAAACACAAATAATCCATCCGAGCTTGGAATACATTGATTTGAGGAGGTAATGCACGTGCAGTAATGTATGAAACCAAGTTCTATTATTGGTCCATCCAACCTATGTATGTCTTGTTTAGTGAATTAGTAGTCAAAGTAACATAGAAAATACATTCGAGTACGAACATTGATGTTAAGAGGTAATGTACATGTAGTAATGCAAGAAACCAAGTTTTGTTATTGGTTCGTCCAACCTATGTATATCTCGTTTAGTGATTAATTCTCAGAGAAACACTGATAATCAATTCGAGTAAGGATTAATTAGATGTTAGGAAGAAATACAACTATAGTAATGTGTGAAACAAAGTCCTATTATTAGTCCATCCAACCTATGTATGCCTCACTTAATAAAATTATTATCAAAGTAACATAGAAAATACATGTGAGCATGGAATACATTAGTGTTAAGAGGTAATGCAGATGTAGAACTGTAAGATACCAAGTTCTATTATTGGTTCGTCCAGCCTATGTATGTCTTATTTAGTGATTAATATGCAGAGAAACACCGATAATCAATCCAAGTTAGGAATACATATAAGTTAGGAGGAAATACACGTGTATTAATATATGAAACAAAGTCCTATTATTGGTCTGTCCAACCTATGTTTGTCTCGTTTACTGAAATAGTAATCCAAATATCATAGAAAATACATACGAGTATGGAATACATTGAGGTTAAGGGGTAATACACATGCAGTAATGTAAGAAACCAAGTTCTATTATAGGTCCGTCCAACCTATATATGTCTTGTTAGGAGGCAATACACGTCTAATAATGTATTAAAGGAGGACCTTCCAAGAGAGCTAGACCTACAGGGTAGTTCATGGCATCTCAAGGAAAGTTTAAACCTCAGGTTTTTAATAGACCACAGAGGCCATCATCCACCTACTGTACAGTAAGTGCTCCACCCTGATTCCAAGGGTTTAGGGGCAACCAATTTGGGCCAAGGATCGAGATTCAAGGTTCACGGATTACAGGATATCAAGGACAAGGGACTATTAGTCAATCAAGACCTCCTCTTCATCCATGTTGTCAATGTGGAAAGCTTCATTTAGGTGCATGTCAGCTTGGGACAAATGCTTGCTATTGGTGTGGTATGTCTGGGCACATGATAAGAGAGTACCTACAAAGGGCTATGGGTAGTATGACATGACCTACGGGATCAGACGTTGCATCATCATCATCGGTTCCTTTTCTACAAAGGGGTGTACAACCTACTGGTCATGCTAGATGTAGTAAGGGAGCAACTAGTTCTAATGGGGCCCAGAATCATACCTATGCTTTAGCAGATCGACAGAATTCGGAGGCCTCTCCTGATGTGGTTACAGGTACATTATCCTTTTTTCACATAATGTATATGCATTAATTGATCCGGGCTGTACACTATCATATGCCACTCCATTGATTGCTGGAAGATTTGAAAGAATACCAGAATTATTAGTTAAACCATTTGAAGTATCTACCCCAGTTGCCGAGTCTATTGTAGCTAAAAGAGTCAATCGTAATTGTATAGTTACTGTTTGTGATCATGATACGTTGGCTGATCTTGTTGCACTAGAAATGGTAGATTTTGATGTTATAATGGGTATGGATTGGTTGGCTTCTTGTTATGCCACAGTAAATTGCCGAACAAAGAAGGTACATTTTCATTTCTCAAGAGAGATAGTCGTTGAATGGAGGGGTAATGTTGGAGCGCCAAAAGGTAAGTTTATTTCTTATCTTAAGGTGAAGAAAATGATATCCAAAGGGTACATATGTCACCTAGTAAGGGTAAAAGATACAGATGTGAAGCCACCGACTCTCTAATTTGTTCCAGTGGTAAATGAATTCCTTGATGTATTTCCTGAAGATCTCTTGGGGTTACCTCCAGAACGAGAAGTAGAGTTTGGTATTGTTATGATTCCAGATACTCAACGTATCTCTATTCCTCCATATAGAATGGCCCCGACAGAATTATTGGAGTTAAAGGAGCAATTGAAAAACATAATAGAAAAGGGATTCATAAGGCCTAGGGTTTCCCCGTGGGGTGCACCAGTGTTATTTGTACGTAAGAAAGATGGTACATTGAGGATGTGTATTGATTACCGGCAACTGAATAAGGTGACAATTCAGAATAAATATCCCCTCCCTAGAATTGATGATTTGTTTGATCAATTACAAGGTGCTAAATGTTTCTCAAGGATTGACTTGAGGTCGGGTTACCATCAAGTAAAGGTCAGATAGAGAGAGAGATACCCAAGACAGCTTTTCGAACACGGTACGGTCATTATGAGTTTTTAGTTATGTCCTCCGGGCTAACAAATGCACCAGCACCTTTTATGGATCTGATTAATAGAGTGATTAAGCCATTTTTAGACGTGTTCGTTATAGTGTTTATAGATGATATTCTTGTTTATTCAAGATCAAAAGAGGACCATGCTAGTCACTTAAGACAGGTGTTGCAGATTCTTTGTGATCGTAAGTTATTTCCAAAGTTCTCTAAATGTGAGTTTTGGTTAAAATCTGTAGCGTTCTTGGGTCATATTGTATCTGATGAAGGAATAAGGGTTGATACTCAAAAGATAGAAGCTGTGAAAAACTGGCCAAGACCTACAACGCCTACAAAGATTTGTAGTTTCCTCGGGTTGGCAGGTTATTATGAAGGTTTGTTGAAGGATTTTCTTCTAGTGTTACAGCTTTAATAAAGATAACACACAAAGAAACCAAGTTTCAATGGAATGATGCATGTGAGAAGAGTTTCCAAGAACTAAAGAATAAGCTAACCTCTACACCCGTATTTGTACTTCCAGAAGGCGCAAAAGGGTATACGGTGTATTGTGATGCTTTAGGAGTTGCTTGGGCTGTGTATTGATGCAGCATGGTAAAGTAATAGCTTATGCCTCAAGATAATTGCGGTCACATGAAAAAAATTATCCAACACATGATCTTGAGTTAGCAGTAGTGGGGTATTTGCTTTAAAGATATGGCGCCACTATTTGTATGGGGTTTATGTTGACATATATACCGACCATAAGATTTTACAATATATCTTTAAGCAGAAGGACCTCAATCTGAGGCAGCGGAGGTGGCTTGAACTATTGAAAGATTATGACATTGATAATTTATATCATCCGAGGAAGGCAAATGTGATAGCTGATGCATTAAGTCATAAGGTAATGGGGAACACTTATAGCCAGCTTACAAAAACACAAGGGTTAATCAAGGATCTACATAAATTAGCTAGCTTAGGGGTTCGCCTTCTTGAAACTCCAGAGGAAGGAGTTGTTGTGAAAAATTCGATCGAATACTCATTAGTAGCTGAAGTGAAAGAAAAGCAGTATGCAGATCCTGTTCTATCACAGCTTAAGGAGAATGTACGACAAGGTATGACAAAGGCATTTGAGCTAACGCAAGAAAGAGTACTTCAGTGCCAAAATAGACTATGTGTACCTAATGTAGATGAGGTAAGGAGAAGGATTATGGCAGAGGCAAATCATTCCAGGTATTCTATTCATTCGGGATCAACTAAAATGTACCACGATCTGAAAGGAGTATATTGATGGGGTGACATGAAGAAGGACATTACTGAATTTGTAGCCCAATGTCCAAATTGTCAGTGAGTGAACGTAGAGAATCAGAAGCCTGGAGATTATATGCAATGTATAGATCTTCCAGTTTGGAAGTGGGAGATGATTAACATGGATATTATCACTGGTTTGCCACGTACACTTTGGATGTTTGATTCCATATGGGTGATAGTTGACAGACTTACCAAGTCAACACACTTCCTGTCTGTTAAGACTACTTATATAGCTGAAAAGTATGAGAGATTATATATTAAGGAAATAGTTCGACTACATGGAGTTCTAATTTCTATAATATATGATGGGGGAGCTCAATTTACTGCAAACGTTTGGAAGTCTTTTCAGAAAATTTTGGGCACGCAAGTGCATTTAAGTACAACTTTTCACCCACAAATAGATGGACAGGCAGAACGCACCATACAAACACTTAAAGATATGTTGTGATCTTATGTATTACACTTTAGAGGTAGCTGGGATGATCATTTAACTCTTGTTGAGTTCGCCTGCAATAATAGCTATCATTCAAGCATCAAGATGGGCCCTAATGAAGATCTATACGGGAGAAAGTGTAGGTCACCGATTGGGTGGTTTGAAGTAGGCGAGACTGTTTTATTTGGACTAGACCTTGTTCATCAAGCCATGGAAAAGGTTAAGGTGATACAACAGTGGATAGGAATAGCACAAAGTTGACACAAATCATATTTTGATGTTAGAAGAAGAGGGTTAGAATTTGCTATCAGTGATTGGATATTTTTAAAAGTGTCACCAATGAAAGGGGTAATGAGATTTGGGAAGAAGGAAAAGCTAAGTCCACATTATATAGGGCCATATATGATTATCCAAAGATTTTTCCAAGTCGCGTATGAGTTGGAACTACCCCAATAACTCTCCACAATCCATCCATTGTTTCACGTCTCAATGCTTTGAAAGTATATAGGAGATCCATGTCATATTACTCCTACTGAAGATATACAGGTTATAGAAGATCTCACCTATGGAGAAGTAGCTATTGCTACGCTGGATCGATAAGTTAAGAAGTTAAGAAACAAAGAAGTAGCTTCCGTAAAGGTACTTTGGAGAAATCAGCAAGTAGAAGAAATCACATGGGAAGTCGAGGAAATGATGAAGTCTAAGTACCCACATTTATTTCAAACTAAAGAGAAAGTTCAAGATGTGGAATTGGAGCAATAACACATAAGTATATATAAGTATTATGTGATAGCATAAAGATTAAATTTAGGCTTGAACTTGTTTAAGCTGTGTAGTGATAGTAGTAACATTCGAGGATGAATGTTCTTAAGGGGGCAAGGATGTAACACCCCGTATTCTATAGACATGACTCTTACTTATATGGAAAATGGTACGGACTTGTGGCAATATGTAATGGACTAACTAGTTCATTGATTCAAGTGCAACACCCCGTACATTTCCGAAACTTGTGCGACTAACCTAACATGGGTAAAAGTATTTAAACATGAGAGAATAAGGATGTACTTAAGTGTAAAATTAATGTAAAGTGTTGAATTAAGGTAGAAGGATTAAGACGTTGGAAAAAGGGGAGAACATAAGTGAGGTGCTTCCATAACTTAATTAAGGTAGTAGGTGTATCACCTACTTAGACTATTGGGATGAATTAAGATATATGTTAATGGACTCAATTGAGGCCCAAGTTAAGTAATTAAAAGGGGAAGGATGATCAGCCCAACTCCAAGTTTAATTAAGGACCAAAACTAAGGTGATCCATGTAGAAATAAACCAAGTAGGTGCATCACCTACTTGGACAGATTTGGACAGATTTAATAACCACACCTACTTGGACTATTTTTTGACCAAAATTGGCTAAGGATGGCTAGAAAAGAGGCGGTACAAGTAGGGTGCATATATACATCATTTAAGCTTGTTTTTCCTCACATTACACTTTCAAATTTCAGCTTTAAACAAAACACTCCGAACCCAAACATCAGCGGCCCTAATTTCCCTTTAGGGTTCTTGGGTGAATCCTTCACTTTGCAAGCCTGGGTAAGTGTTTACCCTTATATATTAAAATAATATATGTATAAGAAAGTGTGGAATTCAGGTTTGTTATGTTTAAAATTTATAGAGCACTCCCTTAATTCGTTGGCAGTCCACTTGTGTTAGCTTTAATGAATTTGTCTTCCTTGTGGTTTGAACTTGTATAGGGGCTTAAGGTGTTGAAGAAATTTAGTTAGGAGGATAAAATTACAGTATATTAAAGTGTGGTTCTGACCCTAAATCGTTCCTTGTATGTATGGCTTGATGGAAATGTTTATACGTGTTTGTAAATGGAACGTTTGGTGTAGTGAAAAGAGAATATTCTCTTGTTATGTTAAACTGAATTTTGGAACTATTGTGGACTGTTTTTGGTATGTTACTGTGGAAGGTAGTAGGGTGACCTTATGGGATGAATATATGGAGTTTCATTGGAGTGGAAATGTAATGGATAAACTAGGTATGTAATTCTATCGGTTTGTAAAATTTATGTTAATATATGGGCTGTTTTGGTAGCATTGTTGTTGTGAGGCAGTGGGCTGCAATGTAGGAGCTGGAATAGATTTACATGGAAGTATAAAGGAGGTTGGAATGAGATACCATGTATTGGGGTGGTCGGAAAAATGTTACTTTCCATTATGTAGTTAGTTACCGCCTTGTAAACCTATAATGTGATTAGCTTTTAATGTAACTCCATTATGTACTTATATTGTAGAGTAACACATAAGGAAGGAGCTGAATTGTTGTAGTCACGTGGTGTGAAGTTAAGGTATGTAAGGTTACTTTTTTTAGTATCCTTTGGTATCATCTATTGTCCACCTAGCTAATGACCTTGTTTCCACTCCGAAATGTTCTAAAGTACCTCAATACATATCTACTATCAAATTTCAGATGTTCTCTTTTGTTGTTCCAAAAAGGATCCATAATGTTATAACCAACACTATAACAACTTCAAATATTAAATAAAGTAAGCAACTCAATATGGTTATGTTTGGGTGGCAGCTAGAGGGGGCTTATAGCCCAGCATAGAGATGATCCCGATTTATTATGTATGGGTGGCAGCTCGAGGGGGCTTACAGCCCAGCATAGAGACGATCCCAGATTATGTTACCACTGATCAGTTGGGTATATGTATGGCATGCCTTATAAAGACAAGAAAAGTAAAGAAAGAAAAAGGGAAGTAATCAATGTAATTTATATGGTTCCACTATTACAGTAAAGGTGGTTTATCAGTATTATCTATTCACTTGTATCTGATTCCTTTTGAGTTCCTATATTTTATACAGTTACTTTTAGCCTTATATACTCGGTACATTCTTTCGTACTGACGTCCCTCTTATGGGAACCACCTTTCATGCTACAGGTACAGGAGCTAGTAGGTCTCTCCAATAGGAGCACAGGATATCTAAAGGCTATTGGTGTGCTCCTGGTTTATTCGGGGCTTTCCGAGTCAGTTGTATGTATTTTTTGGTATTGTATAAAAGTGATGTGTAAGGCAGGGGTTTGTACCGACCTTAACTAAGTCCATGTGTTTTTTTAGAGGCTTAGTAGACATTATAAAGTCCAGCATGGTAGTGGTTAGTCTTTTAGATATTGTGGCCCCAACAGCCAAGTCTTGTATATCTATCTGGTATCCACCTACCCGATTTACTTTACCGATATATCATGTCTATTACTGCAACATATTTGTTAGGTCAATTACATGCATAAGAAATACATGAAAGTAGGTTGGTTCTCTCGGGACTTAACGACTCCCGGTGCCAGTCCGCCCAATGGGATTTGAGGCGTGACAAAAGTGGTATCAGAGTGAGGTTGTCCTAGGGTGTCTACAAAGCCGTGTCTGAGTAGATTCTTACTTATGGATGTGTTGTTCACCACATCTATCCGTAGGAGGCTACGGGACATTTAGGGGTTGTTTCTTTTCTTCATTTCTTAGTTCGTGCGATAGAGCCAATAATGTAAGTTGATTTGTATTTAACCTTGAATATTTTTTATATATAGTAAAGATACTGATTACAAGGAAGAGTAAGGGTAAAAGTAAGAAAGTAGACATGGCTGCCAGAGAAGGGACCAGCAAGTCACCACCTAGATGAACTAATCAAATTGAAGCTGAAGATGAGCTTGTATCCCGGACTTCTTCTACTCTTCCATCTCCAGAAGAGCTAAGAAGGAGAGGAGTACTCCTAGAATCACCTATTAATACCAGTAAGAAAGATTTAAGGAATGCGGTGCAATTGTTGACTCGTATTGTTGCTGCACAAGGTCAGGGACAAGCTGGTCCAAATGTAGGTACTACTGGTGCAGATAGGGCAGCTAGTCTACGGACACAGGATTTCCTCAAATTAGATCCTCCCACATTCACCAGACCAGATCTTAGTGAAGATCAACAGGACTTTATGGATCAAATCCAAAGAGCTTTGGGTGTTATGCATGTATCTGGTACAGAGACAGTTGAGCATGCACCGTATAGATTAAAAGGGGTGGCTATCTTATGGTATGAAGATTAGAAACGATCTAGAGGCACCGATGTACCTTCAACTAGTTGGGAAGAGTTCAAAATGGCATTTCTTGATCATTAGCTTCTATTTTAGATCTGAGAGGCTCGTACGGATCAATTTTTAAATCTTCGTCAGGGTAATATAAGTGTGAGAGAGTACATCCTTCGGTTTAACTCTTTGGCTAGGTATGCTTCTAATGTGGTGGCTATTATGGATGATAGAGTTAATCGTTATGTGGATAGACTGGATTCGTATTTGGTTAGATATTTGTAATGCCCAGTATGTTTCCAAACCTAGTTAAGTACCGTAAAATTTATGGAATTATTTAAACATGATAAAATTTGTGAATTGTGCATTAATTTGTTGGGCTAAACTAAGCATGTGCCATTGGGCTCAATTGAGGCCCAAATATCAAATAAAAGTCATGGCCCAAAAAGGGTTTATGACCCATTCTTGTGACCAAGTCAACAAAATGTATTTATTGTGGCTAAGGATGACCCTTGAGGATATATATAAGGTGGAGAAATCAGATTTTTATCCATTTAAACACACATGTAAATCTAGAAATTTCCACAACATCCTTTTCTTTTCAAAACCCTAAGCCTTCAACTCATTGGCCAAGATCATCACTTTGTAAGTATTGGTAAGTGTATATTATTATGGTTAAATATATCTTATGCATGAGGGATGGTGTATATCATGTTGGTTATGCTTAAAGGTGTTGAGCAATCCACTTTTATTTTCCTTGTGCTAATAGATGTATCATCTATGTGTCCTAAACTTGAAAGGCGACTTGAGATCTTGAAAAGAGTGAATAATATGGATGAGATGTTCACATGTATGATATGGTTATGTTCCTAGCTTGTTTTCTCTCTGTGTACAACTTGTGGGATTGTTGTTACGAAATTGGCCATGGAATAGGTGACGTAATGAAAGGAAAATGTGGTTTTGGTGATGTTTATGTGCGTTGTGAAACCATGATGGTTTTTTGGTGTCCAAGTGACCAAAAATATGTAAATAAAAGCTTACTTATGACCTTGGACCATTTATTACACAAAAGGGCCCAAAAAAGACCCTTTTTTGCCGATTTGGGCATCTGCGGGCGCAGATGCCTCTGGCTACTGCCAAAGGCCATCAACGGATGCACCTCAGCCACCTGCGGGTGCAGGTGGCTTAGAAGGTCAGCCCATAAGGTTGTTTTGATTGTTTTCGCATCTCTTTGACACCCCAAAGCCCCTATACCCTTCATGGATGACCAACTTATGATACCTTTTAAATGACGTTAAAGGATCGTATGGAGGCATATTGGATTATATTAATTATGGATTGTTGTTCATATGTTTTTATGAGGCAATTTGATGGAATAATTGTGACAGAATGATAGTGAGGAAGCGTAAAGGGTAAACGTGGTGTGAAATGTTATTGGTTTATGATGTGTTGGTCAATGTGTGGTATGTTATGGTATTGTTGGTACGTTAATGTAGTGGATTGTATTGTGAAGGACGAAATGATACTATGTAGCAGTCAGGTAACTCATTGTGACACTTATACATTTGTAAGGTGATTGATTGTTAACGTACGCCGTTAAATACTTGTGTTGTAGAGTGAAATGTAAGGAAGGAGCAGGACTATTGTGTTCGCATATAGTATTGTACTTTCATATTGATAACGTAAGGTATGTAAGGTTACTCTTTCCGTATCCTTCTGCAGAATATTGTTCACACTATCATTGTACCTGTTCTATTCCAAAGATGTTCAAAGGTATCCTATACAGGTTGTTATATAGTATTACTCATATGTCCTATATTCGTCGACTAATGTTCCAATAGTGTTTGTATGCATGTCTCTTATTCGTTGAATATTGTTCCAATGCTTCAAATAATGTTATGTCAAGCGAAGGTATCAATCTCTCAAAAGTAAAGTAATGCATATTGTTGGTTGTAAGAGTATGGGTGGTAGCTCTAGAGGCATAAGCCTAGCTTGAGCCGATCCCGAGATTGTTGGATTAGGGGACAGTCCTAGAGGTATAAGCCTAGCTCGGGCTGATCCTGACAGGTGGTAGCTCTAAAGGTAATAACCTAGCTCGAGCCGAGCCCGATATATTGATTGATGGGTGGTAGCTCTAGAGGCATAAGCCTAGGTCGAGCCAATCCCAACATAACGTTATTTTATGTTAAGACCCACTGAGCAGTTAGGGCCCGAGTAGAATATAGTAAAGATGATGATGAGTGAATACAGAAGCAAAGAAATCAATGAACGTAAAGTACATAGTTCCAAAAATATAGAACGATGGGTTATTCGTAATGAATGTAAGGTACATGGTTACACATATGCAGAACGATGATTTATCCATACTGATGACTCACTTATATCTGATTTCATTGAAGTCTTTACTTATCATACAGTTTCATACAGGCTTGCATACTCAGTACATTCTTCGTACTGACCTCCCTTGGGGGGGACTTACCTTACTTGATGCAGGAACAGGTACTAGTGGACCTCCACAGTAGAGTGCGGGTCATTTGCAGATTTTTGGTGAGCTCCAGTTGGTTCGGGGCTTTCCGAGTCATAGTGTACTTTGATTTTGGTACTGTAAATGTTATATAAAGCGGGGACTTTTCCCAACTCTAGCTTGGCTTCGTATATGTATCTGTAGAGGGTTTGTAGACATATGTGGGAAGAGGAATGTAAGAAATGTATGTCTGATTTGAATTGATGGCCCTATCGGCCAAGTTTCATATATGTATATAGTACATGTTTCCATGACTTCCGCATAATTGTATGAGGTACAGTGATGTTATCACAGAGGCATGCATACGAATGGACATGAGCAAAGATTGGTTCTCTCGGGACTTATCGGTTTTGGGTGCCAGTCCGTCCCGAATGGGATTCGGGGTGTGACAAAAGTGGTATCAGAGCAGGTTTTCCTAAGGGTGTCTATAAAGCCGTGTTTGAGTATAGTCTTTCTTATGGATCTGTTGTGCACCACACTTATAAGAAGGAGGCTACGGGATATTTAGGTGTTGTTTCTTTCCTTCATTTCTAGATCGTGCAATAGAGCCAATGTTTTAAGTGGAATTGTATCTGACCAGGGTAATTGTTTTTCTTTGGTATAGTAAAATACCAATGATAAGAAAAGGTAGAGGCAAGGGTAAGTAGGTAGATATGCCTGCCGATGAAGGAATGAGTAAATTACCACCTGACCAAGATAGTCAAGGTGGAGCAAATACTAAAATTGCATCACGGTCTTCTTCTACTTTTCCAGCTCCTGAAAAGCAAATAGGCAGAGAAATACCTGCAGAACCGCCAATGAATGCCACTGACCAGGATCTAAGAAATGCAGTGCATATCTTGACTCAGTTAGTTGCGGCACAAAGTCAAGGACGAGCTGGTCCAATGACAAATGAGGATGATGCGACTAGAGTGGCGAGTCGCAGAACACAGGACTTTTTGAAAATAGACCCTCCTATATTCACTGGGTTAGATCCGAAAGCAGATCTACAGGATTTCGTGGATCAAATCCAGAGGGCTCTAGAAGTTATGCACGTGACTGGTGTTGAAACAGTCGAACTTGCAGCTTATAGATTAAAAGGTAAAGCTATACTATGGTATGAAGACTAGAAAAGATCGTGGGGTATTGATGTACTTCTCACTGGTAAGGAGGAATTTAAAATGGCCTTTGTTGATCACTATCTACCATATGAGATCCGTGAGGCACGTGCAGACCAGTTCCTAAATCTATATCATGAGTGTTAGAGAATATAATCTTCAGTTTAATTCCTTGGCTCGATATGCTCCGAATGTAGTTGCCACAATGACAGATAGAGTCCATCAATATGTGGACAGACTAGAGCCATATTTTGTAAGGGACTGCACCATTGCTGCCCTGAACAAAGATATGGACATAGCCAGAATACAGACCTTAGTGCAAAAAATGAAAGATCAGAGACAGAGAAGGAGGGTACATGAATTTGACAGAGGACAGTCCAAAAGGGCTAGACTTATGGGAAAGTCTATGGTTTCCCAAGGAGAATCTAGGCCTCGAATGTTTTCTAGACCGCCCAGACCATCATTTTCCCATTACACAGCAGGCACACGCTCTCAATTTCGAGGGTTCATAGGCAGTCAGGCTGGGCAGAGTAGTGGACTTCAGGGTTCATAGAAAGCAGGATTTTTGCGTCAGTAGTGTCAGCACTACGGGCGTACTCATTCGGGTACATGTCGATTGGGGACTGATGCTTTCTTTTGGTGTGGTGTGGCGGGACATATGATGAAAGAGTGTCCGGTGGTATAGTACGACCTACGGGATCAGCCGTTGCGTCCCCATCATCGGTTTCTTCTTTAGGAAGAGGCGCACAACCTGCTGGTCGTGGTAGGGGTGCCAGAGGAGCATCTTCTACTAGTGGAGCACAGAACCGTACTTATGATCTAGCAGATCGACAGAATTATGGGGCCTCTCCTGATGAGGTTACAAGTATAATATCTGTCTTTTTCACATAATGTATATGTATTGATTGATTTGAGCACTACATTTATCACATGTTACTCCATTGATTACCGTGATATTTAAAGGAACACCGGAGTTATTAGTTAAGTCATAATGGTGTAGTAAATGTTTGAGATCATGTTACGTTGGTTGATATTATTGAATAGGGGATGGTATATTTGATATTATAAAGGGTGTGGAATGGTTGGCTTCTGAGTAGACCCCAACAGATGACCGAGTTACGAAGTTCTATTTTCATTTTTTTTTTTCACAAAAGAATGTTCTTGAATGGAAGAGTAATGTTGAAGCACCGAGAGGTAAAGTTATTTCTTATATTAAGGCAAAGAACATGGTACTCCAAGGGGTACATCTGTCACTTAGTAAGGGTGATGTGAAACCACCGACTCTTCAACCGATTCCGGTGGTAAATAAAATTCGTGAGACATTTCCTATAGATCTTCTGGGTTTACTTCCAGAACGGGACGTAACAAGAGCAAATAAAAGACTTATTGGACAAAGGATACATAATATCTAGTATACCCCTTTGGGGTGCATCCGTGTTAATTTGGAAAAAAAATAAATGAATGAATGATGAAATGAAATGGCACATTGAGAATATGTATTGACTATCGACAATTGCATATGGTGACGATTAAGAATAAGTGTCCCCTCCCTAGAATTAATGATTTACTTAACCAATTACAGGGTGCTAATTATTTTCGAATGTTGGCTTGAGATCGGGGTATCACCAGGGAAGAGTTGGAAAAAAATATATGTGTACTCGAGGCAGCTTTTCGACCACATTATGGTTATTAGGAATTTCTAGTTATGCCATTTGGGTTAAACAATTCACCAACAGTTGTTAGGGATTTGATGCGTAAGGTGTTCAAGCCATTTTTAAATGAGTATGTGACCATGTTTGGAGATGATATTTAAAAATCACAAGAGGACAATGGTAATCATTTGCAGCAGATGTTATAGAAATTTTCTAAATGTGAATTGTGGTTGCAATCCATAGCATCCTTGAGTCATATTGTATGGGATGAAGGAATGAAGGTTGATACACAAAAGATAGAAAAGGTGAAAAGAATTTTTTTGGCTAAAGCCTACGATGCTTACAGAGATTCATCATTTTCTTGGGTTAGCCTAGGATGTGTATTGGTGTAGCATGGTAAGGTAATAGCATATGCTTTACGACAATTGCGGCCACATGTGAGAAATTATCCAATACATGACCCTGAACTAGCAGATGTTATATTTGTTTTAAAATTTTGGTGTCACTATTTGTAAGGGATAAGAGTTTGTAATATATCTTTAATATGAAGGACTTAATTCTGAGGTAGTGAAGGTAACTGTTACATTAAGCTGCAAAGCAGTAGGAAGTACTAGTAGCTAGCTCATAGAAACGAAAGATATAGTCAAAAAATTCTACATCAATTAACCAGTATAGGGTTTTGACTTCTGGAAACTCCAGATGAAAGAATTATAGTGTACAATGCGGTAGAGTCTTTATTGGTAGCTGAGAAAAGTAAAAGCAGTATGTAAATCCTAAATACTTTTAGTTGAAAAAAAGATGTATAATGAAGTTCGTCAAAACGTACTTGAGCTTATAAGGGAGGAGTCCTTCAATATCAAAGTAGATTAGGTATACCAAATATAGATGAGCTAAGGAAATGAATTATGACAGAAGCACATCATTCACGGTATTCTATTTCATTCGGGAGAAACCAAAATGTACCATGGTTTGGTAAAAAATGTATTGCTAAGGCAATGTAAAGAAGAAGAACAATACAGAAGATGTATCTCATTGATCAAATTGTCAATATCTAATAGTAGGGCATCAGAAACCTGGAGGTTGTATATCAAAGAAAAAGTACAACTACACAGAGTTCCAATCTCTATTACATTAGACAGAGGAGCTCAGTTTACTATACATTTTTGGAAGTTTCTTTCCAGACGAGGTCGCTTACATAAGTGAATTTGAGTACAACTTTTCATCCTCAGACGAACGGACAAGCAGAACATACTATTCAAACATTAGAAGGTATACTACGAGCCTGTACAATAAACTTTAAGGGTAGTTGGGATGATCATATACCCCTTATTGAATGTGCTTATAATAATAGCTATTATGCAGGTATCAAAAGGGTATCTTACAAAGGTTTGTATAGATGAAAGTTCAAATCATCAATTGGATGATTTAGAGCGAGTGGAACTGCCTTAATTGGGGCTAGATTTTGTTCACTAAGATATAGAGAAGGTTAAGGTGGTACGATAGTAGCTACAAGCTAACATAAGTCATATACCGAGACCCATTGCTTTTATTGAAAATGTACAAGTTATAGAGGATCTCACTTATGAAGAGAGATATAGTGCTATTCTAGATGGATAAGTGAAAATATTAAGAAATAAAGAAGTAGCTTTGGTAAAGGTACAGTGGAGGAACCGACAAGTAAAAGAAATCACATGGAGAGCCAAAGAAATGATGAAGTCGAAGTACCCGTAATTGTTTCAAATGGGGGGAGCAAGTTCAAGGTGAGGAATTGGAGCAGTAACAAGGAAGTATCCATAAGTTTAGGTGTATATGTATATATATGTTAATATAGAGATGCATTGGATGTACATGAGACGATTTTATTAACATTCGAGGACGAATGTTTCTAAGGGGGGAAGAATGTAACACCCCGTATGTTTCCAAACCTAGTTAAGTACTGTAAAATTTATGGAATTATTTAAACATGATAAGATTGGTGAATTGTGCATTAATTTGTTGGGCGAATCTAAGCATGTGCCATTGGGCTCAATTGAGGCCCAAATATCAAATAAAAGACATGGCCCAAAAAAGGGTTATGACCCATTCTTGTGACCAAGTCAACAAAATGTATTTATTGTGGATAAGGATGACCCTTGAGGCTATATATAAGGTGGAGGAATCTGATTTTTATCCATTTAAACACACATGTAAATCTAGAAATTTCCACAACATCCTTTTCTCTTCCAAACCCTAAGCCTTCAACTTTTTGGCCAGGATCATCACTTTGTAAGTATTGATAAGTGTATATTATTATGGTTAAATATATTTTATGCATTAGGGATGGTGTATATCATGCTGGTTATGCTTAAAGGTGTTGAGCAATCCACTTTTATTTTCCTTGTGCTAATAGATATATCATCTATGTGTCCTAAACTTGAAAGGAGACTTAAGATACTGAAAGGATTGAATAAAATGGATGATATGTTCACATGTATGATATGTTTATGTTCCTAATTTTTTTTCTCTCTGTGTACAACTTGTGAGATTGTTGTTACGAAATTGGCCATGGAATGGGTGACGTAATGAAAGGGAAATATGGTTTTGGTGATGTTTATGTGCGTTGTGAAACCATGATGGTTTTTTGGTGTCCAAGTGACCAAAAATATGTAAATAAAAGAATACTTATGACCTTGGACCATTTATTACACAAAAGGGCCCAAAAGAGACCCTTTTTGGCCGATTTGGGCATCCGCCCCGCAGACGTAGGCATCTGCAGGCGCAGATGCCTATGGTTCTTACAAAGGACATTTGTGGACGCACCTAATCCATCTGCAGGTGCAGGTGGATTCGTATGTCAGCCCAGAAGTTTGTTTAGATTGTTTTCGCATCTCTTTGACCCCCCCAAAGCCCCTGTACCCTTCATGGATGTAATTACCAACTTATGATACCTTTTAAATGATGTTAAGGGATTGTATGGAGGACTATTGGATTATATTAATTATGGATTGTTGTTCATATGTTGTTATGAGGCAATTTGATGGAATAGTTGTGACAGAATGATAGTGAGGAAGCATAAAGGGTAAACGTGGTGTGAAATGTTATTGGTTTATGATGTGTTGGTCAATGTGTGGTATGTTATGGTATTGTTGGTATGTTAATGCAGTGGATTGTATTGTGAAGGACGAAATGATACTATATAGCAGTCAGGTAACTCATTGTGACACTTATACATTTGTAAGGTGATTGATTGTTAACGTACGCCGTTAAATACTTGTGTTGTAGAGTGAAACGTAAGGAAGGAGCAGGACTATTGTGTTCGCATATAGTATTGTACTTTCATATTGATAACGTAAGGTATGTAAGGTTACTCTTTCCGTATCCTTCTGCAGAATATTGTTCACACTATCATTGTACCTGTTCTATTCCAAAGATGTTCAAAGGTATCCTATACAGGTTGTTATATAGTGTTACTCATATGTCCAATATTCGTTGACTAATGTTCCAATAGTGTTTGTATACATGTCTTTTATTTGTTGACTATTGTTTCAATGCTTCAAATAATGTTATGTCAAGCGAAGGTATCAATCTCTCAAAAGTAAAGTAATGCATATTGTTGGTTGTAAGAGTACGGATGGTAGCTCTAGAGGCATAAGCCTAGCTCAAGCCGATCCCGATATTGTTGGATCAGGGGACAGTCCTAGAGGCATAAGCCTAGCTCAGGCTGATCCTGATAGGTGGTAGCTCTAGAGGTAATAAGCTAGGTCGAGCTGAACCTGATATGTTGGTTTATGGGTGGTAGCTCTAGAGGTAATAACCTAGCTCGAGCTGAGCCCGATATATTGTTTCATGGTTGGTAGCTCTAGAGGCATAATCCTCGCTCGAGCCGATCCCAACATAACGTTATGTTATGTTAAGACCCACTGAGCAGTTAGGGCCTGGGTAGAATATAGTACAGATGATGATGAGTGAATACAGAAGCAAATAAAGCAATGAACGTAAAGTACATAGTTCCAAACATACAGAATGATGGGTTATTCGTAGTGAATGTAAGGTACATGGTTACACATATGCAGAACGATGATTTATCAATACTGATACTCACTTATATCTGATTTCATTGGAGTCTTTATGTATCATACAGTTTCATACAGGCTTGTATACTCAGTACATTCTTCGTACTGACCTCCCTTGGGGGGGACTTACCTTACTTGTTGCAGGCACAGGTACTAGTGGACCTCCACAGTAGAGTGCGGGTCATTTGCAGATTTTTGGTGAGCTCCAGTTGGTTCCGGGCTTTCCGATTCATAGTGTACTTTGATTTTGGTACTGTAAATGTTATATAAAGCGGGGGACTTGTCCCGACTCTAGCTTGGCTATGTATATGTATCTGTAGAGGCTTTGTACACTTATGTGGGAAGAGGAATGTAAGAAATGTATGTCCGGCTTGACTTGATGGCCCTATCGGCCAAGTTTCATATATGTATATAGTACATCTTTCCATGACTTCCGCATAATTGTATGAGGTACAGTGATGTTATCACAGAAGCATGCATACGAATGGACATGAGCAAAGATTGGTTCTCTCGGTCCTTATCGACTTCTGGTGCTAGTCCGTCCCGAATGGGATTCGGGGTGTGACAAGACTGTACTATTGCTGTTCTGAATAGATATATGGATATAGCTAGAATACAAGAATTTGCACAGAAAATAGAGGATCAGAGCAAAAGGAGGAGGACACAGGAAATTGAAAGAGGACCTTCCAAGAGAGCTAGACCTACAGGGCAGTTCATGGCATCTCTAGGATAGTTTAAGCCTCGGGTTTTTAATATACCACCGAGGACATCATCTACCTACTCTACAACAAGTGCTCCACCCCGATTCCAAGGGTTTAGGGGCAACCAATTTGGGCCAAGGAACTAGATTCAAGGTTCACAGATAGCAGGGCATCGAGGACAAGGGACTATGAGTCAATCAAGACCTCCTCTTCAGCCATTTAGTCAATGTGGAAAGCTTCATTTAGGTACATGTATATTTGCGACAAATGCTTGCTATTGGTGTGGTTTGTCGGGGCACATGATGAGAGAGTGCCCACAAAGGGCTCCGGGTAGTGTGACACGACCTACGGGATCAGTCGTTGCATCAACATCATTGGTTCCTTTTCAAGGTAGGGGTGTACAGCCTACTGGTCATGGTAGAGGTAGTAAGAGAGAAGCTAGTTCTAGTGGGGCCTAGAATCATACCAATGCTTTAGCGGATCGACAGAATTCGGAGGCCTCTCCTGATGTTGTTACAAGTAAATTATCCTTTTTTTCACATAATGTATATGCATTAATTGATCCGGCTTCTACACTATCATATGTCACTCCATTGATTGCTAGAAAATTTTAAAGGATGCCAGAATTATTAGTTAAACCATTTGAAGTATCTACCCAAGTTGGCGAGTCTATTGTAGCTAAAAGAGTCTATCGTAATTGTATAGTTACTGTTTGTGATCATGATACGTTTGTAGATTTTGATGTTATAATGGGTATGGATTGGTTGGCTTCTTGTTATGCCATAGTAGATTGCCGAACAAAGAAGGTACATTTTTATTTCCCAAAAGAGATAGTCCTTAAATGGAGGGGTAATGTTGGAGCACCAAAAGGTAAGTTTATTTCTTATCTTAAGGCGAAGAAAATGATATCCAAGGGCTACATATGTAACCTAGTAAGGGTGAAATATACAAATGTGGAGCCACCGACTCTTCAATTTGTTCCAGTGGTAAATGAATTCCTTGATGTATTTCCTGAAGATCTCTCGAGGTTACCTCCAGAACAAGAAGTAGAGTTTGGTATTGATGTGATTTAGATACTCAACGTATCTCTATTCCTCCATATAGAATGGCTCCGACAGAATTACGGGAGTTAAAGGAGTAATTAAGAGACTTGATATAAAAAGGATTCATAAGGCCTAGTGTGTCCCCGTGGGGTGCACCAGTGTTATTTGTACGTAATAAAGATGGTACATTGAGGATCTGTAGTGATTACCGGCAACTGAATAAGGTTACAATTAAGAATAAATATCCCCTCCCTAGAATTGATGATTTGTTTGATTAATTACTAAGTGCTAAATGTTTCTCAAAGATTGACTTGAGTTCAAGTTATCATCAAGTAAAGGTCAGAGAAAGAGATATCACCAAGACAACTTTTCAAACACGGTACGGTCATTATGAGTTTTTAGTTATGTCGAAGGCTAACAAATTTACCAGCAGCTTTTATGGATATGATGAATAGAGTGTTTAAGCCATTTTTAGACGTGTTCGTGATAGTGTTTATAGATGATATTCTTGTTTATTCAAGATCAAAAGAGGACCATGCTAGTCACTTACGACAGGTGTTGCAGATTTTTCATGATCGTAAGGTATTTGCAAAGTTCTCTAAATATGAGTTTTGGTTAAAATCTGTAGCTTTCTTGGGTCATATTGCATCTGATGAAGGAATAAGGGTTGATACTCAAAAGATAGAAGCTGTGAAAAACTGGCCATGACCTACAACGCCTACAAATATTCGTAGTTTCCTCAGGTTGGCAGGTTATTATAGAAGGTTTGTTGAGGGATTTTCTTCTATTGTTGCACCTTTAACAAAGCTAACACACAAGGCAACCAAGTTTCAATGGAATGATGCATGTGAGAAGATTTTCCAAGATCTAAAGAATAAGCTAACCTCTATGATAACACAGAGGTTGGGAATCAAAAAACTAGAGTATTAAATTAAAGGAAATGCGGAAGCAACACTAAGAAACAAAGTTAAAATACTAAATAAGAATTAAAATATAGTGATTTGACAAGATCCAAGTAAGAACGAATTGGTTATAGATGAACCCAACGCCTTTACTTGAGAAATTAATCAAGTACGGATCTTGACTGCTTAGTGAGTAACATTAGACAACAATTAGTAAGAGTACTAATCGCCTTCTAAGAATACCAAGAAGTAACCAAAGATATCAAACAAAGAAGTTATCTTACTACCTTAAGCTATGAACTAGTTTGGTTGAATGATAAATCTTAAAGTAATCTGCCACAAAGGTTCAAAAGAACTCTCAATATATTAATATTCTTCAAAATTTGATTTTCATGAATGAACAAAGACCCCTTTATATAGTAGTGAAGAAGGGGTTGGTCAAAGATAACATTAAATGAAATGATACTTCCTAGGGCCTAGAAGACTACCACACACATTATCCGATAAGTCAACATAGAAAAAACAACTATTAAATGGCCTAGAAGGTTGCCACACACAAAGACCTAGGAAGTCAATATAGAATTAAACAACTCTTAAATATAATTCTAGAAATTAATTAAAAATTGCTGCAGTCTTGTTCTTCATTTTGGGATAGATTTGAGCCCGATTCCACCTCTTCTTAGACTTTAATTTGGGCCTCCAAATAGATGTAAGACTTGGAGAAAATGTCTTCATTGGGCTTGAGATCTTCTTCGATTACAAGACACCTTTTAATTACCAATTCCAGCCCATTAATCTTGTCTTCATATTTCCTTGTTTGAGATCTTGTCATGGGTCCTCTTGGAACCTTCAAAGCTTCCTTAGTTGATGTTGAGATGCCATGGATGCTATCACTCTACACTCATATTGGTACTTCCAGAAGGCGCAGAAGGGTATGCGGTGTATTGTGATGCTTCAGGAGTTGGCTTGGGATGTGTATTGATACAGCACGGTAAAGTGATAGCTTATGCAGACACATGAAAAAAATTATCCAACACATGATCCTTAGTTAGCAGCAGTGGTATTTGCTTTAAAGATATGGTTTCACTATTTGTATGGGGTTCATGTTGACATATATACCGACCATAAGAGTTTGCAATATATCTTTAAGAAGAAGGACCTAAATCTGAGGCAGCGGAGGTGGCTTGAACTATTGAAAGATTATGACATTGATATTTTATATCATCCGAGGACGGCAAATGTGGTAGCTGATGCATTAAGTCGTCAGGCAATGGGGAACACTTATGTCCAGCTTACAGAAAGACAAGGTTTAATCAAGGATCTACATCAATTAGCTAGCTTAGGGGTTCGCCTTCTTGAAACTCCAGAGGAAGGAGTTGTCGTGCAAAATGCGATCGAATCCTCATTTGTAGCTGAAGTGAAAGAAAAGCAGTATGCATATCCTATTCTATCACAGCTTAAGGAGAATGCACAACAAGGTATGACAAAGGCATTTGAGCTTACGCAAGAAAGAGTACTTCAGTACTAAAACAAATTATGTGTACCTAATGTAGATGAGCTAAGGAGAAGGATTATGGCAGAGGCAACTCATTCCAATTATTCTATTCATCCGGGATCAAATAAAATGTACCACGGTCTGAAAGAAGTATATTGTTGGGGTGACATGAAGAAGGACATTGCTGAATTTATAGCCCAATGTCCAAATTGTCAGTGAGTGAACGTAGAGAATCAGAAGCCTGGAGATTATATGCAATGGATAGATCTTCCAGTTTGGAAGTGGGAGATGATTAACATGGATATTATCACTGGTTTGCCTCGTACACTTTGGAAGTTTGATTCCATATGGGTGATAGTTGACAGACTTACCAACTCAGCACACTTCCTACCGGTTAAGACTACTTATACAGCTGAAATGTATGTGAGATTGTATACTAAGGAAATAGTCCGACAACATGGAGTTCTAATTTCTATCATAATTGATAGGGAGCTCAATTTACTGCAATCTTTTAGAAGTCTTTTCAAAAAAGTTTGGGTATGCAAGTGAATTTAAGTACATCTTTTCACCCATAAATAGATGGACAGGCAGAACGCACCATACAAACACTTAAAGATATGCTGGGAGCTTGTGCATTAGACTTTAGAGGTAGCTGGGATGATCATTTACCTCTTATTGAGTTCACCTACAATAATAGCTATCATTCAAGCATCAAGATGGCTCCTTATGAAGCTCTATACGGGAGAAAGTGTAGGTCACCGATTGGGTGGTTTGAAGTAGGTGAGACTATTTTATTTGGACTAGACCTTGTTCATCAAGCCATGGAAAAGGTTAAGGTGATACAACAACGGCTAGGAACAACGCAAAGTCGATGCAAATCATATGCCGATGTTAGAAGAAGAGGGTTAGAATTTGCTATTGGTGATTGGGTATTTTTGAAAGTGTCACCAATGAAAGAGGTAATGAGATTTGGGAAGAAGGGAAAGCT
Organism: Capsicum rhomboideum; assembly: GCA_031232105.1. Classification (NCBI taxonomy): domain Eukaryota; kingdom Viridiplantae; phylum Streptophyta; class Magnoliopsida; order Solanales; family Solanaceae; genus Capsicum; species Capsicum rhomboideum. The sequence continues at coordinate 60,588,051 of CP124710.1, read as the reverse complement.
AAGTCCACGTTATATAGGGCCATATAAGATTATCCGAAGATTTGGCCAAGTCGCGTATGAGTTGGAACTACCATAAGAACTCTCCATAGTCCATCTAGTATTTCACGTCTCAATGCTTCGAAAGTGTATAGGAGATCCATCTCATATTGTAATACCTCGTACATTTCAAAAACTTATACGACCAACCTAGCATGGATAAAAGTATTTAAACTAGAGATAATAAGGACATATTTAAGCGTAAAGTTAAAGTTAAGTGGTGGATTAAGACAGAAGGATTTAAAAAGTTTGACAAAGGGGAGACCATAAGTGAGGTGCTTGCTTGACTTAATTAAGCTAGTAGGTGAATCACCTACTTGAGATATATGGAACAAGTTAATAGAACTAAGGCTATGGATCAGATTTGGGCCAAGTTAAATGTACCAAAGAGGTGTATTATCTACTTAAGCTAATGGATCCGATAAAATCCTATTATAATGGACTCTTTGAAGGCCCAAACAAAGTAAAATGAAAGGAGAAGAGTATGGGAAGCCCAACACAAAAATAAATCTGCCAAAGGCCCAATAGACATTAGTAAAGTAAGTAGGTGTATCACCTACTTTGACCTATTGAGTTGCTTGATATAACCAAGTAGGTGCATCACCTACTTGACCAAATTATGGCTGAAAAAAATAGGATTAAAAGAGCCTTCGAGAGGGATCAATATAAGACCAAGTTAGTTGGTCTTTTTACTCATTTTTAAAACATAACATTTCAAGATTATCTCTTGTTTTCTCCCTTCCTTTAAAGGGTTAAAACCAGCAGCCCTTACATTCCTTTTAGGATTCTTGAATAAATCCTCCACCTTGCAAGCCTTGGTAAGTGTTTACCCTTGTAGATTAATGTAATATATGTATAAGAAAGTGTGGAAGTCAGGTTGGTTATGTTTAAAATGTATAGAGTAGTCTCTTAATTAGTTTACAGTCCACATGTATTAGTTTTAATGAATTTGTCCTCCTTGTGGTTTGAACTTGTATAGGGGCTTAAGGTATTGAAGAAATTAAGTTAGGAGGATAAAATTTCAGTATATTAACTGTGGTTCTTCCCCTAAATCATTCCTTGTATGCATGGCTTGATGGAAATGTTTATGCATGTTTATAAATGGAACGCTTGGTGTAGAGAAAAGAGAATATTCTCTTGTTATGTTAAACTAAATTTTGGAACTATTGTGTACTTTTATTGGTATGTTACTGTGGAAGGAAGTTGGGTGACCTTATGGGATGAATATATGGAGTTTCTTTGGAGTTGAAATGTAAAGGATAAACTAGGTAGGTAATCCTATCGGTTTGTAACGTTTATGTCAACATACAGGCTATTCTGGTAGTATTGTTGTGGAGAGGTAGTGGGTTGCCATGTAGGAGCTAGAATTGAGTTACGTGGAAGTATAAAGGAGGTTGGAATGAGATACTATGTGTTGGAGTGGTCGTACAAATTTTACTTCCCATTAAGTAGTTAGTTACCGCCTTGTAAACCTATAATGTGATTAGCTTTTAATGTAACACCATTATGTACTTATATTGTAGAGTAACACATAAGAAAGGAGCTGAATTGTTGTAGTCATGAGGTGTGAAGTTAAGGTATGTAAGGTTACTTTTTTCCATATCATTTGGCATCATATATTGTCCACCTAGCTAATGACCTTGTTTCCACTCCGAAATGTTCTAAAGTACCTTAATATATATTTACTATCAAATTTCAGATCTTCTCTTTTGTTTTTCCAAAAAGGATCCATAATGTTATAACCACAGCTATAACAACTTCAAAGATTAAATAAAGTAAGCAACTCAATATGGTTATGTTCGGGTGGCAACTCGAGGGGGCTTAAAGCCCAGCATAGAGACGATCCCGATTTATTATGTATGGGTGGCAGCTCGAAGGGGCTTAAATCCCAGCATAGAGATGATCCCAGATTATATTACCACTGATTAGTTGGGTATATGTATGGCATGCCTTATAAAGACAAGAAAAGTAAAGAAAGAAAAAGGGAAGTAATGAATGTAATGTATACGGTTCCACGATTACAGTAAAGGTGGTTTATCAGTATTATCTATTCACTTGTATTCGATTCCATTTGAGTTCCTATATCTCATGCAGTTGCTTATAGCCTTACATACTCAGTACATTCTTTTGTACTGATGTCCCTTGGGGGACTTACCTTACTTGCTGCAGGCACAGGTGCTAGAAGACCTCTATAGTAGGATACGGGTCATCCGCAGATTGTTGGTGAGCTCCAGGTTACTTCGGGGCTTTTCGAGTCATTGTAAATTTGTTTTGGTACTGTACAGTAGTTGTATAAGGTGGGGACTTGGCCCGACCTTAGTTTTGGTTTTGTACATCTTTTAAACGCTTTGTAGAATACGGTAAAGCCAAATGTAGAAGCGTATTCTCCTTTTTGACGTTGCGGCCCCAACGGCCAAGTCTCATATCTATTTGAATGTCTTTCCATGATTTCCGTCTTTGACATCTTGTTTCTGTATGACTAGATATTGTTCACTCAGGGACATTCATATGAATGTACATGATCATAGATTGGTTCTCTCGAGCTTTACCGACTTTGGGTGCCAGTCCGCCTTAATAGGATTTGAAGCATGACAAAAGTTGTATCAGAGCGGGTCGTCCTTGGGTGTCTACAAAGCCATGTCTGAGTAGAGTCTTGCTTATGGATGTGTTGTGTACCACATTTATAAGTAGGAGGCTACAGGATATTTAGGAGTTGTTACTTTTATTCTTTTCTTAGATCGTGCATTAGAGCCAATGTTGTAGGTGGAATCATATCTGACTATTGAAATTGGTTTTCTTTGTTATAGTAAAATACCGATTACAAGACAAGGTAGGGGAAAAGGTAAGAAGGTAGACATGCTTTCCGGAGAAGGAACTAGTAAATCACCACCTCACCAAGCTAGTCAAGGTGGGGTTGAAACTGAGTTTGCATCGCGGACTTCTTCTACTCTTCCATCTCCAGAAGAGCTAAGAAGGAGAAGAGTACTCCCAGAATCACCTATTAATATCAGGGAGCAAGATTTATGAAATGCGGTGCAATTGTTAACTTGTATTGTTGCTACGTAAGGTCAAGGACAAGTTGGTCTAACTATAGGTACCACGGTGCAGATAGGGCAGCTAGTCTTCGGACACAGGATTTCCTTAAATTAGATCCTCCTACATTTACCGGGTCAGATCTTAATGAAGGCCCAAACATCATGGACCAAACTCAAAGGGCTTTAGATGTTATGCATGTATTTGGCACAGAAACAGTTGAGCTTTCAGCATAAAGACTGAAAGGAGAGGCTATATTATGGTACAAAGATTAGAAATAACCTGGGGTGTCGTTGCACTTCCAGCTAATTGGGAAGAATTCAAAGCGGCATTCCTTGATCACTATCTTCCATATGAGATCTGAGAGGCTCGTACAGATCAGTTTTAAATCTTCATCAAGGGAATATGAGTGTCAGAGAGTACAGTCTTGGGTTTAACTCTTTGGCTCGATATGCTCCTAATGTAATAGCCACGATGGATGACAGAGTCCATCGGTATGTAGAGAGATTGGAGCCATATTTGGTGAGGGACTGTACCATTGCTGCTTTGAATAGAGATATGGATATAGCCAGAATACAAGCTTTTGCACAAAAGATGGAGGATCAAAGGCAAAGGAGAAAGGTGCAAGAATTTGAAAGAGGGCCTTCAAAGAGGGCTAGACCTATGGGAGAGTTCATGGCATCCCAAGGAGAATTTAGGCCTTGGGTTTTTCCTAGACCGCCTAGACCATCATTTTACTATCCTCCAGTAGGTACTTTATCCCAATTTCGAGGGTTTAGAGGTGGCCCCGTGGGGCAGAGTAGTGGAATTTAAGGGTCACGGATAGCAGGGTATCAAGACCAAGGGAATCTGAGACAATCGAGGTTTTATCGTCAGCCGTGTCAGCACTGTGGAAAGCTTCATTTAGGTGAATGCCAGTTTGGGACAAATACTTGTTTTTGGTCTGGTATGTCGGGGCATATGATGAGAGAATGCCCACGGAGGGGCACGGGTAGTATGGTGCGACCTACTGGATCAACCGTTGCATCATCATTATTGGTCCCTTTGTTTGGTAGGGGTGTACATCCTACTGGTCGTGGTAGAGGTACTAAAGGAGCAGCCAGTTCTAGTGGAGTCTAGAACCGTACCTATGCCTTAGGGGACCGTCAAAATTTGGAGGCTTCTCCTGATATAGTTATAGGTACATTATCCATCTTTTCACATAACGTATATGCATTGATTGATCCGCGCTCTACCCTATCATATGTCACTCCATTAATTGGTGAAAAATTCAAAAGAACACCAGAATTATTAGCTAAGCCATTTGAAGTATCTTCACCAGTTGGTGAATTTATTATAGCTAAAAGAGTCTATCGTAATTGCATAGTAACTGTTTGTGATCATGATACGTTGGCTGATCTTGTTGAACTAGAAATGGTAGATTTTGATGTTATAATGGGTATGGATTGGTTGGCTTCTTGTTATGCCACAGTATATTGACAAACGAAGAAGGTACATTTTTATTTCCCAAAAGAGAGAGTCCTTGAATGGAGGGGTAATATTGGAGCGCCAAAAGGTAAATTTATTTCTTATCTTAAGGCAAAGAAAATAATATCCAAGGGGTACATATGTCACCTAGTAAGGGTGAAATATATAGATGTGGAGCCACCGACTCTTCAATTTGTTCCAGTGGTAAATGAATTTCTTGATGTATTTCCTGAAGATCTTCCAGGTTTGCCTCCAGAACAGGAAGCAGAGTTTCATAGTAATGTGATTCTAGGTACTCAACCTATCTCTATTCCTCCGTATAGAATGTCCCCAGCAGAATTACGGAAGTTGAAGGAGCAGTTAAAAGACATGCTGGACAAGGGATTCATAAGGACTAGTATGTCCTCTTGGGGTGCACCAGTGTTATTTGTACGCAAGAAAGATGGCACATTGAGAATGTGTATTGATTATCTACAACTAAATAAGGTGACAATTAAGAAAAAATATCCCCTCCCTAGAATTGATGATTTGTTTGACCAATTACAAGGTGCTAAATGTTTCTCAAAGATTGACTTGATGTCGCGTTACCATCAAGTAAAGGTCAGAGAGAGAGATATACCCAAGACAGCTTTCCGAACACGGTATGGTCATTATGAGTTTTTAGTTATGTCCTTCGGGCTAACAAATGCACCAGCATCTTTTATGGATATGATGAATAGGGTGTTCAAGCCATTTTTAGATGTGTTTGTGATTGTATTTATAGATGATATTCTTGTATATTCAAGATCAAAAGAGGACCACGCTAGTCACTTATGACAAGTATTGCAGATTCTTCATGATCATAAGTTATATGCAAAGTTCTCTAAATGTGAGTTTTGGTTAATATCAGTGGCATTCTTGGGGCATATTGTATCCGATGAAGGGATAAGGTTTGATTCTCAAAAGATAGAAGCCGTGAAGAATCGGCCAAGACCCACAACACCTATGGAGGTTCATAGTTTTCTAGGCTTGGCAGGTTATTATAGAAGGTTTGTTAAGGGGTTTTCTTCCATTTTTGCCCCAATAACCAAGTTAACACACAAAGCAGTCAAGTTTCAATAGAATGATGCCTGTGAAAGAAGATTTCAAGAGCTGAAGAATAAGTTAACTTCTACGCCAGTATTGGTGCTTCCAGAAGGTACAAAGGGGTATGTAGTGTATTGTGATGCTTCAGGAGTGGGTCTCGGACGTGTATTGATGCAGCATGGTAAGGTAATAGCCTATGTTTCAAGTCAGTTACGTCTGTATGAGAAGAATTATCCAACACATGATCTTGAGCTAGCCGCGATTATATTTGCTTTCAAGACATAGCGTCATTACTTGTATAGGGTCCATGTTGATATATTTACTGACCACAAGATTTTACAATATATCTTTAAGCAGAAGGACTTAAATCTAAGGCAGCGAAGATGGCATGAGCTATTAAAGGACTATGACGTTGATATCTTGTATCATCCGAGGAAAAAAAATGTGGTAGCTGATGCTTTAAGTCGTAAGACAATGGCAGACACTTATGGGAATTCCATGGAAAGACAAGGGATAACTAAAGATCTATACCAACTAGCTAGCTTAGGGGTTCACCTTCTTGAGTCTCCAGAAGAAGAAGGAGTTATTGTGCAAAATACAGCAGAATTCTCATTGATAACTGAAGTAAAAGAAAAGCAGTATGCGAATCCTATTCTATTACTGCTTAAGGAAAATGTACACCAAGGTATGGAAAAGGCATTTGAGCTTACGCAAGAAGGAGTAATTCAGTGCCAAAATAGATTGTGAGTACCTAATATTGATGAACTAAGGAAGAGGATTATGGCGGAAGCACACCATTCAAGATATTCTATCCATCTAGGGTCAACCAAAATGTATCATGACTTGAAAGAAGTGTACTGGTGAAGAGACATGAAGAAGAATATTGCAGAATTTGTAGCCCAATGTCCAAATTATCAACAAGTTAAAGTAGAGCATCAAAAGCCAGGAGGTTATATGCAGTGTATGCAGCTCCCTATTTTGAAGTGGGACATGATCAATATAGATTTTATCACTGGTTTACCTCGCTCCCCTCAAAGGTTTGATTCCATATGGGTAATAGTTGATAGACTCACCAAATCAACACATTTCCTATTGGTTAAGACAACTTACACAGATGAGGAGTATGCAAGGTTATATATTAAAGAGATAGTTCGGATGTATGGAGTCCCAATTTCTATTATATCCGATAGGGATTCCCAATTTACTGCAAGCTTTTGGAAGTCATTTCAGAAGAGTTTAACGCAAGTGAGTTTAAGTACAGCTTTTAACCCTCAAACGGATGGTCAGGCAGAACGTACGATCCAAACAGTTGAGGATATGTTGTGAGCTTGTGTATTGGACTTCAAAGGTAGTTGGGATGATCATTTGTCACTTATTGAGTTTGCCTACAATAATAGCTATCATTCTAGTATCAAGATGACACCTTATGAAGCTTTATACGGGAGAAAATGTAGGTCACCGATTGGGTGGTTTGAAGTTGGTGATACTATTTTATTTGGACCATATCTTGTTCATCAAGCCATGGAGAAGGTTAAGGTGATACAACAACGGCTAGGAACATCCCAAAGTCGACATAAATCATATGCCGATGTTAGAAGAAGGGGGCTAGAGTTTGCTATAGGTGATTGGGTATTTTAAAGTGTCGCCAATGAAAGGGTTGACACGATTTGGGAATAAGGAAAAGCTAAGTCCACGTTATATAGGACCATATAAGATTATCCAGAGATTTGTCCAAGTCGTATACGAGTTAGAACTACCCCAAGAACTCTCCATAGTTAATCCAGTATTTCACGTCTCAATGCTTCGATAGTGCATAGGAGATCCATCTCATATTACTCCTACTGAAGATGTACAAGTTATGAAAGATCTCACCTATAAAGAAGTACCTATTGCTACTCTGGATCGACAAGTTAAGAAGTTAAGAAATAAAGAAGTAGCTTCCGTAAAAGTACTTTGGAGGAATCAGAAAGTAGAAGAGATCATATGGGAAGCTGAGAAAATGGTGAAATCTAAGTATCCTCAATTATTTGAAATCGAAGAGGAAGCCTTAGATGCTGAATTGGAGCAATAACAAGTAAGTATTATGTGGTAGCATAAAGATTAAACTTAGACTTGAACTTGTTTAAGTTGAGTAGTGATGATACTAACATTCGAGGACGAATGTTCCTCAGGGGGGGGGGAAGAATGCAACACCCCGTACATTTTCAATACTTGTACAACCAACCTAACATGGATAAAAGTGTTTAAACTAGAGATAATAAGGACATATTTAAGCGTAAAGTTAAAGTTAAGTGGTGGATTAAGACAGAAGGATTTAAAACGTTGGACAAAGGGGAGACCATAAGTGAGGTGCTTGCTTGACTTAATTAAGCTAGTAGGTGAATCACCTACTTGAGATATATGGAACAAGTTAATAGACCCAAGGCTATGGATCAGATTTGGGCCAAGTTAAATGTACCAAAGAGGTGTATTACCTAATTAAGCTAATGGATCAAATTAAATCCTATTATAATGGACTCTTTGAAGGCCCAAACTAAGTAAAATGAAAGGAGAAGAGTATGGGCAGCCCAACACAAAAATAAATCTGCCAAAGTCCCAATAAGTTAAAAGCGCAATAGATAATAGTAGAGTAAATAGGTGTATCACCTACTTTGACCTATTGAGCTGCTTGATATAACCAAGTAGGTGCATCACCCACTTGACCAAATTATGGCTGAAAAAAATAGGATTAAAAGAGCCTTCTAGAGGGCTCAATATAAGACCAAGTTAGCCGGTCTTTTTACTCATTTTTAACACATAACATTTCAAGATTATATCTAGTTTTCTCTCTTTATTTCAAAGGTTAAAACCAGCAGCCCCTATATTCCTTTTAGGATTCTTAAATAAATACTCCACCTTGCAAGCCTTCGTAAGTGTTTACCCTTGTAGATTAATGTAATATATGTATAAGAAATTGTGGAAGTCAGGTTGGTGTGTTTAAAATGTATAGGGCAGTCCCTTAATTAGTTGGTAGTCCACTTGTGTTAGTTTTAATGAATTTGTCCTCCTTGTTGTTTGAACTTGTATATGGGCTTAAGGTATTGAAGAAATTAAGTTAGGACGATACAATTTCAGTATATTAAAGTGTGATTCTTCCCCTAAATCGTTCCTTGTATGAATGGCTTGATGGAAATGTTTATGCGTGTTTGTAAATGAAATGTTTGGTGTAGTGAAAAGAGAATATTTTCTTGTTATGCTAAACTGAATTTTGGAACTATTGTGGACTATTTTTGGTATGTTATTGTGGAAGGCAGTAGGGTGACCTTATGGGATGAATATATAGAGTTTCATTGGAGTGGAAATGTAAAGGATAAACTAGGTAGGTAATCCTATCGGTTTGTAACGTTTATGTCAACATATGGGCTGTTTTGGTAGCATTGTTGTGGTGCGGTAGTGGGCTGCCATGTAGGAGCTGGAGTAGAGTTACGTGGAAGTATAAAGGAGGTTGGAATGAGAAACTTTGTGTTGGGGTGGTCGTACAAATTTTACTTCTCGTTAAGTAGTTAGTTACCACCTTGTAAACCTATAATGTGATTAGCTTTTAATGTAACTCCATTATGTACTTATATTGTAGAGTAACACATAAGGAAGGAGTTGAATTGTCGTATTCACGTGGTATGAAGTTAAGGTATGTAAGGTTACTCTTTTCCATATCCTTTGGCATCATATATTGTCCACCTAGCTAATGACCTTGTTTCCACTCCAAAATGTTCTAAAGTACCTCAATGTCTATTTACTATCATATTTCAGATGTTCTCTTTTGTTGTTCCAAAAAGGATCCATAATGTTATAACAACCACTATATCAACTTCAAAGATTAAATAATGTAAGCAACTCAATATAGTTATGTTCGGGTGGCAGCTCGAGGGGGCTTAAAGCCCAGCATAGAGATGATACCAATTTATTATGTATGGGTGGTAGCTCAAGGGGGCTTAAAGCCCAGCATAGAGACGATCCCAAATTATGTTACCACTGATCAGCTGGGTATATGTATGGCATGCCTTATAAAGACAAGAAAAGTAAAGAAAGAAAAAGGGAAGTAATGAATGTAATTTATACGGTTCCACGATTATAGTAAAGGTGGTTTATCAATATTATCTATTCACTTGTATTTGAATCCAGTTGAGTTCCTATATCTCATGCAGTTGCTTATAGCCTTACATACTCAGTACATTATTTCGTACTGACGTCCCTTGGGGGACTTACCTTACTTGCTGCAGGTACAGGTGCTAGTATACCTCTACAGTAGGATACAGGTCATCCGCAGATTATTGGTGAGCTCCAGGTTACTTCGGGGCTTTTTGAGTCATTGTAAATTTGTTTTGGTACTGTGCAGCAGTGGTATAAGGCGGGGACTTGTCCCGACCTTAGTTTTGCTATGTACATCTTTTAGAGGCTTTGTAGAATATGGTAAAGTCAAATGTAGAAGTGTATTCTCCTTTTTGACGTTGCAGCCGCAATGGCCAAGTCTCAAATCTATTTGAATGTATTTCTATGATTTTTGCCTTTGACATATTGTATCTGTATGACTGGATGTTGTTCACTCAGGAACATGCATATGAATGTTCATGATCATAGATTGGTTCTCTCGAGCCTTAACGGCTTCGAGTTCCAGTCCGCCTCAATGGGATTTAAAGCGTGACACATATTACTCCTACTGAAGATATATAGGTTACAGAAGATCTCACCTATGAAGAAGTACCTATTGCTATTCTGGATCATAAAGTTAAGAAGTTAAGAATTAAAGAAGTATCTTCTGTAAAGGTACTTTGGAGAAATCAGCAAGTAGAAGAAATCACATGGGAAACCAAGGAAATGATGAAGTCTAAATACCCACATTTATTTCAAACTGAAGAGAAAGTTCAAGATGTGTAATTGGAGCAATAACAAGTAAGTATATATAAGTATTATGTGATAGCATAAAGATCAAATGTAGGCTTGAACTTGCTTAAGCTGTGTAGTGATGGTACTAGCATTCAAGGACTAATATTCTTAAGGGGGGAAGGATGTAACACCCCGTATTCTATAGACACTACTCTTACTTATATGGAAAATGGTACAGACGTGTGGCAATAGGTAATGGACTAACTAGTTCTTTGATTCAAGTACAACACCCCGTACATTTCCGAAACTTGTGCGACTAACCTAACAAGGGTAAAAGTATTTAAACTTCAGAGAATAAGGATGTACTTAAGCGAAAAATTAAAGTTAAGTGGTGAATTAAGTTAGAAGGATTAAGAAGTTGGAAAAAGGGGAGAACATAAGTGAGGTGCTTCCATAACTTAATTAAGGTAGTAGTTGTATCACCTACTTAGACTATTGGGATGAATTAAGACATAAGTTAATGGACTCAATTGAGGCCCAAGTTAAGTAATTAAAAGGGGAAGGATGATCAGCCCAACTCTAAGTTTAATTAAGGCCCAAAATTAAGGTGATCCATGTAGAAATAAACTAAGTAGGTGCATCACCTACTTGGACTGATTTGGACAAATTTAATAACCAAGTAGGTGCATCACCTACTTGGACTATTTTTTGACCAAAATTATCTAAGGATGACTGGAAATGAGGCGGTCCAAGGAGGGTGTATATATACATCATTTCAGCTTGTGTTTCCATACAATACACTTGCAAATTCCAGCTTAAAACAAAACACTCCCAACCCCAAAAATCAGCCGCCCTAATTTCCCTTTAGGGTTCATGGATGAATCCTCCACTTTGCAAGCCTTGGTAAGTGTTTACCCTTGTATATTAATGTAATATATGTATAATAAAGTGTGGATGTATGGTTGGTTATGTTTAAAATGTATAGAGCAGTCCCTTAATTCGTTGGCAGTCCACTTGTGTTAGTTTTAATGAATTTGTCTTCCTTGTGGTTTGAACTTGTATAGGGGATTAAGGTGTTGAAGAAATTAAGTTAGGAGGATAAAATTTCAGTATACTAAAGTGTGGTTCTGCCCGTAAATCGTTCCTTGTATGTATGGCTTGATAGAAATGTTTATACGTGTTTGTAAATGGAACGTTTGGTGTAGTGAAAAGAGAATATTCTCTTGTTATGTTAAACTAAATTTTGGAACTATTGTGGACTGTTTTTGGTATGTTACTCTGGAAGGAAGCAGGGTGAACTTATGGGATGAATATAACGTTTATGTCAATATATGGGCCATTTTGATAGCATTGTTGTTGTGAGGCAGTGGGCTGCCATGTAGGAGCTGGAATAGAGTTACGTGGAAGTATAAAGGAAGTTGGAATGAGATACCATGTGTTGGGGTGGTCGGACAAATGCTACTTCCCGTTAAGTAGTTAGTTACTGCCTTGTAAACCTATAATGTGATTAGCTTTTAATGTAACTCCTTATGTACTTATATTTTAGAGTAACACATAAGGAAGGAGCTGAATTGTTGTAGTCATGTGGTGTGAAGTTAAGGTATGTAAGGTTACTCTTTTCCGTATCCTTTGGCATCATATATTGTCCACCTAGCTAATGACCTTGTTTCCACTCTGAAATGTTCTAAAGTACCTCAATACATATCTACTATCAAATTTCAGATTTTCTCTTTTGTTGTTCCAAAAAGGATCCATAATGCTATAACCACCACTATAACAACTTCAAAGATTAAATAAAGTAAGCAACTCAATATGGTTATGTTCGGGTGGTAGCTCGAGGGGGCTTATATCCCAGCATAGAGATGATCCCAATTTATTATGTATGGGTGGCAGCTCGAGGGGGCTTACAGCCTAGCATAGAGACGATCCAGATTATGCTACCACTCATCAGTTGGGTATATATATGGCATGCCTTATAAAGAAAATAAAAGTAAAGAAAGAAAAAGGGAAGTAATGAATGTAATGTATACGGTTCCACGATTACAGTAAAGGTTGTTTATCAGTATTATCTATTCACTTGTATCTGATTCCTTTTGAGTTCCTATATTTTATACAGTTACTTTTAGCCTTATATACTCGGTACATTCTTTCGTACTGACGTCCCTCTTGCGGGACCCACCTTTCATGCTACAGGTCTAAAAGCTAGTAGGTCTCTCCAATAGGAGCACAGGATATCTAAAGGCTATTGGTGTGCTCCAGGTTAATTCGGGGCTTTTCGTGTTAGTTGTATTTATTTTTGGTATTGTATAGCAGTGACGTGTAAGGCGGGGGTTTGTCCCGACCTTAACTAAGTCCATGTGTTTTTTTTAGAGGCTTTGTAGACATTATAAAGTCCAGCATGGTAGTGGTTCGTCTTTTAGATGTTGTGGCCCCAACGGCCAAGTCTTGAATATCTATCTGGTATCCACCTACCCGATTTACTTTACCGATATATCATGTCCATACACTGCAGCATATTTGTTAGCTCAATTACATGCATAAGAAATACATGAACGTAGGTTTGTTCTCTCGGGCCTTAACGACTCCGGATGCCAGTCCGCCCCAATAGGATTTGAGGCGGGACATATAATGATTTGAGGAGGTAATACACGTGTTGTAATGTACGAAACCAAGTTCTATTACTTGTTCATCCAACCTATGTATGTCTTGTTAGAAGGCAATACACGTCTAGTAATGTATTAAACCATGCTCTATAATTGGTTCATCCAACCGATGTAAGTCTTGTTTAGTGATTAATACTCAGTGAAACACCGATAATCAATCCGAGTATGGAATACATTTATTTGATGCTGTAATACACACGTGTAGTAATGTACGAAACCAAGTTCTATTATTGGTTCGTCCAATTTATGTATGTTTCCTTTAGTGATTAATACTTAGAGAAACACCAATAATCAATTCGAGTAAGGAATACATAGATGTTAGGAGGAAATTCACGTGTAGTAATGTATGAAAAAAAGTCCTATGTTTAGTCTGTCAAACCTATGAATGTTTTTCTTAGTTTATTAGTAATAAAAAAAACACAGAAAATACAATCTAGTATGGAATATATTGATGTTAGGATTTAATTCACATGTAGTAATGTAAGAAACTGTCACGCCTCAAATTCCATTGGGGTGGAAAGGTACCCATAGCCGTAACGGCCCGAAAGAACCAACCTATGCCCGAGTACATTCATATGCATGCCATTAACTGAACAAAAAATTCTGCCATGTGCAGATATAATATATCGATGACGGAAGACCTGTAAAGACGTTCAAAATAGATACGAGACTTGGCCATTGGGGCCACAATGTCTAAAAGGTAAGACACTTCTACGTTTGACTTTACAATGTCTACAAAGCCTCTAAAAGATATATAACCATGACTAAGGTCGGGACAAGTCCCCACCTTATACAACTACTACACAGTACCAAAAATATATACAAATGACTCGAAAAGTCCCAAATCAACCTGGAGCTCGCCAATAGCCTGCAGATGACCCGTACCCTATTATGAAGGTCTACTAGCTCCTGTGCCTGCAACAAGTAAGGTAGGTCCCCCAAGGGACGTTAGTACGAAAGAATTTACTGAGTATGTAAGGCTATAAGTAACTGTACGATATATAGGAACTCAAATGGAATCAAATAAAAGTGAATAGATAACACTTATATACCACCGTACTGTATATGTGGAACCATGTACACTACATTAATTTTTTTCCTTTTACCTTCACATCAATAAACATCATACAATGCCCGGGACCAACTGATCAGTGGTAAGTAACATTGGGATGTCTTGAGCTAGGCTTTTACCCCCAGAGTTGCCCCCTGTATCCAATAATCCATTGGGATCGACTCGAGCTAGGCATTCGCCCCCAGAGCTACCACCCATACTCAAACAAATATGCATTACTTCATTTCTTTAATTTTTGTGAGATTGTTACATCGGTGGTCATAACATTATTGGATCTTTTGAACAATAGTCAAAAAATAAGAGACACGTAAATAACAATTGCTAACAAAACTTAAATGAGATACTTTAAAGCATTTCGGAGTGGAAATAAGTTTGGTAATGAAGTGAACAATAGGTGTGGCTAAAGGATACGGAAAAGAGTAACCTTACATACCTTATATTTCCAACATGTGACTACCACAATTCAGCTCTTCCTTAAAGTGTTACTCTACAATATGAACACATAATTAGCCACTTGACGAGAAGTAAAAACTATCCAACATCCTAAACACATGGTATATAATTCCACATTACTTTATAATACCATATAAATTCATTCCACCCTCCTACAATACAATTTACTGCCTCACAACACCAACAATACCAAAACAGTCCACACATCAACATAGGCATCACAAACCGATAGGATTTCACACCAAGTTTATACTTTACATTTCCACCTCAATACCACGTAACTTATTTATTCCATCAAGTCACCTAAATACCTTTCAAAACAACACACCAAAAAGAGTCCACAATAGTTTCAAAATTCGCATCAACATCACAAGAAAATTTTCTCTTTCCACTACACCACACGTTCCATGCACAATTACGTATAAATATTTCCACAAGTCATACACAAGGAGTAACAAATTAGGGACAGAAAAACACTTAAACATACTGAAATTTAATCCATATAATTCAATTCCTTCAATACCTTAAGTCCCCTTTCAAGTTTAAACCACATAGAAGGTAAATCCTTTAGCGACTAAGCAAAAGTGGACTGTTTCACAATAAATGGACTGATCAACACTTTTTAAACATAAACAACATGATTTACACAACCTCTTATGCATATAATATATTAATATATAAGGATAAAAACTTACCAAGGCTTGCAAGTGGAAGATTTGTCCAAAAATCCTTAGAGAAAATTAGGGCGGCTAGGGTTTGAGAGAGGAGAAAGTATTTGATTGAAAATCTTATTTTTACAAGTGTGTTGTGTAGAAAAATGAGCTGAATTTCAGCCTTATATAGACCCTCCAAACCGCCTCTCTCTATGGTCATCCTTAGCTAAATATTTGGTGAAAAAGTCCAAGTAGATGATGTGTAACTTGGTCCATTATTAAATGGATCATCTTCTTTTGGGCCCATATCTTATTTATTTAATTTTGGTCCTCTATTGAGCCCATTAGCATAATATTAATTCAGCCCAACTATCTCAAGTTTAAATAATTCCATAAATGTTAAGGTAGTCAAATAGGTTCGAAAATGTACGGGGTGTTAAATCCTTCCCTCCTTAGGAACATTCGTCTTCGAATGTTAGTAACATTATCTAATCTAACTAAGTTCAAGTCTAAGTTCATTCTTCATATTATCACATACACATAATACTTATTTCTACTTACTTGTTATTGTTCCAACTCCGCATCTTGAACTTTCTCTTCAGTTTGAAATAAATGCGGGTACTTAGACTTCATCATTTCCTCGGCTTCCCACATGATTTCTTCTACTTGCTGATTTTTCCAAAGAACTTTTACAGAAGCTACTTCTTTATTTCTTAACCTCTTAACTTGTCGATCCAGAATCGCAATAGGTACTTCTTCATAGGTGAAATCTTCTGTAACTTGTAAATCTTCAGTGGGAGCAATATAAGATGGATCTCCTATGCATTTCTGAAGCATTGAAATATGAAACACTAGATGAACTGTGGAGAGGTCTTGGGATAGTTCTAATTCATGCACAACTTGACCAAATCTTCGGACAATCTTAAACGGCCCTATATAACGTGGACTCAGCTTTCCCTTCTTCCCAAATCTCATTACCTCTTTCAATGGTGACACTTTAGAGAATACCCAATCATCTATGGCAAATTCTAGCTCCCTTCTTCTAACATTGGCATATGACTTGTGCAGACTTTGGGAAGTTTATAGCCACTGTTGTATCACCTTAACCTTTTCCATAGCTTGATGAACAAGATTTGGGCCAAATAAAACAGTCTTACCTACTTCAAACCACCCAATTGGTGACCTACATTTTCTCCCGTATAAGGCTTCATAAGTCTCCATCTTGATACTTGAATTATAGCTATTATTGTAGGCGAATTCAATAAGAGATAAATGATCATCCTAACTACCTTTAAAGTCCAACATGCAAGCTCGTAGCCTATCTTCAAGTGTTTGTATGGTACGCTCTGCCTGTCCATCCGTCTGAGCGTGAAAACTTATACCTAAATTCACTTGTGTACCTAAACTCTTCTGAGAAGACTTCCAAAAATTTGTAGTAAATTGAGCTCCCGTGTTTGATATAATAGAAATAGGAATTCCGTGCAATCGAACTATCTTTTTAATATACAATATCGCATACTCTTCAGCTGTGTAAGTAGTCTTAACAGGTAGGAAGTGTGCTGATTTGGTAAGTCTATCAACTATCACCCATATGGAATCAAATTTTTGAAATGTACGAGGCAAACCAGTGATGAAATACATATTAATCATGTCCCACTTCCAAACTGAAAGATCCATACATTGCATATAACCTCCAGGCTTCTGATGCTCTACTTTTACTTGTTGACAATTTGGACATTGAGCTACGAATTCTGCAATGTTCTTCTTTATGTTACCCCACCAATACATTTCTTTTAAATCATGATACATTTTGGTGTCTCCCGGATGAATAAAATACCGTGAATAACGTGTCTCTATCATAATCCATCTCCTTAGCTCATCTACATCAGGTACACACAATCTACTTTGGCACTGAAGCACTCCCTCTTGCATAAGATCAAATGCCTTTGTCAAACCTTGTTGTACATTCCCCTTCAGCTGCATTAAAATAGGATCCACATACTACTTTTCCTTCACTTCAGCTACTATTGAAGATTTTTCCGTATTTTTTACCATAATTTCTTCATTTGGAGTTTCAAGAAGACGAACCCCCAAGCTGGTTAGTTGATGTAGATCCTTGACTATACCTTGCTTTTCTGTGAGTTGGCCATCAGTTCTTCCTATTGCTTTGCGGCTTAATGCATCGGCTACCACATTTTCTTCCCTAGATGATGTAAATATCAACGTCATCAGAATCTTTTAATAGTTCAAGACACCTCCGCAGCCTCAGATTAAAGTCCTTCTGCTTAAAGATATATTGCAAACTCTTATGGTTGGTATATATGTGTAAACCCCATACAAGTAGTGGCGCCATAGCTTTAAAGTAAATATCACAGCTGCTAGCTCAAGATCATGTGTTTGATAATTTCTCTCATGTGGTCGCATCTGTCTTGAGGCATAAGCTATTACATTACCATGCTGCATCAATACACATCCTAAGCTGACTCCTGAAGCATCACAATATACCGCATACCCTTGTGTGCCTTCTGGAAGTACCAATACATGTGCATAAGTCAACTTATCCTTCAGATCTTGGAAACTCTTCTCAATTGCATCATTCCACTGAAACTTGGTTGCCTTGTGTGTTAGCTTTGTCAAAGGTGCAACAATAGAAGAACATCCTTCAACAAACCTTCTATAATAACCTACAAACCCATGGAAACTACGAATCTTTGTAGGCATTGTAGGTCTTAGCCAATTCTTCACAGTTTCTATCTTTTGAGTATGAACCCTTATTTCTTCATTCGACACAATATGACCCAAGAATGCGACAGATTTTAACCAAAATTCACATTTAGAGAACTTTGCATATAACTTACGATCACAAAGAATTTGTAACACCTGCCGTAAGTGATTAGCATGGTCTTCTTTTGATCTTGAATAAACAAAAATATTATCTATAAACACTGTAACGAACACATCTAATAATGGCTTGAACACCTTATTCATCAAATCCATAAAAACTGTTGGTGCATTTGTTAGCCCAAACGACATAACTAAAAACTCGTAATGACCATACCGTGTTCGGAAAGCTATCTTGGGTATATCTTTTTCTCTAACCCTTACTTGATGATAACCCAATCTCAAGTCAATCTTTGAGAAGCATTTGGCACCCTGTAATTGATCAAAAAAATCTTCAATTCTGGGGAGGGGGTATTTGTTTTTTACTGTTACCTTATTCAGTTGCCGACAATCAATACACATTCTCAACGTGCCATCTTTCTTTCGTACAAATTACACTGGTGCACCCCAAGAATACCTACTAGGCCTTATGAATCCCTTGTCCAACAAGTCTTTTAATTGCTCATTCAATTCCCGTAACTCTGTAGGGGCCATTCTATACAGAGGAATAGAGATAAGCTGAGAACCTAGAATCACATCAATATCAAACTCTAATTCCCAATCTGGAGTCAAACCTGGAGTATCTTCAGGAAATACATCAAGGAATTCATTTACCACCGGAACCGATTGAAGAGTTGGTGGCTTCACATCGGTATCTTACACTCTTACTAGATGGCATATGTACTCCTTGGATATCATTTTCTTTGCCTTAAAATAAGAAATAAATTTACCTCTCGATGCTCCAACATTACCCTTCCATTCAAGGACGGTCTTATGTGGAAAATGGAAATGTACCTTCTTAGCTCAATAATATACCGTGGCATAACAAGTAGCCAACCAATCCATACCTATTATAACATCAAAATCTACCATTTCCATCTCAATAAGATCATCCAACACATCGTGATCACAAAAATTTACTATGCAATTACGATAGACTCTTTTAGCTATAATAGATTCACCAACTGGTGTAGATACTTCAAATGGATTGACTAGTAATTCCGGTGTTCTTTCAAATTTTTCAGCAATCAATGGAGTGACATATGATAGGGTATATCCTGGATCAATCAATGCATATACATTATGTGAAAAGATGGATAATGTACCTGTAACCACATCGAGAGAAGCCTCAAAATTCTGCCAATCCGCTAAAGCATAGGTACGGTTCTGGACTCCACTAGAATTAGCTGCTTCCCGAACAACTATACCATGCCCAGTAGGTTGTACACTCTATGAGGATGATGCAACGGCCGATCAAGTAGGTCACGCCATACTACCTGTGCCTCCTCGTGGGTACTCTTTGATTATGTGCCCCGACATACCACACCAAAAACAAGCATCTGTCCCAAGCTGACATGCACCTAAATGAAAATTTTTGCAATGCTGACACGGCTGATGAGAAAACCTTGATTGTCTCATTCTTCCTTGTTCTTGATACCATGCTGTTTGTGAACCTTGAATCCTACTACTTTGTCCAACTTGACTGACTCTAAACCCTAAAAATTGGGATAGAGTACCTGCTGTAGAATAAGACAATAATGGTCTAGGCGGTCTATTAAAAATCCGAGGCCTAAATTCTCCTTGGGACACCATGAATTGTCCCATAGGTTTAGCCCTCTTTGACGGTCCTCTTTCAAATTCTTGCGTTCTTCTCATTTGCCTCTAATCCTCCATCTTCTGTGCAAAAGCTTGTATCCTGGCTATATCCATGTCGCTATTCAAAACAGTAATAGTACAATCCCTAACCAAATATGGATCCAATCTATCCATATACCAATGAACTCTATCATCCATAGTAGCTTCTACATTAGGAGCGTACCTGGCCAAAGAGTTAAACCGAAGACTGTACTCTCTAACGCTCATATTACCTTGACGAAGATTTAAGAACTGGTCCGTACAAGCCTCTCGAACCTCATATGGAAGGTAATGATCAAGGAATGTCGCTTTGAATTCTTTCCAATTAGCTGCAAGCTCAACTATTTCTATACCAGATACATGCATAACATCTAAAGCCCTTTGAATTTCGGTCCATGAAGTCTTGTGGGTCTTCATTAAGATCTGAGCCGGTGAATATGGAACGGTCTAATTTAAGAAAATCATGTGTCCGCCAACTAGCTGTGCTATCCGCACTGTCATTACTTATAGTTGGACCAGCTTATCCTTGATTTTGTGCAGCAACTATACGAGTCAAAATTTGCACCGCATTCCTTAAATCCTACTCAGTAGCATTAACAGGTAGTTCTGGGGGTACTCCTCTCCTTCTTGGCTCTTCGGGAGGTGGAAGAGTAGAAGAAGCCTACGATAAAAACTCATTTTCAGCTTCACCTTGATTAACTCATTCAGGTGGTAATTTATTGGTTCCTGCTTCGGCAGCCATGTCTCCCTTCTTACCTTTACCCCTACCTCTTCTTGTAATCGATATTTTGCTATACTGAGGAAACAAAAACATAAAACAAATTCAGTGGTTAAATATGACTCCACCTACAACTTTGGCTCTATTGTACGATCTAGGAAATGAAGAAAAGAGACAACACCTAAATGTCCCATAGCCTCCTATGTATAGATGTGGTGCACAACACATCCATAAGTAAGACTCTACTTAGATATGTCTTTATAGACACCCTATGATGACCCGCTCTGATACCACTTTTGTCACGCCTCAAATCCCATTGGACGGACAGGCACACGTATCCGTAAAGGCTCGAGAGAACCAACCTATGACCGAGTACATTTATATACATGCCATTAAGTGAAAAAAAATTATGCCACGTGCAGATATAATATTGATGACGGAAGTTATGTAAAGACGTTCAAAACAGATACGACACTTGGTCGTTGGGGCCATAACGCCTAAAAGGTAAGACACTTCTATGTTTGCGTCACGCCTCAAATCCTATTGGGGCGGACAAGCACCCGTAGCCGTAAAGGCCCTAGAGAACCAACCTATGATCGTGTACATTCATATGCATGTCATTAAGTGAACAAAATTTCTGCCACATGCGTATATAATGTATCGATGACGAAAGTCATGTAAAGACGTTCAAAATAGATAGGAGATTTGGCCATCGGGGCCATAACGTCAAAAAGGTAAGACACTTCTACGGTTGACTTTACGATGTCTACAAAGCCTCTAAAATATATATAACCATGACTAAGGTCGGGATAATTCCACGCCTTATACAACTACTACACAGTACCAAAAATATATACAAATGACTCGGAAAGCCCCGAACCAACCTGCCTGAAGATGACTCGTACCCTATTGTGAAGGTCTACTAGCTCCTTTACCTGCAACAAGTAAGGCAGGTCCCCCAAGGTACGTCAGTACGAATGAATGTACTGAGTATGTAAGGCTATAAGTAACTATATAAAATATAAGAACTAAAATGGAATCAAATACAAGTGAATAGATAATACTGATATACAACCGTACTATATATGTGGAACCACGTACATTACATTCATTCTTTCCTTTTACCTTTATATCAATATACATCTTACAATGCTCAGGACCAACTGATCAATGGTAAGTAACATTGGGATCGGCTCGAGCTAGGATTATGCCCCCAGAGATACCACCCATGAATCAATATATCAGGTTCGGGTCAAGCTAGATTTTCACTCCCAGAGCTACCCCCTGCATCCAATAATCAATCGGGATCAGCTCAAGTTAGGCTTTCTCCCCAGAGCTACCACCCATACTCAACCAAATATGCATTACTTCATTTCTTTAATTTTTGTGAGATTGTTACATCGGTGGTCATAACATTATTAGAGCTTTGGGACAATAGCCAACAAATAAGGGACACATAAATAACAATTGCAAACAAGCCTGAAATGAGATACTTTAAAGCATTTCGGAGTGAAAACAAATTTGGTAACGAGGTCAACAATAGGTGCGGCCAAAGGATACGAAAAAGAGTAACCTTACATATCTTATCTTTCCAACATGTCACTACAATAATTCAGCTCTTCTTTAAAGTGTTACTCTACAACACAAGTACATAATGAAGCTAACATTAAAAGGTAATTACATTATATGTTCACAAGGCAATAATTAGCTACTTGACGTGAAGTAAAACCTATCCAACATCCAAAACACATGGTATATCATTACACATTCCTTTATACTGCCATATAACTTAATTCCACCCTCCTACAATATAATTTACTGCCTTACAACACCAGCAATACCAAAACAGTCCACACATCAACATAGACATCACAAACCGATAGAATTTCACACCAATTTTATACTTTGCATTTCCACCTCAATACCACATCACATATTTATTCCATCAAGTCACATAGATACCTTTCACAACAACACACAAAAAATAGTCCACTATGTTTTCAAAATTCGCATCAACATCACAAGAAAATATTCTCTTTCCACTACACCACACGTTCCATGCACAATTACGTATAAATATTTCCACAAGTCATACACAAGGAGTAATGAATTAGGGACAGCACCACACTTAAACATACTAAAATTTCATCCATCTAATTAACTTCCTTCAAGACCTTAAGTCCCCTTTCAAATTTAAACCACATAGAAGGTAAATCCTTTAGCGATCAAACAAAAATGGACAGTTTCACAATAAGTGGACTGCTCAACACTTTTTAAACATAAGTAACATGATATACACTGTAAAATCCCGTATCCTACATGTACTAATTCCACTAATATGGTACTTAATACAGCCTTATAGTACGGGTAATGGACTCGGTTTCCTATATGACTAGCGATGATAAGATGGGTTAGAAGGAACTGCCTGTACATTTTAATGTGGAACGAATAAGTTAACGTCGATGCAAATATTTAAACTTGGGATCGTGAGTAGGTATTTGGATCTAAAGATTAAAGTGACCAAGTCCACACAAGCTGTAAGTTGAATTAAAGGGATTAAGAACCGAAAAAGAAATTAACTATTGAGGTGCTTGCTTGACTTAATTAAGCTAGCAGGTGAACCAACTACTTGAGATATATGGACCATGTTAATGGACTCAAGGTTATGGATTAGATTTGGGCCAAGTTAAATGTTCCAAAGAGGTGTATTACCTACTTAAGCTATTGGGCTGCATTTGGACATATATTAATGGACTCAATTGGGGCCCAAATTAAGTACATAAAATGGGGAAGATGACCACCCCAACACCTAAATATAACTAAGGCCCAACATGACATGATCCAACTAGAATTAGCCCAAGTAAGTGGATTGTATTGGACAGCTTATATAGCCAAATAGGTTCATCACCTACTTGGACTATTTTGGAACAAAAACTTGGCTAGAATGAGCTAGATAGGCGGTTCAAAGAGGGAGAATATAAGTCTCATTTCAGTTAATTTTTACGTTCATTCTTTGTTGAAAAATTGTCCAGAAAAATTAAAACACTCTCTCCTCTCTAAAACCGCAAATCAGCCGCCCCAAATTTCCCTAGGGTTCTTGGGTGAATCCTCCACTTAGAAAGCCTTGGTAAGTGTTTACCCTTGTATATAAATGTAATATATGTATAATAAAGTTTGGAAGTTAGGTTGGTTATATTTAAAATGTATAGGGCATTCCCTTAATTAGTAGGCAGTCCACATGTGTTAGTTTTAATGAATTTGTCTTCCTTGTGGTTTGAACTTGTATAAGGGCTTAAGGTGTTGAAGAAATTAAGTTCGGAGAATAAAATTTCAGCATATTAAAGTTTGGTTCTACCCCTAAATTGTTCCTTTGATGTATGGCTTGATGGAAATGTTTATACGTGTTTGTAAATGGAGATTTGGTGTAGTGAAAAGAGAATATTCTCTTGTTATGTTAAACTGAATTTTGGAACTATTGTGGACTATTTTTGGTATGTTACTGTGGAAGTCAGTAGGGTGACCTTATGGGATTAATATATGAAGTTTCGTTGGAGTGGAAATGTAAAGGATAAGCTAGGGTAATCCTATAGGTTTGTAATGTTTATGTCAACATATGGGCTGTTTTGGTAGCATTGTTGTTGTGAGGCAGTGGGCTGCCGTGTAAGAGCTGGAATAGAATTATGTGGAAGTAAAAAGGAGGTTGGAATGCGATACCATGTGTTGGGGAGATGGGACAAATTTTAATTCCCGTTAAGTAGTTAGTTACCACCTTGTAAACCTATAACGTGATTAGCTTTTAATGTAACTCCATTATGAACTTATATTGTAGAGTAACACATAAGGAAGGAGCTGAATTGTTATAGTCACATGGTGTGAAATTAAGGTATGTAAGGTTACTCTTTTGAGTATCCTTTGGCATCATATATTGTCCACCTAGCTGATGACCTTGTTTCCACTCCAAAATGTTCTAAAGTACCTCAATATATATTTACTATCAAATTTCAAATGTTGTCTTTTGTTACTCCAAACGGATCCATAATGTTATAAACACCACTATAATAATTTCAAAGATTAAAAAAAGTAAGCAACTCAATATGGTTATGTTCGGGTGATAGCTCGGGGGGCTTAAAGCCCAGCATAGAGACGATCTTGATTCATTATGTATGGGTGGTAGCTCGAGGGGGCTTAAAGCCCAGCATAGAGACGATCTCAGATGATGTTGCCACTGATCAGTTGGGTATATGTATGGCATGCCATATAAATACAAGAAAAGTAAAAAAGAAAAAGGGAAGTAATGAATATAATGTATACGGTCCCACAATTACAGTAAAGGTGGTTTATCAGTATTATCTATTCACTTGTATTTGTTTCCTTTTGAGTTCCTATATTTTATACAGTTATTTTTAGCCTTAAATACTCAGTACACTCTTTCGTATTGACGTCCCTCTTATGGGACCCACCTGTTATGATACAGGCATAGGAGCTAGTACGTCTCTCCCATAGGAGCACAGGATATCTAAAGGCTATTGGTGAGCTTCAGGTTGATTCGATGCTTTTTGAGTTATTTGTATGTGTTTTTAGTATTGTATAGAAGTGACGTGTAAGGTGGGGGTTTATCCCGACCTTAGCTAAGTCCATGTATTTTTTGTAGAGGCTTTGTAGACATTATAATGTCCAGCATGGCAGTGGTTCATCTTTTAGATGTTGTAGACCCAACGGCCAAGTCTTGTATATTTATTTGGTATCGACCTACCCGGTTTACTTTAGTGATATATCATGTCCATACACTGCGGTATATTTGTTATCTCAATTACATGCATAAGAAATACATGAACGTAGGTTGGTTATCTCAGGCCTTACGGCTCCGGGTGTCAGTCCGCCCCAATGGGATTTGAGGCATGACATACATGAATATATGAAGTTTCGTTGGAGTGTAAATGTAAAGGATAAACTAGGTAGGTAATCCCATTGATTTGTAATGTTTTTGTCAACATATGTGTTGTTTTGGTAGCATTGATATTGTGAGGCAGTGGGTTGCCATATAGGAGCTAGAATAGAATTAGGTGGAGGTATAAACGAGGTTGGAATGACATACCATGTGTTGGGGTGGTCGGACGAATTTTACTTCCCGTTAAGTAGTTAGTTAGCGCCTTGTAAACCTATAATGTGATTAGATTTTAATGTAACTCCATTATGTACTTATATTGTAGAGTAACACATAAGGAAGGAACTGAATTGTTGTAGTCACATGGTGTGAAATAAAGGTATGTAAGGTTACTCTTTTGAGTATCCTTTGGCATCATATATTGTCCACCTAGCTAATGACCTTGTTTCCACTCTTAAATGTTCTAAAGTACCTCAATATATATTTACTATCAAATTTTAGATGTTCTCTTTTGTTGTTCCAAAAAGGATCCATAATGTTATAACAACCACTATAACGACTTCAAAGATTAAATAAAGTAAGCAACTCAATATGGTTATGTTCGGGAGGTAGATCAAGGGGGCTTAAAGCCCAGTATAGAGACAATCCAAATTTATTATGTATGGGTGGTAGCTCGAGGGGGCTTAAAGCCCAGCAGAGAAACGATCCCGATTCATTATTTATGGGTGGCGGCTTGAGGGTGCTTAAACCCCAGCATAGAGACGATCCCAGATTATGTTACCATTGATCAGTTGGGTATATGTATGGCATGCCTTATAAAGACAAGAAAAGTAAAGAAAGAAAAAGCAAAGTAATGAATGTAATGTATACGGTTCCACGATTACAGTAAAGGTGGTTTATCAGTATTATCTATTCACTTGTATCTGTTTTCTTTTGAGTTCCTATATTTTATAAAGTTACTTTTAGCCTTATATACTCGGTACATTATTTCATACTGACGTCCCCGTCCCTTTTAGGGGACCCACCTTTCATGCAACAGGCACAGGAGGTAGTAGGTCTCTCCAATAGGAGCACAAGATATCTAAAGGCTATTTGTGAGCTCCAGGTTGATTTGGGGCTTTCCGAGTCAGTTGTATGTGTTTTTGGTATTTTATAGCAGTGAAGTGTAAGGCGCGGGTTTGTCCCGACCTTAGTTAAGTCCATGTGTTTTTTTTTTAGGCTTTGTAAACATTATAAAGTCAAGCATGGTAGTTGTTCGTCTGTTATATGTTGTGGCCCCAACGGCCAAGTCTTGTATATATATTTGGTATCCACCTACCCAATTTACTTTATTGATATATCATGTCCATACACTGCAGCATATTTGTTAGCTCAATTACATGCATAAGAAATACATGAACATAGGTTGGTTCTCTCTGGCCTTATAGCTCCGGGTGCCAGTCGGCCCCAATGGGATTTGAGGCGTGACATACATGAATATATGAAGTTTCGTTGGAGTGGAAATGTAAAAGATAAACTAGGTAGGTAATCCTATCGGTTTGTAATGTTTATGTCAACATATGGGCTGTTTTGGTAGCATTGTTGTTGTGAGGCAGTAGGTTGCCGTGTAGGAGCTAGAATAGAATTACATGGAACTATAAAGGAGGTTGGAATGAGATACCATGTGTTGGGGTGGCCGGACAAATTTTACTTCCCGTTAAGTAGTTATTTACCCCCTTGTAAACCTATAATGTGATTAGCTTTTAATGTAACTCCATTATGTACTTATATTGTAGAGTAACACATAAGGAAGGAGTTGAATTGTTGTAGTCATGTGGTGTGAAGTTAAGGTATGTAAGGTTACTCTTTTGCGTATCCTTTGGCATCATATATTGTCCACCTAGCTAATGACCTTGTTTCCACTCCGAAATTTTCTAAAGTACCTCAATATATATTTACTATCGAATTTCAGATGTTCTCTTTTGTTGTTCAAAAAAGGATCCATAATGTTATAACCACCACTATAACAACTTCAAAGATTAAATAAAGTAAGCAACTCAATATGGTTATGTACGGGTGGTAGCTCAAGGGGGTTAAAGCCCAGCATAGAGACGATCCTGATTTATTATATATGGGTGGCAATTTAAGGGGGTTTCAAGCCCAGCATAGAGACGATCTTAGATTATGTTATCACTAATCAGTTGTGTATATGTATGGCATGACTTATAAATACAAGAAAAGTAAAGAAATAAAAAGGGAAGTAATAAATGTAATGTATACGGTTCCACGATTACAGTAAAGGTCGTTTATCAGTATTATCTATTCACTTGTATCTGTTTCCTTTTGAGTTCCTATATTTTATAAAGTTACTTTTACCCTTATATACTTGGTACATTCTTTCGTACTGACGTCCCTCTTGCAGGACCTACCTTTTATGCTACAGGCACAGGAGCTAGTAGGTCTCTCCAATAGGAGCACAAGATATCTAAAGGCTATTGGTGAGCTCCAGGTTGATTTGGGGCTTTCCGAGTCAGTTGTATGTGCTTTTGGTATTGTATAGCAGTGACGTGTAAGGCGGGGGTTTGTCCCGACTTTAGCTATGTCCACTTATTTTTTTTAGCTGCTTTGTAGACATTATAAATTCCAGCATGGTAGTGGTTTGTCTTTTAGATGTTGTGGTCCCAATGGCCAAGTCTTGTATATTTATTTGGTATCCACCTACCCAGTTTACTTTACTGATATATCATGTTCATACACTGCAACATATTTATTATCTCAATTACATGCATAAGAAATATATGAACGTAGGTTGGTTCTCTTGAGCCTTACGGCTCAGGGTGCAAGTCCGCCCCAATGAGATTTGAGGTGTGACAAAAGTGGTATCAGAGCGAGTGCTCCTAGCGTGTCTACAAAGCCGTGTCTGAGTAGAGTCTTGCTTATGGATGTGTTGTGCACCATATTTATAAGTAGCATGCTACGGGACATTTAGGAGTTGTTTCTTTTCTTCTTTTCTTAGATCGTGCAATAGAGCTAATGTTGTAGGTGGAATCATAACTGACCATTGAAATTGATTTTCTTTGTTATAGTAAAATGCCGATTACAAGACGAGGTAGGGGCAAAGGTAAGAAGGTAGACATGTTTGCCAGAGAAGGAACTAGTAAATCACCACCTAACCAAGCTAGTCAAGGTGGGGCTGAAACTGAGTGTACGTCGCGGACTTCTTCTACTCTTCTATCTCCAGAAGAGCTAAGAAGAAGAGGAGTACTCCCAGAATCACCTATTAATACCAGTGAGCAAGATTTAAGGAATGCGGTGTAATTATTGACTCGTATTGTTTCTGCACAAGTTAAAGGACAAGCTGGTCCAACTATAGGTACCACTGGTGCAGATAGGGCAGCTAGTCTTCAGACACATGATTTCCTTAAATTAGTTCCTCCCACATTTACCAAGTCAGATCTTAATGAAGACCCATAAGACTTCATGGACCAAATTCAAGGGCTTTAGATGTCATGCATGTATCTGGCACAGAAACAGTTGATCTTGTAGCATACAGACTGAAAGAAGAGGCTATATTATGGTACGAAGATTGGAAACGATCTAGGTGTGTCGGTGCACTTCCAGCTAATTGGGAAGAATTCAAAGCAGCATTCCTTGATCACTATCTTACATATGAGATCCAAGAGGCTCGTGTGGATCAGTTTTCAAATCTTCGTTAAGGGAATATGAGAGTCAGAGAGTACAGTCATCGGTTTAACTCTTTGGCTCGATATGCTCCTAATGTAGTAGCCACGATGGATGACAGAGTCCATTGGTATATAGACAGATTGGAGCCATATTTGGTGAGGGATTGTACCATTACTACTTTGAACAGAGATATGGATATAGCAAGAATACAAGCTTTTGCACAGAAGATGGAGGATCAAAGGCAAAGGAGAAGGGTGTAAGAATTTGAAAGAGGGTCGTCAAAGAAGGCTAGACCTATGGGACAGTTCATGGTGTCCCAAGGAGAATTTAGGCCTTGGGTTTTTCCTAGACCTCCTAGACCATCATTTTCCTATCCTCCAGCAGGTACTTCATCCCAATTTCGAGGGTTTATAGGCGGCCCTGTGGGGTAGAGTAGTGGAATTCAAGGTTCACAGACAGCAGGGTATCAAGAGCAAGGGAATCTGAGCCAATCGAGGTTTTCTTATTAGCCGTGTCATCACTACGGACAGATTCATTTAGGTGAATGCCAACTTGGGACAAATACTTGTTTTTGGTGCGGTATGTCGGGACATATGATGAGAGAATGCCCACGGAGGGGCACAGGTAGTATGGCACGACCTACTGGGTTAGCTGTTGCATCATCATCATCGGTCCCTTTCTTAGGTAGGGGTGTACAGCCTACTGGTCATGGTAAATGTGTTAGAGGAGCATCCAGTTCTAGTGGAGCCCAGAACCATACCTATGCCTTAGCGGACCATCAGAATTCGGAGGCTTCTCCGGATGTAGTTACAGGTACATTATCCATATTTTCACATAATATATATGCATTGATTGATCCGAGCTCTACCCTATCATATGTCACTCCATTGATTGCTGAAAAATTCAAAAGAATACCATGATTATTAGCTAAGCCATTTAAAGTATCTACACCATTTGGTGAATTTATTATAGCTAAAAGAGTGTATCGTAATTGCATAGTAACTGTTTGTGATCATGATACATTGGCTGATCTTATCTCACGCCTCGAATTCCCACGGGGCGGACTGGCATGCAAAGCCGTTAAGGCCCGAGAGAACCTATCTTCATTCCTATACACTGATATGCCTGTCTCTGTTGGAATATCATTCTCTCTCATGTAACTATAAAATACAAATGGCGGAAGTCATGGAAAATATATGCTATATATGAAACTTGGCTGTTAGGTCCATCAAGTCAACATGGACATACATCTCTTAGGTTCATCTTCCCACATACGTCTACAAAGCCTCTAACAGATACATAACCATAACCAACCTAGAGTCAGGACAAAACCCCGCTCTGAATAGATATTAATCACCAAAACAAATGTACATAGCGACTCGGAAAGCCCCGAACCAACTGGAGCTCACCAAAGGCCTGCAAATGATCTGTAACCTACTGAGGAGGTCAACTAGCACCTGTGCCTGCAGCAAGTAAGGTAAGTCCCCCAAGGGGGTTAGTACAAAGAATGTACTGAGTATGTAAGGCTATATGAAACTGTATGATACATAAGTACTTCAATGGAATCAGAATATAAGAGAATAGTCAATATGGATACACCACCGGTCTATTTGCGTAACCATGTTCATTATTTTCGTTACTCTCATTATTCGATCACTCATTATCGGTCATATAACAACATTCATATATACTTTTATTTAAGAAATATACTTTCCTTGATTTTACAGTCATTCTCATTATCGTTCATCCAGCTGATCAGTGGGCTATACTACAATCATCCACCATATCTGCGATCCGTAACATAATATAATATATCATATCAACAATCATCCACCTTATCGGTGTGGGCCGTAACATAATATAATATATCATATTAACAATCATCCACCTTATCAGTGGGTCATAATATATACATATCAACAATCATCCACCTTATAAGTGGGCCACAATGTATATATAATATATCATATCAACAATCATCGGGATCGTCTCTTTGAGCTACCACCGGGGGCCTCTAAGAAATACACACATATACCTATACTTAATTCCATTATTTGAGAGAGATTGATACATTAGTAGTTATAACATTGTTTTTTTGAACTTGAGAACGTAATATTGTTGGAACTTTGGAACAATGTCCACAATTATGTGACTCATGAATAACAAAAGGTGACAACCTGAAATGACATACATTAGAATATTTCGGAATGGAATAAGTACAATGACAATGTGAACACTATGTGCTGCAGAAGGATACAGAAAGAGTAACCTTACATACCTTATCTTCTCAATACGAATACACAGTCCTATATGTGATTAAGATACTCCATATCCTTCCTTACATTTTACTCTACAACACAAGTACATAACGGAACTCAAGTTAACAATTAACTACATTACTAGTGCATAAGACGACAATGAGCTGCGTGACTGCTATATAGTGTTATTTAGTCCTTCTTCAATACAAATCACTGCATTATCATACCAACAACACCACAACATTCCAAACATTGACCAAGACCTCATAAACCACTAGCATTTCACACCAATTTCATACTTTACATTTCCCCTTCAATACAATGTCACAATTGCCTCACTACATCATGTAAACACCTTTCACAACAACACATGCAAGACAATCCATAATTGATACCACTCAAAATACCTCCGAGATACTCCTTTAAAGTCATTCAAAAGGTACCATAAGTTTATAATTACATCAAAGAAGGGTATAGGGGTTTCGGGGGTCAAAGGGAGACAAAAACATACAAAACGAAGTTTTGGGCTGACCTGTGAAGACACCTGCACTGCAGGTTGTTGAGGTACATCTACAGGTGCCTCTTGGCAGTGTCCAGAGTCACCTGCGTTGGCATCTGCGCCTGCAGGTGCCCCACCCGCGAGGGCGGATGCCCGTTTCAGCCTTCAGGGGTCATTTTAGGGTCCTTTTTCGCAATGTATGATCCATGATTATAACTAAGCTTATATTAACATATTTTTGGTCATATTATATTCCAACATACATCCATGGTTTCACAACACACATAAACATCACCAAAACTACATTTTCCTTTCAATACGCCACCGGTTCCATGTACAATATCACCACAACAATTCCAAATGTTACACACAAACAGAAAGCAAGTTAAGGAAATAAACACATCATACATGTTGATATTAAATCCATCAAGTTCACTTCCTTCAAGGCCACAAGTCCACTTCCAAATTTACAAGGCAAAACCCTTTATCGATTAAGCAAAAGTACAATGTTTGACACAAAGTGAACTGTCCAACACTTTGCCAACATAAAAAACATGATTTATAAACTATATTAAGCATATAATATATTGAAACATAAGAGTTAACACTTACCAATACTTACAAAGAGATGATCTATCCCAAACAAGTGTGGTTGCCTTAGGATTTGGTTGAAGAGAAGATGTTGTGGAAAATTCTAGAATGAGACATGTGTGTTTAAATGAATAAAAATATGATTTTTGCCCTTTTTATAGTCCCCATGGTCATCCTTATCCAAAAAATTAATCAATAATTGATGGTTTACTTGGTCAAAAGGAAGAATGTGTCATTTACCCATTTTGGGCCATCTCTTTTGGTCAATTATTGGGCCTTTATTGAGTCCATTAACACATGACTACAATTCATCCCACTAAACTTCATGAATAATATACCCTTTATCAAAACTTAATTAATTCCATGAACATTAGGGTAGTCACGTGAGTTCAGAAATGTACGGGGTGTTACATCCTTACCCCCTTAGAAACATTCGTCCTCAAATGTTTATCCAATGTAAACAAAGTCAAGTCTGGGATCATTCTTATTGTTATTATATATACACATACTTCTCATAGATACTTATTTGTTATTACTCCAATTTCGTACTTCAAACTTTTTTCTTCCCTTTGAAACAAATTCGGGTATCTCAACTTCATCACTGATCCGGTTTCCCTTGTGATTTCTTTTACTTTTTAATTTGTTCAAAGTAGTTTTACGGAAGCTACTTCTTTATGCCTTAATCTTTTCACTTACCGATCCAGAATAGCAATAGGTACTTCTTCATACATAAGGTCTTCAATAATTTGGACATCTTCAATGGAAGCAATACGAGATGGATCTCCTATGCACTTTCAAAGCATTGAAACATATGCAATTTACCCAAATTTTCGTACAATTTCATATGGCACATTATATAGAGCCAACTTTCCTTTCTTTCCAAATCTCATTAACCCTTTCATGGGTGACACTTTCAAGAATAACCAATCACTTATGGAAAATTCGAGCCCCCCTTCTTCTAATATCGACAATAATTCGTGTCGACTTTGGACCGTTTGTAGCCGTTGTTTTATCATCCTAATGTTTTCCATAGCTTGGTGATCAAGTTCTAACCCAAGTAAAACAGTTTCACCCGCTTCAAACCATCCAATTGGTGATCTATACTTACTTCCATATATAAAGCTTCGTAAGGTGCCATCTTGATACTTGAATAATAACTATTATTGTAGGCAAATTCAATAAGAGATTGATGATCATCCCAACTACCTTTAAAGTCTAATGTTCAAGCTCGTAACATATCCTCACGTGTTTGGATAGTACGTTCTGCTTATCCATCTGTCTGAGGATGGAAAGCCGTACTCAAATCCTGAAAGGATTTTTTTTCAAACATATGCAGTAAATTGAGCTTCCCTGTCTGATATAATAGAAATTGGAATCCCATGTAATCACACCATCTCTTTAACATACAATGATGAAACAAATGTTAAGCACATCCCTCTTCCAAACTGGAAGATTCTTACAGTACATCTAACCTCCAGATGTCTGATGCCCTACTTCTTACTTGTTGACAATTCGAACAATGAGTTACAATTTCTGCAATGTACTTTTCATGTAACCTTATCAATACTTCTCTTCCAAACCATGGTACATTTTGGTTGCTCCCGAACGAATAGAATTCCATAAATTGAGCATTATAGTACTCCCTATTGCGTAAGATCAAATGCATTTGTTAGGCCCTGTTGTACATTCTCTTTCAGTTGCAATAACATAGAATCCGCATACTACTTTTTTTCACCTCAGATACAAATGAAGACTCTGTCGCATTTTACACTATAATTCTCTCATCTGGAGTTTCAAGAAGACGAACCCCCAAGCTGTCTAATTGACGTAGATCCTTAATAGTACCTTGCCTTTTCGTAAGTTGAACATCCATCAATGCTTCCCAATGTTTTGTGGCTTAACGTATCTGCTACCACGTTTGCTTTTCCTGGATGGCATAAGATATCACTATCATCATCGTTGACTATTTCCAGCCACCTTTGATGTCCTCAGTGTAGGTTCTTTTGCTTAAAAAAAAATATATATTGCAAACTCGTATGATCAATATATATATATCAACATGAACTCCATACAAGTAGAGGCGCCATATCTTTAACGCAAATACCACAACTGCTAATTCAAGATCATGCGTGGGATAATTTATCTTATGTGGATGCAATTGTCTTGAGGCATCGGCTATTACGTTATCGTGCTACATCAATAAACATCCTATACCATGTGATCCAAGAACAATACTGACTTTTATCAAAAATCACGTTTAGAAAACTTTGCATCTCGCTTACGATCATGAAGAATCCGTAACACTTGTCACAAGTGATTAGCATGGCTATCTTGTGATCTTGAATATCATCTTTACACATGGTCCCAAACACATCTAACAATTGCTTGAACACCCTATACATCAAACCCATAAAAACTACTGGTGCACTGGTGTATTCATTAGCCCAAATGACATAACTAAAACTTTATAACGACCATATCGTGTTTGTAAAGCTGTCTTGGTTATCTCTTTTTTTTTTCTAACCCTTACCTGGTGATATCTCGACCTCAAGCCAACATTTGAGAAATCTTTGACACCCTGTAATTAAATTTTGAGGATGGGATATTTATTCCTAATTGTTACATCATTAGTTGCCGATAGTGAATACGCATTCTCAATGTGCCATCTTTTTTTTTTCATCCGATTAACACTGATGCACCCCGAAGGGATATACTAGACCTCAAAATTTTCATTTACCATCGGAACCAATTGAAGAGTTGGTGGCTTCACATCAGTAGCTTTCACTCTTTCTAAGTGACATATGTATCCTTTTGGGTATCATTTTCTTTGCCTTAATATGAGAAATAACTTTACCTCTCGGTACTCCCACATTACCCTTCTACTCAAGAACATTCTTTTGTGGAAAACAAAATTGTAACTTCTTAACTCGGCAATCTACCGTGGTATAACAAGAAGTCAACCAATCCATACACACGACAACATCAAAATCTACCATTTCTAGTTCAGTAGGATCAACCGGTGTGTCATAACCACAAACAATTACTATACAATTATGATATACTCTTTTAACTACATGAGATTCACCAACTGATGTATAGACTTCAAATGGAGTAACTATTAATTCTGGTATTCTTTCAAAAAAAATTCCACAATCAATGGAGTAACATATGATAATGTAGAATACGGGTCAATCAATGCATATACCTTATGTAAAAATATGAAGACTGTACCTGTATCTATATCAGGAAAAGCCTCCGATTCCTGCCAATCCGCTATGGCATGGGTACGGTTCTGGGTTCCACTAGAACTAGCTGCTGTTCTAGCATCTCTTTCACGACCAGCAGGTTGTACACCTGGCGATGATAAAGCAACGACTGATCCCATAGGTCGTGTCATGCTATCGATGGCCCTCTGTGGGAATTATCTCATCATGTGCCCTGACTCACTACACCAAAAGCACACATTCATTCTAAACCAGCATTCACCTGAATGAAACTTCCCGCAGCGCTGGCATAACTGACGAAAAGGACTCGACTGGCCTATACTTCCTTGTTCTCGATACCCCACTGTATGTGAACCCCGAGTCCCACTACTTTGTAAAGCTTAACCACCTCTAAACCCTCAAAATTAAGATGGAGTACCTGTTGTAGGGTAAGAAAATGATGGTCTACACAGTCTAGGAAAAGCCCGAGGCCTACTCCTTGGGACGCTATAAACTATCCCATTGGTCGAGCCCTCTTTGACGACCCTTCTTAAAATTCTTGTGTCCTTCTCTGTTGCCTCTTACCCTCTATTTTCTGTGCGAAGGCTTTTATTCTTGCTATATCCATATCTTTATTTAATGCAACAATGGTACAATCCTGGACAAAGTATGGGTCCAATCTATCCACGTACTGATGAACTCTATTGGCCATAGTGGCTACCACATTTGGAGCATATCTAGCCAAAGAGTTAAACTGGAGACTATACTCTCTGACACTCATATTCCCTTGACGAAGATTTAAAAACTGATCCACACGAGCCTCTCAAATCTTATATGGGGGATAATGATCAAGGAATGTCGTTTTGAATTTCTCCCAACCAGCTGGAAGTACACCCATACCCCTAGATTATTTCCAATCTTCGTACCATAATATAGCCTCGCCTTTTAGTCTATATGCTTCAAGTTCCACTGTTTCATTACAAGTCACATGCATAACATCTAAAGCACTTTTGATTTGGTCCACGAAATCCTGTGGGTCTTCAATCAAATCTGACCCGGTGAACGTGGGAGGGTCTAATTTTAGAAAATCCTGTGTCCTCCGACTAGCTGTCCTAGCCTCACTGTCATTACCTGTCATTAGACCTACTTGTCCTTGATTCAGTGTAGAAACTATATGAGTAACTACATGAGTTAACATGTGCACTGCATTTCTTAGATTCTGCTCAGTATCATTAAGAGGTGTTTCGGCAGGTTCTTCTCTCCCTCTCAGTTCTTCTGGAGCTGGAAAAGTAGGGGAAGCCTGCGTTGCAAACTCCATTTCAGCCCTACCTTGACTGGCTTGGTCAGGTCATGATTTACTAGTTCCTTCCCTGGAAAACATGTTAACTCTAGGTAAAAGAGGATGACCCATGCTAGGTATGTTAACTCCTGGGATACGGTCCTCATAGATATACAAATTGGGATCGACCCATGCTAGGCTTTCCTTTCACCCCCAGGATACCACACGTGATATTGGGATCCACCCATTCTAGGTGTTCCTTCCACCCCTGGGATACCACCCAAGAATAAATAAATTCTCTTTACATCATTTCTTTAATCTTTGAGATAGTTCCTTCGGTGGTCGTAATATTATTGAGCTTTAAACTATGGACCCGTAGTAAAAGACATGAATACACATTTAAGGCAGTAACAATGAAATAGGGAGCAAATGTAACGTCAAGGTATTAGATTTCATGCCAAAGAACATAGAATTGAATAGCCTTACATACCTTATCTTCTGACCAATGTGACTACAACAATTCAGCTTTTCATTTAAGTGTTACTCTATAATTTAAGTACATAATGGAACTAACATTAAAAGTTAATTAAATTACAAGTTTATAAGACGACAATTAGTTCCTTAACGGGAAGTAAAAACCATCAAACTTCCTAAACACATAGTGTATCACTCCCCCCCCTACACTTCCATATAACCTTATTCCACCCCCTTACATGATAACTTACTGCCTCACAACAATAATACCACCAAAACAGTCCACAAACCAACACAAATGTTACAAACCGATAGGATTTCCTACCAAGTTGATACTTCACATTACCATCTCAATATAACTCCACATATTTATTAAATAAATACACTTAAATGCCTTCCACAACAACATACCAAAAACAGTCCACAATGGTTTCAAAATTCACTTTAACATAACAAGAGAGTATCTCTTTTCACTACACCAAACGTTCCATATATAAACACGTATAAACATTTCCACTAAACCATACATAAAGAGGAATGAATTAGGGTAAGAACCACACTTTAATATACTGAAATTTCATCCTTTTAATTTAATTTCCTCAAGACCTTACGCTCCCTTTTAAGTTAAAACCACAAGGAAGGAAAATCTTTTAAAACTAAACACAAGTGGACTGCCATCAACATAAGGGACTGCCCTATACCTTTTAAACACAACCAACATGATTCCCACAACATCTTATACATATATTAAATTAATCTATAAGGGTAAACACTTACCAATGCTTGCAAAGTGGAGGATTTGTTCAAGAATTCTAAAAGGAATATAGGGGCTACTGGTTTTAACCCTTTAAAGAAAGAGAGAAAACAAGAGATAATATTGAAATGTTATGTGTTAAAAATGAGTAAAAAGAACAGGTAACTTGGTGTTATATTGAGCCCTCTAGAAGGCTCTTTTAATCCTATTTTTCAGCCACAATTTGGTCAAGTAGGTGATGCACCTACTTCGTTATATCAAGCAGCTCAATAGGTCAAAGTAGGTGATACACCTACCTACTTTACTAATGTCTAATTTGGGCCTTTAACTTATTGGGCCTTTGGCAGATTTATTTTTGTGTTGGGCTGCCCATACTATTCTCCTTTCATTTTACTGTGTTTGGGCCTTCAAAGAGTCCATTGTAATAGGATTTAATCTGATCCATTAGCTTAAGTAGGTAATACACCTCTTTGGTACATTTAACTTGGCCCAAATCTGATCCATTGCCTTGGGTCTATTAACTTGGTCCATATATCTCAAGTAGGTGACTCACCTACTAGCTTAATCAAGTCAAGAAAGCACCTCACTTATGGTCTCCCGTTTGTCCAACATTTTAAATCCTTATGTCTTAATCCACCACTTAACTTTAACTTTACGCTTAAATATGTCCTCATTATCTCTAGTTTAAATACTTTTATCCATTCTAGGTTGGTCGTATAAGTTTTGGAAATGTACGGGGTGTTAAATTGAGCTAACATCAGTAGTATTTGCTTTAAAGATATGGCTCCACTACTTGTATAGGGTTCTTGTTGATATATATACCAATCATAAGAGTTTGTAATATATCTTTAAGCAGAAGGACTTAAATTTGAGGCAGCGGAGGTGGCTGGAATTATTAAAAGGTTATGACATTGATATCTTATATCATCCAGGGAAAACAAATATGGTAGCCGATGCATTAATCCGCAAAGCAATAGGAAGCACTAATGGCCAGTTGACAGAAAAATGAGGTATAGTTAAGGATCTACATCAACTAGCCATCTTGGGGGTTCGCCTTCTTGAAACTCCAAATGAAGGAGTTATTGTGCAAAATGCGGCAGAATCTTCATTAGTAGCTGAGGTGAAAGAGAAGCAGTATGCAGACCCTTTTCTATCACAGCTTAAGGAGAATGTACAACAAGGTTTGACAAAGGCATTTGATCTTACGCAAGAGGGAGTGCTTCAGTGCCAAAGTAGGTTGTGCGTACCAGATGTAGATGAGCTAAAGACACGTATTATGATAGAGGCACATCATTCACGGTATTCTATTCATTCGAGAGCCACCAAAATGTATCATGATTTGAAATAAATGTATTGGTGGGGAAAAATGAAGAAGAACATTGCAGAATTTGTAGCCCAATGTCCAAATTATCAACAAGTAAAAGTAGAGCATCAGAAGCCTGGAGGTTATATGCAATGTATAAATCTCCCATTCTGGAAGTGGGACATGATTAACAGGGATTTCATCACAGGTTTTCCTCGTACATAGGAAAATTTTGATTCCATATGGGTAATAGTTGACAGGCTTACCAAGTCAGCACACTTCCTACTAGTCAAGACCACTTATATAGCTGAAGATTATGCATGGTTGTATGTTAAAGAGATAGTTCGACTAAACGGAATTCCAATCTCTATTATATCAGACAGGTGAACTCAATTAAGTGCACACTTTTGGAAATCTTTTCAGAAGAGTTTGGGAACCCAAGTGAATTTAAGTACGACTTTTCATCCTCAGACAAATGGACAAGCAGAACGTACTATCCAAACACTTGAAGATATTCTACGAGCTTGTGTATTAGACTTTAAAGGTAATTGGGATGATTATTTACCTCTTATTGAGTTTGCCTACAATAATAGCTATTATTCAAGTATCAAAATGGCGCCTTATGAAGCCTTATACGGGATAAAATCACCGATTGGGTGGTTTGAAGTAGGTGAGACTATTTTATTTTGACCAGATCTTGTTCATCAATCCATGGAAAAGGTTAAGGTGATACAACAATGGTTAGGAACAGCCCAAAGTCAACACAAATCATACACTGATGTTAGAAGAAGGGGGCTATAGTTTGTTATAGGCAACTGGTATTTTTGAAAGTGTCGCCAATGAAAGGGGTGATGCAATTTGGGATAAAGGGAAAGCTAAGCCCACGCTACATAGGACCATATATGATTAACTGAAGATTTGGAAAATTTGCATATGAGTTAGAAATATCCCAAGAACTCTCCATAGTTCATCCAGTATTTCACGTCTCAATGCTTCGAAAGTGCATAGGAGATCCATCTCATATTACTCCTACTGAAGAAGTACAGGTTACGGAAGATCTCACCTATGAAGAAGTACCTATTGCTATTTTGGATTGACAAGTTAAGAAGTTAAGAAATAAAGAGGTAGCTTCCGTAAAAATGCTTTGAAAAAATCAGCAAGTAGAGGAAATCACATGGGAAGCCGAGGAGATGATGAAATCTAAGTATCCTCAATTATTTGAAACCAAAGTGGAAGCCTTAGATGATGAATTGGAGCAATAAAAAGTAATTATATATATATATATAAGTATTATGTGGTAGCATAAAGATTAAACTTAAGCTTGAACTCATTTAAGCTGAGTAGTGATGATACGACCATTCGAGGATGAATGTTCCTAAGGGGGGGAGGATGTAACACACCGTATCCTACGTGTACTAATTCCACTTTTATGTCACTTAATACAGCCTTATAGTACGGCTAATGGACTCAGTTTCCTATATGACTAGCGATGATAAGATGGGTTGGAAGGAACTGCCCGTACAGTTTAACGTGAGACGACTAAGTTAACATTGATGCAACTATTTAAACTTGGTATCGTGAGTAGGTATTTGGATCTAAAGTTTAAAGTGACCAAGTGCACACAAGTTGTAAGTTAAATTAAAGGGATTAAGAACCGAAAATGAAATTAACTATTGAGGTGCTTGCTTGACTTAATTAAGCTAGTAGGTGAATCACCTAGTTGAGATATATGGACCAAGTTAATGGACCCAAGGTTATGGATCAGATTTGGGCCAAGTTAAATGTTCCAAAGAGGTGTATTACCTACTTAAGCTATTGGGCTGCATTTGGACATATATTAATGGACTCAATTGAGGCCCAAACTAAGTAAATAAAATGGGTAAGATAACCATCCAAACACCTAAATATAACTAATACCAACATGACATGTTCCAACTAGAATTAGCCCAAGTAAGTGGACTGTTTTGGACAGCTTATATAGCAAAGTTGGTGCATCACCTACTTGGACTATTTTTGACCAAAAACTTGGCTAAGAATGACCTAGATAGGCGGTTCAAATATGGAGTATATAAGGCTCATTTTAGTTCATTTTTCCATTCATTCTTTGCTGAAAAACAGTCCAGAAAAATTAAAACACTATCTCCTCTCTCAAACCCCAAATCAGCCGCCCCAAATTTCCCTAGGGTTCTTGGCTGAATCCTCTACTTTGCAAGCCTTGGTAAGTGTTTACCCTTGTATATTAATGTAATATATGTATAATAAAGTGTGTAAGTCAAGATGATTTTGTTTAAAATGTATAGGGCAGTCCCTTAATTAGTTGGCAATCCACTTGTGTTAGTTTTAATGAATTTGTCTTCCTTGTGGTTTGAACTTGTATAGGGGCTTAAGGGGTTGAAGAAATTTAGTTAGGAAGATAAAATTTCAGTATATTAAAGTGTGGTTCTGGCCCTAAGTCATTCCTTTTATGTATGACTTGATGGAAATGTTTATACGTGTTTGTAAATGGAACGTTTGGTGCAGTGAAAAGAGAATATTCTCTTGTTATGTTAAACTGAATTTTGGAACAATTGTGGACTGTTTTTTGTATGTTACTGTGGAAGTCAGTAGGGTGACCTTATGTTATGAATAAATGATGTTTCGTTGGAGTGGAAATGTAAAGGATAAACTAGGTAGGTAATCCTATCGGTTTGTAATGTTTATGTCAACATATGGGCTGTTTTGGTAGCATTGTTGTTGTGAGGCAGTGGGATGACGTGTAGGAGCTTAAATAGAATTACGTGGAAGTATAAAGGAGTTTGGAATGAGATACCATGTGTTGGGGTGGTGGGAAAATTTTTACTTCCCGTTAAGTAGTTAGTTACCGCCTTTTAAATCTATAATGTGATTAGCTTTTAATGTAACTCCATTATGTACTTATATTGTAGAGTAACATATAAGGAAGGAGCTAAATTATTGTAGTCACGTGGTGTAAAGTTAAGGTATGTAAGGTTACTCTTTTCCGTATCCTTTGGCATCATATGTTGTCCACCTAGCTAATGACCTTGTTTTCACTCTGAAATGTTCTAAAGTACCTCAATATATATTTACTATCAAATTTCAGATGTTCTCTTTTGTTGTTCCAAAAAGGATCCATAATGTTATAACCACCACTATAACAACTTCAAAGATTAAATAAGTAAGCAACACAATATGGTTATGTTTGGGTGGTAGCTCGAGGGGGCTTAAAGCCCAGCATAGAAACGATACCAGATTATGTTACAACTGATCAGTTGGGTATATGTATGGCATGCCTTATAAAGACAAGAAAATTAAAGAAAGAAAAAGGGAAGTAATGAATATAATGTATACGGTTCCACGATTACAGTTAACGTGGTTTATCAGTATTATCTATTCGCTTGTATCTGTTTCCTTTTGAGTTCCTATATTTTATACAGTTACTTTTAGCCTTATATACTCGGTACATTATTTCATACTGACATCCCTCTTGTGGGACCCACCTTTCATGCTACAGGAACAGGAGCTAGTAGGTCTCTTCAATAGTAGCATAGGATATCTAAAGGCTATTGGTGAGCTCCAGGTTGATTCGGGGATTTTCGAGTCAGTTGTGTGTGTTTTTGTTATTGTATAGAAGTGATGTGTAAGGCGGGGGTTTGTCCCGACCTTAGCTAAGTCCATGTGTTTTTTAGAGGCTTTGTAGACATTATAAAGTCCAGCATGGTAGTGGTTCGTCTTTTAGATGTTATGGCCCCAACGAACAAGTCTTGTATATCTATTTGGTATCAACCTACCCTGTTTGCTTTACTGATATATCATGTCCATACACTGCAGCATATTTGTTAGCTCAATTACATGCATAAGAAATACATGAACGTAGGTTGGTTCTCTCGGGCCTTACGACTTTAGGTGCCAGTCCAGCCCAATGGGATTTGA
This sequence comes from Capsicum rhomboideum, assembly GCA_031232105.1. Lineage (NCBI taxonomy): Eukaryota > Viridiplantae > Streptophyta > Magnoliopsida > Solanales > Solanaceae > Capsicum > Capsicum rhomboideum. Next base: position 60,544,674 of record CP124710.1, on the reverse strand, counting down.
GGCGTGACATACACAACCTCTTATGCATATAATATATTAATATATAAGGTTAAACACTTACCAAGTCTTGCAAGTGGAAGATTTGTCCAAGAATCCTTGGGGAAAATTAGGGCGGCTAGGGTTTTTTTGAGAAAGGAGATATGTTTGATTGAAAATCAGATTTTTTACAAGTGAAATATGTTGAAAATGAGCTGAATTTCAGCCTTAAATAGCCCCATTTCCACCACCTCTCTATGTTCCAATCTTAGCCAATTATTTAGTCAAAAAGTCCAAATAGATGATGTGTATACTTAGTCCATTTTTAAATGGATTATCTCCTTTTGGGCCCATGTCTTATTTACTTAATTTTGGGCCTCAATTAAGTCAGTAAAAATAATATTAATTCATCCCAATAAATTTAGTGGGTAATACACCAACTATCTCAAGTTTAAATAATTCAATAAATGTTAAGGTAGTCAAATATGTTCGCAAATGTACGGGGTGTTACATCCTTGCCCCCTTAGGAACATTCGTCCTCAAATGTTTGTAATAATATCCAATCTAAACAAGTTCAAGTCTAAGTTCATTCTTCATATTATCACATACATATAATACTTATATATACTTACTTGTTATATCCAATTCCGCATCTTGAACTTTCTCTTCAGATTGAAATAAATGTGGCTACTTAGATTTCATCATGTCCTCAGCTTCCCATGTGATTTCTTCGACTTGCTGATTTTTCCAAAGCACTTTTACAGAAGCTACTTCTTTATTTCTTTACCTCTTAACTTGTCGATCCACAATAGCAATAGGTACTTCTTCATAGGTGAGATCTTTCGTAACTTGTACATCTTCAATGGTAGTAATATGAGATTGATCTCCTATGCACTTCCGAAGCATTGAAACATGAAACACTGGATGAACTGTGGAGAGTTCTTCGGGTAGTTTTAATTTATACGCAACTTGACCAAATCTTCGGATAATTTTATATGGACCTATCTATAACGTGGACTTAGCTTTCCTTTCTTTCCAAATCTCATTACCCCTTTCATTGGTGATACTTTCAAGACTACCCAATAACCTATGGCAAATTCTAGCCCCCTTCTTCTAACATCAGAATATGAATTGTGCCAACTTTAGGCCATTTGTAGCCGCTGTTGTATGACCTTAACCTTCTCCATGGCTTGATTAATAAGATCTGGGCCAACTAAGGCAGTTTCACGTGCTTCAAACCATCCAATTGGTAATCTACACTTTCTTTCATATAAAGCTTCGTAAGGCGCAATTTTGATACTTGAATGATAGATATTATTGTAGGCAAATTCAATAAGAGATAAATGATCATCCCAAATTCAAGCTCGTAGCATATCTTCCAGTGTTTGTCGAATACGTTCTGCTTGTCCATCTATTTGAGGATGAAAAGCCGTACTTATATTCACTTGGGTTCCCACACTCTTGTGAAAAGACTTCCAAAAGTGTGTAGTAAATTGAGCACCCTTGTCCGATATAATAGAAATTGGAATTCCATGCCATCGAACTATCTTTTTAATATACAATCTCTCATACTCTTCAGTTGTGTAAGTAGTCTTAACCAGTAGGAAGTGTGCTGATTTGTTAAGTCAATCAACTATCACCCATATGGAATCAAATTTCTGAAATGTACGAGGCAAACCAGTGATGAAATCCATATTAATCATGTCTCACTTCCAAACTGGAAGATCTACACATTGTATATAACCTCCAGGCTTCTGATGCTCTACTTTTACTTATTGACAATTTGGACATTGGGCTACCAATTTTGCAATGTTCTTCTTCATGTTACCCCACCAATACATTTCTTTCAAATCATGATACATTTTGGTGGCCCCCGAATGAATAGAATACTGTGAATGATGTGCCTCTGTCATAATCCATCTCCTTAGCTCATCTACATCAGGTACACACAATCTACTTTGGCACTAAAGCACTCCCTCTTGCGTAAGATCAAATGCCTTTGACAAACCTTGTTGTACATTCTCTTTCAGCTATAATAAAATAGGATCCGCATACTATTTTTCTTTCACTTCAACTACTAATGAAGATCTGCCGCATTTTGCACTATAATTCCTTCATTTGGAGTTTCAAGAAGACTAACCCCCAAGCTGGCTAGTTGATGTAGATCCTTGACAATACTTTGCTTTTCCGTGAGCTGGCCATCAGTGCTTCCTATTGCTTTGCGGCTTAATTCATTGACTGCAACATTTGCTTTTCCTGGATGGTACAAGATATCGATATCATAATCTTTTAGTTGTTCCAGCCATCTCCGCTGCTTTAAATTAATGTCCTTCTGCTTAAAGATATATTGCAAACTCTTATGGTCAGTATATATGTCAACATGAACCCCATACAAGTAGTGGCGCCATATCTTTAAAGCAAATATCACAGCTGCTAGCTCAAGATCATGTGTTGGATAATTTCTCTCATGTGGTCGCAACTGTCTTGATGCATAAGCTATTACATTACTGTGCTACATCAATACACATCCTAAGCCAACTCCTGAAGCATCACAATATACCGCATACCCTTCTGTGCCTTCAGGAAGTACCAATAAGGTGCAGAAGTCAAATTATCCTTCAGATCTTGGAAACTCTTCTCACATGCATCATTCTACAGAAACTTGGTTGCCTTGTGTGATAGCTTTGTTAACGGTGCCGAAATGGAAGGACCTTCAACAAATCTTCTCTAATAACCTGCCAACCCGAGAAAACTACTAATCTCTGTAGGCGATGTAGGTCTTGGCCAGTTCTTCATAGCTTCTATATTTTGAGTATCAACCCTTATTCCTTCATCTGATACGATATGAACTAAGAATGCTACAGATTTTAACCAAAATTCACATTTAGAGAACTATGCATATAACTTACGATCATGAAGGATCTGTAACACCTGTCGTAAGTGATTTGCATGGTCTTCTTTTTATCGTGAATAAACCAAAATATCATATATAAACACTATCACAAACACATCTAAGAATGGCTTGAACTCCCTATTCATCAAATCCATAAAAACTGCTGGTGCATTTGTTAGCCCAAATGACATACCTAAAAACTCAAAATGACCATACCGTGTTCGAAAAGCTGTCTTGGGTATATCTTTTTCTCTAACCCTTACTTGATTATAACCCGATCTCAAATCAATCTTTGAGAAACATTTGGCACCCTGTAATTGATCAAACAAATCATCAATTCTGGGGAGGGGATATTTGTTCTTGATTGTTACCTTATTCAATTGCCGATAATCAATACACATTCTCAATGTGCCATCTTTCTTTCATACAAATAACACTGGTGCACCCCACGGGGACATACCAGGCCTTCTGAATCCCTTTTCTAGCAAGTCTTTTAGTTTCACCTTCAATTCTCATAATTCTGTCGGGGCGATTCTATACGGAGGAATAGAGATAGGTTGAGTACCTGGGACCGCATCAATACCAAACTCTACTTCTCTTTCTGGAGGAAAACCTGGAAGATCTTCAGGAAATACATCAAGGAATTCATTTACCACTAGAACCGATTGAAGAGTTGGTGGCTCTACATCTGTATCTTTCACCCTTACTAGATGACATGTGTACCCCTTGGATATCTTTTACTTTGCCTTAAGATGAGAAATAAATTTGCCTCTTGGTGCTACAACATTACCCCTCCATTCAAGGATGGTCTTTTGAGAAAAATGGAAATGTACCCTCTTGGCTCGACAATCTACCGTGCCATAACAAGAAGCCAACCAATCCATACCCATTATAACATCAAAAGCTGTCGTTTCCATCTCAATAAGATCAACCAACGTATCATGATCACAAACAGTTACTATGCAATTATGATAGACTCTTTTAGCTACAATAGATTCACCAACTGATGTAGATACTTCAAATGGCTAGACTAGTAATTTCGGTGTTCTTTCTAATTTTTTAGCAGTCAATGGAGTGACATATGATAGGGTAGAGCCTGGATCAATCAATGCATATACATTATGTGAAAACTTTTGTCACGCCTCAAATCCCATTAGGGCGGACAGGCACCTGTAGCCGTAAAGGCCCGAGAGAACCCACCTATGATCGTGTACATTCATATGCATGTCATTAAGTGAACAAAAATTCTACCACATGCGGATATAATGTATCGATGACGAAAGTCATGTAATGACGTTCAAAATAGATAGGAGACTTGGCCGTTGGGGCCATATCGTCAAAAAGGTAAGACACTTCTACAGTTGACTTTACAATGTCTACAAATCCTCTAAAAGATATATAATTATGACTAAGGTCATGATAAGTCCCCGTCTTATAAAACTACTACACAGTACAAAAAATATATACAAATGACTCGGAAAGCCCCAAATCAACCTAGAGCTCACCGATAGCCTGAAGATGACCCGTACCCTACTGTGAAGGTCTACTAGCTCCTGTGCTTGTAGCAAATAAGGCAGGTCCCCCAAGGGACGCCAGTACGAAACAATGTACTGAGTATGTAAGGCTATTAGTTACTGTATGAAATATAAGAACTCAAATGGAATCAAATACAAGTGAATAGATAATACTGATATACCACCGTACTTTATATGTGGAATCATGTACATTACATTCATTTCTTTCCTTTTACTTTTATATCAATATACATCTTACAATGCCCGGGACCAACTGATCAGTGGTAAGTAACATTAAGATCGGCTCGAGTTAGGCTTATTCCCCAAGAGCTACCACCCATAAATCAATAAATCAGGTTCGGCTCGAGCTAGGCTTTCACCCCAGAGCTGCCCCCTGTATCCAATAATCCATCGGGATGGGCTCGAGCTAGGCTTTCGCCCTAAGAGTGTCACGCCTCAAATCCCATTGGGGCGGACAGGCACCCGTCACCATAAAGGGAGGAGAGAACCAACCTACAATCGTGTACATTCATATGCATGTCATGAAGTGAATAAAAATTCTGCCACATGCAGATATATTCTATTGGTGACGGAAGTCAAGTATAGACGTTCAAAATAGATACGAGACTTGGCCATTGGGGCCATTAATGTCTAAACAGTAAGACACTTCTACGTTTGACTTTAAAATGGCCTACAAAACCTCTAAAAGATATACATAACCCTGACTAAGGTCGGGATAAGTCCCCGCCTTATACAACTACTACATAGTACCAAAAATATGTACAAAAGACTCGAAAAGCCCCGAATCAACCTGGAGCTCACCAATATCTTGCAGATGACCCGTACCCTATTGTGGAGGTGTATTAGCTCCTGTCCCTGCAGCAAGTAGGGTAGGTCCCCCAAGGGACGTCAGTACAAAAGAATGTACTGAGTATGTAAGACTATAAGTAACTGTATGAAATATAGGAACTCAATTTGGAATCAAACACAAGTGAATAGATAATACTGATATACCACCGTATGGTATATGTGGAACCATGTACATTACATTCATTTCTTTCCTTTTACCTTCATATCATTATACATCATACAATGCCCGGGACCAACTGATCAGTGGTAAATAACATTGGGATCGGCTCGAGCTAGGCTTATGCCCCCAGAGCTGCCACCCATAAATCAATTTAGGTTCGGCTTGAGCTAGGTTTGCACCCCCAGATCTTCCCCCTGTATCCAATATCCATCGGGATCGTCTCTAGCTAGGTTTTCACCCCTTTGAGCTACCACCCGTCCTCAACCAAATATGCATTACTTCAGTTCTTTACTTTTTGTGAGATTGTTACATTGGTGGTCATAACATTATTGGAGCTTTGTAAAAATAGTCAACAATTAAGAGGCACATTAATAACAATAGCTAACAAACCTAATATGAAATACTTTAGAACATTTCGGAGTGGAAACAAGGTCGTTAACTACGTAGACATTACATGCTGCCAAAGGATACGAAAAAGAGTAACCTTACATACCTTATCTTCTCACTACGTGGCTAAAATTATTCAGCTCCTTCCTTATGTGTTACTCTACAAAAAAAGTACGTAATGGAGCTAACATTAAATCCTAATTACATTACATGTTTACAAGACGGTAATTAGTTACTTAACGGGAAGTAAAAACCATCCAACCTCCTAAACACATGGTGCATCACTTCCACCTTCTTTATACTTCCATATAACCTTATTCCACACCCTTACACTATAAATTGCTGCCTTACCAAGATAACACCACCAAAACAGTCCACAAACTAACATAAACATTACAAACCGGTAGGATCTCCTACCAAGTTCATACTTCACATTTTTACCTCAATGCAACATCCACATATTTATTCCATCAATTCACATAAATACATTCCACAAAAATATACCAAAAATAGTCCACACAGTTTTAGAATTCACTTTAATATAACAAGAGAGTATTCTCTTTTCACTACGCCATACGTTCCATATACAAACAAGTATAAAAATTTCCACCAAACCATAAATAAAAAGAAATGAACCAGGGGAAGAACCAAACTTTAACATACTAAAAATTCATCCTCCAACTTCATTTCTTCAAGACCTTAAGCTCTTTTACAAGTTTAAACCACAGGGAAGGCAAATCCTGTAAAACTAAACACAAGTGGACTGCCACCAAAACAAGTGACTTCCCTATACATTTTAAACATAACCAACATGATTTACACCACCTATCATACATATATTACATTAATATATAAGGGTAAACACTTACCAAGGCTTGCAAAGTGGAAGATTAATCCAAGAACCCTAGGGAAATCTGGGGCGGATGATTTGGGGTTTGAGGGAGGAGAGAGTGTTTTAATTTTTCTATTTTTGGCAAGTGAAGTGAATGGATAAATGAGCTGAATTTAAGCTCTATATACTCCCTCTTATCAACCTATCACTAGCCCATTCTTATCCAATTCTTAGTCAAAAATAGTCCAAGTAGGTGATGCACCTACTTGGCTATACAAGCTGTCCAAAACAGTCCATTTACTTACTTTATTTCTACTTGGATCTTACCTTGTTGGGCCTGAATTAATATTAGGTGTTGGGCTGGTCATCTTTCTAGTTTTTATGTACTTAATTTGGGCCTCAATTGAATCCATTAACTTATATCCAAATGCATCCCAATAGTTTAAGTAGGTGATACACCTACTATCTTAATTAAGTCACGGAAGCACCTCGTTTATGTTCTCCCCTTTTTCCAACATCTTAATCCTTCTACCTTAATCCACCACTTAACTTTAACTTTACACTTAAGTATTTCCTTATTATCTCGAGTTTAAATACTTTTATCCATGCTAGGTTGGTTGTATAAGTTTTGGAAATATACGGGGTGTTACACAGAGCTACCACCCGTACTCAACCAAATATGCATTACTTCATTTCTTTAATTTTTGTGAGATTGTTACATCGATGGTCATAACATCATAAGAGCTTTGGAAAAATAGCAACAAGATAAAATACACGTAAATAACAATTGCTACGAAACCTGTAATGAGATACTCTAAAATATTTCGGAGTGGAAACAAATTTTGTAATGAGGTGAACAATATGTGCGGCGAAAGGATATGGAAAAGAGTAACCTTACATACCTTATCAATACAACATGTGACTACAACAATTCATCTCTTCCTTAAAACGTTACTCTACAACACAAGTACGTAACAAAGCTAACATTAAAAGGTAATTACATTACAAGTTCACAAGGCGATAATTAGCTACTTGACGGGAAGTAAAAACTATCCAACATTCCAAACACATGGTATATCATTCCACCTTCCTTTATACTGCCAAATAACTTCATTCCACGCTCCTAAAATACAATATACTGCCTCACAACACCAACAATACCAAAACAGTCCACACATCAACATAGACATCACAAACCGATAGGATTTCACACCAATTTTATACTTTACATTTCCACCTCAATACCACATCACATATTTATTCAATCAATTCACCTAAATATATTTCACAACAACACACAAAAAACAGTCCACAATGGCTAAAAAAATCGCATCAACATCACAAGAAAATATTCTCTTTCCCCTACACCACACGTTCCATGCACAATTACGTATAAATATTTCCTCAAGTCATAAACAAGGAGTAAAAAATTAGGGACAGAACCACACATAAACATACTGAAATTTCATTCATCTAATTAAATTCCTTCAAGACCTTAAGTCCCCTTTCAAGTTTAAACCACATAGAAGGCAAATCCTTTAGCGATTAAACAAAAGTGGACTGTTTCACAATAAGTGTACTGCTCAACACTTTTTAAACATAACCAACATGATATACAAAACCTCTTATGCATATAATATATTAATATATAAGGGTAAACACTTACCAAGGCTTGCAAGTGGAAGATTTGTCAAAAAATCCTTAGAAAAAATTATGGCGGCTAGGTTTTTTTTGAGAGAGGAGAAATTTTTTATTGAAAATCTGATTTTTTGCAAGTGAAATATGTTGAAAATGAGCTGAATTTCAGCCTTATATACCCCCCTTTCCACCGCCTCTCTATGGTACAATCTTAGACAATTATTTGGTCAATAAGTCCAAGTAGATGATGTGTATACTTGGTCCATTTTTAAATGGATCATCTCCTTATGGGCCCATGTCTTATTTACTTAATTTTGGGCCTCAATTAAGTTCATAAACATAATATTAATTCATCCCAATAAATTTAGTGGGTAATACACCAACTATCTCAAGTTTAAATAATTCCATAAATTTTAACGTAGTCAAATAAGTTCGAAAATGTACGGGGTGTTACAGTTTGACTTTACAATGTCTACAAAGCCTCTAAAAGATATATAACCATGACAAAGGTCGGGACAAGTCCCTGCCTTATACAACTGCTACACAGTACCAAAAATAAATACAAATGACTCAAAAAGCCCCGAATCAACCTGGAGCTCACCAATAGCCTGCAGATGACCCGTACCCTACTGTGAAGGTCTACTAGCTCCTATGCCTGCAGCAAGTAAGGCAGGTCCCCCAAGGGACGTCACTGCGAAAGAATGCACTGAGTATGTAAGGCTATAAGTAATTGTAAAAAATATAGGAACTCAAATGGAATAAAATTTAAGCGAATAGATAATACTGATATACCACCGTACTGTATATCTGGAACCATGTACATTACATTTATATCTTTCCTTTTACCTTCACATCAATAAACATCATACAATGCCCGGGACCAACTGATCAGTAGTAAGTAACCTTGGGATCGGCTCAAGCTATGTTTTCACCCTCAGAGCTGCCCCCTGTATCCAATAACCCATCGGGATCGTCTCGAGCTAGGCTTTCGCCACCAGAGCTACCACCCTTACTCAACCAAATATACATTACTTCATTTCTATAATTTTTGTGAGATTGATACATCGGTGGTGATAACATTATTGGAGCTTTGGAACAATAGTCAACAAATAAGAGACACGTAAATAAAAATTGCTAACAAATCCGAAATGAGATACTTTAAAACATTTCAGAGTGGAAATAAGTTTGGTAATAATGTGAACAATAGGTCGGCCAAAGGATACGGAAAGGAGTAACCTTACATACCTTATATTTCCAACATGTGACTACCACAATTCAGATCTTCCTTAAAGCTTTACTCTACAATATGAATACTTAATGGAGCTCACATTAAAAGACAATTACATTACAAGTTCACATGGTGATAATTAGCTACTTGACGGGAAGTAAAAACTATCCAACATCCCAAACACATGGTATATCATTCAACCTTCCTTTCTACTTCCATATAACTTAATTCCACCCTCCTACAATACAATTTACTACCTCACAATACAAACAATACCAAAACAGTCCACATATCAACATAGGCATCGCAAACAGATAGGATTTCACACCAAGTTTATACTTTACATTTCCACCTCAATACCATGTCACTTATTTATTCCATCAAGTCACTTAAATAACTTTCACAAAAACACACCAAAAATAGTACACAATGGTTTCAAAATTCGCATCAACATCACAAGAAAATAATTTCTTTCCACTACACCACACGTTCCATACACAATTACGTATAAACATTTCCACAAGTCATACACAAGGAGTAATGAATTAGGGACAACACCACACTTAAACATACTAAAATTTCATTCATCTAATTCAATTCCTTCAAGACCTTAAGTCTCCTTTCAAGTTTAAACCACATAGAAGGAAAATCCTTTAGCGACTAAGCAAAAGTGGACTGTTTCACAATAAGTGGACTGCTCAACACTTTTTAAACATAACCGACATGATTTACACATCCTCTTTTGCATATAATATATTAATATATAACGTTAAACACTTACCAAGGCTTGCAAGTGGAAGATTTGTCCAAAAATACTTAGAGAAAATTACGGCGGCTAGGGTTTGAGAGAGGAGAAAGTATTTGATTGAAAATCTAATTTTTACAGGTGTGTTGTGTAGAAAAATGAGCTGAATTTCAGCCTTATATAGCACCTCTAAACCTCGTCTCTCTATGTTCATCCTTAGTCAATTATTTGGTCAAAAAGTCCAAGTAGATGATGTGTATAATTCAGCCCAATAAATTTAGTGGGTAATACATCAACTTTCTCAAGTTTAAATAATTCCATAAATGGTAAGGTAGTCAAATAAGTTCTGAAATGTATGGGGTGTTACACATATAAAGTTCTATTATTGGTCTGTCCAACCTATGTATGTCTTATTTAGTAATTAATAATGAATGAAACACAAATAATCCATCCGAGTTTGAAATACATTGATTCAAGGAGGTAATGCATGTATAGTAATGTACGAAACCAAGTTCAATTATTGGTCCGTCCAACCTATGAATGTCTTGTTTAGTGAATTAGCTGTCAATTAAACACAGAAAATACATTAAAGTATGGAATACATTGATATTAGGGGGTAGTGCATATGTAATAATGCAAGAAACCAAGTTTTATTATTGGTCCATCCAACCTATGTATGTCTCGTTTAGTGATTAATAGTCAGAAAAATAGTGATAATCAATTCGAGTAAGGAATGCATAGATGTTAGGAGGTAATACACGTCTAGTAATGTATGAAACCATGTTCTATTATTGGTCCGTCCAACCTATGTATGTCTCCTTCTAAGATCAATTTATTCTATACTCGAATGTATTTTCTGTGTTACTTTGACTACTAATTCACTAAACAAGACATACATAGGTTGGACGGACCAATAATAGAACTTGGTTTTGTAAATTACTACACGTGCATTACCTCCTTAAATTAATGTATTCCAAACTCTGATGGATTATTTGTGTTTCAGTGAGTATTAATTACTAAACAAGACTTACATAGGTTGGACGGATCAATAATAGAACATGGTTTCATACATTACTAGACTTGTATTGCCTCCTAACATCTATGTATTCCTTACTCGGATTGATTATCAATATTTTTCTGACTATTAATCACTAAATGAGATATACATAGGTTGGATGGACCAACAATAGAAATTGGTTTCTTACATTACTACCTATGCATTACCTCCTAACGTCAATGTATTCTATACTCGAATGTGTTTTCTGTGTTAATTTGACTACCAATTCTTTAAACAAGACATAGATAGGTTGAACAGACAAATAATATGTCACGCCTTAAATCCCATTGGGGCGGATAGGCACCCGTAGCTGTAAAGGCCTGAGAGAACCAACCTATGACCGAGTACATTAATATGCATGACATTAAGTGAACAAAAATTCTGCCACATGCAGATATAACATATCGACGACGGAAGTCATGTAAAGACGTACAAAATAGATACGAGACTTGGCTTTTAGGGCCACAACTTCTAAAAGAAAAGACACTTCTATGTTTGACTTTACAAGGTCTACAAAGCCTCTAAAAGATATATAACCATGACTAAGGTCGGGACAAGTCCCCGCCTTATGCAACTACTACATAGTACCAAAAATATATACAAATGACTCGGAAAGCCCCGAATCAACCTGGAGCTCACCAATAGCCTGCAGATGACCCGAGCCCTACTGTGAAGGTCCACTAGCTTCTGTGCCCGCAACAAGTAAGGCAGGTCCCCCAAGGGACGTCAGTACGAAAGAATGTACTATGTATGTAAGGATATAAGTAACTGTATGAAATATGGGAACTCAAATGGATTCAAATACAAGTTCATAGATAATACTGATATAAAACCATACTGTATATTTGAAACTATGTTCATTATATTCATTTCTTTCATTCTACCTTTACATCAATATACATCATACAATGCCCGGGACCAACTGATCAGCGGTAAATAACATTGGGATCAGCTCGAGCTAGGTTTATGCCCCCAGAGCTACCACCTATAAATCAATAAATCAGGTTCAGCTCAAGCTAGGTTTTCAACCCAGGGCTCGAGCTAGGCTTTCGCCCCTAAAGCTACCACCCATACTCAATCACATATGCATTACTTCATTTCTTTAATTTTTGTGAGATTGTTACATTGGTGGTCATAACATTATCGGAGCTTTGGAACAATAGTCAATGAATAAGAGACACTTAAATAAGAGTTGCTAATAAAACTGAAATGAGATACTTTAAAACATTGCGGAGTGGACATAAGTTCGGTAACTATGTGAACAATAGATGCTGCCAAAGGATACAGAAAAGAGTAACCTTTCATACCTTATATTTCCAACAAGTGACTACAAAAATTCAGCTCTTTCTTAAAGCTTTACTCTGCAATATGAATACACAATGGAGCTCACATTAAAAACCAATTACATTACAAGTTTACAAGGCGATAATTAGCTACTTGACGGGAAGTAAAAACTGTCCAACATCCCAAACACATGGTATATCATTCCACATTCCTTCCTGCTACCATATAACTTCATTCCATACCTTTATACCATAACTTACTGCCTTATCAAGACAACAACACCAAAACAGTCCACAAACCAACATAGACGTCACAAACCGACAAGATTTCCCACCAAGTGCATACTTCATATTTTTACCTCAATGCAACTCTACATATTTATTACATAATTTCACATAAATACCTTCCACAACAATATACCAAAAATAGTCCACACAATTTCAGAATTCACTTTAACATAACAAGAAAGTATTCTCCTTTCACTACGCCAAACATTCCATGCACAATTTTGTATAAATATTTCCACAAGTCATACACAAGGAGTAACGAATTAGGTACAGAACCACACTTAAATATATTGAAATTTCATCCATCTAATTCAATTCCTTCAAGACCTTAAGTCCCCTTTAGAGTTTAAACCACATAGAGGCAAATCCTTTACCGATTTAGCAAAAGTGAACTGCTACAAATAAAGTGGACTGATAAACACTTTTTACACATAAAAAACATGCTATACACACCCTATTATGCATATAATATATTAATATATAAGGTTAAACACTTACCAAGGCTTTCAAGTGGAAGATAAAGAAAATTAGTGTGGTTAGGGTTTTGAGAGAGGAGAAATGTTTGATTGAAAATCTGATTTTTGGCAAGTGTATTGTGTGGAAAATAAGCTGAATTTCAGCCTTATAAAGTCCCTCCAAACAGCCTCTCCTTTTGTCATCCTTAGCCATTTATTTGGTCAAAAAGTCTAAGTATAATGATGTTTAGCAATGGTCCATTTTTAATGGATCATCTCCCTTTTTGGGCCCATGTCTTTTTACTTAATTTTGGGCCTCAATTAGGTTCATAAACATAATATTAATTTATCCCAACAAATTTAGTGGGTAATACACCAACTATCTCAAGTTTAAAAAATTTCATAAATGTTAAGGTAGTCAAATAAGTTTGAAAATGTATGGGGTGTTACATCCTTCCCCCCTTAGGAACATTCGTCCTCGAATGTTAGTAACATTATCCAATCTAAACATGTTTAAGTGTAAGTTCATTCTTCATATTATCACATACACATAATACTTATATATACTTACTTGTTATTGCTCCAATTCCGCATCTTGAACTTCCTCTTCAGTTTGAAATAAATGCGGGTACTTAGATTTCATCACTTCTTCGGCTTCCCATGTGATTTCTTCTACTTGCTGATTTGCTGATTTTTCCAAAGCACTTTATTGAAGGTAGTCTTAACTTGTCGATCCAGAATAGCAATAGGTACTTCTTCATAGTTGAGATCTTTTGTAACTTGTACATATTCAGTGGGAGCAATGTGAGATAGATCTCCTATGCACTTCCGAAGCATTGAAACATAAAATACTGGATGAACTGTGGAGAGTTCTTGGGGTAGTTCTAATTCATACGCAACTTGACCAAATCTTCGGATAATCTTATATGTACCTATATAAGGCGGAATTAGCTTTCATTTCTTTCCAAATCTCATTTCCCCTTTCATTGGTGATACTTTCAAGAATACCCAATCACCTATAGCAAACTCTAGCCCCCTTCTTCTAATATCGGCATATGATTTGTGTCGACTTTGGGCCATTTGTAACCGTTGTTGGATCACCTTAACCTTCTCCATAGCTTTATGAACAATATCTGGCACAAATAAGGCAGTTTCACCCGTTTGAAACCATCCAATTGGTGATGTACACTTTCTTCCATATAAATCTTCGTAAGACGCTATTTTGATACTTAAATAATAGTTATTATTGTAGGCAAATTCAGTAAGAGATAACTGATCATCCCAACTACCTTTAAAGTCCAATGCGCAAGCTCGTAGCATATCTTCAAGTATTGGTATAGTACGTTCTGCTTGTCCATCTGTTTGAGAATGAAAAGCAATACTTAAATTCACTTGGGTTCCCAAAGTCTTCTGAAAAGACTTCCAAAAGTGTGTAGTAAATTGAGCTCCCCTGTCTGATATAATAGAGATTGGAATTCCGTGTAGTCAAACTATCTCTTTAACATACAACCGTTCATAGTCTTCAGCTGTGTAGGTGGTCTTGACCGGTAGAAAGTTTGTTGAATTGGTAAGCCTATCAACTTCTAACCCATGGATATCATTTTCTTAGCCTTAAGATAAGAAATAAATTTACCTCTCGGTGCTCCAACATTACCCCTCCATTCAAGGACGGTGTTTTGTGGAAAATAGAAATATACCTTCTTAGCTCAGCAATCTACCATGGTATAACAAGAAGCCAACCAATCCATACCCATTATAACATCAAAATCTACCATTTCTAGCTCAATAAGATCATCCAACGTACCATGATCACAAACAGTTACTATGCAATTACGTAGACTCTTTTACCTATAATAGATTAACCAACTGGTGTAGATACTTCAAATGGCTTGACTAGTAATTCTGGTGTTCTTTCGAATTTTTCAGCAATCAATGGAGTGACATATGATAGGGTAGAACCCGGATCAATCAATGCATATACATTATGTGAAAAGACGGATAATGTACCTATAACCACATCAGGAGAAGCCTCCAAATTCTATCGATCCGCTAAACCATAGGTACAGTTTTAGACTCCACTAGAATTAACTACTCCTGGAACACCTCTACCATGCCCAGTAGGTTGTACAACCAACGAGGATGATGCAATGGCTGATTCAGTAGGTCGCTCCATACTACCCGTGCCCCTCCGTGGGCATTCTCTCATTATGTGCCCCGACATACCACACCAGAAATAAACATCTGTCCCGAGCCGACATGAACCTAAATGAAGTTTTCAGCAATGCTGACACGGCTGAAAAGAAAACCTTGATTGGCTCATTATTCCTTGTTGTTGATACCCTGCTATCTGTGAACCTTGAATCCCACTACTTTGCCCAACTTGACTACCTCTGAACCCTCGAAATTAGGATGGAGTACCTACTGTAGAATAAGAAAATGATAGTCTAGGTGGTCTATTAAAAACTCGAGGCCTAAATTCTCCTTGGGATGCCATGAACTATCATATAGGTTTAGCCCTCTTAGATGGTCCTCTTTCAAATTCTTGCGTTCTTCTCCTTTATCTCTGATCCTCCATCTTCTATGCCAAAGCTTGTATCCTGGGTATATTCATATCTTTATTCAGAGCAGCAATAGTACAATCCCTAACCAAAAATGGATCCAATCTATCCATATACCGATGAACTCTATCGTTCATAGTAGCCACTAAATTAGGAGCGTACCTGGCCAAAGAGTTAAACCGAATACTGTACTCTCTGACGCTCATATTACCTTGACGAAGATTTAAAAACTGGTCTACATGAGCCTCTCGAATCTCATATGGAAGGTAATGATCAAGGAATGCCGCTTTGAATTCTTCCCAACTAGCTGGAAGTGCACCGATACCCCTAGATCGTTTCCAATCTTCGTACCATAATATAGCCTCTCCTTTTAATCTATATGTTGCAAGCTCAACTATTTCTGTACTAGATACATGCATAACATCTAAAGCCCTTTGAATTTGGTCCATGAAGTCTTGTGGGTCTTCATTAAGAGCTGACTCGATGAATGTGGGAGGATCTAATTTAAGAAAATCCTGTGTCAGCTGACTAGCTGCCCTATTCGCACCATCATTACTTGTAGTTGGACAAGCTTGTCCTTGATTTTGTGTAGCAACTATACGAGTCAAAATTTGCACTGCAGTCCTTAAATCCTGCTTAGTAGCATTAACATGTGGTTTTGGGGGTAATCCTCTCCTTCTCAGCTCTCCTGGAGGTGGAAGAGTAGAAGAAGCCCGCGATGCAAACTCGTTTTCAGCCTCACCTTAATTACCTTGTTTAGGTGGTGATTTACTGGTTCCTTCTCCAGTAATCCTGTCTAGCTTCTTAGTTTTACCCTTGTTTCTCCTTGTAAACGGTATTTTGCGATATTGTGGAAACAAAAAAAAAACATAAAACAAATTAAGTGGTTAAATATAACTCCACCTACAACTTTGGCTCTATTGTACGATCTAGGAAATGAAGAAAGAAACAACTCCTAAATGTCCCATAGCCTCCTACGTATAGATGTGGTGCACAACATATCCATAAGCAAGACTCTATTTAGACAAGGCTTTGCAGACACCCTAGGACGATCCATTCTGATACCACTTTTGTCACACCTCAAATCCCATTGGGGCGGACAGACACCCATAGTCGTAAAGGCCCGAGAGAACCAACCTATGACTGAGTACATTCATATGCATGCCATTAAGTGAACAAAAATTCTATCACATGAAGATATAATATATTGATGAAGGAAGTCAGGTAAAGAAGTACAAAATAGATACTAGACTTAGCCATTGGGGCCACAACATCTAAAAGAAAAGACACTTCTACAGTTGAATTTACACAGTCTACAAAGACTCTAAATGATATATAACCATAACTAAGGTTGGGACAAGTCCCTACTTTATACAACTACTACACAGTACTAAAAATATATACAAATGACTCAAAAGTCCCCGAATCAACCTGGAGCTCACCAATAGCCTGCAGATGACCCGAACCGTACTGGAGCTCAGCAAGTAAGGCAGGTCCCCAAAAGGACATCAGTATGAAAGAATGTACTGAGTATGTAAGGCTATAAGTAACTGTATGAAATATAGGAACTCAAATGGAATCAAATACAAGTGAATAACTAATACTGATATACCACCCTACTGTATATTTGGAACCATGTTCATTACATTCATTTCTTTCCTTTTACCTTTACATCAATATACATCATACAATTCCCGGGACCAACTGATCAGTGGTAAATAGCATTGGGATCAGCTCAAGATAGGATTATACCCCCAGAGCTACCACCCATAAATCAATAAATCAGGTTCGGCTTGAGTTAGGTTTTCACCCATAGAGCTACCCCCTGCATCTAATAATCAATCAAGATTGGCTCGAACTAGGCTTTCTCCCCTAAATCTACCACTCGTACTCAATCACATATGCATTACTTCATTTCTTTAATTTTTGTGAGATTGTTACATTGGTGGTCATAACACTATTGGAGCTTTGGAACAATATTCCATGAATAAGAGACACTTAAATAACAGTTGCAAATAAACCTGAAATGAGATACTTTAAAACATTGCGGAGGGGAAACAAGTTTGGTAATGATGTGAACAATAGGTGCTGCCAAAGGATACGGAAAAGAGTAACTTTACGGTCACGCCTCAAATACCAATGGGGCAGACTGGAACGCGAAGCCGTTAAGGCCCGAGAGAACCAACGTATGATTGAGTACATTCATGTGCATGTCATGTCTTGAATTGAATAAAAATGCTGCCATATGCAGATATAATATATTGGTGACGGAAGTCATGGAAAGATATTCAAATAGATATGAAACTTAGCCGTTAGGGCCACTACGTCAAAAAGGGTAGAATATTCCTTCATTCATCTTACAACATCTACAAAGCCTCTAACAGATACATAACCAAGCCTATAGTCGGGACAAGTCCCCGCTTTTTACAACTGTTACACAGTACCAAAACAAATGTATACAAACGACTCAGAAAGCCTCGAACCAAGATGGAGCTCCCCAACAGTCTGCAGATGACCCGTATTCTATTGTGCAAGTCTACTAGCTCTTGTGCCTGCAGCAAGTAAGGTAATTCCCCCAAGGGACATTAGTACAAAAGAATGTACTGAGTATGTAAGGCTATAAGCAACAACATGAAATATAGGAACTCAAATGGAATCAAATACAGGTAAATAATCAATATGGATAAACTACCATTCTGTATGTGTGGAACCATGTACATTGTCTTCACTACTTTATTTTGCTTTTACGTCCATAGCATTATCATCATCAATCATATAATGCCCGGGCCCAACTGATCAGTGGGAAAAATAACATTGGGATCGTCTCTAGCTAGGATTTTGCCCCTTTGAGCTATAACCCATAAATCAATAAAGAAGGTTAGTCCCTAGATAGGTTTTCAACCCTTTAGGCCGCCCCCTGTATCCAGTAATCAATCGGGATCATCTCTAGCTAGGCTTTCGCCCCTTTGAGCTACCACCCGTACTCAAACAACTATGCATTACTTCATTCCTTTACTTTTGTTAGATTGATACATTGGTGGTTATAACATTATTAGAGCTTTGGAGTAATAGTCAACAAATAAGAGACACATGGATAGCAATTGCTAACAAACCTTAAATGAGATACTTTAAAATGTTTCGGAGTGGAAACAAGGTCATTAACTAAGTAGACATTACATGCTGCCAAAGGATACAAAAAAGAGTGACCTTACATACCTTATATTCTCACTACGTGGATACAATGACTCAGCTCCTTCCTTATGTGTTACTCTACAACACAAGTACGTAATGGAGCTAACATTAAAGGCTAATTATAATTCAATTTTACAAAATGGCAATTAGTTACTTAACGGTAAGTAAAAACTGCCCAACCTCCTAACCACATGGTACATCACTCCCCCCTTCTTTATACTGTCTTACAACCTTATTCCAACCCCCTACATTATAACTTACTGCCTTACCAAGACTACACCACCAAAACAATCCACAAACCAAAATAAACGTTACAAACCGGTAGGATTACCTACCTAGTTTATCCTTTATATTTACACTCCAACTAAAATCCATATATTCATCCTATAAGGTCACCCTAATGACTTCCATAGTAACATACCAAAAACAGTCCACGTAGTTTCAGATTTTACTTTAATATAACAAGAGCGTATTCTCTTTTCACTGCGCCAAACGTTCCATATAAAAACACGTATAAACATTTTCATCAAGACATACATAAAAAGAAATGAAACAGTGGAAGAACCACACTTTAACATACTGAAATTTCATCCTCCAACTTCATTTCTTCAAGACCTTAAGCTCCTTTATAAGATTAAACCACAAAGAAGGCAAATCCTTTAAAATTAAGCACAAGTGGAGTGTTTCACAATAAGTGGACTGCTCTATATATTTTAAAAAAAATAAACATGATTACCACAACCTATTATACATATATTACATCAATATATAAGGTTAAATACTTACCAAAAGTTGCAAGTGGAAGATTTGTCCAAAGGGGTGGTTGGTTAGGGTTTGAGAGAAGAGAGAGTGTTTTAATTTTGAAAGACTTTTCTCAGCAGAGAAATGAATGGAAAATAAGCTTAAATGAGATTTATATAGTACCTCTTGAACCTCCTCTTTAGCTCATTATTATCCACTCTTTTTGATAAAAAATAGTCCAAGTAGGTGATGCACCTACTTGGCTATACAAGTTGTCCAAAACAGTCCATTTACTTACTTTATTTCTACTTGGATCATGTCTTGCTGGGCTGGAATTAATAGTAGGTGTTGGGCTGGTCATCTTTCCATTTTTATGTACTTACCTTGGCCCTCAATTGAGTCCATTAACTTATATCCAAATATAGCCAATAGTTTAATTAGGTGATACACCTACTATCTTAATTAAGTCACGGAAGCACCTAGTTTATGTTTTCCCCTTTTTCCAACGTCTTAATCCTTCTACCTTATTTCACCACTTAACTTTAATTTTTACGCATAGGTACATCCATATTCTCTCATGTTTAAATACTTTTACCCATGTTAGGTTGGTCGCACAAGTTTCAGAAATGTACGGGGTGTTGTACTTGAATCAAAGAACTAGTTAGTCCATTACCTATTGCCACAAGTCCGTACCATTTTCCATATAAGTAAGAGTAGTATCTATACAATACGGGGTGTTACATCCTTTCCCCCTTAAGAACATTCATCCTCGAATGTTAGTACCATCACTACACAGCTTAAACAAGTTCAAGCCTAAATTTAATCTTTATGCTATCACTTAATACTTATATATACTTACTTGTTATTACTCCAATTCCGCATCTTGTAATTTCTCTTCAGTTTGAAATAATTGTGGGTACTTAGACTCCATGATTTCCTCGTCTTCCCATGTGATTTCTTCTACTTACTGATTTCTCCAAAGTACCTTTATGGAAGCTACTTCTTTATTTCTTAACTTTTTAACTTGTCGATCCAGAATAGCAATAGGTACTTCTTCATAGGTGAGATCTTCTATAACCTGTATATCTTCAGTAGGATTAATATGAGATGGATCTCCTATGCACTTCCGGAGCATTGAGATGTGAAATACTGGATGAACTGTGGAGAGTTCTTGGGGTAGTTCCAACTCATATGCGACTTGGACAAATCTTCGGATAATCTTATATGGTCCTATATAACGTGGACTTAGCTTTCCCTTTTTCCCAAATCTCATCATCCCTTTCATTGGCGATACTTTCAAAAATACCCAATCACCTATAGCAAACTCTAGCCCCCTTCTTCTAACATCGACATATGATTTGTGTCAACTTTGGCCTATTCCTAGCCATTGTTTTATCACCTTAACCTTTTTCATGGCTTGATGAACAAGATCTGGTCCAAATAAAATAGTCTCACCTACTTCAAACCACCCAATCAGTGACCTATATTTTCTCCCGTATAAGGCTTCATAAGGCGCTATTTTGATACTTGAATGATAGCTATTATTGTAGGAGACCTTAATAAGAGGTAAATGATCATCCCAACAACCTTTAAAGTCTAATACACAAGCTCGTAGCATATCTTCAAATATTTGGATAGTACATTCTGCTTGTCCATCTGTCTGAGGGTGAAAAGTCATACTTAAATTCACATGGGTTCCCAAACTCTTTTGAAAAGATTTCCAAAAGTGTGCACTAAATTGAGCTCCCCTGTCTGATATAATAGAGATTGGAATTCTGTGTAGTCGAAATATCTCTTTAACATACAACCGTGCATAATCTTCAGCTGTATAAGTGGTCTTGACTGGCAGGAAGTGTGTTGACTTGGTAATCCTATCAACTATTACCCATATGGAATCAAATTTCCGCAGTGTACGAGGCAAACCTGTGATAAAATCCATGTTAATCATGTCCCACTTCAAGACTTGAAGATTTATACATTGTATATAACCTTAAGGCTTCTGATGCTCTACTTTTACTTGTTGACAATTTGGACATTGGGCTACAACTTCTGCCATGTTCTTCATCATGTCACCCCACCAATATATTCCTTTCAGATCATGGTACATTTTAGTTGATCCCGGATGGATAGAATACCTGGAATGATGTGCCTCTGTCATAATCCTTCGTCTTAACTCATCTACATTAGTTACACATAATCTGTTTTGGCACTGAAGCACTCCTTCTTGTGTAAGCTCAAATTCCTTGGTCAAACCTTGTTGTATATTCTCCTTAAGCTGTGGTAGAAAAGGGTCTGCATACTGCTTCTCTTTCACCTCAGCTACTAATGAAGATTCTGCCGTATTTTGCACAATAACTCCTTCATTTGGAGTTTCAAGAAGGCGAACCCCTAAGCTAGCTAGTTGATGTAGATCTTTGATTATCCCTTGTCTTTCTATGAGCTGGCCATAAGTGCTCCTTATTGCCTTGCGACTTAATGCATCAGCTCCCATATTTGCTTTCCCCGGATGATATAAAATATCAATGTCATAATCTTTTAATAGTTCAAGCCACCTCCGCTGCCTCAGATTTAGGTCCTTTTGCTTAAAGATATATTGCAAACTCTTATGGTCGGTATATATGTCAACATGAACCCCATACAAATAGTAGCACCATAGCTTTAAAGAAAATACCACTGCTGCTAACTCAAGATCATGTGTTGGATATTTTTCTCATGCGGCTACAATTGTCTTGAGACATAAGCTATCACTTTACCATGCTGAATCAATACACATCCCAAATCAACTCCTGAAGCACCACAATACACCGCATACCCTTCTACGCCTTTTGCAAGTACCAATACGGGTGTAGAGGTCAACTTATTCTTTAGATTTTTGAAACTCTCTTCACATACATTGTTCCATTGAAACTTGGTTGCCTTGGGTGTTAGCTTTGTCAAAGGTGCAGCAATAGAATAAAATCCTTCAATAAACCTTCTATAATAACCTGCCAACCCGAGGAAACTACGAATCTCTATAGGCGTTGTAGGTCTTGGCCAGTTTTTTGCAGTTTCTATCTTTTGAGTATCAACCCTTATTCCTTCATCAGATACAATATGACCCAAGAACGCTACAGATTTTAACCAAAACTCACATTTAGAGAATTTTGCAAATAACTTACGATCACGAAGAATCTGCAAAACTTGTCGTAAGTGACTAGCATGGTCCTCTTTTGATCTTGAATAAATAATAATATCATCTATAAACACTATCACGAGCACGTCTAAAAATTGCTTGAACACCCTATTCATCAGATCCATAAAAGCTGCTGGTGCATTTGTTAGCCCAAAGGACCTAACCAAAAACTCATAATCGTCGTACCATGTTCGAAAAGTTGTCTTGGGTATATCTCTTTCTCTGACCTTTACTTGATGGTAACTCGACCTCAAGTAAATCTTTGAGAAACATTTAGCACCTTGTAATTGATCAAACGAATAATCAATTCTAGGGAGGGGATATTTGTTCTTAATTGTCACCTTATTCAGTTGTCGATAATCAATACACATCCTCAGTGTTCCATCTTTATTGTGTACAAATAACACTGGTGCACCCCAAGGGGACATACTAGGCCTTATGAATCCCTCTTCTAGAAAGTCTTTTAATTGTTACTTCAATTCTTGTAACTCTATCGGGGCCATTCTATATGGAGGAATAAAGATAGGTTGAGTATCTAGAATCACTTCAATACCAAACTCTACTTCTCATTCTGGAGGTAACCCCGAGAGATCTTCAGGAAATACATCAAGGAATTCATTTACCACTAGAACAGATTGAAGAGTCGGTGGCTCCACATCTGTATCTTTCACCCTTACTAGGTGACATAGGTACCCCTTAGATATCAGTTTCTTCGCCTTAAGATAAGAACTAAATTTACCTTTTGGCGCTCCAACATTACCCCTCCATTCAAGGACTGTCTCTTTTAGTAAATGAAAATGAACCTTTCTTCGTTCGACAATCTACTTTGGCATAACAAGAAGCCAACCAATCCATACCCATTATAACATCAAAATCTACCATCTCTAGCTCAACAAGATCAGCCAACGTATCATGATAACAAATAGTTACTATGTAATTACGATAGACTCTTTTAGCTACAATAAACTCACCAACTGGGGTAGATACTTCAAATGGTTTAACTAATAATTCTGGCATTCTTTCAAATTTTCTAGCAATCAATGGAGTGACATATGATAGTATAGAGCCCGGATTAATTAATGCATACACATTATGTGAAAAAATGGATAATGTACCTGTAACCGCATCAGGAGAGGCCTCCGAATTTTGTCTATCCTCTAAAGCATAGGTACAATTCTAGGTCCCACTAGAACTAGTTTCTCCCTTACTACCTCTACCACGACCAGTAGGCTATACACCCCTACCTAGAAAAGGAACCGACTATGATAATGCAACGGCTGATCCCGTAGGTCGTGTCACACTACTCATAGACCTTTGTGGGCACTGTCTTATCATGTTCCCTGACATACCACACCAATGGCAAGAATTTGTCCCAAATGACATGCACCTAAATAAAGCTTTCCATAATGCTGACATGGCTGACGAGAAGACCCTGTTGTCTGTGAACCTTGAGCCCCACTACATTGCCCAACTTGACTGCCTCCGAACCCTCGGAATTGAGATGAAGTTCCTACTGTAGGATAAGAAAATGATGGTCTAGGCGGTCTGTTAAAAACCCGAGGCCTAAATTCTCCTTGGGACGCCATAGACTGTCCCATAGATCTAGCTCTTTTTGAATTCCCTCTCTCAAATTCTTGTGTCCTTCTTCTTTGCCTCTGATCCTCCATCTTCTGTGCAAAGTCTTGTATTCTGGCTATGTCTATATCACTGTTCAAAGCGGAAATAGTTCAATCTCAGACCAAGTATGGATCCAATCTGTCCACATACCGATGAACTCTCTCGGTCATAGTAGCTACCACATTTGGAGCATACCTGGCCAAAGAGTTAAATCGAAGGTTGTACTCTCTGATGCTCATGTTACCTTGCTGCAGATTTAAGAACTGGTCCACACGAGCCTCTCGGACCTCATATGGGAGATAACGGTTAAGGAATGACATTTTAAATTCTTTCCAACCAGCTGGAAGTGCACCAAACCCCCTCGATCGTTACCAATTCACATACCATAATATAGCCTCGCCTTTCAATCTATAAGCCGCAACCTCAACCGTTTCCACGCCAGATACATACATAACATCCAAATCCCTTTGGATTTGATCTAGAAAATCTTACGGGTCTTCATTAAGATCTGATCTAGTGAATGTAGGAGGATCTAATTTCAGGAAATCCTGTGTCCGCCGACTAGCTGCCCTAGCCGCATCATCATCACCTATCATTGTACCAACTCATCCTTGACTTTGTACAGCAGCTATTTGTGTCAAAATTTGTACCGCATTCCTTAAATCCTGGTCAGTAGCATTTACAGAAGGTTCTACAGGTACTTCTCTACCTCTCGGTTCTTCTGGAAATGGAAGAGTAGAAGAAGCCCGCGATGCAACCTCAGTTTCAGCCCCTCCTTGATTAGCTTATTCCGGTAGTGGTCTACTAGTTCCTCCTCCGGTAATCCTATCTATCTTCTTACCTCTACCTCTACCTCTTCTTGTAACCGACATTTTTATTATAACACAAGAACAAAATTTCAATGGTCAGATATGATTCCACCTACAACTTTAGCTCTAGTGCACGATCTAGGAAATGAAGAAAAGAAACAAATCCTAAATGGCCCGTAGCCTCCTACGTATAGATGTGGTGCACAACACATCCATAAGCAATACTCTACTCAGACACGACTTTATAGACACCCTAGAATGACCTACACTGATACCACTTTTGTCGCGCCTCAAATCCCATTAGGGCAGACTGGCACCCGAAGCTGTTAAGGCTCGAGAGAACCAACCTATGATCGAGTACATTCATATGCATGTCATGTCATAAAGTAAATAAAAATGCTGCCACATGAAGATATAATATATTAGTGACGGAGGTCATGGGAAGACATTCAAATAGATATGAAACTTGGCCGTTAGGTCCACCACATCAAAAAGGGTAAAATATTCCTTCGTTCATCTTACAACGTCTACAAAGCCTCTAACAGATACATAACCAAGCCTATAGTCGGGATAAGTCCCCGCTTTATACAAATATTACACAGTACCAAAACAAATGTATACAAACGACTCAGAAAGCCCCGAACCAAGATGGAGCTCACCAACGGTCTGCAGATGACCCATATTCTATTGTGAAAGTATACTAGCTCCTATGTCTGCAGCAAGTAAGGTAAGTCCCCCAAGGGACGTCAGTATGAAAGAATGTACTGAGTATGTAAGGCTATAAGCAACTGCATGAAATATAGGAACACAAATGGAATCAAATACAGGTAAATAATCAATATGGATAAACTACCATTCTGTATGTGTGGAACCATGTACATTGCCTTCACTACTTTCTTTTGCTTTTACGTTCATATCATTATCATTATCAATCATATAATGCCCGGGCCCAACAGATCAGTGGGAAAAATAACATTGGGATCGTCTCTAGCTAGGCTTTCGCCCCTTTGAGCTACCACCCATACTCAAACAACTATGCATTACTTCATTCCTTTACTTTTGTGATATTGGTACATTGGTGGTTATAACATTATTGGATCTTTGGAGCAATAGTCAACAAATAAGAGACACGTGGATAACAATTGCTAACAAACCTGAAATGAGATACTTTAAAATGTTTCGGAGTGGAAACATGGTCATTAACTACGTAGACATTACATGCTACCAAAGGATACGAAAAAGAGTGTCCTTACATACCTTATCTTCTCAATACGTGGCTACAATGATTCAGCACCTTCCTTATGCGTTACTCTACAACACAAGTACGTAATGGAGCTAACATTAAAAGCTAATTATATTTCAAGTTTACAAAATGACAATTAGTTACTTCACGGGAAGTAAAAACTGCTCAACCTCCTAACCACATGGTGCATCACTCCCCCCTTATTTATAATGCCCTGCAACCTTATTCCAACCCCTTATATTATAACTTACTACCTTCCCAAGACCACCACTAAAACTATCCACAAACCAACATAAACATTACAAACCGGTAGGATTACCTACCTAGTTTATCCTTTATATTTCCACTCCAACGAAACTCCATACATTCATCCTATAAGGTCACCCTACTGCCTTCCATAGTAACATACTAAAAATAGTCCACACAGTTTCAGATTTCACTTTAATATAACAAGAGCGTATTCTCTTATCACTACGCCAAACGTTCCATATAAAAACACATATAAACATTTCCATCAAGCCATACATAAAAAGAAATGAAACAGTGGAAGAACCACACTTTAACATACTGAAATTTCATCCTCCAACTTCATTTCTTCAAGACCTTAAGCTCCTTTATAAGATTAAACCACAAAGAAGGCAAATCCTTTAAAATTAAGCACAAGTGGAGTGTTTCACAATAAGTGGACTGCTTTATATATTTTAAAAAAAATAAACATGATTACCACAACCTATTATACATATATTACATCAATATATAAGGTTAAATACTTACCAAAAGTTGCAAGTGGAAGATTTGTCCAAAGGGGTGGTTGGTTAGGGTTTGAGAGAGGAGAGAGCGTTTTAATTTTGAAAGACTTTTTTCAGCAGAGAAATGAGTGGAAAATAAGCTGAAATGAGCTTTATATAGTACCTCTTGAACCTCCTCTTTAGCTCATTCTTATCCACTTTTTTTGATAAAAAATAGTCCAAGTAGGTGATGCACCTACTTGGCTATACAAGTTGTCCAAAACAGTCCATTTACTTACTTTATTTCTACTTGGATCATGTCTTGTTGGGCCAGAATTACTAGTAGGTGTTGGTCTGGTCATCTTTCCATTTTTATGTACTTACCTTGGCCCTCAATTGAGTCCATTAACTTATATCCAAATACAGCCCAATAGTTTAATTAGGTGATACACCTACTATCTTAATTAAGTCACGGAAGCACTTAGTTTATGTTCTCCCCTTTTTCCAACGTCTTAATCCTTCTACCTTATTTCACCACTTAACTTTAATTTTTACGCATAGGTACATCCTTATTCTCTCATGCTTAAATACTTTTACCCATGTTAGGTTGGTCGCACAAGTTTCAGAAATGTACGGGGTGTTGTACTTGAATCAAAGAACTAGTTAGTCCATTACCTATTGCCACAAGTCCTAACCATTTTCCATATAAGTAAGAGTAGTGTCTATAGAATATGGGGCGTTACACTTACATACCTTATCTTTCCAAGAAGTGACTACAATAATTCAGCTCTTCCTTAAAGTGTTACTCTACAATATGAATACATAATGGAGCTCACATTAAAAACCAATTACATTACAAGTTCACAAAGCGATAATTAGCTACTTGACGGGAAGTAAAAACTGTCCAACATCCCAAACACATGGTATATCATTCCACCTTCCTTTATACTGCCATATAACTTCATTACATCCTTATATACCATAACTTACTGCCTTATCAAAACAACAACACCAAAACAGTCCACAAACCAACATAGACGTCACAAACCGACAAGATTTCCCACCAAGTGCATACTTCATATTTTTACCTCAATGCAACTCCACATATTTATTCCATCAAGTCACATAAATAACTTAAACAAAAATATAACAAAAATAGTCCACACAATTTCAGAATTCACTTTAACATAACAAGAAAGTATTCTCCTTTCACTACACCAAACGTTCCATGCACAATTACGTATAAATATTTCCACAAGTCATACACAAGGAGTAACGAATTAGGTATAGAACCACACTTAAAAATACTTAAATTTAATCCATATAATTCAATTCCTTCAATACCTTAAGTCTCCTTTCAATTTTAAACCACATAGAGGCAAACCCTTTACCGATTTAGCAAAAGTGGACTGCTACAAATAAAGTGGACTGCTCAACACTTTTAAAACATAAAAAACATGATATACACAACCTATTATGCATATAATATATTAATATATAAGTTTAAACACTTACCAAGGATTGCAAGTGGAAGATTTGTCCTAAAATCCTTAAAGAAAATTTGGGTGGCTAGGGTTTTGAGAGAGGAGAAATGTTTGATTGAAAATCTGATTTTTGGCAAGTGTATTGTGTGGAAAATAAGCTGAATTTAATACTTATAAAGTCCCTCCAAATATCCGTCCTTTGGTCATCCTTAGCCATTTATTTGGTCAAAAAGTCTAAGTATAATGATGTGTAGACTTGGTCTATTTTTAATAGATCATCTCCCTTTTTGGGCCCATGTCTTTTTACTTAATTTTGGGCATCAATTAGATCCATAAACATAATATTAATTCAGACCAACAAATTTAGTGGGTAATACATCAGCTATCTCAAGTTTAAAAAATTCCATAAATGTTAAGGTAGTCCAATAAGTTTGGAAATGTACGGGGTGTTACATAATAGAACTTGGTTTCGTATATTACTTCATGTGCATTACCTCTTCAAATCAATGTATTCCATAATTGGATAGATTATTGGTGTTTCATTTACTATTAACCACTAAACAAGACAAACATAGGTTGGACGGACCAATAATAGAACTTGGTTTCGTACATTACTTCACGTGCATTACCTCCTCAAATCAATGTATTCCATACTAGGATGGATTATTGGTATTTCATTAACTAGTAACCATTAAAAAGACATACATAGGTTGGATGAACCAATAATAGAACTTGATTTCTTACATTACAACATGTGCATTACATCCTAACATCACTGTATTCCATACTTGAATGTATTTTCTGTGTTTTTTTTATTACTAATTCACTAAGCGAGACATACATAGGTTGGACGGACTAATAATAGGACTTTGTTTCATACATCACTACAGATGTATTTACTCCTAACATCTTTGCATTCTTTACTCGGATTGATTATCTGTATTTCTCTAGGAATTAATCACTAAAGGAGACATACATAGGTTGGACAAACCAATAATAGAACTTGGTTTCTTTCATTACTACATGTGTATTACCTCCTAAGATTAATGTATTCCATGCTCGGATAGATTTTTTTTTGTTTATTTGACTACTAATTCACTAAACAAGACATACATAAGTTGGATAGACCAATAATAGAACTTGATTTCGCACATTACTGCACGTGTATAACCTCCTCAAATCAATGTATTCCAAACTCGGATGGATTATTTGAGTTTCATTGAGTATTAATCACTAAAAAAGACTTACATAGGTCGGAAGGACCACTAATAGAACATGCTTTCATACATTACTAGACATGTATTGCCTCCTAAGCTCTATGTATTCCTTACTAAGATTGATTATCAGTGTTTTTCTGACTATTAATCACTAAATGACACATATATACATTGGACCAATAATAGAACTTGGTTTCTTACATTACTGCATATGCATTACCTCCTAACATCAATGTATTCCATACTCGAATGTATTTTCTGTGTTACTTTGACTACTAATTCACTAAACAAGACATACATAGGTTGGACGGACCAATAATAGAACTAGATTTCATACATTACTACACGTGTATTATCTCCTCAAGTCAATATATTCCAAACTAAGATTGATTATTTGTGTTTCATTTAGTATTAATCACTAAACAAGACTTACATAGGTTGGACGGACCAAAAATAGAACATGATTTCATACATTACTAGATGTGTATTGCCTCCTAACATGTAACACCCGTACATTTCCGAACTTATTTGACTACCTTAACATTTATGGAATTATTTAAACTTGAGATAGTTGGTGTATTACCCACTAAATTTATTGGGATGAATTAATATTATGTTTATGGACTTAATTGAGGCCCAAAATTAAGTAAATAAGACTTGAGCCCAAAAAGAGATGATCCATTTAAAAATGGACCAAGTATACACATCATCTACTTGGACTTTTTGACCAAATAATTGGCTAAGAGTGGACCATAGAGAGGCAGTGGAAAGGGGGATATTTAAGGCTGAAATTCAGATCATTTTCAACATATTTCACTTGCAAAAAAATCAGATTTTCAATCAAACAACTCTCCACTCTCAAAACCCTAGCCGCCCTAATTTTCTCTAAGGATTTTTGGACAAATCTTCCACTTGCAAGCCTTGGTAAGTGTTTAACCTTATATATTAATACATTATATGCATAATAGGTTGTGTATATCATGTTGGTTATGTTTAAAAAGTGTTAAAAAGTCCACTTTTGCTTAGTCGCTAAAGGATTTGCCCTCTATGTGGTTTAAACTTGAAAGGGGACTTAAGGTCTTCAAGGAATTGAATTATATGGATGAAATTTCAGTATGTTTAAGTGTGGTGCTGTACCTAATTTGTTACCCCTTGTGTATTACTTGTGCAAATGTTTATACATAATTGTGCATGGAACGTTTGGCGTAGTGAAAAGAGAATACTTTCTTGTTATGTTAAAGTGAATTCTGAAACTGTGTGGACTGTTTTTGGTATATTATTGTGGAAGGTATTTATGTGACTTGATGGAATAAATATGTGGAGTTGCATTGAGGTCAAAATGTGAAGTATGCACTTGGTGGGAAATCTTGTCGGTTTGTGACGTCTATGTTGATATGTGGACTGTTTTGGTATTGTTGGTGTTGTGGGGAAGTAAATTGTATTGTAGGAGGGTGGAATGAAGTTATATGAAAGTATAAAGGAAGGTGTAATGATATACCATGTGTTTGGGATGTTGGATAGTTTTTACTTCCCGTCAAGTAGCTAATTATCGCCTTGTGAACTTGTAATATAATTGGCTTTTAATGTGAGCTCCATTATGTATTCATATTGTAGAGTAACACTCTAAGGAAGAGATGACTTGTTGTAGTCACATGTTATAAAGATAAGGTATGTAAGGTTACTCTTTTCGTATCCTTTAGCCGCACCTATTGTTCACATCGTTACCAAATTTGTTTCCACTCCGAAATGTCTTAAAGTATCTTATTTCAGGTTTGTTAGTAATTATTATTTATGTGTCTCTTATTTGTTGACTATTTTTCCAAAGCTCCAATAATGTTATGAACACCAATGTAACAATCTCACAAAAATTACAGAAATGAAGTGATGCATATTGGTTGTGTAAGGGTGGTAGCTCTGGGGGCGAAAGCCTAGCTC
This sequence comes from Capsicum rhomboideum, assembly GCA_031232105.1. NCBI lineage: Eukaryota > Viridiplantae > Streptophyta > Magnoliopsida > Solanales > Solanaceae > Capsicum > Capsicum rhomboideum. The sequence goes on along the minus strand of CP124710.1, from coordinate 60,512,652 downwards.
GAGTCAATCCCGATGGATTATTGGATACAGGGGGTAACTCTGGGGGTGAAAAGCTAGATCGAGCCGAACATGATTTATTGATTTATGAGTGGTAGCTCTGGGGGCATAAGCCTAGCTCGAGCCGATCCCAATATTATTTACCACTGATCAGTTGGTGCTGGGCATTATAAGATGTATATTGATATAAAGGTAAAAGGAAAGAAATGAATGTAATGTACATGGTTCCACATATACAATACAGTCGTATATCAGTATTATCTATTCACTTGTATTTGATTCAATTTGAGTTCCTATATTTCATACAGTTACTTATAACCTTACATACTCAGTACATTCTTTCGTACTGACGTCCCTTGGGGGATCGGCCTTACTTACTGCAGGCACAGAAGCTAGTATACCTTCACAGTAGGGTACGGGTCATATAGGTGAGCTCCAGGTTGATTCGGTACTTTCTGAGTCATTTATATATATTTTTGGTACGGTGTAGTAGTTGTATAAGGCGGGAACTTGTCCCAACCTTAGTCATGGTTATATATCTTTTAGAGGCTTTGTAGAAATTGTAAAGTCAAACATAGAAGTGTCTTACCTTTAGACATTGTGGCCCCAACGGCCAAGTCTCGTATCTATTTTGAACATCTTTACATGACTTCCGTCTTCGATATATTATATCTGCATGTGGCAGAATTTTTGTTCACTTAATGGCATGCATATGAATAGACACGATCATAGGTTGGTTCTCACGGGCCTTTACGGCTACGGGTGCCTATCTGCCCCAATGGGATTTGAGGCATGACATAACATCTATGTATTCCTTACTCGAATTGATTATCGGTATTTTTCTGACTATTAATCTCTAAATGAGACATACATAGGTTGGATGGACCAATAATAGAACTTGGTTTCTTACATTACTACATATGCATTACCGCCTAACATCAATGTATTTTCTGATGCAAGAAAGAAGACGCGGAAGCTAAAAGAACAAAGTAAACAAAGAAACAAGATTAAACAAAGATAAAAGGATAGAAAGGTAGACACAAAAGTGGAATCAAAGGAAACCAATTCTATAAAAAGAAAAGACCTCCTTCAAATATCCAAATAAGCACCTAAACCTATGAGAAAGACCTCAAGTGAATTAGATTCCCAAGCAACCCTCCTTTCTAAACTTGAAACAATTAAAAGCTTCAACAAGCTCTCAAACTCTCCCAAGGAGTATTTAATATTCAATATTCATCAAGATCATCCCCCCTAAAATGAGCTATGCTCCACTATTTATAGACTAGACTACTAATTACAAAAATACCCTTAATGAATTAAGGGTCTTCATAGTCAAGAGGCTTGTATTTAAATAATAGCCACTTTGCGTATATAGCCTCTTTTCCCTTCTTCGAGTAGTCTTCTCTTGGAGCCTTGTACTTCTATTTGAGCACGTTCCTAAGCTTCAATCCCTTGTTCCAAACTCCTTTCAAGCCTCCAAAGTATTGACTCAATTCAAAGTTTTTGAACTTTTTATCTTGGCTTGGCATACATGCATCATTCTCCCTTTCTTGAAAAGGATTCGTCCTCGAATCCAAACCTAGTAAGACTATAGGGAAAACAAACAACAACAATGACCTCATGGCATGAGGGTTAGTGTTAGTGGAAACAATTCTACCAACACGCCAATGATACACAAACTTATTATATAACCAAGCATCAACTATTCTCATCAAGAACAATCTTTCAACTATAGCATGAAATACTTGGCTATTCCAAAAATTGAGAAATAAGGATATCACAAAAGAACCAATGGTTTCAAAATGGCATGCAAGCAATGTAACATTGATTCTATTAGACATGTAATTAACTTGATCCTCTATTTCAAACTTAGGCCACCTCAAAGATAGCACCGTGACCAAATCACACACTTTCAAAGTGTAATCGAGGTCAAAAGGAAAGAAAATACATGCATTTTGATCAAGAAAACTACTATTTGCCCCAAATAAACTCCTACCAACATATAATGTTCCCTCCCCACAAGCATGAGAATCATCATATGCAAATAGGTAGTAAAGAAAGGTATCACACAAAATAACTTCATTTAAGGTGTCCTTATATTTAAGATCACTAAAAGACTCAAAAATATCAAACATAGTATCAAGAATTGGATCACTCAAGGAAGAAGTAGCAGTTGGCAAACACAGACCACCTTTCTTCTCAATATTCCATAGTGGTTTATCATACAAAATATTTCCCTCAAGAAAAGCTACATTACAATCATAATTCACACCACTAGGCACTTTACTAGGAGTGATCTCATCATTTTCAAACAAGATATTATACTTAAAGAGGGAATGATCAATCCAAGAAGAAGAATTAAAACATGCAATTTCACTCTAAAAAGGACAATTACCATTGTTCGAAGCACTTTCAAGTACATGATCTCGATGAGCAAAACAAACAATAAGATCTTCAATAAATGATATGCTCAAAGAGTCACTCCTACTCAATTGATCAACTTCATCAATATACCAATAACTTGATGCTCAATAAGAACATTACAAGACCCCTCAAGTAGTGTACTACACACAAAATCTAGTTGATCAATACCAATATCACTTGATAATGAACTACCATTCAAAACACATGTATCAACACTAGGTGGACACAAATTGATCTTCGTAGAAGAATCAATTCGGTCATCAATAGGATCAACTAGTGTATCCACATTCTCAACAAGCACATTATCAAAACATGGCAAAGAATCACATGACAATGTACTATCATTCAAGTCACAAGTGTCAACACTAGGTGGACACAAATTAATCTCACAAGAAGAATCAATTCAGTCATCAATAGGATCGACTAGTGTATGAACAGTCTCAACATAGACATTATCACTATGTGGCAAATAATTTTTAAGTTCACATAAATACAAGCTATTACTCACACTTTGTTCACTTGAAAATTTGAAAGTGTCAAGTTTAGCTAGTTTACCTTGAAGCTCACAAGAATGGTCTTCTTTACCTTGGGATGAGAATCCCCTCAATGCATTAGTACACTCTTCAAGTCCTTGATGAGGATTAGGGAAAGTTGGTGGAAAGATAAGTTACAATCGATTAATTCGAGTACTCAATCGATCCAACCGTCCTTCCATTCTGGTAGAGAGGGTGGTGAACAAGTTTAACAATTCACCCAAAGTGGGTTCCACGATGGGAACTTCATTTCATGACCTTCCATTGTTACGTATTTAAGACACTCAACCAAAGCAAACAAACATGTTAGGTTAGTTAAAATAGACTCACAATCACTCAAGAATCGCACTTTTATTTGAATCACAAATTGCTTCGGCCAATGATTGCATCTTGTTTAGTCCAATGAGTTGCAAGGGTCCAATCTCTACTTGAACTCAAGAATGGATTCTTGCCGACTTGAGAAAGAAAGTCCAAAAGCTAAGGACGATAACCAAGAAGTTTTCAAAAGAAAATAAAGAAGAAAAGCTAAAAGAAAGTAGCACGAAAAAAAATTGGGCTCAAAACAAAGTAACAAAAGTAGAGAAGGAATTACGTTTTGTTACTTAGTATGAAGGATCAAAGAAGAGGATTTTGATGTTTAAAACTAGTTAACAAATGATTAAAGATTTTAATTACTTGTTAAATAGTTGAGGGATCGAAAGAGAAAGAGAACAAAAAAAGAATCATGAAATTTGGACACTTAGAAAAATTTTTAGGTCCAAAAAACTTTAGGACCCCCCAAAAAAACTAAGTGTTAAAAAACTGCATTTTCAGCTCTTTGAAACTGTCCCACATGCGCTGCTGACGTGGCAATTTTTTTTTTTTCACAAATGGACCTACAAACACTTTGACCTCAAAAATTTTGGATCAAAGTGTACTTTTCCTTCCTCTTCTTCAAGAACAATATGAAGATGCTCAAGAACACAAGAAAAAACTTCAATCTTCAATTGCTCATAACTTCTTTATTTTTGCTCCAAATTCAATAAAATTTTCACCCACGTGTTCCTTTCAATGCCACGAACAAACCCCACTAATTTTTAGATTTCAAAATCAAGCCAAAAATAAACCCACTTTTCAAAATCCATAAAGTTTCAAAAGCTCAAAACCCTTTAATGGTATGTTCAATTCTATAACTCAGAATTGAACAAAATTTGAGATCTAGACTCACAAGACACTAGGTAATCAAGATCTAGTATCAAAAACAACAAATCAAAACAAAAAAAATTCTATTTTTTTCTGTTTGGACGATTTTATTTTATTTTATTTTGAAAAATATCAAAACCCAAGACTTAATGATACAAGAAAGAAGATGTGGAAGACTTTAAAAGAACAAAGGAAACAAAAAAAACAAGATTAAACAAAGATAAAAGGATAGAAAGGTAGACACAAAAGTGGAATCAAGGGCAACTAATTCTATAAAAAGAAAAAAACTCCTTCAAATATCCAAATAAGCACCTAAACCTATGAGAAAGACCTCAAGGTAATTAGATTCCCAAGCAACCCTCCTTTCTAAATTTGAAACAATCAAAAGCTTCAACAAGCTCTCAAACTCTCAAAAGAGTATTTAATATTCAATATTCATCAAGATAATCAGACCCTAAAATGAGTTATTCCCCCTTATTTATAGCCTACACTAATAATTACAAAAATACCATTAATGAAATAAGGCTCTTCTTTAGCATGAGGCTTGAATATCAAGAATAGCCACTTTACATCTATAGCCTCTTTTTCGCCTTTTCGCCATTCTTTCTTGTACTTCCACTTTAGCATATTCTCGAGCTTCAACTCTTCATTCCATGATGTTGATGAGGCTCGGCTTGCACCACTTAAGTTTGTAGAAACCAACTCAATCCATACACTGATACCGAATGATGCAAGAAAGAAGACGCGAAAGCTAAAAGAACAAAGGAAACAAAGAAACAAGATTAAACAAAGATAAAAGGATAGAAAGTTAGACACAAAAGTGGAATAAAAGGTAACCAATTCTATAAAAATAAAATACCTCCTTCAAATATCCAAATAAGCACCTAAACCTATAAGAAATACCTCAAGAGATTTAGATTCTCAAGCAACCCTCCTTTCTAAACTTGAAACAATCAGAAGTTTCAACTAGCACTCAAACTCTCCCAAGGAGTATTTAATATTCAATATTCATCAAGATCATCCCCCCTAAAATGAACTATGCTCCACTATTTATAGACTAGACTACTAATTACAAAAATACCCTTAATTAATTAAGGGTCTTCTTAGCCAAGAGGCTTGCATTTAAATAATAGCCACTTTGCGTACATAGCCTCTGTTCCTTTGTTTGAGTAGTCTTCTCTTTGAGCCTTGTACTTCCATATGAGCACGTTCCTAAGCTTCAATCCCTTGTTCCAAACTCCTTCTAAGCCTCCAAAGTGTTGACTCAATTCAAAGTTTTTCAACTTTTTATCTTGGCTTGGCGTACATGCATCATTTTCTATGTTACTTTTACTACTGATTCTCTAAACAAGACATACATAGGTTGGACATACTAATAATCGAACTTGGTTTCCTACATTACTTCACTTGCATTACCTTCTCAAATCATTGTATTCCATACTCGGATAGATTATTAGTGTTTCATTAACTAGTAACCATTAAAAATACATATATAGGTTGGACGAACCAATAATAGAACTTGATTTATTACATTACAACATGTGCTTTACATCCTAACATCACCGTATTCCATCCTTGAATGTATTTTCTGTGTTTTTTTTCTTACTAAGTCACTAAGCGAGACATACATAGGTTGGACGGACTAATAATAGGACTTTTTTTCATACATCACTACACCTGTATTTGCCCCTAACATCTTTGTATTCTTTACTCGGATTGATTATCGGTGTTTCTCTATGTATTAATCACTAAAGGAGACATACATAGGTTGGACAAACAAATAATAGAGCTTGGTTTCTTACATTGCTACATGTGTACTACCTCCTTAGATCAATGTATTCCATACTCTAATAGATTTTCTGTGTTTCTTTGACTACTAATTCACTAAACAAGACATACATAAGCTTGCCATACCAAAAATAGAAATTGATTTCGTACATTACTACACGTGTATAACCTCCTCAAATTAATGTTTTCCAAACACGGATGGATTATTTGAGTTTCATTGAGTATTAGTCACTAAAAAAAACTTACATAGGTTGGATGGACCAATAATAGAACATGCTTTCATACATTACTAGACGTGTCTTGCCTCCTAACATCTATGTATTCCTTACTTAGATTAATTATCAGTGTTTTTCTGACTAATCACTAAATGAGACATACATAGGTTGGATGGACCAATAATCGAACTTGGTTTCTTACATTACTCCATATGCATTACCTCCTACCATCAATGTATTCCGTACTCGAATGTATTTTTTATGTTACTTTGACTACTAATTCACTAACTAAGACATATATAGGTTGGACGGATCAATAATAGAACTTGGTTTCATACATTACTACACGTGCATTACCTCCTGAAATCAATGTATTCCATACTCGGATGGATTATTCGTGTTTTGTTGACTATTAACCATTAAACAAGACATACATAGGTTGAATGGACTAATAATAGGACTTGATTTCTTACATTACTACATGTGCATTACATCCTAACATCAATGTATTCTATACTAGAATGTTTTTTCTGTGTTTATTTGATTATTAATTCACTAAGCAAGACATACACAGGTTGGACGGACTAGTAATAGGACTTTGTTTCATACATTACTACACGTGGATTTCCTCCTAACAACTATGTATTCCTTACTCGAATTGATTATCAGAGTTTCTCTGAGTATTAATCACTAAAGGAGACATACATAGGTTCGACAGACCCATAATAGAACTTGGTTTCTGATATTACTACATATGCATTACCTCCTAAGATCAATGTATTTCAAACTCGCACGTATTTTCTATGTTACTTTGACTAATGATAACGACCACAATCAAGTGACTAAAATCGATATCGAAAATGCAGAATTTAACAACAAAATTAAAGGATAGTTGAGAAATAAGAGATGAGAAGTGAATAAACAAAGGCTCAATTGAAACAACAATTAAACCAAGGGAGGAGAGAACTCAATAAAATGCACGAGAAACCAAATTGAATCCACAATATAATAACTCTATGATCAATCAAGCGAAGTAGATAACACAAGCAATCGGGGAATCCACCCTAATCACTTGATCTAAGCTAACAATTGGAATTGAACCCAATTACTACCCTAATCTAGAGTAACCAAATATCAAGTCTACTCAAGACAAATTTAATCATCAAAAATCTAAGTAAAGAAAATGGCTAAGGCAACTATTTAAAGTCCTTACCTTTTCACCAATAGCCTATTAAAAAAATAGCCCAAAAGTGACTATTTTAGTAATAACCCACAAGGGCCCTTCTTGATTATCCAAATGACATCTTTATAGCCCATGACCTTACGTGTTTATTGCTCAATGACTTCCTTCAGGCTCCAAGCTATCATCCATATATGGAAGCCCATCCTAATGTGCCCCACGCTATCCATGCTCATATCATCCTCCCCTTGTTCAAAAGGATTCATCCTCGAGTCTGAAACTTGAAAAAAAAATGAGAAGGACAAACAACAAACTTATCCTCATAGCATGAGGGTTAGCACAAGGGTTATAAATCATACCAACTTGCCAAGGAGGCACATATTTGACATACAACAAACTATCCGTTGTATTGAATAAGATCCATTCATCATATAAGGTGCAAAGGAATTGGTCATACGCAATATCATGAGACCAGGAAACGACAAAGGTCTTAATGGTATCAAGAATCTCAAGAGATGACATCACATATACTTTAGGAGCCATAAGACACAATTGTTTCATTGCTTCTAGATAAGACCTCACCAAATATGGTGCAATCACCCATAAGGGTTCATTCGGGTCAAAGAAGTAGAAGACCCACATATCTCTACCTCCATACAAAATAAATCCAATAGTTGTGGTCCACCCAACTTAAGCACAAGTGTGTCAAACAATGATGCAAGAATATAGGAAACTCCCAAAATAAGCAATGACACATTTGCCTTAGGGTTCACAAGCATGAGACCACATTTGAGAAAAGGGTCATCATATGTAAATAAGTAGTAAAGAAGGGTGTTACTTAGATAAACGTCATCCAAGGTGTGCCCACATATAGAATTACCATTTGATCCACAAGCATTAAGGCCTTGATCAAGAATGGGGTCACACAACAATGAAGGGGTTATTGGAAAACATACACCCCATTTCTTTTGACCACAAACCTCTCCAATAAACGTACTATCATCTTCTAAGAAGAGAGTTCCATCTTCAAAAAGTGTGTCATCATACCATAGTGGATGCTCAATCACTTGGTAGCCTTCAAGAGGAGATACACTTATATCATGCCAAGACACACCACTATACATTTCACCATCATTAGTCATGTCAACATCAAACAAGAGATTATCCTTAAAAACACATTCCACCTCAAAATCCTCATAAGAAGAAAAATGAATGAAATCACAATTCAAGGATTCATCATTTAGGTGCAATGAATTCACATGACTATCTACATGACCAACTATATTAACACCAACACTAAATTGAGGTTCCTTAAGTTCATCACAAAACTCCTCATTTAGTGGGCCATAATTACACATGAGTTGATCAATACCAATATCAATTGATAACAAACTATCATTCAAAACACATGTATCAACACTAGGTGGACACAAATTGATCTTACTAGAAGAATCAATTCGGTCATGAATAGGATCAACTAGTGTATACAAATTTTCAACATGCACATTATCAAAACATGGCAAAGAATCACATGACAATGTACTATCATTCAAGGCACAAGTGTCAACATTAGGTGGACACAAATTGATCTTACTAGAAGAATCAATTCGGTCATCAATAGGATCAACTAGTGTATGAACACTCTCAACAAATACATTATCACTATGTAACATGGTGTCATCAAGATGTTCACAAGTCAACGGATCTTTAAGCTCACACCTATACATTCCATCACTTACACTCAATTGGCTACTAGCCACACAAGGATCTTCTACTTTTGAAAATGTGTAAGGTTTAGCTTTGTTACCTTGTAGCTCATAGAAAGGATTGAATTCACCTTGCTTTTCAACATTGGAGAAAAATTTCTCCTTTGAAAAGCATTCTAGCACCTTATGATTCTTCATTGCTTGAGGTGCCTCACTAGGCTTGTCTCCATGGATACCTGCACAAGAATCTAGACAACTAGAAAAGGAACAAAGGTTACAAAAGATAATATAAGATTGTGACAACCCTCTCACATCACTACTCACAACCTCTCCTTTTGCCACTCTAGAGTTGTCCCATATCACACCCTTACACCTCTCAATCTTTTGTCTCTCAATCTTATTGGAGTTAGGACAAGTGCCAAGAATTCCTTAGGTAGGGTTTGGAGATACCTTCACCTCTAACTTCCACTTTAGGTTTCTAGGAGTAGCTTTCATTTCATTCATCTGATCCTCTTCAAGAACTTTTCCACAAGGAGTAGCTTGTTTTGCTTTCGACTCCTTGGTATTAAGCTTGGAGACCATTTGAGAGATATTGTCAAGAGTTATTAGCATGGAAGCAAAATTTTTATTCATCTTCAAAGTAATAGGATCCTCAAGTGTGAGTGGTTAATTTGTAACTTTTGTTTCAAGAATCCGCCTCTCCCCATCATACACATCTTGAGACAATGAATCCCCTATACTTCTACGACTCATTGATCTTTCCATCCTACCACCAACATCATTACCATAAGCATAACTAGTCACATTGGAATAAGGATAAGAAGTACAAGTTCTTGCACCATAAGAAGTAAAGAATGTTCTTTCCCTATGGTCCACACGACGTCTTTGAAATGGTTTTGCCCACACATCTATACCCCCTCGAATAGGATAGTAAGTGGCACAAGATGGGGAAGGTACTTCGTCCTTACAACTTTCCCTTCTATCACAATTCTCCTCAAAGAGTTCATAAGACATATGGGAGAAAGAATTGTACCTCACATTGTCTTCATCACCATGGCGTGTAATATGAGAACCCCCATACCCTTCATATTCACCATCAAATTCATCATAAGATACTTCTACTCCTTCATGTTCATCATATGAGCCATAAGCCCTATTCATTTCACATTCATCTCTGGAGTAGTAGTTCTCACCACCATATTTTCACTATCACAATCATAGCCTTCATACAACTCATCTTCATACGATTCTGAGGCTATGGATGACATTCTTTCTTATACCTCCTTTTGTACCTACAAAACTAGCAAACAATTTAGTAAGAAAAGCTTCACATCACTCTTTATATGAACTCTCAACTCACCTTCTACGGCTTATTTCCCAAATTGATAGGTTACTAGCTTTGCTCAATCAATTCAAGGTTATCAATGTTTGTGAAGGAATGTATTTTTATGACTCGTGAAAGAAGGACGAATCAAATAAAATAAAAATGACTTGAATCAAGAAGTTATCTTCGAATTAAGATGAGAAAAGTAGAAGAAAAGAAGCACGAAAGAAAACGGACTAAAAAAAAAAAACAAGTAACAAAAGTAGAAAAATTACTTGTGTTGCTTAATTTGATGAATCTAAGAGAGGATTTGATGTTTTAAAACTAGTTACCAAGTGATTAGAGTTGTTAATTACTTGTTAAATAGTTGAGAAATCAAAAGAAGAAAGCGTAGGAAAAACAATCACGGAGTTTGGACACTTAGAAAATTTTTAAGGTCCAACAAACTTTAGGACCCAAAAAAAAACCCTAAGTGGTGGAAACCTGAGATTTTTCAGCTCTCTGAAACTGTGTCCCACGCGCCTGCTGACGTGGATTTTTTATTTTTTTAAAATTTTTTTTTTGACCTACAAACACTTTGACCAACTTTGACTTGAAGATTTTGGATCAAAGTGTACTTTTTCTATCTTCTTCTCCAAGAACAAGATGAAGAAACTCAAGAACACCAACAAAAACCCCAATCTTCAATTCTTCATAACTTTTTCATTTCAACTCCAAATTCGATGAATTTTTCACCCACGTGTTCCTTTCAACGCCACGAACAAACCCCAACAATTTTTAGCCTTCAAAACAAAGCCAAAAATAAACCCGCTTTTTAAAATTGACCAAGTTTCAAAAGCTTCAAACTCTTCAACGACAACTTCACTTCTATAACTCCGACTTGAATGAACTTTGAGATTTATACTCCCAAGACACTACAGAATCAAGATTTAGTGTCAAAAACAACAAATCAATACCAAAAAAAATCATATTTTTTTTTTTGGATTTTTGAATTTTTGAAGAAATCAAAATCCCAATATTAAGATTTGTGAAAACAAACCTTAACCTAGGCTCTTGATACCGAAATGATAACGACCTCAATCAAGTGACTAAAATCGATATCGAAAATGCGGAATTAAACAACAAAATTAAAGGATAGTTAAGAAATAAGAGATGAGAAGTGAAGAAAGAAAGGCTCAATTGAAACAACAATTAAACCGAGGGAGAAGAGAACTCAATCAAATGCACAAGAAAGCAAATTAAATCCACAATATGATAACTCGATGATCAATCAAACGAAGTAGATAACACAAGAAATTGGGGAATCCACCCTAATCACTCGATCTAAGCTAACAAGTTGAATTGAACCCAATTACTACCCAAATCTAGAGCAACCAAATATCAAGTCTACTCAAGACAAATTTAATCATCAAAAATCTAAGTAAAGAAAATGGCTAAGGCAACTATTTATAGTCCTAACCTTTTCACAAATTGCCTATTACAAAAATAGCCTAAAAGTGACTATTTTAGTAATAACCCACAAGGGCTCTTCTTGATTATCCAAATGACATCTTTATAGCCCATGACCTTGCGTATTTATTGCTCCATGACTTCCTTCGGGCTCCAAGATATCATCCATATGTGGAAGCCCATTCTAATGTGCCCCATGCTATCCATGCTCGTATCAACTACTAATTCACTTAACAAAACATAAATAGGTTGGATAGACGTACAATAGAACTTGGTTTCTTACATTACTACACGTACATTACCTCCTCAAATTAATTAATTCCAAACTCTGATGGATTATTTGTGTTTCACTGAGTATTAATCACTAAACAAGACTTACATAGGTTGGACGGAAAAATAATAAAGCATGGTTTCATACATTACTTGACGTGTATTACCTCCTAACATCTATGTATTCCTTACTTGGATTAATTATCAGTGTTTTTCAGACTATTAATTACTAAATGAGACATACATAATTTGGATGGACCAGTAATAGAACTTGGTTTCTCACATTACTACATATGCATTACCTCCTAACAACAATGTTTTCCATACTCGAATGTATTTTCTGTGTTACTTTGACTACTAATTCTCTAAACAAGACATACATTGGTTGGACGGACCAATAATGGAACTTGGTTTCGTACATTACTTCACGTGCATTACCTCTTCAAATCAATATATTGCATACTCGGATGGATTATTGGTATTTCATTAACTAGTAACCATTAAAAAGACATACATAGGTTGGACGAACCAATAATAGAACTTGATTTCTTACATTACAACATTTGCATTACATCCTAACATCACTGTATTCCATACTTGAATGTATTTTCTGTGTTTTTTTTATTACTAATTCACTAAGCGAGACATACATAGGTTGGACGGACTAATAATAGGACTTTGTTTCATACATCACTGCACCTGTATTTACTCCTAACATCTTTGCATTCTTTACTCGGATTGATTACCGGTGTTTCTCTAGGAATTAATCACTAAAGGAGACATACATAGGTTGGATAAACCAATAATAGAATTTGGTTTCTTACATTACTACATGTGTATTACCTCCTTAGATCAATGTATTCCATACTCGAATAGATTTTCTATGTTTCTTTGACTACTAATTCACTAAAGAAGACAACATAAGTTGCACAGACCAATAATAAAACTTGATTTTGTATATTACTACACGTGTATAACGTACTCTAATCAATGTATCCAAACTCTGATGGATTATTTGTGATTCAGTGAGTATTAATCACTAAACAAGACTTACATAGGTTGGACGGACCAATAATAGAACATGGTTTCATACATTACTAGACGTGTATTGCCTCCGAACATCTATGTATTCCTTACTCGTATTAATTATCTGTATTTTTTGATACTATTAATTACTAAATAAGATATACATAAGTTGGATTGACCAGTAATAGAACTTGGTTTCTTACATTACAACATATGCATTACCTCCTAACATCAATGTATTCCATACTCGAACGTATTTTTTGTGTTACTTTGACTACTTATTCTCTAAACAAGACATACATTGGTTAGACGGACCACTAATAGAACTTAGTTTCGTAAATTACTTCACGTGCATTACCTCCTCAAATTAATGTATTCCATACTCGGATATATTATTGGTCTTACATTGACTCTTAACCACTAAAAAAGACATGCATAGGTTGGACAAACCAATAATAGAACTTGGTTTCTTACATTACTACATGTGAAATACATCCTAACATCATCGTATTCCATACTAGAATGTATTTTCTGTGTTTTTTTTATTACTAATTCACTAAGCGAGACATACATATGTTGGACGGACTAGTAATAGGACTTTGTTTCATACATTACTACACGTGTAATTCTTCCTAACATCTTTGTATTCTTTACTCAAATTTATTATCTGTGTTTCTCTAAGTATTAATCACTTAAGGAGACATGCACAGGTTGGACGAACCAATAATAGAACTTGGTTTCTTACTTTACTGCATGTGCATTACCTACTAAGATCAATGTATTCCATACTCGGATAGATTTTCTGTGTTTCTTTGACTACTAATTCACTAAACAAGACATACATAAGTTGGACAGACCAATTATAGAACTTGATTTCGTACATTACTACACGTGTATAACCTCCTCAAATTAATTTATTCCAAACTAGGATGGATTATTTGAGTTTCATTGAGTATTAATCACTAAAAAAGACATACATAGGTTGGACGGACCAATACTAGAACATGCTTTCATACATTACTTGATGTGTATTGCCTCCTAAGATCTATGAATTCTTTACTAAGATTGATTATAAGTATTTTTCTGACTATTAATCGCTAAATGCCATATACATACGTTTCATGGACAAATATTAGAACTTGGTTTCTTACATTACTGCATATGTATTACCTCCTAACATCAATGTATTCCATACTCGAATTTCTGTGTTACTTTGAATACTAATTCACTTAACAAGACATACATAGGTTGGACAGACCAATAATAAAACTTGGTTTCTTACATTACTACGCGTGCATTACCTCCTCAAATCAATGTTTTCCAAACTCGGATGGATTATTTGTGTCTCAGAGAGTATTAATCACTAAACAAGACTTACGTAGGTTAGACGGACCAATAATAGAACATGGTTTCATACATTACTAGACGTGTATTGCCTCCTAAAATCTATGTATTCCTTACTCGAATTGATTATTGGTGTTTTTCTGACTATTAATTACTAAATAAGACAGGCATAAGTTTGATGGAATAGTAATAGAACTTGGTTTCTTACATTACTACATATGTATTACCTCCTAACATCAATGTATTCGATACTTGAATGTATTTTCTGTGTTACTTTGACTACTAATTCTCTAAACAAGTCATAAATTGGTTGGAAAGACCAATAATAGAACTTGCTTTGTTACATTACTTCACATCCATTACCTCCTCAAATCAATGTATTCCATACTCGGATATATTTTTGGTGTTACATTGACTATTAATCACTAAAAAAGACATACATATGTTGGACGGACCAATAATAGAAATTGGTTTCTTACATTAGTACATGTGCATTACATCCTAACATCACCGTATTCCATACTTGAATGTATTTTCTATGTTTTTTTGATTCCTAATTCACTAAGCGAGACATATATAGGTTGGACGAACTAATAATAGGATTTTGTTTCTTACATCACTACACATGTATTTCCTCCTAACATCATTGTATTCTTTACTCGGATTGATTTTCGGTGTTTCTCTAAGTATTAATCACTAAAGGAGACATACATAGGTTGGACGAACCAAAAATTGAACTTTGTTTCTTACATTACTACACGTGCATTACCTCCTAAGATCAATGTATTCTATACTCGAATGTATTTTCTGTGTTACTTTGACTACTAATTCACTTAACAAGACATACATAGGTTGGATGGACCAATAATAGAACATGGTTTCATACATTGCTACACGTGCATTACCTCCTCAAATTAATTAATTCCAAACTCTGATGGATTATTTGTGTTTCAGTGAGTATTAATCACTAAAAAAGACTTACATAGGTTGGATGGACCAATAACAGAACATGGTTTCATACATTACTAGATGTATATTGCCTCCTAACATCTATGTATTCCTTACTTGGATTGATTATCAGTGTTTTTCAGACTATTAATTACTAAATGAGACATAGATAAGTTGGATGGACCAGCAATAGAACTTGGTTTCTTCCATTATTACATATGCATTACCTCCTAACATCAACGTATTCCATACGCGAATGTATTTTCTGTGTTACTTTGACTACTAATTCTCTAAATAAGACATACATTGGTTGGACGGACCAATAATAGAGCTTGGTTTCTTACATAACTACACGTGCATTACCTCCTAAGATCAATGTATTCTATACTCAAATGTATTTTCTGTGTTACTTTGAATACTAATTCATTCAACAAGACATCCATAGGTTGGATGGACCAATAATAGAACATGGTTTCTTACATTACTACACGTGCATTACCTCCTCAAATTAATTATTTCCAAACTCTGATGGATTATTTGTGTTTCAGTGAGTATTAATCACTAAAAAAGACTTACGTAGGTTGGGAGGACCAATTACAGAACATGGTTTCATACATTACTATATGTATATTGCCTCCTAACATCTATGAATTCCTTACTTGGATTGATTATCAGTGTTTTTCAGACTATTAATTACTAAATGAGACATACATAAGTTCAATGGACTGGCAATAGAACTTGGTTTCTTACATTCTACATATGCATTACCTCCTAACATCAATGTATTCCATACTCAAATGTATTTTCTGTGTTACTTTGACTACTAATTCTCTAAATAAGACATACATTGGTTGGATGGACCAATAATAGAACTTGGTTTCGTACAATACTTCACGTGCATTACCTCCTCAAATCAATATATTCCATACTCGGATAGATTATTGGTGCTACATTAACTATTAACCACTAAACAAGACATACACATGTTGGACGGACCAATAATAGAACTTGGTTTCTTACCTTACTACATGTGCGTAACATCCTAACTTCACCATATTCCATGATTGAATGTATTTTTGTATTTTTTTTATTACTAATTAACTAAGTGAGACATACATAGGTTGGACAAACTAATAAAAGGACTTTGTTTCATACATCACTACACGTGTATTTCCTCCTAACTTCTTTGTATTGTTTACTCGGATTGATTATTAGTGTTTCTCTAAGCATTAATCACTAAAGGAGACATACATAGGTTGGACGAACCAATAATAGAACTTGGTTTCTTACATTACTACACGTGCGTTACCTCCTAAGATCAATGTATTCTATGCTCGAATGTATTTTCAAAGATTCTTTGACTACTAATTCACTAAACAAGACATACATAGGTTGGACAGACCAATAACACAACGTGGTTTCTTACATTACTACATGTGCATTACATCCTAACATCACCGTATTCCATACTTGAATGTATTTTCTGTCTTTTTTTTATTACAAATTAACTAAGAGAGATATACATAGGTTGACGGACTAATAATAGGACTTTGTTTCATATATCAATACACATGTATTTCCTCATAGCATCTTTGTATTCTTTACTCATATTGATAATCGGTGTTTGTCTAAGTATTAATCACTAAAGGAGACATACATAGGTTGGACGAACCTAATAAAACTTGGTTTCTTACATTACTACATATGCATTACCTCCTAACATCAATGTATTCCATACTCGAATGTATTTTATGTGTTACTTTGACTACTAATTCACTTAACAAGACATATATAGGTTGGACGAACCAATAGTAGAACTTCATTTCTTATATTACTACATGTGAATTACATCCTAACATCACCGTATTCCATACTTGAACGTATTTTCGGTGTTTTTTTGATTACTAATTCACTAAGCGAGACATACATATGTTGGACGAACTAATAATAGGACTTTGTTTCATACATCACTACACGTGTATTTCTTCCAAACATCTTTGTATTCTTTACTCAGATTAATTATCCGTGTTTCTCTAAGTATTAATCACTAAAGTAGACATACATAGGTAGGACGAACCAATAATATAACTTGGTTTCTTACATTACTACACTTGAATTACCTCTTAAGAACAATGTATTCTATTCTCGAATGTATTTTCTAAGATTCTTTTACTATTAACCATTAAACACACAAAAATAGGTTGGACGAATCAACAATAGATCTTGGTTTCTTACATTACAACATGTGCATTACATCCTAAAATCACCGTATTCCATACTTGAATGTATTTTCTATGTTTTTTTGATTACTAATTTACTAAGCGAAACATACATAGGTTGGACGAACTAATAATAGGACTTTGTTTCATACATCACTACACGTGTATTTCCTCCTAACTTCTTTGTATTGTTTACTCGGATTGATTATTAGTGTTTCTCTAAGCATTAATCACTAAAGGAGACATACATAGGTTGGACGAACCAATAATAGAACTTGGTTTCTTACATTACTACACGTGCGTTACCTACTAAGATCAATGTATTCTATACTCGAATGTATTTTCAAAGATTCTTTGACTACTAATTCACTAAACAAGACATACATAGGTTGGACAGACCAATAACACAACGTGGTTTCTTACATTACTACATGTGCATTACATCCTAACATCACCGTATTCCATACTTGAATGTATTTTCTGTCTTTTTTTTATTAAAAATTAACTAAGAGAGATATACATAGGTTGACGGACTAATAATAGGACTTTGTTTCATATATCAATACACATGTATTTCCTCATAGCATCTTTGTATTCTTTACTCATATTGATAATCGGTGTTTGTCTAAGTATTAATCACTAAAGGAGACATACATAGGTTGGACGAACCTAATAAAACTTGGTTTCTTACATTACTACATATGCATTACTTCCTAACATCAATGTATTCCATACTCGAATGTATTTTATGTGTTACTTTGACTACTAATTCACTTAAGAAGACATATATAGGTTGGACGAACCAATAGTAGAACTTGATTTCTTATATTACTACATGTTAATTACATCCTAACATCACCGTATTCCATACTTGAACGTATTTTCGGTGTTTTTTTGATTACTAATTCACTAAGCGAGACATACATATGTTGGACGAACTAATAATAGGACTTTGTTTCATACATCACTACACGTGTATTTCTTCCAAACATCTTTGTATTCTTTACTCAGATTAATTATCCGTGTTTCTCTAAGTATTAATCACTAAAGTAGACATACATAGGTAGGACGAACCAATAATATAACTTGGTTTCTTACATTACTACACTTGAATTACCTCCTAAGAACAATGTATTCTATTCTCGAATGTATTTTCTAAGATTCTTTTACTATTAACCATTAAAAACACAAAAATAGGTTGGACGAATCAACAATAGATCTTGGTTTCTTACATTACAACATGTGCATTACATCCTAAAATCACCGTATTCCATACTTGAATGTATTTTCTATGTTTTTTTGATTACTAATTCACTAAGCGAAACATACATAGGTTGGACGAACTAATAATAGGACTTTGTTTCATACATCCCTACACGTTTATTTCCTCCTAACATCTTTGTATTCTTTACTCGGATTGATTATCAGTGTTTCTCTAAGTATTAATCACTAAAGGAGACATACATAGGTTGGACGAACCAATAACAGAACTTGGTTTCTTACATTACTACACGTGCGTTACCTCCTAAGATCAATGTATTCTATACTCGAATGTATTTTCAAAGATTCTTTGACTACTAATTCACTAAACAAGACATACATAGGTTGGACAGACCAATAACACAACGTGGTTTCTTACATTACTACATGTGCATTACATCCTAACATCACCGTATTCCATACTTGAATGTATTTTATGTCTTTTTTTAATTACAAATTAACTAAGAGAGATATACATAGGTTGACGGACTAATAATAGGACTTTGTTTCATATATCAATACACATGTATTTCCTCATAGCATCTTTGTATTCTTTACTCATATTGATAATCGGTGTTTGTCTAAGTATTAATCACTAAAGGAGACATACATAGGTTGGACGAACCTAATAAAACTTGGTTTCTTACATTACTACATATGCATTACCTCCTAACATCAATGTATTCCATACTCGAATGTATTTTATGTGTTACTTTGACTACTAATTCACTTAACAAGACATATATAGGTTGGACGAACCAATAGTAGAACTTCATTTCTTATATTACTACATGTGAATTACATCCTAACATCACCGTATTCCATACTTGAACGTATTTTCGGTGTTTTTTTGATTACTAATTCACTAAGCGAGACATACATATGTTGGACGAACTAATAATAGGACTTTGTTTCATACATCACTACACGTGTATTTCTTCCAAACATCTTTGTATTCTTTACTCAGATTAATTATCCGTGTTTCTCTAAGTATTAATCACTAAAGTAGACATACATAGGTAGGACGAACCAATAATATAACTTGGTTTCTTACATTACTACACTTGAATTACCTCCTAAGAACAATGTATTCTATTCTCGAATGTATTTTCTAAGATTCTTTTACTATTAACCATTAAAAACACAAAAATAGGTTGGACGAATCAACAATAGATCTTGGTTTCTTACATTACAACATGTGCATTACATCCTAAAATCACCGTATTCCATACTTGAATGTATTTTCTATGTTTTTTTGATTACTAATTCACTAAGCGAAACATACATAGGTTGGACGAACTAATAATAGGACTTTGTTTCATACATCCCTACACGTTTATTTCCTCCTAACATCTTTGTATTCTTTACTCGGATTGATTATCAGTGTTTCTCTAAGTATTAATCACTAAAGGAGACATACATAGGTTGGACGAACCAATAACAGAACTTGGTTTCTTACATTACTACACGTGCGTTACCTCCTAAGATCAACGTATTCTATACTCGAATGTATTTTCAAAGATTCTTTGACTACTAATTCACTAAACAAGACATACATAGGTTGGACAGACCAATAATACAACTCGGTTTCTTACATTACTACATGTGCATTACATCCTAACATCACCGTATTCCATACTTGAATGTATTTTCTATGTTTGTTTTATTACTAATTCAGAGATATACATAGGTTGGACGGACTAATAATAGGACTTTGTTTCATACATCACTACACGTGTATTTCCTCCTAGCATATTTGTATTCTTTACTCATATTGATTATCGGTGTTTCTCTAAGTATTAATCACTAAAGGAGACATACATAGGTTGGACGAACCAATAATAAAACTTGGTTTCTTACATTACTGCATATGCATTACCTCCTAACATCAATGTATTCCATACTCAAATGTATTTTATGTGTTACTTTGACTACTAATTCACTTAACAAGACATACATTGGTTGGACGGACCAACAGTAGAACTTGATTTCTCACATTACTACATGTGCATTACATCCTAACATCACCGTATTCCATACTTGAATGTATTTTTGGTGTTTTTTTGATTACTAATTCACTAAGCGAGACATACATATGTTAGACGAACTAATAATAGGACTTTGTTTCATACATCACTACACGTTTATTTCCTCCTAACATCTTTGTATTCTTTACTCAGATTAATTATCGGTGTTTCGCTAAGTATTAATAATTAAAGTAGACATATATAGGTAGGACGAACCTATAATATAACTTGGTTTCTTACATTATTGCACTTGCATTACCTCCTAAGATCAATGTATTCTATTCTCGAATGTATTTTCTAAGACTCTTTTACTATTAACCATTAAAAACACATACATAGGTTGGACGAATCAATAATAGATCTTAGTTTCTTATATTACAACATGTGCATTACATCCTAACATCACTGTATTCCATGCTTGAATGTATTTTCTATGTTTTTTTGATTACTAATTCACTAAGCGAAACATACATAGGTTGGACGAACTAATAATAGGACTTTGTTTCATGCATCACTACACGTTTATTTCCTCTTAACATCTTTGTATTCTTTGCTCGGATTGATTATCAGTGTTTCTCTAAGTATTAATCACTAAAGGAGACATACATAGGTTGGAGGAACCAATAATAAAACTTGGTTTCTTACATTACTACACGTGCGTTACCTCGTAAGATCAATATATTCTATACTCGAATGTATTTTCAAAGATTCTTTGACTACTAATTCACTTAACAAGACATACATAGGTTGGACAGACCAATAATAGAACTTGGTTTCTTACATTACTACATGTGCATTACATCCTAACATCACCGTATTCCATACTTGAATGTTTTTTCGGTGTTTTTTTGATTACTAATTCACTAAGAGAGACATACATATGCTGGACGAACTAATAATAGGACTTTGTTTCATACATCACTACACGTGTATTTCCTCCTAACATCTTTGTAGTCTTTACTCAGATAAATTCTCGGTGTTTCTCTAAGTATTAATCACTAAAGGAGACATACATAGGTTGGACGAACAAAAAATAGAACTTCGTTTCTTACATTACTACACGTGCATTATATCCTAAGATCAATGTATTCTATACTTGAATGTATTTTCTGTGTTACTTTGACTACTAACTCACTTAACAAGACATACATAGGTTGGTTGGACCAATAATAGAACATGGTTTCTTACATTACTACACGTGCATTACCTCCTCAAATTAATTAATTCCAAACTCTCATGGATTATTTGTGTTTCAGTGAGTATTAATCATTAAAAAAGACTTACATAGGCTGGACAGACCAATAACAAAACTTGGTTTCATACATTACTAGATGTGTATTGCCTCCTAACATCTATGTATTCCTTACTTGGATTGATTATCAGTTTTATTCAGACTATTAATTATGAAATGAGACATACATAAGTTGGATGGACCAGTAATAGAACTTGGTTTCTTACATTATTACATATGCATTACCTCCTAACATCAATGTATTCCATACTCGAATGTATTTTCTGCGTTACTTTGACTACTAATTCTCTAAATAAGACATAGATTGGTTGGACGGACCAATAATAAAACTAGGTTTCGTACATTACTTCACGTGCATTACCTCCTCAAATCAATGTATTCCATACTCGGATAGATTATTAGTATTACATTGACTATTAACCACTAAACAAGACATACATACGTTGGACGGACCAATAATAGAACTTGGTTTCTTACCTTACTACATGTGCATTACATCCTAACATCACCGTATTCCATGCTTGAATGTGTTTTCTGTTTTTTTTTTATTACTAATTCACTAAGTGAGACATACAAAGTTTGGACGAACTAATAATAGGACTTTGTTTCATTCATCACTACACGTGTATTTCCTCCTAAAATCTTTGTAATCTTTACTCGGATTGATTATCAGTGTTCTCTATGTATTAATCACTAAAGGAGACATACATCGGTTGGACTAACCAATAATAGAACTTGGTTTCTTGCATTACTACACGTGCGTTACCTTCTAAGATCAATGTATTCTATACTCGAATGTATTTTCAAAGATTCTTTGACTACTAATTCACTAAACAAGACATACATAGGTTAGACATACCAATAATAGATCTTGGTTTCTTACATTACTACATGTGCATTACATCCTAACATCACCGTATTCCATACTTGAATGTATTTTATGTTTTTTTTTATTACTGATTCACTAAGAGAGATATACATAGGTTGGACGGACTAATAATAGGACTTTGTTTCATACATCACTACACGTGTATTTCCTACTAGAATCTTTGTATTCTTTACTCATATTGATTATCGGTGTTTCTCTAAGTATTAATCACTAAAGGAGACATACATAGGTTGGACGAACAAATTATAAAACTTGGTTTCTTACATCACTGCATATGCATTACCTCCTAACATCAATGTATTCCATACTCGAATGTATTTTATGGGCTACTTTGACTACTAATTCACGTAACAAGACATACATAGGTTGGACGGACCAATAGTAGGACTTGGTTTCTTACATTACTACATGTGCATTACATCCAAACATCACCGTATTCCATACTTGAATGTATTTTTTGTGTTTTTTTGATTACTAATTCACTAAGCGAAACACACATATGTTGGAAGAACTAATAATAGGACTTTGTTTCATACATCACTACACGTGTATTTCCTCCTAACATATTAGTATTCTTTACTCAGATTGATTATCGGTGTTTCTCTAAGTATTAATCACTAAAGTAAACATACATAGGTAGGACAAACCAATAATATAACTTGGTTTCTTACATTACTAAACTTGCATTACCTCCTAAGATCAATGTATTCTATTCTCGAATGTATTTTCTAAGATTCATTGACAATTAACCATCAAAAACACATGCATAGGTTGGATGAATCAATAATAGAACTTGGTTTTTTACATTACAACATGTGCATTACATCCTAACATCACCGTATTCCATACTTGAATGTATTTTATGTGTTTTTTTATTACTAATTCAGTAAGAGAGATATACATAGGTTGGACGGAGTACTAATAGGACTTTGTTTCATACATCACTACACGTGTATTTCCTCCTAGCATCTTTGTATTCTTTACTCATATTGATTATCAGTGTTTCTCTAAGTATTAATCACTAAAGGAGACATACATAGGTTGGACGAACCAATAATAAAACTTGGTTTCTTACATTACTGCATATGCATTACCTCCTAACATCAATGTATTCCACACTCGATTGTATTTTATGTGTTACTTTGACTACTAATTCACTTAACAAGACATACGTAGGTTGGACGGACCAATAGTAGAACTTGGTTTCTTACATTACTACATGTGTATTACATCCAAACATCACCGTATTCCATACTTGAATGTATTTTCGGTGTTTTTTTGATTACTAATTCACTAAGAGAGACATACATATGTTGGACGAACTAATAACAGGACTTTGTTTCATACATCACTACACGTGTATTTCCTCCTAACATCTTTGTATTCTTTACTCAGATTAATTATCAGTGTTTCTCTAAGTATTAATCACTAAAGTAGACATACATAGGTAGGACGAACCAATAATATAACTTGGTTTCTTACATTACTACACTTGCATTACCTCCTAAGATCAATGTAGTCTATTCTCGAATGTATTTTGTAAGATTCTTTGACTATTAACCATTAAAAACACATACATAGGTTGGACGAATCAATAATAGAACTTGGTTTCTTACATTACAACATGTGCATTACATCCTAACATCACCGTATTCCATACTTGAATGTATTTTCTATGTTTTTTTGATTACTAATTCACTAAGCGAAACATACATAGGTTGAACGAACTAATAATAGGACTTTGTTTCATACATCACTATACTTTTATTTCCTCCTAAAATCTTTGTATTCTTTACTCAGATTGATTATCGGTGTTTCTCTAAGTATTAATCACTAAAGGAGACATACATAGGTTGGATGAACCAATAATAGGACTTGGTTTCTTACATTACTACACGTGTATTACCTCATAAGATCAATGTATACTATACTCGAATGTATTTTCAAAGATTCTTTGACTACTAATTCACTAAACATGACATACATAGGTTGGACAGACCAATAATAGAACTTGGTTTCTTACATTACTACATGTGCATTACATCCTAACATCACCGCCCGCAGGTGAGCTTTCCAGTGCACTCCATATGCTTTTTTGCTATGGTTTTCCTCCGTTTAATCCTTCCAAGGTCCCTCGATCCACTTTATATGTAATCACCAACACATAGTACCCCATGGATGGTAATAGGATGTCTTCAAGTGCCTCTCATTTCATGAACAACCCTTGGAGTTCTTGGAGTTCCCGTGCTTGACTTCTAGTGAATAGTTTAGAGCGGATTTGGGTTGTATCATCCTCTCCATCTTGAGAAGAATTTGTCCTCAAATTCTCATCTTCTATCATATAGAAAGGTGAGAGATCACACACGTTGAATGTGTTGTACACTTGATACTCCGGTGGAAGGTCAATCTTGTAGGCATTGTCATTTATCCGCTCAAGCACTTGAAAGGGGCCATCACCTCGAGGCATCAACTTAGCTTTCCTTTGGGGTGGGAACCAGTCCTTTCGGAGATATACCCATACCCAATTGCCCGGTTCAAGTACAAGTTTTCTTCTACCTTTGTTCACTCTCTTGGCGACTGCTTGATTCTTTTTCTCAAGGTGAAGCCTCACCTTCTCATGCATCTTCTTCATTGTGTTCGCCCTTTTTCTCCCATCTAATCTAATCACAACATCACTAGACAACGTAGTGAAATCTAAGGGGGTTGGGGGTAAAAACCGTAAACACATTCAAAAGGATTCGAGTGAATAACGTGATTGTACGTAAACTAGACTAGGGGTAAGTGATCCTCCCAAAAGGCCATTTTCCCTTTAACCATGGTGTGTAGCATAGAACCCAAGGTCCTATTCACAACCTCGGTTTGACCATCGATTTGTGGGTGGAAAGACGTAGAGAAAAGCAATTTGGGGCCAAGCCTGCCCCACAATGTCCTCCAAAAGTGACTAAGGAACTTAGAGTCACTATCACTAACAATGGTCCGGGGAATTCCGTGTATTTTGACAACATGTTCTATAAATGCCACATTGGAGGCATCATCACACTTGTGACACGGAATGAAATGAGCCATTTTTGAGAATCGATCAACCACAACAAAAATAATATCTCTTCCCTTCCTAGTCCTAGTCAAACCCAATACGAAATCCATAGATATGTCAAGCCATGGACGTAGGGGGGTGGGAAGTGGGGTATATAATCCTTGAGGGAGAAGGCGGGACTTCGCACTTCTGTAATCCATACATTGACCACAAATTCGTGCAACATCTTGACGTATTTTAGGCCAATAGGATTGTTCCTCTAGTATCCCAAGGGTCTTGACAATTCCAAAGTGACCCATCATACCACCATCGTGTGCCTCTCTCACAAACAACTCTCTCCAAGAGCTAGAGGGCACATACAACCTCTTTTCTTTGAATAGGAATCCATCAAATTTTGAGTAAGGTGTAGAAGTCATATACCTTAGCTATTCTTCCCTTTCCCATTCCTCACAATCTTTAAAGATTTGAGCGAACTTGGGGTCCTCGGGATACAATGTCTTCAAGCATTCAAATCCAATCAATTTAAAGACAAGGTACTAAGTAGCACATGTTTTTGGGACAAGGCATCGGCCACAACGTTCTCCTTCCCCTTTTTGTATTGGATTACATAAGGGAAAGTTTCTAAGAACTCAATCCACTTGGCATGCCGCTTGTTCAATTTGTCTTGGGTCCTAAGGTGTTTCAAAGATTTATGGTCGGTACGAATCACAAATTCCTTAGGCCACAAGTAGTGTTACCATTTGACCAAATATATAATCAAGGTGTACAGCTCAAGATCATACGTAGAGTAGTTCAAGGTTTCCCCTTTGAGATTTTCGCTAAAGTACGCAATGGGTTTTTGGTGTTGCATTAAGGCTGACCTAATGCCTACCTTGCTAGCATCACATTTGACAAACATTTTTCCAAAGTCATGGAATTGTAACAAAGGAGTGGAGCTAATCATTGTTTTCAAGGTTTCAAATGCCTTTGCTTGCTCATCACCCCACTTAAACGGCTTATCCTTTCGAATTACCTCAGTTAATGGGGCGGCTATGGTGCTAAACCCTGTGACAAACCTTCTATAGAAACTATCCAGTCCATGAAAGATCCTCACATCACCAATGGATTGTGGAGTTGGACAATTTCTTATAGCGTCTATCTTGGATTCATCCACTTCTACACCCCGGGAGTTTACAACAAAACCCCAAAAGACAACCTTATTGACACAAAAAGAGCATTTTTCAAAATTAGCAAACAATTGCTCCTTTCTAAGCTCATCAAAAAGACATCTCAAATGCTTAGCATGGTCATCTATGGACTTGATATAAACTAGAATATCATCAAAGTACACCACAACAAACTTCCCTATAAACTGTTTCATCACATGGTTCATTAACCGTATAAAGGTACTAGGAGCATTAGTGAGTCCAAATGGCATAACCATCCATTCATAGAGACCAAACTTGATCTTGAAGGTGGTTTTCCATTCATCTCCGGGACTCATTCGGATTTGATGGTACCCACTCGTAAGATCAATCTTTGAAAACACATACGAACCATTCAATTCATCTAACATATCATCCAATCTAGGGATAGGGTGGATATATTTTACCATTATCTTGTTGATGGCCCGACAATCAACTCACATGCGCCAAGTCCCATCTTTCTTTGGAACTAACAATATCGGGACCACACATGGGCTTATGCTTTCCTTGATGTATCCCTTGTTGAGAAGTTCCTTAACTTGGCTTTGGAGTTCTTTGGTGTCCATTGGGTTACTTTTCTAATCCGTTTTGTTAGGAAATTATGAGCCCGACACGAAGTCTATTTGATGCTCAATTCCCTGAAGTGGGGGCAACCCTTTTGGTAGCCCCTTTTGAAACACATCTCCAAATTCCTACAAAACAAGAGAAATAGAATGGGGAATAGTAGAAGTATAGTGGTTAGCATGAAAATCATTGGACAAAAGGAGTATGGGCTCCTCATCATTAGCCTCCTCAAATAAATCTTTGTTTTTTGCCAACATCACCATTTGGCCCTTCCCCTTTAACTTTCTCCTATCTTTTACTTTATCATCCTTTTATTCATGGGTTCCTCCTCCCCTTCTTTACTACCCTTCTCCTTCAATTCTCTCATTCTTTAATGTACCTCACTCACTTGTGATGGTGAGAGAGGGTGAAGGGTAAACTTTCGACCATTCAACTCAATAGAGTACCGGTTGGTCTTTCCATCATGTTTGGTTGAACAATTGTGTTGCCATGGTCTTCCAAGCAAATTATGACACGCTTGCATGCGGATGACATCGCATAATATCTCATCATGGTAATTCCCAATTTTGAATCGAATCACGACTTTTCTAGTCACTTTCAATTCTCCACACTCATTTAACCATTGGAGCTTGTACGGCGCGACATGCTTGGTCGTGGGTAACTTTAAGAAATTAGCCATAACGACACTAGCTACGTTAGTACAACTCCCACTATCAATGACCAATGAGCATATATTCTCTTTGATAAGACATTTATTGTGGAATATATTTTCCCTTTGACTCGGGTCACCTATGGCCTTACTAATCATCACTCGTCTCACCACAAAGTTTGGGACCGTCGACTCTCTATATTGAGGCCAAGCATTCTCATTTCCTTTCTTTACTTGCTCATCTTCTTCTAACCTCTCTCCTTCTTGGGAAACTCCTTCACTTTCATGTTCTTGCCCCACCTCTTCCCTAAGGTAAAACACTCTCCCTTCTCTAAGGATCATATTTCTTCGATTAGGACACTCATTTGCTTTGTGTCCCTAATAACGCTCAAGTACACCCCAGAATAGAATGTAAGCGGTCGTTAGCAATATAATTACCCAACTTGGAGTCGAGGTCGAATCCACGAGGAATGAATGCGATAGCTTTCACCTCTAAGCGTCAGAAGCAACTAGTGCTAACACACGATGCTATGAAAATAATACATAAAAGTAAATGGGGGGTTTATCATCTGTTAATTTGTAACTATTTAGGTTTTTGTAAGTTGGGACACACAAGTTCAAGAGTAGAGGAAAGGAGTTAAAACCACGAGTATTACGAGACTTGGGGTTATGCCATTGTAAGAGTGAAAACGTGTATGGGTAAATTGAGCATTTGACTACATTTAGCTAAGAACCTTGGGTAGGTTAGATCACAGGTGCTTGGTGTTGATTTTCAACCAAACACCAAGGTTTCACAATTGGGTTCTTTCGAACACCACAAAAGTGCAGATTATAAGACCAATCCAATACCTCAATTAACACCCTTACGTCTAAGAGATGCTATCAAATGACATACATCAAGTTATTGTTCACACCCATTCCTCACCCTTGTCCCCTTTGTCAAGGATGATAGGAGCTCTAAGATCAATTAGAGTTTGCAACCCCTAATTTGAATGAAAACATAGAATGGGATTAAAACCCATGGAAATTATCTAAATATAAATCAAATGAAAAAGACCCATACAATTATCACATCTTATTCAAGCATAACCCCAAGTAGAGAATTTAGCCACTCATAAAATAAGAGATAATAAAATCACCCAAATTCTCTTCCCAAACTTACATTGAAACCAAATGTTCTTCCGAAATTGATCCAAAAATGCAAGAATGTAACTTGTTTCTCCTTAGGGTTTCACTCTCCTTTACTCTATCTTTACAAAAATGCCCAAAAAGATCCTTTTCAGAGCTGGAGAAATTACATTTTATAGCTAAAAACGCGTCCCTAAAAATTACGAAAGTGCCACTGCACTAGCCATCTGCTGGCGCAGGTTCCAGCGCAGATGGCTGACCAGCGCGCGCAGGAGGCTAGCGCAGATGACACTGCCTTGTGCTACTCAGCTCCTCAGTCAGCCACCTGCGTACGCATCTCCTGACCTGCGTGCGCAGGTGGCTATTAGTCTCCCCGGGTGTTAAATCAAGCATCCTTTCTTCACTTTTCGAACTCCCATTGACTCGCATGGTTAGCTCGGGCTCGAATTCATCAATTACCTGCATACAAGAGCCATATAACATGAGAATTTATATCAAATCAATGCGAATTTCAAGATAATCCAAGCTCAAATGTATTAAGAATCGGGTAAAATGTCAACTTATCAACTCCCCCAAACTTAAACTATTGCTTGTCCTCAAGTAATCAAGAACACCTAAGGTGAAAAGAAAAGAATACTCTTAACCATGAAACAACCACAAGGGACATCACTAGACCATTAAGCCTATAAAGTTCAATTGGTTCCTCCAATAAGTCATGACAAACAAGCGAATCATGCTTTCCTTTTTTTTTTTTTTTTTTTTTTTTTTTTTAAAAGCAAATCCTCATCAACCAAGAGAAAAATTCCTCAAAC
The DNA here is from genome assembly GCA_031232105.1 of Capsicum rhomboideum. Classification (NCBI taxonomy): domain Eukaryota; kingdom Viridiplantae; phylum Streptophyta; class Magnoliopsida; order Solanales; family Solanaceae; genus Capsicum; species Capsicum rhomboideum. Next base: position 60,482,248 of record CP124710.1, on the reverse strand, counting down.
AAATAATTTTCAGGTTGGGCTAATTCTCAAGGTATGACACAAGATTTTTCAGAGTTTGTCTCCTCTCCAAATTGCAAATTGTCTTGCTCATTTTCCCAAATTGATGGTAGGACATCACTCTCTCTTTCAAGGTATCCATGCCTCTCACTTGCAAAAGTTTTCTCCACCCCCACTAGGTAATGTGATTCACTAGAAGGGTAAGGATAGAAAGAACTTTCTCTCACTCTCACAAAGAAATTCAAGTACCACACGTAGAAACATAGGCTTGCCCTTTGTGTCATTCGCCACTAATGAGGACCAACAAGGTTTTAAGTCACCAAGGACTTGCGGGCAATGGAGAAGGTTCGGTTGAGAGGAAGGGTTTATGGATCAAGTGACTAGAAGATTTCCCTAAACACAATCGCATTATCATTTCTTAGGCCCACTTTGTTCAAGCTCTCCACCTTATCCGCCTTTGCTTGCATTGTCTTGGCTTTTCTTCTCTCCTCTTTTCTCTCTTTATATATATATATATATATATATATATATATATATCCCTCCAACCGAATTTTCCTCTTCATTTGCTTTTGGGGCCCTTTCATTTATTCTTTAGTAACTCATGCCTCTCTTTTCTTTCTACAAACTTTTCTCTTCATTTTACTTCTTTATTCATTTGTTTATGCAACCACCAAGCATACACCTCCCTTTACAATCTTATACATCTCCTTTTTCTCCAACTTAACTTTTAATTCCATCTCAACCATTTTCACATTCATGCTTATCCGAGCTCTGGCCTTTGCCTATATTGGTTCAAATTAAAACCATATGATGTGTCTACAGAGATTGAGTGATAGACAAGGAAAATAGTTGTCGAAGACAAAAGTGGGGTGTCATAGTATGGTCATATCCAAGAAGAAAGTGGCGAAAGGTTCTAATGGGTTAACTAGGGACAAATGTCAAGGTGGAAATTTAGGTCAAATGGTGGACAAGATGGCCTCAGGTCATTCTCTATGTAACACCCCGTATAATCCTAACCCTATTTGATGGAATTGGATAATGTTTACTTATGTTTTGAGATGCCATGAGTAGGTGTTTTATAGTGTCATTGATGAAACAATTGATATTGGGCCTAATATGTGTGTTTAGAATTTAGTCAAAGGTGTCTTGTGACTTCATGGAGCATTTGTGGGGTTAAAAACGAGGCTTGGAGGACCTCCAAACAAAGAACATTAAAGGCATGAAGTAAGTTAAAGAATAGAACTTGAAGTATCTAACCAAATCCATGAAGAAAAATCGAAGAAACGAAAAATTGAAAAAAAGGGGAGGGGCGCGCCCAGGGGCTTGCCAGGCTGCTCTGGGCTGAAATTTTCAGCCCAGAGGAAGCAAGGGGGCGCTCCAGGCAGCGTGCCAGGCCGCCCCTGCCCACCTTTCACAAGCTGAAATTTTTCTAAGTCTTTTGGGCGTCCGGGGCCGTGCCGTGGTGCTTTTCGCTCGATTTCTTTTGCGATTATTGGTCTATAAAGATGACTTTTGAAGTATTATATAAGTATTCCATATTGGTAGGCCTACACTTGGGCGTTGTTGACATCAAAATTACATTTTTACCCTTTTATGTCAAAGTGAGCCATTGTTTTATCCCCTTTTTATAGGCTCGAAGGGTTTAAAAAACATTGGCTTTGATTTTTCAAACTACTTCAAAACTTTAGAGAAAATTTTGAAATAATTTAAGAAAATATAGAGTCGCCACTTGATTTTTTAAAAGAAAATATCAAGAAAAACTAAAAATATTTCAAAAGTTTAAAAACAGAAATAAACCTTTGAAATAGAGACACTAGGTAAGGATTCTTGTAACGCCTTGAGAAGGTTTTTAAGGCACTCAAGAAGCATCCGCGAAAGCAGTTGACCAAAAGACAATTTGACTGATTTGTAAAAATGACCAATTTTGAAAACATGACTAACTTTGTAAAATCTTGAACTTATTTGAAAACATGGCACTTATTCTATTCAAGTGAGAAATAGTTCATTTAAATTAAAGAAAAGTCTACTTAATAAGAAGGTTAAACTAAATTCAATTTTTTGTCGTTTTAAGGGAAAAACAAACTCTCTTCGTTAAAAGGGAAGGAAAGTGATTTTTATTACAAATATTGATTTTTGAATAAATAGGAATTTTCAAAAGAGAACACCAATTTTAAACAAGTTAGGAAATTTTACTAATTTATGAAAGGTTTCGATTTTTACAAGAAAAATAGTTTTTTTTATTTTAAAGAGAATTTTATTTTTTTTTAACTTAAATAAACCAATTAAACGCATGAAAAATGCCATTTTTATTTTTTCAAAGATTCATTTTTTATGGGAAAAAACGTAAAGAAAACTCTTTTTTTTTCTATTGAGTCCAACATATTAGAATACGCGACAAGTGATTATTTAAAGGAAAATACAAAGATAAAATGAAATAACAACTCGGAAGGGAAATTATCTTGATTAACCAAACTTAAGAGTCAATTACATACAAATAAATCCAACATGAATTACAATAAATAAATAAAAGTAGAAAAGTTGGGGAAAAAAACAGGTTTTGAACCCGTTTGGACCTGTCCGGCTTTAATCCACAATTTTCATAGGCTTTTTGGCCTATTTCAATTTTTTCCGCCTTCGTCTTTGACCCTGTATACTAGCTTCCTTATGTAGCTTTTAGCTACATAATTCTTCAACTTGTTTTTTACCCATTTTTGGATCTTGAAGAGATGACTCGGTGGCTTGGACCTTTTTGGCCCATCAAGGATATGCAGGGAGGGGTCCAAAGGACTCAATCAAAGGGGGTTCGTGCATAAAAGATGAGAAAAGGATAAAGATTAGTATCCACACAAATAAGTAATAGGAACAAGAATTAACTGAAAGAGAATTAATTAAAAAATAAATAAATAACAATCAATGCATCTTTTGTTCACAATGAAACACAATTCTTGTCTAGATCGAGCAAAATCAAAGTCATACTAAACATATTATTGCACGCCGGAAGAAAAGAAATTCCAAGATTAGCAATTTTTAACAAGAAACCATATATTCACAAAGACAACCGCTATTTTCCAGTAAACTATTGATAAAAAGAATAGAAAAGGGGACTTTGTTGGTTTAAGCCAAGATCGAGACTTCAAGGTAACTAAAACGTGTCGTTGAAAAGAAAGGACTACGTGTGACAACCCGACCCTTGACCAAGATGCACGACATTCTTGATGTCGCAACAAAAACAACACAACGGGATAGAAAGCAAGAACTCATAACAAAAGAGAAAAGACCAAACATAATACTAAAGAAAAGATGTTAATTATGCCTTGGCCGTGATTCAACAATACCATAAGATAAGCCATGAGGAGGCTGCTATGGTATCATTATGGGGATAAGCTATGGTGGAATCTTATTGCATCTTCTACTTCTCTCATATCATCGAGAAGCCACGACAGAGGCAAGAAAAGGCTATTGCAGCCTCCTTAAAATCCTATGCTGATGCGGGAAATTAGCAAACGCCTCTAAACACAATGGATTTAACACATCCCATTGATAATACTAAAATAAAGAACAAGCTAGAGATTTTTCAAAGGCCAGATTTGCAAATTCAACACAAAAAAACCCGGAGAACTTCCATAAATGAGAACCTATTATAATAAGCACAGGCCTCACCTCTGGTTCTAATTTTTTGCAAGAAACCACAAGAACTTATTCCCAACTTCAATCTATTGACCTCCTTTGACATTATGAACCAAAGGAAATCGAACAGACTTACTTTAACAGCAGAGCTAATTAAATCATAAGTAATATCACTTCGCACAACTTTGAATAAATAAGGCAGCAACATTGAAGAGGAAGACTGCTCAACAAGGCTTCTGACAGTGAGCTTAATGAAATGGAGAAAGACTGATGAGGTGTTCTTCTCCATCTTCTGATCTCAATTTTAACAAATACACTAAATAAACTTTGCAACCGCTTCATCCTCTATTTACTTTTACATTAAGTCCAAGAAAAATCCTTGAGGAATCCATAGCTCATAAACACATTCAAATCACAAAAATTGATTTTTCAAAACAGCTACTTAATCATGGCACTAGATATTACTCATATGTAAAGCTACAGGCAGAACTCGAATACTAAGAAACAATGTTGAAAACTACAAACGCTGTAAAGAAACAAAAATTGTAAAATAAAGAGATGACTTGTAACGCATTCCATACAACAAGAACTTCGATAAAACAACCAGATTTTAATCTCAATCCTATAAACCTCAACCAAACAATCAGATTTCACATGGATTCAACCAATTCCAATTGTGACAAAATTCATAATGCCAACCAAAATTCATGCTTTAACAACAAAAAAAAAAAAGTTCAAAAAGATGGAGCCTTTACCTATTTCTGGGCAGCGAATTGGGACTACGATCCTTGACGACGAACTTCCACCACCAGAGTTTCAATTCCAACTAGTCGGAGTTTTAACTTTTCGTCGGAATTGATTTTTTTTCAAGTGTGTTCCTTCTAGGATTTTTGGTTACGTAGGATTAGAAGCATGCGCCTCCCAAATCCTCAATTTTTCCCCAAAAAATCCCTCTACCCAACCCTCAACCTACACTCTCTATTTATAGAAAGAAATGGGGCTATTTTGGGGGGGGGGGGAAACGGAGGGGTAAAATGGGAATTTTGATAGGAGATTTTGAAATTTGAAATAATCTTGGATAAGAATGGATTTTCAGCTTTTGAAATTGATGAACCTAACCAAAAATAGGGTCAAATTCGTTTGGGATTTTGGGGGGAAAAATCGGAATCCTCATCAACCAATCAAAATCGCACAACATTGTACCTCTATGGTACGAATTTGAACGTTGGGAGGGTGAGGTGTTGATTTTCTAGAAGCTTAACTATGGGTATTTCTTGGATTTTGACGGAATCCAAAGACAATTAACGGAGTCTGAAACCATTTGGTGTTGTTGTTGCTGTGTCTTGGTTGGAATTTTGACAAAGGGTGAGGATCGCCGTGAAGTTATTGTCGTTGTTGATGAGATGTTGTTGTGTACTGGTTGTTGTTGGGTTCGTTTTAGGGAGAGAGGAGTCGGGGAGAGAGAAAGATAAAAGAGGGAGAGAGAAGCACGTGAGGTGTGTATAGGTGTATGTATGTATAAAATCTGATTTGGGGTTTTTTAAGGGTGTTGGGCCGGGTATGGTTTATTGTTGGGCCTGGGGCGGCCGGTTTGTTGTTGGGCCTGGTAGATTAGGATTTAAAAGGGTTGTGTAGGTTATTTAATAAAGAGGGAGGGTAGAACACGGGCCATTTAGTTCAGGATCTAGCCAAATTTCATTAAACTTTCGGCCAAATTGAAAATCAATTGGCCAATTGCATCGCAATTATGGTCAAGTTGATTTTAATTAAGGCCAAATTTAAAGGGTTTGGCTAAATTGAATCGCAATCTAACATGAATTAGGCACCGATTTAATCTCGAGTTTCTTGATTTCGCAAAAATCAAATAAATATTTTCCAAATAAATTATTGTTAAAAGCAAAATGTATTTAAGTCAAGGTTTTACCTATTTGGATTAATTTTCAAGATAGGATTTTGATTAAAACTTGAATATTTGATAAATTAATTATTTAAGCGATCAAAATTATACGATCTCGTATCCATGAATACAAAATATATAATTCGTCACTTAAATGACAAAAACTAACCCAAATAGATATTTTTTAGAAAGTATTTATCCGGATAAAATAAATATTTTGATTTTATTCAAAATCGAAGAAACTCAGGATTAAATTTAGTCATGGAGGGCAAAAATTAGGTGTCAACAACTTCCCCCTCCCTTTGGGTAGGGTGAATGCAAGTAACCCTGGGCAAAGGGAGTTTGACGTTCCTAATTTTGTCCGACCATAAATTCGTTTCTCGAAAGCAGTTAGGTTTCGCACCAATATCAGGGAATTATGGCCGGACCCTGGTATTGGGTTTCCTACATATCTCAGGTTGCATGAGAATTCAGGCCATTTGTAGTTCATAAAGCTTGATTTTTAAGCACGATTTTCAAAGAATTCACAAGCTATCCCGGTTTTAAATTTTGATAAAACCAAAAAGCTGGGGAATAGGAGGAGATTGGGGGAGGTTGGAATGCAGTCAAGTTTTCAACAAAGAGCCCAGCCTACATATCCCCGAGACTTAGGGAATCAGACTGCTTGTAGTTCGACTCAATCGGTAGAAAAGGTAATCGCTTATTTGAAAACGACCTTTGGCTCGAGACGAGTGACAAGTAAGATGAGGTATGGAAAATAGGCTTGTAACCTCTTAACTATGAATGTGGATCTATCCATATCCATAGGTAAGAATTTACCAGGACATAATTTCCAAGTCTCTCGGTGTATTGTCACCCAATATTTGAAGAAAAAGGAAAGTTACTTTCGATGTGAGTTTAAAAGTACCCCGAAAGTGAAACTGAAACCAAAAGTACCAAATGCCCACATGCCTTCTGATAGGGGTGTGGTTTGATGGTGGTGGAAGTGTCCTTTAGCTCGCGTCCAAAGATTCTGATATTCCTCTTCGAACTATATCCCAGTTCGCTGCTAAGAAAAAGTTCCACGTTGTGCTGCTTCCTTTTTGGAGTCGTCCGCACCTGTGGTTTTGGTTTTAGATTTTCACCCTCTTGGATGCTCTCGATAACATCTCAAACAAAAATTGTTATCAATAAACAGAATTCACTGACGGATAGAGTTTTTTACCATATTCCTGTGTGAATTATTTCTGATCACTAGTGCCATCCTTTCCTGACCCTGCTTTTAGAAGACAATGGTTTCCACAAAAGTATAGGTACAACAACCATCTCAGTTGTTGGATATGATGGACTTTCAAAAGTTTGACTCTTTGTTCAAAATGGGGTGGCTCTCTTGGCCACCGATGACATTTTGGGTAGAACGGTTCTTGCAACCGTTTGGTCTTTTGTTTGATAACCTTCTCGACTACTGGTATGATTTCGTATTATGACCTCGGGTATGTCCTGTGCATCCTTAGTATCGATACGACTTATAGATGTCCCTTGAATCGTCAATCTTTGGGTAATCTCGCGCATCATTCGATGTTGGATATGAGGCGGCTTATAGATATCCTTTGAGTTGCTAGCTTTTGGGTGATTCTGCACATTATCCTACCTTGGATAAGAGATGGCTTATAGATATCCCTCGAATCGCTAGCTTTCGGGAAATCCTGCACATCATCCAATCTTGGATATAATATGACTTATAGATATCTCTCAAATTGTCGGTCTTAGGTAATCCTGCGCATAATCGATCTTGGATATGGCACGGCTTATAGAGAACCTTCGGACCTAACAATTTGGTAATCTCACATATTCTCCGGTAAGGATTTAGTTGTGGCTTATGGATAACCTTCAAACTATCGATCTTTGGGTGATCTTGCATACTATCCGGTTAGGATGTCGGTGCGACTTATAAATGACCCATGGACTATCAATTCTAAGGAAATCTCACACACTGTCCGGTCTCGAATATTGTGACTTACAGATGACCTTTAAATTGTCAATTCCTGGGAAGTCTAGTTTGTCGTTCGTCTTCGGATAACGACTTAAAAACATCCCTTTGGATCATGTACTTCTTCAACTTTGATATGTTGATGCATTAAATTTTTGGTTCGTGAAGTATTGAAATATCCTCGACGCCGGCTACATCGCCTTTTGCGTGATCAACAGATATAAAATGCTGAGATATCCTCGACGCCAGATTATGTTATCTTCGCGTGGTTAATGGATATAGGTGCTCCAAAGCATCTTCCAAAACCAGACTCTATTGTCTTGCATGGTGAGCGATTACGGAGACTTATCTGAATGGCATGATGGCCCTCTGGGCATGGCCCTCTTGGCAATGGAATGAAATGGCCCTCTCGGCAATGGGATGGAATGAAATGGCCCTCTCGGCATGGACCTCTCGTCATGGAATGAAATGGACCTCTCGGCATGGGATGGAATGGCCCTCTCGGCATGAAATGAAATGGCCCTCTCGGTATGGCCCTTTCGGCAATAAAATGAAATGGCCCTCTCGGCATGGCCCTCTTGACAATGGAATGAAGTGGCCCTCTCGGCAATGAAATGGAATGTCCTACAATGAGCTAAGATGACATATAATGAAACACGATTAAATGTTATGTGACACAATATGATGGGATGCAACATGATGCAATATGATGCATTGGAATGCAATGCCATATGGTGCAATGGAATGCAATGCGATATAGTGCAATGGAATGAAATGTGGTATGGTGCAATGGAATGCAATGGGATATAATATGATGCAGTATGATGCAATGAAATGTGATGGGATGTAATATGATGCAGTATGGTGCAATGGAATGCAATAGAATACAATGCCTTATGGTGCAATGCAATGCAATGAGATGTAATATGAGGCAATATGATGCAATGGCATGGTATGGGATGTAATATGATGCAGTAAGATAGCCTTTTTGACGATCCCCATCCTCTTCTTTTGGCATTGACAAGCGTCAGACTTTTCAGCTTTGACGTAGTAAGATGGACTCTGGGCTAATCTGTTGATGTGCTGATTCCTTTGAATGTACCTGCGCTTAAGGTAAACAATTAGTAGACACAGTGTCGCCTTTTCTAGCGACTATAGTCAAATTTTTGGGAAAGCTTTAAAGAGAGAATTTACACTGTAAACGATTTTGTTCACCGAACAAAAATCATTTTTGAGATAAGTAAATGATTAAACCCATTTTTGGGGACAACTATAAATACCACTTTCGAACGTTATAAGTTCATTTTGACCTATGACGGATTGGAGGAGGATGTCCCTACTCTCCTTGTCAGGTGATCTCTTTGATCGTACCGTTATGCCGACTCTTTCGAGTATACCTGCGCTCAAGAAAACCATTTAGTAGACACAAAGTCGCTTTTACTAGCGACTATTATTAGGAAAAGTCTTGAATAAAATCTTCATAAAAAAGATAAGATGCTTTTGTTTGACATCCACATCTTTTGAAGTCGGATAGACAAATCAAGAGGCCCTTGATCCTGAATGAGTTCTTCAACCCATCTTTGGAGCTGTCCAAGAATACCATTCTCGAGCATTATGTGCTTTTGGTGCGATTCTTGATTTGCTCAGGGTATTTGAAAGAGACCCTATTTATGTACGGTGATCCCTGCATCCAGAGAAAAATTGTTAGTTTTGGGTGAAACTACTCCGCGTTGACCTCCTTAGATCTCTGGTTCGCTCCTTGCTATCTTTCGGGTGCTCCGTCAAGTTTGGACTTCCGCCCTGACTCCCCACTTAAATAGATGTAAGGAAAAACTATTCAATAAAATATGTATAGATTTTCAAAAAATAATTAGGGTTTTGAAATCATAGATTTGAAAGCTTGTGTGAATGTTTTTTAGCAAAACTCTGCCAGTCATGTCATGTGCTAGCTCAACGAACGTTTTCCACTTGAGTTCTGTCTATGTCTGACATCCAATGAAGAATCCCTGAACACTCATTGTTGTTGCTGGGGAAGTTTAATAGCACAATTTGCAGAAGCTTGTCATAGCTGGGGATTTAGGCTATTTGTGCTATATCACAACCGGTGATTTCTGAGGTTGACTTGAGCTCTCGGTGTTGGGGAATTTGGAAGTTGTTCCAAAGTATTAGTGGAAATTTTGAGGATTTCCTCAAAATTTCTGCCCCAGTTAGATACTATTTGAGATGATCTCGACTTTTGGGGAATTTCGAGACTTTCTCCCAGAATCTTTGTTGGTCTTCAGTCTCTTTGCCAAAAGATGATCTTCTTCTTTGGAATTTTCGAGATTCCTTCTCGAAAATTCTACCCCAGTTTCCATTTCCTGGGGTGATATGACCGAGCAGTTGGGGCGCCTACGTATCCTGTTGAAGCAGGACTCAGGTCAAACGTAGGCCGCACGTATCTCATTCTTGAGAACTTAGGTCATCACGTAGTTCATACATAAAAAGGGAAAGTAAGATTTTCCTAAGGGGTTGACTGAAGCCGACATAGGCCGCCTACGTATCTCATTCTTGAGAATTCAGGTCAAACATAGTTCATACATAAAGGGGAAAGCATAATTTTCCTAAGGGGTTGACCGAAGCTGATATAGGCCGCCTACGTATCTCATTCTTGAGAATTCAGGTCAAACGTAGTTCGTACATAAGAGGGAATGGATATTTAAGCTACTACAAAGTATAAAACAATTACACTAAGAAAAGTACGATTACAAGGAAATAAAACATAGAGAAGAGACTATCTTCAGACGTAGTATCTCTTCACTGCATTGGAGTTGATTGGCTTGGTCCACTCTTGACCATCCATCTCGGATAGGATCAAGGCCCCTCCAGATAGCACTTTGCGCACCACATATGGCCCTTGCCAGTTTGGAGCAAACTTTTCTTTGTATTCTTCTTGATGAGGGAATATGCATTTGAGAACCAATTGTCCTACTTCAAACGTACGAGTCCTCACTTTCTTGCTGAAGGAGCGAATCATTCTTTGATGGTATAACTGACCATGGCATACGGCCTCCATTCGCTTTTCATCAATTAGCATGAGTTGTTCATATCGAGCACGAACCCATTCTTCATTACTTAGTTTGGCCTCTTGAATAATCTTCAAGGAAGGTATCTCTACCTCAGCAGGTATCACTGCTTCAGTTCCATAAACTAATAGATATGGAGTTGCCCCAGTTGATGTTTTGACCGTTGTACGGTATCCTAACAAAGCATAAGGCGACATCTCGTGCCAAGATCTGTTGTTCTCAATCATTTTTCTCAATATCCTCTTGATGTTTTTATTGGTGGCTTCTACAGCTCCATTCATTTGCGGACGATACGCAGTCAAATTTCGATGAGTGATTTTGAACTTTTCATAAATTTCTTTCATCAAGTGACTATTCAAATTAGCTCCATTATCTGTAATGATTGATTCTGGTATCCCAAATCGGCAAATCAAGTTGTTCCTGACAAAATCTGTAACGATTTTCTTGGTCACAGCTTTGTATGAGATAGCTTCCACCCATTTTGTGAAATAATCAATAGCAACTAAGATGAATCTATGTCCATTCGATGTTGTCGGCTCTATCGGACCAATGACATCCATGCCCCATGCTACGAATGGCCATGGTGAACTCATTGTGTAGAGTTCATGTGGAGGCATCCGAATCAAGTGTCCGTGTATCTGGCACTTTGGGCATTTTTGTACGTACTTGTTGCAGTCATTCTCCATAGTCATCCAAAAATAACCTGTCCTCAAAATTTTTCTAGAGAGAGCAAATCCGTTCATATGAGGTCCGCAAACTCCAGCATGTATTTCTTCCAGTAACTTCGTGGCTTCTGCGGCATCAACACATCTTAGAAATCCTAAATTTGGGGTCCTCCTGAATAGGATTTCCCCGCTTGGGAAATAACTCTTTGCCAAACGTCGTATTGTCTTTTTCTGAATGTTACTGGCATCTTCGGGGTATGCCCCAGACTCTAAATAGCTCTTGATATCGAAGTACCATGGTTTTCCATCGGCCTCTGCTTCAACATGTGCACAGTGTACTGGTTTCTCCCTCAAACTTATTTCCAGAAGATCAATGTAACTTCTATCTGGCTGTTGAATCATGGAGGATATAGTAGCTAAAGCATAAGTAAACTCGTTTTGTATTCTCGGGATATGTCTGAAGTCAATCTCCTTGAATCTTTTGCATAAATCCTGTACTAGCTCTACGTAAGGGGTGATTTTGGAGTTCTTCACAACCCAATCTCCTCACACTTAGTGAATCAATAGATCTGAATCTCCAATGACTAATAACTCTTGAACACCCATGTCAAGTGCTAAATCGAGGCCTAGGATGCAAGCTTCATACTCAGCCATGTTGTTGGTACAAGGGAAACGTAGCTTGGCAGTAACCGGGTAATGCTGACCTGTTTCTGACACTAAAACCGCTCCAATTCCTGAACCTTTGAAATTGACCGCTCCATCAAAGAACATCCTCCATCAGGGGTATGCTTCAGCTATGTATTCTCCCACAAACAAAACTTCTTCATCCGGGAAGTAAGTACGGAGTGACTCATATTCATTGTCAACTGGATTTTTAGCTAGATGATTTGCTAGGGCTTGCCCTTTGATTGCCTTTTGGGTCACATACACAATGTAAAACTCACTTAACAACATCTTCCATTTGGCCAACTTCCTTGTAGGCATGGCTTTCTGAAATATATATTTCAACGGGTCCATTCTGGAAATGAGATATGTTGTATACGAATATAAGTAATGTCTCAGCTTCTGGGCAATCCAAGTCAAAGCACAACATGTCCTCTCAACCAAGGTGTAGTGAGCCTCGTACGGAGTGAACTTCTTACTCATGTAATAGATCGCCTTCTCTTTCTTGCCGGTTTCATCGTGTTGCTCGAGGACGCATCCAAAAGCATTCTCTGAGACTGACAAATATAACAATAGCGGACTTCCCTCTCTTGGTGGAACCAAAACGGGCGGGGCGGATAAATAATCTTTGATCCTATCAAAAGCCTTTTGGCACTCTTCTATCCACTCGTTCAATGCATCCTTCTTCAACATCTTAAGGATTGGCTCACATATGACAGTTGACTGGGCAATGAACCTGCTAATATAATTCAAACGTCCCAAGAAACTCATGACTTCTTTCTTGGTTCTCGGTGGGGGCAACTCCTGAATTGTCTTGATCTTGGAAGGGTCGAGTTCGATGCCTCTCCTACTGACTATAAATCCAAATAGCTTTCTGGCTGGCACACCAAAAGCACACTTGGCGGGATTTAACTTCAAGTTATACTTTCTCAATCGATCAAAGAATTTTCTCAGGTGTGTCAAATGATCCGAACTCTCGCGGGATTTGATGATTATATCATCCACGTACACCTCAATTTCCTTGTGGATCATATCATGAAAGATCGTTGTCGTTGCCCTCATGTATGTTGCACCAGCATTTTTTAGACCAAACGGCATTACCGTGTAGTGATAAACACCCCAGGGTGTGATGAAAGCCGTCTTTTTTGTGTCTTCCTTATTCATTAAGATCTGATGATACCCGGCGAAACAATCCACGAAAGACTGTATTTCATGCTTCGCGCAGTTGTCAATGAGAATGTGGATATTGGGTAGAGGGAAATTATCTTTAGGACTGGCCCTGTTCAAATCTCTGTAGTCAACACAAATTTTGATTTTTCCGTCTTTCTTTGGCACCGGGACAATATTGGCTAGCCACGTTGGATATTTTGTGACTTCTACAAGCTTAGACTGGATTTGCTTCATCACTTCTTATTTAACCCTTAAACTTAAATCCGACTTGAATTTTTGCATTTTTTGCTTTACTGGATCAAACTCTAGATTAATCGGCAACTTATGTGACACGATGTTGGTGCTCAACCCTGGCATGTCACCATAGGACCAAGCAAATACATCGATGTATTCTTTTAACAAGCGGATGAGTTCTCTTTTCTGTGCTTCTGTCAGGTGAACACTGATTCTTGTTTCCTTAACTTCATCATGGCCCCCTAGATTGACCACTTCAGTTTCTTCCAGGTTAGGCTTCTCGCGGTTTTCAAATTCTTCCAAATCCTCTGTTAGTTGTTCCTCATCATAGCTTTCCCATTCATTGTCATTTGCATCACTGTGTTCATTTAGCTCTTGACATGACATGACATTGGCAAGTTTTAAGTTATTATTACTGAAAGAAACAAACAAACCAAGTCAGAGAATAACAAGATAACACAAAAATAGGGAAATAGGAATAACATAACTTCAAAAATAATTTTCTAGATAAAGGGAGGCCTTTTCATTGAAACTTGGGAAATATTTACAAACTATGGCTCATGACCTGCACGAGTATAGGCCCATGCCTTTTTGAAACCAGTAAACAAGAAAAAGAGGATTTGAAAGATAAAAGGGTGGATTGCGGGGCCTCCTCCGGATCATCACCAATTTTCAAAAACTAGAAATTTGCCCTTTCATCTACCACAGAGGGAGAGGAGTCATGAGCGGAGTGGATGTCCAATTTTTCAAAGTTTCTCCAGCTGCAGCTTTCCTCACTCCACTAGTCTTTGGGAAATCTTCTATTATAGCATTGCAATCTTCGAACAGAATTCCTATCCCATCCCCCAGACCATCATCCATTGGTATCTCGCGTACAGGAAACGACTGGTATAGAAGTGGCAATGGCTTGGGCAGACCCATCACTGTCCTTTTCTCATTCTCGTCTTTATTTGTCGGCTTGTATCCTAGTCCATATTTGAAAGCTTTTTCTGGAATCACGATCGGCTTAATGATACCCTTCAAGTTCTTTCCTAGGCCTCGATCAGGCGCGAATCCATTTCTTAGCATCACAGTTGCCATTATCTTATAGATAGAAGGCATGTGAGGCTGGCATGTTAGGTCCTCTTCAGCATCGTTCACGATTTCCACCGTATAAAAATTACTGCCCTTTGGAATATCTTCAATCACAGGTACATAACCATTAGTGTGGCTCAAGTGACTCCCTTCAGCTAAATGACCACCTCGTGGCCATCCCAGATGAATTTCAATAATTGATGAAGAGGTGATGAAACCATTTTTTCCACCATGGAGCCACGGTCTCCCGAGGAGTAGATTGTAACTAGGATTAATATTCATAACATGAAATTTAGTATTGAACTCGGCGGGTCCTATTTGGATGTACAAATCAGCTTCGCCTATAGTGTCCCTCTGTCCTCCATCGAAAGCTCGCACATTAACATGGCTTTGACGGACCTTTCCCAAATCGTAACCCATTTGAGTCAATGTGGAAAGGGGGCAAATGTTCAGACCAAATCCGTCATCTATCAGAACCCGATTAATCACATGGTCACGATAAATAACAGAGATATGCAACGCTTTGTTATGCATTATTCCTTCAAAAGGTAACTCTTCTTCACTGAATGATATGCGATGACTTCCCACAACGTTACCTATCATTGCGGCCAGATTTTCAACACTCGTACCAACGGGCACATAGGCTTCATCTAGGACCTTCAACAACGCTTGTCGGTGGTATTGGGAACTCATTAGTAATGCCCACACGGAGATCTGGGATGGAGTCTTTTCCAAATGCTTAACAATAGAATATTCTTTTGGTTGCATTCGCCTCCAAAACTCTTCGGCTTCTCCCTCAGTAATTGGCCTTTTCTGTGAATCCTTCTTGTAAGAGTCGTTGGCTAAATTCTCAGGAATATAGCACTTTCCGGACCAAGTCATCCCATGGGCGACAACAGTCTCTATAATAAACTCCTTTCTAAGCAGTGTTGGGATATATGCCTGAGTCGGGGCGGTCATTACCACAAATGGGGGCCATTTATTAGCACTTAAGGCAGCCACGACCTTCTCTATCTTCTCTACCCCTTCCGTCCTCTTAGGCTTTTTTGAATCAACCTTAGTGATAGTCTTACTAACTGCCCATTCGTATTCTATTTCGATCATGTTAACCGTAGCCCCTCCATGGTTAGGCAACGGATTACTATTGACATTTGGAGCTGGTGTTTGAAGAGTAATGACTTTATGATCGATCAGGTCCTGGATCTTATGTTTCAAATTAATGCAATCTTCGTTATTGTGGCCGACTCCTCCAGAATGATAGGCACAGTTTTGATCAGCATGATAGAATCGGGAATTAGTATTAGTGGGTTTTGGTTGGACAGGCTGGAGATAGTCGGCTGCTCTTAATCTTTCAAAAAGTTGTGTGTGACTTTCAGCCAGCGGTGTGAAGTTTCGAAGAGGTTTCTTTTCAAGATTTGGACGAGGAAGGTTGTTTTGAGTAGCGGGAGGTGGTACTTGATGATAATTTGGAGCTACGTGGATGTTAGCTTGGCTATTTGGGGTGGTGGTTTGGACATTAGGCTGATAATTTGGCAATGGAGCTTGGTACTGTGGTAGGACATTTGGTTGTGGAGCTTGGTATTGAGGGAGGACATTTGGCTGTGGAGCTTGGTATTGCGGTAGGACATTTGGCTGTGGAGCTTGGTATTGAGGTAAGATATTTGGCTGTGGAGCTTGGGGTTGAGCGTAGAATACGGATTGAGGACTCAGGGGTGGCGGAGAAGAAAGAGTATTCCTGGGTCTGAATCTCCTTTTCAAATTAGCAATAGAATCAGTGGATACCGCAGTCACGTCTTCTCTTTTCTTCCTAGGGAACCCAGAGGACCCAGCTGATGTTGGAGTTTGGATAATTTTCCCAGTTCGAATCCCTTCTTCGAGTGATTCACCAATCTTTACCAAATCTGCAAAGGTTGCCCGAACCGCAGACACCATTCTAGTATAGAACTCGCCTTCTTGAGCACGGGAAAATACTGCTACCATTTCCTCCTCAGTCATAGGAGGTTGTACCTTAGCGGCTTCCTTTCTCCAGCGATAAGCATAATCTCGAAAGTATTCACCGCTCTTTTGTTTGATTCTATTTAGTGAATGCCGGTCAGGAACTATTTCCACATTATAAGCGAACCTGTCGATAAAGTCTTTGGCCAAGGCCTTCGAGCTAGACCATTTTCTCAGTTCCCGGGATGTGAACCAATCCAGAACTTCGCTGCTTAAACTTCGGCTAAATAGATGCATTAGCAGCGCCTCGTTCCTCCCAATTCCAACCATTTGATCACAGTATCTCCTCAAGTGAGCCATGGGATTTCCAGTACCACCGAATGTTTCAAATTTGGGGACCTTGTATCCTTCTGGCAGGTCTACACCGGGATGGACACACAAATCATCACAACCAAGGCCATCATTATCCCCCGGTCCATGAGACTCTTTGATCCTCATAATCTCTTCATTCATTGCACGCAACTTTTTTTAATGCTCGATCCTCCATTCTTTTTTTTTTCTCCTCATAATGGTCTACCTCAGGATTAGGAAAAGGGTTATGGAGATCGGGAGATGTGATGACATGGAAAGCAGTTGGGGGTATAGGTCGGATGTGAGATGGATTTGGGATAGTGGCGTAAGGGTTTTGGTATGCTGAAGTGTGATTTTGAGGATGAACGGAAGTTGGATTATAGGCAGGGAGGACATTTTGGGGGTTAAAGGTGTTTTGTGGAGTTTGAGAGTGGTTCTGTGGGATTTGAGGATGGATTTGCAGAGTTAGGGAAGGATTTTGTGGATGGTAAGCATCTGGGTTATTGTCTTGGTTGGTGTTTTGAATGGGTGGAGTATGAGTTTGATGAATCGGTGGATTATTTATGATTGGGTCTGTAGGAAGTTGAGAGGCGGAAGCTAATGAAATGTTATTTGGATGGTTCCCGAAGTCAGACGTGTTTAGAGGAGAGGTTTGGAGTGGAGGACCGTGCCCTCCCAGGACGGGAGCATTAGTAGTAATGGCTAGATTAGCCAAGTCTCTAGTACGATTCACCTCCTCTTGAAGCATTTCTAGCTTTCTCGCTTTGTTCTGCTATAACATTGTCCCTGATGGCCAATGCGCTATCCTCGTCGTTTCTAGTCATATTTGAATGATGGCTAAGGGATGGGATTTTGCGAGCTTTTGATCGGGTGAAGTAAGGATGTTCAGCCAGCTTATGACAACACGGAGTAGTTTCTATTATCTGTAAAATAAAACAACTCAAAGGCCGATGTGTTAGATTCTATTAGTAATACATAATGCAAGATAATTAGGCAGGAAGTAAACACATAAAGTTGTTTTCATCGTAAGAAAATTGATCCATGGGATATTGACTCAGAATCTTTAATGAACAGGATTTTGTTCATTGATTTGGGATAAACGAGTTTGCCAGGAAGATTGATTGTGAAATGCCTTCCTCTTCTTCTTCTTCATCCTTATGACTCCTTCCAGAAAATCAGGGGAAACAAAATTTTTTGAAGATAAGGACCGAGCCAAAAGGCTGCCTACGTATCCCACGAAGGGGAAATCAGGTCCGACGTAGTTCAAATAGTTGAGAGAAATTTTCATTTCATTACACTCTTGTTGGGAATCATTACATTTAGGTAACATGAAAACATAACAACAGCTAAAAAAAAACCTTAACAACTAGCTTCTAGATAAATGCGGGCATTCCCGCTTCATTCTTCTTCTTCTACCTATTGATCTTCTAAGAGTGAAATGGTGGCAATTCCAACTCGACCCTTCCAGCCTCTACCAGGAGTTCCAACTCCATTTTGAAAGCATGAAAAGTCTCTAAGTCATGCCCTCCTCTCCCTCCATGATAGTGACAAACTTCCTTGAATTTCTTCCAAGCCTTTGATATCATGTTCGGCTTTCTCTCTATTGTCTCTAAGATCTTGGCATGGATGAGCTTTGAATAAAGATCATGATAGGTTTCTTCGAACTTTGTGAAGTCATATTTGTAAATCTGTACCTCTTTCGTGATAGGCATGCCTGGATTGACATGGTCACATGTGAGAATGGTCTGTGGCCCCCACAGGCTACTTATCTGACCATTGCGGATCATGCTACAAATTCTAGCTTTCAGAGCGATGCATTCATCGGTGGTATGGCCAGGTCATTGTGGATGGTATGAGCATTTCCTATGGGCATCTCTGGGAAGGCAACCAAATCCTTCTGTTTGGTCAGGTTGGAGAATTCCCATATCTCTTAGAGTCTGATAAAATTCCGAGCATGTCATGGCCCTGGGGCTCCTAGAAGATCCTCTGAAGTGAGCTTTGAGGGTGATCTTTTCACTTCCTGGCCTAATCCTAGTTGGCCAAACGGCGTTCCCTTTTAGCTTAGCCCAATAGTCATCTCTCACTTTTGGAAATAGAACTTGCTCCATGCTTTCTCTCTCATGGCTTTTGGTTGAATCTTCAACCTTGTACTTGGTAGACTCTTTCTCTTGCGCGATCAACTGTTTGACCTTAGCAATTTCCCTGTCAGTCTGATTGATCTTCCTAACCACCCTCTTGGTTTCTTCCTTCAGCACCTCTTCCACTAAGGCTAACTCCACTATCTGTCTTTTCAATTGACCGGCTCTTGAATCCATGATCAATCTTCCTGAAAGAGTAGGAACGGATCTTAGAAAGTTAACAAAGAATGGTTGAGGTTTTATCTGGGAAACTTGGAAAACCCAGAGTGTTTGGTCGGACTTTTATTTAGTGGGTGTATATTTCTGCCTAAAGAGCTCTTAAGAAAAAATGGGATTAGATCAATTCGCCTTTGATTCAAACAACGCACATAAACACGTAAGACAGTTATATCACACAAGCATATTATAATAAGCGCGTATCCTACTTGGGTGACCCTTTTGAGCCAAGGGTTGGCCTAGCGAGTTTGAAGGAAGTATATGCCTTTTAAAACAAATCCATTATCCCCAAAATAGCATTTTCATAAATATTCAAAAGGGCATAAATACCTATAAAGTAGTAAAATAAGGGATACAATCTTTAGGGAGAGAAAAATAACAGTGCAAGAAAAACAGTCCCACGCAGGGGATAATAAATGAAAATACTAGCATCCGGATGATCCCTCATCGGTCTTCGCCTTTTTGTCCTTGTCCACCTCGTGCCATATGCGATATCGGTTGCTGATCAAGTAACTACCACATAATTGTGCTCTACTCTCATAGGTCATCTCTCCTATGCTAGCAATTTGGGAAATCATGCAATCGTCCAAATCAATCAAACACTGTCTGGCGTCACTCGCCTCTTGTCTGGATCGCTTTAACTCTTCCTTCAATTGGTGTATGGTCGAAGCATCCTCTCTATGTTGTCGCTGATGATCAATCTCACTTGTCTGGAATCTATCCTGAAGCCTGTGAAGCCGAATCTGATGCTCTGATTCTATATCAACAATCTGTGTGGGCTCATTCGGACCAGGTATCAATGTTCCTGCGAGGTTCTTCTTCAACCATTCTTTGTAAGTATCACTAACCTCAGGATCAAACCCAATACTAAAAGAGATTTCTCTAGTCTTTCTTTCCTTCCACCCCTGTATAATAAATTCTTTGAGCGGTGTCTCGCCTTCCCCATATTCGGTGATGAATCTAGCCATGGGTTCTGTTTGTGGTGTCTCCTGTTTGATTTCAAACTGTCTGAGAACTCTGGCGGGAATGTAAGTACGAGTCCCTCTAAGGCCAGCGAGTACTAGAAAAGGCTGTTTGTTTCCTCGAATTATGTATTTCCCTGGATTGAGGTACTTGATTGACCATTGGACATTGTCGTCTCTCAATTCCCCGAATTGCTTGAACCAAAATTCCAGAGTTTTTTCCCTCTTAAATCTATTTATAGTCAACCACATGCTATGGGATGACAAAAGATCGTACCTTGTCAGATGGTCCGTATTCTCCATTCTAGGATCCTTCAACAAATGTTTCATCATCCACCATTGCAAAATAAGATTGCACCCCTAGAAGAAACGAGTCCCTTTTTGACAATTTCCCAAAGCTCGGTATATTTCTGCGACGATCATAGGAGCTAAAGTGTGGAATACTTTAGAAGTGCCGTATTCCAACCCATAAAAGATGGCATGTGTTACCATAATGACGCTTGGATGAATAGTATCATTCGATCCTTGTGGAAATACCATAGTTCCAAGTAGACTAACCGCGAACGCAAATGCCCTTCTATCCTTCCATTCTGACTCAGATGCGAATTCATGCCCAAACTTTTGGAAAGAATTGAATCTTCCGAATCTGTAGTACAACTCACGAAAAGGAATATTTGGCCCATCAAGCTTTCCTAGCCAGGTATCATCTTTGATCAAAAAGGCATCCTTGATCTTTTGACGGTTCCACACCTCCGGGACTAAGACATTGTTATCCGGTGT
Organism: Capsicum rhomboideum; assembly: GCA_031232105.1. Lineage (NCBI taxonomy): Eukaryota > Viridiplantae > Streptophyta > Magnoliopsida > Solanales > Solanaceae > Capsicum > Capsicum rhomboideum. The sequence goes on along the minus strand of CP124710.1, from coordinate 60,461,505 downwards.
CTTTTTCCTTTTGTTGCACATGTGGATGCTTTCATAGCTAACTACCACTTCTTCAATAGTAGGGGCCAATTCAACTTCGCCAAAGCGAAATACCATGTTGTCATCATCCCAGAATTCTGTCAACACGTGAATCATCTCAGGCCAAACATCCATTTCTAGAAGTGAAGGTGATACGGTGAACCGCTAACCAACTGCACTAAAAGCTATAGCTGATAGTGGAAGGCGCAACCCACACATATACACCCTGAATCAGGCGGGGACAAACCCGATCCACACCCTCACCACGGCCAACCCGGGACACACTACCCTCTCCCCTTTGGAAAGGAGCGTCCTCGGACCTGCGCATGGTGCAAATGGGATTCGAACCCGCGACCTCCGCTCTAATACCAAATGATACGGTGAACCGCTAACCAACTGCACTAAAAGCTATAGCTGGTAGTGGAAGGCGCAACCCATACATATACACCCTGAATCAGGCGGGGACGAACCCGATCCACACCCTCACCACGGCCAACCCGGGACACACTACCTCAATAATAAGATGAACAACTATCACAAGAACAACAAGTGCTAGTGAATCGAAAGAGCCTCACACGGCTTCACTAGACTTCAAGATTATAAACATAAGCTTAACAAGATTACAAAAAAAAAGGATAGATAGCTTGACATACGAGATTACAAGAATAAGGAACCAAACCGTGTATCAAACGATAAGACCCCCTAAGACCCGCAATAACAACACCAAACTCTTATGGTGACCGCTAAGGGAATCAACTCCACCTTATAACCACCGTTTCTAAGAAAGGATCAATAATGGCTTTTCCAAGCCCTACACTACTTGGCCTTTCCAAGCCCTACACTACATTCTCAAAGAGAGAAGAAGAAGTCTTCAAATATCCATAATGAACTAACTAGAAAATAAGACTAATGAAGCCTATTTATAACTATTACATCAAATGACCAAACTACCCTTAATGAAAAGAGGCTCCTATGGAGTGTAAAGAAAAGGCACAAAAAGACCAAAACACCCTTAATAAGGGCGGCCATGGAGTGTAAGGACTCCTTCTTCACACTTCAACCCTTGAAATTCTTTGGAGCCTCGGGTAGTCATCAAGGCAAGCCTCCAAGCAACCTTCCACACACGAATTTGCTTTATTATGTGTACAAAATGACTTCATGACTTCCCCATGCATACTCTCGGGCCTTCAAGGTGTCCAAAATCAGATTCTCCACGTGTTGGCCACGAATGATGGCATTAAAAGTTATGATGGCCATTTTTCTTGTATCAGAAGGTAAGTGACCGATATGCGTCTTAATAATCTTCTTATCTTCCGAACCCATGTAGGCCCACCAAAACTTAAGAAAATCATTTGGTTTGGGAACCATTTTGAATCGTTTAACCGAGAGTGGTTGAGTCATTCCTATACAAAAACAAACAAAGTAAGCCTTTCCCCCCACCCCGAATGATAATGGATTAGATTAAATGGCATATACTCCTTCAACACATAAGCATGATTTGTCTGTGATTGACTTGTGGTCAATAGACGTGGGGTAGGTTTTTGTAATGGGCCCAACACCCCTTCAGGTATTGGGTCGTCCTAGGCTCATGCCTAAAAAGGATTTTGGCTTCGATCTATCCTAGGTATCTAGAGTGGGCTTTGACCAGGTTCCCAAGTGGACAACTTGGGTTTGGAAATACAAACAGCCATTGGACGCCTAACGTACCAATAAACTGTTGTATTTCCAACATTTTCATTTGGAATTGATCAATAGAGGCCGCGCAACCGCGAAACCCCAAACAGTTAAATATCATATGAGGAAGTATGCCATGAATGCAAATGACAGGTATAATCACAAAATATTATCATATTAGCATAATTACTCAAATAAGGCCACATAAATCAGTCAAACAATTCTTAAATTTGATTAGAATCTTTTTTAAATCCCCAGCAGAGTCGCCATTTCTGTTTTATCCCCTTTTTATAGGCTCGAAGGGTTTAAAAAACATTGGCTTTGATTTTTCAAACTACTTCAAAACTTTAGAGAAAATTTTGAAATAATTTAAGAAAATACAGAGTAGCCACTTGATTTTTTAAAAGAAAATATCAAGAAAAGCTAAAAATATTTCAAAAGTTTAAAAACAGAAATAAACCTTTGAAATAGAGACACTAGGTAAGGATTCTGGTAACGCCTTGAGAAGGTTTTTAAGGCACTCAAGAAGCGTCCGTGAAAGCAGTTGACCAAAAGACAATTTGACTGATTTGTAAAAATGACCAATTTTGAAAACATGACTAACTTTGTAAAATCTTGAACTTATTTGCAAACATGGCACTTATTCTATTCAAGTGAGAAATAGTTCATTTAAATTAAAGAAAAGTCTACTTAATAAGAAGGTTAAACTAAATTTAATTTTTTGTCGTTTTAAGGGAAAAACAAACTCTCTTTGTTAAAAGGGAAGGAAAGTGATTTTTATTACAAATATTGATTTTTGAATAAATAGGAATTTTCAAAAGAGAACACCAATTTTAAACAAGTTAGGAAATTTTACTAATTTATGAAAGGTTTCGATTTTTACAAGAAAATTGTTTTTTTATTTTAAAGAGAATTTTATTTTTTTTTAACTTAAATAAACCAATTAAACGCATGAAAAATGCCATTTTTATTTTTTCAAAGATTCATTTTTTATGGGAAAAAACGTAAAGAAAACTCTTTTTTTTTTCTATTGAGTCCAACATATTAGAATACGCGACAAGTGATTATTTAAAGGAAAATACAAAGATAAAATGAAATAATAACTCGGAGGGGAAATTATCTTGATTAACCAAACTTAAAAGTCAATTACATACAAATAAATCCAACATGAATTACAATAAATAAATAAAAGTAGAAAAGTTGGGAAAAAAAACAGGTTTTGAACCCGTTTGGACCTGTCCGGCTTTAATCCACAATTTTCATAGGCTTTTTGGCCTATTTCAATTTTTTACGCCTTCGTCTTCGACCCTGTATACTAGCTTCCTTATGTAGCTTTTAGCTACATAATTCTTCAACTTGTTTTTTACCCATTTTTGGATCTTGAAGAGATGACTCGGTGGCTTGGACCTTTTTGGCCCATCAAGGATATGCAGGGAGGGGTCCAATGGACTCGATCAAAGGGGGTTCGTGCATAAAAGATGAGAAAAGGATAAAGATTAGTATCCACACAAAAAAGTAATAGGAACAAGAATTAACTGAAAGAGAATTAATTAAAAAATAAATAAATAACAATCAATGCATCTTTTGTTCACAATGAAACACAATTCTTGTCTAGATCGAGCAAAATCAAATTCATACTAAACATATTATTGCACGCCGGAAGAAAAGAAATTCCAAGATTAGCAATTTTTAACAAGAAACCATATATTCACAAAGACAGCCTCTATTTTCCAGTAAACTATTGATAAAAAGAATAGAAAAGGGGACTTTGTTGGTTTAAGCCAAGATCGAGACTTCAAGGTAACTAAAACGTGTCGTTGAAAAGAAAGGCCTACGTGTGACAACCCGACCCTTGACCAAGATGCACGACATTCTTGATGTCGCAACAAAAACAACACAACGGGATAGAAAGCAAGAACTCATAACAAAAGAGAAAAGACCAAACATAATACTAAAGAAAAGATGTTAATTATGCCTTGGCCGTGATTCAACAATACCATAAGATAAGCCATGAGGAGGCTGCTATGGTATCATTATGGGGATAAGCTATGGTGGAATCTTATTGCATCTTCTACTTCTCTCATATCATCGAGAAGCCACGACAGAGGCAAGGAAAGGCCATTGCAGCTCCTTAAATCCTATGCTGATGCGGGAAATCAGCAAACGCCTCTAAACACAACGGATTTAACACATCCCATTGATAATACTAAAATAAAGAACAAGTTACAGATTTTTCAAAGGCCAGATTTGCAAATTCAACACAAAAAAACCCGGAGAACTTCCATAAATGAGAACCTATTATAATAAGCACAGGCCTCACCTCTGGTTCTAATTTTTTGCAAGAAACCACAAGAACTTATTCCCAACTTCAATCTATTGACCTCCTTTGACACTATGAACCAAAGGAAATCGAAAAGACTTACTTTAACAGCAGAGCTAATTAAATCATAAGTAATATCACTTCGCACAACTTTGAATAAATAAGGCAGCAACATTGAAGAGGAAGACTGCTCAACAAGGCTTCTGACAGTGAGCTTAATGAAGTGGAGAAAGACTGATGAGGTGTTCTTCTCCATCTTCTGATCTCAATTTTAACAAATACACTAAATAAACTTTGCAACAGCTTCATCCTCTATTTACTTTTACATTAAGTCCAAAAAAAATCCTTGAGGAATCCGTAGCTCATAAACACATTCAAATCACAAAAATTGATTTTTCAAAACAGCTACTTAATCATGGCACTTGATATTACTCATATGTAAAGCTACAGGCAGAACTCGAATACTAAGAAACAATGTTGAAAACCACAAACGCTGTAAAGAAACAAAAATTGTAAAATAAAAAGATGACTTGTAACGCATTCCATACAACAAGAACTTTGATCAAACAACCATATTTTAATCTCAATCCTATAAACCTCAACCAAACAATCAGATTTCACATGGATTCAACCAATTCCAATTGTGACAAAATTCATAATGCCAACCAAAATTCATGCTTTAACAACAACCAAAAAAAAGTGCAAAAAGATGGAGCCTTTACCTGTTTCTGGGCAGCGAATTGGGACTACGAGCCTTGACGACGAACTTCCACCATCGGAGTTTCAATTCCAACTCGTCGGAGTTTTAACTTTTCGTCAGAATTGATTTTTTTTCAAGTGTGTTCCTTCTAGGATTTTTGGTTACGTAGGATTAGAAGCATGCGCCTCCCAAATCCTCAATTTTCCCCCAAAAAATCCCTCTACCCAACCCTCAACCTACACTCTCTATTTATAGAAAGAAATGGGGCTGTTTTGGGGGGGGGGGAAATGGAGGGGTAAAATGGGAATTTCGATAGGAGATTTTGAAATTCAAAATAATCTTGGATAAGAATGGATTTTCAGCTTTTGAAATTGATGAACCTAACCAAAAATAGGGTCAAATTCATTTGGGATTTTGGGGGGAAAAACCAGAATCCTCATCAACCAATCAAAATCGCACAACATTGTACCTCTATGGTACGAATTTGAACGTTGGGAGGGTGAGGTGTTGATTTTCTAGAAGCTTCACTATGGGTATTTCTTGGATTTTGACGGAATCCAAAGACAATTAACGGAGTTTGAAACCGTTTGGTGTTGTTGTTGCTGTGTCTTGGTTGGAATTTTGACGAAGGGTGAGGATCGCCGTGAAGTTGTTGTCGTTGTTGATGAGCTGTTGTTGTGTACTGGTTGTTGTTGGGTTCATTTTAGGGAGAGAGGAGTCGGGGAGAGAGAAAGATAAAAGAGGGAGAGAGAAGCACGTGAGGTGTGTATAGGTGTGTGTATGTATAAAATCTGATTTGGGGGTTTTTAAGGGTGTTGGGCCGGGTATGGTTTATTGTTGGGCCTGGGGCGGCCGATTTGTTGTTGGGCCTGGTAGATTAGGATTTAAAAGGGTAGTGTAGGTTATTTAATAAAGTGGGAGGGTAGAACACGGGCCATTTAGTTCAGGATCTAGCCAAATTTCATTAAACTTTCGGCCAAATTGAAAATCAATTGGCCAATTGCATCGTAATTGTGGTCAAGTTGATTTTAATTAAGGCCAAATTTAAAGGGTTTGGCTAAATTGAATCGCAATCTAACATGAATTAGGCACCGATTTAATCTCGAGTTTCTTGATTTCGCAAAAATCAAATAAATATTTTCCAAATAAATTATTGTTAAAAGAAAAATGTATTTAAGTCAAGGTTTTACCTATTTGGATTAATTTTCAAGATAGGATTTCGATTAAAACTTGAATATTTGATAAAGTAATTATTTAAGCGATCAAAATTATACAATCTCGTATCCACGAATACGAAATATATAATTCGTCACTTAAATGACAAAACCTAACCCAAATAGATATTTTTTAGAAAGTATTTATCCGGATAAAATAAATATTTTGATTTTATTCAAAATCGAAGAAACTCAGGATTAAATTTAGTCGTGGAGGGCAAAAATTAGGTGTCAACATCCATCACTGGCTAGAATTGCCTATTTGGAGATTGAGGCTACGAATATAAATCTCGTGAGTTGGAATGTTTATAAATGATTTAAACCTGAGAAATTTGGTGGATTATATATTGATTTTATAAATTGGGCACAAGGAAATAATGGCCCAAAAGAAGCTAAAAGGCATGGCCCAATGGGTCAAATAACTCATTCTTCCATTTGACCAAGTAATACACCTCAATTATTGAATCAATGTGGCTAAGGATGACCATGAGAACTATATAAAGCCACAAAGGGCTGATTTTATTCATTAAAACCCTCATGCCTTTAGAGATATTTCCAAACCCATTTCTCTCAACACAAACCCTAAAGCAACCTACTCTTGGAGACCAGATCACTCATTTGCAAGTTTGGGTAAGTGATTATTCTTATGTATTAATATATTATATGCATGGTATATTATGTAGATCATGATGGGTATGTCAAAAAGTGTACATAATGCATTCTTGCTTTTTGGCTAAAAGATGTGTTATCCATGGAACTTAAACTTGAATTATGACTTGTGGTTTTGGTGAAAGATTATGGTATGGATGGAATATCAACATGTTTGGTGTAATTATGTTTCTAAACTTGTTATTTTGCTATAAGTGTAATTTATGGGATTTTGGCCGAGATGTGATATAAAGTGTATTAAGGTGAATTGATGGATTATTTGTGATATGGTGTGAATGAGAAAGTGTAAAGGAGACACTTTATGGTGAAATGTTACTGGTATATGATGTTGTGGTCAATGTATGGTATGATTAGGTTATTGTTGGTATGAGCATGCCAAAAATGGTATTGTAGAGAAGGAAATGACATTTGTAAGGCAAACATGTAACTCATTGACGTTATATGCATTTGAAAGGTAGTTGGTGGTTAATGTAAACTCCATTGTGCATCTGTGTTGTAGAGTTAAACATAAGGAAGGAGCGGGACATTGTATGCACATCTAAGAGTATATATTGGTATTAAGAATACAAGGTATGTACGGTTACTCTGTCCGTATCTTTCTGCAGTACGTAGTATTCACATTGACATCACACTTATCCTATACCGAAATGTACTAAGGTATCCTATATTCGGTTACCAATTTTCAATATCACATGTTTCATACTCATTGATCACTTGTGAATCACATGTCTCATATTCATTGATAATGTTCCAAAAGCCTAATAAGGTTGTGTTCCAAAGTTCCAATAGTGGTTATACTAATGTACTTGGTTCATTGATTATTGTCTGATGGTTCTAATAGTGTTACATTTCTAAAAATGTTTATTCACATGTGTTTCACTCATTGGTTATTGTTCTAAGCTTCCAACAATGTTATGGCTACAAACGTATCAATCTCTCATAAGTCAAGAGTATCCTATTTTCGGGTATCAATTATGGTTCATCACATGTTCTTTACACATTGATCAATTGTCATTCACATGTATCATATGCATTGGCTAATGTTCCAAAGATTCCATGTCTCCAATAAGGTTATGCTTCCAACAATGTTAAGTTTCAAAGTTCAAAGTGATGTTATGACTGTCAAAGTATCAATCTCTTATATTTAAAGAAAGGTAATGTGAAATAAAGAGAAACGTAATACACATATGTGGTTAATGATTGATTTAAGGGTGGAAGCTCTAGAGGAATAAGCCTAGCTCGAGCCGATCCCAAGAATTTTTGTATCAGGGGGCAGCCTTAGAGCCAATAGCCTAGCTCGGGTCGAACCTGACAAGGGGCAGCTCTAGAGGTAAGAATCTAGCTCGAGTCGAACCTGCTATATTGATTTATGGGTGGCAACTCTAGAGGCATAAGCCTAGCTCGAGTCGATCCCAGGGTGGCAGCTTTAGTGGCATAAGCCTAGCTTGAGCCGATCCCAATATAACGATATGTTATGTAAAGACCTACTGATCAGTTGGGGCCCGGGTACAGTATAGCACAGACAAAGCTGAATAAGTACAGAAATAAAGAAGCAAAGAACGTAATGAACGTAATTAATGCAATGAACCTAATATACATGTTTCCAAATGTAAGGGTTTATTTACATTGAATACTTTTGTTTTTAACTCCAATGAACCCTTTATGTTATACACAGTTTCTATGGCCTTGCATACTCAGTACATTCTTCGTACTGACCCCTTTGGGGGCCTTACTTTACTTGCTGCAGGCACAGGTGTTGGTAGACCCTCACTGTAGTCTACACTATATCAGCAGATCATTGGTGAGATCTAGTTGTTTCGGGGCTTCCTAAGTCACTATGTACATTTGTTTGGTGTTGTTTTGATACTATATGTATGAATAGAGCTGGGACTTGTCCCGACTCTAAGATTAGTTTTGGTTATGCATCCGTAGAGGCTTTATAGATGTTGTGGGACATGTAAAGGGTATGTAAGGAACATATGTTTTATCATGGTGGCCCCAACGGCCAAGTTTCATAGTAATTATATATGTTTCATGAATTCCGCTATTGATATTTTATATTCATTTGAGGTGTTGTTGTATAGTGAGTAGCATGTATATGAGTGTACACGAGCAAAGATTGTTTCACTCGGGCCTCAATGGCTTCGGGTGCCAGTCCTACCCGAATGGGATTCGGGTCGTGACAAAAGTGGTATCAGAGCAGGTCGTCCTAAGGGTGTTTACAAAGCTGTGTCTGAGTAGAGTCTTTCTTATAGATGTGTTGTGCGCCACAATTATAAGTAGGAGGCTACGGGACATTTAGGAGTTGTTTCTTTTCTTCATTATAGATTGTGCAATAGAGCCAAGGTTGTAAGTGGAATCATATGTTCTCAATGATAGTGGTTTTCCTTTACAGAGAGGTTGTACGCGGAATCATAACTGACCATGGGAATTGTTTTCTTGTGTGTTTGATTAGTAATGCCAATGGCAAGAGAAGGTTGGGGAAACAGAAAGGAGATAGACAGGATTGGTGGAGAAGGAACCAGTAGAGCACCACCTGAGAAAGTTGATCAAGGTGGGGCTGGAAATGAGTTGGTATCATCGGTTCCTCCTACTCTTTCAATTCCAGAGGAATTGTTCAATACTTCTATTGTACAAGATTTAATGAGTGCGGTGCACATACTGACCCGTGTAGTTGCTGCACAAACTCAAAGATGAGTGTTGGAGCTGCAAATGGTGGAACAAAAGAGAAGGACACAAGACCTTGAAGAAGGGTCGTAAAAAAGGGCTAAACCCGAGGGGCAGTTCATGGCGTCCCAAGGAGGATTTGGGCCTCGGATTTTGCACAGACCACCTAGGCCATTATTTTCTCAGCCTACAACAAATGTTCCCCCTCTATTCCAAGGGTTTAGAGGCAACCAGTTTGGGCAAAGACGTGAGATTCAGGGTCCACAGACAGTGGGTTATCGAGGGCAAAAAAGTAAGAATCAATCAAGGTTTGTTCGTCAGCTGTGCGAGTGCTACGGGAAATTTCACACAGGTGAATGCTGGTTAAGAAAAAATGTCTGCTACTGGTGTGGTATGCCGGGACATGTGAGGAAAAGGTGTCCACAAAGGAGCACGAGTGGTATGGCAAGACTTATGAGACCAACTATCGCATTGCCATTATCGATGCCTTCTCCAGGTAGAGGTGTACAGCCTACGAGGCGCGATAGAGGTTTTAGAGTAGCAGCTAGTTCTAGTGGGACCCAAGACCGTATGTGTACCTTAGCGGATCCACGAAATGTGGAGTCTTCTCCTGATGTAGATATAGGTACATTATTAGTATTTTTACATAAAGTAAATGCATTGATTGATTCGGGTTTTACTCTATCATGTTATGTTATTGATTGTTGAATAATTCGAAGGAACACCAGAATTGCTAGTTACGCCATTCGAAGTCTTTATACCAGTGGGTGAATATATCCTAATTAAAAGAATGTTCTTGAATAGAAGGGTAATGTTGGAGCACCGAGAGGTGAAGTTATTTCCTATCCTCAGGCAAGGAAAATGAGACCAGAAGGGGTACATATGTCACTTGGTACTAGTGAGGGATACTAATGTGAAACCACCAACTGTTCAATCGGTTTTGGTGGAAATGCATTCCTTGAGGTATGAGTTGATATCAATGTGGTGTCAGGTACTCAACATAGTTTTATTCGTACAACATGGCCCCGGTAGAGTTATGGGAATGAAAAGAGAAAGTAAAAGACGTGATGAACGAGGGATTCATAAGAACTAGTACGACCCTTGGGGTGCATCAGTGTTCATTGTACGAAAACAAAATGGCACATTGAGAATGTGTATGTACTATCAGCAAAGGAATAGGGTGACAAGTAAGTGATGACTTATTTTGATCGGTCTTTCTAACGATTAACCTAAGATCGGGTGAGCATCAAGTAAGGGGCAGAGAAACCAATACTCAAGATACTCTTTCGAACAAAGTATGGTCGATATGAATTTGTCGTTATAATATTTGAGCTAACAAATACACTAGTTGTGTGTATGGGCGTGAGAAATAGGGTGTTCAGGCCATTCTAAACGGATTCGCGATAGTGGTTTTAGATACTATTTTGGGTTACTCACAATCACAAAAAAAAAAAAAAAATGTACAACAAAGTTCGACAAAGGTATTTGAACAAACACAAGGAGGAGTACTTTAACATCAATATAGATTGTGTGTACTGGGTATAGACAAGTTAAGGAATTGAATTATGATAGAAGGACATCGTTCACGGTATTTTATTCATTTGGAAACAACAAAAATGTATCATGGTTTAGCAGAGATATCTTGGTAAGGTTATATGAGAAACACATTGTAGAACTTGTATCTCAATGACCAAGTGGTCACTGATTAACAGTATGGCATCAGAAATCTGTATGTGTGATGCAATGTCTTACCCTTCCAATTTAGAAGTGGAACATGAATAACATAGATTTAATCACATGGTTGTCTCGTACACTGCGACGGTTGATTCCATATAGGTGATACTTGACAGGCTTACCAAGCCAGCGCATTCCCTACCAGTTAGGACCACCGATACAGCTGAACATTATGTAAAGTTGTAGGTTACAGAGAGACTATGATTACATGGCTTTCCACTCACTATTATATCAAACAGAAGAGCTCACTTTATTGCTCAGTGTTGCAAGTCTTTTCAGTAAAGCATGGATGTACAGGTTTATGTAAGTACGGCTTGTCATCCTCAGATGGGTGGACACACGGAACGTATTATACGAATATTTGAAGATATGCCACGATGTTGTACATTGGATTTTAAAGGTAGTTGGGATGAACATCTATCATTTATTGAAAATTATTTATAATACAAGTATCAAAATTGCCCCTACAAAGTTTTATATGAAAGCAAATATAAATCATCCATTGGATGGGTTACAGTTGATGAAATTTGCTTTGCTCTGGTGATGCCGATATTAGAAGAAGGGAATTAAAATATACCATAGGTGATGAGGTATTTTTGACAGTGTCACCAATGAAAAGAAGAAAATGAGATTCAAAAAGAAAAGGAAATTGTCCAAAGATTTGGACAAAGTACGTATCTATTAGCACTAGTCCACGAACATTTCACAGTTTATTCAGTATTTCATATTCGATGCTTTGAAAGTGTATAGGATATTATCTCGTATTGCTCCCAGTACAAATATACAAGTTACAAAAGATCTCACATGAGAAGAAGTAGCTTTCGTAAAGGCACTATTGGAGAAATTAACACGTAAAAGAAATCACAAGGGAAACCAAAGAAATAATGAAATATAAAGTACTCGTAATTGTTGTACATGGAAACAAAAGATCAAAGTACGAAGGTGGAGAAGGAATAAATAAGTAGTTACGAGTGTATATGTATAGATATGCTAATATAAAGATATCTTTGTTGTACAAGCGACGATGCTATTAACATTCGAGGACGAATGTTTCTAAGGAGGGAAGAATGTAACACCCCGTATACTCCTAACCCTATTTTATGGCATTGAATAATGTTTACTTATGTTTCGAGATGTCATGAGTATGTGTTTTATAGTGTCATTGATGAAACAATTGATATTGGGCTGAATATGTGTGTTTAGACCATAGTCAGAGGTGTCTTGTGACTTCATGGAGCATTTGTGGGGTTAAAAACGAGGCTTGGAGGACCTCCAAACAAAGAACATTAAAGGTAAGAAGTAAGTTAAAGAATAGAACTTGAAGTATCTAACCAAATCCGCGAAGAAAAGTCGAAGAAACGAAAAATTTTTAAAAAAGGGGAGGGGCGCGCCCAGGGGCATGCCAGGCTGTTCTGGGATGAAATTTTCAGCCCAGAGACAGCATGGGAGTGCGCCAGGCAGCGTGCCAGGCCGCCCCTGCCCACCTTTCACAAGCTAAAATTTTTCTAAGTCTTTTGGGCGTCCGGGGCCATGCCGGGGTGATTTTTGCCCAATTTCTTTTGCGATTATTGGTATATAAAGATGAATTTTGAAATATTATATAAGTATTCCATATTGGTAGGCCTACTCTTAGGCGTTGTTGACATCGAAATTACGTTTTTACCCTTTTATGTCAAAGTGAGCCATGATTGGCTAGAATTGCCTATTTGGAGATTGAGGCTACGAATATAAATCTCCTAAGTTGGAATGTTTATAAATGATTTAAACCTGAGAAATTTGGTGGATTATACATTGATTTCATAAATTGGGCTCAAGGAAATAAAGGCCCAAAAGAAGCTAAAAGGCATGGCCCAATGGGTCAAATGACCTATTCTTCCATTTAACCAAGTAATACATCTCAATTATTGAATAAATGTGGCTAAGGATGACCATGAGAACTATATAAAGCCACAAAGGGCTGATTTTATTCATTAAAACCCTCATGCCTTTAGAGATATTTCCAAACCCATTTCTCTCAACACAAACCCTAAAGCAACCTGCTCTTGGAGACAAGATCACTTATTTGCAAGTTTGGGTAAGTGATTATTCTTATGGATTAATATATTATATTCATGGGAGAGTATGTAGATCATGATGGGTATGTCAAAAAGTGTACATAATGCATTCTTACTTTTTGGCTAAAAGATGTGTTATCCATGGAACTTAAACTTGAATTATGACTTGTGGTTTTGGTGAAAGAGCATGGTATGGATGGAATATCAACATGTATGGTGTGATTATGTTTCTAAACTTGTTATTTTGCTATAAGTGTAATTTATGGGATTTTGGCCGAGATGTGATATAAAGTGTATTAAGGTGAATTGATGGATTATTTGTGAATGGTGTGAATGAGAAAATGTAAAGGAGACGCTTTGTGGTGAAATGTTATTGGTATATGATGTTGTGGTCAATGTATGGTATGATTAGGGTATTGTTGGTATGATCATGCCTAAAATGGTATTGTAGATAAGGAAATGACATTTTTAAGGCAAACATTTAACTCATTGACGTCATATGCATTTGTAAGGTAGTTGGTGGTTAATGTAAACTCCATTGTGCATTTGTGTTGTAGAGTGAAACTTAAGGAAGGAGAGGGACATTGTATGCACATCTAAGAGTATATATTGGTATTAAGAATACAAGGTATGTAAGGTTACTCTGTCCGTATCTTTCTGCAGTACGTAGTATTCATATTGACATCGCACTTGTCCTATCCCGAAATGTGCTAAGGTATCCTATATTCGGTTACCAATTTTCAATATCATATCTCTCTTATTCATTGATAATGTTCCAAAATCCTAATAAGGTTGTGTTCCAAAGTTCCAATAGTGGTTATACTCATGTACCTGGTTCATTGATTTTTGTCCGATGGTTCAAATAGTGTTACGTTTCTAATAATGTTTATTCACATGTCTTTCACTCATTGGTTATTGTTCTAAGCTTCCAACAATGTTATGGATACAAACGTATTAATCTCTCATAAGTCAAGAGTATCCTATTTTCGGGTATCAATTATGGTTCATCACATGTTCTTTACACATTGATCAATTGTCATTCACATGTCTCATATGCATTGGCTTATGTTCCAAAGATTCCATGGCTCCAATAAGGTTATGCTTCCAACAATGTTAAGTTTCAAAGTTCAAAGTTATGTTATGACTGTCAAAGTATCAATCTCTTATATATAAAGAAAGGTAATATGAAATAAAGAGCAACGTAATGCACATATGTGGTTAATGATTGATTTAAGGGTGGAACCTCTAGAGGTATAAGCCTAGCTAGGGTCGAACCTGACAGGGGGCAGCTCTGGAAGTAAGAACCTAGCTCGATCCGAACCTGCTATATTGATTTATGGGTGGCAGCTCTAGAGGCATAAGCCTAGCTCGAGTCGATCCCAGGGTGGTAGCTCTAGAGGCATATGCCTAGCTCGAGCCGATCCCAACATAACGATATGTTATGTAAAGACCCACTAATCAGTTGGGGCCCGGGTACAGTATAGCATAGACAAAGATGAATAAGTACAGAAATAAAGAAGCAAAGAACATAATGAACGTAATGAACGCAATGAACCTAATATACATGTTTCCAAATGCAAGGGTTTATTTACATTGAATACTTTTGTTTTTAACTCCAATGAAGCCTTTATGTTATACACAGTTTCTATGGCCTTGCATACTCAGTACATTCTTCGTACTGACCCCTTTAGGGGCCTTACTTTACTTGCTGCAGGCACAGGTGTTGGTAGACCCTCACTGTAGACTATGCTATATCAGCAGATCATTGGTGAGCTCCAGTTGTTTCGGGGCTTCCTAAGTCACTATGTACATTTGTTTGGTGTTGTTTTGATACTGTATGTATGAATAGAGCGGGGGCTTAACCCAACTCTAAGATTGGTTTTGGTTATGCATCCATAGAGGCTTTGTAGATGTTGTGGGACATGTAAAGGGTATGTAAGGAACATATGTTTTATCATGGTGGCCCCAACGGCCAAGTTTCATAGTCATTATATATGTTTCATGAATTCCGTTATTGACACTTTATATTCGTTTGAGGTGGTGTTGTATAGTGATTAGCATGCATATGAGTGTACACGAGCAAAGATTGGTTCTCTCGGGCCTCAACGGCTCCGGGTGCCAGTCCGGCCCGAATGGGATTCGGGTCGTGACACTCTAAACCAAGTTAGGTCCCAAATTTCTCCTTGAATACACGCAGGGCAAGTTCTAGACTATCATGTGTGTACAAGAATTAATCAAAAACCTCAACACACTAGGAACTTTTTTCTTTAAAATAGAAAGCTAGTCTTTCCCCCAAACTTGCGAAAATGGACTTGACAACCTAATCTAAGTCAAAGACTTATGAAGAATGAGCCAGAAACTGAATTAACAAGTCACACACAAGAGGAGGTTTGGAATCACTTTGCTCTTTTCTTCTCAAAAAAAAATAAAATCATTTTATCAAATCATTTTTGTTTGCCACAACAATTTTGGAGGGACCTTTGAACCACTTCAACTACTACACAACCCTAAATTAGAACTAGCATGCAGAAAGGGGCCCGACAAGGGCACTATCCAAATCACAACTCACAAAAATGGGCGGCAAAAGGGGCAGTATTCGAATCAACAAAATTAGCCCGGCAAGGGCAATATCCGAATCAATAAAAATTGGCCCGGCAAGGGCAATATCTGAGTCACAACTCATAACAAGATGGCATCCAAATAGATTCATGAATTAATATTACATACCATAAAGTAAAATGAATGAATTGGCCCACCTCCTACTAAAGAGTATTGCATTGTCCCCAATGCAATCAATATAGAACAAGAAGGAAGGAAGGTAAAGACAAAACTCCCTGAGGCGCACTAGGCGCTTAGATCTGTATCATGTGAAGGCTGTGTTGATGATGTGGCTGTAACAGTAGGAGCCTCCTCAGACCGAGCTCCTGTATGAACCTCCTCAAAAGGCCGAGAGCTAGGGCCAGCACCAACTGCCTATACCTGGAGTTCCTCAATGGACTTCCTTTTGTCCAATTCCACCTTCTGATCCTCAGAGAGCCCCGTGCCGAACTCGATCCCTGTCTCTTCTCCCACAGGAGAATACCCAAACAAGTCTGCAAATGGAAGGATGGGGCTAGTCTCCGCCTATGGGATAGTGAACTGGGTATCATCAAAAGAGATGGAGGGATGCATCGACTGTATCTCCTCACGCAGACTCTCAAGATCTGTCTTGAGAGTAGTAACTACCTCACTATCCCCTCGGTCCTCAACCGCGGATAATCTCTGCTCATAGTCTACCATCTGATCACGTAAAGGCCCAAGGCTCCACTCAATAGCCACCTGAATGAAATAAGGAATGTCGGCCACTAAGCGGGAGATAGAGCTGTCATTTGCCAAAGTCATGGCTGCAACCTTAGTAAATGTCAACGTGGAAGACCGAGGAGGCTGTGTAGTGTGTGAGGGAGGCGGTGCCTGAGGGAGATCACTATCTAGAGTGCTGTTACCATGGATAGAAGGAACCTCGGATGCATGAGAAGTCATAGGTGAGGTACTAGCAAGGGGTACCTCTCTCATGGATGAACCGGTACTCTTACCCAACTTTCTCTTTAGGCCCACCGGATTGTCATCATCTTGGCTTGTTCAAATATCAATGACACCCAAACACTTAATTTTTTTATCAATCCTTGGGAAGAGAGGAACCTTATGGACTGCACATAATGCCGATATAAGAGCGGGGAAAGGTAGTAAAGTGCCCATTTGCTTTGATCAGAGTCTTATCACCTCAGCAATAATCTCTCCTGGATTTATATCCAACCACTCCATGATGCATCCCACAAGTATAGCCCGTTCAATAGTGACATCTTGATCATTTTTGGAAGGAGGCAATCGATTTCCCACAAAGCCGAGCCAATGTTTGGCTTGAATAGAAAAATCCCCGTCGTTTGATTTGTCCAATCCCATTTTCCCATAGCGGAAGACCTTTAGCAATTGTTTTGGAAAGCCATGGAAAATGAGCACGTCCCTCTAGCACTTGCCTCTTGCTCTCGACCCCAGGTGCACGGTCGCTCCCAAAATATAACTTGTTTATTGCGGAGGCGGAGAAAGGCACCTCTACTCCCCTAACAATCACACTACGTAGGCAAGGTTGCTCAGCCACCGGCGATTTATACTTGTGTTGACTATGCCGAATGGCGTATGAAGCATAGAACTCCCTGACAAGATCAGGATAATAAGCCTCGGGTGGAGACTTAGGATTTATGTCTGCGAATATCTCCCAAGCAACTTGTTGACCTGTCTGACAATGTCTGGGAAGTGATCATGGACGCCATTCAAACTAAACACCTTTTCGGGGTTGAAAACCCGAGTGTGCACCCAATCAGTGTAAAGATCATGCATATCCTTGCTGGCAAATCTGATAGTATCAACATCCTTGGCCAATCCCCTTGAGATATCAAGTGTACATTGTACATTGGGGATTGGAGGATGTTCTTGTTGTGTCGGAGGTGTTCTCGTTGAGGTAGTAGCAATGGACTTGCCTTTGTCCTTGTGATGAGCTTTCTTTGCTCCTCATGGCATTGATTTCCTTGGAGACATCCCCTAAAAAGAATAAAAAGAAACAAACCACACAAACCGAAAAAAGGTAAAACATGTTTTTGGGGTTTTATGTTATAAAAAAAAATAAAATGGGAACTAAGTTAACTAATGTGAATGCAAGGGAAAAACCTATAAGAAAGCACATGGGAGTATATTTGGACCACTATATCCCAAACACAATGCATTACATCTCAAAATGCACAATTCATCATGACCTTAATGAGAACAAAAACGACGGTTACCCTTAAGAATGGTGTCAACTAATATATCATAGGGAAAACCATGCATTTTTGTTATGAACAAGTATGCTTACTAACTCATATTGCCAACAAGAATCACCAATTATGCCTCTTGAAGTGGAGAAATATATTAAGAATCATGGTCTTTGAAAACTCATGTAATTCACACATCGGCACTACAATATTATAACACATCATTTAGGGATGGAATAAAGCTCAAGAGAAGTTCAAGGAACCATATGTAGGTCTCTTAACTCATGCACAAGAGAAAATACAAAGAAATGCTAATGTGGGAATATAATCAAACACATGGTGGGCATGAATTTTTGGGTACTCAAGACTTCCCCAATTATATATGAAGCATCACCTATAACTCAAACAAGACACAACAACATCAATACTACACCATAGGAAGTCCATATGAATCAATCATTCACAAAAATCTAGCACAAACCATGAGGCACCATTTGTGTCTAACATTTTCTTAGAAAAATTAAACCAAGTAAACTTACCAACTTAAAAGAAGAGGTGGAGTAATAAATACCATTGAAATGAAAGAGGTAATTTGTCCAATCCTCTTTGAAAGTGAATGTGAGATGAAGACAAGGGCAACTTTGAATTTAGAGAAAGGGAAGAGCCGATGGTTAAGTTGTGAGGGAGAGTTGGTCTTTAAAGTTAGAAGGAATTGGGTTGTGGGTATGGGTCATGTATTAAAGAAGAGAATGGATCAACCCAGGTCGGGTCAACCCATTTATTTTTTTAAAAAATCAAAGGTCCAAACCCCACCTGCGCCCCACCATGCGCATGCATGTGGGGAGATGTGCACGTAGGTGGACGTCCTTACCTGGGTAGTGTACCTGGGCGTGTTGGAGTAGATCTGTAGCCAACTGCGGAGGGTCACCTGTGCACACATGTGGGGACCTGCGTACGCAGGTGAGGAAATGCGCTTAAGGCAGGCACAAGGCAGAGCCTCCTGCGTTGCTAGCCTGCGCACGCATGTGCCTGGGCTGCGCACGCAGGTGGCTTCTTGCCCCCAGGAAGAATGTTGCCTTTCACCTGCTGGCCTCATGCGTTCCAACATGCGTGGGCATGTACGCTAGCAGGTGATTAATTTAGCTCAAAATAGTATATCCAAGCTCCCATACTTAGCATTATTCACCTGCAATCACTAAACAACTAAGAATTAGCAATCAAACAAACTTAAAACGACTATAAGTAACCTTGGGTTGCCTCCCAAGAAGTGCCTTGGTTATCTTCGTGGATCGACGTTGTTTCTCATCATCACGCATCCTTAAAATGGAGCAACTCAACCTTAGCCACTCCAGGTCCACCCTCATAAAAATATTTTAATCGTTGACCATTCACCATGAACCTCCTTTTCTCGTGGTCCTCGAGCTCAATAGCACCACTAGGAAAGACATTAACCATAAAAAAGGGCCAGACCACTTGGATTTTAGCTTCCCCGCAAAGAGTTTTAACCTCAAATTGAAGAGTAGCACTTTATCACCTGCATGGAACTCTCTTTTTAAGATCTTGGCATCATCCCATTTCTTTATTTTCTCCTTGTATAATGTTGAGCTCTCATATGCCTTAAGTCGGAACTCATACAACTCATGAAGTTGATCTATTCTTGATTTCGAGGCATCTACCCGATCCATATTCAATTTCCGTAAGGCCCACAAAGCTTTGTGCTCTAATTCAACCGGCAGATGACAAGCCTTTCCAAACACTAATTGATAGGGCGACATGCCAATAGGAGTCTTGAATGTTGTCCTATATGCCCACAGAGCATCATCAAGTTGCCTTGCCCAATTTGTACGCCCTACATTTACGATTTTCTCCAAGATAGATTTGATCTCCCGATTAGAGACCTCCACTTGGCCACTCGTTTGAGGATGATATGGAGTCGCCACCTTATGCCGCACCCCATATTTTTCAAAAAAAAATTCAAATAATCGATTGCAAAAATGTGACCCTCCGTCACTAATGATAGCTCGAGGAGTTCCAAACCTGGTGAAAATGCATTTTTTTAGGAAGAGAGTTACACTTTTACATTCATTGGTTGGTAAGGCAATGGCCTCGACCCACTTGGACAAGTAGTCAACGGCCATCAAGATATACTTGTTACCATATGAGCTCACAAATGGACCCATAAAATCAAGGCCCCATACATCGAATAGCTCCACCTCAAGATTGGGTCTTAAAGGCATTTCATGCCTCCTCGAGATACCACCATGCTTTTGACATTGAATGCAAGACTTTACTACTTCGTGAGCATCACGGTGAATGGTAGGCCAATAATATCCACACTGAAGGACTATCGCTACGGTTCTCACACCATCATGGTGGCCACCAAAAGGAGAAGAATGGCATGCTCCAAGAATGGATCTTATCTCCTCGTCCATGACACATCTCCGTATGATTCCATCTGCACATTCCCTAAAAAGATAGGGCTCATCCCAAAAGTACCACTTCACATCATGGAGGAATCTTTTCCTTTGATAGTAACTCAGCTCATCAGGAAGGAGTCCACTCACTATATAGTTTTCAAAATCGGCATACCATGGTAGAGTGCTATCTTTCAAACTCATGACAAGTTTGTCCGGAAATGTATCATCAAGATCAACATCTCCCCAAATGTTCTCATTTATCTCAAGACGTGACAGATGGTCGGCTACTTGGTTTTCACACCCTTTTTGATCCTTCACTTCAAAATCAAATTCCTGAAGTAGTAGAATCCATCTTATCAATCGGGGTTTTGCTTATTTCTTTGCCATCAAATACCGGAGAGCAGCATGATCAGTGTGCACAATGAATTTTGTGCCTAACAAATAAGCACGAAATTTCTCAAACCCATACACCACGGCTAGCAATTCTTGTTCTGTAACGGTGTAGTTATTTTGAGCATCATTTAATGACTTGCTAGCATAGTAGATGGGATGAAAAAGTTTCTCTTTTCGTTGTCCAAGCACAGCTCCCAATGCCAGCCCACTAGCATAACACATGAGTTCAAATGGTTGTGACCAATTTAGGGTCACGATAATCAAGGATGAGACAAGCTTCTCTTTAAGGCAATTGAATGCCCTCAAGCACTCTTCATTAAATTCAAAAGTGACCTCCTTCTCAAGGATTTTGCACATTGGATGGGAAATTTTAGAGAAATCTTTAATAAATCTCCTATAAAAACCCGCATGGCCAAGGAAACTCCAGATCCCTTTGACAGATATTGGAGGTGGTAGATTAGCAACGACTTCCACCTTGGCTTGATCGACTTGGATTCCTCGTCCTGATATTTTTTGTCCAAGAACAATTCCCTCCTTAACCATAAAGTGGCACTTCTCCCAATTCAACACAGGATTATTCGCCACACATCTTTCAAGCACCTTCTCCAAGTGTTCAAGGTAATTTTCAAATGTATCACCAACCACTGAAAAATCATCCATAAACACCTCCATAGAACTCTCTACCATGTTAGAAAAGATAGAAAGCATGCACCATTGAAAAGTGGTCGGTGCATTGCATAGCCCAAATGGCATGCACCTGAAGGCAAAAGTTCCATAGGTACAAGTGAAAGTAGTTTTTTCTTGGTCTTCGGCAGCTATGGAGATTTGATTATAGCCTGAATATCCGTCGAGGAAGCAATACCACCCTCTACCCGCCAATCTATCAAGCATTTGATCCATGAAGGGCATGGGGAAGTGATCCTTCTCAGTCCAAGAATTTAACTTTCTATAATCAATACACACTCTCCAACCCGTGACCGGACGGACGGGTATATGATCATTATTTTTGTTTGGGACTACCGTGATACCACCTTTCTTTGGAACACATTGTATTGGACTCACCCAAGTGCCATCTGAGATAGGATAAACTACACCCGCGTCAAGCCACTTGATGATTTCCTTCTTCACAACTTCTTGCATTGGAGGATTTAGTCTTCTTTGATGTTCTACACTTGCTACAAACTAGGTCTCAAGCTTGATCTTATGAGTGCATATGCCGGGTGGAATCCCAATGATATCCGCTACAGTCCATCCAAGTGCCCGAATATACCGACTCACTGCCGATTTCAAAACCTCAATTTGCCTCGATGACAAATCACTTGCAATAATAATGGGTAGAGTCTCCCCTTCTCCCAAAAACACTTACCGGAGATGAGGTGGCAATGGCTTGAGCTCGATTTGTGGTGTATCCTCAATTGAAGGCTTCGCGGGAGGAGTTTCCTGATTTTTCAAGTCAAGATCCAACATACAAGGATTTTTTGGGTAAGACCCAAAACCTTTCAAGGATGTAACTTCTTCTTCATATCTTTCATTCCCTTTGCTTTCAAGATTCCACAAGACTCCCACCAAAGGTTCTCTAACAAATTCAGCCTCCATAGTGCTAGCCACAACATCATCCACCACATCGATTACGAAGACAACTTGTAAATCCATAGGTTTTTTCATGGACTTGCAAACATTGAATGACACCTCTTCGTTGTTTACTCGAAATTTCATTTCACCGCATTCAAAATCAATTAAAGCTCGACCGATCGCCAAAAATGGTCTACCAAGAATAATGGGGACTTCATGGTCAATTTCACAATCCAAGATTACAAAATCACCCGAAAAATGAAATGATCCACCTTCACAAGCACATCACACAACACACCCATGGGTCTTTTTATTGAGCAGTCGACCATCAATAGCTGCATCATCATTGGTGTTGGGGCTCCCAAACCCAACTTCCAAAATATGGCTAATGGCTTCAAATTAATACTTGCTCCAAGATCACATAAGTCTTTCCCAAATTGATACACCCCAATAGTACATGGGATAGTGAATGCCCCCGGATCATCCTTCTTCACTACCATCATACTAGACATTATAGCACTACAATTATGAGTAACTTCAATTGTTTCAAAGTCCATGGTTCTCTTCTTTGTTACCAATTCTTTCATAAACTTAGCATACCCGGGCATCTCTTGTAGGGCTTCTAACAATGGTATATTTACCGAAAGGTTGCTAAATTTAGAAAGAAATTTCTTGAACTTCGAATCATCTTCTTTCTTCTTAAACCTTTGTGGGAATGTAGCGGGAATTTTAACTTGTGGCTTAGAGACAATCGAGTTTTCATTCGGTTCTGCATTACCATGATTAACCACTTGTGGGCTTACCTCCTTCGCTTCCACCTTTTCCGACCCGTCAACACCTTGCTCTTGTGACATTTGGGTTTCCTCTTTTGAATTATCAAGTCGAATCCTTGATTTGCTCACTTAGCTCCAAACACCCTTATCACAAGGATTGTCATCAAGATTTTCAACATTATTTCCAAGGGTTCTCCCACTTCTAGTAACAATGGCCATGACGTGAGCGTCATTTTTGGGATTCACCACCGTGTCACTAGTGAGTCCTCCTCATTGTCTTGCATTCATTTGGGAGGAGAGTTTACCCATTTGGGTTTAAAGTTGTTTTATTGAAGCTGAATGTGAGGTGACAGTTTTGTTGAGATGCGACAAATCCCCTTTTATTTCCCTCAACATCTTATCACTTCCTTCAACTCCCAAACGGATACGAGCAAGCACATCTTCATTCTTATATTTCTCCAGATCAACCGAGGTTGCTTCTTTACCCTTGGGCCTATCATGTGGAGGAGTATACCTATCATAAGTCTGATTCACATCTCGCCAATCACGGTCTCTATCTTTATCCCTCCAATCTCGATCTCTATCACGATCTCTATTACGATTCTTCCACTCACGATCTTTCCAATCACGGTCTTTATCCATCCAACCATGATTCCCACCCTTCCTTTTATAGGTGGGATGAGAACCCCCCGCTTGATTCGACATAAATTGGATTTCTTCATCAAGAGTTTTCGCTTCATCATCATCGTAGTTCTTAACATCCTTGGAGGCTAAGGCGTTAACCGCCTTTGGTGTTGAACCCATTACATGCTTGGTGAGGAGTTCTAGTTGTGTCATCATATTAGCCATTCTCTCGTCTCTCTCCTCATCTTTCTTTCTTTGTTCGTGGCTTACAAAAGATGTGGAGGGAGTCCCCACGGCCACCTCAAAATCTCTTGTATGCCAACCCCGACTTTGTTTGGTAACTTGGTCAAATATTGTAGCTACAACACCATAAGTTTGTTTCACAAAAGACCCCCTAGCTGCAATGTCTGTAACCTTTTTGTTCAATTGATCTAATGCTCGATAAAATATTTGGAGGAGCATCTTATCCGGAACCTCATGAGTCGGGCATTGCATCAATTTCGTGTTAAACCTTTGCCAAGCCTTATGTAACGGTTCACCATTCAATTGACGGAAGTTGATAATCTCATCCCTCAATTGTAACATCCGGGATGGAAGGAATAACCGATCCAAGAATGCTTCCGTCAATTCTGACCATGTAGTGATTGAACCCGCGGGAATTTATCTCAACCACAATGCAGCCTCGCCCGTTAATGAGAAGGTAAAGAGTCTTAATTGGATGGATTCTTGTGATATGTGGGCGATATCAAATGGCATGCACACCTCAATGAAATTTGTCAAGTGAAGATTTGCATCGTCATGGGCTTCACCCCCAAATAACCCCTTCATTTGAAGGAGATGAAGCATCACACTAGTAACATGGAACACTCCATTGCCATCCGCGAGTGGGATGCGGATGGCACTAGCTCTCCCGGCATCTCCCAAATGATCTTCATCTTCAAAATGTCCGTCAAATGAAGCGGTATGGATACGATTTTAACTCATTGAATCGTGATGACTTTGGTTGTCACCTATGAAGAACAAAAACAACAAATAAAGTAAACTTACACCACGGTAAACACAAGTAACTTAAAACACTAAAAGAAATGAGCGCGACGTTTCATTCCCCGGCAACGGCGCCATTTTTGATAACACTCAAGTACACCCCAAAATAGAATGTAAGCGGTCGCTAGCAATATAATTATCCAACTTGGAGTCGGGGTCGAATCCACGAGGAATGAATGCGATAGCTTTCACCTCTAAGTGTCAGAAGCAACTAGTGCTAACACGCGATGCTGTGAAAATAATACATAAAAGTAAATGGGGGGTTTATCATCTGTTAATTTATAACTATTTAGGTTTTTGTAACTTCGAACACACAAGTTATAGAGGAGAGGAGAGGAGTTAAAACCACGAGTATTACGAGACTTGTGGTTATGCCATTGTAAGAGTGAAAACGTGTATGGGTAAATTGAGCATTTGACTACATTTAGCTAAGAACCTTGGGTAGGTTAGATCACAGGTGCTTGGTGTTGATTTGTCAACCAAACACCAAGGTTTCACAATTGGGTTCTTTCGAACACCTCAAAAGTCCAGATTATAAGACCAATCCAATACCTCAATTAACACCCCTACGTCTAATAGATGCTATCAAATGACATACATCAAGTTATTGTTCACACCCATTCCTCACCCCTGTCCCCTTTGTCAAGGATGATAAGAGCTCAAAGATCAATTAGAGTTTGCAACCCCTAATTTGAATGAAAACATTGAATGGGATTAAAACCCATGGCAATTATCTAAACATAAATCAAATGAACAAGACCCATATAATTATCAAATATTATTCAAGCATAACCCCAAGTAGAGAATTTAGCTACTCATAAAATAAGAGAGAAGAAAATCACCCAAATTCTCTTCCCAAACTTCCATTGAATCCAAATTTTCTTCCGAAATTGATCCAAAAATGTAAGAATGTAACTTGTTTCTCCTTAGGGTTTCACTCTCCTTTACTTTATATTTACAAAAATGCCCAAAACTATCCTTTTTAGAGCTGAAGAAATTACATTTTATTGCTAAAAATCGCGTCCCTAAAAATTAAGGAAGTGCCACTGCACTAGCCATCTGCTGGCGCAGGTTCCAGTGCAGATGACACTTCCTTGTGCTGCTCAGTTCCTCAGTCAGCCACCTGCGTGCACATCTCCTGACCTGCGTGCGTAGGTGGCTGTTAGTCTCCCCGGGTGTTAAATCAAGCATCCTTTCTTCACTTTTCAAACTCCCATTGACTCGCATGGTTAGCTCGAATTCATCCATTACCTGCATACAAGAGCCATATAACATGAGAATTTGTATCGAATCAATGCGAATTTCAAGATAATCCAAGATTAAATGTACTAAGAATCGGGTAAAATGTCAACTTATCAGTCCCCCACCTTGGAGTTTAAAACATTGAAAGCCTTTAGAATTAGGAGTTGGATACTTGTTACCTTAATTCCTTGATGGGTACTTTTGATTGGCCTTCTCAATGGACTTTTTGTCATAAGGCTTGTTTATGTCCTTATTCTTGTTCCATCCCAAAGAAGGTTGGACTACCTCTTTGCTCATACTCTATGGGCTAGCGGATGTGTACCCCTTGGGCTTGAAAGATGTCCATTCCTTGATGTCTCTCTCAACGTCTAAAGCCTCTTGAAAGACCTATTCTAAGTTAGCAAACTTATGACAGGTCATGGATGAGGAGATCTCTTTGTTCAAGCCAACCTTGAAACGGATGATGGTATTTTCTGCATTCTCTTGATACTCAAGATCCAAGATCAATTGTTGAAACTCATCAAAGTAGGCTAAGACATTCTTGTTCCCTTGCCTTAGATTATACAACATGGCAAGTAACTCATGTATATACCTTTCCGGCACATAATTTCTTCTCATGATAGCCTTCAAAGTATCCAATGGTGGTGGTCGTCCCTCATTTAAGATGTTCTCAAATCGCTTCTACCGAAACCTCAATGCAAAAACAAAAACATATAATTACCCCATACCAAATAAAATACTAAAAATACGCCAAATATAAGGATATAATTACTTTAGTAAATTTGACTGTAAATCAGGATTTTACCATCTCAAATTAGAAAATGAATCTAAAATATTAACAGCGTTCACAGTACCCCAAGGCTTTTATGAATGGAATGTTTTACCTTTTGGATATAAAAATGCCCCAGGAAGATACCAACATTTTATGGATACATATTTCACACAATTAGAAAATTGCATAGTATACATAGACAATATATTACTATACTCAAGAACAAAAGAAGATCATATACAGTTATTAGAAAAATTCGTAAATATTGCAGAAATAGCAGGAATAAGCCTAAGTAAGAAAAAAGCAGAGTTAATGAAACATCAAATCAAATTTTTAGGAATACAAAGTTTCCTCAGTATAGCAAAATGTCGTTTACAAGGAGAAATAAGGGTAAAAGTAAAAGGTAGACATGATTGTCGGAGAAGGGACTAGTAAATCACCACCTAAACAAGCTAATCAAGATGAGGCTGAAGACGAGTTTACATCCCGGGGTTCTTCTACTCTTCCATCTCCAGGAGAGCCAAGAAGGAGAGGAGTACCCCCAGAACCACCTGTTAGTGCTACTAAGCAGGATTTAAGGAATGCGGTGCAATTGTTGACTCGTATTGTTGCTGCTCAAGGTCAACGACAAGATGATCCAACTACAGATACCACTGGTGCAGATAAGGCAGCTATTCTTTGGACACAGGATTTCCTTATATTAGATCCCCCCACATTTATCGGATCAGATCTTAATGAAGACCCGCAATATTTTATGGATCAAATCCAAAGAGCTTTGGATGTCATGCATGTATCTGGTGTAGAGACAGTTGAACTTGTAGCGTATAGATTAAAAGGGGAGGCTATATTATGGTATGAAGATTGGAAAATATCTAGAGGTACCGGTGCACCTTCTGCTAGTTGGGAAGAGTTTAAAATGACATTCCTTGATCATTAGCTTCCATTTGAGATTCGAGAGTCTCATGCAGATCATTTCTTAAATCTTTGCTAAGGTAATATGAGTGTGAGGGAGTACATTCTTCAATTTAACTCTTTGGCTAGGTATGCTCCTAATATAGTAGCTACTATAGATGATAGAGTTCATCGATACATGGATATACTGGATCCATATTTGGTTAGGGATTGTACTATTGTTTCTTTGAATAGAGACATGGATATAGAAAGGATACAAGCTTTTGTACAAAAAATGGAGGATCAAAGGAAAAGGAGAAGAACACAAGAATTTGAAAAAGGACCTTATAAGAGGGCTAAACCTATGGGCAGTTCATGGCGTCCCAAGTAGAGTTTAGGCCTCGGGATTTTAGTAGACCGCCTAGACCATTATTTTCTTACTCTAAAGCAAATTCTCCACCTTAATTCCAAGGGTTTAGAGGAAACCAATTCGAGCAAAGAAGTAAGATGCAGGGTTCACGGACAGCAGTGTATCAAGCACAAGGAAGTATGAGCTAATCAAGACCTCCTCGTCAGGCATGCAAGCAATGTAGAAAACTTTATTTAGGTACATGTCACCTTGGGATGGATTCTTATTTTTGGTGTGGTATGTCGGGGCATATGATGAGAGAGTGCCCACAAAGGGGAATGGGTAGTATGGCGCGACCTACAGGATCATTCGTTGCATCATCATCATCGAGTGTACAACCTATTGGGTGTGGTAGAGGTGTTAGAGGATCAGCCAATTCTAGTAGAGTAGAGAACCATACCTATGCTTTAGCGGATCGACATAATTTGAAGGTTTCTTCTAATGTGGTTACAGGTACATTAGCCATCTTTTCACATAATATATATGCATTAATTGATCCAGGTTCTACACTGTCATATGACACTCCATTGATTGCTGAAAAATTCGAAAGAACACCAGAATTATTAGTTAAGCCATTTGAAGTATCTACACCAGTTGGTGAGTCTATTATAGGTAAAGTCTATCGTAATTGCATAGTAACTATTTGTGATCATGATACGTTGGCTGATCTTGTTGAGCTAGAGATGGTATATTTTGATGTTATAATGGGCATGGATTGGTTGGCTTCTTATTATGCCACAGTAGATTGTCGAACAAAGAAGGTACATTTTCATTTCCCTAAAGAGACAGTCCTTTAATGGAGGGATAATGTTGGAGCGCCAAAAGGTAAGTTTATTTCTTATCTTAAGGCAAAAAAAATGATATCCAAGGGGTACATATGTCACCTAGTAAGGGTGAAAGATACTGATGTGGAGCCACCGACTCTTCAATCTGTTCCAATGGTAAATGAATTTCTTGACGTATTTCCTGAAGATCTCTCGAGTTTGCCTCCAGAACGAGAAGTAGAGTTTGGTATTGATGTGATTCCAGGTACTCAACCTATTTCTATTCCTCCATGTAGAATGGCCCTGGCAGAATTACAGGAATTGAAGGAGCAATTAAAAGACTCGCTAGAAAAGGGATTCATAAGGCCCAGTATGTCCCCGTGGGGTGCACTAGTGTTATTTGTATGCAAAAAAGATGGCATGTTGAGAATGTGTATTGATTACCGACAATTAAATAAGGTGATAATTAAGAACAAATATCCCCTCCCTAGAATTGATGATTTGTTTGATCAATTACAAGGTGCTAAATGTTTCTCAAAGATTGACTTGAGGTTGGGGTACCACCAAGTAAGGGTTAGAGATAAAGATACACCCAAAACAGCTTTTTGAACACGGTATGGTCATTATGAGTTTTTAGTTATGTTATTTGGGTTGACGAATGCACCAACGATTTTTATGGATTTGATGAATAGGGTGTTCAAGCCGTTCTTAGATGTGTTCGTGATAGTGTTTATAGATGATATTATGGTTTATTCAAGATCAAAAGAGGACCATGCTAATCACTTATGGTAGGTGTTACAGATTCTTCGTGATCGTAAGTTATATGCAAAGTTCTCTAAATGTGAATTTTGGTTAAAATCTGTAGCATTCTTGGGTCATATTGTGTCGGATGAAGGAATAAAGGTTGATACTCAAAAGATAGAAGCTATGAAAAACTGGCCAAGTCCTAAAACGCCTATAGAGATTCATAGTTTTCTTGGTTTGGCAGGTTATTATAGAAGGTTTGCTGAAGGATTTTCTTCTATTGCTGCACCTTTGACAAAGCTAACACACAAGTCAACTAAGTTTCAATGGAATGATGCATGTGAAAAGAGTTTCCAAAATTTGAAGAGTAAGTTGACTTCTACACCCGTATTGGTACTTCCAGAAGGTACAGAAGGGTATGTGACAATTGCGGCCACATGAGAAAAATTATCCGACACATAATCTTGAGCTAGCAGCAGTAATATTTGCTTTAAAGATATAGCACCACTATTTGTATGGGGTTCATGTTGGCATATATACCGACCATAAGAGTTTAGAATATATCTTTAAGCAGAAGGACCTAAATCTAAGGCAGCGAAGGTGGTTTGAACTGTTAAAAGATTATAACATTGATATTTTAAATCATCCGGGGAAAGCAAATGTGGTAGATGATGCATTAAGTCGTAAGGCAATGGGGAGCACTCTTGGCCAGTCCACATAAAGACAAGGAATAATCAAAGATCTACATCAACTAGCTAGCTTAGGGGTTCGCCTTCATAAAACTCCAAATGAAGGAGTTATTGTGCAAAATGCGGCAGAATCCTCGTTAGTAACTGAAGTAAAAGAAAAACAGTACGCAGATCCTATTTTATTAAAACTTAAGGAGAATGTGCAATAAGGTCTGACAAAGGCATTTGATCTAATGCAAGAGAGAGTACTTCAGTGCCAAAATAGGTTGTGTCTACCAAATGTAGAGGAGCTGAGGAAAAGGATTATGACAGAGGCACATCATGCGAGGTATTCTGCTCACCCGGGATCAACCAAAATGTACCATGATTTGAAATGAGTGTATTGGTGAGGTAACATGAAAAAGAGCATTGTAGAATTCATAGCCTAATGTCCAAATTGTCAACAAGTAAAAGTAAAGCATCAGAAGCCTGGAGGTTATATGCAATGTATGGATCATCCAGTTTGGAAGTGGGGAATGATTAACATGGATTTCATCACTGGTTTGCCTCATACATTTCAAAAATTTGATTCCATATGGGTGATAGTTGACAGACTTACCAAATCAGCACACTTCCTACCGGTTAAGACTACTTACACAGCTGAAGAGTATGTGAGATTTTATATTAAAGAGATAGTTTGATTGCATGGAATTCCAATCTCTATTATGTCAGACACGAGAGCTAAATTGACTGCTAATTTTTGGAAGTCTTTTCAAAGGAGTTTGGGTAAACAAGTGAATTTAAGTGCAGCTTTTCACCCTCAGACGGATAGACAGGAAGAATGTACCATACAAACACTTGAAGATATGTTGCGAGCTTGTGTATTAGACTTTAAAGGTAGTTGGGATGATCATTTATCTCTTATTGAGTTCACCTACAATAATAGCTATCATTCAATTATCAAGATGGTGCCTTATGAAGCCTTATACGGGAGAAAATGTAGGTAACCGATTGGGTGCTTTGAAGTAGGTGATACTGTTTTATTTGGACCATATCTTGTTCATCAAGCCATGGAAAAGGTTAAGGTGATACAATAATGGCTAGGAGTAGCCTAAAGTCGACACAAATTATATGCCGATTGTAACACTCCATACCTTCCCAACCCTATGTGATTACGTTGAACAATGGTTACTTAGGTGTCGAGATGCCATGAGTATGTATTTGGTAATGTGAATGATGAGAAAATTGAAATTTTGTCTCGTACATGTGATTAAACCTTCATAGAAGGTGTTTTGTAATTTTCATGGAGCGTTTGTGGGGTTCAATATGAGTCTAAGAGGACCTCTAAACAAAGGATATTAAGGTTAAGAAGTAAGTTAAAGAATAGGATTTGAAGTATCTAACCAAAACCGCGAAGAAAAGTCGAAAAACAAATTTTTTGAAAATGTTAAGTCTGGGGCATGCTGGAGGGTGTGCCACACCACTCTGCGCTAAAATTTTTAGTCCATAGTCAGCAAGATGGCACGCCCAAGGGCGTGCCACGCTGGTTTTGCCACTTTTTCAAAGTTGGAAATTTTCTTAAGTCCCAAGGGTGCCCGGGGACGTACCTAGCCGATTTTTGCTATGCTTCTTCTACAACCATGATAATATACATTAAATGAGAAAAGGATTCTATTGGTATGATAAAATTACTGGAGAACGAATTTGGCATCAAAATGACTATTTTACCCTTGTAGCCAAAATAAGCCATACGTGGCTAGAATTGCTTTTTTTGGAATTGAGGTTACGAGTATGAATGGCGTTAGTGGGAATATTATCGTAACGCACATGAAATGAATTAAACATAAGGAGTTATTGATTTTATTGGGTTAAGAGAATCGGGCCCAACAAGAGGCCCAAAATGAGAAGAAAACATGGGCCAAAATGGGTCAAAAGACCCATTCTTGCCTTGACCTTCTAGAATACCACATTTAATGGATAAGGATGGACTTAAGGATTATAAAAGGGACCAAAAAATCAGATTTTATTCATTGGAAACTCTCATGCTTTCTAGATATTTCTTATCTATTTTTCTCTCAAACCCTAAAAGCTCAAAGCCAAATTTTGGAGAAAGATCATCATCTTTCAAGCTTGGGTAAGTGATTATTATTGTACTTTAGCATATTATAAGCATGAGAGATTATGTATATCATGTTGGTTATGGTTGGAAGTATTGGACATGGCACTTTTGGTTTTTGTTAAAAAGATGTGTTATCCATGGGATTGTAACTTGAATTATGACTTGTGGTCTTGATTAAAAAGCATGGTATGGATAAAATAACAACATTTATGGTGTTATTATGGTCTCAAACTTGTTATTTTTCTATAAGTGTAAATTATGGGAGTTTGGCCGATTTGTTGTTGTGAGGTGTATTGAAGTAAATTGATGGAATAATTGTGATGTGGTGGTGATGGAGAAGTGTAAAATATGAACTTGGTGAGACATGCTATTGGTTATAATGTGTTCATAAATGTATGGAATATTGTGGGATTATTGGTATAATGATTTCATAAATGGTATTGTCAAGGGGGAAATGACATGTTAAAGCTAAACATGTGACTTATTGTTATTGTATGCCATTGTAAGGTAATTGGTGGTTAATGTTGGTTTCGTTATGAACTTGTGTTGTAGAGAAAAACACAAGGATGGAGCGGGACTATTGTATGCACGTCTAAGATTGTGTATTCGTATTAAGAATACAAGGTATGTAAGGCTCCTTTTTTTCATATCCTTCTGCAACATGTTGTTCACATTGACATTGGACTTGTTTAAATTCTGAGAGGCTTAAAGTGTATCAATTCAGGTTGACGTATATTGTGATTCATACGTGTCCTATTCTTAGATGAACGATGATTCACTTATCTCTTAGTCATTGATGGAAGTTTCAAAGATGTCATAACGTTGTAAATTCTAAGAGAACTATCTCAACGAGAGCAATGAGGTAAAGAGAGCTTGTTTAGTTTGAATAGCATTATTCCAATCATGTCTTGTTCCAAAGTCCTATAGTACGATGATTATCCTTGTGCCAATTGTTTATAAGTAAGAGTACCAATCTTGTAAGAGTTCTAAGAGGGGTGATGTGCAAGTTAGTATAATTAGTCCTCATAAGTAAGGGTGTCAAACTCATAAAGTAAAGGAGTGAAGTGAGATGTGTATATATTTGTGTGCTTTAATGCCATGATCTTTAGCGTGTCATTCTGATAACTAAGTAGAGGGTATAAGATTGTAAAGAGGTAATGCGCATGGTTGTTGTATGTTTCATTGAGTATGGATCACATGCTACAGAGTATAAGTTCAATATGGAATAATCCCAATATTGTGATATGTCATTTATTATAGCCCACCCAAGGTGGAGGTCCTGTATCATATACTTACTTATGTAAGATCTCATAGGATTAGTGAAGGAGGTGAAGTGCAAGCTAATTTATTCATCCCTCACAAATTAAGGTGTTAATCTTATATAGTGTAAGAGTGAGGTAAAGCGTATTTGTGTGTTTCAAATAGTTTCATGATCTTTAATGTACCAATCTCTTACAAGTTGATCTATCAATTTCTCCCCACCATGAGAGTGGATGTATGTTACCCCACCATGAGAGTGGATGTATGTATCCCCACCATGAGAGTTGATGTATATTACCCCACCATGAGAGTGGATGTATGTTACCCCACAATGAGAGTGGATGTATGTTGCCCCACCAATAGAGTGGATGTATGTTGCCCCACCTTGAGAGTGGTGTATGTCGCCCCACCATGCGAGTGGATGTATGTTGCCCCACCAATAGAGTGGATGTATGTTGCCCCACCATGAGAGTGGATGCATGTTGCCCCACCATAAGAGTGGATGTATGTTGCCCCACCAATATAGTGGATGTAGTTTAAAACCACCAATAGAGTGGATGTACGTTAATAGAATAGATGTATGTTATATTATTACCCCCACCACTAGAGTAGATGTATGTGGGTGAATGTTATTCTTTCTAACCAAGTAGATGAACACAAGTGGTAATGAACCTAGAAGCAAGAAAGAATCTCTTGTATATAGAAAAATCTATTGGAGGCAAGTTTCTTGAGTAAAAGTAATTTCCCTTGAAGGAAAGTAAGTATAAATGATATTATCTAAAATGATGGCTTATCCCCATTGACTATTCTCTCATATTTTATTCTATTGACATTCTCATGTATGATGCTATTTATTATGAGCCTTACATACTCAGTACATTCTTCGTACTGACCCCCTCGGGGGACTTACCTTACATGTTGCAGGTGCAGGCATTAGTAGACCTCCTTTGTAGACTGGTGATCATTTGCAGAGTTTTGGTGAACTCCACTTGATTCGGAGCTTTCTGGGTCATAGTTGTATATTTGTTTTGGCATTGTAAATATTGTATAAAGCGGGGACTTGTCCCGACTTTTAGTTGGTCTTGTAAATGCATCTTTTAGAGGCTTTTGTAGACATATGTGGGTATACGGATCTAAGATACGTACGGTCAGTTCGACGTAATGGCCCCAACGGTCAAGTTTTTTTTATATATATATGGCATATGTTTCCATGATTCATGTCTTCCGCATAGTTTCATAAGGTATAATAAGATTCATACGAGAATACATATATGAAGGTTCATGAGCAAAGATTGGTTCTCTCGGGCCATATCGGCTTCGGGTGCCAGTCCAGCTTTGGGTCATGACAAAAGTGGTATCAGAGTAGGTCGTTCTAAGGGTGTCTACAAAGCCGTGTCTGAGTAGAGTCTTAATTATCAATGTGTTGTGCACCACCTTTATAAGTAGGAGGATACGGGGCATTTAAGATGTTGTTTCCTTTCTTCACTTCTAGATAATGCAATAGAGCCAGTTTTGTAAGTTGAATTGTATCTAACCATGGTGATTGTTTTTCTTTTGTATAGTAAACATGCCAATCACGAGAAGAGGTAGAGGAAAAGGGAAGTAGGTAGATGTACCTGGTGAAGAAGGAATAGGTAGATTACCACCTGATCAAGTTAGTCAAGGTGGAGCTAACGTTGAAATTGCATCGCGGTCTTCTTCTACCTTTCCAGCTCCGGAAGATCCAAGAGGTAGAGAAGTACCCGCAGAACCTCCAATGAATGTCATAGATCAAGATTTAAGAAATGCAGTACATATGTTGACACAGTTAGTGGCTGCACAAACCCAGGGATGAACTGGTCCAATGGTAAATGAAGATGACGCGGCTAGAGTAGCTAGTCGACCTACACAGGACTTTCTAAAATTAGACCCTCCAATATTCACAGGGTCCGATCCGAAAGCAGATCCACAGGATTTCGTGGACCAAGTTCAAAGAGCACTAGAGGTGATGCACGTAACCGGTGTAGAAATAGTTTAGCTAGCAGCTTATAGACTAAAGGGCGAGGCTATCTTGTGGTATGAGGACTGGAAAAGATCAAGGGGTATTGATGCACTCCCAGCTGATTTGGAAGAATTTAAAATAGTATTCCTTGATCATTACCTCCCATATGAAATTCGGGAGGCACGTGCAGACCAATTTCTCCATTTGCGTTAAGGAAATATGAGTGTTAGAGAATACAGTTTGCAGTTTAATTCCTTGGTTAGAAATGCTCCAAATGTAGTAGCCACCATGGAAGATAGAGTCCATCGATATGTGGACAGATTGGAGCCTTATTTAGTACGAGACTGCACTATTGCTGCCTTAAATCGAGATATGGACATAGCTAGAATACAGGCTTTTGCACAGAAAATGGAGGACCAAAGGCAAAGAAGAAGGACCTAGAAATCTGAGGAAAGGCCATCAAAAAGAGCTAGACCTATGGGGCAGTCTATGGTGTCCCCAGGAGAATTTGGATCTTGAATGTTACCGCCTAGACCCTCATCCTCTTATTTCACAGCAGGTGCTCATTCTCAATTCCAAGGGTCTAGAGGTGGTCGATCTGAACAGAATAGTGGGATTCATGGATCACCGGCGAGAAGATCTTCTCTTCAGTTGTGCCCTCGCTGTGGGAGATTTCATGCAGGCGAATGCCAATTTGATACGAATGTTTGATTTGTAGGTAGTAGGCCAGGACACATGATGAGAGAATGCCCACAAAGGCCCACGGGTAGTATGATATGGCCTGCCAGATCAGCCAATGTGGCATCGACAGCTGGTGTACAGTCTGCTGGTCGTGGTAGAGGTGCCAGAGGAGCAGCCAGTTCCAGTGGAACTCAGAATCGCACTTATGCTTTAGTGGACCAGCAGAATGAGGAAGCACCTCTTGATGACGGTACAGGTATTTAGGTATATTACCATATTTTACTTGATGTATATGTATTGATTGATTTGAGCTCTACTCCATCGTACGTTACTCCATCGACTACCATCAATTTAATAGTACACTGGGGTTATGAGTAAAGTCAATAGAAATATTTTCACCTGTCGGTGAGTTTAGTATAGTGAAAGGAATATATCATAATGGTATAGTAGATGTTTGTGATCATGAAAGGTATAATGAAATTCAGAAAGAAGGGAAAATTGACCCTACACAACATGCCATGTGAAATTGGTGAATGTGTATAAGAGTTTCCTTTCATATTGTTCCGATTGGAAAGATATAAAGTTTGGGGGATCTCACTAGTCAAGTGTGAAGGTTAGTAAATAAAGACGTAACTTCTATAAAAGTTCTTCAACGAAATCAATAAGTCAAAGAGATACCCATGTTTTTTTCAAATGGAAGAAAGGGTTCAAAAGGTGGAAGTGGACCAATAATAAGTAAGTAGCCGTGAGCCTCACGTGTCTATATATGTATAGGAGAATATAGAGATGCATGTTTTGTAATTGAAGCGACATCGTTAAAATTTGAGGATGTAACATCCCGTACCTTACCAACCCTATGTGATGACATTGAACAATGGTTACTTAGGTGTCGAGATGCCATGAGTATGTATTTGGTAATGTGAATGATGAGAAAATTGAAATTTGGTCTCGGACATGTGATTAACCCTTCGTAGAAGGTATTTTGTGATTTTTGTGGAGCATTTGTGGGGTTAAAAATGAGGCTAATAGGACCTCTAAACAAAGGATATTATGGTTAAGAAGTAAGTTAAAGAATAGGATTTGAAGTATCTAACCAAAGCCGCTAACAAAAGTCGAAAAACTAAATTTTCGAAAATGTTAAGTCTGGGGTGCACTGGAGGGCGTGCACACTACTATGGGCTAAAATTTTTAGTCTATAGGCATCAAACTTGCGCGCCCAAGGGCGTCCCACGCTGGTTTTGCCACTTTTTCAAAGTTGGAAATTTTCTTAGGTCCCAAGGGTGCCCGGGGATGTACCGAGCCAATTTTTGCTACGCTTATTCTACAACCATGAGAATATACATGAAATGAGTAAATTATTATATTGGTATGATAAAATTACTCGATAACGAATTTGGCATCAAAATGACTATTTTACCCTTGTAGCCAAAATAAGCCATACGTGGCTAGAATTGCTTTTTTTGGAATTGAGGCTACGAGTATGAATGGAGTGAGTGGGAATATTATTGTAACGAGCATGAAATGAATCAAACATGAGGAATTATTTATTTTATTGGGTTAAGAGAATCGGGCCCAACAAGAGGCCTAAAATGAGAAGAAAACATGGGCCAAAATAGGTCAAAAGACCCATTCTTGCCTTGACCTTCTAGAATACCACATTTAATGGATAAGGATGGACTTAAGGATTATAAAAGGTACCATAAAATCAGATTTTATTCATTGGAAACTCTCATGCTTTCTAGATATTTCTTATCTATTTTTCTCTCAAACCCTAAAAGCTCAAAGCCAAATTTTGGAGAAAGATCATCATCTTTCAAGCTTGGGTAAGTGATTATTATTGTACTTTAACATATTATAAGCATGAGAGATTATGTATATCATGTTGGTTATGGTTGGAAGTATTGGACATGGCACTTTTGGTTTTTGTTAAAAAGATGTGTTATCCATGGGATTGTAACTTGAATTATGACTTGTGGTCTTGATTAAAAAGCATGGTATGGATAAAATAACAACATTTATGGTGTTATTATGGTCTCAAACTTGTTATTTTTCTATAAGTGTAAATTATGGGAGTTTGGCCGATTTGTTGTTGTGAGGTATATTGAAGTAAATTGATGGAATAATTGTGATGTGGTGGTGATGGAGAAGTGTAAAATATGAACTTGGTGAGACATGCTATTGGTTATAATGTGTTCATAAATGTATGGAATATTGTGGGATTATTGGTATAATGATTTCATAAATGGTATTGTCAAGGGGGAAATGACATGTTAAAGCTAAACATGTGACTTATTGTTATTGTATGCCATTGTAAGGTAATTGGTGGTTAATGTTGGTTTCGTTATGAACTTGTGTTGTAGAGAAAAACACAAGGATGGAGCGGGACTATTGTATGCATGTCTAAGATTGTGTATTCGTATTAAGAATACAAGGTATGTAAGGTTCCTTTTTTTCATATCCTTCTGCAACATGTTGTTCACATTGACATTGGACTTGTTTCAATTCCGAGAGGCTTAAAGTGTATCAATTCAGGTTGACATATATTGTGTTTCATACGTGTCCTATTCTTAGATGAACGATGATTCACTTATCTCTTAGTCGTTGATGGAAGTTTCAAAGATGTCATAACGTTGTAAATTCTAAGAGAACTATCTCAACAAGAGCAATAAGGTAAAGAGAGCTTGTTTAGTTTGAATAGCATTATTCCAATCATGTCTTGTTCCAAAGTCCTATAGTACGATGATTATCCTTGTGCCAATTGTTTATAAGTAAGAGTACCAATCTCGTAAGAGTAATAAGAGAGGTGATGTGCAAGTTAGTATAATTAGTCCTCATAAGTAAGGGTGTCAAACTCATGAAGTAAAGGAGTGAAGTGAGATGTGTATATAAGTGTGTGCTTTAATGCCATGATCTTTAGCGTGTCATTCTCATAAATAAGTAGAGGGTATAAGATTGTAAAGAGGTAATGCGCATGGTTGCTGTATGTTTCATTGAGTATGGATCACATGCTAGAGAGTATAAGTTCAATATGGAATAATCCCAATATTGTGATATGTCATTTATTATAGCCCACCCAAGGTAGAGGTCCGGTATCATATACTTACTTATGTAAGATCTCATAGGATTAGTGAAGGAGGTGAAATGCAAGCAAATATATCTATCCCTCACAAATTAAGGTGTTAATCTCATGTAGTGTAAGAGTGAGGTAAAGCATATTTGTGTTTTTCAAATAGTGTCATGATCCTTAATGTACCAATCTCTCATAAGTTGATATATCAATTTCTCTCCACCATGAGAGTGGATGTATGTTACCCCACCATGAGAGTGGATGTATGTCTCCCCACCA
Source organism: Capsicum rhomboideum (assembly GCA_031232105.1). Classification (NCBI taxonomy): domain Eukaryota; kingdom Viridiplantae; phylum Streptophyta; class Magnoliopsida; order Solanales; family Solanaceae; genus Capsicum; species Capsicum rhomboideum. The sequence goes on along the minus strand of CP124710.1, from coordinate 60,421,971 downwards.
TGAGAGTGGATGTATGTTACCCCACCATGAGAGTGGATGTATGTTACCCCACCATGAGAGTGGATGTATGTTGCCCCACCAATAGAGTGGACGTATGTTGCCCCTCCATGAGAGTGGATGTATGTCGCCCCACCATGAGAGGGATGTATGTTTCCCCACCAATAGAGTGGATGTATGTTGCCCCACCATGAGAGTGGATGTATGTTACCCCACTATAAGAGTGGATGTATGTTGCCCCACCAATAGAGTGGATATAGGTTAAAACCACCAATAGAGTGGATGTACGTTAATATAATAGATGTATGTTATATTATTACCCCCACCACTAGAGTGGATGTCTGTGGATGAGTGTTATTCTTTCTAACAAAGTAGATGAACACAAGTGGTAATGAACCTAGAAGCAAGAAAGAATCTCTTGTATATAGAAGAAGCTATTGGAGGAAAGTTACTTAAGTGAAGGTAATTTCCCTTGAAGGAAAGTAAGTATAAATGATATTATCCAAAATGATGGCTTATCCCCATTGACTATTCTCTCATATTTTATTCTATTGACATTCTCATGTATGATGTTATTTATTATGAGTCTTACATACTCAGTACATTCTTCGTACTGACCCCCTCGGGGGACTTACCCTACATGTTGCAGGTGCAGGCATTAGTAGACCTCCTCTGTAGACTGGTGATCATTTGCAGAGTTTTGGTGAGCTCCACTTGATTCGGAGCTTTCTGGGTCATAGTTGTATATTTGTTTTGGCAATGTAAATATTGTATAAAGCGGGGACTTGTCCCGACTTTAAGTTGGTCTTGTAAATGCATCTGTTAGAGGTTTTTGTAGACATATGTGGGTATACGGATGTAAGATACGTATGGTCAGTTCGACGTAATGGCCCCAATGGTCAAGTTTTATTTATATATATATGGAATATGTTTTCATGATTCATGTCTTCCGCATAGTTGCCTAAGGTATAATAAAATTCATACAAGAATACATATACGAAGGTTCATGAGAAAAGATTGGTTCTCTCGGGCCATATCGGTTTCGGTTCGTGTCACCGATGTTAGAAGAATGGGGCAAGAGTTTGACTATTACCGAGAAAACCAATGAAAGGGGTAATGAAATTTGGAAAAAAAGGAAAGCTAAGTCCGCGTTATATAGGGCCATATAATATTGTCCAAAAATTTGGCCAAGCCGCATATGAATTTGAGCTACCCCAAGAAATTTCCACGGTTCAACCAGTGTTTCATGTCTCAATGCTTTGAAAATGCCTAGCAGATCCATCTCATATTGCTCCTGCTGATGCTATATAAGTTACAGAAGATCTCACCTATGAAGAAGTACCTATTGCTATTCTGTATCGACAGGTTAAGAGGTTAAGAAATAACATGGGAAGCTGAGGAAGTGATGCAGTCTAAATACCCACATTTATTTCAAACCGAAGAGAAAGTCGAAGATGTTGAATTGGAGCAATAACAAGTAAGTATATATAGATATTATGTGTATGTGGTCGCATGAAGATTAAACGTAGGCTTGAATTTTCTTAGATTGGACAATGTTACTAACATTCGAGGACGAATGTTCCTAAGGGGAGAAGGATGTAACACCCCGTATTTTATATACACTAATTCTACTTATATGGAACTTGGTACGGCTTTGTTCTAATAAGTAATGGACTTAATATTTTATTTAGGCGAGTGTAACACCCTATACATTTTTGAACTTATGCGACTATAGTAGGTGAATCATCTACTAAAATTATTGGGCTGAATTAAGGCACATGTTTATGGACTCAATTGAGGCCCAAACTAAGTAAATAAGAAATGGGCCCAAAATGATATAATCCATGTAGGAATGGACCAAGTGAATACATCATCTGCTTGAACTTTTTGACCAAAAATTTGGCTAAGGATGGACTATTGAGAGGCGGTTTAGAGGGGGTATATAAATCTGAAATTCAGCTCATTTTCTACATAATTCACTTGCCAAAATTCCAGATTTTAATTAAACACTCTCTCCTCTCTCAAACCCTAACGAACTGCCCCTTTGGAAAAAATCCTCCACTTTACAAGCCTTGCTAAGTGTTTACCCTTATAGCCTAACGTAATATATGCATAAGAGGTTGCGGAAATCATGTTGGTGATGTTTAAAAGGTATAGGGCAGTCCTCTTTTGTTTAGTTTCTAAAGGATTTGCCTTCTATGTCGTTTAACCTTGAAAAGGGACTTAAGGTCTTGAGGAAATTAATTTAGAAGGATGAAATTTCAGTATATTAATGTTTTGTTTTGTCCCTAATTCTTCCTCTTTGTCTATGGTTTGGTGGAAATGTTTATATGTGTTTGTATGCGGAACGTTTGATGTAGTGAAAAGAGAATACTTTCTTGTTATGTTAAAGTGAATTCTGAAACTGTGTGGACTATTTTTGGTATATTGTTGTGGAAGGATTTATGTGACTTGATGGAATAAATATGTGGAGTTGCATTGAGGAAAAAATGTGGAGTATGAACTTGGTGGGAAATCTTATCGGTTTGTAATGTTTATGTTGGTTTGTGGACCGTTTTGGTGGTGTTATCTTGGAAAGGCAGTGGGTTATAGTGTAAGAGGGTGGAATAAGGTTATATGGTAGTATAAAGAAGTGGGGAGTGATACACCATGTGTTTAGGAGGTTGGATGGTTTTTACTTCCCGTTAAGTAACTAATTACCGTCTTGCAAACTTGTAATGTAATTAGCTTTTAATGTTAGCTCTGTTACGTACTTGTGTTGTATAGTAACACATAAAGAAGGAGTTGAATCATTGTAGCCATGTAGTGATAAGATAAGGTATGTAAGGTTACTCTTTTCCATATCCTTTGGCATCGTATACTGTCCACATAGTTAATGACCTTGTTTCCACTCCGAAATGTTCTAAAGTACCTCAATACATGTTTATTATCAATTTCCAAGTGTTCACTTTTGTTGTTCCAAAAATATTCAATAATGTTATAACCACCACTATAACAACTTCAAAGATTAAATCCATTAAGCAACTCAAAATGTTTGTACGGGTGGCCGCTCTAGGGGTGAAAGCCTAGTATGAGCCGATCTCGATTTGTTACTTATGGGTGGCAGCTGACACACCTCGAATCCCATTTGGGCGTACAAGCACTCATAGACATAAGGCTCGAGAGAACCAACCTATGATCATGTACATTCATATGCATGCCATTAAGTGAACAAAAATTCTGCCGCGTGCACATCTAACATATCGATGACGGAAGTCATGTAAAGACGTTCAAAACAGATACGAGACTTGGCCGTTGGGGGAACAACGTCTAAAAGGTAAGACACTTCTACGTTTGACTTTACAATATCTACAAAGCCTCTAAAATATATATAACCATGGCTAAGGTCGAGATAAGTCCCCACCTTATACAACTGCTACACAGTACCAAAAATATATACAAAATGACTCGGAAAGCCCCGAATCAGCCTAGAGCTCACCAATATCCTACAGATGATCCGTGTCCTACTGTGAAGGTCTACTAGCTCCTGTACCTGCAGAAAGTAAGGCAGGTCCCCCAAGGGACGTCAGTACCAAAGAATGTACTGAGTAAGTAAGGCTATAAGTAACTGTATGAAGTATAGGAACTCAAATGGAATCAAATACAAGTGAATAGATAGTACTGATATACCACCGTACTGTATATGTGGAACCATGTACATTACATTCATTTCTTTCCTTTTACCTTTATATCAATATACATCATACAATGCCCGGGACCAACCGATTAGTGGTAAATAACATTAGGATCGGCTCGATCTAGGCTTATGCCCCCAGAGCTACCACCCATAAATTAATAAATCAGGTTAGGCCCGAGCTAGATTTGTACCCCCAGAGATACCCCCTGTATCCAATAATCCATTGGGATCGGCTCGAGCTAGGCTTTCTCCCCCAGAGCTACCACCCGTACTCAAGCAAATATGCATCACTTCATTTCTTTAAGTTTTGTGATCTTGTTACATCGGTGGTCATAACATTATTGGAGCTTTGGAACAATAGACAACAAATAAGAGACATGTAAATAACAATTGCTAACAAACCTGAAATGAGATACTTTAAAATATTTCAGAGTGGAAACAAGTTTGGTAATGATGTGAACAATAGGTTCAGCCAAAGGATACGGAAAAGAGTAAGCTTACATACCTTATCTTTCCAACATGTGACTACAACAATTCAGCTCTTCCTTAAAGCGTGTCTCTAAAATATGAATACATAATGGAGCTCACATTAAAAGCCAATTACATTACAAGTTCACAAGGCGATAATTAGCTACTTGACGGGAAGTAAAAACTATCCAACATCCCAAACACATGGTATATCACTCTACCTTAATTTATACTTCCATATAAATTCATTCCACCCTCCTACAATACAATTTACTGCCCTACAACACCAACAATACCAAAACAGTCCACACATCAACATAGACGTCACAAACCAACAAGATTTCCCATCAAGTGCATATTTCACATTTTTACCTCAATGCAACTCCACATTTTTATTACATCAAGTCACATAAATACATTCCACAAAAATATACCAAAAACAGTCCACACAATTTCAAAATTCACTTTAACATAACAAGAAAGTATTCTCCTTTCACTACGCCAAACGTTCCATGCACAATTACTTATAAACATTTCCCCAAGTCATACACAATGAGTTACAAATTAGTGACAGAACCACACTTAAACATACTGAAATTTAATCCATCTAACTCAATTCCTTCAAGACCTTAAGTCCCCTTTCAAGTTTAAACGACATAGAGGGCAAATCCTTTAGCGACTAAGCAAAAGTAGACTGTTTTACAACAAGTGGACTTCTCAACACTTTTTAAACATAACCAACATGATATACACAACCTATTATCCATATAATATATTAATATATAAGGGTAAACACTTACGAAGGCTTGCAATTGGAAGATTTGTCCAAAAATCCTTAGGAAAAATTAGGGCGGCTAGGGTTTTTGAGAGAGGAGAAATGTTTGATTGAAAATTTGAAATTTTGTAAGTGAAATATGTTGAAAATGAGCTGAATTTAAGCCTTAAATATCCCCCTTTACACCGCCTCTCTATGGTTCTCCTTAGCCAATTATTTGGTCAAAAAGTCCAAGTAGATGATGTGTGTACTTGGTCCAATTTTAAATGGATCATCTCCTTTTGGTCCCATGTCTTATTTACTTAATTTGGGCCTCAATTAAGTCCATAAACATCATATTAATTCAGCCCAATAAATTTAGTAGGTAATACACCAACTATCTCAAGTTTAAATAATTTCATAAATGTTAAGGTAGTCAAATAAGTTTGGAAATGTACGGGATGTTACATCCTTCCCCCCTTAGGAACATTCGTCCTTGAATGTTAGTAACATTATCCAATCTAAACAAGTTCAAGTCTAAGTTTTTTTTTCATATTATCACATACACATAATACTTATATATACTTACTTGTTATTGCTCCAATTCCGCATCTTGAACTTTCTCTTCAGTTTGAAATAAATGCGGGTACTTAGACTTCATCATTTCCTTGGCTTCCCATGTGATTTCTTCTACTTGCTGATTTTCCAAAGCACTTTTATAGAAGCTACTTCTTAATTTCTTAACCTCTTAACTTGTTGATCCAGAATAGCAATAGGTACTTCTTCATAGGTGAGATCTTCCATAACTTGACCATCTTCAGTGGGAGCAATATGAGATGGATCTCCTATGCACTTCCGAAGCATTGAAACATGAAACACTGGATGAACTATGGAGTGTTCTTGGGGTAGTTCTAATTCATACGCAACTTGAATAAATCTTCGGACAATTTTATAGGCCCTATATAACACGAACTTAGCTTTCCTTTCTTTCCAAATCTCATTACCTCTTTCATTGGTGATACTTTCAAGAATACCCAATCACCTATAGCAAACTCTAGCCCCCTTCTTCTAACATCGGCATATGATTTTTGTCGACTTTGGGTTGTTTTTAGCCGCTGTTGTATCACCTTAACCTTCTTCATAGCTTGATGAACAAGATCTGGCCCAAATAAGGCAATTTCACCCGCTTCAAACCATCCAATTGGTTATCTACACTTTCTCCCGTATAAGGCTTCGTAAGGCACCATGTTGATACTTGAATGATAGTTATTATTGTAGGCAAATTCAATAAGAGATAAATGATCATCCCAACTACCTTTAAAGTTTAATGTGCAAGCTCATAGCATATCTTCCAGTGTTTTTATAGTATGTTCTGCTTGTCCATCTGTTTGAGGATGAAAAGTCATACTTAAATTCACTTTGGTTCCCAAACTCTTCTGAAAAGACTTCCAAAAGTGTGCAGTAAATTGAGCTCCTGTCACGCCTCAATTCCCATTAGGGCGGACTGGCACCCAGAGTCGTAAGGCCCGAGAGAACCAACCTACGTTCATGTATTTCTTATGCATGTAATTGAGCTAATAAATATGCTGCAGTGTATGGACATTATATATCAGTAAAGTAAATCGGGTAGGTCGATACTAAATAGATATACAAGACTTGGCCGTTGGGGCCACAAAATCTAAAAGACAAACCACTACCATGCTGGACTTTATAATGTCTGCAAACAACAACAACATACCCAGCGTATTTCCACCAGGTAGGGTCTGGTTATAATGTCTACAAAGCCTCTAAAAAAAATACATGGACTTAGCTAAGGTCGGGACAACCCCCCGCCTTACACGTCACTGCTATACAATACCAAAAACACATACAACTTACTCGAAAAGCCCCGAATCAACCTGGAGCTCGCAATAGCCTTTAGATATCCTGTGCTCCTATTGAAGAGACCTACTACCTCCTGTGCCTGTAGCATGAAAGGTGGGTCCCACAAGAAGGACGTCAGTACGAAAGAATGTACCGAGTATATAAGGCTAAAATCCTTTTTGGAACAGCAAAAAACAACATCTGAAATTTGATAGTAAATATATATTGAGGTACTTTAGAACATTTCGGAGTGGAAACAAGGTCATTAGCTAGGTGGACAATATATTATGCCAAAGGATACGGAAAAGAGTAACCTTACATACCTTAACTTCACACCACATGACTAAAACAATTCAGCTCCTTCCTTATGTGTTACTCTACAGCATAAGTACATAATGGAGTTACATTAAAAGCTAATCACATTATAGGTTTACAAGGCGGTAACTAACTACTTAACGAGAAGTAAAATTTGTTCGACCACCCCAACACATGGTATATCATTCCAAACTTCTTTATACTTCCACATAATTCTATTCCAGCTCCTACACGGCAGCCCACTGCCTCACCACAACAATGCTACCACATATGTTGACATAAACATTACAAACAGATAGGATTACCTACCTAGTTTATCCTTTACATTTCCACTCCAACGAAACTTCATATATTAATCCCATAAGGTCACCCTACTGACTTCCACCGTAACATACCAAAAATAGTCCACAATAGTTCCAAAATTCAGTTTAACATAACAAGAGAATATTCTCTTTTCACTATACCAAACGTTCCATTTACAAACACGTATAAACATTTCCATCAAGCCATACATCAAAGGAATGATTTAGGGGAAGCACCACACTTTAATATACTGAAATTTTATCCTCCTAACTTAATTTTTTCAACACCTTAAGCCCCTATACAAGTTCAAACCACAAGGAAGACATATTCATTAAAACTAACACAAGTGGACTGACAACTAATTAAGGGACTGCCCTATACATTTTCAACATAACCAACCTGACTTCCACACTTTCTTATACATATATTAAATTAATCTACAAGGGTAAACACTTACCAAGGCTTGCAAAGTGGAGGATTCACTGAAGAACCCTAAAGGGAAATTAGGCGCGGCTGATTTTTGGGGTTGGGAGTGTTTTGTTTAAAGCTGGAATTTGCAAGCGTATTGTGAGGAAAAACAAGATTAAATGATGTATATATACACCCTCCTTGGAACGCCTCTTTTCTAGCCATCCTTAGCCAATTTTGGTCAAAAAAAATAGTCCAAGTAGGTGCATCACCTACTTGGTTATTAAATCTGTCCAAATCAGTCAAAGTAGATGATGCACCTACTTGGTTTATTTTTACATGCCTTAGTTTTGGGCCTTAATTAAACTTGGAGTTGGGCTGATCATCCTTCCCCTTTTAATTACTTAACTTGGGCCTCCATTGAGTCCATCAACATATGTCTTAATTCAGCCTAATAGTCTAAGTAGGTGATACACCTACTATCTTAATTAAGTTACGGAAGTACCTCACTTATGTTCTCCCCTTTTTCCAACGTCTTAATCCTTCTACCTTAATTCACCACTTAACTTTAATGTTACGCTTAAGTACATCCTTATTCTCTTAAGTTTAAATACTTTTGCCCATGTTAGGTTGGTCGCACAAGTTTCGGAAATGTACGGGGTTTGTACTTGAATCAAAGAACTAGTTAGTCCATTACCTATTGCCACAAGTTCGTACCATTTTCCATATAAATAAGAGTAGTGTCTCTAGAATACGGGGTGTTACATCCTTCCCCCCTTAAGAACATTCATCCTCGAATGTTAGTACCATCACTACACAACTTAAAAAAGTTCAAGCCTACATTTAATCTTTATGCTATCACATAATACTTATATATACTTACTTGTTATTGCTCCAATTCCGTATCTTGAAATTTCTCTTCAGTTTGAAATAAATGTGCATACTTAGACTTCATAATTTCCTCGGCTTCCCATGTGATTTCTTCTACTTGCTGATTTCTCCAAAGTACCTTTACAGAAGCTACTTCTTTATTTCTTAACTTCTTAACTTGTCAATCCATAATAGCAATAGGTACTTCTTCATAGGTGAGATCTTCTGTAACCTGTATATCTTCAGTAGGAGTAATATAAGATGGATCTCCTATACACTTTCGAAGCATTGAGACGTGAAACACTGGATGAACTGTGGAGAGTTCTTGGGGTAGTTCCAATTCATACGCGACTTGGCCAAATCTTCGGATAATCTTATATGGCCCTATATAACGTGGACTTAGCTTTCCTTTCTTCCCAAATCTCATTACCCCTTTCATTAGTGACACTTTCAAAAATACCCAATCACCGATAGCAAATTCTAACCCTCTTCTTCTAACATCGGCATATGATTTGTGTCGACTTTGTGCTTCTCCTAGCCAATGTTGTATCACCTTAACCTTTTCCATGGCTTGATGAACAAGGTATGGTACAAATAAAATAGTCTCACCTACTTCAAACCACCCAATCGGTGACCTACACTTTCTCCTGTATAGAGCTTCATAAGGGGCCATCATGATGCTTGAATGATAGCTATTATTGTAGGCAAACTCAATAAGACGTAAATGATCATGCCAGATACCTCTAAAGTCTAATACACAAGCTCGCAACATATCTTCAAGAGTCTGTATGGTGCGTTCTACCTGTTCATCTGTTTGTGGGTGAAAAGTTGTACTTAAATTCACTTGCATACCCAAACTTTTCTGAAAAGATTTCCAAAAGTGTGCAGTAAATTGAGCTCCCCTGTCTGATATAATAGAGATAGGAATTCCGTGTAGTCGTACTATCTCTTTAACATACAACCGGGCATAATCTTCAGTTGTATAGGTGGTCTTGATCGGTAGAAAGTGTGTTGACTTGGTAAGCCTGTCAACTATTACCCATATGAAATCAAATTTTCAAAGTGTACGAGGCAAACCTGTGATGAAATCCATGTTAATCATGTCCCCCTTCCATACTGGAAGATTTATACATTGCATATAACCTCCAGGCTTCTGATGCTCTACTTTTACTTGTGGAAAATTTGGGCATTGGGCTACAAATTCTACAATGTTCTTTATTTTACCCCACCAATACATTTCTTTCAAATCATGATACATTTTAGTGTCCCGGATGAATAGAATACCGTGAATGATATGCCTCTTTCATAATCCATCTCTTTAGCTCATCTACATCTGGTACACACAACCTACTTTTGCACTGAAGTTGTCACGACCCAAACCCCATTAAGGCGTGATTGGAACCCGAAGTCGATATGGCCCGAGAGAACCAATCTTTGCTCAAGTATATTCGTGTGCATATCCTTGTATAAAACTGATTATTCCTCATGCAACTATGCGAAAGTCATTAACATGGAAACATATGCCATATCTATAGATATATGAAACTTGGACGTTAAAGCCATCAAGTCAAAATGCTCATACGTCTCTTACAATCACATACCCACATATGTCTACAAAAGCCTCTAATAGATGCACTTACAAGACCAGCTAAAAGTCGGGACAAGTCCCCATTTTATACAACATTTACAACCTAAAAACAACTGTATAACTGTGAATGCGAAAGTCCCGAAGCAACTGGGGCTCACCAAATATCCGCAATTAACTGTCAACCTACTGTGGAGATCTATTAGTGCCTGCCCCTTCAACATGTAAGGTAAGTCCCCCGAGGGGGTCAGTGTGAAGAATGTACTGAGTATGTAAGGCTCAAATGAAACTGTATAATATGTAAGTATGTCAATGAAATCAAATTCAAATGCATAAACAATATGGATAAATCACTGTTCTGTACTTTGGAACCCATGTATATTGCTTTCATTACTTTTTTTGTATCTTTACTTCTGTGCTTATTCATCTTTGACTGTGCTATACTGTACCCGGGCCCCAATTGATCAGTGGGTCTTTACATAACATAACGTTATGTTGGGATCGGCTTGAGCTAGGCTTATGCCTCTAGAGCTGCAACCCATAAATCAATATATCGGGATCGGCTCGAGCTAGGTTATTACCTCTAGAGCTGCCACACATTCCAACATATCAGGTTCGGCTTGAGCTAGGTTATTACCTCTAGAGATGCCCCCTGTCAGGATCGGTCCGAGCTAGGCTTATGCCTCTAGGACTGCCTCCTGATCCAACAATCTCGGGATCGGCTTGAGCTAGGCATTTTCCCGCAAAGCTGCCACCCATACTCAATCATTAACCACATATATGCATTACTTTGTCTTTACTTTGAGATTGATACAATGATAGTCATAACTTTATTTGAAACTTTGGATCAACAATCAATGAGTGAGAGATATGTGAATAAACATTATTGGAAACATAGCTTTCTTGAAAACATAACACCATGGGAACCAACCATTGGACAATAATAAATGAACAAGATACATGAGTATAACCACTATTGGAACTTTGGAACACAACCTTATTAGACTTTTTAAACATTACCAAAGAATACGAGACATGTGATTCACAACTTATCAATGAGTAGGAAACATATGATAATAACCATTGGTAGTCGGAAATAGGATACCTTTGGACATTTCGGAATGAACTAATACAACATCAATGTGAATACTATGAGCTGCAAAAGGGTACGAAAAGAGTAACCTTACATACCTTCACTTCCAAGTATAAGTACACAAGTCTATATATGAACATAACAGTCCAGCTTCTTCCTTATTTTTCACTCTACAATACAAGTCTATAATGGAACTCTCATCAATAACTATTTACTGTACAAGTGTACAAAACGACAATGAGCTATATGACTGCCACATAACTTCATTTCACTCTTTACAATACACCCCACTGCATTATCATACCAACACCACCATAATCATGCCACACATTGACCAAGATATCATACATCAATAGCATTTCACACCACACTTACCCTTTACGCTTCCTCATTATCATTCTGTCACAATTATCCTATCAAATTGCCTTATAACAACTTATGAACAATAATACATACTTAACATAGTCCAACATACCTCCATACGACACTTTAAAGTCATTAAAACGACATCACAAGTTGGGAATCACGTCCAAAAAGGGTATAGGGGCCTTCGGGGGTCAACTAGATGCGAAAACAGACAAAACCGAATCTAGGGCTGACTTGCGCTACCACCTGTGCCTGCAGGTGGCTAAGGTACATGCGCAGATTCCATTTGGCAATAGCCAGAGGCATCTGCGTTGGCATCTGTGGGGGCGGATGCCCGTTTTAATCTGAAATTGTCTCTTTTGGGTCTTTTAATGCAATGAATGGTCCATGATCATTAACAAACTTATTTTGACATATTTTTGATCATATCGAATTCCAACAATCATCCATGGTCTCACAACACACATAACAATACCCAAAACTACACTTTACGGTCAATACGTCACCAAAACCATAACAAATTTCACAATAAAAATTCCAAACACTATACACCATGACAAAACAAGGGAAGACTATAATCACATCTCACATGATAATATTGAATCCATCAGGTTCACTTCCTTCAAGACCACAAGTCTATGTTCAAGTTTACAAGGCAAAACCATTATCCGAATTAGCAAACATGTAACTTTACACATATAGTGAACTTCTCACTACTCCACCAACATAACCAACATCATATACACCATATCTCATGCATAAAATATATTAAACCATAAGAATAAACACTTACCAAGTCTTGTACAAAGTTTATCTTGTCCACAAAGATTAGGGCTTAGGGTTTGTATGAGATAAGAAATGTTGAGATATTTCTAGAAAAAGCATGAGATTCCAAATGAATAAAAAATCTGATTTTCTTGCTTTATATACCCCTCAAGTCACTCTTATCCCTTTATTAACATTAAATTCAAAGTTTGATTGGTCAAAGGGACAGTTATTGAAAGAATGGGTCAAATATCCATGTTGGGCCATGTCTTCTTGTTAGCTTTTGGGCTTCATTTTGGGCCCAATGATACAAGACTTTTTCATGCCCACAAGTTAATGTATAATTCATCAAATCTCTCATGTTTCATTATTTTCATAAATGTTACGGTAGTCAGCTAGACTCCAAAAAATACAGGGTGTTACATTCTTCCCCCCTGTTTTCATTTATGTATAACATTTCAAATTGTTGTGGTGAATTCGGTTATGGATTTGGTGACGTATTGAAAGGGAAGTGTGGTTTTGGTGTTGTTTATGTGCTTTATGGAACCATGAATGTTTGTTGGCATCTAAGTGACCAAAAATATGTAAATAAAAGCTTACTTATGTCCTTGGACCATTTATTACACAAAAAGACCCTAAAAGGACCCATTTTGGCCGATTTGGGCATCCGCCCCCGCAGACGAAGGCATCTACGGGTGCAGATGCCAACGCAGGTGCCTATGGATTCAACCAAAGGCCACCTTCAGGTGCACATCATCCACCTACGGGCGCAGGTGGCTTCACAGGTCAGCCCAGATTTTGGTTTTGTATGTTTTTGTCTCTCTTTGATCTCCGAAGGCACCTATACCCTTTTTGGATGTAATTATCAACTTATGATATCGTTTTAATGACTTTAAAGGGTCTTATGGAGGCATTTTGGACTGTATTAAGTATGTATTGTTGTTCATATGTCTTTATGACGGAATGATAATGAGGAGACATAAAGGGTGAACGTGGTGTGAAATGCTATTGATGTATGATGTCTTGGTCAATGTGTGGAATGTTATGGTGTTGTTGGTATGATAACGCAGAGGATTGTATTATAAAGGGTAAAATTACATTATATAGCAGTCGTGTAGCTCAGTGTCGTCTTGTACACTTGTACGGTAAATAGTTGTTAACGAGAGTTTCGTTATGAAGTTGTATTATAGAGTGAAATGTAAGAAAAGAGCTGGACTATTGTGTTCATATATAGTCTTACGTATTCATACTTGGAAGTGAAGTTATGTAAGGTTACTCTTTTCGTATCCTTCTGCAGCATATAGTATTCACCTTGTTATGGTACTTTCTCAACTCCGAAATATTCTAAAGTATCTCATTACAGGTTGTCATCTATTATTAGTCACAATTACCTCATTCATTGATAATTTGTTATTCATATGTTACATAATTATGAACATTGTTCCAAGTTCAAATAATGTTATATTCAAAAGTTCCCATAATGACATAATCATCAAATAAACTATTTCTAAGATTGAAGAAGTGAAGGATGAAGTCTTTATTCTTGGGTGGTATCCCAGGGGTTAAATACCTATCATGGGACGATACCAATATATCGGGTGGTATCCCAGGGGTGAAAGAACACCTAGCATGGGTCAATCCCGCTACTACGGGTGGTATCCCAAGGGCAAAAGAAAATCCTAGCATGGGTCAATCCTGAAAACTGTTGATTACCCACTGATCATCTTGGGGCTCGGGAAGTGTAATAATGGAAGGATGAGTAGTGAGTGGAGAAGTGAATGAAAAATTAAGTGATGAACGAATGAATGAATGTAAAAGTAAAGCAAGTAATCCATGTAATGTACTTATTTCCACACATATAGAATGGCGACTTATCCATAGTGGGTATTCATTTGTACTTGAGTTCATTGACGTATTTATATATCATACTATTTCTTATGGCCTTACATACTCAGTACATTCTTTATACTGACGTCCCTTGTGGGACATATCTTACTTGCTGCAGGCACAGGTACTAGTAAACCTCCACAGTAAGCTGTAGGACATCTACTGATCTTTGGTGAGCTCCAGTTGGTTTGGGGCTTTTCGTGTCAAAGTTGTACATTGGTTTTGGTATTGTAAATGTTATGTAAAGCAGGTTGGTCACGTATGTACTTCTGTTAGAGGCTTTTGTAGACATAGGTGGGTATATGAATGTAAGAGATGTATGTCCCTAATGACTTGACGGCCCCCTAACGGCTAAGTTTCATGCATATATATATATCACATGTTCCATATTTTCGTTATTAGCATTATATGTCCTTACGTGGTGGTGATGTTTCTAATGGCATGCATATGAATGTAAAGGAGTAAAGATTGGTTCTCTCGGGCCTTATCGGCTTTGGGTTCCAGTCCACCCCGTTGGGATATGAGGTGTGACAAAAGAGGTATCAGAGCAGGTCATTCTAAGGGTGTCTAGAAAGCCGTGTCTGAGTAGAGTCTTACTTATCGATGTGTTGTGCACCACATTTATAAGTAGGAGGCTACGGGATATTTAGGAGTTGTTTCATTCCTTCATTTCTAGATCGTGCATTAGAGCCGAAATTATAGGTGGAATTATTTTTGACCATAAAAATTGTTGTCCTTGTATATTATAGCAAAATGCCGATGACAAAAAGAGGTCGAGGTAAAAGTAAGAGGATAGACAGAATTGCGGGAGAAGGAACTAGTAGTACCCCGCCTGAACCAGTTAATCAAGGCGGTACTGAACTAGAGATGGCATCACAGGCTTCTTCTACTCTTCCATTTTCAGAAGAGTCAAGAGGAAGAGAAGTACCTGCAGAACGACCAGTAGATACTACTGACCAGGACTTAAAGAATGAAGTGCAAATGTTGACCCGAATAGTTGCTGCACAAGTTCAGGGACAAGGTGGCCTAATGACAAGTGATGAAAGTGCAGCTAGAGCAGCTAGTCGACGGACGCAGGATTTTCTAAAATTAGATCCTCCTACATTCCCTGGATCAGATCCAAATGAGGACCCGCAAGATTTTATAGATCAAATTCAAAGGGCTCTGGAGGTTATGCATGTGTCGGGTATAGAAACGGTGCAGCTTGCGGCCAATAGATTGAAGGGCGAGGCTATATTGTGGTATGAGGATTGGAAGAATGGTATTGGCGCAAACCCACCTACTTGGGAAGAATTTAAAGCGGCTTTCCTTGATCACTACCTACCTTATGAGATTCGAGAGGCTCGTGCGGATTAATTTTTGAATCTATGTCAAGGGAATCTTTTAGTCAGAGAATACAGTCTGCAATTTAACTCTTTGTCTCGATATGATCTGAATGTAGTGGCCACAATGACAGATAGAGTACATCGTTATGTAGACAGATTGGAGCCATATTTTGTACGAGATTGCATTATTGCTGCCTTAAATCGAGATATGGATATAGCTAGAATTCAAGCCTTCACCCAAATATTGGAGGACTAAAGACAGAGAAGAAGGGTACATGAATCTGAATGAGGACAGTCCAAAAGAGCTATACCTATGGGACAGTCTTTGGTGTCCCAAGGAGAATCTAGACCTCGAATGTTTCCTAGACCACCGAGACCGTCATTCTCTTATTCCACAGTAGGCACTCAAGCTCAATTCCGAGGGTTTAGAGGTACTAATGTTGGGTAGAGTAGTGGGATTCGAGGGTCGCAGACCGCGGGATTTTCTCATCAGCCATGTCAGCAATGTGGACAGTTTCACTTAGGTAAATGTCGTCTTGGGTCAAATGTTTGCTTTTGGTGCGGTATGATGGGGCATATGATGATAGACTGCCTACGAAGAGGCTTGGGTAATGTGGCGCGACCTGCGGGATCAACCGTTGCATCATCATCATCGGTTACTCCCCTAGGCAGAGGTGTATAGCCTGCGGGTCATGGTAGGGGTGCCAGAGGAGCAGCCAATTCCAGTGGAACTCAAAATCGTACTTATGCTCTAGTGGACCGGCAGAATTCAGAGGTATCTCCTGACGTAGTCACAGGTATACTATCCATATTTTCGTATAACGTTTATGCATTGATTGATTCGGGTTCTACATTGTCAAATGTTACTCCATTGATTGCTGTTAAATTTGAAAAAACACCGAAACTGCTAACTAAGTCAAGTGAAGTAGCTACACCAGTCGGTGACTATATTGTTGCAAAAAGAGTATATCATAATTGTGTGGTAACTCTGTGTGGTCATGATACACTGGACGACCTCATCGAACTAGATATGGTGGATTTTGATGTGATAATAGGGATGGATTGGTTGGCTTCTTGTTATGACATGGTCTATTGCCGAGCCAAGAAGTTGCATTTTTGTTTTCCGCAAGAAAATATTCTTGAATGGCAGGGTAATGTGGGGGCACCAAGAGGAAAATTTATTTCCTATTTGAAAGAAAGGAAAATGATTGCCAAGGGGTACACATGTCACTTAGTACGAGTGAAAGATAATGATGTGGAACCACTAACTCCGCAGTCGGTTCCAGTGGTCAAAGAATTTCTTGATGTATTTCTAGAGGATCTTCCAGGCTTACCCCCAGAACGGGAAGTAGAGTTTGGCATTGATGTGATTCCATGCACTCAGCCTATCTCTATTCCTCCATATAGGATGGCTCTGGCAGAATTGCGTGAATTGAAGGAGCAGTTGAAAGATTTGATGGACAAGGGCTTCATCAGGCCTAGTATGTCCCCGTGGGGTGCACCGGTATTATTTGTACGAAAGAAGGATGGCACATTGAGAATGTGCATTGACTATCAGCAATTGAATAAGGTAACGATCAAGAACAAATATCCCCTCCCTCGAATTGATCAGTTACAGGGCTCCAAGTGTTTTTCAAAGATTGACTTGAGGTTGGGTTACCATCAAGTCAGGGTTAGAGAAGAAGATGTACCCAAGACAGCCTTCCAAATACGGTATGGCCATTATGAATTTTTAGTTATGTCATTTGGTCTAACAAATGCACCAGCTGTGTTCATGGATTTGATGAATAGGGTGTTTAAGCCATTTCTAGACGTGTTCGTGACGGTATTTATAGATGACATTCTGGTTTATTCAAAGTCACAAGAGGACCATACTAAGCACTTACGACAGGTGTTACAGATTCTTTGAGAGCGTAAGTTGTATGCGAAGTTCTCTAAGTGTGAATTTTGGTTGAAATCTGTAGTATTCTTTGGTCACATTGTGTCAGATGAAGGGATTCGGGTTGATACATAGAAGATTGAAGAAGTGAAAAATTGTCCAAGGCCTACAACGCCCATAGAAATTTGTAGTTTTCTTGGATTAGCAGGTTATTACAGAAGATTTGTGGAAGGGTTTTCTTCCATTGCTGCACCATTAATAAAGCTTGCACACAAGAAAGTCAAATTTCAGTGGAATGATGCATGTGAGAAAAGTTTTCAGGAGCTGAAAGATAAATTGACTTCTACACCAGTGTTAGTACTTCCCGAAGGCATAGAAGGTTCTGCAGTGTATTGTGATGCTTTCGTGGTTGACCTCAAATGCGTATTTATGCAGCTTGGTAATGTCATAGCATATGCCTCATGACAGTTGCGGCCACATGAGAGAAACTATCCCACGCATGATTTTGAATTAGCAGTGGTGGTATTTTCTTTAAAGATATGGCATCATTATTTGTATGGAGTTCATGTTGACATCTATACTGATCACAAAAGTTTTCAATATATCTTAAAGCAGAAGGAACTCAATTTGAGGCAACGAAGATGGATTGAGCTATTGAAAGATTATGACATTGATATCCTATATCATCCAGGAAAAGCAGATGTGGTAGCTGATGCATTGATCCGTAAGGCAATAGGAGGCACTAGTGGCCAATTGACAGAAAAGCAAGATTTAGCCAAAGATCTACATCAATTAGCCAGTTTGTGGGTTCGTCTTCTTGAATCCTCAGATGAAGGAGTTATTGTACAAAATGCGGCTGAATCTTTACTAATAGCTGAAGTGAAAGAGAAGCAGTTTGCAGATCCTATATTATTACAGCTGAAAGAAAATGTACAACAGGGTCTGACTGCGGCCTTTGATCTTACACTAGACGGGGTACTTCAATGCCAAGAAAGATTATGTGTATCGGAGGTAGATGAACTGAGGGGACGAATTATGATAGAGGCGCATCATTCGCGCTATTTTATTCATCCGGGTGCTACTAAAATGTACCATTATTTAAAAAAAGTGTATTGGTGGGGGAATATGAAAAGGAACATTGCGGAATTTGTCGCTCAATGCCCGAACTGTCAACAAGTAAAGGTAGAGCACCAAAACCAGGAGGTTACATGCAATGTATCAATCTTCCAGTCTGGAAATGGGATATGATTAATATGGATTTCATCACTGGTTTGCCTCGTACACTGCAAAAATTTGATTCTATATGGGTTATAATTAACAGGCTTACCACCTATACAACAAAAGATTATGCAAGGTTGTATGTTAAAGAAATAGTGCGGTTACATGGGATTTTGATCTCCATTATATCAGATAGAGGAGCACAACTTACTGCGCATTTTTGGAGATCTTTTCAGTAGAGTTTGGGTACACAGGTGAATTTGAGTACAGCTTTCCATCCTTAGACAGATGGACAAGTGCAACGTACCATTCAAACACTTGAAGATATGCTACGAGCTTGCACGTTAGATTTTCAAGGCAGTTGGGATGACCATTTGCCTCTTATTGAACTTGCTTACAACAATAGCTATCATTCAAGTATTAAGATGGCACCTTATGAAGCTTTGTGCGGAAGGAAATGTAGATCACCTATTGGGTGATTTGAAGCGGTAGAAACTGCTTTACTTGGGCCAGATCTTGTTCATCAGGCTATGGAGAAAATTAAAGTGATCCAACAGTGATTACAAACGGTCCAGAGTCGACACAAGTCCTATGCTGATGTTAGAAGAAGAGGGATTGAATTCTCCATAGGTGATTGGGTATTTTTAAAGGTGTCACCGATGAAAGGGGTAATGCGATTCGAAAAGAAGGGAAAATTAAGTCCACATTATATAGGCCCATATGAAATTGTTACAGGATTTGGACATGTTGCGTATGAGTTGGCACTACCCCAATAACTCTCCACAGTTCATCCAGTATTTCATGTTTCGATGCTTCAAAAGTGCATTGGAGATCCAACTCATTTTACTTCCATTGAAGATGTACAAATTACGGAGGATCTTACCTATGAGGAAATACCTATTGCCATTCTGCATAGACAAGTGAAGAGATTGAGGAATAAAGATGTGGCATCCGTAAAAGTACTATAGAGGAATCAACAAGTAGAAGAGATCACGTGAGAAGCGGAAGAAAATATGAGGTCAAAGTACCCGTATTTATTTCATAAAGAAGAGAAATAACAAGTAAGTACTTATAAGCATTATGTGTATGTGTATATATGTTATCACAAAGATGTATTTGTTATACTTGAGCAGATGTTATTAACATTCGAGGACGAATGTTTCTAAGGGTGGAAGAATGTAACATCCCGTATGTTTCCGAACCTAGTTAATTCTCGTAACATTCATGGAACTATTTGAACATGAGGGACTTGAGGTATTATACATTAAAATTTGTGGGCATGAGCCATTGGGCTCAATTGAAGCCCAAAAATAGAGTAAAAGACATGGCCCAATGGGGCAAAAATGACTCATTCTTCCATTTTACCAAGCAACTAATGCATTTATAGCAATAAAAATCAGATTTTTATTTCAATACAACACCCATGCCCTTTTCTAGAATATTCACAACATTTCCTTTTTGCTCTCAAAAACCCTAAGTCATCTTTGTGGACTAGATCACCTTTGTGCAAGACTTGTTAAGTGCTTATTATTATGGTTTAACATATTATGTGCATGATAGGGTGCATAAATTATGTTGGTTATGTCGGTAAAGTATTGAGAAGTTCACTATGTGTGAAATGTTACATGTTTGTTAAATCGGCAAAGGTTTTTGCCTTATAAAATTAAGAATGGACTTGTGGTCTTGAAGGAGGTGGATTTGGTGGATTGAATATCAACATGTGTGGTTTGTTTATGTATTGGTGACGTATTGAAAGGGAAGTGTGGTTTTGGTGTTGTTTATGTGCGTTATGGAACCATGAATGTTCTTTGGTATCCAAGTGACCAAAAATATGTAAATAAAAGATTACTTATGTCCTTGGACCATTTATTACACAAAAAGACCCAAAAAGGACCCATTTTGGCCGATTTGGGCATCCGCCCCCGCAGACGAAGGCATCTGCGGGCGCAGATGCCAACGCAGGTGCCTCTGGCTTCTGCAAAAGGCCACCTATGGTCGCACCTCATCCACCTGCGCCCAGATTTTGGTTTTGTATGTTTTCGTCTCTCTTTGATCCCCGAAGGCCGCTATACCCTTTTTTGATGTAATCATCAACTTATGATATCGTTTTAATGACTTTAAAGGGTCTTATGGAGGCATGTTGGACTGTATTAAGTATGTATTGTTGTTCATATGTCTTTATGAAGGAGTAATTATGCCGAAATGATAATGAGGGGGCATAAAAGGTGAACGTGGTGTGAAATGCTATTGATGTATGATGTCTTGGTCAATGTGTGGAATGTTATGGTGTTGTTGGTATGATAACGCAGCGGATTGTATTATAAAGGGTAAAATGACGTTATATAGCAGTTGTGTAGCTCAATGTCGTCTTGTACGCTTGTACGGTGAATAGTTGTTAACGAGAGTTCCGTTATGAACTTGTATTGTAGAGTGAAACGTAAGAAAGGAGCTGGACTATTGTGTTCATATATAGGCTTGCGTATTCATACTTGGAAGTGAAGGTATGTAAGGTTACTCTTTCCATATCCTTCTTAAGCATATAGTATTCACCTTGTTATGGTACTTTCTCAACTCCGAAATGTTCTAAAGTATCTCATTTGAGGTTGTCATCTATTATTAGTCACAAGTCCCTCATTCATTGATCATTTTTATTCATATGTCACATAAATATGAACATGGCTCCGAGTTCCAATAATGTTATATTTAAAAGTTCCCATAATGACATAATCATCGAATGAACTATTTCTAAGATTGAAGAAGTGAGGGATGAAGTCTTTATTCTTGTGTGGTATCCCAGGGGTTAAATACCTATCATGGGTCGATCCCAATATATCAGGTGGTATCCCAGGGGTGAAAGAACACCTAGTATGGGTCAATCCCGCTACTATGGGTGGTATCCCAGGGGCAAAAGAAAAGCATAGCATGGGTTGATCCCGAAAACTGTTGATTACCCACTGATCAGCTTGGGGCCCGGGCAGTGTAAGAATGGAAGGATGAGTAGTGAGTGGAGAAGTGAATGAAGAAGTAAGTGATGAACGAACGAATGAATGTAAAAGTAAAGCAATTAATCCATGTAATGTACTTATTTCCACACATATAGAATGGCGACTTATCCATATTGGGTATTCATTTGTATTTGAGTTCATTGACGTATTTATGTACCATACTATTTCTTATGGCCTTAAATACTCAGTACATTCTTCGTACTGACGTCCCTTGTGGGACTTATCTTACTTGTTGCAGGCACAGGTACTATTAAACCTCCACAGTAAGCTATAGGACATCTACTAATCTTTGGTGAGCTCCAGTTGGTTCGGGGCTTTCCGTGTCAAAGTTGTACATTGGTTTTGGTATTGTAAATGTTATTTAAAGCGGGGACTTGTCCCAAATTTAGGTTGGTCATGTATGTACTTTTGTTAGAGGCTTTTGTAGACATAGGTGGGTATATGAATGTAAGAGATGTATGTCCCTAATGACTTGATGGCCCTAACGGCTAAGTTTCATGCATATATATATATATATATATATCACATGTTCCATGATTTCTGCTATTAGAATTATATGTGCTTACGTGGTGGTGATGTTTCTAATGGCATGCATATGAATGGACAGAAGTAAATATTGGTTCTCTCGGGCCTTATCGGCTTCGGGTGCCAGTCCACCCCGTTGGGATATGGGGTGTGACAGTAACCCGACCTCAAGTCAATCATTGAGAAACATTTATCACCTTGTAATTGGTCAAACAAATCATCAATTCTAGGGAGGGGATATTTGTTCTTAATTGTCACCTTATTCAGTTGCCGATAATCAATACACATTCTCAATGTGCCATCTTTCTTGCGTACAAATAACACTGGTGCACCCCAAGGGGACATACTAGGCCTTATGAATCTCTTGTCCAACAAGTCTTTTAATTGCTCCTTCAATTCCCGTAACTCTGCCAAGGCAATTCTATACAAAGGAATAGATATAGGCTGTGTACCTGGAATCACATCAATACCAAACTCTACTTCCCATTTTGGAGGCAAACCTGGAAGATCTTTAGGAAATACATCAAGAAATTCATTTACCACTGGAACAGATTGAAGAGTTGGTCTCTCCACATCTATATCTTTTACCCTTACTAGGTGACATATGTACCCCTTGGATATCATTTTCTTCGCCTTAAGATAAGAAATAAATTTACCTTTTGGCACTCCAACATTACCCCTCCATTCAAGAACTGTCTCTTTTGGGAAATAAAAATGTACTTTCTTCGTTTGGCAATCTACTGTGGCATAACAAGAAGCCAACCAATCCATACCCATTATAACATCAAAATCTACCATCTCTAGTTCAACAAGATCAGCCAACATAGCATGATCACAAATAGTTACTATGCAATTACGATAGACTCTTTTAGCTACAATAAATTCACCAACTGGTGTAGATACTTCAAATGGCTTAGCTAATAATTCTAGTGTTCTTTTGAATTTTTCAGCAATCAATGGAGTGACATATGATAGGGTAGATCCCAGATCAATCAATGCATATACATTATGTGAAAAGATGGATAATGTACCTGTAACTGCATCCAGAGAAGCCTCAAAATTCTAATGGTCCGCTAAGGCATAGGTACGGTTCTAGACTACACTAGAACTGGCTACTCCTCTAGCACCTCTACCACAACCAGTAGGTTGTACACCCCTACGTAAGAAAGGGACCGATGATGATGATGCAACGGATGATCCAGTAGGTCGTGCCATACTATCTGTGCCCCTCCGTGGGCATTCTCTCATTATATATCCCGACATACAATACCAAAAACAAGTATTTTTCCCAAACCGCCATGCACCTAAATGAAGCTTTCCACATTGACTACATGGCTGAAGAGGAGGTCTTGATTGACTCATAGTCCCTTGTCCTTGATACCCTGCTATCCGTGAACTTGAATCTCTCTCCTTGGCCCAAATTGGTTGCCCCTAAACCCTTGGAATCGGGGTGGGGCACTTGTTATAGAGTAGGCAGATGATGGCCTAGGTGGTCTATTAAAAACCCGAGTCTTAAACTCTCTTTGAGATGCCATGAACTGCCTCGTAGGTCTAGCTCTCTTGGAAGGTCCTCTTTCAATTTCCTGTGTCCTCCTCCTTTGCCTCTAATCCTCCATTTTCTGTACAAATGCTTGTATCCTTAACATATCCATATCTCTATTCAGAGCAGCAATAGTACAATCTCTAACCAAATACGGATCCAGTCTATCCACATAACGATGAACTCTATCATTCATAGTAGCCACCACATTAGGAGCATACCTAGACAAAGAGTTAAACCTAAGCCTGTACTCCCTCACGCTCATATTACCCTGACGAAGATTTAAAAATTGATCTGCACGAGCCTCTCGGATCTCAAATGGAAGGTAATGATCAAGAAATACCATTTTGAACTCTTCCCAACTAATTGAAGGTGCATCGGTACCTCTAGATCATTTCCAATCTTCATAGCATAAAATAGCCTCCCCTTTTAATCTATACGCTGTAAGCACAACTGTCTCTGTACCATATACATGCATAACACCCAAAGCTCTTTGGATTTTATCCATAAAGTCCTGTGGATCTTCATTAAGATCGGATTCGGTGAATGTGGGAGGATCTAATTTGAGGAAATCCTGTGTCCGTAGACTAGCTGTCCTATCTACACCAGTAGTAGCCATAGTCAAACCAGCTTGTCCTTGACCTCGTACAGTAACTATACGAGTTAATAATTGCACCGCATTTCTTAAATCTTGCTCAATAGCATTAATAGGTGATTCTTGGGGTACTCCTCTCCTCCTTAATTCTTCTGGAGATGGTGGAGTAGAAGAAGTCCTTGATGCAAACTCATTCGGAGTTTCACTCTGATTATATTTTCTAGGTGGTGACTTACTGGTACCTTCTCCGGCAGCCATATCCACTTGCTTACTTTTATTCTTACTCCATCTTGTAATCGGCATCTTCACTATATAGAAAAAAAATTATTTAAGGTTAAATTGTCACGCTTAAAATCCCATTGAGGCGGACTGGCACCCGAAGCCGTTAAGGCAGAACCAATCTATGATCATGTACATTCATATGCATGTCCCTGAGTGAACAACATCCATTCATATAGATACAAGATGTCAAATATGGAAATCATGGAAAGACATTCAAATAGATATGAGACTTGGCCGTTGGGGCCGCAACATCAAAAAGGAGAATACACCTCTACATTTGACTTTACCATATTCTACAAAGCTTTTAAAAGATGTACATAACCAAAACTAAGGTCGGGACAAGTCCCCGCCTTATACCACTACTGCGCAATACCAAAACAAATTTACAATGACTTGAAAAGCCCCGAAGTAACTTGGAGCTCACCAACAATCCGCGGATGACCCGTATCCTACTGGGGGGTCTACTAGTACCTGTGCCTGCAGTAAGTAAGGTAAGTCCCCCAAGGGACGTTAGTACAAAATAATGTACTGAGTATGTAAGTCTATAAGCAACTGCATGAGATATAGGAGCTCAAATATAATTAAATACAAGTGAATAGATAATACTAATAAACCACCTTTACTGTAATCGTGGAAACGTATACATTATATTCATTACTTCCCTTTTTCTTTCTTTACTTTTCTTGTCTTTATAAGGCATGCCATACATATACCCAACTGATCAGCGGTAACATAATCTGGGATTGTCTCTATGCTGGGCTTTAAGCCCCCTCGAGCTTCCACCCATATATAATAAATAGGGATCGTCTCTATGCTAGGCTTTGAGCCCCCTCGAGCTGCCACCCGAACATAACCATATTGAGGTGCTTACTTTATTTAATCTTTGAAGTTGTTATAGTGGTGGTTATAACATTATGGATCCTTTTTGGAACAACAAAAGAGAACATCTGAAATTTGATAGTAAATATATATTGAGGTACTTTAGAACATTTCGGAGTGGAAACAAGGTCGTTAACTAGGTGGACAATATATGATGCCAAAGGATACGAAAAAGAGTAACCTTACATACCGTAACTTCAGACCACGTGACTACAACAATTCAGCTCCTTTCTTATGTGTTACTCTACAATATAAGTACATAATGGAGTTACATTAAAATCTAATCACATTATAGGTTTACAAGGCGGTTAAAGGGAAGTAAAATTTGTCCGACCACCCCAACACATAGTATCTCATTCCAACCTCCTTTATACTTCCACGTAACTCTATTCCATCTCCTATATGGCAGCTCACTGCCTCACCACAACAATGCTACCAATACAGCCCATATGTTGACATAAACGTTACAAACCGATAGGATTACCTACCTAGTTTATCCTTTACATTTGCACTCCAACAAAACTCCATATATTCATGCCATCAGGTCACCCTACTGGCTTCCACAGTAATATACCAAAAACAGTCCACAATAGTTCCAAAAGTCAGTTTAACATAACAAGAGAATATTCTCTTTTCACTACACCAAACTTTCCACTTACAAACCCGCATAAGCATTTCCATCAAACCATACATAC
The DNA here is from genome assembly GCA_031232105.1 of Capsicum rhomboideum. Lineage (NCBI taxonomy): Eukaryota > Viridiplantae > Streptophyta > Magnoliopsida > Solanales > Solanaceae > Capsicum > Capsicum rhomboideum. The sequence continues at coordinate 60,395,678 of CP124710.1, read as the reverse complement.
AAGGAACAATTTAGGGTATAACTACACTTTAATTTACTGAAATTTTATCTTCCTAACTTAATTTCTTCAACACCTTAAGCCCCTATACAAGTTCAAACCACAAGGAGGACAAATTCATTAAAACTAACGCAAGTGGACTGCCAACTAATTAAGGGACTGCCCTATACATTTTAAACATAACCAACCTGACTTCCACACTTTCTTACACAAATATTGCATTAATCTACAAGGGTAAACACTTACCAAGGCTTGCAAGGTGGAGGATTTGTTCAAGAATCCTAAAAGGAATATAGGGGCTACTGGTTTTAACCCTTGAAAGAAAGAGAGAAAACTAGAGATAATCTTGAAATGTTATGTGTTAAAAATAAGTAAAAAGACCAGCTAACTTGGTCTTATATTGAGCCATCTAGAAGTCTCTTTTAATCCTATTTTTTTTAGCCACAATTTGGTCAAGTAGGTGATGCACCTACTTGGTTATATCAAGCAACTCAATAGGTCAAAGTAGGTGATACACCTACTTAATTTACTAATGTCTATTGGTCCTTTAACTTATTGGTCCTTTGGCAGATTTATTTTTGTGTTGGGCTGCCCATACTCTTCTCCTTTTATTTTACTTAGTTTGGGCCCTCCAAGAGTCCATTATAATAGGATTTAATCTGATCCATTAGCTTAAGTAGGTAATACACCTCTTTGGTACATTTAACTTGGCCCAAATATGATCCATAGCCTTGGGTCTATTAACTTGGTCCATATATCTCAAGTAGGTGATTCACCTACTAGGTTAATTAAGTCAAGAAAGCACCTAACTTATGGTCTCCCCTTTGTCCAACTTTTTAAATCCTTTTGTCTTAACCCACCACGTAACTTTAATTTTATGCTTAAATATGACCTTATTATTTATAGTTTAAATACTTTTATCCATGCTAGGTTGGTTGTATAAGTTTCGAAAATGTACGGGGTGTTATATAATGAACGTGTAGTAATGTATGAAACAAGGTTCTATTATTGGTTCATCCAACCTTTGTATATTTTGTTTTGTAAATAAGTATTCAAAGTAACATAGAAAATACATTCGAGTATGGAATACATTGATGTTAGGAGGTAATGCACATGTATTAATGTAAGAAACCAAGTTCCATTATTGGTTCGTCCAACCTATGTATGTTTGGTTGAGTGATTAATACTCAGGGAAACAACGATAATCAATCTGAGTAAGGAATACATAGATGTTAGGAGGAAATACACGTGTAGTAATGTATGAAACCAAGTTCTATTAGTGGTCCATCTAACATATGTATGTCTTGTTTAGTGATTAATAGTCAATGAAACACCAATAATCCATCCAAGCATGGAATACATTGATATGAGGATGTAATCCAAGTGTAGTAATGTATGAAACCAAGTTCTATTATTGGTCCGTCCAACCTATGTATGTCTTGTTTAGTAAATTAGTAGTCAAAGTGACACAGAAAATACATTCGAGTATGGAATACATTGATGTTAGGAGGTAATGCAATGTAGTAATATAAGAAACCAATTTCTACTAGTGGTCCATCTAACCTATGTATGTCTTGTTTAGTGATTAATAGTCAATGAAACACCAATAATCCATTCGACCATGGAATACATTGATATGAGGATGTAATCCAAGTGTAGTAATGTATGAAACCAAGTTCTATTATTGGTCCGTCCAACCTATGTATGTCTTGTTTAGTAAATTAGTAGTCAAAGTGACACAAAAAATACATTCGAGTATGGAATACATTGATGTTAGGAGGTAATGCAATGTAGTAATGTAATAAACCAAGTTCTATTATTGGTCCGTCCAACTTATGTATGTCTTTTTTAGTGACTAATTGTCAGAAAAACATTAATAATTAGTCTGAGTACGGAAAACATAGATGTAAAGAGGCAATACACGTCTAGTATTGTATGAAACCATGTTCTATTATTGGTCCATCCAACTTATGTATGTCTTGTTTCGTGAATAATAGTTAATGAAACACAAATAATCCATCCGAGTTTGGAATACAATTATTTGAGGAGGTAATTCACTTGTAGTAATGTATCAAACCAAGCTCTATTATTGGTCTGTCTAACCTATGTATGTCTTGTTTTGTGAATTAGAAGTCAAAGTAACACAGAAAATTCATTCGAGTATAGAATACATTGATGTTAGGAGGTAATGCACATGTATTAATGTAAGAAACCAAGTTCCATTATTGGTTCGTCCAACCTATGTATGTCTTGTTTAATAAATAAGTAGTCAAAGTAAAACAAAAAATACATTCGAGTATGGATACATTGATGTTAGGATGTAATGCACATGTTGTAATGTAAGAAACCAAGTTCTATTATTGGTTCGTCCAACCTATGTATGTGTTGTTTAGTGATTAATAATCAATGAAACACCAATAATCTAATCGATCATGGAATACATTGATATGAGTAGGTAATGCACGTGTAGTAATGTATGAAACCAAGTTCTATTATTGATTCGTCCAACTTTTGTATATCTGGTTTAGTAAATTAGTAGTCAAAGTAACATAGAAAATATATTCAAGTATGGAATACGTTGATGTTTGGAGGTAATACACATGCATTAATGTAAGAAACCATGTTATATTATTGGTCTGTCTAGCCTATGTATGTCTGGTTGAGTGATTAATACTCAGGGAAACAACGATAATCAATCCGAGTAAGGAATACATAGATGTTAGTAGGTAATGCAATGTAGTAATATAAGAAACCAAGTTCTACTAGTGGTCCATCTAACCTATGTATGTCTTGTTTAGTGATTAATAGACAATGAAACACCAATAATCCATTCGAGCATGTAATACATTGATATGAGGATGTAATCCAAGTGTAGTAATGTATGAATCCAAGTTTTATTTTTGGTCCGTCCAACCTATGTATGTCTTGTTTAGTAAATTAGTAGTCAAAGTGACACAAAAAATACATTCGAATATGGAATACATTGATATTAGGAGGTAATTCAATGTAGTAATGTAATAAACCAAGTTCTATTATTGGTCCGTCCAACTTATGTATGTCTTTTTTAGTTATTAATTGTCAGTGAAACACTAATAATCTATCTGACTATTGAATACATTGATTTGAGGAGGTAATTGTAACACCCCGTACTTTTCTAACCTTACTTGATACCTTGGTATCATATCTACATAGGTGTTGATATGCCATGAATATGTGTTTTATAGTGTCATTGGTGAAACATTTGATATCGGACTTAACATGTGCGAATAGACCTTCGTAGGAGGTGTTTTGTGATTTCGTGATGCATTTGGGTGATGCCCCGTACATATTCTAACCTCATTTGGTGACTTTAAGTCATGTTTACTTGATGGTTAAGATCACTAAGTAAGTATTTTGTAATGTTTTTATAAGGGATTGGACGATATGCAAACATTGTATAAGTGGCCAAAAAATTCAGCAAAGTGCTGAAACTTGCGCCACTATCCTGTTTCAGGGGTGTGGCGCAAGCCACCTACATGCAGGAAATTCAGAGAAGGATGAGATCTTGCACCACAGCCTGCTTTGCAGCCAGTAGTGCAAGGCACAAATCTTGTGCCTTTCCGGACCCGTTTTGTAACGCAATTCTACGACGATTCTTGGATGGTTTCTTTGGGTTCTTTGGAGTTATTTGAGAATTGTTAAAGCTTCAAAAACTTCAATACACTCCTACATACTCCTACATGACCAAATCATGAAATGTGAATAGTGACCCAAAAATGTCCAATGAAGTCAAGGGCGACTATAATTCCTATTTTTGCGGTCGAAACGACGAATGAGAAACTTTTAAGAGAATATTGTCGTGACATTATGGAATTGTATAAACATGATATATATGGTGAATAATACATGAAATATGATGGATTACATGGATATGTATTATTGGGCCCAAAGTTAGGCCCAAAATGGAAATAAAAGAATTGGCCCAAAGGGCAAAAAGACCCATTCTTCCACTCTGACCTCATTAAATGCCAAGGAATGGCTAAGCTTGACTTGGGGTCTATATAAAGGCCCCAATATCAGACTTTTATCATCAAAAATCTCTCATGCCTTTATGATATTTTCTCAACATTTCTCATTTCCAAACCCTAAAGCAAAATAATTCCTTTGGACTTTTTGGACAAGATCATCCTATTCCAAGCCTTGGTAAGTATATATTCACATGGATTAACATATTATATGCGTGGGATATTATGTATATTATGATAGTTGTGTTGGCAAGGTGGTGAATAGTGTGTTTTTGCTTTTGATGAAAGATGTGTCATCTTGGTAATTTGAACTTGAATTAGGACTTGTGCCTTTGATGAAAGAGCATGGTATGGACAAAATATGAACATGTATGGTGTTATTTTTGGTATTAAACTTGTTCTTGTCTATAAGTGGAAATTATGGGGTTTTGTCCGATATGTGTTATGAGTTGTATTAAGGTCATTTGATGGGTTATTTGTGATGTGGTATGGATAAGAAAGTGTAAAGGAGAAGTGTTGTGGTGAAATGTATTGATTTTCATGTATTGGTCAATGTATGGAATATTGGGGGATTTTTGGACTAATAATTTTATCAATGGTTTTGTCAAGGGGAAATGGCATGTTTAAGGGCAAATATGTGACTCATTGATGTTACAAGCATTTGAAGAGTAGTTGGTGATTAATGTGAATTCCGTATTGTATTTGTGTTGTAGAGTGACACATAAAGAAGGAGCGGGACTATTGTATCCACCTCTAGGATTATATATTCGTATTGCGAATCCAAGATATGTAAGGTTACTTTGTTCGTATCTTTCTGCGGCAAATAGTGTCCATATTGACATGTCACTAGGCCTATCCCGAAATGTGCTAAGGTATCCGATATCCGTTTATCAATAGTCATTGTCATATATTTCCTACTCATGGATCATTTGTGAATCTCATGTCTCATATTCATGGTTAATGTTCCGAAAGCTCAAAGAAAGTTATGTTCCAATGTTCCAATAGTGACTATACTTGTGTCTCTTGTTCATGGATTATTGTCCAATGGTTCCAATGGTATCATGGTGCTAGTAATGTTATATTTCTCATGATGTTTATTCACATGTCCTTCACTCATTGGTTAATGATTCAAAGCTTCCAACAATGTTATGATCCAAAGTTCAAGTGATGTTATGACTATCAAAGTATCAATCTCAAAGTAATGAAAAAAGTAATGCATATGTGGTCAATGATCAAGTACAGGTGGCAGGTCTAGGGGCGTAAGCCTAGCTTGACTCAATCCCGAGGTATGGATTTATGGGTGGCAGGTCTAGGGGCATAAGCCTAGCTCGACCCGATCCCGATGCATTGATGTATGGGTGGCAAGTCTAGGGGCATAAGCCTAGCTCAACTCGATCCCAACACGATGATATGATATGAAAAGACCCACTGATCAGTCGGGGTACGAGTACATTGTGACATATGTAATGACAAGTGAGCATTGAATGTAAAGAAAGTAACGAAAGTAATGAAAGCAATCCACATGGTTTCCAAAATGCATCATGGTGACTTATTCACATTGATTAGTCATTTGTATTTGAGTTCCTTGAAATATTCATGTATTGTACAGTTTCATCTGAGCCTTGCATACTCAGTACTTATTTTGTACTGACCCCTCTCGGGGAATTTACCTTACTTGCTGCAGGCGCAGGTACCAGTAGGCCTCCCCAGTAGATTGCCAGTGTTAGCGGTTCTTTGGTGAGCTCCAGCTAATTCGGGGCTTCTCCGAGTCAGAGTGTATATATGTTTTGGTGATGTACATATTGTGTAAGGTGGGGACTTGTCCCGACTTATGGTTCAATTTGGTCAATGCTTTTGTTAGAGGCTTTTGTAGACGGATGTGGGTGTATCAGTGTAAAAGACATATGTTGTTTTGACTAGATGGCCTCAACGGCCAAGTTTCATATGTATGTATAAATATGTCCCATGTTTTCCTTTATTCGTCTTTCATGTTCTTACGCAATGGTGGTTATGATTATGATATGCATATGATTGAACATAGGCAAAGGTTGGTTCTCTCGGGCCTTATCGGCTACGGGTGCCAATCATGTCTCGATGGGATTTGGGGCGTGACAAAAGTGGTATCAAAGCAGGTCGGTCTAAGGATGTGTACAAAGCCGTGTCTGAGTAGAGTCTTACTTATCGGTGTGTTGTGCACCACATTTATAAGTAGGAGGCTACGGTACATTTAGGATGTTGTTTCTTTTCTTCATTCTAGATCGTGCAATAGAGCCAATGTTGTAAGTTGCATTGTATCTGATCTTGGTAATTGTTTTTCTTTGGTATAGTCAAAATGCCGAACACTAGAAGAGGAAAAGGAAAAGGTAAAAGTAAGCTGATAGATAGAGTTGCTGGTGAAGGAACCAGTATACCACCACCTGATCAAGTTCATCAAGGTGATACTGAGCCTGAATTTGTGTTACGAGCTTCCTCCACTCCCTCTATACCCGAAGAGTCAAGTAGGAGAAGCGTTGCTATAGAACCACCAGTCAATACTATGGACTAGGATCTGAAAAATGCAGTTCAGATGTTAACACAGTTAGTGGCAGCCCAGAGTCAAGGACGAGCTGGTCCAATGACACATGATGATGATGCGACTAGAGTAGCAAGTCGCAGAACACAGGATTTCCTCAAATTGGACCCTCCTATCTTCACAGGGGCAGATCCAAAAGCAGATCCACAGGACTTCGTGGATCAAATTCAGAGGTCTTTGGAAGTTATGCATGTGACAGGGGTAGAGATAGTTGAACTTGCTGCATACCGGTTGAAAGAAGAGGCAATATTGTGGTACGAGGATTGGAAGAAATCCTGTGATATTGATGCAACCCTACCTACTTGGGAAGAGTTTAAAATGGCTTTCCTTGATCATTACTTGCCCTATGAGATCCGTGAGGCACGTGCGGATCAATTCCTAAATCTCCGTCAACGAAATTTGAGTGTCAGAGAATATAGCTTGCAATTTAATTCCTTGGCTCGATATGCGCCAAATATTGTGGCTACGATGAAAGACAGGGTCCATAGCTATGTGGACAGACTAGAGCCATATTTGGTAAGAGATTGCACTATTGCGGCCTTGAATAGGGACATGGACATTGCTCGAATACAAGCCTTCGCCCAGAAAATGGAAGATCAAAGATAGAGATGAAGGGTACATGAATTTGATAGGGGCCAGTCCAAAAGGGCTAGACCTATGGGACCACCTATGATGTCCCAAGGAGGATCTAGGCCCCGCATGTTTCCTAGACCACCCAGATCGTCGTTCTCTTATTCCACAGGGGGTGCTTAATCTCAGTCTCGACGGTTTAGAGGTGGTTCAGCTGGGCAAAGTAGTGGGGTTCACGGATCACAGGCAGCAGGTTTCCCTCATCAGCAGTGTCAGAACTGCGGGCGTATTCATTCAGGCACATGTCGGTCAGGGACGAATGTCTGCTTTTGGTGTGGTATGCCGGGACATATAGCGAGAGATTTTCTACAACGTAGCATGGGTGGTATAGCACGACCGGCTGGGTCGGCTGTTGCATCATCAGCATCGGTTCCTTCACTGGGCCGAGGGGTGCAGCCTATTGGCCGTGGGAGAGGTTCCAGAGGAGCAGCCAGTACTAGCAGGGTCCAGAATCGTACTTATGCTTTGGTGGACAGCCAGAATTCAGAGGCTTCCCCTGATGTCGTCACAGGTACATTATCCATATTCTCACATAATGTATATGCACTAATTGACCCAGGTTCTACATTTTCCTATGTTACTCCATTGGTTGCTGCGAAATTTGCAAAGGCACCGAAATTATTACTTAAGTCAATTGAAGTGTCTACACCGATTGGTGAATATATTATTGCAAAGAGAGTCTATCGTTACTGTGTGGTAATGGTGTATGGTCATGATACGTTGGCCGATCTCATTGAATTGGACATGGTGGATTTTGATGTAATTATGGGAATGGATTGGTTGGCCTCTTGTTATGCTACGGTAGATTGCCGGGCCAAGAAGGTGCAATTTTGTTTTCTGCAAGAAAATGTTCTTGAATGGCAGTGTAATGTAGGGACACCACGAGGAAGATTTATTTTCTATCTGAAAGCCAAGAAAATGATTGCTAAGGGTTACATATGTCATTTAGTACGGGTGAAAGATACCAAAGCGGAACCACTAACTCCGCAGTCGGTTCCAGTGGTTAATGAATTTCTAGATGTATTCCCAGAGGATCTTCCAGGCTTACCCCTAGAACGAGAAGTAAAATTTGGCATTGATGTGATTTCGGGCACTCAGCCTATTTCTATTCCTACATATAGAATGGCTCCAGTAGAATTACGTGAATTGAAGGAGCAATTGAAAGATTTGCTGGACAAGAGCTTCATTAGGCCTAGTATGTCCCCGTGGGGTGCACCGGTATTATTTGTGAGAAAGAAAGATGGCACCTTGAGAATGTGCATCAACTATCGGTAACTGAATAAAATAACGATCAAGAACAAATATCCCCTCCCTCGAATTGATGATTTGTTTGATCAGTTACAGGGTGCCAAGTGTTTCTCAAAGATTGACTTGAGGTTAGGTTACCATCAAGTCAGAGTTAGAGAAGAAGATGTGCCCAAGACAGCTTTCCGAACACGGTATGGTCATTATGAATTTTTAGTTATGTCATTTGGCCTAACAAATGCACCATCTGTGTTTATGGATTTGATGAATAGGGTGTTTAATCTATTTCTGGACGTGTTCGTCACAGTATTTATAGATGATATCCTTGTTTATTCAAGATCACCAGAGGATCATGCTACTCACTTACGACAAGTGTTACAAATTCTCCATCAGCGTAAGTTGTATGCAAAATTCTCCAAATATGAGTTTTGGTTAAAATCAGTTGCATTCTTGGGCCACATTATGTCAGATGAAGGTATACAAGTTGATACACAGAAGATAGAAGCAGTGAAAAATTGGCCAAGACCTACGACACCCACAGAGATTCACAGTTTTCTGGGTTTGGCAGGTTATTACCGAATATTTGGAGAAGGGTTTGCTTCTATTGCAGCACCATTAACAAAGTTAACTCACAAGGCAATTAAGTTTCAATGTAATGATGCATGTGAAAGAGGGTTTCAAAAATTGAAAGATAAGTTGACTTCCACACCAGTGTTAGTACTTCCTGAAGGCACAGAGGGCTATGCAGTGTATTGTGATGCTTCCGAGATTGGTCTCGGATGTGTGTTGATGCAGCATGGTAGGGTGATAGCATATGCCTCATGACAGTTGCGGCCACATGAGAAAAACTATCCCACACATGATCTTGAATTGGCAGCGGTAGTTTTTGCTTTAAAGATATGGCGTCATTATTTATATGGGGTTCATGTTGACATCTATATGGATCACAAAATCTTACAATATCTTTTTAAGCAGAAGGAACTCAATTTGAGGTAACGAAGGTGGTTAGAGATATTAAAAGACTATGACATTGATATTCTTTATCACCCAGGAAAAGTAAATGTAGTAGCTGATGCATTGAGCCGTAAGGCAGTAGAAAGAACTAGTGGTCAGTTGAATGAAAAGCATGAGATAATCAAAGATTTGAATCAATTAGCCAGCTTGGGAGTTTGCCTTATTGAATCCTCCGATGATAGAGTTATGGTGCAGAATGCAGCAGAATCCTCCTTGATAGCTGAAGTGAAAGAGAAGCAATTTGCAGATTCTATTTTATTGCAGCTAAAGGAGAATGTGCAGCAAAATTTGACCAAGGAATTTGATATTACACCGGAAGGAGTACTTCAATGTCAAGGGAGATTATGCGTACCAGACATAGATGAGCTAAGGACATGAATAATGACAGAGGCGCACCATTCGCGCTATTCCATTCACCCGGGCACTACTAAAATGTACCATGAATTGAAAGAAGTGTATTGGTGGGCAACATGAAAAAGAACATTGCAGAATTTGTTGCGCAATGCCCGAATTGTCAACAAGTGAAAGTAGAACATCAGAAATCGGGAGGTTATATGCAACGTCAATCTTCCAGTCTGGAAGTGGGATATGATTAATATGGATTCCATTACGGGTTTGCCTCGTACATTGCGGAAGTTTGATTCTATATGGTTTATAGTGGACCGACTTACTAAATCAGCGCATTTTCTACTGGTCAAGACGACCTATACAGCTGAGGATTATGCGAAGTTGTATGTGAAAGAGATAGTACGATTGCATGGTATTCCACTTTCTATTATATCAGACAGAGGAGCACAGTTCACAACACACTTTTGGAAATCTTTTCAGCGGAGTTTGGGTACTCAGGTGAATTTGAGTACGGCTTTCCATCCTCAGACTGATGGACAAGCCGAATGTACTATTCAAAAACTTGAAGATATGCTAAGAGTATGTACGTTGGATTTTCAAGGAAGTTGGGATGACCATTTGCCTCTGATTGAATTTGCGTATAACAATAGCTATCATTCAAGTATTAAAATGGCACCTTATGAAGCCTTGTATGGAAGGAAATGTAGATCACCAATCGGATGGTTTGAAGCAGGTTAAACTGTTTTACTTAGGCCAGATATTGTTCACCAAGCCATGGAGAAAGTAAAAGTGATTCAACAACGGTTACAAATGGCTCAAAGTCGTCACAAGTCATATGCCGATGTTCGAAGAAGAGGGCTTGAATTTGCCATAAGTGATTGGCTATTTTTAAAGGTGTCACCGATGAAAGGGGTAATGCGGTTCGGAAAGAAAGGGAAATTGAGTCCATGTTATATAGGCCCATATGAAATCATTAGAAGATTTGGGCAAGTTGCATATGAATTGGCACTACCCCAGGACCTTTCGTCCGTCCATTCGGTATTTCATGTTTCAATGCTTTGAAAATACATAGGAGATCCTTCGCGTATTGTTCCCGTAGAGGATGTTCAAGTTATGGAGGATCTTACCTATGACGAGGTACCCATTGCTATTCTGTATCGACAAGTAAAGAGGTTGAGGAATAAAGATGTCGCATCCGTAAAAGTCCTTTGGAGAAATCAACAACAGGAGGAGATCACATGGGAAGCGGAAGAAATGATGAAATCCAAGTATCCCCATCTATTTCAAATGGATCAAGAAGTTCACAATGTGGAGTTGGAAAAATAACAAGGAAGTATTTAAGAGCATTATGTGTATTTGTATACGTAAAGTAAAGATGCAATTGATGTATATAAGACGATGTTGCTAACATTCGAGGACGAATGTTTCTAGGGGGGGAAGAATGTAACACCCCGTACTTTTCTAACCTTACTTGATACCTTGGGATCATATCTACATAGGTGTTGAGATGCCATGAATATGTGTTTTATAGTGTCATTGGTGAAACATTTGATATCAGACTTAACATGTGCGATTAGACCTTCGTAGGAGGTGTTTTGTGATTTCGTGATGCATTTGGGTGATGCCCCGTACATATTCTAACCTCATTTGGTGACTTTAAGTCATGTTTACTTGATGGTTAAGATCACTAAGTAAGTATTTTGTAGTGTTTTGATAAGGGATTGGACGATATGCAAACATTGGATAAGTGGCCAAAAAATTCAGCAAAGTGCTGAAACTTGCGCCACTACCCTGTTTCAGGGGTGTGGCGCAATCCACCTGCATGTAGGAAATTCAGAGAAGGCTGATATATTGCGCCACATCTTGCTTTGTAGCTAGTGGCACAAGGCACAAATCTTGTGCCTTTCCGGACCCGTTTTGTAACGCAATTCTACGACGATTCTTGGATGGTTTATTTTGGTTCTTTGGAGTTCTTTGAGCATTGTTAAAGCTTCAAACACTCAAATACACTCCTACATACTCCTACATGATCAAATCATGAAATGTGAATAGTGACCCAAAAATGTCCAATGAAGTCAAGGGCGACTAGAATTCCTATTTTTGCGATCGAAACAACGAATGAGAATCTTTTAAGAGAATATTGTCGTGACATTATGAAATTATGTAAACATGAGATATATGGTGAATAATACATTAAATGTGATGGATTATATGGATATGTATTATTGGGCCCAAAGTTAGGCCCAAAATGGAAATAAAAGAATTGGCCCAAAGGGCAAAAAGACCCATTCTTCCACTTTGACCTTATTAAATGCCAAGGAATGGATAATCTTGACTTGGGGTCTATATAAATGCCCCAATATCAGAATTTTATCCTCAAAAAACTCTCATGCCTTTATGATATTTTCTCAACATTTCTCATTTCCAAACCCTAAAGCAAAATAATTCCTTTGGACTTTTTGGACAAGATCATCCTATTCCAAGCCTTGGTAAGTATATATTCACATGGATTAACATATTATATGCGTGGGATATTATGTATATTATGATAGTTGTGTTGGCAAGGTGGTGAATAGTGTGTTTTTGCTTTTGATGAAAGATGTGTCATCTTGGTAATTTGAACTTGAATTAGGACTTGTGCCTTTGATGAAAGAGCATGGTATGGACAAAATATGAACATGTATGGTGTTATTTTTGGTATTAAACTTGTTCTTGTCTATAAGTGGAAATTATGGGGTTTTGTCCGATATGTGTTATGAGTTGTATTAAGGTCATTTGATGGGTTATTTGTGATGTGGTATGGATAAGAAAGTGTAAAGGAGAAGTGTTGTGGTGAAATGTATTGATTTTCATGTATTGGTCAATGTATGGAATATTGGGGGATTTTTGGACTAATAATTTTATCAATGGTTTTGTCAAGGGGAAATGGCATGTTTAAGGGCAAATATGTGACTCATTGATGTTACAAGCATTTGAAGAGTAGTTGGTGATTAATGTGAATTCCGTATTGTATTTGTGTTGTAGAGTGACACATAAAGAAGGAGCGGGACTATTGTATCCACCTCTAGGATTATATATTCGTATTGCGAATCCAAGGTATGTAAGGTTACTTTGTTCGTATCTTTCTGCGGCAAATAGTGTCCATATTGACATGTCACTAGGCCTATCCCGAAATGTGCTAAGGTATCCGATATCCGTTTATCAATAGTCATTGTCATATATTTCCTACTCATGGATCATTTGTGAATCTCATGTCTCATATTCATGGTTAATGTTCCGAAAGCTCAAAGAAAGTTATGTTCCAATGTTCCAATAGTGACTATACTTGTGTCTCTTGTTCATGGATTATTGTCCAATGGTTCCAATGGTATCATGGTGCTAGTAATGTTATATTTCTCATGATGTTTATTCACATGTCCTTCACTCATTGGTTAATGATTCAAAGCTTCCAACAATGTTATGATCCAAAGTTCAAGTGATGTTATGACTATCAAAGTATCAATCTCAAAGTAATGAACAAAGTAATGCATATGTGGTCAATGATCAAGTACGGGTGGCAGGTCTAGAGGCTTAAGCCTAGCTCAACTCGATCCCAAGTTATGGATTTATGGGTGGCAGGTCTAGGGGCATAAGCCTAGCTCGACCCGATCCCGATGCATTGATGTATGGGTGGCAAGTCTAGGGGAATAAGCCTAGCTCGACTCGATCCCAACACTATGATATGATATGAAAAGACCCACTGATCAGTCGAGGCCCGGGTACATTGTGACATATGTAATGACAAGTGAGCATTGAATGTAAAAAAAAGTAACGAAAGTAATGAAAGCAATCCACATGGTTTCCAAAATGCATCATGGTGACTTATTCACATTGATTAGTCATTTGTATTTGATTTCCTTGAAATATTCATGTATTGTACAGTTTCATCTGAGCCTTGCATACTCAGTACTTATTTCGTACTAACCCCTCTCGGGGAATTTACCTTTCTTGCTGCAGGCGCAGGTACCAGTAGGCCTCCCCAGTAGATTGCCAGTGTTAGCGGTTCTTTGGTGAGCTCCAGCTAATTCGGGGCTTCTCCGAGTCAGACTATATATATGTTTTGGTGATGTACATATTGTGTAAAGCGGGGACTTATCCGGACTTATGGTACAGTTTGGTCAATGCTCTTGTTAGAGGCTTTTGTAGACGGATGTGGGTGTATCAGTGTAAAAGACATATGTTTTTTTGACTAGATGGCCTCAACGGCAAAGTTTCATATGTATGTATAAATATGTCCCATGTTTTCCTTTATTCGTCTTTCATGTTATTACGCTATGGTGGTTATGATTATGATATGCATATGATTGAACATAGGCAAAGGTTGGTTCTCTCGGGCCTTATCGGCTATGGGTGCCAATCATGTCTCGATGGAATTCGGGGCGTGACAGTAATGCACGTGTAGTAATATATGAAACCAAGTTCTATTATTGGTCCGTCCAACCTATGCATGTCTTGTTTAGTGAATCAGTAGTCAAAGTAACATAGAAAGTATATTCGAGTATGGAATACATTGATGTTAGGAGGTAATGCATATGTAGTAATGTAAGAAAGCTATTTGTTGTCATGCACCGAATTCCAACGAGGAGGACTGGCACCCGAAGTCGTTGAGGCCCGAGAGAACCAATCTTTGCTCATGTACATTCATACGCATGCTACTCAATATACATCACCACCACAAATGGAAATAATACGCCAATAGCGGAAGTTATGGAAAATACATAATAACTATGAAACTTGGCCATTAGGGACTTCAAGAAAATAAATATACGTTCCTTACATACCCTTCAGTTGTCCCACAACATCTACAAAGCCTCTACCGATGCCTAACCAAAACCAACTTAGAGTCGGGATAAGACCCCGCTCTATACACATATACATTACCAAAACAACTGTACATATGTGACTCGGAAAGCCCAGATGCAACTGGTGTTTACTTGGTCAAATGGAAGAATGGGTCATTTTGCCCTTTTGGGCCTTACATTCTGGCTTTACTTTGGGCCTCCAATTAAGCCCATTACCCATATTAACTTAGCCCACAAAATTCCATGTATAATCCATCTTATATCTCATGTTTAAATAATTTCATAATGTCACGACAATATTCACTTACGAGATTCATGTTCGTAGCCTCAATCTCAAAAATAAAAATTCTAGTCACTTATGGCTTCATTGAACATTTTTGATAAATACTTGTGTTTTGTGATTTGATCATGTAGGAGTGTATTTAGGTATTTGAAGCCTTAAAAAGAAGTAAAGTAACACCAAGGAACCAAAAGAAACCAAGGAAGAATCGACGTTGCAATACATTGCAAAATGAGCACGGAAGGGCCAAGTTGTTTGTGCCTTGCGCCACTTGCTACAAAGCAAGCAGTGGCATGAGAATGACATGGCCTCTGAATCAGTAGGCTTGCGCCACACCCCCTGAAATAGGGAGTGGAGCAAGTTTCGCTGGTTCTCTAAACAATTTCCCCTTTTTGCAAACACTAGCATGCCATCTAATACCCCATCAAACCAATACAAAATACGTACTTATTGCTCTCAACACTAAGGCGAACATGACTCCAAGTTATCAAGTAAGGTCGGAAAGGTATCGGGTGTTACATTCTTCCCCCCTTAGAAACATTCGTACTTGAATGTTAACGTCTTTTTAATTATAAAAAATGCATCTCTATATTAGCATATATATACACATATACTTAATGCCCATAGATACTTACTTTTTATTGTTCCATCTCCGCACTGTGAACTTTTTCTTCCATTTGAAACAGATGAGGGTATTTGGACTTCATCATTTCCTCAGCTTCCCATGTGATCTCCCCACTTGTTGATTCCTCCAAAGGACTTTTACGGACGCTACGTCTTTATTTATTAATCTCTTCACTTGTCTATCCAGATATCGATAGGTATCTCTTTATAATTGAGATCCTCTATAAATTGAACATCGTCAATGGGAGAAATACAATATGGATCTCCTATGCATTTTCGAAGCATTGAAACATGGAATACTAGATGGAGTGAGGAGAGTTCTTGGGGTAATTTCAATTCATATGGGACTTGCCCAAGTCTTATGATAATTTAATATGAACCTATATAATGTGGACTTAACTTTCGTTTCTTTACAAATCTCATTACTCCTTTCATTGGCGACACCTTTAAGAATACCCAATCACCTATGGAAAATTCGAGTCCTCTTCTTCTAACATCATCATATGACTTATGTCGACTTTGGGCCATTTGTAGTCACTGTTGGATTACTTTAACTTTCTCCATGGCTTGGTAAACAAGATCTGGCCCAAGTAAAGCAGTTTCACCCGCTTCAAACCATCCAATTGGTGATCGACATTTTCTTCCATATAAAGCTTCATAAGGTAGCATTTTAATACTTGAATTATAGCTATTGTTGTAGGCAAATTCAATGAGAGGTAAATGATCATCCCAACTACCTTTGAAGTCCAATGTGCACGCTTGTAGCATATCTTCAAGTGTTTGGATAGTACGCTCCACTTGTCCATTTGTCTGAGGATGAAAAGCCGTGCTTAAATTCACCTGTGTACCCAAGCTCTTTTGAAAGGATTTCCAGAAATATGCAGTAAATTGCGCCCCCCTGTCTGATATAATGGAGATTGGAATCCAATGTAATCTTACTATCTCTTTAACATACAGCCGTGCATAATCTTCAGCTGTATAGGTGGTCCTGACTGGTAGAAAATGCATTGATTATGTAAGCCTTTCAACTATCACCCATATAGAATCAAATTTCCACAGTGTACGAGGCTAAACCGTGATGAAGTCTATATTAATCATGTCCCATTTCCAGATTTGAAGATTGATACATTGCATGTAACCTACTGGTTTCTGATGCTCCACTTTGACCTGTTGGCAGTTTGGACATTGAGCTACAAATTCTGCAATGTTCTTTTTCATATTTCCCCACCAATACATGTCTTTCAAATCTTGATACATTTTGGTGGATCCCGGATGAATAGAATACCGTGAATGATGTGCCTCTGTCATAATACGCTTTCTCAGCTCATCTACATTCGGTACACACAATCTCCCTTGGCATTGAAGTACTCCTTCTTGTGTAAGATCAAATGCCTTGGTCAACTCTTGTTGCACATTCTCTCTCAGCTGTAATAGAATAGGATCTGCATACTGTTTCTCCTTTACCTCAGCTATTAAGGAAGATTCTGCTACATGTTGCACAATAACCCCTTCATCTGGAGATTCAAGAAGCCGAACTCCCAAGCTAGCTAGTTGATGTAGATCCTTGACTATATCTTGTTTTTCCCTTAACTGACCACCTTAACTGACCATTGGTGCTTCCTATTGCTTTGTGACTTAGTGCGTCAGCTACCACATTTGCCTTCCCTGGGTGGTATAAGATATCGATATCATAGTCTTTTAAGAGTTCTAACCACCTTCGTTGCCTCAAATTGAGTTCCTTTTGCTTAAAGATATATTGTAAACTTTTGTGATCAGTATAGATATCAACATGAACCCCATACAAATAATGACGCCATATCTTTAAAGCAAATACCACAGCTGCTAACTCAACATCATGTGTTGGATAGTTTCTCTCATGTGGCCGTAACTGTCTTAAGGCATAGGCTATCACCTTACCATGCTGCATCAATACACATCCGAGGCCAACCCCGGAAGCATCACAATACACTGCATAACCTTTTGTGCCTTCGGGAAGTACTAAAACTGGTGTGGAAGTTAATTTATCTTTCAGCTCTTGGAAACTTTTCTCACATCCATCGTTCCACTAAAACTTAACTGCCTTGTGTGTTAGCTTCATTAATGGTGCAGCAATAGAAGAAAACCCTTCCACAAATCTTCTGTAATAACCTGCCAATTCAAGAAAACTACGAATCTCTGTAGGCGTCGTAGGTCTTGGACACTTTTTCACTGCTTCAATTTTTTGAGTATCAACCCGAATTCCTTCATCTGACACAATGTGACCTAAGAATGCTATGAATTTTAACCAAAATTCGCACTTAGAGAACATTGCATACAACTTACGATCTCGGAGAATCTGTAACACCTACCATAAGTGATTAGCATAGTCCTCTTGTGATCTCGAATAAACCAGAATATCATCTATGAACACACACGGTCACAATACATCCAGAAATGGCTTAAACACCCTATTCATTAAATCCATGAAAACAGCTGGTGCATTTGTTAGTCCAAATAACATAACTAAAAATTCATAGTGGTCATACCGTGTTTGGAAAGCTGTCTTGGGTACATCATTTTCTCTAACCTTGACTTGATGATAGCCCGACCTCAAGTCAATCTTTAAAAAACATTTGGCACCCTATAACTGATCAAACAAATCATCAATTCTAGGTAGGGGATATTTGTTCTTGTTCGTTACTTTATTCAACTGCCGATAGTCAATACACATTCTCAATATGCCATCTTTCTTCCGTACAAATAATACTGGTGCACCCCGCGGGGACATACTAGGCCGTATAAACCCCTTGTCTAGCAATTCTTTTAATTGCTCCTTCAATTCTCGCAACTTTATTGGAGCCATTCTATAAGGAGGAATAGAGATAGGCTGAGTGTCTGGCACCACATCAATACTAAACTCTACTTCCCGTTCTGGGGGTAAGCCATGAAGATCGTCAGGAAATACATCAAGAAATTCATTAACCACCGAAATTGTTTGAGGAGTTGGTGGTTCCACATCGATATCTTGCACTCGGACCAAATGACATATATACCCCTTGGCTATCATTTTCTTTGCTTTAAGATAAGAGATCAATTTTTCTCTCGGTGCCCCCACATTACCCTTCCGTTCAAGAACATTTCCTTATGGAAAATGCAAATGTACCTTCTTGGCCCGACAATCTACCGTGGCATAACAAGAAGCAAACCAATCCATTCCCATTATTATATCAAAATCCACCATGTTCAATTCAATAAGATCGGCCAAGGTATCATGACCACACAGAGTTACCACACAATTACGATATACTCTTTTTGCAACAATGGACTCAACAACTGGTGTAGATACTTTGAATGACTTAATTAATAATTCCGGCATTCTTTTAAATTTTGCGACAATCAATGGAGTAACATAAGATAATGTAGAACACAGATCAATCAATGCATATACACTGTGCGAAAATATGGATAATGTACCTGTGACTACGTCAGGAGAAGCCTCCGAATTCTGTTGGTCCACTAGAGCATAAGTACGATTCTGGGATCCACTGGAACAAACTGCTTCTCTAGTACCCCTGCCACGACCAGCAGGCTGTACACCTCTGCCTAGGGAGGGAACTGATGATGATGAGGCAACAGCTGACCCCGGAGGTCATGCTACACCACCCGTGCCTCTTTGTGGGCAGTCTCTCACTATATGCCCCGATAACCCACACAGAAGCAAACATTCATCCCAATATGGCATGCACCTAAATGATACTTCCCGCAATGCTGACACGGCTGAAGAGAAGCTCCCGCTGTCTGTAATCCTTACATCCCACTACTCTGCCCACTGTGACTACCCCTACATCCTTGGAATTGAGGTTGAGTGCCTGTTGTGGAATAAGAGAATGATGGTCTAGGCAGTCTAGGAAACACCCGAGGCCTAGAGTCTCCTTAGGACACTATAGACTGTCCCATAGGCCTATCCCTCTTTAAAGGACCTTTTTTAAATTCATGTACCCTTCTTCTCTACCTCTAGTCTTCCATCTTCTGTGCGAAAGCCTGAATTCTGGCTATGTCCATATCCCTGTTCAATGCAGCAATGGTGTAGTTTCTTACCAAATATTTCTCTAATCTGTCCACATATCGATGGACTCTATCTGTCATTGTGGCCAATACATTCGGAGAATATCGAGCCAATGAATTAAACTGGAGACTGTATTCTCGAACACTCATAGTCCCTTGTCGGAGATTTAAAAATTGGTTCGCACGAGCCTCTCGAACCTCATAGGGAAGATAGTGATCAAGGAACGCCGTTTTAAATTCGTCCTAATTAACTGGATTTTCACCAACCCCCCTCAATCTTTTCCAATCTTCATACCACAATATAGCCTTGCCCTTCAATCTATAGGCTGCAAGCTCAATCGTTTCCACACCGGACACATGCATAACCTCCAAAGCCCTTTGGATTTGATCTATAAAATCTTGCGGTTCTTCATTAGGATCTGATCCAGTGAAAGTAGGAGGGTCTAGTTTCAGAAAATCCTGTGTTCTGTGGCTCGCTACTCTAGCCGTATCATTCTCATTTTTCATTGGACCAGCTCATCCCTGTGTTTGTGCAGCAACTATCTGAGTCAATATATGTATTGCATTTCTTAAATCCTAGTCAGAAGCATTAACGGGTGGCTCTACAGGTACTTCTCTCCTTTTTGGCCCTTCGGACTCTTCGAGAACTGGAAGAGTCGAAGAAGCCTGCGATGCAAACTCCTGTTCAGCACCACCTTGATTAACTTATTTAGGTGGGGCTCTACTGGTTCCTTCTCCAGAAATCCTGTCTATCCTTTTACTCTCTCCCCTTCCTCTCCTTGCCATCGCTATTTTACTATAATACAAGAAAAACAATGTCCAAGGTTAAAAATGATTACACCCATAACTTTGGCTCTAATGCATGATCTAGAACATGAAGAAATGAAACAACCCCTAAATATCCTGTAGCCTCCTACTTATAAATGTGGTGTACAACACATCGATAAGTAAGACTCTACTCAGACACGGCTTTGTAGACACCCTTAGGATAACCTGCTCTGATACCACTTTTGTCACACTCTGAATTCCAACGAGGTGGACTGGCACCCGAAGCCATTGAGGCCCGAAAGAACTAATCTTTGCTCATGTACATTCATACGCATGCTACTCAATATACATCACCACCACAAATGGAAATAAGATGCCAATAGTGGAAGTAATGGAATTACATGATAACTATTAAACTTGGTCGTTAGGGCCTTCAAGACAAAAACATACGTTCCTTACATACCTTTTAGTTGTCCCACAACATCTACAAAGCCTCTACAGATGCCTAACCAAAACAAACTTAGAGTCGGGACAAGACCCCGCTCTATACACATATACAATACCAATACAACACCAAAACAACTATACATATGTGACTCGAAAAGCCCCGAAGCAACTAGAGCTCACCAATGCTCTGCAAATGACCTGCAACCTACTGTGGAAGTCTACTAGCACCTGCGCCTGCAGCAAGTAAGGTAAGTCCCCCAAAGGATGTCAGTACGAAGAATGTACTGAGTATGTAAGGCTATATAAAACTGAATCATACATAAAGACTTCAATGGAGTCAAATGACAAATGGAAAGACCAAATAGATAAGCCACCGTTGTGCATATGTTTGGAACCATGTACATTACATTCATTGCGTTCTTTTCTTTTACATTCATTTACCATCATTTGATTTATATCATACTCGGGCCCCAACTGATCAGTGGGAAGTAACATACTATTGCGATCGTTCAAACCAGGCTTATGCCTCTTAGAGTGCGATCCATAATAGCATAATATTGGGATTGTTCCAGTAGGCTTATGCCCCTTAGAGTGCGATCCATACCAATGAAACAGGTTCGTTCCGACCAGGGTTTTCACCCCTCTGGATTACCCGCTGTGCCCAAATAGTAAATATCTAAGTATTACTTCATTCCTTTCCTTTACTTTTGAGAGATTGATACATTGATAATGGTACATTATTGGAATTTTGAAACATTTGTCAATGACTATGAAACATGTGAATCACAATTGACCCCATGAGTAATACGATATGACAACTTGAAATGAGATACCTTTGAACATTTTGGAATGAAACAAGAACGATGTCAACGTGAACAATATGTGTTGCAGAAGGATACGAAAAGAGTAACCTTACATACCTTATCTTCCCAATATGAATACACAGTCCTATAAGCGAATACAATAATCCAGCTCCATCCTTACGTGTTACTCTACAACACAAGTTCGTAAAGGAGCTTACGTTAACAACCAACTACCTTACAAGTGCATAAGACGACAATAAGTTACATATTTGCCTTCAAATATCATTTCTTAATTTACAGTACCCTTCACGGCATTTTCATACCAACAATACCCCAACATGCCATAAATTGACCACAACATTATATACCAATAGCTTTTCACAACAAGTTTCTCCTTTACACTTTCTCATTAACACCGTATCACAATTAATCCACCAAGTCACCTCAATACACCTCATAACAACATATTGACAACAATCCCACAATTTACACTTATAGAAAAATAACAAGTTAAGGAATACAACCACACCATACATGCTTATATTTCATCCATACCATGCACTTTCATCAAAGCCTCAAGTCACCTTTCAAGTTTAAATCAAAAAGATGGCACATCTTTTACCAAAGGGAAAAAGTGCCCTATTCAACCTTGCTAACATAACCATCATGATCTACACAATCTTGCATGCATATAATACATTAAATCACAATAATAAACACTTACCCAAGCTTGCAAAGTGATGATCTTGTCCAAAGTGTCCAAAGAAAATGGTTGCTTTAGGGTTTGGAAAATAGAGAAATGTTTGAGAAATATCCAAAAAATTATGAGAGTTTGTGTGAATAAAATCTTATTTTTCCTTGTCTTATATATCCTCTCAAGTCATCCTTTGTAACACCCCGTACGTTCTAAGTCTAGCTGACAACCGTAACATTTATAGAAATATGTAAACATGAGAGAGTTGATGAATTATGTATCAATTTGTGGACCTTAAGAAGTCTTACCCCATTAGGCCTTAAATGAAGCCCAAAATCATAAGGGAAGACATGGCCCAACATGAGATTTTGACTCATTCTTCCAATTTTCTCCATTTGACCAATTGACCTTTGCATTCAATGCTAAAGAAGAGATAAGAGTGACTTTAGGTACTATATAAAGAGAGAAAAATCAGATTTTTATTACACTGGACTCTCATGCTTTTCTAGACTTTACCAAAATTTCTTTTTGGTCTCTCAAGAACCCTAAGTCATTCTTTGAGCCAAGATCACCTTTGTACAAGACTTGGTAAGTTTTTATTATTATGGTTTAATATATTTTATGCATGATATATGGTGTATATGATGTTGGTTATGTTGGTGGAGTATTGAGAAGTTCACTATGTGTGTAAAATTACATGTTTACTAAATCGAAAAATGGTTGTGCCTTGTAACTTTGAATATGTACTTGTGGTCTTGAAGGAAGTGAACTTGGTGGAGTAAATATTTACATATGAGATGTGATTATAGTCTTACTTTGTTTTATTCTTGTGCATAATGATTGGACTTGTTGTTGTGATATGGGTTACAGATTTGGTGACTTATTGGCCATAAAGTGTAGTTTTGGGTGTTGTTATGTGTGTTGTGAGACCATGGCTGATTGTTGGTATTCAATATGATCAAAATTATTTCAAAATAAGTTTGATTACGAACATGGACCATTCATGGCATTAAAAGACCCAAAAGAGACCATTTCGGACCAAAATGGGCATCCGCCCCCGCAGACAGAGGCACCTGCGGGCGTAAATGTCAACGCAAATGCCTCTGGATGCTTCCCAAGGGCATCTTCTCATGTACCTGAGCCACCTACGGGCGCAGGTGGCAGCGCAGGTCAGCCCCAGATTCGGTTTTGTCTGTTTTCGCATCTAGTTGACCCCCGAAGGCCCCTATACCCTTTTTGGACGTAATTCCCAACATGTGATGTCATTTTAATGAATTTAAAGTGTTGTATGGAGGTATGTTGGACTATTTTAAGTATTTATTATTGTTCATAAGTTTTTACGAGGCAAGTTGATAGGGTAATTGTGATGGAATGATAATGAGGAAGCGTAAAGGGTAAGTGTGGTGTGAAATGCTATTGATGTATGATATCTTGTTCAATGTGTGGTATGATTATGGTGTTGTTGGTATGATAATGCAGTGGGGTGTATTGTAAAGAGTGAAATAAAATTATGTGGCAATCATATAGCTCATTGTCGTTTTGTACACTTGTACGGTAAATAGTTGTTAACGAGAGTTGCATTATGGACTTGTATTGTAGAGTGAAACATAAAGAAGAAGCTGGACTGTTGTGTTCATATATAGACTTGTGTACTCATACTTGGAAGTGAAGGTATGTAAGGTTACTCTTTTCGTACCCTTTTGCAGCTCATAGTATTCACGTTGATGTTGTATTAGTTCATTCCAAAATATCCAAAGGTATCCTATTTCCGACTACCAATGGTTATTATAATATGTTTCCTAATCATTGATCAGTTGTGAATCACATATCTCGTATTCATTGGTAATGCTTCAAAGGTCCAATAAGGTTGTGTTCCAAAGTTCCAATAGTGGTTACACTCATGTATCTTGTTCATTGATTGTTGTTCAATGGCTCCCATGGTGTTATGTTTCCACGAAGGCTATGTTTCCAATAATGTTTATTCACATGCCTCTCACTCATTGATTGTTGATCCAAAGCTTCAAATAAAGTTATGATTATCATTGTATCAATCTCAAAGTAAAGACAAAGTAATGCATATATGTGGTAAATGATTGAGTACGGGTGGCAGCTTTGGGGGAAAAATGCCTAGCTCAAGCCGATCCCGAGATTGTTGGATCAGAGGGCAGTCCTAGAGTCATAAGCCTAGCTCGAACCGATCCTGACAGGGGGAAGCTCTAGAGGTAATAACCTAGTTTGAGCCGAACCTGATATGTTGGAATGGGTGGCAGCTCTAGAGGTAATAACCTAGCTCGAGCTGATCCTGATATATTGATTTATGGGTGGCAGCTCTAGAGGTATAAGCCTATCTCGAGCCGATCCCAACATAACGTTATGTTATGTAAAGACCCACTGATCATTTGGGGCCCAAGTACAGTATAGCACAGTCAAAAATGAATAAGCACAGAAGTAAAGATACAAAGAAAGTAATGAAAGCAATATACATGGTTTCCAAAGTACAGCATAATGACTTATCTATATTGGTCATTCATTTATATTTATGTTTATTGACATACTTACATATCATACAGTTTCATTTGAGCCTTACATACTCAGTACATTCTTCGTACTGACCCCTTCGGGGGACATACCTTACATGTTGCAGGGGCAGGCACTAGTAGACCTCCACAGTAGGTTGACAGTTTATTGCGGATCTTTGGTGAGCCGCAGTTGCTTCGGGACTTTCCCATTCACAGTTGTACAGTGTTTTGAGATTGTAAATGTTGTATAAAGCGGGGACTTGTCCCGACTTTTAGCTGGTCTTGTAAATACATCTGTTAGAGGCTTTTGTAGACATATGTGAGTATGTGATTGTAAGAGACGTATGAGCATTTTGACTTAATGGATTTAACGGCCAAGTTTCATATATCTATAGATATGGCATATGTTTCCATGTTCATGATTTCTGCATAGTTACTTGAGGTACAATAAGATTCATAAGAGGATATGTATACGAATGTACATGAGCATAGATTGGTTCTCTCGGGCCATATCGGCTTTGGGTGACAATCACGCATCAATGGGGTTTGGGGAATGACATCCTTAGCCATTCCTTGGCATTAAATGTCATGTTTACTTGGTCGAATGGAAGAATGGTCATTTTGCCCTTTTGGGCCTTGCATTTTGGCTTCACTTTGGGCCTCCAATTGAGCCCATTTAAACATATTAACTTAGCCCACCGAATTCCATGTATAATCCATCTTATATCTCATGTTTAAATAATTCCATAATGTCACGACAATATTCACTTACGAGATTCATGTTCGTAACCTCAATCTCAAAAATAGAAATTCTAGTCACTCATGGCTTCATTGAACATTTTTGATAAATACTTGTGTTTCATGATTTGATAATGTAGGAGTGTATTGAGGTATTTGAAGCATTAACAAGGAGTAAAGGAACACCAAGAAACCAAAAGAAACCAAGGAAGAATCGACGTTGCAATACATTGCAAAGCGAGCACAGAAGGGCCAAGTTGTTTGTGCCTTGCACCACTTGCTGCAAAGCAAACAGTGGCGCGAGAATGGCATGGCCTATGAATTAGTAGGCTTGCGCCACACCCCCTGAAATAGGGAGTGGAGCAAGTTTTGCTAGTTCTCTAAAAATTTTCCCCTTTTTGCAAACACTAGCATGCCATCCAATGCCCCATCAAATTAATACAAAATACGTACTTATTGCTCTCAACAATAAGGTGAACATGACTCCAAGTTATCAAGTAAGGTCGGAAATGTACGGGGTATTACATTTCTATTATTGGTCTTTCCAACCTATGTATGTGTTTTTTAGTGATTAATACTTAATGAAACACCAATAATCCATCCGAGCATGGAATACATTTATATGAGGAGGTAATCCACGTGTAATAATGTATGAAACCAAGTTCTATTATTGGTCCGTCCAACCTATGTATGTGTTGTTTAGTAAATTAGTAGTCAAAGTGACGCAGAAAATACATTCGAGTATGGAATAAATTGATGTTAGGGGTTAATGCACATGTAGTAATGTAAGAAACCAAGTTCTATTATTGGTCCGTCTAACTTATGTATGTCTTTTTTAGTGATTAATTGTTAGTGAAACACTGATAATCTATCTGACTATGGAATACATTGATTTGAGGAGGTAATGCACGTGTAGTAATGTATGAAACCAAGTTCTTTTATTGGTCCGTCCAACCTATGTATGCCTTGTTTAGTGAATTAGTGGTCAAAGTAACACAGAAAGTACATTCGAGTATGAAATACATTGATGTTATGAGGTAATGCATATGTAGTAATATAAGAAACAAGGTTCTATTAATAGTCCATCCAACCTATGTATGTGTTGTTTAGTGATTAATACTCAATGAAACACCAATAATCCATTCGAGCATGGAATACATTGATATGAGAAGGTAATACACGTATAGTAATGTACGAAACCAAGTTCTATTATTGGTCCGTCCAACCTATATATGTCTTGTTTAGTGAATTCGTAATCAAAGTATCACAGAAAATACATT
Source organism: Capsicum rhomboideum (assembly GCA_031232105.1). Classification (NCBI taxonomy): domain Eukaryota; kingdom Viridiplantae; phylum Streptophyta; class Magnoliopsida; order Solanales; family Solanaceae; genus Capsicum; species Capsicum rhomboideum. The sequence goes on along the minus strand of CP124710.1, from coordinate 60,368,830 downwards.
CAAGTATGGAATACATTGATGTTAGGAGGTAATGCATATGAAGTAATGTAAGAAAAAAGGTTCTATTAATAGTCCATCAAACCTATGTATGTCTCGTTTAGTAATTAATAGTCCAAAAAACATTTATAATCAGTCTGAGTACGGAAAACATAGATGTTAAAAGTTAATACACGTCTAGTATTGTATGAAACCATGTTCTATTATGGGTCCATCCAACCTATGTATGTCTGGTTGAGTGATTAATAATCAGTGAAACACCGATAATCAATCTGAGTAAGGAATACATAGATGTTAGGAGGAAATACACGTGTAGAATATATGAAACCAAGTTCTATTAGTGGTCTGTCTAACCTATGTATGTCTGGTTTAGTGATTAATAGTCAATGAAACACAAATAATCCATTAGAGCATAGAATACACTTATATGAGGAGGTAATACATGTGTAGTAATGTATGAAACCAAGTTCTATTATTGGTCCATCCAACCTATGTATGTCTTGTCTAGTAAATTAGTAGTCAAGGTGACACAAAAAATACATTCGAGTATGGAATACATTGATGTTAGGAGGTAATGCACATGTAGTAATGAAAGAAATCAAGTTCTATTATTGGTTCATCCAACTTATGTATTTCTTTTTTAGTGATTATTTGTCAGTGAAACACAAATAATCTATCTGACTATGGAATACATTGATTTGAAGCGGTAATGCACGTGTAGTTATGTACGAAACCAAGTTCTATTATTGGTCCATCCAACCTATATATGTCTTGTTTTGTAAATTAGTAGTCAAAGTAACACAGAAAGTATATTCGAGTATGGAATACATTCATCTTAGGAGGTAATGCATATGTAGTAATGTGAGAAAACTATTTCTATTATAGGTCTGTCCAACCAATCTATGTGTTTTTTAGTGATTAATACTCAATGAAACACCAATAACCCATCCGAGCATGGAATACATTTATATGAGGAGGTAATCCACATGTAGAAATGTATGAAACCAAGTTCAATTATTGGTCCGTCTAACCTATGTATGTCGTGTTTAGTAAATTAGTTGTCAAAGTGACACAGAAAATGCATTCTAGTATGGAATACGTTGATGTTAGGAGGTAATGCACATGTAGTAATGTAAGAAACCAAGTTCTATTATTGGTCCATCTAACTTATGTATGTCTTTTTTAGTGATTAATTGTCAGTGAAACACTGATAATCTATCTGACTATGGAATACATTGATTTGAGGAAGTAATGCACGTGTAGTAATGTACGAAACCAAGTTCTATTATTTGTCTGTCCAACCTATGTATGTCTTGTTTAGTGAATTAGTAGTCAAAGTAACACAGAAAGTACACTCGAGTATGGAATACATTGATTTTAGGAGGTAATGCACATGTAGTAATGTATGAAACCAAGTTCTATTATTGGTCCGTCCAACTTATGAATGTCTTTTTTAGTGATTAATTGTCAGTGAAACACTGATAATCTATCTGACTATGGAATACATTTATTTGAGGAGGTAATACACGTGTAGTAATGTACGAAACCAAGTTCTATTATTGATCCGTCCAACCTATGTATGTCTTGTTTAGTTAATTAGAAGTCAAAGTAGCACAGAAAGTACATTCGAGTATGGAATACATGGATGTTAAGAGGTAATGCATATGTAGTAATGTAAGAAAGCTATTTCTATTATTGGTATGTCCAACCTATGTATGTGTTGTTTAGTAATTAATACTCAATGAAACACCAATAATCCATCCGAGCATGGAATACATTGGTATGAGGAGGTAATGCACATATAGTAATGTATGAAACCAAGTTCTATTATTGGTCCATCCAACCTATGTATGTCTTGTTTAGCGAATTAGTAATCAAAGTATCACAGAAAATACATTCAAGTATAGAATACATTGATGTTATGAGGTAATGCATATGTAGTAATGTAAGAAACTAGGTTCCATTAATAGTCCATCCAACCTATGTATGTCTCATTTAGCAATTAATAGTCAAAATAACATTGTTAATCTGTCTGAGTACGGAAAACATAGATGTTAAGAGGCAATACACGTCTAGTATTGTATGAAACCATGTTATAATATTGGTCCATCCAACCTATGAATGTCTTGGTTAGTAAATTAGTAGTCAAAGTAACACAGAAAATACATTTGAGTATGGAATACACTGAAATACGTTGATGTTAGGGGGTAATGCACATGTAGTAATGTACGAAACCAAGTTCTATTATTGGTCCGTCCAACCTATGTATGTGGTGTTTAGTTATTAATAGTCAATGAAACACCAATAATCCATTCGAGCATGGAATACGTTAATATGAGGAGGTAATCCACGTGTAGTAATGTATGCAACCAAGTTCTATTATTGGATCGTCCAACCTATGTATGTGTTGTTTAGTAAATGAGTATTCAAAGTGACGCATAAAATACATTTGAGTTTGGAATACATTGATTTTAGGAGGTAATGCATATGTAGTAATGTAAGAAACCAAGTTCTATTACTGGTCCGTCCAACTCATGTATGTCTTTTTTAGTGATTAATTATCAGTGAAACGCTGATAATCTATCGTACTGTGGAATACATTGATTTGGGGAGGTAATGCACGTGTACCAATGTATGAAACCAAGTTCTATTATTGGTTTGTCCAACCTATGTATGTCTTGTTTAGTTAATTAGAAGTCAAAGTAGCACAGAAAGCACATTCGAGTATGGAATACATTGATGTTAAGAGGTAATGCATATGTAGTAATGTAAGAAAGCTATTTCTATTATTGGTCTATCAAACATATGTATGTGTTGTTTTATGATTAATACTCAATGATACACCAATAATCCATCCGAGCATGGAATACATTGATGTAAGGAGGTAATGCACGTATATTAATGTATGAAACCAAGTTCTATTATTGGTCCATCTAACCTATGTATGTCTTTATTAGTGAATTAGTAAACAAAGTATCACAAAAAATGCATTCAAGTATAGAATACATTGATGTTAGGAGGTAATGCATATGTAGTAATGTAAGAAACAAGGTTCTATTAATAGTCCATCCAACCTATGTATGTCTCGTTTAGTAATTAATAGTCAAAAAAACATTGATAATCAATCTGAGTACGGAAAACATAGATGTTAAGAGACAATACACGTCTAGTGTTGTATGAAACCATGTTCTATTATTGGTCCATCCAACCTATGTATGTCTTGTTTAGTAAATTAGTAGTCAAAGTAACACAGAAAATACATTTGAGTATAGATTACATTGAAATACGTTGATGTTAGGGGGTAATGTACACGTAGTAATGTAGGAAACCAAGTTATATTATTGGTCCGTCCAACCTATGTATGTGGTGTTTTGTGATTAATAGTCAATGAAACACCAATAATCCATTCGAGGATGGAATACGTTAATGTCACGACCCAAAATCCCATCGAGATGTGATTGGCACCCGAAGATGATATGGCTCGAGAAAACCAATCTTTGCTCATGAACCTTCGTATACGTATCCTCGTATGAATCTTATTATACCTCATGCAACTATGCGGAAGACATGAATCATGGAAACATATGCTATGAATATATGTACAACACTTGGCCGTTGGAGCCATCACGTCGAAATGAACGTACATCTTACATCCATATACCCACATATGTCTACAACGCCTCGAACAGATGCATCTACAAGACCAACTTAAAGTCGGGACAAGTCCCCGCTTTATACAATATTAAAACAAATACATAACTATGACCCAGAAAGCTCCGAACCAAGTGGAGCTCACCAAAACTCTGCAAATGATCCACAGTCTATTGAGGAGGTCTACTAATGCCTGCACCTGCAACATGTAAGGTAAGTTCCCCGAGGGGGTCAGTACAAGAAATGTACTGAGTATGTAAGGCTATAGAAACTACATAATACATGAGAATGTCAATGGAATAGAACATGAGAAAATATTTTATATGGATAAGCCATCATTCTAAATGTGGAAACATATATATTGCTATTGCTATTTTAGATCACTCATTTTTTCATCCTTATTATTCATAGAATATCTTTCATAGGCATCTTCACTCAAGAGACTTATTCTTCTCTTCTATTCAAGAGTTTTGGATTAATAATATAATGTACACCCACTCTGTCACGCCCCAAACCCCGTTCGGGATGGAGTGGCACCTGAAGCCGTTGAGGCCCCGAGAGAACCAACTATCATCCTGTACATTCACACACACGTCATTCATTGACCATCACTACCATGTATAAAAGCAAGACACCAATGGCGGAAATCATGGAAAAACATGCGATTTATATATACATATGTGAAACTTGGATTTTAGGGCCATCATGACATGACATACATTTTTCGTTTGTCCAACATCGTCTACAAAGCCTCTATACATACATGAACATAACCATCCTAAAGTCGGGACAAGTCCCCGCTTTAGACAACTGTGATACATTATCAAAACCAATATGTGCATAGGACTCGGGAAGCCCCGAAGCAAACTGGAGCTTACCAACAAAACCGCAGATTATTACCTGTGTCTGCAACAAGTAAGGGAAGTCCCACAAGGGACGTCAGTACGAAGAATGTACTGAGTATGTAAGGTTATAAGTAAATGTATAAGATATAGAAACTTTGATAAAATTAAGTACAAGTGAACATATCATGTGAATAAATTACCATAGGTATACATGTGGAATCATGTGCATTACTTTCTTTACTTTTATTTCACTTTAATTTACTTCGTCGTCAATCAAGTGATCATCAATCATGTAATGCCCGGGCCCAACTGATCGGTAGGAAATAATATTGGGATATTCTGTAGCTAGGCTTATGCCCCTTTGAGCTGCCACCCATAAATCAATAATCATTCGTGATCACCCCTAGCTAGGCTTTCCGCCCCTTTGGGTTGCCACCCGTTCTCAACAAGTGTTTATTACTTCAATTCTTTTGTTATGAGATTGGTACATTAGTGGTTACAATGTTATTGAAACTTTGGAACATTATTGGAACATTAATCAATGAACATGAGTCATATGAATTACATTTGATCAATGTATAAGTAACATGTGTGTAACAATGATTAACAACCGGGAATGGAATACCTTTGGACATTTCGGAATGGAACATGTATAATGACAATGTGATACTATGTGCCGCCGAAGGATACGGAAAGAGAAATCTTACATACCTTAATTCCCCAATATGGATACACAATCTTATTTGTGAATATAACACTCCAGCTTTCTCCTTACGTGGTACTCTACATAAGCACATAACGGAACTCACGTTAACCACTAACTACATTACAAGTTCACAAGACGGTAAGTAAGTGCTTAACGGAAAGTAAAAACCATCCAACCTCCAAAACGCATGGTGCATCACTCCCCCCTTCATTATACTACCAAATCACATTATTCCACCACATTACACTATAACTTACTGCTTTAGCAAAACAACAACACCAAATCAGTCCACATACCACCAAAACAGTCCACACATCACCGTAGACATCACAAACCGATAGGATTTTACACCAAGTTTCTACTTTACATTTCCACCTCAATACAACTTCACATATTTATACCATCAAGTCACATAAATATCTTCCACAAAAATATACCAAAAACAGCCCACACAATTTTATAATTCACTTTAACATAACAAGAAAATATTCTCGTTTCACTACGCCAAACGTTCCATGCACAATTACGTAAAAACATTTCCATAAAGCCATACACAAAGTAACGAATTAGGGACAGCACCATACTTAAATATACTGAAATTTCATCCATATAATTCAATTCCTTCAATACCTTAAGTCCCCTTTCAAGTTTAAATCACATAGAAGGAAAATCCTTTACCGATTTAGCAAAAGTGGACTGTTTTACACATAGTGGACTGCTCAACACTTTTTAAAAATAACCAACATGATTTACACACCCTATTATGCATATAATATAGTAATATACAAGAGGAAACATTTACCACACATATAAACATCACCAAAATCACATTTTCCTCTCAATACGTCACCAATTCCACACACTTTTTCCATAGCAACAATTTCCAAAAATAACATACAAAGAGAAATTAAATTAGGGACATAACCACATCATACTTGTTGATGTTCAATCCATCAAATCACTTTCTTTAAGACCACAAGTCCACTTTCAAGTTCAAATCACCAAAATACACAACTTGTGTCACATAAGCCAAAGTGCACCAATCAACCCCTTTTAAACATAACCATCACAACCCATACAATTTCTCATGCACATAACATATTAAATCATAAGAATATACACTTACCAACACTTACAAGGTGATGATCTTGGCCAAAATAAGTATAGTTGCCTTAGGTTTGAAAGGGTTTCTTTTTGGTCTTCTTGGAAAGTCTAGAAATTTCAAAAAATGGCAAGGTGTTCCTTGTGATTAAAATCTGATTTTTTGAGCTATATATATATCATACTTATTCAATTTTAAGTCAAGGATGAGGTGTCCAAGTGGGTCAAGGAAGAATGGGTCATTTTCCCTTGTTTTGGGCCATGTCTTCCTTATCATTTTTGGGCCAATTTAGAGCCCAATACCCAATATACATTAAATCCAACACTTGGCATGTATTATATACCCTTTATTACATGTTCACAAATTTTGTCACGTAGTCGGATACATTCATAAATCTACGGGGTGTTACGTTCTCCCCCCCTTAAGAACATTCGTTCTCAAATGTTAATAGTAGTGGTATTCAACCTAAACAATATAAATTTCCATACATTCGTCACACCGTCACATATTTATAATGCTCATATATACTTACTTTTTAGTCCTTCAAGTCGGCGTCTTGGACCTTCTCTTCGGTTTGGAACAAATACGGGTACTTTGCTTTCATTCTTTCTTTGGCTTCCCATGTAATTTCCTCTATTTGTTGATTCCTCCAAAGTACTTTGACGGAAGTCACATATTTATTCCTTAACCTCTTGACTTGTCTATCTAGAATATCAATGGGCACTTCTTCGTATGTAAGATCTTTCGTGATTTGCATATCTTCAATGGGAGTAATTTGAGACGGATCTCCGATGCATTTGCAAAGCCTCGAAACATGAAACACTGGGTGGACTGCGGAGAGTTCTTGGGGTAAAGCTAATTCATACGCCACTTGACCAAATCTTCGAGTAATTTCATATGGACCTACATACCGTGGACTTAGCTTTCCTTTCTTTCCGAATCGCATCACTCCTTTCATTGGTGACATTTTCAAAAATACCCAATCACCTATAGCAAATTCAAGCCCTTTTCTTCTAACATCAGCATATGATTTATGGCAGGTTTGAGCTGTCTGTAATCGCTGCTGTATTACTTTAACTTTTTCCATAGCTTGATGTACTAGATCTGGTCCAAATAAAGTAGTTTCTCCTGCTTCAAACCATCCGATAGGTGATCTACATTTTCTCCCATACAACCCTTCGTAAGGAGCCATCTTAATACTTAAATGATAGCTATTATTGTAGGCAAATTCCACAAGAGATAGATGAACATCCCAGTTGCCTTTAAAGTCTAGTGCACACGCTCGAAGCATATCTTTAAGTGTTTGAATTGTACGTTCTGCTTGTCCATCTGTCTGAGGATGGAAAGCCGTACTCAAATTCACCTGTGTTCCCAAGCTCCTCTGGAAGGATTTCCAAAAATGTGTTGTAAACTGTGATCCTCTGTCTGATATAGTGGAATACCATGCAATCGCACTATCTCCTTCACATACAATCTTGCATAATCTTCAGCTGTATAGGTGATCTTGACTGGTAGAAAATGCGCTAACTTGGTAAGCCTATCCACTATAACCCATATAGAATCGACTTTCCTCAGTGTACGAGGCAAACCTGTAATAAAGTCCATGTTAATCATATCCCATTTCCAGACTGGAAGATTGATACATTGTATGTAACCTCCTGGTTTCTAATGTTCCACTTTAACCTGTTGACAATTTGGACATTGAGCTATAAATTCCACAATGTTCTTTTTCATATTTCCCCACCAATACACGTCTTTCAAATCATGATACATTTTTGTAGGTCCCGAATGAATAGAATACCGTGAATGATGTGCTTCCGCCATAATCCTCTTCCTCAGCTCATCTACATCCGGTACACATAATCGATCTCGGCATTGAAGTACTCCCTCTTGCGTAAGATCGAATGCCTTTGTCAACTCTTGCTGCACATTCTCTCTCAGCTGCAACAAAATAGGATCCGCATACTGTTTCTCCTTTACTTCAGCTATTAAGGAAGATTTTGCTGCATTCTGCACAATAACCCCTTCATTCGGAGATTCAATAAGGTGAAATACCAAGCTGGATAGTTGGTGTAAATCTTTGATTATCTCTTGCTTTTCAGTCAACTGGCCACTAGTGCTTTCTACTGCCTTGCGACTCAGTGCGTCAGCTACCACATTTGCTTTGCCTGGATGATAAAGAATATCAATATCATAGTCTTTTAAGAGCTCTAACCACCTTCGTTGTCTCAAATTGAGTTCCTTCTACTTAAAGATGTATTGTAAACTCTTGTGATCAGTGTAGATATCAACATGAACCCCATACAAATAATGACGCCATATCTTTAAAGCAAAAATCACCACTGCTAATTCCAGATCATGTGTGGGATAATTTTTCTCGTGTGGCCGCAACTGTCGTGAGGCATATGCTATGACATTACCGTGTTGCATTAATACACACCCTAGACCAATTCTGGAAGCGTCACAATATACTGCATAACCTTCGGTGCCTTCAGGAAGTACCAAGACTGGTGTGGAGGTTAATTTATCTTTCAACTCTTGAAAACTCTTCTCACACGCATCATTCCACTGAAATTTGACTGACTTGTGTGTAAGCTTCATTAAAGGTGCTGCAATGGAGGAAAACCCTTCAACAAACCTTCGATAATAAACTGCCAACCCAAGGAAGCTATGAATTTCTGTGGGTGTCGTAGGTCTTGGCCAATTTTTCATCGCTTCAATATTTTGTGTATCAACCTGTATCCCTTCATCTGACGCATTGTGGACCAATAATGCAATTGATTTTAACCAAAATTCACATTTAGAGAACTTGGCATACAACTTATGCTCACGGAGAATCTGCAACACTTGTCGTAAGTGATTAGCATGGTCCTCTGGTGATCTTGAATAAACCAGGATGTCATCTATAAATACCGTGACGAACACATCCAGAAATGGTTTGAACACTCTATTCATCAAATTCATAAAAACTGCAGGTGCATTTGTTAATCCAAATGACATAACTAAAAATTCATAGTGTCCATACCGTGTTCGGAAAGCTGTCTTAGGTATATCTCCTTCTCTAACCCTTACCTGGTGATAGCCCGATCTCAGATCAATCTTTGAAAAGCATTTAGCACCCTGTAGCTGATTAAATAAATCATCAATTCGAGGAAGAGGATATTTGTTCTTTATCGTTACTTTATTCAGTTGCCGGTAGTCAATACACATTCTCAAAGTGTCGTCTTTCTTTCGTACAAATAATACCAGCGCACCCCACGAAGACATACTAGGTCTGATGAACCCTTTGTCCAACAAATCTTTCAGTTGCTCCTTCAATTCACGCAATTCTGCTAGAGCCATTCTGTATGGAGGGATAGAAATAGGCTGAGTGCCTGGAATCACATCAATGCCAAATTCCACTTCCCGTTCTGGAGGTAAACCTAGAAGATCTTCAGGAAATACATCAAGAAATTCATTTACCACTGGAACTGATTGAGGAGTTGGTGGTTTGGCTTCAATATCATGCACCCGCACTAAGTGGCATATATAACCTTTGGACATCATTTTCCTAGCCTTAAGATAGGAAATAAACTTGACTCTCGGTGCTCCCACGTTACCCTTCCATTCAAAAACATCCTTTTGTGGAAAATGAAATTGTACTCTCTTAGCTCGGCAATCTACCTTGGCATAACAAGAGGCTAACCAATCCATTCCCATGATAACATCAAAATCTGTCATGTCTAGTTCAACAAGATCGGCCAATGTATCATAACCACAAACAGTGACTTTACAATCCCGATAAACTCTCTTTTACTATAATAGATTCACCAACCGGTGTCGTTACTTCAATTGACTTAACTAATAATTCTGGTATTCTTTTAAATTTTTCAGCAATCAAGGGAGTAACATATGATAATGTAGAACCCGGATCAATCAATGCATACACATTATGTGAAAATATGGACAAGATACCTGTAACAACATCGGGTGATGCCTCCGAATTCTGACGGTCAGTTAGTGCATAAGTACAATTCTGAGTCCCGCTGGAACTAGTTGCTCCTCTAGCACCTCTACCTCGTCCCATAGGCTGTGCTCCTCTACCTAAGGAAGGCACAGATGATGATGACGCCACGACTGGCCCCGCAGGTCGTGCTATGCCACCCATGCTCCTCTGTGGACACTCTCTCACTATGTGCCCTGGCTCACCGCAAAAATAACAAACAGTCCTCCCAATCTGGCATTCACCTAAATGAGACCTCCCACAGTGCTGACACGGCTGGCGAGGAAATCCTGATGTGTGCGAACCTTGAACTACACTGCTGCGCCCGACATAACTACCTCTAGACCCTCGAAATTGAGGTGGAGTACCTGCCATGGAATAAGAAAATGAGGGTCTCGGCGGCCTGTGGAAACTCCGGGGTCTAAACTCTCCTTGGGATGCCATAGACTGTCCCGTAGATCTAGCCCTCTTTGACGGCCCTTCATCATACCCTTGTGTTCTTCTTCGTTGCCTTTGATCTTTCATTTTCTGCGCAAAGGCATGTATTCTAGCTATGTCCATGTCCCTGTTTAACGCAGCAATCGTACAATCTCAAACCAAATATGGCTCTAATCTGTCCACATACCGATGAACTCTATCGGTCATAGTCGCAACCACATTTGGAGCATGCCGGGCCAAGGAATTAAACTTCAGGCTGTACTCTCTAACACTCATGTTACCCTGTCGCAGATTCAAGAATTAGTCCGCACGAGCCTCTCGGACCTCATAGGGGAGATAGTGATCAAGGAATGCCATTTTAAATTCTTCCCAACTAGCTGGGAGTGCATCAATTCCCCTCGACCGTCTCCAATCTTCATACCACAGGATAGCTTCGCCCTTCAATCTATAGGCCGCAAGTTCGACTGTTTCCACACCAGACACATGCATCACCTCCAAATCCCTTTGGATTTGATCTATATAATCCTGTGGGTCTTCATTCAGATCTGATCTAGTAAAGGTAGGAGGGTCTAATTTCAGAAAGTCCTGTGTCCGTCTACTAGCTACTCTAGCTGCACTATCATCATGTGTTGTTAGACCACCCGTCCCTGAACTTATGCAGTAACTATTCGGGTTAGCATCTGCACTGCATCTTTAAGTCCTGGTCAGAAGTATTCACTAGTGGTTCTGCTGGTATTTCTCTTTCTCTTGACTCTTGTGAAATTGGAAAAGTAGAAGAAGCCTGTGGTGCCATATTTGGTTCAGCGCCGCCTTGATTAACTAATTCAGGCGGGGCTCTACTAGTTCCTTCTCCAGCAATTTTGTCTAACCTCTTACTTTTTCGTCTTCTTGTCATCGGCATTTTACTATAATATAAGAAAAAAACAATTTCAACAGTCAGATATGGTTCCACCTACAATTTTTGGCTTTAATGCATGATCTAGAAAATGAAGAAATGAAACAACTCCTAAATGTCCCGTAGCCTCCTACTTATAAATGTGGTGCACAACACATCGACAAGCAATACTCTACTCAAACTCGGCTTTGTAGACACCCTAGGACGACCCGCTCTGATACCACTTTTGTCACGCCCCGAACCCCATTCGGGATAGAGTGGCACCCGAAGCCGTTGAGGCCCCGAGAGAACCAACTATCACCCTGTACATTCATACACATGTCATTCATTGACCATTACTACCATGTATAGACGCAAGACACCAATGGCAGAAATCATGGCAAAACATGTGATTTATATATACATATGTGAAACTTGGATTTTAGGGCCATCATGACATGACATACATTTTTCGTTTGTCCAACATCGTCTACAAAGACTCTATACATACATGAACATAACCATCCTAAAGTCGGGACAAGTCCCCGCTTTAGACAACTGTGATACATTATCAAAACCAATATGTGCATAGGACTCGGGAAGCCCCGAAGGAAACTGGAGCTTACCAACAAAATCGCAGATTATTCCAAGTACTAATGTGGGGGACTATTGGTACCAGTGCCTGAAACAAGTAAGGGAAGTCCCACAAGGGACGTCAGTACGAAGAATGTACTGAGTATGTAGCGTTATAAGTAAATGTATAAGATATAGAAACTTTGATAAAATTAAGTACAAGTGAACATATCATGTGAATAAATTACCATAGGTATACATGTGGAATCATGTGCATTACTTTCTTTACTTTTATTTCACTTTAATTTACTTCGTCGTCAATCAAGTGATCATCAATCATGTAATGCCCGGGCCCAACTAATCAGTGGGAAATAACATTGGGATCTTCTGTAGCTAGGCTTATGCCCCTTTGAGCTTCCACCCATAAATCAATAATCATTCGGGATCGCCCCTAGCTAGGCTTTCCGCCCCTTTGGGTTGCCACCCGTTCTCAACAAGTGTTTATTACTTCAATTCTTTTGTTATGAGATTGGTACATTAGTGGTTACAATGTTATTGAAACTTTGGAACATTATTGGAACATTAATCAATGAACATGAGTCATATGAATTACATTTGATCAATGTATAAGTAACATGTGTGTAACAATGATTAACAACCGGGAATGGAATACCTTTGGACATTTCGGAATGGAACATGTATAATGACAATGTGATACTACGTGCCGCCGAAGGATACGGAAAGAGAAATCTTACATATCTTAATTCCCCAATATGGATACACAATCTTATTTGTGAATACAACACTCCAGCTTTCTCCTTACGTGGTAATCTACATAAGCACATAATGGAACTCACGTTAACCACTAACTACATTACAATTTCACAAGACGATAAGTAACTGCTTAACGAAAAGTAAAAACCGTCCAACCTCCAAAACGCATGGTGCATCACTCCCCCATTCATTATACTAACAAATCACATTATTCCACCTCATTACACTATAACTTACTGCTTTCGCAAAACAACAACACCAAATCAGTCCACATACCACCAAAACAGTCCACACATCACCGTAGACATCACAAACCAATAGGATTTTACACCAAGTTTCTACTTTACATTTCCACCTCAATACAACTTCACATATTTATCCCATCAAGTCACATAAATATCTTCCACAACAATATACCAAAAACATCCCACACAATTTTATAATTCACTTTAACATAACAAGAAAGTATTCTCTTTTCAGTACGCCAAACGTTCCATGCACAATTACGTAAAAACATTTCCATAAATCCATACACAAAGTAACGAATTAGGGACAGCACCATACTTAAATATACTGAAATTTCATCCATATAATTCAATTCCTTCAATACCTTAAGTCCCCTTTCAAGTTTAAATCACATAGAAGGAAAATCCTTTACCGATTTAGCAAAAGTGGACTGTTTTACACATAGTGGACTGCTCAACACTTTTTCAACATAACCAACATGATTTACACACCCTATTATGCATATAATATAGTAATATACAAGAGTAAACATTTACCACACATATAAACATCACCAAAATCACATTTTCCTCTCAATACGTCACCAATTCCACACACTTTTTCCATAGCAACAATTTCCAAAAATAACATACAAAGAGAAATTAAATTAGGGACATAACCACATCATACTTGTTGATGTTCAATCCATCAAATCACTTTCTTCAAGACCACAAGGCCACTTTCAAGTTCAAATCACCAAAATACACAACTTGTGTCACATAAGCCAAAGTGCACCAATCAACCCCTTTTAAACATAACCATCACAACCCATACAATTTCTCATGCACATAACATATTAAATCACAAGAATATACACTTACCAACACTTACAAGGTGATGATCTTGGCCAAAATAAGTATAGTTGCCTTAGGCTTGAAAGGGTTTCTTTTTGGTCTTCTTGGAAAGTCTAGAAATTTCAAAAAATGGCAAGGTGTTCCTTGTGATTAAAATTTGATTTTTTGAGCTATATATATATCATCCTTAGTCAATTTTAAGTCAAGGATGAGGTGTCCAAGTGGTTCAAGGAAGAATGGGTCATTTTCCCTTGTTTTGGGCCATGTCTTCCTTATCATTTTTGGGCCAATTTAGAGCCCAATACCCAATATACATTAAATCCAACACTTGGCATGTATTATATACCCTTTATTACATGTTCACAAATTTTGTCACGTAGTCGCATACATTCGGAAATCTACGGGGTGTTACACACTCTTTGGTGGGGAACCATGTATTTTACGTTCTCTACTTCTCTTGTCTTCATATTCATTCATTTTTATTGTTCTACCCATGCTAGGTTGTTCTGTAACCCCTGGGATGAGATTAACCCATGCTAGGTACTTTGACCCCTGGGATGTTAAGTGAACCCATGCTAGGCTTTAGTGTCTCCCCTGGGATGTCATTAACCCATGCTAGGCTTATCGCCCCGGGATGTTATGTTATGTGAACCCATGCTAGGCTTTCGTGTCGCCCCTGGGATGTTATTAACCCATGCTAGGCTTATTTCCCCTGGGATGTTATGTTATGTGAACCCATGCTAGGCTTTCGTGTCGCCCTTGGGATGCCATTAACCCATGCTAGGCTTATCGCCCCTGGGATACCACCCATTACACATTACTTCTTTCTTTCATTACTCTTTCTTTCATTCTAATAGTGAGACATACTTCATCTTTTAAGAGATTGATACTTTGAGGATCATAACATTATTTGAAGCACATTCACATACACATATAAATTACTTCACTCCTTTACTTCATGAGATTGACATCTTCACTTATGAGGAATAGATATATTAGCTTACACATTACTTCCTTCATTACTTTTGAGATCTTATGAGATTGGTACTTTTACACTTATGAGAGATTGGTACAAACATAATCATAATATTATTAGATTTTGGAACAAAACATGATTGGAAATACTACAAAAACTAGACAAGCTTTCTTAGAATTTACCCCATCATGATAGCTTAGGAACTTCAGTGAATAAATAAAAGATAAGTGAATCATCCTTCATCTAAGAGTAAGACACATGTGAATAGCCAGATTTGTCAATCGTAGTTGGAATTCTATAGAACCCTCATGGAATGTATCACTTTTGGAACCTTAGGATAATGAGCTATATTAGCTAACGAACATGAGTCACCCAATGTACATGAGTCATATGATTCACCATTTACCAATAAGTAGGGAACATATGAGTAACAATATTCAACTACCGGATACGGAATACCTTAGAGCATTTCGGAATCGAATGAAAACTATGACAATGTGAAGACCATATGCTGCAGAAAGATATAGAAGAGTAGCCTTACATACCTTTACTCACAAGTATGAGTACACAAGTCTATATATGAACGCAAAAGTCCAGCTTCTTCCTTATGTTTCACTCTACATTGCAAGTCCATAAAGGAACTCTCGTTAACAACTATTTACAGTATAAGTGTACAAAACGACAATGAGCTATATGACTGCTACATAACTTTATTTCACTCTTTACAATACACTCCATTGCATTATCATACCACAACACCATCACATTCCACACATTGACCAAGATATCATACATCAATAGCATTTCACGCCATACTTACCCTTTATGCTTCCTTGTTATCATTCCGTCACAATTACTCCTATCAACTTGCCTCATAAAAACATATGAAAAACAATACATACTTAACATATTCCAACATGTCCCCATACGACACTTTAAATTTATTAAAACGGCATCACAAGTTGATAATTACGTCCAAAAAAGGTATCGGGGCCTTCGGGGGTCGACTAGGTACGAAAACATACAAAAACGGATCTGGGGATGACTTGTGCTGACACCTGCGCCCTCAGGTATCTGAGGTACGAGTGCATATGCCCTATGGAAGCAGCCAGAGGAATTTGCGTTGGCATCTGCGCCTGCAGGTGCCTTCGTCTGCGGGGGCGGATGCCCGTTTTGGTTCGAAATGGTCTTTTTGGGGTCTTTTTATGAAATGAATGGTCCATGATCATAACCAAACATATTTTGACATATTTTTGATCATATTGATTACCCAAAATCAGCCATGCTCTCACAACACACTATAACATCACCAAAATGACACTTTACAGTCAATATGTCACCAAAACGATAACCAATTTCACAATAGAAATTCCAAAAATTATACACCATGAAAAAACAAGGAAATACTATAATCACATATCACATGTCAATATTAACTTCATCATTTTCACTTCCTTCAAGACCACAAGTCTATGTTCAAGTTTACAAGGCAAAACCATTCTCCGATTTAGCAAACATGTAACTTTACACACATAGTGAACTTATCACACTTCACCAACACAAACAACATGATATAAACCATCTTAAATGTATAAAATATATTAAACCATCATCATAAACACTTACCAAATACTACAAGTTGATGATCTTGGCCCAAGGAGTGACTTAGGGTTCTTGAGAGACAAAAGATAATTTTGGAAAAGTCTAGAAAATGTTATGAGAGTCCAAATGAATAAAACTCTGTTTTTATTACTTTATATAGTCCCTCAAGTCACTCTTATCCCTCTTTAGCATTAAATGCATGGTTGATTGGTCAAATGGACCAATATTGGAAGAATGGGTCAATTTTTCCATGTTGGGCCATGTCTTCTTATTAATTTTTGACTTCATTATGGGCCCAATGATACAAGACTTATTAATGCCCACAAATTAATGTATAATTCATCAAATATCTCATTTTTCATTACTTCCATAAAGGTTACGGTAGTCAGCTAGACTCCGAAACGTACGGGGTGTTACAGTTAATATGAGAAGGTAATCCACGTGTAGTATGTATGAAACCAAGTTCTATTATTGGTCTGTCCAACCTATGTATGTGTTGTTTAGTAAATTAGTAGTCAAAGTGACCCAAAAAATACATTTGAGTTTGGAATACATTTGTCACACCCCGAATCCCATTCGGGATGGACTGGCACCCGAAGCCGTTGAGGCCCGAGAGAACCAATCTTTACTCATGTACATTCATATGCATGTCTCTATATGAATAGCATTCTATCTCATGTAACTTATATAATCTCGACATACCAATGGCTAAAGTCATGGAAACATGTGTCATATATATGAAACTTGGCCGTTAGGGCCATCAAGTCGAAATGGACATACATCTCTTACATTCATCTTCCCATAAACGTCTACAAAGCCTCTAATAGATACATGACCATGCCTATACAATATTTATACAGTATCAAAATAATGTACACATTATCAAATAGATACATAATGCTCATTGATACTTACTATTTCTCTCATTCCGCACTTTGAACTTTTTCTTCCATTTTGAAACAAATACGGATACCTTGACTTTATCATTTCTCTAATTCTCCAGGTGACTTTTTCTACTTATTGATTTCCTCAAAGTACTTTCGTGTAAGCTTCTTCTTTATTCCTCAACTTCATCATATGTTGACCCCAAATTAGCAATGAGCATTTTTTTCATATGTGAGATCTTCCGTAAACTACACATCTTTAATGGGAGACATTTGAGATGGATCTCCTATGTGTTTTCGACGCATCGAAAGATGAAACAATGAATGAACTGTAGAGAGTTCTTGGAATAGTACCAATTCATACGCAACTTACTCAAACCTTCGGATAATTTCATATGGACCTATATAGGGCCACCTTTCCTACTTCCTGAGTCTCATTACCCCTTTCATTTGTGGTACTTTCAAACGTACCCAATATCCTATGGAAAATTTTAATTCTCTCCTTCTAGTATCGGCATATAAACTCCAGATTTCTGATACTCTACTATTACCTGTTGAAAATTTGGACAATGAGCTACCAATTCTGCAATGTTCTTTTTCTTTATATTGCTTCACCAACAAATTTCTTTCATGCCATGGTACAGTTTGATTGCTCCAGAATAAACAAAGTACCATAAATGATGTGCTTTGGTCATAATTCATTTTATTAACTCAAATATATTTGGTATACATAATCAACCTTGATATTGAAGTATTCCTCCCTTATGTAAGCTAGTACCTTTTTGCCGAACTTTATTGTACATTCTTTTTCAAACTGAAAGAAAATAGGATTTGCATATTGCTTTTCCTTCTCTCATCTAAAAATGAAAATTCTACCACACTGTTCACGATAATTCTTTCATCCGTATTCTCAAAAAGACGAAACCCCATACTGGTCAATTGATGTAGATTTCTTGGATACATCTTTATTCTCTGTGAGCTGGCCATTAGTACGTCCTACTGCTTTGCAGCTTAATGAATCAGCTATCACGTTTGCTCTTCCCGGATGTTACAAGATACCAACATCATAATCTTTTAATGGTTCAGGCCACCTTTGCTACCTCAGATTTAAGTCATTCGGTTTAAGGATATATTGCAAACTCTTATGATCAAAATATATGCCCACATGAATCCCTTACAAATAGTGACACTATTTCTTTAAAGCAAATATTACAACTACCCATTCAAGGTCATGTGTTGGGAAATTTCTCTCATGTGATTGCAACTGTCGTGAGGCATACGCTATTACCTTACCCTGCTACATCAATATGCATCCGAGGCCAACCCCAGAAGCATCACAATATACTGCATAACATTTTGTGCCTTTGGGAAGTACTTAAACTGGTGTGGAAGTTAATTTATCTTTTAGCTCTTGGAAACTCTTTTCACATGCAACACTCTACTGGAACTTGATTTCCTTGTGTGTAAGCTTTGTTAAGGGTACAGGGATAAAATAAAATACATCAGTAATTCTCCTATAATAACTAACCAACCCAAGGAAACGATGAATCTTTGTAAGCATCGTAGGCCTTAGCCAATTTTTCATCGTTTTTATTTTTTGCGTATCGACCTTCATTCTTTCATCCTATACAATGTGACCCAAGAATGCTATGGATTGTAACCAAAATTAACATTTAGAAAACTTCTATCACACTTGCTGCAAATGATTAGCATGGTCCTCTTGTGAGTTTGAATATCATCACCAAACATGGTCACTTACACATTTAAAAGTGTCTTGAACACCCTATTCATCAAATACCTAACAACTGTTGGTGCATTGGTTAGCCCAAATGGCATAACTAGAAATTCATAGTAACCATAATGTGTTCAGAAAGATGCCTCGGGTATATATTTTTTTCTTCGACCCTTACTTGATGATAACTCGATCTCAAGTCAATCTTTGAGAAGCATTGGCTAAGTAAATCAACAATTCTAGGGAAGGGACGTTTATTCTTAACTATTTCCTTATTCAGTTGCCACAAATCAATACACATTCTCAATATGCCATCTTCCTTTTGTACAAACAACACTGGTGTACCCCCACGGGGACATACTAGGTTAGTTCTTGCTAGGTGACCTATGTACACTTTGGACATCATTTCCTTACCTCAAGCTAGGAAATACCCCTCCATTCAAGGACTGTCTTTTGTGGAAATGAAAATGTAGTCTCTTAGCTAGGCAATCTACATGACATAACAAGAAGTCAACCAATTCATACCCATTACAACATTAAAATCTATCATTTCCATCCCAATAAGATCAACCCCACCTTGACTAGCTTGGTCAGGTGGTGATTTACTCATTCCTTCCCCGGAAGGCATATCTACCTGCTTACCCTTTCCTCTACCTCATCTTGTGATCGGCATTTTACTATAAACAAGAAAACCAATTCCATGGTCAGATAAAATTTTCACTTACAACATTGGCTCTATTGCACGATCTAGAAACGAAGAAATGAAACAACTCCTAAATGTCCCGTAGCCTCCTACTTATAAATATGGAGCGTAACACATCCATAAGCAAGAATCTACTCAGACATGGCTTTGTAGACACCCTTAGGACGACCCGCTCTGATACCACTTTTGTCACACCCCGAATCCTATACGGGATGGACTGGCACCCGAAGCCGTTGAGGCCCGAGGGAACCAATCTTTACTCATGTACATTCATATGCATGTCTCTATATGAATAGCATTATATCTCATATAACTTAGAAAATCTCGACATACCAATGGCGGAAGTCATGGCAACATGTGTCATAAATATGAAACTTGGCCGTTAGGACCATCGAGTCGAAATGGACATACATCTCTTACATTCATCTTCCCACATACGTCTACAAAGCCTCTAATAGATACATGACCATGCATATACAATATTTATACAGTATAAATACAATGTACACATGTGACTCGAAAAGACCTAAACCAATTAGAGCTCACCACTGATCCGTAAGTGACCTACACCCTATTGTGGAGATCTACTAGCACCTGTGCCTGCAGCAAGTAAGGTAAGTCCCCCAAGAGGGGTCAGCACGAAGAAAGTAATGAGTATGTAAGGCTGTAAAAAAAACTGTATGACACATAAGTATTTCAATGATATTAAGTACAGATGAGTATTAGATATGGATAAACCTCCGTTCTGTATATATGGAACCATGAACCCTGCTTCTGTCACCTTCATTTATGATCATTCATTCATTCATTATCATTCATAAAACATCATTCATATATATATACTTTCATTCACATGGTATACTTTCTTACTTTTACGATTATCTTCATTACTGTTCATCCAACTGGTTAATGATTCATAATATTTTACTGATCATCCACCTTATAGGTGGGTTATAATACAATACTGTTCATCACCTTATAGGTGGATAATAATATAATACCGTTCATCACCTTATAGGTGGATAATAATATAATATCGTTCATCACCTTATAGGTGGATAATAATATAATACTGTTCATTACCTTATAGGTGGATAATAATATAATACCGTTCATCACCTTATAGGTGGATAATAATATAATATATATGTATACATTACTTCCTTCTCTTCTTGCGAGATTAATACATTGGGGATCATATCATTATTGGAAACACATAGATGCATTACTTTATTCTTTTACGTTCATGAGATTGATACTTCCGCTTGTGAGAGATTGATTCATTCAGTTATGAGAGACTAACATATTCACTTATGAGAGATTGTTACTTTTGGTCATAGCATTATTATTGAAACCTTGGAACAATAACAAGAAACATGAGAGTAACATTATTGGAATTTTGGAACGATGTCTACAATTATGATTCATGAATAACAATTGGTCATTAAGCAAGAAACATGTGACTAACAATATATGTCAACCTGAAATGAGATACCTTTAGACATTTCGGAGTAGAACACATACGATGACAATGTGAACAATATGCTGCAGAAGGATACAGAAAGAGTAACCTTACATACCTTATGTCCTCAATAAGAAAGTACAATCCTATATGTGATTACGATAATCCAGCTTCTTCCTTACGTCTTACTCTACAACACAAGTACATAACGGAACCAACATTAACCACAAGCTACATTCCTAGTGCATAAGACAACAATGAGTTACACAATTGCCCTAGAATATCATTTCTCCCTTTACAACACCATTCATGGCATTATCATACCAACAATACCATATTATTCCATACATTGACCAAGACATCATAAACCAATAGCATTTCACACCAAGTTTATACTTTACACTCCCTCATTAACCCTACGTCACATTTACTCCATCAAATCATCTCAATAGCTTTCATATTAACACATGAAAACCAATCCATAATTTATACCATTCAAAATACCTCCGGGATACTCCTTTAAATTCATTCAAAAGGTACCATAAATTGATAATTACATCCATGAAGGGTATAAGGGCTTTGGGGGGTCAAAGAGATGCGTAAACAACCGAAACGGGCTTCTGGGCTGACCTGCGAGGCCACCTGTGCCCGTATATGGATGATGTGTGCCAGCAGGTGAACTTTGGAAGAGGCCAGAGGTACCTGCGTTGGCATCTGCGCCCGCAGGTGCCTTCGTCTGCGGGGGCGGATGCCCGTTTTGGCCAAAATAGGTCTTTTTTGGGTCTTTTTATGCAATGAATGGTCTATGATCATAACTAAATTTTTGTTGACATATTTTAGATCATCTTGGGTGCCAACAATCATCCATGGTTTCACAACACACATGAACATCACCAAAATCACACTTTTCCTTCGGTACACCACCAAATCCATACACAACTTTGCAATAACAATTCCAAACATTACGTACATGAATAAAACGAGTTAAGGCCATAATCACATCTCACATGTCAATATTGAATCCATAAAGTTCACTTCCTTCAAGACCATAAGTCCATTTTCAAGTTCAAGTCACATAAAAGCAAGTCCATTAGCAAAGAAGCAAAAGTGGATTTCTCAACACTTGTAGGCATAACCAACTTGATCCATTCAACCTCTCATGCATATAATATATTAAATCACAATAATAAACACTTAAAAATACTTACCAAGAGATGATCTTTCTCAAAGTGGATAGTACCTTAGGGTTTGAGTGTAGAGAGAAAACCCATTTTTTTTGTAGAAAAGTCTAGAAATCTCATGTGTGCTTAAAATGAATAAAACAATCTGATTCCTTTGCCTTTATATAGTCCCTTAATGGTCCTTCTTTAAACAAACACTTGGTCCAATAATAAATGTCTACTTGGCTAAGATGAATAGGTCAAATTTCCCATTTGGGCCATGTCTTTTGCAACATTATTGGGCCTTTATTGAGCCCAATAGCACAAGACTAATTTATTCCACAAAATCAATGCATAATTCCTCAACAATCTCATGTTTAAATAATTCCATAAATTTTATGGTAATAAAATAGGTCCGGAAACGTACGGGGTGTTACATCCTACCCCCCCTTAGAAACATTCTTCCTCGAATGTAAGTAACATTATCCAATGTACACAGATGGATCATTCTTCATGTTATCATATAGATGCATAATGCTCATAGATACTTACTATTTCTCTCATTCACTTTGAACTTTTTCTTCCATTTTGAAACAAATATGGATACCTTGACTTTATCATTTCTCTAATTCTCCAGGTGACTTCTTCTACTTATTGATTTCTTCAAAGTACTTTCGTGTAAGCTTCTTCTTTATTCCTCAACCCCATCATATGTTGACCCCAAATTAGCAATGAGCATTTTTTATAAGATCTTCCGTAAATTGCACATCTTCAATGGGAGACATTTGAGTTGGATCTCCTATGTGTTTCCGAAGCATCGAAATATAAAACAATGAATGAATTGTAGAGAGTTCTTGGAATAGTACCAATTCATACGCAACTTTCTCAAACCTTCGGATAATTTCATATGGACCTATATAGGGCCACCTTTCCTTCTTACTGAGTCTCATTACCCCTTTCATTTGTGGTACTTTCAAACATACCCAATCTCCTATGGAAAATTTTAATTCTCTCCTTCTAGTATCGGCATATAAACTCCAGATTTCTGATACTCTACTATTACCTGTTGACAATTCGGACAATGAGCTACCAATTCTGCAATGTTCTTTTTCTTTATATTGCTTCACCAACACATTCTTTCATGCCATGGTACACTTTGACTGCTCCCGAATAAACAAAATACCGTAAATGATGTGCTTTGGTCATAATTTATTTTCTTAACTCAAATATATTTGGTATACATAATCCAACTTCTTCCTTACATCTTACTCTACAACACAAGTACATAACGGAACCAACATTAACCACAAGCTACATTCCTAGTGCATAAGACAACAATGAGTTACACAATTGCCCTAGAATATCATTTCTCCCTTTACAACACCATTCATGGCATTATCATACCAACAATACCATATTATTCCATACATTGACCAAGACATCATAAACCAATAGCATTTCACACCAAGTTTATACTTTACACTCCCTCATTAACCCTACGTCACATTTACTCCATCAAATCATCTCAATAGCTTTCATATTAACACATGAAAACCAATCCATAATTTATACCATTCAAAATACCTCCGGTATACTCCTTTAAATTCATTCAAAAGGTACCATAAATTGATAATTACATCCATGAAGGGTATAGGGGCTTTGGGGGGTCAAAGAGATGCGTAAACAACCGAAACGGGCTTCTGGGCTGACCTACGAGGCCACCTGTGCCCGCATATGGATGATGTGTTCCTGCAGGTGAACTTTGGCAGAGGCCAGAGGTACCTGCGTTGGCATCTGCGCCCGCAGGTGCCTTCGTCTGCAGGGGCGGATGCCCGTTTTGGCAAAAATAGGTCTCTTTTGTGTCTTTTTATGCAATGAATGGTCCATGATCATAACTAAAGTTTTCTTGACATATTTTAGATCATATTGGGTGCCAACAATCATCCATGGTTTCACAACACACATGAACATCACCAAAACAACACTTTTCCTTCGGTACACCACCAAATCCATACACAACTTTGCAATAACAATTCCAAACATTACGTACAAGAATAAAACGAGTTAAGGCCATAATCACATCTCACATGTCAATATTGAATCCATAAAGTTCACTTCCTTCAAGACCATAAGTCCATTTTCATGTTCAAGTCACATAAAAGCAAGTCCATTAGCAAAGAAGCAAA
Organism: Capsicum rhomboideum; assembly: GCA_031232105.1. Lineage (NCBI taxonomy): Eukaryota > Viridiplantae > Streptophyta > Magnoliopsida > Solanales > Solanaceae > Capsicum > Capsicum rhomboideum. The sequence goes on along the minus strand of CP124710.1, from coordinate 60,344,104 downwards.
AGTGGATTTCTCAACACTTGTAGGCATAACCAACTTGATCCATTCTACCTCTCATGCATATAATATATTAAATAACAATAATAAACACTTAAAAATACTTACCAAGAGATGATCTTTCTCAAAGTGGATAGTAGCTTAGGGTTTGAGTGTAGAGAGAAAACCCATTTTTTTGTAGAAAAGTCTAGAAATCTCATGTGTACTTAAAATGAATAAAACAATCTGATTCCTTTGCCTTTATATAGTCCATTAATGGTCCTTCTTTAAACAAACACTTGGTCTAATAATAAATGTCTACTTGGCTAAGATGAATAGGTCAAATTTCCCATTTGGGCCATGTCTTTTGAAACATTATTGGGCCTTTATTGAGCTCAATAGCACAAGATTAATTTATTCCACAAAATCAATGCATAATTCCTCAACAATCTCATGTTTAAATAATTCCATAAATTTTATGGTAATAAAATAGGTCCAGAAACGTACGGGGTGTTACATCCTACCCCCCCTTAGAAACATTCTTCCTCGAATGTAAGTAACATTATCCAATGTACACAGATGGATCATTCTTCATGTTATCATATAGATACATAATGCTCATAGATACTTACTATTTCTCTCATTCCGCACTTTGAACTTTTTCTTCCATTTTGAAACAAATACGGATACCTTGACTTTATCATTTCTCTAATTCCCCAGGTGACTTCTTCTACTTATTGATTTCTTCAAAGTACTTTCGTGTAAGCTTCTTCTTTATTCCTCAACCCCATCATATGTTGACCCCAAATTAGCAATGAGCATTTTTTATAAGATCTTCCGTAAATTGCACATCTTCAATGGGAGACATTTGAGATGGATCTCCTATGTGTTTCTGAAGCATCGAAATATAAAACAATGAATGAATTGTAGAGAGTTCTTGGAATAGTACCAATTCATACGCAACTTTCTCAAACCTTCGGATAATTTCATATGGACCTATATAGGGCCACCTTTCCTTCTTACTGAGTCTCATTACCCCTTTCATTTGTGGTACTTTCAAACATTCCCAATCTCCTATGGAAAATTTTAATTCTCTCCTTCTAGTATCGGCATATAAACTCCAGATTTCTGATACTCTACTATTACCTGTTGACAATTCGGACAATGAGCTACCAATTCTGCAATGTTCTTTTTCTTTATATTGCTTCACCAACACATTCTTTCATGCCATGGTACACTTTGATTGCTCCCGAATAAACAAAATACCGTAAATGATGTGCTTTGGTCATAATTTATTTTCATAACTCAAATATATTTGGTATACATAATCTACCTTGATATTGAAGTATTCCTCCCTTATGTAAGCTTAAGTACCTTTTTTTCGAACTTTATTGTACATTCTTTTTCCAACTGAAAGAAAATAGGATTTGCATATTGCTTTTCCTTCTCTCAGCTACAAATGAAAATTCTGCCGCACTGTTCACGATAATTCTTTCATCTGGTGTCTCAAGAAGAGGAAACCCCATACTGGTCAATTGATGTAGATTACTTGGCTAGATCTTTCTTTTCTGCGAGTTGGCCATTAGTACTTCCTAAGGCTTTGCAGCTTAATGAATCAACTACCACGTTTGCTCTGCCCGGATGTTACAAGATACCAATGTCATAATCTTTTAATGGTTCAGGACACCTTTGCTACCTCAGATTTAAGTCCTTTGGTTTAAGGATATATTGCAAACTCTTATGATCAAAATATATGCCCACATGAATTCTTTACAAATAGTGACACTATTTCTTTAAAGTTAATATTACAGCTACGCGTTCAAGGTCATGTGTTGGGAAATTTCTCTCTTGTGATCGCAACTATCATGAGGCATACACTATTACCTTACCCTGCTACATCCATACCATCCGAGTCCAACCCCAAAAGCATCACAATATACTGCATAACATTCTGTGCCTTTGGGAAGTACTTAAAACTGGTGTGGAAGTTAATTTATCTTTTAGCTCTTGGAAACTCTTCTCACATGCATCACTCCACCGGAACTTGATTGCCTTGTGTGTAAGCTTTGTTAAGGGTACAGGGATAGAATAAAATACTTCAGTAATTCTCCTATAATAACCAACCAACCCAAGGAAACGATGAATCTTTGTAAGCATCGTAGGCCTTAGCCAATTTTTCACCGTTTTTATTTTTTGCGTATCGACCTTCATTCTTTCATCCTATACAATGTGACCCAAGAACGCTATGGATTGTAACCAAAATTCACATTTAGAAAACTTCTATAACACTTGCTGTAAATGATTAGCATGGTCCTCTTGTGAGTTTGAATATCATCACCATACATGGTCACATACACATTTAAAAGTGTCTTGAACACCCTATTCATCAAATACCTAACAACTATTGGTGCATTGGTTAGCCCAAATGGCATAACTAGAAATTCATAGTAACCATAATGTGTTCAGAAAGCTGCCTCGGGTATATATTTTTTTCTTCGACCCTTACTTGATGATAACTCGATCTCAAGTCAATCTTTGAGAAGCATTGGTTAAGTAAATCAACAATTCTAGGGAAGGGACGTTTATTCTTAACTATTTCCTTATTCAGTTGCCACAAATCAATACACATTCTCAATGTGCCATCTTCCTTTTGTACAAACAACACTAGTGTACCCCCACGGGGACATACTAGGTTAGTTCTTGCTAGGTGACCTATGTACACTTTGGACATCATTTCCTTACCTCAAGATAGGAAATACCCCTCCATTCAAGGACAGTCTTTTGTGGAAATGAAAATGTAGTCTCTTAGCTAGGCAATCTACGTGAAATAACAAGAATTCAACCAATTCATACCCATTACAACATTAAAATCTATCATTTCCATCCCAATAAGATCAACCCTACCTTGACTAGCTTGGTCAGGTGGTGATTTACTCATTCCTTCTCCGGAAGGCATATCTACCTGCTTACCCTTTCCTCTACCTCATCTTGTGATCATCATTTTACTATAAACAAGAAAACCAATTCCATGGTCAGATAAAATTTTCACTTACAACATTGGCTCTATTGCACGATCTAGAAACAAAGAAATGAAACAACTCCTAAATGTCCTGTAGCCTCCTACTTATAAATATGGAGCGCAACACATCCATAAGCAAGACTCTACTCAGACATGGCTTTGTAGACACCCTTAGAATGAACCGCTCTATACCACTTTTGTCACACCATGAATCCCATTCGGGATGGACTGGCACCCGAAGCAGTTGAGGACCGAGAGAACAAATCTTTACTCATGTACATTCATATGCATGTCTCTATATGAATAGCATTCTATCTCATATAACTTATAAAATCTCAACATACCAATGGCAGAAGTCATGGCAACATGTGTCATATATATGAAACTTGGCCGTTAGGGCCATCAAGTCAAAATGGACATACATCTCTTACATTCATCTTCCCACATACGTCTACAAAGCCTCTAATAGATACATTACCATGCCTATACAATATTTATACAGAACAATGTACACATGTGACTCGAAAAGCCCCGAACCAATTGGAGCTCACCACTGATCCGTAAGTGACTTGCACCCTATTGTGGAGATCTACTATCACCTGTGCCTGTATCAAGTAAGGTAAGTCCCCCAAGAGGGGTCAGTACGAAGAAAGTACTGAGTATGTAAGGCTGTAAAAAAAACTGCATGACACATAAGTATTTCAATGATATTAAGTACAGATGAGTATTAGATGTGGATAAACCTCCGTTTTGTATATATGGAACCATGAACCCTGCTTCTGTCACCTTCATTTATAATCATTCATTCATTCATTATCATTCATAAAACATCATTCATATATATATACTTTCATTCACATGGTATGCTTTCTTACTTTTACGATTATCTTCATTACTGTTCATCCAACTGGTTAATGATTCGTAATATTTTACTGATCATCTACCTTATAGGTGGGTTATAATACAATACTGTTCATCACCTTATAGGTGGATAATAATATAATACCGTTCATCACCTTATAGGTGGATAATAATATAATATCGTTCATCACCTTATATGTGGATAATAATATAATACCGTTCATCACCTTATAGGTTGATAATAATATAATACCGTTCATCACCTTATAGGTGGATAATAATATAATATATATGTATATATTACTTCCTTCTCTTCTTGCGAGATTAATACATTGGGGATCATATCATTATTGGAAACACAGAGATGCATTACTTTATTCTTTTAGGTTCATGAGATTGATACTTTCTCTTGTGAGAGATTGATTCATTCAGTTATGAGAGACTAACATATTCACTTATGAGAGATTGATACTTTTGGTCATAACATTATTATTGAAGCCTTGGAACAATAACCAATGAATAAGAAACATGAGAGTAACATTATTGGAATTTTGGAACGATGTCTACAATTATGATTCATGAATAACAATTGGTCATTGAGCAAGAACCATGTGACTAACAACATATGTCAACCTGAAATGAGATACCTTTAGACATTTCGGAGTAGAACACATACGATGACAATGTGAACAATATGCTGCAGAAGAATACAGAAAGAGTAACCTTACATACCTTATGTCCTCAGTATGAAAGTAAAATCCTATATGTGATTATGATAATCCATCTTCTTCCTTACGTCTTACTCTACAACACAAGTACATAACGGAACCAACATTAAACACAAGCTACATTCCAAGTGCATAAGACGACAATGAGTTACATAATTGCCCTAGAATATCCTTTCTCCCTTTACAACACCATTCATGGAATTATCATACCAATAATAGCATAGTATTCCATACATTTACCAAGACATCATAAACCAATAGCATTTCACACCAAGTTTATACTTTACACTCCCTCATTAACCCTACGTCACATTTACTCCATCAAATTTGCTCAATAGCTTTCATATTAACACATGAAAACCAATCCATAATTTATACCATTCAAAATAACTCAGGGATACTCCTTTAAAGTCATTCAAAAGGTACAATAAGTTGATAATTACATTCATGAAGGGTATAGGGGCTTTGGGGGGTCTAAGAAATGCGAAAACAACCGAAACGGACTTCTGGGATGACCTGAGAGCCCACCTGCACCTGAAGGTGGCTGAGGTGCGCCCGCAGGTGACCTTTGGTAGAGGCCATAGGCACCGGCATTGGCATCTTCGCCCACAAGTCCCTTTGTCTGCGGGGGCGGATGCCGGTTTTGGCCAAAATAGGTCTTTTTTGGGTCTTTTTATGCAATGAATGGTACATGATCATAACTAAACTTTTCTTGACATATTTTATATCATATTGCGTTCCAAAAATCATCCATGGTTTCACAACACAAATGAACATCACCAAAACCTCACTTTTCCTTCAATTCAACACCAAATCCATGCACAACTTTGCAATAACAATTCCAAACATTATGTACAAGATAAAATGAGTTACGGACATAATCACATCTCACATGTCAAAATAGAATCCATCAAGTTCACTTCCTTCAATACCACAAGTCCATTTTCAAGTTCAAGTCACATAAAAGCAAGTCCATTAGCAAAGAAGAACTTGTAGGCATAACCAACATGATCCATTCAACCTATCATGTATATAATATATTAAATCACAATAATAAACACTTTAAAATACTTACCAAGAGATGATCTTTCTCAAAGAGGATAGTAGCTTAGGGTTTGAGTGTAGAGAGAAACCCATTTTTTTGTAGAAAAGTCTAGAAATCTCATGTGTGCTTAAAATGAATAAAAAATCTGATTCCTTTGCCTTTTTATAGTCCCTTAATTGTCCTTCTTGAACCAAACACTTGGCCCAATAATAAATGTCTATTTGGCTAAGATGAATGGGTCAAATTTCCCATTTGGGCCATGTCTTTTGCAACATTATTGGGCCTTTATTGAGATCAATAGCACAAGATTAATTTAGCCCACAAAATTAATGCATAATTCCTCAACAATCTCATGTTTAAATAATTCCATTAATGTTATGGAAATAAAATTGGTCTGAAAACGTACGGGGTGTTACAACATTGATGTTAGGAGGTAATGCACATGTAGTAATGTAAGAAACCAAGTTCTATTATTGGTCCGTCCAACTCATGTATGCCTTTTTTAGTGATTAATTGTCAGTGAAATGCTGATAATCTATCTAACTATGGAATACATTGATTTGAGGTGGTAATGCACGTGTAGTAATGTACGAACCAAGTTCTATTATTGGTCTGTCCAACCTATGTATGTCTTGTTTAGTGAATTAGTATTCAAAGTAACACAGAAAGTATATTCGATTATGGAATACATTGATGTTAAGAGGTAATGCATATGTACTAATGTAAGAAAGCTATTTCTATTATTGGTCTATCCAACCTATGTATGTGTTGTTTAGTGATTAATACTCAATGATACACCAATTATCCATCCGAGCATGGAATACATTTATATGAGGAGGTAATGTACGTATATGAATGTATGAAACCAAGTTCTATTATTGGTCCGTCCAACCTATGTATGACTTGTTTAGTGAATTAGTAATCAAAGTATCAAAAAAAATATATTCAAGTATGGAATACATTGATCCTAAGAGGTAATGCATATGTAGTAATGTAAGAAACCAAGTTCTATTAACATTCCATCCAACCTATGTATGTCACGTTTAGTAATTAATAGTCAGAAAAACATTAATAATCAGTCTGAGTACGAAAAACATAGATCTTAAGAGGCAATACACATCTAGTATTGTATGAAACCATGTTCTATTATTGGTCCATCCAACATACGTATGTCTAGTTGAGTGATTAATACTCAAGGAACCACCGATAATCAATTCGAGTATGGAATACGTAGATGTTAGGAGGAAATATACGTGTAGTAATGTATGAAACCAAGTTCTATTAGTGGTCCGTCTAACCTATGTATGTCTTGTTTAGTGATTAATAGTCATTGAAACTCCAATAATCCATTCGAGCATGGAATACACTGATATGAGGAGGTAATACACGTGTAGTAATGTACGAAACCAAGTTCTATTATTGGTCCGTCCAACCTATGTATGTCTTGTTTAGTAAATTAGTAGTCAAAGTAACACATAAAATACATTTGAGTATGGAATACATTGAAATACGATGATGTTAGGGGGTAATGCACATGTAGTAATGTAAGAAACCAAGTTCTATTATTGATCAGTCCAACCTATGTATGTCTTTTTTAGTGATTAATTGTCAGTGAAACACTAATAATCTATCTGACTATGGAATACATTGATTTACGAAGGTAATGCACGTGTTGTAATGTATGAAACCAAATTCTATTATTGGTCCGTTCAACCTATGTATGTGTTGTTTAGTAAATTAGTCGTCAAAGTGACACAAAAAATACATTCGAGTATGGAATACATTGATATTAGGAGGTAACGCACATGTAGTAATGTAAGAAACCAAGTTCTATTAATGGTCCGTCCAACTTGTGTATGTCTTTTTTAGTGATTAATTATCATTGAAACACTGATAATCTATCTGACTATGGAATACATTGATTTGAGGAGGTAATGCACGTGTAGTAAAGTACGAAACCAAGTTTTATTATTGGTCCGTCCAACCTATGTATGTGTTGTTTAGTGAATTAGTAGTCAAAGTAGCACAGAAAGTACATTCGAGTATGACATACATTGATGTTAAGAGGTAATGCATATGTAGTAATATAAAAAAGTTATTTCTATTATCGGTCTGTCTAACCTATGTATGTGTTGTTTAGTGATTAATACTCAATGATACACCAATAATCCATCTGAGCATTGAATACATTGATATGAGGAGGTAATGCACGTATATTAATGTATGAAACCAAGTTCTATTATTGGTCCGTCCAACTTATGTATGTCTTGTTTAATGAATTAGTAATCAAAGTATCACAGAAAATACATTCAAGTATAGAATACATTGATGTAAGGAGGTAATGCATATGTAGTAATGTAAGAAACAAGGTTCTATTAGTAGTCCATCCAACCTATGTATGTCTCGCTTAGTAATTAACAGTCAAAAAAACATTGATAATCAGTCTGAGTACGGAAAACAAAGATGTGAAGAGGCAACACACGTCCAGTATTTTATCAAACCATGTTCTATTATTGGTCCATCCAAGCTATGTATGTCTTGTTTAGTAAATTAGTAGTCAAAGTAACACATAAAATACATTTGAGTGTGGAATACATTGAAATACGATGATGTTAGGGGGTAATGCACATGTAGTAATGTAAGAAACCAAGTTCTATTATTGATCAGTCCAACCTATGTATGTCTTTTTTAGTGATTAATTGTCAGTGAAACACTAATAATCTATCTGACTATGGAATACATTGATTTACGAAGGTAATGCACGTGTAGTAATGTATGAAACCAAATTCTATTATTGGTCCGTTCAACCTATGTATGTGTTGTTTAGTAAATTAGTCGTCAAAGTGACACAAAAAATACATTCGAGTATGGAATACATTGATATTAGGAGGTAACGCACATGTAGTAATGTAAGAAACCAAGTTCTATTAATGGTCCGTCCAACTTGTGTATGTCTTTTTTAGTGATTAATTATCATTGAAACACTGATAATCTATCTGACTATGGAATACATTGATTTGAGGAGGTAATGCACGTGTAGTAAAGTACGAAACCAAGTTTTATTATTGGTCCGTCCAACCTATGTATGTGTTGTTTAGTGAATTAGTAGTCAAAGTAGCACAGAAAGTACATTCGAGTATGACATACATTGATGTTAAGAGGTAATGCATATGTAGTAATATAAAAAAGTTATTTCTATTATCGGTCTGTCTAACCTATGTATGTGTTGTTTAGTGATTAATACTCAATGATACACCAATAATCCATCTGAGCATTGAATACATTGATATGAGGAGGTAATGCACGTATATTAATGTATGAAACCAAGTTCCTTTATTGGTCCGTCCAACTTATGTATGTCTTGTTTAATGAATTAGTAATCAAAGTATCACAGAAAATACATTCAAGTATAGAATACATTGATGTAAGGAGGTAATGCATATGTAGTAATGTAAGAAACAAGGTTCTATTAGTAGTCCATCCAACCTATGTATGTCTCGCTTAGTAATTAACAGTCAAAAAAACATTGATAATCAGTCTGAGTACGGAAAACAAAGATGTGAAGAGGCAACACACGTCCAGTATTTTAGCAAACCATGTTCTATTATTGGTCCATCCAAGCTATGTATGTCTTGTTTAGTAAATTTGTAGTCAAAGTAATATAGAAAATACATTTGAGTATGCAATACATTGAAATAAGTTGATGTTAAGGGGGAATGCACATGTAGTAATGTAAGAAACCAAGTTTTATTATTGGTCCGTCCAACCTATGTATGTGGTGTTTAGTGATTAATAGTCAATGAAACACCAATAATCCTTTCGAGCATGGAATACGTTAATATGAGGAGGTAATCCACGTGTAGTATGTATGAAACCGAGTTCTATTATTGGTCTGTCCAACCTATATATGTGTTGTTTAGTAAATTAGTAGTCAAAGTGACCTAGAAAATACATTTTAGTTTGGAATACATTGATGTTAGGAGGTAAAGCACATGTAGTAATGTAAGAAACCAAGTTCTATTATTGGTCCGTCCAACTCATGTATGTCTTTTTTAGTGATTAATTGTCAGTGAAACGCTGATAATCTATCTGACTATGGAATACATTGATTTGGGGAGGTAATGAACGTGTAGTAATGTACAAAACAAAGTTCTATTATTGGTCTGTCCAACCTATGTATGTCTTGTTTAGTGAATTAGTAGTCAAAGTAACACATAATGTACATTCGAGTATGGAATACATTGATGTTAAGAGGTAATGCACATGTAGTAATGTAAGAAAGCTAATTCTATTATTGGTCTATCCAACCTATGTATGTGTTGTTTAGTGATTAATACTCAATGATACACCAATAATCCATCCGAGCATGGAATACATTGATATGAGGAGGTAATGCACATATATTAATGTATGAAACCAATTTCTATTACTGGTCCGTCCAACCTATGTATGTCTTGTTTAGTGAATTAGTAATCAAAGTATCAAAAAAAATATATTCAAGTATGGAATACATTGATGCTAGGAGGTAAGGCATATGAAGTATGTAAGAAACCAAGTTCTATTAACAGTCCATCCAATGTTTTATTATTGGTCCATCCAACCTATGTATGTCTTGTTTAGTAAATTAGTAGACAAAGTAACACAGAAAATCAATTCGAGTAAGGAATACATAGATGTTAGGAGGAAATACATGTGTAATAATGTATGAAACCAAGTTCTATTTGTGGTCCGTCTAACCTATGTATGTCTTGTTTAGTGATTAATAGTCAATGAAACACCAATAATCCATTCGAGCATTGAATACACTGATATGAGGAGGTAATACACGTTTATTAATGTATGAAACCAAGTTATATTATTGGTCCGTCCAACCTATGTATGTATTGTTTAGTAAATTAGTAGTCAAAGTAACACAGAAAATACATTTGAGTATGGAATAAATTGAAATACGATGATGTTAGGGTGTAATGCACATGTAGTAATTCAAGAAACCAAGTTCTATTATTGGTCCGTCTAACCAATGTATGTGGTGTTTAGTGATTAATAGTTAATGGAACACCAATAATCCATTCGAGCATGGAATAGGTTAATATGAGGAGGTAATCCATGTGTAGTAATGTATGAAACCAAGTTCTATTATTGGTCCGTCCAACCTATGTATGTGTTGTTTAGTAAATTAGTAGTCAAAATGACACAGAAAATACATTCGAGTATGGAATACATTGATGTTAGGAGATAACGCACATGTAGTAATGCAAGAAACCAAGTTCTATTATTGGTCTTTCCAACCTATGTAAGTCTTGTTTAGTTGTTAATAGTCAATGAAACAAAAATAGTCCATCCGAGTATGGAATACATTGATTTGAGGAGGTAATGCACGTGTAGTAATGTAAGAAACCAAGTTTTATTATTGGTCCGTCCAACCTATGTATGTCTTGTTTAGTGAATTAGTAGTCAAAGTAACATAGAAAGTATATTCGAGTATGGAATACATTGATGTTAGGAAGTAATGCATATGTAGTAATGTAACAAAGCTATTTCTATTATTTGTTTGTCCAACCTATGTATGTGTTTTTTAGTGATTAATACTCAATGAAACACCAATAATCCATCCGAGCATGGAATACATTGATATGAGGAGGTAATGCACGTATATTAATGTATGAAACCAAGTTCTATTATTGGTCCGTCCAACCTATGTATGTATTGTTTATTGAATTAGTAATCAAAGTATCGCAGAAAATACATTCAAGTATGGAATACATTGATGTTAGGAGGTAATGCATATGTATTAATGTAAGAGACCAAGTTCTATTAATAGTCCATCTATAACACCCCGTATTCTATAGACACTACTCTTACTTATATGGAACTTGGTACGTACTTGTGGTAGCAGGTAATGGACTAGATATTTTTTTTGTTGCAAAGTTATAACACCCCGTACATTTCCAAAACTTATACGACCAACCTAGAATGAATAAAAGTATCTAAACTTGAGATAATGAGGATGTATTTAAGCGTAAATTTAAAGTTAAGTGGTGGATTAAGGTAGAAGGATTAGTATGTTGGAAAAAGGGGAGAACATAAGCGAGGTGCTTCCGTGATTTAATTAAGATAGTAGGCGATTTACCTGCTTAAGCTATTGGGATGCATTTGGATATATGTCAATGGACTCAATTGAGGCCCAAACTAAGTACACAAAATGGAAAAAATGACCAGCCCAATACCTAAGCATCACCTACTTAGATTATTGGACCAAATTGAGGCATATTAATGGATTCATTTGAGGCCCAAATTAAAGGGAAGGATGACCAACCCAATACCTAAATTCGTCTAAGGCCCAAGAGCATCATATTAGAAATAAACCAAGTAGGTGCATCACCTACTTGGACTTTTTGAGCAGCTTGTATAGCCAAGTAGGTGCATCACCTACTTGTACTATTTTTGACCAAAAACTTGGCTAAGGATGGCTGGAGAGAGGCGGTTCAAAGAGGGAGTATATGTAACACCCCGTACGTTCCTAACACTACTTGATGACATTAAATAATATGTACGTAGGTATCGAGAGCTATAAGTATGCATTTGGTAAGGCTATTGGTGAGATAATTGAATTTGGCTCTTGTTATGTGGTTAAACTTGCATGGAAGGTGTTTTGCAATTTTCATGGCTCCTTTGTGGGGTTCAAAATGAGTCTAAGAAGACCTCTAAAAAAAGTATAATAAGGTTAAGAAGTGAGTTAAATAATAGGACTTGAAGTATCTAACCAAACCCGCGAAGAGAAGTCGAAAAATGGAATTTTCAAAAATTTTAAGGAGGGGCACATTTGGGACCGTGCCACGCCGCTCTGGGCTAAAATTTTTAGCCCAGAGGCAGTAGGTTGGCGCGCCCAGGGGCGTACCACCTTGGGTTTTCCACTTTTTTGAAAGTTGGAAATTTCTAAGTCCCAAGGGTATCCGGGGACGTACCGAGCCGATATGTGCTATGAAGTGTATTAAGGTGAATTGATGGATTATTTCTGATGTGTTGTGGATAAGAAAGTGTAAAGGAGGAGTTTTGTGGTGAAATGCAATGATTATTATGTATTGGTCAATGTTGGGAATATTGGAGGATTTTTGGAATAATGATGCTATCAATGGTTTTGTCAAGGGGAAATGACATGTTTCAAAGCAAACATGTACCCCATTGATGTTATATGCATTTGTGAAGTAGTCGTGGTTAATGTGAATTCCGTTATGTATTTGTGTTGTAGAGTGACACATAAAGAAGGAGCAGGACTATGGTATGCACATCTAGGATTGTATATCCGTATTGAGAGTACAAGGTATGTAAGGTTAGTCTGTCCGTATCTTTCTGCGGCAAATAGTATCCACATTGTTATTTCACTAGTCCTATTTCGAAATGTGCTAAGGTATCATATATCCGTTTATCAATATTCATTGTCATATATTTCCTACTCATGGATCATTTGTTAGTCTCATGTCTCATAATTATGGTTAGTGTTCCAAAAGCTCAAACAAAGTTATGTTCCAATGTTCTAATAGTGATTATGCTTATGTCTTTTTGCTCATAGATTATTGTCCAATAGTTCCCATGATGTTATGATTCTAATAATGTTATGTTGCCAAGTTATTCACACGTCTCTCACTCATTGGTTGATGATCCAAAGTTTCCAATAATGTTATGTTCCAAAGTTCAAGTGATGTTATGACTATCAAATATCAATCTCAAAGTAAAGATCAAAGTAATGCAAATGTGGTCAATGATCAAGTATGGGTGGCAAGTCTAGGGGCATAAGCCTAGCTCGACTCGATCCCGATGTATTGATTTATGGGTGGCAAGTATAAGGGTACAAGCCTAGCTCGACTCGATACCGATGCATTGATTTATGGGTGGCAGGTCTTAGGGGCATAAGACTAGCTCGACCCGATCCCAACATGATGATATGTTATGAAAAGACCCACTGATCAGTCGGGGCCCGGGTACATTGTGACATATGTATTGACAAGTGAGCACTGAATGTAAAGAAAGTAATAGAAGTAATCAAAGCAATTCACACAATTTCCCAAAATGCCAAATGGTGGCTTGTCTACATTGATTATTCATATGTTGTGAGTTCATTAAAATATTCATGTATTGTACATTTTCATCTGAGCCTTGCATACTCAGTACTTATTTCGTACTGACCCTTTTAGGGAATTTACCTTACTTGCTGCAGGCGCAGGTACCAGTAGGCCTCCCCAGTAAATTGCCAGTGTTAGCGGTTCTTTGGTGAGCTCCAGCTAATTCGGGGCTTCTCCGAGTCAGAGTGTATATATGTTTTGGTGATGCATATATTGTGTAAAGTGGGGACTTGTCCCGACTTATGGTTCAGTTGGTCAATGCTCTTGTTAGAGGCTTTTGTAGACGGATGTGGGTGTATCAGTGTAAAAGACATATGTTGTTTTAACTGGATGGCCTCAACGGCCAAGTTTCATATGTATGTATAAATATGTCCCATGTTTTCCTTTATTCGTCTTTCATGTTCTTACGCAATGGTGGTTATGATTATGATATGCATATGATTGAACATAAGCAAAGGTTGGTTCGCTCGGGCCTTATCGGCTACAGGTGCCAATCATGTCTCGATGGGATTCGGTGCGTAACAAAAGTGGTATCAAAGCCGGTCGTTCTAAGGGTGTCTACAAAGCCGTGTCTGAGTAGAGTCTTACTTATTGATGTGTTGTGCACCATATTTATAAGTAGGATGCTACGAGACATTTAGGATGTTGTTTCTGTTCTTCACTTCTAGATCGTGCAATAGAGCCAGTGTTGTCAGTTGAAGTGTGTCTGATCATGGTATTTGTTTTTCTTTGGTATAGTCAAAATGCCAATCACGAGAGGTAGAGGTAAAGGGAAGCAGGTAGATGTGCCTGCTGGAGAAGGAATGAGCAGATTACCACCTGACCAAGCTAGTCAAGGTGGAGCAAATGCTGACATATCATCGCGGTCTTCATCTACCTTCCCAGTTTTGGAAGAGCCAATTGGTAGAGAAGTACCTGTAGAGCCACCGATGAATGCCACGGATCAGGATCTTAGGAATGTTGTACATAAGTTGACACAGTTAGTGGCGGCACAAAGCCAGGGACGAGCTGGTGTAGTGACACATGATGATGATGCGGCTAGAATGGCGAGTCGCAGGACACAGGATTTCTTGAAACTGGACCCTCCCATATTCACAGGGTCAGATCCAAAAGCAGATCCACAGGACTTTGTGGATAAAATTCAGAGGGCCTTGCAAGTTATGTATGTGACAGGGGTCGAAACAGTTGAACTTGTCGCGTATAGGCTGAAAGGAGAGGCGATCTTATGGTACGAGGATTGGAAGAAATCCCGTGATAGTGGTGCAACTCCACCTACGTGGGAAGAGTTTAAAGTGGCCTTCCTTGATCATTACTTGCCCTATGAGATCCGCGAGGCACGTGCGGATCAATTCCTAAATCTCCGTCAAGTAAATTTGAGCGTGAGGGAATATAGCTTGCAATTGAATTCCTTGGCTCGATATGCGCCAAATATTGTGGCTACGTTGACAGATAGGGTCCATAGATATGTGGACGGACTAGAGCCATATTTTGTACGGGACTGCACTATTGCTGCCTTGAATAAGGACATGGACATTGCTCAAATACAAGCCTTCGCTCAGAGAATGGAAGACCAACGACAGAGAAGAAGAGTGCATGAATTTGATAGGGGACAGTCCAAAAGGGCTAGACCTATGGGACCGCCTATGATGTCCCATGGAGGATCTAGGCCCCGCATGTTTCCTAGACCACCTAGACCGTCGTTCTCTTATTCCACATGGGGCGCTCACTCATAGTTTCGAGGGTCTAGGGGTGGTCCATCGGGGCAGAGTAGCGGAGTTCATGGGTCACAGCTAGCAGGTTTTCCTCGTCAGCAGTGTCAGCACTACGGGCGTATGCACACAGGTACATATTGGTCAGAGACGAATGTCTACTTTTGGTGTGGTATGCCGGGGCATATAGCGAGGGATTGTCCACAGCGGAGCATGGGTGGTATAGCACGACTAGTTGGGTCGGCTGTTGCGTCATCAGCATCGGTTCCTTCACAGGGCCGAGGAGTGCAGCCTATTGGCCGGGGTAGAGGTGCCAGAGGAGCAGCCAGTACTAGCGGGGTCCAGAATCGTACTTATGCTTTAGTGGACCGCCAGAATTCAGAGGTTTCCCCTAATGTTGTCACAGGTACATTATCCATATTCTCACATAATGTATATGCATTGATTGACCCAGGTTCTACATTTTCCTATGTTACCCCATTGATTGCTGCAAAATTTGCAAAGGCACCAAAATTATTAATTAAATCAATTGAAGTGTCTACACCGGTTGGTGAATATATTGTTGCAAAGAGGTTATATCGTCACTGTGTGGTAACTGTGTGTGGTCATGATACATTGGCCGATCTCATTGAACTAGACATGGTGGATTTTGATGTGATCATGGGAATGGATTGGTTGGCCTCTTGTTATGCTACGGCAGATTGCCGGGCCAAGAAGGTACACTTTGGTTTTCCGCAAGAAAATGTTCTAGAATGGCAGGGTAATGTAGGGGAACCACAAGGAAGATTTATTTCCTATTTGAAAGCCAAAAAAATGATTGCTAAAGGTAATATATGTCATCTAGTACGGGTGAAAGATACCGAAGAGGAACCACTGACTCCACAGTCGGTTCTAGTAGTCAATGAATTTATAGATGTATTCCCAGAGGATCTTCCAGGTTTACCCCCAGTACGGGAAGTGGAATTTTGCATTGATGTGATTCCAGGCACTCAGCCTATTTCCATTCCTCCATATAGAATGGCTCCAGCAGAATTGCGTGAATTGAAGGAGCAATTGAAAGATTTGCTGGACAAAGGCTTCATTAGGCCTAGTATGTCCCTGTGGGGTGCACCGGTATTATTTGTGCAAAATAAAGATGGCACCTTAAGAATGTGCATTGACTATCGGCAATTGAATAAGGTAACGATCAAGAACAAATATCCCCTCCCTCGCATTGATGATTTGTTTGATCAGTTACAGGGTGCCAGGTGTTTTTCAAAGATCGACTTGAGGTCGGGTTACCATCAAGTCAGAGTTAGAGGAGAAGTTGTACCCTAGACAACTTTTCGAACACGGTATGGCCATTATGAATTTTTAGTTATGTCATTTGGACTAACAAATGCTCCAGCTGTGTTCATAGATTTGATGAATAGGGTGTTTAAGCCATTTTTTGACGTGTTCGTCACGGTATTTATAGATGACATCCTAGTTTATTCAAGATCACTGGAGGACCATGCTAATCACTTACGACAAGTGTTACAGATTCTCCGTGAATGGAAGTTGTATGCAAAGTTCTCCAAATGTGAGTTTTTGTTGAAATCAGTCGGGTTCTTGGGTCATATTATATCAGATGAAGGCGTACAGGTTGATACCCAAAAGATTAAAACAGTGAAAAATTGTCCAAGACCTACGACACCCATAGAAATTCGTAGCTTTCTTGGACTGGCAGGGTATTACAGAAGGTTTGTGGAAGGTTTTTCCTCTATTGCAGCACCATTAACAAAGCTTACACATAAGGCGGTAAAATTTCAGTGTAATGATGCATGTGAGAAAAGCTTCCAAAAGTTGAAAGATAAATTAACCTCCACACCAGTTTTAGTGCTTCTCGAAGGTACCGAAGGCTATGTAGTATATTGTGATGCTTCCGGGGTTGGCCTCGGATGTGTGTTGATGCAACATAGTAATGTCATAGCATATGCCTCACGACAGTTGAGGCCACACGAGAAAAACTATCCTACACATGATCTTGAATTGGCAGCGGTAGTTTTTGCTTTAAAGATATGGCGTCATTATTTATATGGGGTTCATGTTGACATTTATACGGATCACAAAAGCTTGCAATATCTTTTTAAGCAGAAGGAACTCAATTTGAGGCAACGAAGGTGGTTGGAGCTTTTAAAAGATTATGACATTGATATTCTTTATCACTCAGGCAAAGCAAATGTAGTAGCTGATGCGTTGAGCCGTAAGGCAGTAGAAAGCACTAGTGGTCAGTTGAATGAAAAGCATGAGATAATCAAAGATTAGAATCAATTAGCCAGCTTGGGAGTTCGCCTTATGGAAACCTCAGATGATGGAGTTATGGTGCAGAATGCAGCAGAATCCTCCTTGATAGCTGAAGTTAAAGAGAAGCAATTTGCGGATTCTATTTTATTGCAGCTAAAGGAAAATGTGCAGCAGAATTTGACCAAGGCATTTGATATTACACCGGAAGGGGTGCTTCAATGTCAAGGGAGACTATGCGTACCGGATGTAGATGAGTTGAGGATATGAATTATGACAGAGGCGTACCATTCGCGCTATTCTATTCATCCGAGTGCTACTAAAATGTACCATGAGTTGAAAGAAATATATTGGTGGGCCAACATGAAAAACAACATTGCAGAGTTTGTAGCTCAATGCCCGAACTGTCAACAAGTGAAAGTGGAACATCAGAAACCGGGAGGTTACATGCAATGTATCACTCTTCCAGTCTGGAAATGGGATATGATTAACATGGATTTCATTACAGGTTTTCCTCGTACATTGTGGAAGTTTGATTCTATATTGGTCATAGTGGACAGGCTTACCAAGTCAACGCATTTTCTATCAGTCAAGATGACCTATACAGCGGAGGATTATGCGAAGTTGTATGTGAAAGAGATAGTGCGGTTGCATGGTATTCCTCTTTCCATTATATCAGATAGAGGAGCACAGTTCACAGCGCATTTTTAGAAATCTTTTCAGCAGATTCTGGGTACACAGGTGAATTTGAGTACGGCTTTCCATCCTCAGACTGATGGACAAGCAGAACATACTATTCAGACACTTGAAGATATGCTACGAGCTTGTACGTTAGATTTTCAAGGCAGTTGGGATGACCATTTGCCTCTTATTGAATTTGCGTATAACAATAGATACCATTCAAGTATTAAAATGGCACCTTATGAAGCTTTGTACGGAAGGAAATGTAGATCACCAATCGGATGGTTTGAAGCAGGTGAAACTGCTTTACTTGGGCTAGATATCGTTCATCAGGCTATGGAAAAGGTTAAGGTGATCCAACAGCAGTTACAAATAGCTCAAAGTCGTCATAAGTCATATGCGGATGTTAGAAGAAGAGGTCTTGAATTCTCCATAGGTGATTGGGTGTTTTTAAAGGTGTCACCGATGAGAGGGGTAATGCGGTTCGGAAAGAAAGGGAAATTGAGTCCACGTTACATAGGCCCATATAAAGTGATTAAAAGATTTGGGAAAGTTGCTTATGAATTAGCATTACCTCAAGAACTTTCTTCATTCCACCACGTATTTCATGTATCGATGCTTCGCAAATGCATAAGAGATCCATCTCGTATTGTTCCCATTAAAGATGTTCAAGTTACAGAGGATCTTACTTATGAAGAGGTACCCATTGCTATCCTAGATCGACAAGTGAAAAGATTGAGGAATAAAGACGTAGCTTCCGTGAAAGTCCTTTGGCGAAATCAACAAGTAGAGGAGGTCACATGGGAAGCGGAAGAGATGATGAAATCCAAATATCCCCATCTATTTCAAATGGATCAAGAAGTTCAGAGTACGGGAGTGGAGCAATAACAAGTAAGTCTCCATGAGCCTTAAAAGTTGATGTATATGTATGCTAATGTAGAGATGCATTGATTGTACTGGAAACGATATTGTTAACATTCGAGGATGAATGTTCCTAAGGGGGGAAAATGTAACACCCCGTACGTTCCCAACCCTACTTGACGACATTAAATAATATGTACGTAGGTATCGAGAGCTATAAGTATGCATTTGGTAAGGCTATTGGTGAGATAATTGAATTTGGCTCATCCCAGAGGCAGCTTGTCACGGTCCTAAACGCGCCCCTTCTTAAAATTTTCGAAAATTCCATTTTTCGACTTCTCTTCGCGGGTTTGGTTAGACACTTCAAGTCTTATGCTTTAACTTACTTCTTAACCTTATTATACTTTGTTTAGAGGTCTTCTTAGCCTCATTTTGAACCCCACAAATGCACAATGAAAATTTCAAAACACCTTCTATGCAAGTTTAACCACATAACAAGAGCCAAATTTAATTATCTCACCAATAGCCTTACCAAATGCATACTTATAGCTCTCGATACCTACGTACATATTATTTAATGTCATCAAGTAGGGTTGGGAACGTACGGGGTGTTACATTCTTCCCCCCTTAGGAACATTCGTCCTCGAATGTTAACAATATCATTTCCATTACAATCAATGAATCTCTACATTAGCATACATATACATAAACTTTTAAGGCTCATCGAGACTTACTTGTTATTGCTCCACTTCCGCACTTTGAAATTTTTGACCCATTTGAAATAGATGGGGATATTTGGATTTCATCATCTCTTCCACTTCCCATGTGACCTCCTCTACTTGTTGATTTCTCCAAAGGACTTTCACGGAAGCTACGTCTTTATTCCTCAATCTTTTTACTTATCGATCTAGGATAGCAATGGGTACCTCTTCATAAGTAAGATCCTCTGTAACTTGAACATCTTCAATAGGAACAATACGAGATGGATCTCCTATGCATTTTCGAAGCATGGAAACATGAAATACCAGATGGACTGAAGAAAGTTCTTAAGGTAGTGCTAATTCATAAGCAACTTTCCCAAATCTTCTAATAATTTCATATGGGCCTATGTAACGTGGACTCAATTTCCCTTTCTTTCCGAACCGCATTACCCCTTTCATTGGTGACACCTTTAAAAACACCCAATCACCTATGGAGAATTCAAGACCTCTTCTTCTAACATCCGCGTATGACTTATGACGACTTTGAGCCGTTTGTAACCGCTGTTGGATCACCTTAACCTTTTCCATAGCCTGATGAACGATATCTAGCCCAAGTAAAGCAGTTTCACCTGCTTCAAACCATCCGATTGGTGATGTACATTTCCTTCCGTACAAAGCTTCATAAGGTGTCATTTTAATACTCGAATGATAGCTATTGTTATACGCAAATTCAATAAGAGGCAAATGGTCATCCCAACTGTCTTGAAAATCTAACGTACAAGCTCGTAGCATGTCTTCAAGTGTCTGAATAGTATGTTCTGCTTGTCCATCAGTCTGAGGATGGAAAGTTGTACTCAAATTCACCCGTGTACCCAAACTCTGCTGGAAAGACCTCCAAAAGTACGCTGTGAACTGTGCTCTTCTGTCGGATATAATGGAAAGTGGAATACCATGCAATCGTACTATCTCTTTCACATACAACTTTGCATAATCCTCAACTGTATAGGTCGTCTTGATAGGTAGGAAATGCGCTGACTTGGTAAGTCTGTCCACTATAACCCATATAGAATCAAACTTCCGCAGTGTACGAGGCAAACCCGTAATGAAATCCATGTTAATCATATCCCATTTCCAGACTGGAAGATTGATACATTGCATGTAACCTCCTGATTTCTGATATTCCACTTTCACTTGTTGACAATTTGGGCATTGCACGACAAATTCTGCAATGTTCTTTTTCATGTTGGCCCACAAATATATTTCTTTCAATTCATGGTACATTTTAGTAGCACCCGGATGAATAGAATAGCGCGAATGGTGCGCCTCTGTCATTATTCGTATCCTCAGCTCATCTACGTCCAGTACGCATAGTCTCCCTTGACATTGAAGCACCCCTTCCGGTGTAATATCAAATGCCTTGGTCAAATTCTGCTGCACATTTTCCTTTAGCTACAATAAAATAGAATCCGCAAATTGCTTCTCTTTCACTTCAGCTATTAAGGAGGATTCTGCTGCATTCTGCACAATAACTCTATCATCTGAGGATTCAATAAGGCGAACTCCCAAGCTGGCTAATTGATTCAAATCTTTGATTATCTCATGCTTTTCATTCAACTGACCACTAGTGCTTTCTCCTGCCTTACGGCTCAATGCATCAGCTACTACATTTGCTTTGCCTGGGTGATAAAGAAAATCAATGTCATAATCTTTTAAAAGCTCCAACCACCTTCGTTGCCTCAAATTGAGTTCCTTCTTCTTAAAAAGATATTGCAAGCTTTTGTGATCCATATAGATGTCAACATGAACCCCATATAAATAATGACGCCATATCTTTAAAGAAAAAACAACCGCTGCCAATTCAAGATCATGTGTAGGATAGTTTTTCTCGTGTGGCCACAACTGTCGTGAGGCATACGCTATGACATTACCACGTTGCATCAACACACATCCGAGGCCAACCCCAGAAGCATCACAATATACTACATAGCCTTCGGTACCTTCGGGAAGCACTAAAACTGGTGTGGAGTTCAATTTATCTTTCAACTTTTGGAAGCTTTTCTCACATACGTCATTCCACTGAAATTTTACTGCCTTATGTGTAAGCTTTGTTAACAGTGCAGCAATAGAGGAAAAACCTTCCACAAACCTTCTGTAATACCCTGCCAGTCCAAGAAAACTACGAATTTTTGTGGGTATCGCAGGTCTTGGCCAGTTTTTCACCTCTTCAATCTTTTGGGTATCAACCTGTATGCCTTCATCTGATACAATGTGACCCAAGAACGCGACTGATTTCAACCAAAACTCACATTTGGAGAACTTTGCATACAACTTCCGTTCACAAAGAATCTGTAACACTTGTCGTAAGTGATTAGCATGGTCCTCCGGTGATCTTGAATAAACTAGGATGTCATCTATAAATACCGTGACGAACACGTCCAAAAATGGCTTAAACACCCTATTCATCAAATCCATGAACACAGCTGGAGCATTTGTTAGTCCAAATGACATAACTAAAAATTCATAATGGCCATACCGTGTTCGGAAAGTTGTCTTGGGTACATCTTCTTCTCTAACTCTGACTTGATGGGAACCCGACCTCAAGTCAATTTTTGAAAAACACCTGGCACCTTGTAACTGATCAAACGCAAGGGAAGGGATATTTATTCTTGATCGTTACCTTATTCAATTGTCGATAGTCAATGCACATTCTTAGGATGCCATCCTTCTTCCGCACAAATAATACCGGTGCACCCCACGGGGACATACTAGGCCTAATAAAGCCCTTTTCCAGCATATCTTTCAATTGCTCCTTCAATTCACGTAATTCTGCTGGAGTCATTCTATATGGAGGAATAGAAATAGGCTGAGTGCCTGGAATCACATCAATGCCAAATTATACTTCCCGTTCTGGGGGTAAACCTGTAAGATCCTCTAGGAATACATCTAGAAATTCATTGACCACTGGGACCGACTGCGGAGTTAGCGGTTCCGCTTCGGTATCTTTCACCCGTACTAGATGACATATATAACCTTTAGCAATCATTTTTCTGGCTTTCAAATAGGAAATAAATCTTCCTCGTGGTGCCCCTACATTACCCTGCCATTCTAGAACATTTTCTTGCGGAAAACCAAAGTGTACCTTCTTGGCCCGGCAATCTACCGTAGCATAACAAGAGGCCAACCAATCCATTCCCATGATCTCATCAAAATCCACCATGTCTAGTTCAATGAGATCAACCAATGTATCATGACCACACACAGTTACCACACAGTTATGATACACTCTCTTTGCAATAATATATTCACCAACCGGTGTAGACACTTTAATTGATTTAATTAATAATTCTGGTGCCTTTGTAAATTTCGCAGCAATCAATGGGGTAACATAGGAAAATGTAGAACCTGGGTCAATCAATGCATAAATATTATGTGAGAATATGGATAATGTACTTGTGACAACATCAGGGGAAGCCTTTGAATTCTGGTGGTCCACTAAAGCATAAGTACGATTCTGGACCCCGCTAGTAGTGGTTGCTCCTCTGGCACCTCTACCATGGCCAATAGGCTGCACCCCTCGGCCCTGTAAAGGAACCGATGCTGATGACGCAACAGCCGACCCAACTGGTCGTGCTATACCACCCATGCTCCACTGTGGACAATCCCTCGCTATATGCCCTGGCATACCACACTAAAAGCAGACATTCGTCCTTAACCGACATGTACCTATGTTCATACGCCCGCAGTGCTGACACTGCTAACGAGGAAAACCTTCTGCCTGTGACCCATGAACTCCGCTACTCTGCCCCGATGGACCACCCCTAGACCCTCGAAACTGTGAGTGAGCACCCCCTGTGTAATAAGAGAACGACGGTCTAGGTGGTCTAAGAAATATGCGGGGCCTAGATACTCCATGGGACATCATAGGTTGTCCCATAGGTCTAGCCCTTTTGGACTGTCCCCTATCAAATTCATGCACTCTTCTTCTCTGTCGTTGGTCTTCTATTTTCTGAGTGAAGGCTTGTATTCGAGCAATGTCCATGTCCTTATTCAAGGCAGCAATAGTGCAATCCCGTACCAAATATGGCTCTAGTCTATCCACATATCTATGGACCCTGTCTGTCATTGTATCCACAACATTTGGCGCATATCGAGCCAAGGAATTAAATTGCAAGCTATATTCCCTCATGCTCAAATTTCCATGACGGAGATTTAGGAATTGATCCTCACGTGCCTCACGGATCTCATAGGGCAAGTAATAATCAAGGAAAGCAATTTTAAACTCTTCCCACGTAGGTGGAGTTGTACCAATATCACGAGATTTCTTCTAATCCTCGTACCATAATATTGCCTCTCCTTTCAGCCTATACGCAGCAAGTTCAACTGTTTCGACCCCTGTCACATGCATAACTTCCAAGGCCTTCTGAATTTGATCCACGAAGTCCTGTGGATCTGCTTTTGGATCTGACCCGATGAAAATAGGAGGGTCAAGTTTTAGGAAATCCTGTGTTCTGCGACTCGCCATTTTAGCCGCATCATCATAATGTGTCACTACACCAGCTCGTCCCTGGCTTTGTGCCATCACTAACTATGTCAACATATGTACAACATTCCTAAGATCCTGATCCGTGGCATTCATCGGTGGCTCTACAGGTACTTCTCTACCAATTGATTCTTTCGAAACTGGGAAGGTAGATGAAGACCGCGATGATATCTCAGCATTCGCTCCACCTTGACTAGCTTGGTCAGGTGGTACTCTGCTCATTCCTTCTCCAGCAGGCACATCTACCTGCTTCCCTTTACCTCTACCTCTCGTGATTGGCATTTTGACTCTACCAAAGAAAAACAAAATACCATGATCAGACACACTTCAACTGACAACACTGGCTCTATTGCACGATCTAGAAGTGAAGAACAGAAACAACATCCTAAATGTCCCGTATCCTCCTACTTATAAATGTGGTGCACAACACATCGATAAGTAAGACTCTACTCAGACACGGCTTTGTAGACACCCTTAGAACGACCTGCTCTGATACCACTTTTGTCACGCCCCGAATCCCATCGAGACATGATTGGCACCCGTAGCCGATAAGGCCCGAGAGAACCAACCTTTGCCTATGTTCAATCATATGCATATCATAATCATAACCACCATTTCGTAAGAACATGAAATACGAATAAAGGAAAACATGGGACATATTTATACATGCATATGAAACTTGGCCGTTGAGGCCATCCAGTCAAAACAACATATGTCTTTTACACTGATACACCCACATCCGTATACAAAAGCCTCTAACAAGAGCATTGACCAATACAAACCAAAAGTCGGGACAAGTCCCCGCTTTATACAACATGTACATCATCAAAACATATATCTACTCTAACTCAGAGAAGCCCCGAATTAACTGAAGCCTACCAAGGAACCGCTAACACTGGCAATCTACTGGGGGGGCCTACTGGGACCTGCGCCTGCAGCAAGTAAGGTAAATTCTCCGAGAGGGGTCAGTACGAAAAAGGTATTGAGTATGTAAGGCTCAAATGAAACTTTGTAACACATGAACATACTAATGAACTCAATACAAATGACTAGACAATGTGAGTAAGTCACCATTTTGCATTTTTGGAACTATGTGAATTGCTTTCATTACTTCCACTACTTTCTTTACATTCAATGCTTGCTTGTCAATACATGTGTCACAATGTACCCGGGCCCCTACTGATCAGTGGGTTTTTCCATGACTTATCGTCATGTTGGGATCGGGTCGAGCTAGGCTTATGCCCCTAAGACCTACCACCCATAAAGCACTGCATCGGGATCGAGTCGAGCTAGGCTTATGCCCCTAGACTTGCCACCCATAAATCAATACATCGGGATCGAGTCGAGCTAGGCTTGCGCCCCTAGGCTTGCCGCCCATAAATCAACACATCGGGATCGAGTCGAGCTAGGCTTATTCCCCTAGACTTGCCACCCGTACTTGATCATTGACCACATATGCATTACTTTGATCTTTACTTTGAGATTGATATTTGATAGTCATAACATCACTTGAACTTTGGAACATGACATTATTGGAAACTTTGGATCATTAACCAAAGAGTGAGAGACATATGAATAACTTGGCAACATAACATTATTAGGATCATAACACCATGGGAACTATTGGACAACAATCTATGAACAAGAGGCATAAGTATAGTCACTATTGAAACATTGGAACATAACCTTAGATCACAAATGATCAAAGAGTAGGAAATATATAACAATGACCATTGCTAACCGGATATGGAATACCTTAGCATATTTCGGGATAGGACTAGTGACATGTCAATGTGAACACTATTTACCGCAGAAAGATACGGACAAAGTAACCTTACATACCTTGTACTCTCAATACGGATATACAATCCTAGATGTGCATACAATAGTCCCGCTTCTTCTTTATGTGTCACTCTATAACACAAATTCATAACGGAATTCACATTAACCACAACTACTTCACAAATGCATATAACATCAATGGGGTACATGTTTGCTTTGAAACATGTCATTTCCCCTTGACAAAACCATTGATAGCATCATTATTCCAAAAATCCTCCAATATTCCCAACATTGACCAATACATAATAATCATTGGATTTCACCACAACACTCCTCCTTTACACTTTCTTATCCACACCACATCACAAATAATCCATCAATTCACCTTAATACACTTCATAGCACATATCGGCCAAAATCCCACAATTTACACTTATAGACAAGAACAGTTTAACAACAAAAATAACACCATATACGTTCATATTTTTATCCATACCATGATCTTTCATCAAAGGCACAAGTCCTAATTGAAGTTCAAATCCCATGGATCACAAATCTTAGACAAAAGCACAAAGTACCATGTCCAACATTTCCAAGCACAACCAACATGATTTACATACTCTTTAATGCATATAATATATTAATCCATGAGAATAAATACTTACCAAGGCTTGGAATAGGATGATCTTCACCAAAGAGTCCAAAGGAAATATTGGCTTTAGGGTTTTGGAACTAGAGAAAATGCTTGAGAAAATAACTAAAAGGCATGAGACTTTTGAAGCAATAAAAATCAGATTTATTGCCCTTTATATAGGCCCCAAATTCCATCCTTAGCCACTCTTTATTATTTAATGTTGGGTTCTAGAAGGTCCAAGCAATAATGGGTCTTTTGACCCATTTTTGGGCCATGCTTTCTTTTCATTTTTGGGCCCTTTTTGGGCCCAATTCACTTAACCCAATAAAATCAATAATTTATCATGTTTAAGTCATATTATACGTATTAAAATAATATTCCCACTCATGCTATTCATATCCGTAGCCTCATTCCCAAAACCAAGCGATTCTAGCCACGTTTGGCTTATTTTGACCTTAAGGGCAAAACTGTCATTTTGACCCCAAATTTGTTCTCGAGTAATTTTATCATAACAATGTAATATTTCATTCATTTCATGTATATACCCTTGGGACTTAGAAATTTCCAACCTTCGAAAAAGTCGAAAACCCAAGGTGGCACACCCCTGGGCGCGCCAACCTACTGCCTATGGGATAATAATTTTAGCCCATAGAGGCGTGGCACAGTCTCAAATGCGCCCCTCCTTAAAATTTTTGAAAATTCCATTTTTCGACTTCTCTTCGCGGGTTTGGTTAGACACTTCATGTCCTATGCTTTAACTCACTTCTTAACCTTATTATACTTTTTTTAGAGGTCTTCTTAGAATCATTTTGAACCCCACAAATGCGCAATGAAAATTTCAAAACACCTTCTATGCAAGTTTAACCACATAACAAGAGCCAAATTCAATTATCTCACCAATAGCCTTACCAAATGCATATTTATAGCTCTCGATACCTACGTACATATTATTTAATGTCATCAAGTAGGGTTGATAACGTACGGGGTGTTACAGTTGGAGCGCAAAAAGGTAAGTTTATTTATTATCTTAAGACGAAGAAAATTATATCCAAGGTGTACATATGTCACCTAGTAAGGGTGAAAGATACAGATGTGGAGACACCGACTCTTCAATCTGTTCAAGTGGTAAATGAATTTCTTGATGTGTTTCCTGAAGATCTCTTGGGTTTGCCTCCAGAACGAGAAGTATAGTTTGGTATTGGTGTGACTCCAGGTACTCAACCTATCTCTATTCCTTCATATAGAATGGTCCCGGGAAAATTACGGGAATTGAAGGAGCAATTGAAAGACTTGCTAGAAAAGGGATTCATAAGGCCTAGTATGTCCCCGTAGGGTGCACCAGTGTTATTTGTATGCAAGAAAGATGGCACATTGAGGATGTGTATTGATTACCGACAATTGAATAATGTGACAATTAAGAACAAATATCCCCTCCCTAGAATTGATGATTTGTTTGATCAATACAAGGTGCTAAATGTTTCTCAAAGATTAACTTGAGGTCGGATTACCATCAAGTAAAGGTCAGACAGAGAGATATACCCAATAGCCTTTCGAACATGGTACGGTCATTATGAGTTTTAGTTATGTCCTTCGGGCTAACAAATGCACCAGCAACTTTTATGGATCTGATGAATAGAGTGTTCAAGCAATTTTTAGACGTGTTCGTGATAGTGTTTATAGATGATATTCTTGTCTATTCAAGATCAAAAGCGGTCCATGCTAGTCACTTACGATAGGTGTTGCAGATTTTTCATGATCGTAAGTTATTTGAAAAGTTCTCCAAATATGAGTTTTAGTTAGAATCTGTAGCATTCTTGGGTCATATTGTATCTGATGAAGGAATAACGGTTGATACTCAAAATATAGAAGCTGTGAAGAACTGGCAAAGACCTACAACGCCTACAGAGATTCATAGTTTCCTCGAATTGGTAGGTTATTATAGAAGATTTGTTGAAGGATTTTCTTCTATTGTTGCACCTTTAACAAAACTAGCACATAAGGCAACCAAGTTTTAATGGAACGATGCATGTGAAAAGAGTTTCCAAGATCTGAAGAATAAGTTGACTTCTAAACCTGTATTGGTACTTCCAGAAGGCACATAAGGGTATGCAGTGTATTGTGATGCTTCAGGAATTAGCTTGGGGTGTGTATTAATGCATCATGGTAAAGTGATAGCTTATGCCTCAAGACAATTACGTCCACATGAGAAGAATTATCCAACACATGATCTTGAGCTAGCCGCAGCTATATTTACTTTAAAGATATGGCTCCATTACTTGTATGGGGGGTCCATGTTGACATATATACTGACCATAAGATTTTAAACTATATCTTTAAGCAGAAGGACTTAAATCTAAGGCAGCGAAGATGGCTTGACCTATTAAAGGACTATGATATTGATATCTTGTATCATCTGGGGAAAGAAAATGTGGTAACTGATGCTTTAAGTTGTAAGACAATGGCAAGCACTTATGGGCAGTCCATGGAAAGACAAGGGATGAATAAATATCTACACCAACTAGCTAGCTTGGCAGTTCACCTTCTTGAATCTCCAGACGAAGGGTTTATTATGCAAAATGCGGCAGAATCTTCATTAGTAGCTGAGGTGAAAGAGAAGCAGTATGACCCTATTTTATTATAGCTTAAGGAGAATGTACAGCAAGGTATGAAGAAAGTATTTGAGCTTACACAAGAAGGAGTGCTTCAGTGCTAAAACAGATTATGTGTACCTAATGTAGATGAGTTAAGAAGAAGGATTATGACAGAGACACATCATTCCAGGTATTCTATCTATCCGGGATCAACTAAAATATACCATGATCTGAAAGGAATATATTGGTGGGGTGACATGAAGAAGAACATTGCAGAATTTGTAGCCCAATGTCCAAATTGTCAACAAATAAAAGTAGAGCATCAAAAGCCTGGAGGTTATATGCAACGTATGGATCTTCCAATTTAGAAGTGGGACATGATCAACATGGATTTCGTCACTGGTTTTCCTCGCACAATTCAGAAGTTTGATTCCATATGGGTAATAATTGATAGACTTACCAAATCAGTACATTTCCTACCGGTTAACACCACTTACACAGCTGAAGAGTATGCAAGGTTATATATTAAAGAGATAGTTCGACTACATGGAGTCCCAATTTCTATTATATCTGATAGGGGAGCTCAATTTACTGCAAACTTTTGGAAGTCATTTCAGAATAGTTTAGGGAAGCAAGTGAGTTTAAGTACAACTTTTCACCCTTAAACGGATGGTCAGGCAGAACGTACGATCCAAAAACTTGAAGATATACTGCGAGCTTGTGTATTAGACCTTAAAGGTAGTTGGTATGATCATTTAACTCTTATTGAGTTCGCCTAAAATAACATCTATCATTCAAGTATCAAGATGGCACCTTATGAAGCCTTATACGGGAGAAAATGTAGGTCACCAATTGGGTTGTTTGAAGTAGTTGAGACTGTTTTATTTGGACCAGATCTTGTTCATCAAGCCATGGAAAAGGTTAAGGTGATACAACAATGGCTAGGAACATCCCAAAGTCGACACAAATCATATGCTGATGTTAGAAGAAGGGGACTAGAATTTGATATAGGTGCTTGGGTATTTTTGAAAGTGTCTCCAATGAAAGGGGTGATGCAATTTGGGAAAAAGGGAAAGCTAAGCCCACATTATATAGGACCATAGATGATTTTCCAAATATTTGGCCAAGTAACATATGAGTTGGAACTACCCCAAGAACTCTCCACAGTTCATACAGTGTTTCACGTCTCAATGCTTCGAAAGTGCATAGGAAATCCATCTCATATTACTCCTACTGAGGATGTACAAGTTACGGAAGATCTCACCTATGAAGAAGTACCTATTGCTATTCTGGAACAACAAGTTAAGAAGTTAAGAAATAAAGAAGTAGCTTCCGCAAAAGTACTTTGGAGGAATCAGCATGTAACACCCCATACATTTCTGAACTTATCTGACTACCTTAACATGTATGAAATTATTTAAACTTGAGATAGTTGGTGTATTACCCACTAAATTTATTGGGCTGAATTAATATTATGTTTATGGACTTAATTGAGTCCCAAATTAAGTAAATAAGACATGGGCCCAAAAGGAGATGATCCATTTAAAAATGGACCAAGTATACACATCATCTACTTGGACTTTTTGACCAAATAATTGGCTAAGGATGACCATAAGAGAGGCAGTTTGTAGGGGCTATTTAAGGCTGAAATTCAGCTCATTTTTCTACACAATACACTTGTAAAAATCAGATTTTCAATCAAACATTTCTCCTCTCGCAAAACCCTAGCCTCCCTAATTTTCTCTAAGGATATTTGGACAAATCTTCCACTTGAAAGCCTTGGTAAGTGTTTAACCTTATAAATTAATATATTATATGCATAAGATATTGTGTAAATCATGTTGGTTATGTTTAAAAAGTGTTGAGCTGTCCACTTTATATGTAGTAGTCCACTTTTGCTTAATTGCTAAGGGATTTGCCCTCTATGTGGTTTAAACTTGAAAGGGAACTTAAGGTCTTGAAGGAATTGAATTAGATGGTTGAAATTTCATTATGTTTAAGTGTGGTTCTGTCCCTAATTCGTTACTCCTTGTGTATGACTTGTGGGAATGTTTATACGTAATTGTGCATGGAACGTGTGGTGTAGTGGAAAGAGAATATATTCTTGTGATGTTGATTCGAATTTTGAAACCATTGTGGACTGTTTTTGGTGTGTTGTTGTGAAAGTTATTTATGTGACTTGATGGAATAAATATGTGATGTGGTATTGAGGTGGAAATGTAAAGTATAAACTTGGTGTGAAATCTTATCGGTTTGTGATGCCTATGTTGATGTGTGGACTGTTTTGGTATTGTTGGTGTTGTGAGGTAGTAAATTTGTATTGTAGGAGGGTGGAATGGAGTTATATGGCAGTAGGAAGGAAGGTGGAATGATATACCACAAACTGCCTAAGTTTTTACTTCCCATCAAGTAGCTAATTATCGCTTTGTGAACTTGTAATGTAATTGGCTTTTAATGTGAGCTCCATTATGTATTCATATTGTAGACTAACGCTTTAAGGAAGAGATGAATTGTTGTAGTCACATGTTGGAAAGATAAGGTATGTAAAGTTACTCTTTTCTGTATCCTTTGACCGTACCTATTGTTCACATCGTTACCAAACCTGTTTCCACTCCGAAATGTTTTAAAGTATTTCATTTCAGGTTTGTTAGCAATTGTTGGTTACGTGTCTCTTATTTGTTTACTATTGTTCTAAAGCTCCAATAATGTTATGACCACCGATGTAACAATCTCACAAAAATTAAAGAAATAAAGTAATGCATATTTGGTTGAGTACATGTTGTAGCTCTGGGGGCGAAAGCCTAGCCCGAGATGATCCGGATGGATTATTGGATACAGGGGGTAGTTCAGGGGGGGTGAAAACCTAGCTCGAACCCAAGTTAATGGACCCAAGGTTATGGATCAGATTTGGGCCAAGTCAAATGTTCCAAAGAGGTGTATTACCTACTAAACTAATGGATCAGATTAAATCCTATTATAATGGACTCTTTGAAGGCCCAAACTAAGTAAAATAAAAGGAGAAGAGAATAGGCCACCCAACACAAAAAAACAAATCTGCCAAAGGCCCAATAAGTTAAAGGCCCAAATTATACATTAGTAAAGTAAGTAGGTGCATCACCTACTTTGACCTATTGAGCTGATTGATATAACCAAGTAGGTGCATCACCTACTTGACCAAATTGTGGCTGAAAAATAGGATTAAAAGAGCCTCTAGAGGACTCAATATAAGACCAAGTTAGCTAGTCTTTTTACTCATTTTTAACACATAAAATTTCAAGATTATCTAACTTTCTCTCTTTCTTTCAAGGGTTAAAACTAGCAGCCCCTATATTCCTTTTAGGGTTCTTGAAGAAACCCTTACCTTTGCAACCATTGGTAAGTGTTTAACCTTATAGATTAATGTAGTATATGTATAAGAGGTTTTGGAAATCATGTTGGTTATGTTAAAAAGTTATAAGGCAATCCCTTTTGTTGGTAACAGTCCTCTTGTGTTTAGTTTTAAAGGATTGTCTTCCTTGTGGTTTAAACTTGTAAAGGAGCTTAAGGTCTTGAAGAAATTAAGTTGGAAGGATGAAATTTCGATAGGCTAGGGTATTGTTCTGTCCCTAATTTGTTCCTCCTTGTGTATGGCTTTGTGGAAATATTTATACGTGTTTGTATATAGAACGTTTGGTGTAGTGAAAGCAGAATACTCTCTTACTATGTTAAAGTAAATTCTGAAACCATTGTGGACTGTTTTTGGTATGTTATTGTGGAAGACAGTTAGATGTATTGATGGGATAAATATGTGGAGTTGCATTGAGGTGGTAATGTGAAGTATGAACTTGGTAGGAAATCTTATCGGTTTGTAACATTTGTGTTGGTTTGTGGACTGGTTTGGTGGTATTGTTTTTGTGAGGTAGTAAGATATAGTGTAAGGAGGTGGAATAAGGTTATATGGTAGTATAAAGAAGGGGGGAGTGATACACCATGTGTTTAGGAAGTTTGCTTTATCGATACATCATGTCCATACACTGTAGCAAATTTGTTAGCTCAATTACATGCATAAGAAGTATATGATCATAGGTTGGTTCTCCTGGGCTCTTACGGCTAAGGGTGCCTATCCGTCCAAATGGGATTTGAGGCATGACACATACCATAAAAATCCATATAACATCCCCCAAAACAACTTTAGCCTCATTACACCCTCAAAACGGTATACAAAGTGGAGTGGGCAGTAGGCTTACATAATATTTAGTTCGGGGGTGTATCACCATATCCTCCGTCTATCATTCAATACAAGTCAGTTACATCCTTTCCCACTATCAACCAAGATGTCCCCAACTTATACACATAACACAAGTCCTTAAACAGCCTCAATATCCTTTATCATAGCAACCAAATATTGAACTCATCATCCCTTGAGTTCTTGACAACAATATATACACGATTCTCAACCAAAACATGTATATAGGAAGGGGGCAAAAATGGGCAGTAGCCTTACCTTAATTTTGTGATAGTTTATTAGCTTAACTTGTATTTCTTCAATATCTTTCTTCCTTCACACACAAACCAAAGGAGAAGAGAAAAATATCTTAATAACCAAGAAAAATGGGACTGCAAAACTTATAGAGGGTTGTCTTATAATTTAAACATGAAGAACATAATTTCCATAGTCTTTTTGAGATAAGCCCATGATTTTTTCACTTACCTTTAGCTTGGAAGGAAGGTGAATCCCAAGAACCCTAATGGAAACTTAGGGATGTTGTAGAATCTAAGAGAGAGCAAGAGAGAAAACTCTAGAAAGCTAAATTTTTGTCCAAGTTTAAATGGGTCAAATGAGCTAGTTTCAATCCCTTTAAAGGGAGCTGCTCTTGGACGACTTTCTTGGCTAATTTGGGCCATATTTTATCAAGTATTTGGTGCACCTACTTGCCCATTATACTTGGTCCTTTGTGGATCTGAAACTATTGGGCCTTGGCTGCCCATTCTTCTAACTTGGGCCAAAATTAATTCACGTAGGTAGTAGTGTATTTGTCCCAATAAGATGGTCAAAGGATTCTTAGTAGGTTATGCACCTACTTGGTTCTTAGATTGGTCAATAATTCAAAGTAGGTGATGCACCTACTTGTCACCTACTAGCTTAATTTAAGTCAAGCAAACAGCTCACTTATTTTATTCCATATTCTAAGTCTTAACCCCTTATGTTAACTTAATACTTATATACACTTGGACACTTTATCCTTGAGATAGAATACCACCTTACTATCTCGTATTTAAGCACTTCCGTTTGGGTTAACTTGGCATATACATGCTGAAATGGGGCCATTATAATATCCTTTAAATCCTCTTTAAACCACCGCTCATCACTTAAGAAACTTGGTTCGTTACCTATACAACAAGGTTACCTCAAGTCCCATATCAATAGAATAAGTACACGCAAAATATGGGGTGTTACACTCCTCTCTTACAAGTTTGAAAGGTAAAGAGAAAATAGGAGATAACAACAGTGCTACAGATAAAAGCACAGAAGGATAAAGTATCATCGGACAAAATGAAATTATCCTAAGAATGGGACAACAGATTCTCGAACTACAAGGAGAATTAGCGCAAGTACGCAACTTGGTCAATCTTTCTATTACCCTTAATACCCCTCTCGAACCACAAGTCGATGGTCATACTGGTGCAAAATCTCAAACCTCTATCCCAAGCCATCAATTGCAGTCACCCCAAAACATCCAAAACCTTCCTCCTTCTCAAAACATTCAAAACCTTCTTCCTCCTCAAAACATCCAAAACCATTCCTTCTCTCAAAATATCCAAGACCTTACTCTCCCTCAAAATACCCATAATACTCCAAATCCCATATATCCCACTCAACATGTCAAAAATTCTAAATATCCCACTTACTTACATACATCTTTCACTAACATATCCTATAACCAAGCATCTGGTAGACACTCTTTGAACCCCATCTATGTTGAAACAACCCCATTCACCTATCCTCAGTATGCACCTGATCCTTCAGAAAAAGAAACCCATGATGCAATCTGTGGTTGACAGGCTGAAGCAACTAGAGGGAAGCAAGGGATTAAGGGGGCTCAGTTATGAGGATTTATGTGTACATCCTGATGTAGAGTTATCGGAGGGGTACAAACCTCCAAAGTTTGAATTGTATAATGGGACTGGAGATCCCAAGGCGCATTTGTGCATGTATTGTGATAAGTTGGCCGAAGTTGGGAGAAACGAAAAGATAAGAATGAAAATGTTCATAAGAAGTCTCACTGGGAAGCCTTAACATGGTGTATTGAGCAGTATGCGAAGAAATGGAAAGGTTGGATCGATATGGCATCAGATTTTGTGGGACGGTTCGGGTTGAACATTGACAACGCCCTCAATTGGTTCTATATGCATACTTTGAAGAAAAAGAAAAATGAGTCCTTCAGGGACTCTGCTATAAGATAGAGGTCTGAGGCTGCACGAGCTCGACCCCCGATTGATGAAGCTCAAATGAAGAAATACTTTATTCGCGGAGCCGCAATATCTTGAGTAAATGATAATCGTCGTAGATAAAAGTTTTGTTGAAATCATCAAGGTAGGAGAAATTCTTGAGGAGGGTTTCAAGAATGTAAGCATTATGAATTTGGAAGCTTTACAAGATACCAACAAGGCTTTGCAGTCTGGAGGAATTGCTGAGAACGAAAAAAAAAAGAGGTAGGTACAGTGATAGTAGCCCAGGCTTCAAAGAGTGTGCCTGACTACCAAACTCCTATTGCAACTCCACCTCCCTATCCACAATCTCCAATGTCATACCCGATATCTCCTTACCAAATGTAAACCCCAAAGCCATATTAGACCCCGCTATACCAAGCACATACCCCATATACGCTACATCCATAATTCCAAAGCCCTTCTTACACTCTGTATAATGGCAAACCCGCTCATGTACAAACACCCCAGCCTTCTCCCCAAAACAATCAAAGACCTAGAGCCAATTTCCAGAAAAAAAAATACACTCCCTTACCCGAACCTATAGCCAAACTGTACGAAAAACTTAAGAAAGTAGGCTATGTCACGCCTATTGCTGCTGGACATGAGAATACTCAAGCTAAGCATTTTGATCCTACCAAGGTTTGTTCGTATCATTCTGGGATGAGGGGTCACACCATAGAAACATGCTATACTCTGAAGGACAAAATACAGATGTTGATCGACACTAAGGCCATTCAATTAAAAGATTCGATGCCGAACGTCACCAATAATTCACTACGTGATCATCAAGTAAACATGCTCAATACTGATGAATTGGTAGACCTGGAAAACTCTATCTAGTTCATTGAGAATGTGAATGGTACACCCATCAGTACGCCAAAGCAGGCACCGTTTGAGGTTGAGGTAGAAATGCCTAAGACTCCTTTCACAGTCGTCAGAGCTCCCCCAACTATTTATAATACTCATGCAGTCCCTTGGAACTATGAGCAAAGCACTCCGACAAGAGTAAGGGTGGCTGAATCAAACGCCGCCTAAGGTGTCACCAGATCTGGGAGAATCTATACATCAAAAAATTTGATCCAGGGAAGTGCTAATAAAAGTAAAAAAAACCGTGATATAATGGAGGAGAATGGTATTTGGAAGAAGATACAAGCTAAAGTTTACTCTGTGGTAGATCAGCTGAATAAGACCCCGGCTTAGATATCCATCCTGACATTGTTGCAGACTTTTGAACACCATAAAAATGCTTTGATTAAGGTGTTAAGTAAAGCCTATGTACCATCTACTATAACAGGGGGAAAGATGGCCCATATGGTCGGGCAGGTATTCAAGGCATACAAGATATCCTTGTTATCACCTGAAGGAAGATCGCACAACACAGCCTTGTATATTACAATGCAACATGGAGAAAGAGTTGTATCTTTAGTGTTGATTGATCCAGGTTCGGGATTAAACATATGTTCTTTGGGAACACTGACAAGGTTCAAGGTCGATTTGGCTAAAATACAAAATTGGAAAATGAACGTGAAAGCGTTTGATGGCTTCCAGCGAGATACCATTGGAGAGATCACATTGGACATGGTAATGGGCCCTGTCACTTTCCCCGTAACATTTCAGGTAATAGACATCATCGCTTCCTACAAACTCTTGCTTGGTAGGCCATGGATTCGTATGGATGGTGCAGTCCCCTTCATGCTACACCAATGTCTCAAATTCGAGTACGATCACCAAGAGGTGGTAATACATGGTGAAAGAGGATATCCCGTACATACTGTTGAGGGAAAAGGAAGTTCTTGATGGAGAAATGTTCCACATATTAGAGCTGGTTGGAAACATTGAAGAAGAGCTGAGTTGGAAGATTAAAGGTGAGAAAATGCTCAAATCTATATATGAACCAGGTAAGGATCTTGGGTCCAGATTACAAGGAATAGTTGAACCCGTACAACCTTTTATGATGAATGACATTTCTGGGTTAGGCTACATGGATGAGGGTCATGCACTTCATCCTTCGTTGTCATTGTATCAAATTTTTCACTCTACCAGGTTTCTTGATGATAGTGAAGATGAAATACTGGAGAGTCTGAAGAATTTGTTTTTAACTGAAGTTGAAAAAGAAGATTGTAACGTCATCATCAGTGAGACGAGGGGAGCCCCTAGTCAGAACATTGAATAAAAGGCTACACTCAGCAGATGGACTACCACTCCTTCCAGGCCTCGCCGGGCACTTGGGTAGATTTAATTTTTTTTTATTTTATCTTATTATTTGAAATAAATAGACTCAATTTCGAGCTAATTCATATTTTTTCAGTTATTTTGTTATGTTTGAATACATTTAACATTATTTGAATTAATAAAAACTCTCTTTTCACTTTATTGATATTATTTATTTCTGTTTGTTTTAGCAAAATCACTTTTAAAATATTGAGTCTGAGATTGTGACACATAATGAGATTTTGCAACATAATATAAGTGAATTAGAAGAAATGGAAGAAGAGGAGGTTCCCGAAGAATTTGTTAGTAAGGTTGAAAATTTTGAAGATAAACCCAAGACAAACTTAGTAGAGTCGAAAATAGTGAACATAGGGAATTCTGAGACAGTAAAAGTAAACTGTGTTAGTATTTATATGCCAAGAGATGAGAAAAAATAATACGTCCAGTTTCTGAGGAAACACCAGGATGTTTTTGCTTGGTCGTATGCCGATATGACAGGACTAAGCACGTCCATAGTATCCCACAAGTTTCCCACTTGTCACGCCCCGAATCCCATTGGGACGGGTTGGCACCCGTAGCCGACAAGGCCCGAGAGAACCAAGCTTTGCCTCTATTCAATCATGTACATGCTATGAGAAATCCATAATCACATAATAACTTTGGATATCGATAATGGAATCATGGAACATGATATATATATTCACATATGCGAAACTTGGCCGTTGAGGCTACCAAGTCAAAAACGACATATACTTCTTACATTTATACACCCACAACCGTCTACAAAAGCCTCTAGCAAATGCATTGACCAAAATGAACTAAAAATCGGGACAAGTCCCCGCTTTATACAACATGTACAACACCAAAACATATGTATAATAGTGACTCGGAGAAGCCCCGAACTAACTGGAGCTCACCAAAGATCTGCAACAACTGGCAATCCTACTGTGGAGGCCGACTAGTACCTGCTCCTGCAGCAAGTAAGGTAAATCCCCCAAGAGGAGTCAGTACGAAGAATGTATTGAGTATGTAAGGCCATATGAAACTTGTGAGATATGTAAGTATGTCAAAGAACTCAAGTTCAAATGCATAACCAATATAGATAAGTCACAATGTAGATGAGTCACTATTCTGTACTTTGGAAACCATGAATGTTTCCGGTACTTTCTTTGTATTTTAAGATTCAATGATTATTCATATTTGCCTTTGGCCTGTGATACCCGAGCCCCGACTGAACAGTAGGTTTTTAAACATAACATCATGTTATGTTGGGATCGGCTCAAGCTAGGCTCATGCCTCTAGAGCTGCCACCCTATGAATCGATGTATATATCGGGATTGGCTCTAGCTAGGTTAGTACCTCTAGAGCTTCCACCCATACCATATTTCAGGTTCGGCTCGAGCTAGGTTAGTACCTCAAGAGCTGCCCCCTGTTAGGATCGGTCCAAGCTAGGCTTATGCCTCTAGGACTGCCCCCTTATTTTGGGATCGACTTGGGCTAGGAATTTCACCCCCAAAGTTGCCACCCTTACTTGATCATTGACCACATATGCATTACTTTGTTTATTACTTTGAGATTGATACCATGATATTCACAACTTGATATGAAGCTTTGGATCATTAACCAATGAGTAAGAGACATGTGACTAACTTGGCAACATAACATTATTAGAACTATAACACCAAGGAAATCATTGGACAATATTTCATGAACAAGAGACATAAGTATAATCACTATTGGAACATTGGAACATAACCTTATTTGAGCTTTTGGAACATTAACCATGAATATGAGACATGAGATTCACCAATGTTCAATGAGTAGGAAATATATGACAATGACTATGGATAACCGGATATATAATACCTTAACACATTTTGGAATAGGACTAGCGAGATGTTAACATGAATACTATTTACCGAAGAAAGATACAGACAGAGTAACCTTACATACCTTGTACTCTCAATATGAATAAACAACCTTAGACGTGAACACAATAGTCCCGCTCCTCCTTTATGTGTCACTCTACATCACAAATACATAACTGAATTGACATTAACCACCAACTACTCTACAAATGCATATAACATCAATGAGTTACATGTTTGCCCTTAAACATGCCATTTCCCCTTGACAAAACCATTGATAAGATTATTATTCCAAAAATCCCCCAATATTCCCAACATTGACCAATACATGATAATCAATACATTTCACCATAACACTTCTCCTTTACACTTTCTTATCCACACCACATCACAAATAATCCATCAATTCACCTTAATACACTTCATAGCACATATCGGCCAAAATTCCACAATTTGAACTTATAGAAAAATAACAAGTTTAATAACAAAATAACACCATACACGTTCATATTTCATCCATACCATGATCTTTCATCAAAGGCACAAGCCATAATTCAAGTTTGAATCACCAAGATAGCACATCTTCCACCAAAACAAAAATACACTATTCACCACCTTGCCAACATAACTATCATAATATACATAATCTCCCATGCATGTAATATGTTAATCCATGAGAATAAATATTTACCAAGGCTTGGAATAGGATGATCTTCACCAAAGAGTCCAAAGGAAACATTTGCTTTAGGGTTTTGGAACTAGAGAAATGTTTGAGGAAAATATTTTAAAAGGCATGAGACTTTGAAGGAAATAAAATCAGATTTATTGCCCCTTATATAGTCCCATTAAGTCCATACTTATCCACTCTTAACATCTAATGTGGCCTTCTAGAAGGTCAAGGCAAGAATGGGTCTTTTGACCCATTTTTGGGCCATGCTTTCTTTTTCATTTTTAGGTCCTCTTTGGGCCCAATTCACTTAACCCGATAAAATCAATAATTTCTCGTGTTTAAGTCTTCTTATATGTATTACAATAATATTACCACTCATGCTACTCATATCCGTAGCCTCAATCCCAAGAACAAGTTATTCTAGCCACGTTTGACTTATTTTGACCTAAAGGGCAAAACTGTCATTTTGACTCCAAATTCGTTCTCGAATAATTTTATTGTACCAATATGATATTTCATTCATTTCATGTATATACTTGTGGTTTTATAAGAAACGTTCCAAAAATAGGCTCAATACGACCCCGGATACCCTTGGGACTTAGAAATTTCCAACTTTAAAAAAAGTGGAAAAACCAGCGTGGCACGCCCTTGGGCATGCCAGATTGCTGCCTATGGACTAAAAATTTTAGCCCAGAGCGGCGTGGTACGGTCCCAAACGCGCCCCACACTTAGTTTTTTCAAAAAATTCATTTTTTGACTTTTCTTCGCGGGTTTGGTTAGATACTTCAAGTCCTATTTTTTAACTTACTTCTTAGCCTTAATATACTTTGTTTAGGGGTACTCTTAGCCTCGTTTTGAACCCCACAAATGTTCCACAAAAATCATAAAACAATTCCTATGGAGGTTTAATCACATTTACGAGGCCAAAAGTCAAGTATCTCATCCATAGCATTACAAAAGACGTATGTATGGCTATCGACACCTAAGTTACCATTGTTCAACGTAATTACATAGGGTTGGGAAGGTACAGGGTATTACATTCTTCCCCCCTTAGGAACATTCGTCCTCGAATGTTAACATATCATTTCAATTACAACAATTGCACCTCTACATTAGTATGCATATACATAAACACTTAAAGCTCATGGAGACTTACTTGTTATTGCATCACTTCCGCACTTTGAACCTCTTGGTCCATTTGAAATAGATGGGGATATTTGGATTTCATCATCTCTTCCGCTTCCCATGTGATCTCCTCTACTGGTTGATTTCTCCAAAGGACTTTTATAGAAGCTATGTCTTTATTCCTCAATATTTTTACTTGTCGATGTAGGATAGCAATGGGTACCTCTTCATAAGTAAGATCCTCCATAACTTGGACATCTTCAATTGGAACAATACGAGATGGATCTCCTATGCATTTTTGAAGCATCGAAACATGAAATACAGGGTGGACTGAGGAAAGTTCTTGAGGTAGCTCTATTTCATAAGCAACTTGCCCAAATCTTCTAATGATTTCATATGGGCCTATGTAACGTGGACTTAATTTCCCTTTCTTTCCGAACCGCATTACCCCTTTCATCGGTGACACCTTTAAAAACATCCAATCACCTATGGCAAATTTAAGACCTCTTCTTCTAACATCGGCATATGACTTGTGACGACTTTGAGCCGTTTGTAACTGCTGTTGGATCACTTTAACTTTCTCAATAGCCTGATGAACAATATCTGGCCCAAGTAAAGCAGTTTCACCCGCGTCAAACCATCTAATTGGTGATCTACATTTCCTCCCGTACAAGGCTTCATAAGGTGCCATTTTAATACTTGAATGATAGCTATTGTTGTAAGAAAATTCAATAAGAGGCAAATGGTCATCCCAACTGCCTTGAAAATCTAATGTACAAGCTCGTAGCATATCTTCAAGTGTCTGAATAGTACGTTCTGCTTGTCCATCAGTCTGAGGATGGAAAGCCGTACTCAAATTCACCCGTGTACCCAAACTCTGCTGGAAAGATTTCCAAAAGTGCATTGTGAACTGTGCTCCTCTGTCTGATATAATGGAAAGTGGAATACCATGCAATCGTACTATCTCCTTCACATACAACTTCGCATAATCCTCAGCTGTATAGGTCGTCTTGACTGGTAGAAAATGTGCTGACTTGGTAAACCTGTCCACTATAACCCATATAGAATCAAACTTCCACAATGTACGAGGCAAACCTGTAATGAAATCCATGTTAATCATATCCCATTTCCAGACTGGAAAATTGATACATTGTATGTAACCTCCCGATTTTTGATGCTCTACTTTCACTTGTTGACAATTCGGGCATTGAGCGACAAACTCTGCAATGTTATTTTTCATATTTCCCCACCAATACACTTCTTTCAAGTCATGGTACATTTTAGTAGCACCCGGATGAATAGAATAGCGCGAATGATGCGCCTCTGTCATAATTCATGTCCTCAGCTCATCCACATCTGGTTCACATAATCTCCCTTGACATTAAAGTACCCCTTCCTGTGTAAGATCAAATGCCTTTGTCAAATCCTGCTGTACATTTTCCTTTAGCTGCAATAACATACAATCCGCAAACTACTTCTCTTTCACTTCAGTTATTAAGGAGGATTCTGTTGCATTCTGCACAATAACTCTATCATCTGAGGATTCAATAAGGCGAAATCCCAAGCTAGCTAATTGATTCAAATCTTTGATTATCTCATACTTTTCATTCAACTGGCCACTAGTGCTTTCTACTGCCTTACGGCTCAATGCATCAGCTACTACATTTGCTTTGCCTGGGTGATAAAGAATATCAATGTCATAGTCTTTTAAGAGCTCTAACCACCTTCGTTGCCTCAAATTGAGTTCCTTTTGCTTAAACAGATATTGTAAACTTTTGTGATCTGTAAAAATATCGACATGAACTCCATACAAATAATGACGCCATATCTTTAAAGTAAAGACCACCGCTGCTAATTCAAGATAATGTGTGGGATAGTTTTTCTCATGTGGTCTCAACTGTCGTGAGGCATATGCTATTACATTACCGTGTTGCATCAACACACATTTGAGGCCAACCCCGAAAGCATCACAATACACTACATAACCTTCGGTACCTTCGAGAAGCACTAAAACCGGTGTGGAGGTTAATTTATCTTTCAAATTTTGGAAGCTTTTCTCACATGCATCATTCCTCTGAAATTTTACTGCCTTATGTGTAAGCTTTGTTAATGGTGCAGCAACGGAAGAAAAACCTTCCAAAAAGATCTTCGGTAATAACCTGCCAGTCCAAGAAAACTAGGAATTTCTGTGGGTGTCGTAGGCCTTGGACAATATTTCACGGCCTCAATCTTTTGTGTATCAACCTGTATGACTTCATCTAACACAATGTGACCCAAGAATGCAACTAATTTCAACCAAAACTCGCACTTAGAGAATTTGGCATAGAACTTCCGCTCACAGAGAATCTGTAGTACTTTCCACAAGTGATTAGCATGGTCCTCCGTTGATCTTGAATAAACTAGGATGTCATCTATAAATACCGTGACGAACACGTCCAGAAATGGCTTAAACACCCTATTCATCAAATCCATAAACACAGCTAGTGCATTTGTTAACCCAAATGACATAACTAAGAATTCATAATGGCCATACCATGTTCGAAAAGCTGTCTTGGGTACATCTTCTTTTCTAACTCTGACTTAATGGTAACCCGACCTCAAGTTAATTTTTGAAAAATACTTGGCACCCTATAACTGATCAAACAAATCATCAATTTGAGGGAGGGGATATTTGTTCTTAATCGTTACCTTATTCAATTGCCGATAGTCGATGCACATTCTCAATGTGCCATCTTTTTTTCGGACAAATAACATCGGTGCACCCCACGGGGACATACTAGGCTTAATGAAGCCCTTGTCTAGTAAATCTTTCAATTGCTCCTTCAATTCACGCAATTCTGTGGGAGCCATTCTATATGGGGGAATAGAAATAGGCTGAGTGCCTGGAATCACATCA
The DNA here is from genome assembly GCA_031232105.1 of Capsicum rhomboideum. NCBI lineage: Eukaryota > Viridiplantae > Streptophyta > Magnoliopsida > Solanales > Solanaceae > Capsicum > Capsicum rhomboideum. The sequence continues at coordinate 60,299,356 of CP124710.1, read as the reverse complement.
ATACCAAATTCTACTTCCCGTTTTGGGGGTAAGCCTGGAAGATCTTCTGGAAATACATCCAAAAATTCATTGACCATTGGAACCGACTGCGGAGTTAGTGGCTCCACATCATTATCTTTCACCCGTACTAGATGACATATGTAACCTTTAGCAATCATTTTTCTGGCTTTCAAATAGGAAATAAATCTCCCTCGTGGTGCCCCTACATTACCCTGCCATTCAAGAACACTTTCTTGCGGAAAACAAAATTGCACCTTCTTGGCCCGGCAATCTATCGTGGCATAACAAGAAGCCAACCAATCCATTCCCATGATCATATCAAAATCCACCATGTCCAATTCAATGAGATCGACCAACGTATCATGACCACACACAGTTACCACACAGCCACGATATACTCTCTTTGCAATAATATATTCACCAATCAATATAGACACTTCAATTGATTTAATTAATAATTTTGGTGCCATTGCAAATTTCATAGCAACCAATGGAGTAACATAGGAAAATGTAGAACCAGGGTCAATCAATGCATATACATTGTGTGAGGATACGAGTAATGTACCTGTGACAACATCATGGGAAGCCTCTGAATTTTGTCGGTGCACTAAAGCATAAGTGCAATGTTGGACCCCACTAGTACTGGCTGCTCCTCTGTCACCTCTACCCCTACCTACAGACTGAACACCTCAGCCCAAAGAGGGAACCGATGCTGATGACGCAACAGTCAATCCTGCCGGTCGTTCTACACCTCCCATACTCCTCTGGGGACACTCTCTCATCATGTATCCTGTCATGCAGCACCAGAAACAAACATTTGTCCCCACTCTGCATGTACCTTCATGAATACGCCCACAGTGTTGACACTGCTGACGAGGAAGACCTACTGCCTGTGATCCGTGAACTCCGCTACTTTGCCCAGATGGACCACCCCTAGACCCTCGAAACTGTGAGTGAGCACCCCCTGTGGAATAAGAGAACGATGGTCTAGGTGGTCTCAAAAATATACGGGGCCTAGATCCTCCTTGGGACATCATAAGTGGTCCCATAGGTCTAGCCCGTTTGGACTGTCCCCTGTCAAATTCATGTACCCTTCGTCTCTGTCGTTGATCTTCCATTTTCTGGGCGAAGGCCTGAATTCTCGCTATATCCATGTCTTTGTTCAAGGCAGCAATGGTGCAATCCCTTACCAAATATGGCTCTAGTCTATCCACATATCTATGGACCCTGTCTGTCATCGTAGATACAACATTTGGCGCATATCGAGCCAAGGAATTAAATTGCAAGCTATATTCCCTGACGCTTAGATTTCCTTGACGGAGATTTAGGAATTGGTCCTCACGTGCCTCGCGGATCTCATACGGAAGATAATGATCTAGGAAAGCCACTTTAAACTCTTCCCAAGTAGGTAGAGTTGCACCAATATCACGGGAATTCTTCCAATCCTCGTACCACAATATTGCCTCTTCTTTCAATCGGTACGCAACAAGTTCAACTGTCTCTACCCCCATCACGTGCATAACTTCCAAGGCCCTCTGAATCTGATCCACGAAGTCCTGTGGATCTGCTTTTAGATCTAACCCTGTGAAAATAGGAGGGTCCAGTTTTAGGAAATCCTGTGTTCTGCGACTCGCCACTCTAGCCGCATCATCATCATGTGTCATCGGACCAGCTCTTCCTTGACTCTGGGCTGCCACTAACTGTGTCAACATCTGAACTACATTTCTAAGATCCTGATCTGTGGCATTGACTGGTGGTTCTACAGGTACGCTTCTCCTACTCGACTCTTCTGGTACAGAGGGAGTGGAGGAAGCTCGTGACACAAATTCATGCTCAGTATCGCCTTGATTAACTTGATCAGGTGGTGGAATATTGGTTCCCTCACCAGCAATTCTATCGATCCTCTTACTTTTACCTCGACCTCTTCTTGTCATTGGCATTGTTACTATAACAAGAGAAATAAATTTCAATGATCAGATATCATTTCACTTACAACTTTGGCTCTATTGCACGATCTAGAAGTGAAGAAAAGAAACAACATCTTAAATGTCCCGTAGCCTCCTACTTATAAATGTGGTGCACAACACATCGATAAGTAATACTCTACTCAGAAACGGCTTTGTAGACACCCTTAGAAAGACCTGCTCTGATACCACTTTTTTCACACCCCGAATCCCATCGGGATGGATTGGTACCCGTAGCCGACAAGGCTCGAGAGAACCAAGCTTTGTCTCTATTCAATCATGTACATGCTATGAGAAATCCATAATCACATAATAACATTGTATATCGACAATGGAATCATGGAACCTGATATATATATTCACATATGCGAAACTTGGACGTTGAGGCCACCAAGTCAAAAACGACATATACTTTTAACATTTATACACCCACAACCGTCTACAAAAGCCTCTAGCAAATGCATTGATAAAAATGAACTAAAATTCGGGACAAGTCCCCGCTTTATACAACATGTACAACACCAAAACATATGTACAATAGTGACTCGAAGAATCCCCGAACTAACTGAAGCTCACCAAAGATTTGCAACAACTGGCAGTCCTACTGTGGAGGCCGACTAGTACCTTCGCCTGCAGCAAGTAAGGTAAATCCCCCAACAGGGGTCAGTACAAAAAATGTACTGAGTATGTAAGGCCATATGAAACTTGTGAGATATGTAAGTATGTCAAAGAACTCAAGTTCAAATGCATAACCAATATAGATAAGTCACAATGTAGATGAGTCACTATTCTGCACTTTGGAAACCATGTATGTTGCTTCCGGTACTTTCTTTGTATTTTAAGATTCAATGATTATTCATATTTGCCTTTGGCCTATGATACTCGGGCCCCGACTGAACAGTGGGTTTTTAAACATAACATCATGTTATGTTGGGATCGGCTCGAGCTAGGCTAATACCTCTAGAGCTACCACCCTATGAATCGATGTATATATCGGGATTGGCTCTAGCTAGGTTAGTACCTCTAGAGCTGCCACCCATACAACATTTCAGGTTTGGCTCGAGCTAGGTTAGTACCTCTAGAGCTGCCCCCTATTAGGATAGGTTCGAGATAGGCTTATGCCTCTAGGACTGCTCCCTTATTTTGGGATCGACTTGGGCTAGGCATTTCGCCCCCAAAGTTGCCACCCTTACTTGATCATTGACCACATATGCATTACTTTGTTTATTACTTTGAGATTGATACCATGATATTCACAACTTGATATGAAGCTTTGGATCATTAACCAATGAGTAAGAGACATGTGACTAACTTGGCAACATAACATTATTAGAACTATAAAACCAAGAAAACCATTGGACAATATTCCATGAACAAGAGATATAAGTATAATCACTATTGGAACATTGGAACATAACCTTATTTGAGCTTTTGGAACATTAACCATGAATATGAGACATGAGATTCACCAATGTTCAATGAGTAGGAAATATATGAAAATGACTATGGATAACCGGATATAGAATACCTTAACTCATTTCGGAATAGGACTAGTGAGATGTTAACATGAATACTATTTACCGTAGAAAGATACAGACAGAGTAACCTTACATACCTTGTACTCTCAGTACGAATAAACAACTTTAGACGTGCACAGAATAGTCCCTCTCCTTCTTTATGTGTCACTCTACATCATAAATACATAACTGAATTGACATTAACCACCAACTACTCTACAAATGCATATAACATCAAAGAGTTACATGTTTGCTTTTAAACATGTCATTTCCCCTTGACAAAACCATTGATAAGATTATTATTCCAAAAATCCACCAATATTCCCAACATTGACCAATACATGATAATCAATACATTTCACCATAACACTTCTCCTTTACACTTTCTTATCCACACCACATCACAAATAATCCATCAATTCACCTTAATACACTTCATAGCACATATCGGCCCAAATCCCACAATTTTCACTGATAGAAAAATAACAAGTTTAAAAACAAAATAACACCATACACGTTCAAATTTCATCCATTCCATGATCTTTCATCAAAGGCACAAGCCATAATTCAAGTTCAAATCACCAAGATAGCACATCTTCCACCAAAAGCAAAAATACACTATTCATCACCTTGCTAACATAACTATCATAATATACATAATCTCCCATGCATGTAATAGGTTAAACCATGAGAATAAATACTTACCAAGGCTTGTAATATGATGATCTTCACCAAAGAGTCCAAAGGAAATATTTGCTTTAGGGTTTTGGAACTAGAGAAATGTTTGGGGAAAATATCTTAAAAGGAATGAGACTTTGAAGGCAAAAAAATCAGATTTATTGACCCTTATATAGGCCCCTTAAGTCCATCCTTATCCACTCTTAACATTTAATGTGTCCTTCTAGAAGGTCAAGGCAAGAATGGGACTTTTGACCCATTTTTGGGCCATACTTTCTTTTCATTTTTGGGTCCTCTTTGGGCCCAATTCACTTAACCCGATAAAATCAATAATTTCTCATGTTTAAGTCGTCTTATACGTATTAAAATAATATTCCCACTCATGTTACTCATATCCGTAGCCTCAATCCAAAGAACAAGTGATTCTAGCCACGTTTGGCTTATTTTGACCTAAAGGGCAAAACTGTCATTTTGACTCCAAATTCGTTCTCGAATAATTTTATCATACCAATATGATATGTAATTAATTTCATGTATATACTTGTGTTTTTAGAAGAAACATAGCAAAAATAGGCTCAATACGACCCCGGATATCCTTAGGACTTAGAAATTTCCAACTTTCGAAAAAGTGGAAAAACCAGCGTGGCACGACCTTGGGCGCGCCAAATTGTTGACTCTGGACTGAAAATTTTAGCCCAGAGTGGCGTGGAATGGTCCCAAATGCGCCCCACACTTAGGTTTTTCAAAAAAATCATTTTTTGACTTTTCTTCGCGGGTTTGGTTAGATACTTCAAGTCCTATTCTTCAACTTACTTCTTAGCCTTAATATACTTTTTTTAGGGGTCCTCTTAGCCTCGTTTTGAACCCCACAAATATTTCACGAAAATCATAAAACACGTCCTATGGAGTTTTAATCACATTTACGAGGCCAAAAGTCAAGTATCTCATCCATAGCATTACAAAAGACGTATATATGGCTCTCGACACCTAAGTAACCATTGTACAACGTCATTACATAGGTTGGGAAGGTACGGGGTGTTACACCACTGATCCATCTTGTCCTCCCATTAAGTAGAAGATGAGAAAATACAAACCTGATCTGAGTTTGAAAATTAAAGAGGAGATTTCAAAGCTAATTGAGGCCGGTATCCTCCAAGTAACTGAGTATCCGACCTGGTTGGCCAATGTCGTGCCTGTTCCTAAGAAAGACAGAAAGGTCAGAGTTTGTGTGGATTATAGGGATCTCAACAAAGCTATCCCTAAGTATGATTTTTCATTCCTAAATATACATTTGTTAATCAATAATTGTGCCAAGTATGAAATACAGTCATTTGTGGATTGCCTCGTCGGTTATGATCAGATAAAGATGCATGAGGATGACGCTGTGAAAACTACTTTTATTACTCCTTGAAGAACTTATTGCTACAAGTTTATTCCCTTCGGGTTGAAAAATGTTGGAGCTATATACATAAGGTCCATGACCTCTCTGTTCCATGAAATGATGATGTTTACATGGATGACATCATCATTAAATCCCAAAAGGGATCAAGACATCTGGCCGACCTGGAAAAGTTCTTTAATAGACTGAGAAGGTACAATTTGAAGTTGAATCCTGCCAAAAGTTTCTTCAAGGTCCCTGCTGGAAAATTGTTGGGCTTCATTATCAGTTGACGAGGTATAAAATTGAATCCAGCCAAGATCAAGGCTAGAAAGAAGTAATGAGCTTCTGGGGCTGCCTTAACTACATCAGTCGCTTCATAACTTAGTTTACTATTAGTTGTGAACTGATTTTCAAGCTACTAAAGAAGGATGCGGCTATAGAATGGACGACAGAGTGTCAGCAGGCATTCAAAAAAATCAAAGATTATTTATCAAATCCTTTCATTTTGGTTTCTCCCAAACCTGGTAGGCCGTTATTACTATATTTATCTGTGAAGGATAACACTTTTGGTTGTATTTTGGGGTAACATGATAAAATAGGCAGAAAGGAGCAGGCAATTTATTACATGAGCAAGAAATTTACATCGTATGAGGCTCGGTATTCCTTACTGGAATGTACGTGTTGTGCTTTGACCTGGATAGCTTAGAAATTGAGACACTATCTCTCGACATACACTACCTATTTGATCTCCAGAATGGATCCTCTGAAGTATATATTTCAGAAACCAATGCCTATAGGGAAGCTAGCTAAATGGCAAATACTATTGAGTGACTTTGACATAGTCTATGTCACGCAGAAAGTTGTAAAAGCACAAACATCAGATCATTTGGCTGAGAATCCTATGGATGAAAAGTATAAGCCATTGAGAACTTACTTTCCTAATGAAAAAGTGGCATTCGTAGGGAAAGATATCTCTGAAGAATATGATGGCTAGAGATAATTCTTTGATGGAGCTATAAATTTCAAAGGAGTAGCTATTGGCGCCATTTTGGTCTCAGAGACTAGTCAACATTATCCTGTGTCAGCCAAGCTCAGATTCCCCTACACCAACAACATGGTTGAATATGAAGCTGGCATTTTAGGGCTTTGTTGGAAATTAATTTGAATGTCCAGGAAATATTGGTTATTGGTGATTGGAGATTCAGATTTATTGATTCATTAACTGTGAGAAGAGTGGGCTATAAAAATTACAAAGCTCTTACCATACTCGGGTTTCATACAAGAGTTGCTCAAGAGGTTTTGTAAGATATATTTCAAGCACATCTCAAGAATCCAGAATGAGTTTGCAGACACTTCTGCCACTTTGTCTTCCATGAGCTAGCATCCAAACAACAATTATGTTGACCCCATCCCCGTCTACATACAAAAGCAACATGCATATTGTTTTCATGTATAGGAAGAAATGGATGGAAAACCATGGTATACTGATATACAGGGATATCTAAAGAATGGAGATTATCCAGATAATGCAACGAGTATTCAGAAGTGCACCATTCGAAGGTTAGCCAATCAATTTTTGAGAAACCCTATATAGGAGGACTCCCGATTTAGGTTTGCTAAGATGCATCGAAGCTAAGGAAGCGTTCGGGTTGATTGAGGAGATACATGTTGGAACATGTGGTCCTCACATGAACAGATTTATGTTGGCAAAGAAGATATTAAGATCATTTTACTTTTGGTTGACTATGGAGACCGATTGTATTCGTTATGTGCAAAAATGTCATCAATGCCAAACTCATGCCGACATGATTCGAGTTCTTCCCAATGAACTCCACGTCTCTAGCTCCCCTTGGCCCTTTGCAGCTTGGGGCATGGATATCATTGGTTCTATTGAACCAACCTCATCCAATGGACACAGATTTATTCTTGTTGCAATTGACTACTTCACTAAGTGGGTTGAAGCCACTTCTCATAAGTCAGTCACAAAGAAGGTCGTAGATGATTTTGTTCGAAATCAAATTATTTTTTTATGTGGAGTACCTGACTATTAGTGATAATGGTGCCAACCTCAATAGTGATTTTATGAGAACAACATGTGAGATGTTCAAAATCAAGCATCGAACTCCACAATATATAGACCACAAATGAATGGAGCGGTGGAAGCTGCCAATAAGAACATCAAGAGGATTCTTTGAAAGATGATTGATAATTGCAAGCATTGGCATGAAAAGTTACCTTTTGCCCTGCTAGGATATCGCACTACAATGAGAACTTCTACAGGAGCTACACCTTATTTTATGGTTTATGGTAATGAAGCAGTGATACCTGCTGAGGTAGAAATACCCTCTCTCAAAATCATTCAGGAAATAGAATTGAGTGATGTCGAATGGGTACAAGGTAGATTCGAGTAGCTGGCACTTATAGACGGAAGGAGGATAAATGTAGCCTATCACGGTCAACTTTATCAGAATAGAATGGCCAAATCTTTCAACAAGACTGTTAAACTGAGACACTTCTCCCCCGGATAGTTGAATCTGAAGACGATTTTCCCGCATCAAGATGAAGAAAAAGTCAAATTCTCATCGAATTGTCAAGGCCCTTATGTGGTACATCGATTTTTGACAGGAAGAGCACTCATACTTGCAGAAATGGATGGCAAAGTTTAGTCCAAGCCTATCAATTCAGTCGCTGTTAAGAGATACTACATTTAATCTATTTTTTTCGTGCTTTTTTTCTTGATAATTGGAACTACATTTGACCTGATTCTCGTTTAAGAGGGATACGTAGGCTCTCCTTTGGAGTTCGATTCTATCATAGTAAAATTCTCTTATTTCCCCTTATAAGCATGTAACTGGGGCAGAATTTTTGAGATCTCAAAAAATTCCATGGGATAGTATTTGCGCAACTATGATACTGGTGCAGAATTTTTGAGAAAATCTCAAAAATTCACAGCAAAGCAACCTTCATCTATCAAAGCAGTCAAATCTACACTGGGGCAGAAATTTTTAAAGAATCAAAATTTCTAGCAAAAGAAATTCACTTATAAGAAGTTATGTTGTCTTGAAACGTGTCACAATCAATGATTCAATAATATTTTAATTTCCTTTACAATAATAACATTTTTTCATTCTCTCATTTTTCAAGAGCAAACATTTTTCTTAAGTTTGTTTTTATTTTTTACCCAAGTGAAAAACCCGGACAAAGCCTACTATTGGTCCATAATATCAAGTGAGGAGGAAGCACACCAGTCATAGCAGAGGAACAAATCAACCTTCCCCTTTTTTCAACTTACAGTTTTGTCTTTGAGTGCAGGATAACAGGTATAGTTGCAGGAAGTACTCTATTTTCCACATGGGAAAACAGCTAAGCTACCCTATCTATATTGAACGGCTCCCACAAGAGTCAACATTGCATGGCTCCTGCAAGAGTCCACACCGCAGTTCATCTACAAAAATCTACATTGCATGGCTTCTGCAAGAGTCAACATGGTATGTCTCCCGCAAGAGTCCACACAGCAGTGCATCCGCAGAAAACTACATTGCATGGCTCCTATAAAGGTCAATATTGCATGGCTCCCACAAGAGTCCACACCGCAGTGCATCTATATAAATATACATCGTATGGCTCCTGCAAGGGTTAACATTGTATGGCTCCCACAATAGTCTACACCGTAGGGCATCCGCAGAAATTTACAGTGCATGGCTCCTGCAAGGGTCAACATTCCATGGCTCCCGCAAGAGTATATATTTTATGGCTCCCATAAGAGTCCATACCGCAGTGCATCCACCAAAATCTACATCGTATGGCTCCCGCAAGAGTCAACATTACATGGCTCCTGCAAGAGTCCACATCGCAGTGCAACCACAGAAATCTACATTACATGGCTCCTGTAAGAGTCTACATTACATTGCACCTGCAGAATCCATAATCAAGCATACAAATTGCATCAATTTGCTGAACTACATCAAATTACTGCAAGCCTAGCTACTCAAATCATCCAACGACACATTATGCCATTCAAGATAGATACGCTTTCTTTAATCATTATATAATTACCCTAAGGCATCATAGTTCAAAGGCATCATATTCATAGCCTGTGGACATCATCTCATGGCCTAAGGGTTTACTTTCTACTTATCATGCTCCGAAGGCATCATATTCTAAAGGCGTCATTTTTATAGCCTAAAGATTTACTATCTGTTTATCATGCTCCGAAGGCGTCATAGTCTAAAGACATCATTTTTATAGCCTACGGACATCATTTCATGGCCTTAGGATTTACTTTCTGCTTATCATGGCCCTAAGACATCATAGCTTAAGACATCATCTTTGTTCTCTTAAAGAAAATGCTCATGGTCTAAATGGGAAATTGCATCATGTTTAAATATTTGCAACAATTACTTATCATTTATCTGATCCACATTATCTAACCATTTTATCTAGTTATACTAGAAGCACGAAGGTAACGAAAGAAACCGAGGTACAAATGAGAGCAACTGTCGCTCCTGTTTCAAGATACGCTTCTATTTATCCCCGTGTCACTCCAACTCAGTTCGAAACACATTCACCTTTCACACTTCTTATTAAATTACTGTTTTGAATCCTACCCACCCAAATCTCATTGACCCATACTACCTTTATTGTTGCTCGTATACCGTATCATTGGCACTATATAGGAATATTGTTCATTCTTAAATCTGAAACTACACACGGCCTGATTCTCGTAAACTCAAGATATGTAGGCGACTTGAAACCAAGACTCGGCCCCACTATTTTGACAAACTCCCTTTTTGCTTTTTGACCATCCTGTTAGTCAGACAAAATTGACTACTACGTCAACGTTCGTTGCTTGACAATTCTTCTATCATTCTCAAGCAACGAAGGGGCAGCTGTTGACACCAAATTTTGACCTCCCAATATTTCTCCCGGGCTGCCATTTTACCTAATTATCAGTTTTGAATTTAAGTATTATTTTGGTATCAAATAAATCCCGACGTTTCACACTCATAATTTTTAAAATCTGCAATTTATTTTAGCATTTACTTTTATATTTTTAATATAATATATATAATTTATTAATTTAAATATAATATTTTTTTTATCAATATATATTAAATTATTTCCGCAAATGTATATACTCATAATTTACAAACACATATTTATTACTATTATTGTTGTCACTAATATTATTATTATTATTATTATTGTTATTATTATTATTATTATTATCATAGCCTTTCTTAAAATTCATATTCATAATTTATCGGCTCCTGATTTATTTCAAAATTATTACTATCATTGATTTCAAAAAAATATATTATGTGTTATTAATTTTGTTTCATTCATAATTAATCAAAAAATAATGATTTTATGACATTGATTAATTTTGTTATATATTCACTGATTTATTACTGTATCTATTAAATAGCAGTCGAATTCAATTTTCCTAATTTATTTAAATTCTAGCCATTTTTGTACTCAATTTTGTGTCAATTTTAGCCTAAATTGATTTTAATCTGGCCCAATTTTAAACTCCAATTCTATTTTAATTAACCCAATTTTGACCCATTCTAATTTTTAATCACAGTCGTTGATCATATGAGATCAACGACTGAGATCAAATTCCCTTCTTATTTTTGTTTTAATCCCTCAAATCGCAAAACCCTAAATTCATTTCCCCTTCACATCAGCCGCACCCTCTCTCCCTATCCTATCCTCTCACTGTCGAACCTCAACAACCGGCAATCACGCCACTGCCGGTCACCCCTAGGCGGCGAAGCACGGCAAACCATATCACCATCGCCACCCCTTCCCTCTCTTCTTCCTCCAACCGTCATCATCAACACACCACCCTCTTCTCCATCTCTTCTCCTGTCTCAATCTACACTTCGCACCATCGTTGCACCACCATTATCGTAGGATAGCAGGACAATGTCATCGTCACCTCTTTCTCCGCCCCATCTCTAAGACGGCGTATCCTCCCCGCCATCATCTTTATCGGAACACACACCCACATCCACAACCCCTCACTTTCACCCCGTCGTTTCTCATTTTATCTACCGCCACCGCCTTGGGTGATGATCGGCGAGACGCTTTTTAACAACAAACCAGTCGGTGAACTCCCTCGATCTCTCTCCTCTTATTCGTTATGAGCACATCCTCTCCATAGTTGATGACCGATGAGGTTTCAATGAACCTCGTTTGATTATTGCCTGGTCTGGTTTCGATTTGGTTGCTTTGCTTGCGAAACCCCAAAATAGGTTCTTAGTTTTTTCTAAAATTCGTGATGTTTTGGATTTGATTTTGACTTAATTGTTTCAATTTCATGTGTATTTACACTTTTAGATTATCATATGTAAAAATCCCTAATTTTTACCAACCTTGGCCTAACCCTAATTTCCAAATAGGATACTAATGTTATTTGATTTTTGAAATCTTTGTTCCTGCTTTTTGATTGACTGTTTGGATTGGTGTTTTTTAATCTCGGCAGCCCTCATTGTGAAAATATGATCACTTGAAATGTTTATTATGCATTTAGTAGTTAAAATATTATATGAATATTGTGATTAATTGATGTTTTTAATATGACTAACCGTTAAGTGCTTAATTGGGCAAATTTTGATCTCATTTGATTTTTCACCCTTTCTAATTGATTCAATTTCCTAATGATTTGGTTAATATTTGTAAGTTTCGATTCATAAGTCTTTGTAATTAAATCTAGTCAATTTCTTTTCTTTTATGAATAAATGACAACCTTTAATACTTGATTCTATATGGTAATGTTTTGACTATCCGGTGTTTTCTATTTTACTTAGTTACTCTTCTTTTAATTCAAAATATTCTTAATTACTTATTTATGTAAAACCTAACATGCCATGCCAATATTTGTGTTTGGACATATTTTCATTCATTTATTTATGGTAAATATGACATAATTTTTCTTTAAATTAATTGATAACTGATTCAGCTACTTGCTTGAGGAAAAATTTTCCCTTAACTGGTTTTTTGGAAAGGTTCCCTTAATTGATTTTCAAAATATTCTCCTTCCCTTTTAATAATTGATTCACTCTATTGTTTTAAGGAAAATAAATCCTTTTGATTAATTTCCAGAATATTTTCTCCCTCTCACCAATATTGTGATTTATTACTATTTATGACTATATATATCAAACCTCTCTTTACTATTCTTCTCAGACTTTTGACACACTCACTCACACTTTAAGAATTACTCTTCACATACAAAAATACTTTAAAGTTCTCATCCTAAAAAGGCTGGTCTATGGTTTTCTGCTTGCTGTTTCACTGTCATTACTCTAAATCTTGCGTGTTACTTTCAATTTTGTCTCTTTTATTAGTTTTGCTTCCAATAGGTTAGCCTCTATCAACACATTTTTTTTTTAGTTTTCTTCTAGCTTGAGTCTATAAAACATGCATATAGGACTTAATCCAAACTAATTATCTTGTTTCAAAATTTATACGTATGTTTGTTCTCTGGCTGCAGCCCTACCTAGTGCTTCCCAATTCTCTATGTTTGCTTGGATAATTTGTTTGCATTTAATAGGTGCCATTAAAAGGTGAACGTTCGGGATAGGTGAAAAGTTGCCTAGGTTTGGGATGCTTTAAAGGTTGTTCGAACAGTCCTTGGTTTCTTTTTTTTTGTTATTATTATCTCTTCCATTTTTCATTATTGGCATGTAATAAATATTGTATAAACTTTATGACCTAATAAAAGAATTTAGGGGCTGCTGGGGCAGGGATCTACATGCTAATTGTTTCTTTAAATTGATATTGCTTCGGTTAAAAATCATACCTATAGGTTGTTAAGCTAATTTTTCAACATGTTTAAATAATTTTCAACATGTCAAAACCTATTTTCCAACATATTTTTAATTTGCAGCATTTTTATATAATTTCCAGAATTAAAAAATTAATTTTCAGTATATTTTTAATAATTTTCAGCAAACTTAAAATAATTTTCAGCAAGTTTTAAATAATTTCCAGCATTTAAAAATTAATTTTCAGTATATTTTTTCAGTAACTTTAAAATAATTTTCAGCAAGTTTTAAATAATTTCCAACCGTTATGTGCTACTTGTAAGTTCTATGTGTTTTGTGTGACGCGAAGCCCTATTCTGATTAGAAAGCCTAAGACTGTCTTTGCGTCTAGATCCTTATCTGAAATAGGTCGTCCAATGCCTCTTGGACATTAAGTTGGGATGAGTAGGTATTTTAGAGAACGCCAGTTGTATCGCTTTCTTTAGAATGCCTTTAAGATTAATAACCAAACTAGGCGGGGTGGGTAGAACTATCGGAAATGATGGAAGTTGCCCTGAGCAGAATTCGACAATGCGATATGCAACATTGTCATCCGTTAATAAGCCGGACGCTAATCCGAATAGGATAAAATCAACCTTCGGCCAAATCCTCCTATTTAGTTTTTCTTTAATTTTATTATTTTCTAATTAATTGGGGTAATTTAGGCTTATTACTTTATCTTGCATATATAATGTGTCATTTCTGTCTCCTCACTTATCTGACTTTATGTTCGCATGCATTTTATTATTTATCACTTAGATAATTGCTAATTAAAACTGAGTTGTATGTCTAGCTTATTAATTATTTTTACATTTTTAACACTTAGTTATTGTTAAGATAATAAAAATAATTGACCTTTGTTTGTCACATAAGATCCCCACGTAATATATGAATTCGGTCGGGACTCATATTTGTGGACCTCGAAAAGTGGCTAACACCTTCCTTTCGAGGTAATCTGAACCCTTACCCGAATTTCTGATTGGTGTAGACTAAATAAGTTCGCAATTTAGTCCTGAATGGTTCCCTAACGCACCTTAATTTGTTAGGTGGCGACTCTTCACCCTTAAACTATCCTAAAAGAGTTGTCACGTCGAATCCCTCTTTTTCGCGAGAAAAATGGGGCTCGACATACTATAGGTGATGGTTTAATGCAGTTGGAACCCAATTTTTTTTATGGGTGCATGATAATTGTTCCTTCGTATTGGTTGTTACAATGCATGTTCAAGGACAGTGAATGGCTATTTTATATCCTAAGTGTTAATTATATGCAATGAATTTATATGAAGAACTTTCTAGCTTACAAGTGTTATTGTTGTTGTCATTGTGGTTGTGATTGTTGTGATATCTGTGATTATTGTGGGATGTACCCATATTTGGGCATCTTCACTAGATTCATGCTATTATTATCAATATTATTGTGGGATATACTAGTATTTGGACATCTTCAAGGGATCGGTTGGTACAAGATTGGAAGATACTTGATGTCTGGGATTTGGTATATGATAAGAGCTCGTCCCCTGAATGTCATGGCTATTGGACGACCATAAAACCCTTAGCATGTGTGTATAGGTATTGGTGAGAGTGACGGTTTCCTTGAGTGAACCAGGTTTTTTGTGTACTTGTTATATTTATTATATTTGGTTTCTTGAGTAAACCGGGCTTATGTGTTGACTTGCTATAGTTGGTTTCGTGAGTAAACCAGACTTATGCTTTGACTTTCTATATTTGGTTTCTTGAGTAAACCAAAATTCATGATTATTAACAATCTTGTTGTTGAAAAGGATCCTTGAGGGTTCTGGGTTAAATTGCAAATGAATGGCATGCCTCTTAATTGTCTATATTAACTTACACTTGATTAAAATCTGTGACTGTTTGAAAAAGGCTATGTGTCCTTAATGAATATAAGTTACTTGAAAGGTGTTCACGTATATATGTGTAGGAAGGTTATGGTCATGGATCTATTGGTTGATATTATTGAGATCGGGCAGGCGGGGTGTTGCTATCTTGCTAGTTAACTTCCCATAGTTCTAAATGAGTCTCTAATTACTAAGGTGTTAATGCATAACTAGAATGTTGGAATCAGGCTATGTGCCACGTAAGGGTCTGAATTGACGGGTTGTTAAATTTAGGAACTGTGGGACTAAGTATGGTTGAATCATAATTAATTATGGGATGAGGTCTAACTTGATGAAACCATGTGAGGGTGGTGACTAGGGCTGAATTTGATAACGGAAAGTTGACTCATAATTAGTAAGACTAGTGAAAGCTAAAGGTATTAAGGAATTAAGAGACGAAGTATCTTAACTAAAAAAACTCTTGAGTTGCATGCTTTTTTCCATATATTTATGTGATGTCTATGTGATTTAATTCAAATCGACCAATGATGCCAGTACGTGTTGTTTGTACTGATACTACTCTTGCTATGCCCTTTTCTGGGGTATATTCTGATTGCAGGATCAATAGAGGTTTCATACTTGACATGTAAGGATCTCCAACAGCTTCTGTCATTATTCTTACAGTGAAAACTGGGTCATGTGTACAGTTTTGTGCCTTCTCTTCGTAGCTCTTGTACTTATTCAGACTAGGTCCTTGGGGAAAGTATTTATTTTTGAATTTCAAGTTTTTGATAAACTGATTGTAATAAATAAGGTATTCAAAATCTAGACCTTATGTGCGCAGGTTTGGAAAAACAAAATCATCTCCTCCAAAATATCAGAATGCAACTAGGGAACCATCTCTAAACTGAGAATCAACCCATATAGTATGAGTGTATATCTATGTTTTATACATATGCATTACATGAATATGTGAATGTATAATTGCAAATTTTACTATACTGTTGAATAAAGAATATTATTATTACTTGCCTTGAAATTTGAGTGTTATTGTCATCAATTCATATCTAAGATTTTATTCTGAACCAGGTAATGTCGCAACCCATGCATGCACTCCAAAAAAGGAGAATGATAAAAAAATATTTTTTTGATGTAAGAAAAGGTTAGTAAATTGGAACAGGTACACCTCATAGTGAATACACTAACCAACTCAAAGCTACTTGAGATGGTTTGTACTGAAGCCTTTTATTTAGGTTAGACTTGAATACCTGTGCTCAATATATTCAAATTTTGATCCAAGAAAATTCACTCAAGGGTCAATGTTTTGTGAATTGAGTGTATAAAAGTGAGAGAACCTAAAGGGCCAATATTGATACAAGCCAAATCGACATCAACCTTTCTTGGCTTATATTTCAAGGGAGACAACAAGGGATCCAAGCCACAAAGAGCTCAAGGCCACAAGGACGTGGTTGGAGGGTCCATTTTGCACTTCAAGTAGAGCAACGTATGAAAGATAACTTGGAGTCAAAAGAGTCAAGAGGTTGTGTATATCATGTTGGTTATGTTTAAAAAGTGTTGAGCAGTCCACTTTTGCTTAATCGCTAAAGGATTTACCTTCTATGTGGTTTAAACTTGAAAGGGGACTTAAGTTGATACAAGAAAGAAGATGCGGAAGCTAGAAAGAACAAAGGAAACAAAGAAACAAGATTAAACAAAGATAAAAGAGATAGAAAGGTAGACACAAAAAATGGAATCAAAGACAACCAATTTTATAAAAAGAAAAGACCTCCTTCAAATATCCAAATAAGCACCTAAACCTATGAGAAATACCTCAAGGGAATTAGATTCCCAAGAAACCCTCCTTTCTAAACTTGAAACAATCAAAAGCTTCCACAAGCTCTCAAACTCTCAAAAGAGTATTTAATATTCAATATATTCATCAAGATCATCTATCCTAAAATGAGTTATTCCCCCTTATTTATAGCCTACACTAATAATTACAAAAATAACCTTAATGAAATAAGGATCTTCTTTAGTATGAGGCTTGAATATCAAGAATAGTCACTTTACGTCTATAGCCTCTTTCTCCCTTTTTTGCCTTTCTTTCTTGTACTTCCACTTTAGCATATTCTCAAGCTTTAATGCTTCATTCCACGATATTTATGAAGCTCGGCTTCCATTATTCTCCCTTTCTTGAAAAGGATTTGTCCTCAAATCCAAACCTAGCAAAATCATAGGGAAAACAAGCAACAACAAGATCCTCATGGCAGAAGGGTTAGGGTTAGCAACATCAAACTTATCACCAAGACAAGGAGGAGCATACTTAACATATAGCCAAGCATCAAAATGATCAATCAAGGGCTCACAACCCCATAAAATAAACGCTACTTGGCCATTCAAAAGACTTTGACAAAGGGAAAAACCATAAGAACCATGGCAATTAGTCAACCACACATAAAAACCCATATTGGTTCTATGTTTCAACAAGCACAAAACCCCTTTTAAGTCAAAAGTCACATGATAATTTCCAAAGCTAAGTGCAAGGTCATGAACAAGATCATTCCAAATTAAGAGTCCACTCAATGCACTAGCTATCTCCAAGAATGGGATTACTCCCAAATCATCACCGGGGTAAAATACAAAGGTATCCCCCACACAAGTTAACAAACAATTTGCATGTTAGCTCATAATATAATTAAGTAGTAACACCAAGCATTTATCACATGAAGGAAAAGAAGTGTTGCTACTATGTGTACCACACAAAGATGTACCCTCTTGACCAAACACCAAGTTTGGGGTATAAAACCCACCACATTCCAAATGGTCACCGGGGTCAAATGGGAGAAGTGTCCATGAACATGAGTCAATGTAATGCTCATTCTCCCTAAAGATGCCTCGATCACAAAAAGACATACTCTCTACACAACCATTGGCAATATCATAAGCAAATAGAGAGTAAAGAAAGGTGTCACGCAAAGTGATTTCCTCTAAGGTGTCCTCAAGAACATGTTCACTATTATGTGCAAGAACATTATCAAGAGTATGCTCAAGAATTGGAACACTCAAAGAAGAATAAATAGTTGGGACACAAAGGGCACCTTCCATTTCTTCACATTCCATTCTCATAAGAGTACTCTCATCTTCCAAGAAGAGATTTCCATCTTTAGGAGGAATATTGTCACACCATAGTGGGTTGTTATATAGAATATAGCCCTCAAGAAGAGCTACATCATTAACATGATCTACACCACTAGGTAGCGGACTAAGAGTGATTTCATCCTCTTCAAACAAGACATTATACTTAAAGAAAGAAGGGTCAATCCAATAAGGAGGATTAGAACATGTAAGTTCGCTCTCAAAAAGACAATTATCAAGTTTCAAAAAAGTTTCAAATGCATGGTCATCCCTATGAACCAAGCAAGCAATATGATCTTCATTAAGAGGCATGCTCAAAGGGTCACTCCTATTCGATTGACCAACAATATCAACATCTAACTTGAGGTTCATTAATCACATCACAAACACCCTCAAGTAGTGGACTAGATTCCCAAGCAAGTTGATCAATACAATTGTCATAAGATAATGTATCATCATTCAATACCAAGGCTTCAACACTAGGTGGACACAAATTAATCTTACAAGAAGAGTCAATTTGGTCATCAATAGGATCAACTAGTGTATCCACACATTCAACATGTACATTGTCAACACGAGGAAAAGAATCATTAGACTCTCAAATAAACAAGCTATCATTCGCACTCAATTGGTTACTATCCACACAATGCTCATTCATGTTTACTAAAGTGCAAGAGTTAGCTTTGTTACCTTGAAGCTCATGAGAATGGTCTTCTTTACCTTGGGATGAGAATCCTCTCAATGCATTGGTACACTCTTCAAGTCCTTGATGAGGATTAGGGAAAGTTGGTGGAAAGATAAGTTGCAATCGATTAATTTGATTACTCAACCGATCCAACCGTCCTTCCATTCCGGTCGAGAGGGTGGTGAACAAGTTTAACAATTCACCCAAAGTGGGTTCCCCGATGGGAACTTGGTTTTTCTTTTCATGACCTTCCATTGTTACCTATTTAAGACACTCAACCAAAGCAAACAAACATGTTAGGTTAGTTAAAATAGACTCACAATCACTCAAGAATCGCACCTTTATTTGCCTCACAAATTGCTTTGGCCAATGATTGCATCTTGTTTAGGCCAATGAGTTGCAAGGGTCCAATCTCTACTTGAGGTCAAGAATGGATTCTTGTTGACTCGAGAAATAAAGTGCAAAATCTAAGGACAAGAACCAAGAAGTTTTCAAGAGAAAATAAAGAAAAAAAGCTAAAAAAAAGTAGCACGAAAAAAATCGGACTCAAAAACAAAGTAACAAAAGTAAAGAAGGAATTACTTGTTGTTACTTAGTATAAAGGATCAAATAAGAGGATTTGATTTTTAAAACTAGTTAACAAATGATTAAAGATGTTAATTACTTGTTAAATAGTTGGGGGATTGAAAGAGAAAGAGAACAAAAAAAGAATCACGAAATTTGGACGCTTAGAAAAATTTTTAGGTCCAAAAAAACTTTAGGACCCCCCAAAAAAACTAAGTGTCAAAAACCTGCATTTTCAGCTCTCTGAAACTGTCCCACACGCGTTGCTGATGTGGCATTTTTTTATTTTTTATTTTTATTTTTCAAATTTTTTTTTTTTTTTTGACCTACAAACACTTTGACCAACTTTGACTTGAAGATTTTGGATCAAAGTGTACTTTTTCTATCTTCTCCTCCAAGAACAAGATGAAGAAGCTCAAGAACACCAACAAAAACCTCAATCTTCACATCTTCATAACTTCTTCGTTCTTGTACCAAATTCAATGAAATTTTCACCACCGCATTTCTTTTCACACCACGAACAAACCCCACTAACTCTTAGCCATCAAAACCAAGCCAAAAATAAACCCACTTTTTAAAATTGGCCAAGTTTCAAAAGCTTCAAACTCTTCAATGGAAACTTCAATTCTACAACTCCGAATTGAGTGAAATTCGAGATCTAGGCTCTAAAAACACAAGAGCAGTAAGATCTAGTGTCAAAAACAACAAATCAAAACAAAAAATAATTCAAATTTTTTTTTTTAAAATATCAATCCCAAGACTTAGTATTGTGAAAACAACCCTAATCCAAGCTTTGATACCAAATGATACAAGAAAGAAGATGCGGAAGCTAGAAAGAACAAAGGAAACAAAGAAACAAGATTAAACAAAGATAAAAGAGATAGAAAGGTAGACACAAAAATGGAATCAAAGACAATCAATTCTATAAAAATAAAAGACCTCCTTCAAATATCCAAATAAGCACCTAAACCTATGAGAAAGACCTCAAGGGAATTAGATTCCCAAGAAACCCTCCTTTCTAAACTTGAAACAATCAAAAGCTTCAACAAGCTCTCAAACTCTCAAAAGAGTATTTAATATTCAATATATTCATCAAGATCATCTATCCTAAAATGAGTTATTCCCCCTTATTTATAGCCTACACTAATAATTACAAAAATACCCTTAATGAAATAAGGTTCTTCTTTAGTATGAGGCTTGAATATCAAGAATAGTCACTTTACGTCTATAGCCTCTTTCTCCCCTTTTTGCCTTTCTTTCTTGTACTTCCACTTTAGCATATTCTCAAGCTTCAACTCTTCATTCCACGATATTTATGAAGCTCGGCTTGCATTATAAGGTCTTGAAGGAATTAAATTAGATGGATGAAATTTTAGTATGTTTAAGTGTGGTTTATCCCTAATTCGTTACTCCTTGTGTATGACTTGTGGAAATGTTTATACGTAATTGTGCATGGAACGTGTGGTGTAGTGGAAAGAGAATATTTTTTTGTAATGTTGATGTGAATTTTGAAACTATTATGTACTATTTTTGGTGCGTTGTTGTGAAAGGTGTTTAGGTGACTTGATGGAATAAATATGTGACGTGGTATTGAGGTGGAATTGTAAAGTATAAACTTGGTGTGAAATCCTATCGGTTAGTGATGTCTATGTTGATGTGTGGACTATTTTGGTATTGTTGGTGTTGTGAGACAGTATATTATATTGTAGGAGGGTGGAATGAAGTTATATGGCAGTAGAAAGGAAGGTGGAATGATATACCATGTGTTTGGGATGTTGGATAGTTTTTACTTCCCGTCAAGTAGCTAATTATCGCCTTGTGAACTTGTAATGTAATTAGTTTTTAATGTTAGCTTCATTACATATTTGTGTTGTGGAGTAACGCTTTAAGGAAAGCTGAATTGTTGTAGTCACATGTTGGAAAGATAAGGTATGTAAGGTTACTCATTTTCGTATCCTTTGGCCGCACCTATTGTTCACATCGTTACCGAACTTGTTTTCACTCCGAAATGTTTTACAATATCTCATTTCAGGTTTGTTTGCAATTCTTATTTACGTGTCTCTTATTTGTTGACTATTGTTCCAAAGTTTTAATAATGTTATGACCACCGATTTAACAATCTCACAAAAATTACAGAAATAAAGTAATGTATATTTGGTTGAGTACGGGTAGTAGCTCTGGGGGCAAAAGCCTAGCTCGAGCCGATCCCGATTGATTATTGGATGCAGGGGGTAGCTTTGGGGGTGATAACCTAGCTCGAACCGAACCTAATTTATTGATTTATGGGTGGTAGCTCTGGGGGCATAAGCCTAGCTCGAGTCGATCCCAATGTTATTTACCATTGATCAGTTGGTCCCGGGCATTGTATGATATATATTGATGTAAAGGTAAAAGGAAAGAAATGAATGTAATATACATGGTTCCATATATGCAGTACAGTGCTATATCAGTATTATCTATTCACTTGTATTTGATTCCATTTGAGTTCCTATATTTCATACAGTTAGTTATAGCCTTACATACTTAGTACATTCTTTCGTACTGACGTCCCTTGGGGGACCTGCCTTACTTACTGCAGGTACAGGAGCTAGTAGACCTTCACAGTAGGGTACGGGTCATCTGCAGGCTATTGGTGAGCTCCAGGTTGATTTCGGGCTTTCCGAGTCATTTGTACATATTTTTGGTACTGTGTAGCAGATGTATAAGGCGGGGACTTGTCCCGACCTCAGTCATAGTTATATATATTTTAGAGGCTTTGTAGACATTGTAAAGTCAAACATTGAAGTGTCTTACCTTTTAGACGTTGTGGCCCCAACGGCCAAGTCTCGTATCTGTTTTAAATGTCTTTACATGACTTCCGTCATCGATACATTATATCCGCATGTGCCAGAATTTTTTGTTCACTTAATGACATGCATATGAATGTACACGATAATAGGTTAGTTATCTCGGGCTTTTACGGCTACGGGTGCCTGTCCGCCCCAATGGGATTTGAGGCGTGACAGTTTTCAACTTTCATATTTTGGGGGTTATCATTTGGTATCAGAGCGGATCTTGAGTTTGTTCCCACAAATTCAATCTTGGGTTTTGTTATTTAGAAAATAAAAAATAAAAAAAGGATAAACATTTGAAATTTTTGTTGTTTGGAAATATCCAAAAATTTCAAGTTTTGTTTTTGAGTGTTCTTGTAGTTTCTACGCTAGATTTGTTTCCTCTAGTGTTACTAGAGTCGGAATCTTGAGTTTTGGGTGTTATTTGAGTAGATTTGAAGGGAAACTCTATTGTTTAGCTTGAGTTCTTGAGAAAAGAAAATGGGTTTCTAGATTTTGTGATTATGGTGTGGATTTAAGGATTGGAAATAGTTGGAAAGTATTTATCATATTAAAAGGACCCTAGATCTGAAATTTGGTGTTGTTTGGAGAGATTTTGGAAGATCCACCATGAAGAAATATGCAAATGGGCTTAAGAATCTAAAAAATATTGGAATGGATTTGAGGTTTAAAATCACTTGGGCTGTTTTCGGGAGGTTGAAAGGAGTTCGGATTTAAAATTTCATTGAATTTCGAGCTAAAATGAAGAAGTTATGAATTTTTGAAGTTCATCCATGTTCTTGGTGTTCTTCATGAAATTCATGTCCTGTTGAAGAAGAATCTTTGGAAAAGGTGTTTTGATCCAAAAAGGATAGGTGAAAAGAGTGTGTACTTGTTTATGCTAAAGAAATATTCTAAAAGAGGAAAATTATAAAGGAAAGAAGTACAAAAAGGGCCCATAAAAGCTCAAAATTTGGAGGTTACAGCTGGATGGCTGGCCACCTGTGCCCCCATCTGCATATCTGCTTGGGAAGATGACCTATCTACGTGGGAAGGTGACCAAGGCAGGTCATTCTGTTTTGACATATGACTCTCACCTGCGAGGGCAAGTCATCCAATGCTCCTCAACAATGCCAAAACTCATTTTGCTCAGGTTCCAATTTCTTAGTTTCAATTTTTGATTTCTAATTTCATTTCTTGATTCCTAAACTAATTAACAACTAGTAATTCATCTACTTAGTTGGTTGATTAGTCTTTGAGTTTGTTTTTCTTTCTTAGGCCATTTTCTTTGTGTGTTTTTCTAGTTTTATTTCGTAGTTAAATTCGTGATCCAAGTCCTTTTGTTTATAATTGAGTTATCCGTCTTTCTTTAAACAAGAATCTATTTCGTCCAAGAGTATAAATCGACACCTTGTGTACTACCGAAGTATAGGCAATCTTTGACACTAGCCGATCCAATTGTGAGGCAATCAAAGGTGTGTAAACACGAGTGATTGTGAGCTTTATTTTGTTAATGCTAACGTTGTAGTTGTCTTTGTTGAGTGTTTAAAATTGCTAGGTACAATGGCTTCGAAAAAAGAAAAACCAAACCATGCCGGAGGTGTTACTTTGGGACCTGTAATGGAGGTGGACTTGAGCTTATCTTTTGATTTAGGGCAAATTGTGGGAGACCTTGTGAAAGAGGAACTAGACCAAAGTGTGAATTTGTTTCATACAAGGATTAAGGTGATGGAGACCCTGTGTTCCTTAATCATTGATGGGAGGAGTAGCACTAATGTTATGATAACCCCCAAAATACAAAAAGAGGGAAAAAGTACGAAAATAAGAAAACAAACTAAGATAACAAGTCAAGAAAGTAAGGATAGGTTGAATGACACAAATATAGGAAAATCAAAGAAACCAAAGAATATTTTAAACCCTAAAACCTCTATTGAATTAATCCTACAAGCACCAATTCACATACGTAAACCATGAGGGAATCAAACTCCCACATAACCAATGTTTCAAAACGATAGTTCAAAACAAGCTTATCCTAGCCCTCACACTCTTAAGTGTATATTTCATCTGAGGTATTCCCCATACAAGTCAACAAACATATTGCATTTAAGCTCACAATGCTCTCCCATTCAAAAGATTCCATGCTCATACAAGATATTGATTCAACACGATCATGAATAATATCATATGCAAAAAGGTAATAAAGAAAGTTATCACATAATTGGAATTCTTCCAAGGTGTTTTCAAAACATGGTTCACTCTCCGGCCTACAAGTAGTAAAACCTTGGTCAATAATGGAAACACACAATGGTGAATTCTCTTGGATCTGTTCATTGTTCCCCTTCTTTAAAAAGCATTCAACTTTGTTGGAGACCTTTCCCTTACACAACTTTGGTTTCTCAAGTGGATTATAAATCCTCAAGAAAGACTCTCTATCATAGGGAGTAGTACCAACAACTCCAACCAAATCTTGCTTGTCATCTTGACCAAGCACCAAGTGGGGTGTCTTACAACCACCACATTCCAAATGGTCACCGGGTTCAAATGGATAGAGCAGCCATAGACATGGGTCTAGAAAACACTCTTTTTCCCCAAAGGTGCCACCAATACAAAAATTTATAATCTCCACACTAGCATAAGCATCATCAAAGGCAAATAGAGAGTAAAGAAAGGTGTCACACAAATTGATTTCATCTAAGGTATCCTCAAGTTCATGCTCAGTACTACGTGCAAGAACATTATCTAGAGTATGCTCAAGAATTGTAACACTCAAGAAGAATAAATAGTTAGGACACAAAGACCACCTTCCATTTCTTCACATTCCATTCCCATAAGAGTACTCTCATCTTCCAAGAAGAGATTTTCATCTTTAGGAGGAATGTTGTCACACCATAGTGGGTTGTTATATAGAATATAGCCCTCAAGAAGAGCTACATCATTAACATGATCTACACCACTAGGTAGCGGACTAGGAGTGATTTCATCCTCTTCAAACAAAATATTATACTTAAAGAGAGAAGGGTCAATCCAAGAAGAAGGATTAGAACATGTGAGTTCGCTCTCAAAAAGACAATTATTAAGTTTTGAAGAAGTGTACAAAACAAGATCACCTCTATGAGCAAGGCAAGTAATAGGATCTTCATCAAAAGACATGCTCAAAGAGTCACTCCTATTAAAATGATCAACATTAACAACATCATCACTAACTTGAGGTTCACTAATCACATCACAAACACCCTCAAATAGTGGACTAGATTCACACACAAATTGATCAACACCATTTTCGTGAGATAATGTACTATTATTCAACACAAAGGCTTTAACACTATGTGGACTCAAATTGATCTTACAAGAAGAGTCAATTCGGTCATCAATAGGATCAACTAGTGTAACCACACTCTCAACATGTACATTATCATCACAAGGAAAATAATCATTAGGCTCACATGTAGATAAGCTATCACTCAGACACAATTGGCTACTAGCCACACAATGATCACTCATATTTACTAAGGGGCAAGAGTTAGCTTTGTTACCTTGAAGCTCATAAGAATATTCTTCTTTACCTTTGGTGCAAGGTTCCTTTCAAAGTGTCGGAATACTCTTCATATGGTTTAAGGCATAGGTTAAAATTAATCTCCCGATCTTTTTGATTAGACCCTATGTTTAAAGCTTGTATTCCTCTCCATTTGCAATATTAGTACCTGCACAAGTGTCCTTACTAAGACAAGGACAAACAAAGTTAGATTGGATTTGTGGTAACTACCTCACTTCACTCCTCACAACCTCTCCTTTTTCCACTCTTGGGTTACCACTTTGCACTCCCTTACTGATGCAATCCAAATCCATTCTAAACCATTCACTAGAAGTCAAGCACGAGAGCTCCAAGCACTCCAAGGATTGTTCATGAAACAAAAAGTACTTGACGACTCCAAATCTAAAGAGGATCAAGGGATATTGGAGGGATCAAATGGAGGCCAAGAAGAGCAAAATGACACATTGAGTGCACTGGAAAGCTCACCTGCGGCCGCAGGTGAGCCATATACGCGCACAGGTGTCGGGCAGTGGCACCTGCGACCCTGACCTGCGTGGGCAGGTGGCCTATCTCAGCTGCCAAACTGATTTTAAAGTAATGGGTCACTTTTTTGGGCCAAGGATGTAATAAATGACCCATGGGTATAAATACCCAAAAAACACCTTATTCTCATTATTTATTTTTGATTATTGATGAACACTTCTCTTAAGAGAGAGTTTGGAGAGCTTTTGTTGGCGTTTGGCTTAGAAACGTGTGGTTCTGAGGGCGTCTCGATTCCCTCTTGGTCACTGTAAAAATTTGGTGTTAGTTGATGAATGTAATTAGGGGTCTTAGGATTTAATATATCCTATTGTTCTTGATTATTTCTCTTCTTTTGTCTAATTTAATTATCTATCTTTCGATTATCCTTTGTTTTCGTAGTTGATTTCTATCTTCCATAGTTTTTCGGCTATCATTTGGTATCAGAGCTGAGCTTGAATTCGTTCCCATGAATTCAATCTTGGGTGTGTTATCTTGAAAATTGAAAAATCAAAAAAAGAAAAAAAATCTGCAATTTTTCATTATTTTTTTTTCCAGAAAAATAAATCCCAAAATATTTTTGTGTTTTGAGTTTTCTTGTTGTTTCAAAACTAGATTTGTTTTCTCTAGTGTTATTAGAGTCGGAATCTTGAGCTTTGGATGTGTTTCAAAAAGATTTGAAGAAAATCCCATTGTTGTTCTTGAGTTTGAAGAAAAATAGAAAAATGGGTTTCTAGATCTTGTGATTTTGGTGGGGATTTGAGTGCTAAAAATTGTTGGAAGTTGTTCTCCACGTTGAAGAGAACATAAATCTGGAATTTGGTGCCATTTGGAGAAGTTTTGGAGAATCCGACATTTTTCTTGGGTTTGAAGCTTGAATAAAAATGCAAATGGGCTGAAAAATCTTGAAATTTTGGTTAGGATTTGAGGCTTTAATTCACTTGGGTTGTGTTCGGGAGGTTGAAAGGAGTTCGAGTTTAAAATTTTGTCGAATTCCTAGTTCGTTTGAGTAAGGCTCAAAGCTTTGGAGTTCTTGTTGATCTTGGGCACATTCATGTCTTCAAGAGAAGAGGATACCAAAAAGGTGTGGTTTGATCTATGCAAAAGGCATAATTCCAAGAAAGGAGTGAAAAGGGGCCCACAGAAAGAACAAATCGGAGCTTCCATAGAAACTTTCCAGGGCATCTGAGCCCACCACCTGCACACGCAGATGGCACATGCGACCGCAGGTGGACTAGCGTAGGTCACCTGTTGAGCTCCTGTTTTAGTCTGCATTTGCTCACCTGCGAGGGCAGGTCATCACCTGCGTCAGCAGGTCACCCCAATGCACCTCAAAGGTTAAGAATCCAATTTTGCTCAAGTTCCATTATCTTAGTTTCAATTCTTGATTCTTAACTTCGTCTCTCGGTCCTAAAACTAAATAACAACTAGTAATTCACCTACTTAGTAGTTAATTGGTGCTTGAGTTCGATTATTTTCTTTGTCCTATTTCTTGTGTGCTTTTCTAGTTTTCATTTTCGTCGTTAAATCCTTGATTCAAGTCAGCAAATTATTTCTTTTGAGTCTTTCTAACAAGAATCCAATCCGATCAAGAGTAGCAATTGACACCTCGACTACCACCTGGAGTATAAGCCACCCTTCAACATTTGCGGAGCCAAGTGTGAGGCATACAAAGGTGTGTAGAGTTGTGATGTTACTTCTTTAATGCTAACTTGTTTGTTGTTTGTGTTTAGTGTATTTCTAATAGGTACAATGGCTTCAGAGTTTGAAATACCACTAAATAGGGATGTCAACACTTCGAATGCAATTTTGGCGGCAATTGAACCATTAACCCATAAAATGGACTCTATGGATGGTAGAGTGGGAGCCATGGAAGGTCATATGACCACACTCCAAGGAAGTGTGTCTACCATGGGAGGAAAGATAGTGAACATGGAAGGTAATCTAAACTCCCCACAATCCACTCCCCAAAACTCCCATGCCTCATCTAGCGGACATGCTCAAGACATACCCGCTACCATCTCCCGAAAACACTTCACCAAATGTTCAACCCACCTAGACAAACACAAGGCCAAATTTTTCATAACCAAGGTCTACCCCAAGAACCCCAAAACCAAACCCCACCACCTCAAGCTCCACTAAACCTAAATCCCCCACTCCAAATACCCCGTAACCAAAACCAACCCATCTAAGTTGAGGGAGTAGGAGAAGAGGACCCACAAGTTGAGTTTGAAGGGTATGATGAAGAGGCCGTGCATACGGAGTATTGGAGGAATAGACCATTGCCTCCATAAGGATTCTGAGGTCGAGGAGGAAGATTTGGGTCGGCACCTTATGGTAGAGGAAACTTAGGGAATCGTCACCAAGGTGAGAACCTATGGAACTACAATGATAATCAAGGTGGCCACGGAGGTTGAGATAATGAGATCAATTCAATCAAGACTAGTCTCCCAACTTTCAAAGGAGAGAGTGATCCCAAAGCTTATTTGAATTGGGAGTCTACTTGTCAAAAAATCTTTCAAGTCAATGATCTCACGGATGACAAGAAGAGTTGCTATGCCATAGCCCAATTCAAAAGGGTTTGCTAACACCTGGTGGGAATATGCTAAGTGATTTGAAAACGTCTTAAATGAGGGACGACCACCACCATAGGATGCTTTGAAGGCTATCATGAGAAGAAAATATATGCCGAAAAGGTATAGACATAAGTTACTAGCCAAGTTGTACAATCTAAGGCAAGGGAACAAGAATGTCTTAACTTACTTTGATGAGTTTCAACAATTGATCTTGAAGCTTGAGTATCAAGAGAATGTGGAACATGCCATTATCGGTTTCAAGGTTGGCTTGAACAAAGAGATCTCCTCATCCATGACTTGCCATAAGTTTGCTACCTTAGAAGAGATCTTTCAAGTGGCTTTAGAAGTTGAGAGAGACATCAAAGAACGGACATCTTTCAAACCCAAGGGGTACTCATCCACTAATCCATGGGGAAAGAGCAAAGAGGTAGTCCAACCTTCCTCGGGATGGAACAAGAACAAGCACATCAACAAAGCTTATGACAAGAATCCCGTTGAGAAAACTAATCCAAAGTACCCGCTAAGGAATGAAGGTAACAAGTATCTAACTCCTAATTCTAAAGGTTTTCAATGTTTTAAATGCCAAGGTTTGGGACACAAGGAAAGTGAGTGCCCTAATCAGAGGAATGTGATCCTTAAAGAAGGGAGAATGTTTTACCTTGGGGAAGAGGTGGGACAAGAAGATGAAAATGAAGGAGGTGCCCAAGAAGGAGAGAGGTTAGAAGAAGATGAGAATTAGAGAAAGGAAATGAGGATTCTTGGCCTCAAGATTGAGAGTAGGAGGTCCCAAACTTTGTGGTGAGACAAGCGATGATTATTAAGGCCTTAGATGACCCTAGTCAAAGGGAGAATCAATTCCATACTAAATGCCTCATCAAAGAAAGTGTATGTTTGTTGGTAATTGATAGTGGAAGTTGTACAAATGTAGCTAGAGCCCCCATGGTTAATTTCTTGAAGTTACCTACAACCAAGCATGCCGCACCGTACAAGCTCCAATGGCTAAACGAGTTTGGAGAAGTAAAAGTGACTAGACAAGTTGTGATCCGGTTCAAGATTGGGAATTACCATGATGAAATACAATATGATGTCATTCCCATGCAAGCTTGTTATGTTTTACTTGGAAGGCCATGGAAATACGATCGTTCAACCAAACATGATTGAAGAACCAATCGGCATTCTCTAGAGTTGAATGGTCGAAAGTTTACTCTTCACCCCCGTTCACCATCACAAATAAATGAGATACATCAAAAATGAGATAGTTGAAGGAGAAATGTAGTAAAGAAGGGGAGGAGGAACCCCATGAAGAGGAGAGTGATGAAACAAAAGAGAGGAGGAAGTTGAGGGGGAAGTCCTAAATGGTGATGTTGGCAAGAAACAAAGATTTATTTGAGGAGGATAATGATGAGGAGCCCATACTCCTTTTATCCCTTGCTTTTCATGCTAACCACTCTACTTCTCCTATCCCCCATTCTATTTCTTTTATTTTGCAGGAATTTAGAGATGTGTTTCCAAAGGAGCTTCCAAAAGGGTTACCCCTACTTCGGGGAATTGAGCATCAAATAGACTTCATGTCGGGTTCACAATTGCCTAACAAACCAGCTTATAGAAGTAACCCAATAGACACCAAATAACTCCAAAGTCAAGTTGAGAAACTTCTCAACAAGGGATATATTAAGGAAAGAATGAGTCCATGTGCGGTCCCGGTATTGTTGGTGCCAAAGAAAGATGGGACTTGGCACATGTGTGTTGATTGTTGAGCCATCAACAAGATAACGATAAAGTATCGCCACCCTATCCCTAGATTAGATGATATACTAGATGAATTAAATGGTTCTTGTGTGTTTTCAAAGATTGATCTTAGGAGTAGGTACCATCAAATTCGGATGAGTCCCGGTGATGAATGGAAAACCGCCTTCAAGACCAAATTTGGTCTCTATGAATCGATGGTTATGCCCTTTGGACTCACCAATGCTCCTAGTACCTTTATGCGGTTAATGAATCATGTGATGAAACCGTTCATAGGGAACTTTGTTGTGGTATAATTTGATGATATTTTAGTTTATATAAAGTCCATAGGTAACCATGCTAAGCATTTGAGATGTGTTTTTTATGTGCTTAGAAAAGAACAATTGTTTGTTAATCTTGAAAAATGCTCCTTTTGAGTTGATGAGGTTGTCTTTTTGGGATTTGTTGTAAGCTCCCGGGGCGTTGAAGTGGATGAATCCAAGATAGACGCTATAAGAAATTGGCCGACTCCACAATCCACTGGTGATGTGAAAAGTTTTCAAAGATTGGCTAGTTTCTATAGAAGGTTTGTCAAAGGGTTTAGCACCATAGCCGCCCCGTTGACCGAGGTAATCCGAAAGGATAAGCACTTTAAATGGGGAGATGAGCAAGCAACGGCGTTTGAAACCTTGAAAACAATGCTTAGCTCCGCTCCATTGTTATAATTTCCAGACTTTGAGAAAATGTTTGAAGTCGAGTGTGATTCTAGCAAGGTAGACATTGGGGCCGTCTTAATGCAAGACCAAAAGACCATTGAATACTTTAGCGAAAAGCTCAAAGGAGCAACCTTGAACTACTCTACGTATGATCTTGAGTTGTACGCCTTGATTAGGGCTTTGCGCAATTGGCAACACTCCTTGTGGCCTAAGGAATTTGTGATTCGTACCAACCATGAGTCCTTGAAACACCTTAGGGCTCAAGACAAATTTAACAAACGGCATGCCAAGTGGATTGAATTCCTAGAAACTTTCCCTTATCTGATCTAATACAAAAAAGAAAAGGAGAACGTAGTGGCCCATGCCTTGTCCCGAAAACATGTGTTTCTTAGTACTTTGTCTTCTAAATTGATTGGATTTGAATGCTTGAAAACACAGTACCCCAAGGACCCCAAGTTTGCTCAAATCTTTAAAGATTGTGAGGAATAGGAAAGGGAAAGGTGGTTTAGGGATAGAACTTCTATACCCTTCTCTAAATTTGATGGTTTCCTATTCAAATAAAAGAGGTTGTGTGTGCCCTCTAGATCTTGGAGAGAGTTGCTTGTGAGGGAGGCACACAATGGTGGTATGATGGGTCACTTTGGAGTTGACAAGACCCTTGGAATCCTTGAGGAACAATTCTATTGGCCTAAGATGCGTCATAATGTCTCCCAAATTTGTGGTCAATGTATGGATTGTAGAAGTGCAAAATCCCTCCTTCTCCTTCAAGGATTATATACCCCACTTCCTACTCCCCTAAGCCCATGGCTTGACATATCGATGGATTTTGTGTTAGGTTTGCCTAGGACAAGGAGGGGAAAAGATAGTATTTTTGTTGTGGTTGATCGGTTTTATAAAATGGTTCATTTCATTCCATGTCATAAGTGTGATGATTCTCTTAATATGGCATCTTTATTTGTAGAACATGTTGTCAAGATACACGGAATTCCCCAGACCATTGTTAGTGATAGGGACTCTAAGTTCCTTAGCGACTTTTGGAGGACGTTGTGGGGTAGGCTTGGTACCAAATTGCTTTTCTCTACGTCTTTCCACCCACAAACCAATGGTCAAACTGAGGTTGTGAATTATACCTTGGGTTCTATGTTACGCACCATGGTTAAAGGAAAAATGGCCTCTTGGGAGGATCATTTACCCCTAGTCAAAATTTCCTACAATCGTGTTATTCACTCGACTATTGGTATGACTCCTTTTGAATATGTTTATGGTTTTAACCCCCTAACCCTCTTAGATCTCACTCCTTTGTCTAGTGATGTTGTGATTAACTTAGATGGGAGAAAAAGGGCGGACGCAATGAATAAAATGCATGAGAAGGTAAGGCTTCACCTTGAGAAAAAGAATCAAGCAATAGCCAAGAGAGTAACAAAGGTAGGAGAAGACTTGTACTTGAACCGGGCGATTGGGTATGGGTACATCTCCGAAAGGACTGATTCCCTACCCAAAGGAAAGCCAAGTTGATTCCTCGAGGTGATGGTCCATTTCAAGTGCTTGAGCGGGTAAATGACAATGCTTACAAGATTGACCTCCCACTGGAGTATCAAGTACACAACACATTCAACGTGTGTGATCTCTCACCTTTCGACATGATTGAAGATAAGAATTTGAGGTCAAATACTTCTCAAGATGGAGAGGATGATACAATCCAAATCCATTCTAAAACATTCACTAGAATTCAAGCACGAGAGCTCCAAGAGCTCTAAGGATTGTTCATGAAATGAAAAGTACTTGACGACATCCTACTACCATCCAAAGGGTGCTACGTGTTGGTGATTATATCTAAAGAGGATCAAGGGATATTGGAGGGATCAAACGGAGGCCAAGAAGCAAAAAATGACCCATGGAGTGCACTGGAAAGCTCACCTGCGGCCGCAGGTAAGCCATATGCATGCGCAGGTGCCGGACAGTGGCACCTGCGATCCTGACCTGCGTGGGCAGGTGGCCTATCTCGGCTGCCAAACTGATTTTAAAGTAATGGGTCACTTTTTTGGGCCAAGGATGTAATAAATGACCCATGGGTATAAATACCCAAAACACACCTTATTCTCATTAGTTATTTTTTATTATTGATGAACACTTATATTAAGAGAGAGTTTGGAGAGCTTTTGTTGGCGTTTGGCTTAGAAACGTGTGGTTCCGAGGGTGTCTAGATTCCCTCTTGGTCACCGTAGAAATTAGGTGTTAGTTGATGAATGTAATTAGGGGTCTTAGGAATTTGTTCTTGATTATTTCTCTTCTTTTGTCTAATTTAATTATCTATCTTTCGATTATCCTTTGTTTTCGTAGTTGATTTCTAGCTTTCGTAGTTTTTTGGCTATCACTTACTCCTCTCAATCTTTTGTCTCTCCTTATCAAGGGACTTGGAGTAAGTGGTCACATTTCCTTAAGGCTTGGGAAGGGTAGGTGGAAAGAGATGATTTCCCCATTGGTCCACTACAATCTTAGGCCAATTTTGCTCATTTGGAACTCTATGTTTCACAAACCAATCGGCGCCCAAGCATAAGTGTCCAAAGTCCAAGGGAAATATATCATACCACACCTCCTCATAGTACTCATTTAGGTTGAAGTAAACCTTCACACTCTCAGAAACCCTATAGCCCTCCAAGAAATATGGATAAGGTTTGGACATTCGAGGTATCCCTAAATAGTCAACCATAGAGGGAGTGATGTAGTTCACATAGCACCAATCATCGAGAACAATAATGTATCCTGAAACCCCACAAATACTTACCTTCCTAAAGTCAACTTGTCTTCTTGGATCAATATTATAGAGCTTTGTGTATCCTTTTTGTACAAAGTTGGACTTCATAAACCCCTTCAAGGTACTCCATGTTTGATTGGGCCCTTTTGCAAGTTCCCACCATCTCAATACCGGACCTTGAATGTACTTAAGGGCATATGTGACTTGTTCAACTTCGTTCATATCATAGTCCTTGAAAAACCTTTCACATTGCTATTCCCAATCAAGATAAACCTCGGGATCACATCCTCCTTTGAAGATAGGAAGAGGGGTTCTAGTGATATCATGACTCTGATTATATCCCTCATATCTACCTTGGATCCAAATTTTCAATGTTTGAGTACTAGAACAAGATGAATAGGATGTTGTACCTCTAGACATTGGAGATGCACACTCTCTTCTTATTATTGGATGACTTCTACTCGATGTAGTGTAACCACTCGTACTACGATAAGAAATACCATAAGAAGAGGAATATGAATCTTCGCAATCCTCATGCACATTCCCACCATGACTCTTATAAGGTGCATAGGAGGAAGGATTATACCTCACAACTTCCTCATGCTCGGAGCGGGAAGTGGAAGACTCCTCACATGACCCTTCATTCTCATAAAAGCCATCACAAGGCTCTTCATCCTCTCCATACACTCCATAAGAGCTAAACTCGCCATTTGCCTCATATCCTTCTCCGATATAGTAGCTCTCATTCCCACATGTATCTTGATCATGGCTATATTCATAGCCTCCATAATCTCTATCTTCATCATAGCCATAGCCTTCTTCACCACAATCATAGTCTCCTATTTTGTAGTCACAAGTATCCGAGGCTACCGAAGACATACTTCCTTATAACTCCATGTACCTACAAAAATGAGCAAACAAGGTTAGTAGTAAAAGCTCCTCACCAACACTCGTAACATTCTTACCTTTGTATGTCTCACAATAGGAGTCGCTAGCGTAGAAATATCATTTCTACTCCAATGGAAGATGTAGTGTCAATTGCTACTTGTGATCGGAATGGATTCTTATTTTGAAGAATAATAAATGACTCAAACAAACAACCACGAACTTGAGTAAAGAAATAACAATGAAACAAAAAAAAACTAGAAAAGCTCAAAAGAAAACGGACTAAGAAAGATCGGACTCTAAGACTAATCAACTAACTAAGTAGATGAATTACTAGTTGTTAATTAGTTTAGGAATCAAAAATTGAAATAAGGAATCAATAAATGAAACTAAGATGTTAGAGCCTGAGCAAAATGAGTTTCGGTATCATTGAGATGCGTTCAAGTAACCCGCCCCCGCAAGTGGTGACCTGCCCTTGGAGGTGAGGGCGCAGGTGAAAATAGATTGATCTGGTTTGGTCACCTGCCCATGCAGGTGGTTCATCTACCCACGCAGATAGGGGCGCAGGTGGCCAGACAGCATACTTGAAAACTCCAAATTTTCACCTTTTTGTGGGCCCGCTTGGTTTCTCTTTCCTAGTACCTTCCCCTTTTGGAATATTCTTTGGTACTAACACTTTCCTTTACTTCTTTTTGCCCCTTTTTGGATCTAACAACAACTTTTGGATGAATCTTCTTCTTGAATATTTGAAGATTCTCAAGAACACAAAGAACTTCAAATTTTTGACCCTCGATCAAATGAGCTTAAAATATGATGAAATTTTAACCACGAGCTCCTTTTGACCTCACGAACAAGATCCAAACATTTGTAGACCCTAATTTCCAACCAATTTTTCCCAAAAATTAAACCCACTTCAAAATTTGAAGAACACCATGAAGATGGTGAACTTCCAAATCTCCAACTCTCTCGATTTAACTTAAAATTGCTTCAAATTCGAGATCCGGGCTCCTTTTGTTATGTGGAACAAACCCCAATATCTTTCAACATTTAATTTTACTCCAAAATTTCCAGATTTAAAGACCCATTTCCATTTTCTTCAAAGCTCAACCCAACAATGCTAGAATCCTCAAATCAACTCTGATTAAGCTCAAATATCAGATCTAGACATGATTTATGCTAGAGAACAATAATCTAGCATAAGAAACTCAAGAAGACACCAAAATCAAAACTCAAAATTTCCAAAATCACCAAAAAAAAAATGACCTTTTTTTTTTAATTTTCAAGATAACAAGAACCCAAGATTGAATTCATTCACGAATTCAAGCTTGGCTCTAATACCAAATGATAACCCCTAAAATACAAAAAGAGGGAAAAAGTACGAAAATAAGAAAACAAACTAAGATAACCAGGAAAGAAAGTAAAGATAGATTGAATGACACAAAGATAGAAAAATCAAAGAAACCAAAGGGTATTTTAAACCCTAAAACCTCTATTGAATTAATCCTACAAGAAAAAATTCACATACGTAAACCACGAGGGAATCGAACTCCCACGTAACCAACGTTTCAAAATGATAGTCCAAAACAATCTAATCCTAGATCTCACACTCTCAAGTGTATATTTCATCTTAAATCATCAAAATCTAACTAAAAATGAAGAAGAACTATTATTTATAGCCTTGGGCCTTTTATTACATTTAATGGGCCCAAAAGTGACCTATTTCAGCAAATTAGGTATCTGCCCACTCAGATGGACCACCTGCTGGCGCATGTCAGGTCGCATGTCCTGCTGGATGGTCCAAAATGGTCACCTTCTAGCGTAGGTGGATGACATGAGGCCGCAGGTCAAGGCGCAAGTGACTCCAGGTCACCGTTTGGCTCCTTTTAGCTCTCCTATGACCTCTCCAATGGCTTTTAATCCTTTTTGAATGCATTGGGAAACACACAACACTCTTTAAATGGTGTCAAGATGGGTTCAAACACATCTATATTCATCAATGATCCTTGGAGTGTTTGTAGTTCTTGTGTTTGCCTTCTAGTAGAGGTCTTGAGGTGATATTGGCTCCCGGCTCCAAGCTATCCTCCACACATGGTGTTGAACTCTTAGGAGCTTGAAAAGGTCCCTCCAAACGTATCCTTGCATCCTTGAGATGTTCGTGGCTTGGGACCCTTTGTGTCGGCCTTGAATTATAATCTTGAAAGGTTAGTGCCCATTTGGCTTGTATCATGTTATATCTTGCAAATGTGTTAATTTCTTGAAACTCCCTAACAAAGGCACCCCAAACCGTACCAGCTCATGTGTTTAGATGAGAGTGTTCCAATAGAGTTGACCAAGCGAGTGGTCATTAGATTTAGTTGGGGCAATTTTCAAGATGAAGCACGATATGATGTGGTGCCCTTGCGAGGTTGCCATATATTACTTCGTAGGTCATGGAAAGATGAGAGGGTTGACCAATATCAAAATAAATCCAATAGGTACTCGATTGTATTGGGACGACTAAATATTAACATCATACCCTTAACACAAGAGCAAGTGAGTAGGAACTATGAGATCGTGAAAGGGTTTTGAAAAGTATTAAAGAAGGAGGAAGTTGAGAAGAGGAAAAGGGAATTGTCCCTTGTACAAGAAAATAAAGGCTTGGCTTGAAGAGAAGAGTTGAGTAAAATTGATGATCCAAGTAGTTGCTTGAAAGAAGTGGACAAAGAACACTTAATTGTGGGACTTGTCAACACTAATCCCTTGTTACCCTCTAACCATGATAGCATTGCACCTAGTATCACCCCTTCTCTTGTGCAGGTTTATAAACTTCCAAAGGAGGATCTAAGGAGAGTTCCTTATGAACACATGCTTGAAGTCCTAGCGGAGTTCTTAACTAAGAATTCCAACTTCGAGAAAAGTGATGAGAAGAAGACTCAAGGGAGGAAAATTGACAAACTCCCAAGTGATGAGAACTTCCTAAAGGAGCAAATGTGCTCCCATTTTAAACACCAAGGTGAAGACCATACTTTGTATGTGCTACAAGGTAACAAAGCTAACCTTGCACTTCCCTAAATTTGAAATTTCATGATGTGGCTAGTGGCCAAGTGAGTGTAATTAGTGGCTTGTCTAATGTAGAGTTTTATGAGTCTTCCCTTTGTGATACTCTTGGTAGTGCTAAGTTGCATGATTATCAAGTTCTTGTTGTGAGTTTTCAAACACTAGTTGATCTTATAGAGGACCGAATTGACTCTTCTAGAAATATCAATTTGTGTCCACCTAGTGCTAGCACTTATAACTTGAATGAGGTCCCATTTCCATGTGTTAAGAGTATTCACACATTAGTTGACCCTTGTGAAAATCAAGGCGAGTCTATGTTGGCATGTGAATTTCCTACAACTAGTGAAGGTGTGTGCATTGATCAACTTGCTTGTGAATCTAATCCACTACTTGAGCATATTTGTTGTATGCTTGAAGAGCCTCAAGATAGTGATGTTGTTGATAGAGTTGATCATGTGAATGAAAATGTTGTGAAAGATGACATGTATCTTTTTGAGAGTGAATTTACATGCTTTAATTCCTCACCTTTGGTTAATGATCCTCTCTTAAAGAAAGATGTCTTGATTGATAATTGTGAGATCATTCCTAGTATGGCATCTAGTGATATGCATTTTGATGTGCTTGAAAAGAAGGATGGTATGCTTAAGATTCACATGTTATCCTATTTCTTGAAATCGATTAAGAATATAGGGTTGAGTGAAGATTGTTCTAACTATCCAATTTTTGATAATGATCTCTCACTTTTGAAAAAAAAAATGATCATTTGGGTAAAGATAGTTTTGTCTTTCTTGAATATTTAAGAAACCCAACTAATGATTGTCCTTGTGAAAATGATTTTGGTTGTGATCTTTTGTATGACACTCCACGAATGTTTGATAAATGTGAGGATGAATTGTGTGATTCTGGTAATGAATTGAGTCATGATCTCCTTGATGTTGGTGGTGGTCTGTGACTACATGAGGATTCTTCCCTTGAAAAAGAAGGTGTTATTTGTTTAGAAATTGTTTCTTCTTCTTCTTTGTGTGCTCCCATTATTGAAGATACTCATGTTGATGATCTTGAATCTAATAGTGAGTATATAAATAAGGACACCATAGTTGAAGTTAATTTGCGTGACATCTTTCTCTACCCTCTCTTTGCTTATGATATTTCCAATGGTAGTATAGAGGGTATGCCTATTTGTGAGGTTGACAACTTTGGGGAAAATGGGTATTGTCTTAACCCATGTTATTGGATACTTCCCCCATTTGACCTCGGTGACCTCTTGGAATATGGTGGTTGTTATACACCTAACTTGGTGCTTGGTCAAGACGACTAGCAAAGTTTGAATGAGGTTGTTGGTAGCCTTCCCTACGATGGAAAGTCTTTCTTGGGGATATACAGTCCACTTGGTAGACTCAAGTTGTACATGGGAGTCATGTCCAACAAAGATAAGTATTCTTTAAAGAGTGGGAGCAATGAAGTAGTCCAAAAGAATTCTCCATTGTGTGTTTCCATTCTTGACCAAGGTTTTAAGACTTGTAGGTCAAAGAGTGAGTCTTCTCTTGAAAACACTTTGGATGAATTCTACTTA
The DNA here is from genome assembly GCA_031232105.1 of Capsicum rhomboideum. Lineage (NCBI taxonomy): Eukaryota > Viridiplantae > Streptophyta > Magnoliopsida > Solanales > Solanaceae > Capsicum > Capsicum rhomboideum. The sequence continues at coordinate 60,259,656 of CP124710.1, read as the reverse complement.
TGTGATACCTTTCTTTATCACTTGTTTACAATTGATGGCCCCTTTCTCAAAGGTGATATCATACTTGAGGACCCTAGGGCAAATGTGCCATTGCCTCTTTTGGGTATTGCTTATATACTTGCATCCTTATTTGACACACTTGTGCTTAAGTTGTGTTGGTCACAACTTGTGGATGCTAAGTTGATTACTTATTTGTGGTAGAGTCCATGGTTGTTAAAGACTTCTTGCCACCTTCTTAAGGTTGGGAAATTTGAAGTGTCAAGTGAGACTCTTGGAAATATGCTTATCAATAATAGAGGGAACCAAATTTCTTGGGAGAACCACTTGTCTTGGATTCATTTGTTGTATAAAAGGTTCTCCTTTGTCCCTAATAGCATGACACCATAGTTGAACTCCCTTCTCTTAGGAATTTGCTTGAAAAAGAGAGGTTCTATGTGCTTGCAATGCCTTTTTCTCTCTTTGTATGTTCCTATTCATGAGCACACCTTAGATGAGAGTAGTGTCCTTAACACCTTTCTTTATTACCTCTTTGATTATGATGATGTCCATGCTAGTTGTGGAATTGTTTTATCTAGAGGTAGGATCATTCTTAATGGACTTTTCATGTCAAATACAAGATATCCTTGGTTATATAGTAAGTGTGTGCAACCTTGGCATGGTGCTAAGATTGATTTTACTACCACTAACCCTCATGCCTTGAGGAAATTGTTGTTGTTTGTTTTCCTTATGATTTTGCAAGGTTTGGATTCGAGGTCAAATACTTTTCAAGAAGGGTAGGATGATACAATATAAATTGGCATCAACCTTTCTTGGCTTGTATTTCAAGGGCGACAACAACGGATCCAAGCCACAAAGAGCTCAAGGCCATAAGGATGTGGTTGGAAGGTCCATTTTGCACTTTAAGTAGAGCAATATCACTTATGAAAGACAGCTTGGAGTCAAAGGAGTCATTAGAGAGGTTTTTGGAGAGTCAAGATGAGCTCAACAACATCCTATAGCGGTTTGCACCCTCACCTGCACCCGCAGGTGGGTCACCTGCCTGCACCCATAGGTGGGTCACCTGCACCCACAGGTGGGTGACCTGCACTCACAGATGCCATCTTCACCTACCATCTACGCTAGCAGGCGTCCATCTGAGTGGGCATGTGGGCCAAAGCGGCCAGCTTGCCCCATTTTGTTGAATTGGGTCACTTTTGGGCCCATATATGTAATAAAAGGCCCAAGGCTATAAATACTAGTTCTACCTTTAATTTTCTTAGATTCTTGATGACTTTGATATTGTGAGACTCCTTATGGATCATGAGTATAGCTTGGAAATTCTTAGGTTGATCTTTGCCTAGAAACAGTGGTTGTGAGGGCGTTACGATTTTCTCGTGGTCGTTCGTAGGTGTTATGTGACTTCTTTAGATTAATCTTTTGAAGTTATTGGATTTAATATATCCTTTAGTTTCGTTTGATTTTTTTTGTGTGTGTCTATATTTTTATCTCTATCTATCTATCCTTTACTTTTCATATTTCAATTCTATCATTTCTTTGAGTTTTCGTGTTTGTTTTCAATTTTCGTATTTTGGGTGTTATCAAATATACATAAAGACATATGTTCTAGGTTTAGTAAATTAGTTCTTAACGTCATTGTTTTATAATAACATCTTCTTTTTGGTAGAAGAAGAGTAAAAGAAAATGATATCTTTAGATTAGAAGTGTCATGATCCTAGTCTAGATCATGGACGTGATTGCCGAAACCACAAGTCGCCCAAGTAAACTCTTGGCTTGGCATATAACCAGAAGATGTAGTGAATGATAAGTGAAAGCTAAAACATGAACTGAACTTAATAATAAAATAAAATAATATTTTTTCTTTATGAGACATAAAGTCATTTGAAAACTGATTACAAACTAAACCTAACTGACTATCTATGAAGTCTCTACAGACATGATGGATACTATTTATCGAGACAAGGCCTCAGACTACCTTTATGTAAATAAGTGACTAAAGACTGAACTGAAAATTGATGACCATATCAAAGTAATCTGGATGCAAGGTGGACTCACCACAAGCTGAGTGCGTCGGACTAATGAAATGTCTGACTGCAGGTCTGATTCCGAGCATCGAAATCTACATCATGAAATAATGTAAGAGCATTAATACAATTGAATGTATTAGTCTATAAGGTAAAAACTGAGTATATGAATACAACATAGCTAAAAGACTGTAAAGCTGAACATAAACTAGATATAAATAGTAACTCAATAAGGAGAGTCAAAACCGAGACATGTGAGATAATCATTAAAGATATGGCACTAAGCTGATAGCATAAATAAGATGTTATCTGAAAAGCTAAAACATGTACTAAAACTGACTAACTGAAATGTAGTAACAGAGTAACTGAAATTGAGAAATATGTAAAATGGTTTACAAATCATGATAAAATATATTTAGAAAACTAGTGGCCTAGATCTATAAATCATACTTTATAACTTACTAAAACTGAAGACTGAATAGCTAGAAATCTATATAACTCAAACTAAATCGTTGGATAGCTAAATAACTAAAATATAACCTGAAATGACTATCGGAAATCATGAGATGAACTAAATATAAATAATTAAAGGGAATCTGAAAGTAAAACATTGTCAACAAACTTATTTTAAAACTGCAAGTTTTATATCAAAATAATCTTTCTTGAAAGTAACTAAGTTTTTTAATTTGTGGAATTTCTTACAACCGACATACATCATGTGAGCTCATGATGAATAATGTATTTATAACACTGGGGAGAGTCATTCTATACCTTGCAGGGTATAGAATGAAACTGAACTATGGATCCAAAACTGCCTCTTTGCCTAAAGGAGTCGTTCAAACTAGTTGTACGATCCTAACCTACGGTGGTAATGTAGTTCTGGAACATGTGCTATCTGAAATCATACCCTATTGGTGCTAAATAATCCTCCCAAAATTATATATGTGCTCATATTTTATATCATGTAAAGTAACTGAGATCATGTTATGAGTCTTTGCTCAAAATTATGTTCTATAATTATGTTGTTGTGAGCCTATGCTCATGTTATGTATCAAGAATCAAGTTATGAGCTTTCAAGTAACTACATCTGCTTTGAAACTATACTTCAAATAATTGATTATGAGGAATTTCAATGAAAATCGTGATAGGACTTCAAAAGTCATAAGGTAAGGTTTTCAAGTTTCTCAATGCAGTCCCAAAGCATAAATTATGAATCAATAATAAGACATAACAACAATTTTTCATGAAATACTATAATCTCTTAACAAATCTTTCATAAATAGTACAAGACATAAGTAAATTAAAATTTGGGGATTTGGGGTCTTGAACCCTAACTTTGATATTAAGTGTTGTAATACTTTAAAACTATGAACATGGGGATGAACGGATTTTACTCACTGAATTCCTACATATCTTTAATTTCTCCTAAAGGATTCAAGGGAGTACCCTAGATTGAGGTAGAACTTTAAGAATTCAGTTCTTGAAATCTTGACTGAATTTTTCTTGCAAACCTAAGGTTATGGGGTGAAATTTCATTAGAAATCCATATTTGGATGATAAACTAACTAGAATTATGAGAAACTTCGTGAGAGAGACTTACCTTGATGGTAAAGGATGAGGAAAGGAGAGAAAACCAACTTAGAGCTGATAAGAATATAAAATAAAGTGGAAAATTGGAGAAAATAACTTTTTAATGAACCCTGTCAACTAAATATGCGAGCCCAAAGTGATCTTACATAATGGGAATGTTGCTCGCATTTTCGGGCAATTTTTTTGAAAGTTTTGGGCCCTTTTTGTGAGTTCAAAGTGCTGATTGCATACCAGAAATAATGTGGTTTGCACTTTTAGCTCGCAAAATTTCTTGCGCTACTACCTTTTGGTAAAAAGGACATAACTTTCTAATTCAAACCCAGATTAACGAACGGTCGGTGACATTGGAAAGAAGAATCGAAGACCTTTAATTTGGTAGACATTGGTCCATGTAGCACTTCATATTCTAGGATAAATTCTTGTTTGAAGTTGACCCTAGTAAAATTTTATACGAAAACTCAATTTATATGAAGGCTCTCAACTTAACTTAGTGTTTGAGGTTTCTTATGACCTTAATTCATATCCAATGCACCTCCCCCTCTAAAGAATTGATCTTAACATATGTGTACAATCAAAATCATAGGATTTGAATCTATCCACATATATATAAAGGTTCAAATTTTAGCCTGGAAGTTTGAGGTGTTACAAGAAGCCCATCATATGTTCAGGGAACAATAGGTTTCAAGCTAAGAAAACCCCGAAATATAATTTTTGAATTAGAGAAACGAACAAAAACTTTCATCCAATAGGCACAAATGCAGTCACCTGGGTTAGGAGATAATGTCCTGAAAAGATAGTCTCCACTTTCTTTGCCTATTTTTATCATTTCTATTCTTTTTCGATATGGTTTAAGGCTGAAATACTTTCACTGAATGTCAATATTTTAGTTAAAAACCTGCCAAAAAAGAGGATCATAAAATGGTTTCTTTAAAACAACATACCCGCTGTAAACAGATACTCTAATACATTAAGTTGATTAACCCAATATTGTAAAATTAAATTAGTAATGTATCTTTATTAAATTAACTAGTAGTAGTACCCGCGTGATGCGCGGTTAATATTTAAGACAAATAATCATGAAAAAATTATGTGTGGAGAAGTAGTAAAGACAAAAACATAAACTGCAGCAGTCATGACACAATAATTTAGTCTAAAATAAGGTGGCTATAAATACACTTAAATTTGTAGCACACTGCCCCTGAATACAACAACCTAGTTAAAAAGATTTATCAATTTTAGTTTAGCTAATTGGAAAGGAACTCCCAACAAAACTGCATGTCTCTAAATTTTAAACTTTTGCCTCTTGCCCTTTCATATTTTCTTAGTTTTTCCTTCTCTAACAAACATCACCTTTTGAAATTCAATTGATCATTCAACATAATTAATAGAATTCTAAACTCTATAGAATTCATAAAAGGTTTGAATTCATGCCTTACGCTTCTTTGTAGTTTGAATAGTTGTACAATTACTATAATTGATGGCCTTGATAATACATGAAATTTTTCCAGGTTTTCATGCTTCTAAAAGTGGATATTCCACTCCAGGAATGTGTATGTTCTTGTCCTTTTTCTTAGTTCCTCCACCAGGATTCTCTAAGTTGACTACATCTGAAGTCGAAAAGTCTATAGCACAGAACCTTTGTCGTTGTACTAGATATCGGCCCATTGTTGATGTCTGTAAGAATATTGTGACAAATGTTGATATATTGGATTTGGGGTTCAATTCTCTTTGGAAAAAAGAAAGATTCCAGGGATACAAAAGTGAGTAGTTACCTCTCTATAATCCTAATAAAAATTTCACTACATTCCTTACATCTTTGAAAAGTGAATCTGATGCATGTTTGGACTCCAGAAAATATCCATGGGGCACTCCTGTTTCTGTTGATGAGTTTCGAAGTTTTTTGCACTCCAATTTGGCTGAAAATGGGGCAAGAATTAAGTTGTTTGTTGGTAATACAGGCACAGGATATGATCGATACATTGATCTGAGATATATCCATGAGCTTTCAATCAACAGATTTGATCTCATAGGAACTGAAGTAGGGACTACACTGCCATTAAATTCCTATGGGACTCACTAATTAAGAGACAAAGTAGCTTATATAATGGAATTACTGTATGTCACAAAGTAGATCTTATACACATTGGTCGAAAGATACATAAAGACAATGAATTCACACCTTTCACTATGAATACAGTATGCTTGATATGCTATTCACATTTAAATGAAGGATTAAAAATCATAAAAAAATTCTAAACTTTATTTCTAGAACAGACAAAGATTAAATGACATCTCCATGTCTAATGGCAAGAAAACATCAATCACTCATAAGTAGATGTCAACTTAAGTTTGTGTTTCAAGTCTTCAAGTTCCAAGTTATTTGGTCATCTATAAAGTTATTTCATCAAATATAATTATAATCCATATAATTATATTATGATCAGACGGATCACATACCGATTAAATTTATACAAACAATTACTTGTAGCATTCTTATAATCAGTTTATTTGTTACTTTTCTATCGAGCACTGTGAACTCATAAAAGTGAATGAAGACAATGGATGCTTACCATAGAAGTAAGATGGTAATGACTGTGTCTGGAGCTTCACTCTCGAGAGCTGTTCCTATTCTTGATACTTAATACCTCCTAACTGTTGTAACAATTATGTAATGTTACTATTGACGACTCAATGCATTAATCCATCTTTGCGAAATACAATTCCTAAAAATAAAAAAAGAAATCTAACTCTCAAATATAATGGTCTTTCTTCTAAAATATCTTCAGGCCTAAAAATGATTCAACATTCGCACTTTTTAATAGGTAATATTCACATAGTCTTACCTTAGTCAAAATTTCTCTAAGTTGTTGTACGATTTCATTTTGCTCCACATTCAAAGCATAATTTAACGAACCTGGAAAGAAAATTACTGACACACGAGATGGAAATATCATGTTTGAACAAATAAAGAACAAAAGAAGATAAGATGTATAATCTCATACACCTTGAAAATTTCAAGTCAAAAAATATAATGTGATACTATAGAGACCAACAGGTGATTTGACAGTTAACATTAAATTACCGTTTGCATATAATCATATATGTCCGCTACTGTAAACTCTGTAATTTTATTCATTGTGTATGTCTTTTCACTGCTTGTTTACCCATACACAAATATAGTTGTTGCATAATATGTTTAGGTAGTAGTAACAATATGTTCCCTTTCACATGTATAGCAAATCTACAGCAAAATGTGAAATGCATATTGTCACTCCCCAAATCCCATCGGGACGGATTGGCACTCGTAGCCGACAAGGCCCGAGAGAACCAAGCTTTGCTTCTATTCAGTCATATGCATGCCATAAGAAACCCATGATCACATAAGAGCTTTAAATACCAATAACGGAATTCATAGAACATGTGATATATATATATATATATATATATATATATATATATATATATGCGAAACTTGGCCGTTGAGGCCATCAAGTCAAAAACGTCATATACCACCTTACATTCATACACCCACATAGGTCTACAAAAGCCTCTAACAGATGCATTGACCAAAACAAACTAAAAGTTGAGACAAGTCCCCGCTTTATACAACATGTACAACACCAAAACATATGTACAACTGTGACTCGGAGAAGCCCCAAACTAATTGGAGCTCACCAATGATCCGCAACAACTAGCAACCTACTGTGGAGGCCTACTAGTACCTGCGCTTGCAGCAAGTAAGGTAAATTCCCCAAAGGGGTCAGTACGAAGAATGTACTGAGTATGTAAGGCTCAAATGAAACTGTATGATATGTAACTATGTCAATGAACACAAATACAAATGAATGACCAATATAGATAAGTCACTATTCTGTACTTTGGAAAACATGTATATTGATTTCCTTACTTTCTTTGTATCTTTGCTTCTATGATTATTCATCTTTGCCTGTGACATGTAATACCCAGGCCCCGACTGAATAGTGGGTTTTAACATAACATAACGTTATGTTGGGATCGGCTCGAGCTAGGCTTATTCCCCTAGAGCTGCCACCCTATGAATCAATATATATATATATTGGGATCGGCTCGAGCTAGGTTATTACCTCTACAGCTGCCACCCATACCAACACATCAGGTTCAGCTCGAGCTAGGTTATTACCTCTAGAGCTGCCCCCTGTCAGGATCGGTCTGAGCTAGGCTTATGCCTCTAGGACTGCCCCCTAATCCAATAATCTCGGGATCGGCTTGAGCTAGGCATTTTGCCCCCAAAGCTACCACCCATACTTGATCATTAACCATATATGTATTACTTTAATCATTACTTTGAGATTGATACAATGATAGTCATAACTTCACTTGAAGCTTTGGATCATTAACCATGAGTGAGAGACATATGAATAAACATTGTTGGAAACATATCCTTATTGGAAACATAACACCATTGGAACCATTAAACAATAACCAATGAACGAGATACATGAGTATAACCACTATTGAAACTATGGAACACAACCTTATTAGACTTTTGGAACATTAGTCAATGAATATGAGACATGAGATTCACAATTGATCAATGAGTAGGAAACATATGATAATGACCATTGATAACCGGAAATGTCCCACAAAAATCCCAAAAAACCTCCTATGAAAGGCTAACCATAAGTACAAGGCCAAATTTCAATTTTTTTCCATCATTAACATTACCAAATACGTACGTATAGCTCTCGATACTTAAGTAAACATTGTTTAACATCATAAAGTAGGGTTATGAAGGTACGGGGTGTTACATTCTTCCCCCCTTAGAAACATTCGTCCTTGAATGTTAACAATATCGCTTCAATTACGATAAATGTATCTCTATATTAGCATACATATACATAAACACTTAATGCTCATAAATACTTACTTGTTATGACTCCATTCCCATACTTTGAACTGTTTCATCTAGTTGAAATAGATAGGGATACTTGGATTTCATCATTTCTTCAACTTCCATGTGATCTCCTCTACGTGTTGATTTCTCCAAAAGACTTTCACGGAAGCTATGTATTTATTCCTCAATCTCTTTACTTGTTAATCTAGGATAGCAATGGGTACCTCTTCATAAGTAAGATCCTCCGTAATTTGAACATCTTCAATTGGAACAATACGATATGGATCTCCTATGTATTTTCGAAGCATCGAAACATGAAATACTGGATGGACTGAGGAAATTTCCTGGGGTAGTGCCAACTCATATGAAACTTGCCTAAATCTTCTAATAATTTCATATGGGCCTATGTAACGTGGACTCAATTTTCCTTTCTTGCCGAACCGCATTACCCCTTTCATTGGTGACACTTTTAAAAATACCCAATCACCTATGGCAAATTCAAGTCCTCTTCTTCTAACATCGGCATAGGACTTGTGTCGACTTTAGGCCATTTGTAATCACTGTTGAATCACTTTAACTTTCTCCATAGCCTGATGAACAATATCTGGCCCAAGTATAGCAGTTTCGTTTCACCCGCTTCAAACCATCCAATTGGTGATCTACATTTCCGTTTGTACAAAGCTTCATAAGGTGTCATTTTAATACTTGAATGATAGCTATTGTTGTAAGCAAACTCAATAAGAGGCAAATGGTCATCCCAATTGCCTTGAAAATCTAACGTGCAAGCCCGTAGCATATCTTCAAGTGTTTGAATAGTACGTTCTGCTTGTCCATCAGTCTGAGGATGGAAAGCCGTACTCAAATTCACCTGTGTTCCCAAACTCTGCTGAAAAGATCTCCAAAAGTGCACTGTGAACTGTGCTCCTCTGTCTGATATCATGGAAAGTGGAATACCATGCAATCGTACTATCTCTTTCACATACAACTTCGCATACTCTTCAACTGTATAGGTGGTCTTGACTGGTAGAAAATGTGCTAATTTGGTAAACCTGTCCACTATAACCCATATAGAATCAAATTTCCGCAATGTACGAGGAAAACCTGTAATAAAGTCCATATTAATCATATCCCATTTCCAGACTGGAAGATTGACACATTGCATATAACCTCTTGGTTTCTGATGCTCTACTTTCACTTGTTGACAATTTGGGCATTGAGCCAAAAATTCTGCAATGTTCTTCTTCATATTTCCCCACCAATACACTTCTTTTAAATCATGGTACATTTTAGTAGCACCCGGATGAATAGAATAGCGCGAATGATGTGCCTCTGTCATAATCCGTTTTCTCAACTCATCTACATCCGGCACATATAATCTTCCTTGACATTGAAGGACCCCTTCTTGTGTAAGATCAAAAGCTGTAGTTAGACCCTATTGTACATTCTCTTTCAGCTGCAATAACATAGAATCCGCAAACTGCTTCTCTTTTACTTTAGCTATTAAGGAAGATTCCACTGCATTTTGCACAATAACTCCATCATCTGAGGATTCAAGAAGACGAACCCCCAAGTTGGCTAATTGATGTAAATCTTTAGTTATGTCCTGCTTTTCAGTCAACTGGCCACTAGTGCTTTCTACTTCCTTGTGGCTCAATGCATCAGCTACTACATTTGCTTTGCCTGGATGATAAAGAATATCAATATCATAGTCTTTTAAAAGCTCTAACCACCTTCGTTGCCTCAAATTGAGTTCCTTATGCTTAAAGAGATATTGCAAACTTTTGTGATCCGTATAGATATCAACATGAACTCCATATAAATAATGATGCCATATCTTTAAAGCAAAAACTACCGCTGCCAATTCGAGGTCATGTGTGGGATAATTTTTCTCTTGTGGACACAACTGTCGTGAGGCTTATGCTATGACATTACCGTGTTGCATCAATACACATTCGAGGCCAACCCCGAAAGCATCACAATACACTTCATAACCTTTGGTGCCTTCGGGAAGTACTAAAACTGGTGTGGAGGTTAATTTATCTTTCAACTTTTGGAAGCTTTTCTCACACGTATCATTCCACTAAAATTTTACTGCCTTATGTGTAAGCTTTGTTAATGGTGCATCAATGGATTATATGAATAATAGGTTGTGTATATCATGTTGATTATGTTAGAAAAAGTTTTGACAAGTCCACTTATTGTGAAACTGTCCACTTTTGCTTAATCGCTAAAAGATTTGCCTTCTATGTGGTTTAAACTTGAAAGGGGACTTAAGGTCTTGAAGGAATTGAATTATATGGATGAAATTTATGTATTTTTAAGTGTGGTGCTGTCCCTAATTCGTTACTCCTTGTGTATGACTTGTGGAAATGTTTATACGTAATTGTGCATGGAGTTTGGCGTAGTGAAGGAGAATACTTTCTTGTTATGTTAAAGTGAATTTTGAAACTATGTGGAATTTTAATGGTATATTGTTGTATAAGGTATTTATGTGACTTGATGGAATAAAAATGTGGAGTTGCATTGAGGTAAAAATGTGAAGTATGCACTTGGTGGGAAATCTTATCGGTTTGTGACGTCTATGTTGATGTGTGGATTATTTTGGTATTGTTGATGTTATGGGGTAGTAAATTGTATTGTAGGATGGTTTAATGAAGTTATATGAAAGTATAAAGGAAGGTGGAATGATATACCATTTGTTTTGGATGTTGGATAGTTTTTACTTCCCGTCAAGAATCTAATTATCGCCTTGTGAACTTGTAATGTAATTGGCTTTTAATGTGAGCTCCATTATGTATTCATATTGTAGAGTAATGACTTATGGAAGAGCTGAATTGTTGTAGTCACATGTTAGAAAGATAAGGTATTTAAGGTTACTCTTTTTCGTATCCTTTGGTCGCACCTATTGTTCACATCGTTAGAAAACTTGTTTCCACTATGAAATGTTTTAAAGTATCTCATTTCAGATTTGTTAGAATTCTTTATTTACGTGTGTCTTATTTGTTGACTATTGTTCCAAAGCTCTAATAATGTTATGACCACCGATGTAACAATCTCATAAAAATTAAAGAAATGAAGTAATGCATATTTGGTTGAGTACGGGTTGTAGCTCTGGGGGTGAAAGCCTAGCTCGAGCAAATCCCAATTGATTATTGGATGTAGGGGGTAGTGGGGGTGAAAACATAGCTCAAGCCAAACCTGATTTATTGATTTATGGGTGGTAGCTCTAGGGGAATAAGACTAGCTCGAGCCGATCCCAATGTTATTTACCACTGATCAGTTGGTCTTGTGTATTGTATGATGTATATTGATATAAAGGTAAAAGGAAAGAAATGAATCTAATGTACATGGTTCCATATATATAGTACGGGGGTATATCAGTATTATATATTCACTTGTATTTGATTCTATTTAAGTTCCTATATTTCATACAATTACTTATCGCCTTACATAAGCTGTACATTCTTTCGTACTAACGTCCCTTGGGGGGACCTACCTTACTTGCTGCAAGTACAGGAGCTAGTAGACCTTCACAGTAGGGTACAGGTCATCTATTGGCTATTGGTGAACTCCAGGTTGATTCGTTGCTTTCCGAGTCATTCGTATATATTTTTGGTACTATCTAGTAGTTGTATAAGGCGGGGACTTGTCCCGACCTTAGCCAGGGTTATATATCTTTTAGAGGGTAGACATTATAAAGTCAAACGTAGAAGTGTCTTACCTTTTAGACGTTGTGTCCCCAACGACCAAGTCTCGTATCTGTTTTGAACGTCTTCACATGACTTCTGTCATCGCTACATTATGTCTTCATGTGGCAGAATTTTTGTTCACTTAATGGTATGCATATGAATGTACATGATCATAGGTTGGTAGTCTCGGGCCTTACGGCTATGTGTGCCTGTCCGCCCCAATGGGATTTGAGGCATGACAAAAGTGGTATCAGAGCGGGTCGTCCTAGGGTTTCTACAAAGCCTTGTCTGAGTAGAGTCTTCCTTATGGATGTGTTGTGCACCACATCTATACGTAGGAGGCTACGGGATATTTAGGAGTTATTTCTTTTCTTCATTTTCTAGATCGTGCAATAGAGCGAAAGTTGTAGGTAGAGTTATATTTAACCACTGAATTTGTTTTATGATTTTGTTTCCTCAATAGAGCAAACTATCATTTACAGGGAGAAATAAGGGTAAAAGTAAGAAGGGAGACATGGTTGCCGAAGTAGGAACCAGTAAATCACCACCTGAATGAGTTAATCAAGGTGAAGCTGGAAATAATAGGGCAGCTAGTCGGCGGACACAAGATTTTCTTAAATTAGACCCTCCTACATTCACTGGGTCAGATCTTAATAAGGACCCACAAGACTTCATGGACAAAATTCAAAGAGCTTTAGATGTTGTGCATGTATCTGGTATAGAAACAGTTGAGCTTGCAGCATATAGATTAAAAGGAGAGGCTATATTATGGTACGAAAATTGGAAATAATTTAGGGGTATCGGTGCACTTCCAGCTAGTTGGGAAGAATTCAAAGAGGCATTCCTTGATCATTACCTTCCATATGATATCTGAGAGGATCGTGCAGACCAATTTTTAAATCTTCGTCAAGGTAATATGAGCATCAGAGAGTACAGTCTTCGGTTCAACTCTTTGGCCAGGTACGCTCCTAATGTTGTAGCTACTATGGATGATAGAGTTCATCAGTATGTGGATAGATTGGATCCATATTTGGTTAGGGATTGTACTATTGTTGCTTCGAATAGAGACATGGATATAGCCAGTATACAAGCTTTTGCATACAAGATGGAGGATCAGAGGCAAAGGAGAAGAATGTAAGAATTTGAAAGAGGACCGTCAAAGAGGGCTAAACCTATGGGACAATTCATGGCGTCCCAAGGAGAATTTAGGCCTCGGGTTTTTAATAGACCACCTAGACCATCCTTTTCTTATTCTAAAGCAGGTACTCCATCCCAATTTCGAGGGTTTAGAGGCAGTCAAGTTGGGAAAAGTAGTGGGATTCAACATTTACAGACAGTAGGGTATCAAGAAAAAGGTAGAATGATCCAATCGACGTTTTCTCATTAGTCATGTCAGTACTGCAGAAAGCTTCATTTAGGTGCATATCGGCTTGGGATAGATGCTTGTTTCTGGTGTGATATGTCAGGGCACATAATGAGAGAGTGCCCACGGAAGGGCATCGGTAGTATGGCGCTACCTACTTGATCATCCATTGTATCATCCTCATTAGGTGTACAATATACTAGGCGTGGTAGAGGTGTTCGAGGAGCAGCTAATTCTAGTGGAGTCCAGAACCGTACCTATGCTTTAGCAGATTGGTAGAATTTGGAGGCTTCTCCTGATATGGTTACAGGTACATTATCCGTCCTTTCACATAATGTATATGCATTGATTGATCCGGGCTCTACCCTATCATATGTCACTCCATTGATTGCTGAAAAATTCGAAAGAACACCGAAATTACTAGTCAAGCCATTTGAAGTATCTACACCACTTGGTGAATATATTATAGCTAAAAGAGTCTATCCTAATTGCATAGTAACTGTTTGTGATCATGATACGTTTGCTGATCTTATTGAGCTAGAAATGGTAGATTTTGATGTTATAATGGGTATCGATTGGTTATCTTCTTGTTATGCCACGGTAGATTGCCGAGCCAAGAGGGTAAATTTACATATTCTAGAAAAGATCGTCCTTGAATGGAGGGGTAATATTGGAGCACCGAGAGGTAAATTTATTTCTTATCTTAAGGCAAATAAAATGATATCCAAGGGGTAAACATGTCATCTAGTAAGGGTGAAAGATACAGATGTGGATCCACCAACTCTTCAATAAATTCCGGTGGTAAATGAATTCCTTGATGTATTTCCTGAAGATCTTCCAGGTTTGCCTCTAGAAATAGAAGTAGAGTTTTGTATTGATATGATCCCAGGTACTCAGCCTATCTCTATTCCTCCGTATAGAATGGTCCCGACAGAATTATGGGAATTGAAGGAACAATTAAAATACTTGCTAGAAAAGGGATTCAAAAGCCCTAGTATGTCCCCATGGGGTGCACTAGTGTTATTTGTACGAAAGAAAGATGGCAAATTAAGAATGTGTATTGATTATCAGCAATTGAATAAGGTAACAATCAAGAACAAATATCCCCTCCCCATAATTGATGATTTTATTGATTAATTACAGGGTGCCAAATGCTTCTCAAAGATTGACTTGAGATCGGGTTATCATCAAGTAAGGGTTAGAGAAAAAGAAAGGACTTGGCGATTAGTAGCTGGTTCAACAAGAGCAATTTGATCTTATTGGCTTGCTTATTCAACTCGTTTGAGTAAACCCCATCTTCACTTCGTCCCTCTTCCCTTTCATCCATTACTGTTACCATTCCTATTCCATCTTTTCTCGAATCTCCTTTAACGAAAGAAATAGAAGCTCGAGAAGGAATACCAAAACCTATTTCACTCGCTGAGTCATTTTGCATCCATATACCCAAGACAACTTTTCGAACACGGTATGGTTATTATGAGTTTTTAGTTATTTCATTTGGGCTAACAAATGCACCAACAGTTTTTATGGGTTTGATGAATAGGGTGTTCAAGCCATTCTTAGATGTGTTTGTGGCAGTGTTTATAGATGATATTTTGGTTTATTCAAGATCAAAAAAATTCCATGCTAATCACTTACGGTAGGTGTTATAGATTATTCGTGAACGTAAGTTTTATGCAAAGTTCTCTAAATGTGAATTTTGGTTAAAATATGTAGAATTCTTGGGTCATACTGTGTCGGATGAAGGAATAAGGGTTGATACTCAAAATATAAAATCTGTGAAGAATTGGCCAATACCTACAACGCCTATAGAGATTTGTAGTTTTCTCGGGTTGGCAGGTTATTATAGAAGATTTTTTGAAGGGTTTTCTTCCATTTCGGCACCTTTAACAAAGCTAACATACAAGGCAACCAAGTTTCAGTGGAATGAGGCATGTGAGAAGAGTTTCCAAGATCTGAAGGATAAGTTGACTTCTGCACATGTGTTGGTACTTCCAGAAGGCACAGAAGGGTATATGGTATATTTTGATGCTTCAGGAGTTGGCTTAGGATGTGTATTGATGCAGCACGGTAATGTGATAGCTTATGCCTCAAGACAGTTGTAACGCCCCGTACATTTCCGACCCTACTTGATTGTCTCAACACTTATGAAAATATTTAAACATGAGAAAGTTGGTGGATTATGTGTTAATTTTATTGGGCTAAGCTATTGGGCCCAAATGAGGTCCAAAATGAAGTAAAACGCATGGCCCGAATGTCCAATGACCCATTCTTCCGTGTTGACTAGTAAACATGCACTAAATGCCCAAGGATTTGGCTAAGGATTACTTGAGGTACCATATAAGGCAAGGAAAATAAGATTTTTATTTATCAAAATACACATGCCATTTTCTAGATTATTCAAGACATTTCTCTTTACTCACAAACCCTAAGTCATCACTCCTTTGGACAAGATCATTTCTTTGTAAGTATTGGTAAGTGTTTATTCTTATGATTTAGTATATGATATGCTTAATATGGTGTATACATCATGTTGGTTATGTTGGCAAAGTGTTAGACAGTACACTATGTGTGAAACAGTGTGCTTTTGCTTAATCGGTGAAGGGTTTTGCCTTCTAAACTTGAAAAGGGAATTGTGGAATTGAAGGAAGTGAGTTTGATGGAGTAAATATAAACATGTAATATGTTGTTACATTCTTAACTTACTTTCTTTATGTGTATAATATGTGGGATTGTTGTAATGAAATTGGTCATTGAATTGGTGGTGTATTGAAAGGTAAATGTGGTTTTGGTGATGTTCATGTGTGTTGTGAAACCATGGTGGTTTGTTGGCATAAAAGTGAACTAAAATATGTAAATAAAAGCTTAATTATGGCCTTGGACCATTTATTACACAAAAGAGACCCTTTTTGGCCGAACCGGGCATCTGCCCTCGCGTCTGGAGCACCTGCGGGCATAGATGCCAACGCAGGTGGCTATGGACCAGGCTAGAGGGGCACCTGCAGCTAAATTTCATCCACCTACAGGTGCAGGTGGCCTCCCATCCCAGTCCAAAATTTTGTTTTGTATCTTTTTGGCTCCCTTTGATCCCCGAAGACCCCTATACCCTTTTTGGATGTAATTATCAACTTATGATACCTTTTAAATAACTTAAGGGGTAGTTTGGAGGAATGATGGATGATACCACTTATGGATAGTGGTTAATATGTGATTATGAAAGGTATTGAGGTGACTTGATGGATTAATTGTGATGTAGTGTTAACGAGGAAGCGGAAAGGATAAACTTGGTGTGAAATGCTATTGGTTTATGATGTTTTGTTCAATGTGTGGAATGTTATGATGTTTTTGTTATGGTAATTCATAGGATTGTATTATAAAGGATGAAATGACGCTATATAGCAGTCACTTAACTCATTGTCATCTAATGCACTTGTAAGGTAGTTGATTGTTAACGTAAGCCCCGTTATGTACTTACGTTGTAGAGTGAAATGTAAGGAAGGAACTGGATTATTGTATTTGCATATAGGAATGTGTATTCATACTGAGAACATAAGGTATGTAAGGTTACTCTTTCAGTATCCTTCTGCAGCACATAGTGTTCACATTGACATTGTACTTGTTCCAGTCCGAAATATCCAAAAGTATCTCATTTCAGGTTGTCATCTGTTGTTAGTCACATGTTCATTATTCATTAATCAGTTGTTATACATGTTATTCATGTGTTACATAATTGTGGACATGGTTTCGAAGTTCCAACAATGTGATGTTTCAAAGTTCAAATAATGTGCAATCACCAATGTAATACTTTTATAATGAAAGAATGAAGTAATGTATAAGGGTTTGAATATTCTTTGAGTAACATCCCAAGGGTGATGAAAAATCCTAGCATGGGTTACCATAATAACATCCCAGGGGCAATAGAAAATCCTAGCATGGGTTATCACAATAACATCCCAGGGGCGACAGAAAGCCTAGCATGGGTTAATCACATCCCAGGTGTTAAAAATACCTAGCATGGGTTAATCTCATACCAGGGGCGACAGAAAGCCTAGCATGGGTTAATCACATCCCAAGGGCTAAAAGACCTAGCATGGGTTAATCTCATCCCAGGGTGACAGAATAGCCTAGCATAGGTAGAACGACAAAGATGAATGAACGTAAATGCAAAGAACGTAAGGAATGGAATGTACATGGTTCCAACACATATAGAACAATGGTTTGTCCATATTGAATATTCTCTTATATTTGATGCCATTGAAGTACTTATATACCATGTAGTTTCATATAGCCTTATATACTCAATACATTCTTCGTACTGACGCCCTTGGAGGACTTACCTTACTTGTTGCAGGCACAGGTGCTAGTAGACCTCCACAGTAGGTTGCGGGTCGTTTACAAATCATTGGTGAGCTCTAGTTGGTTCGGGGCTTTTCGAGTCTCATGTTTACATTGATTTTGGCTTTATGTAAATGTTGTATAAAGCAGGGACTTGTCCCGACTTTAGGTTGGTGATGTACATTTATCTATTAGAGGTTTTGTAGACATATGTGGAAAGATGAATGTAAGAGATATATGTCTATTTTGACTTGATGGCCCTAACGTCCAAGTTTCACATATATAGCATATGTTTCCATGACTTCCGCATAGTTGCATGAGGTATAATGATGTTCATACAGATAAATGCACATAAATGTACATGAGTAAAGATTGGTTCTCTCGGGCCTCAACGTCTTCGGGTGGGTGCCATTCTGTCTCATTGGAATTCGGGGCGTGACAACTGTTGAGACCACATGAGAGAAAATATCAAACACATGACCTTGAGCTAGCAGCTGTGATATTTGCTTTAAAGACATGGCGCCACTACTTGTATGGGGTTCATGTTGACATATAGACTGACCATAAGAGTTTGCAATATATCTTTAAGAAAAAGGACCTTAATTTGAGGCAGCGGAGGTGGATGGAACTACTAAAAGATTATGATATCGATATCTTATACAATCCGAGAAAAGTAAATGTCGTAGCTGATGCATTAAGCCGCAAAGCACTAGGAAGCATTGATGGCCTGCTCACGGAAAAGCAAGGTATATTCAAGGATCTACATCAACTAGCCAGCTTGGGGGTCGTCTTCTTGAAACTCCAAATGAAGGAATTATAGTGCAAAATACTGCAGAATCTTTATTAGTAGCTTAAGTGAATGAAAAATAGTATGCGAATCCTATTTTATTGCAGCTGAAAGAGAATGTACAATAAGGTTTGACAAAGGCATTTGATCTTACGCAAGAGGGAGTGCTTCAGTGCCAAAGTAGATTGTGTGTACCTGATGTAGATGAGCTAAGGAGACTGATTATGATAGAGGCACATCATTCACAGTATTCTATTCATTCGGGAGCCACCAAAATGTATAATGATTTAAAAAAAATGTATTGGTAGGGTAACATGAAAAAGAACATTGCATAATTTAAAGCTCAATATCCAAATTGTCAACAAGTAAAAGTAGAGCATCAGAAGCTTGGAGGGTATATGCAATGTATAGATTTTCCAATCTGGAAGTGGGACATGATCAACATGGATTTCATCACAGGTTTGCCTCGTACACTTCAAAAATTTGATTCCATGTGGGTAATAGTTGACAGGCTTACCAAATCGGCACAATTTCTACCCGTCAAGACCACCTACACAGATAAAGAGTATGCGAGGTTCTATATTAAAGAGATATTTCGACTATGTGAAATTCTAATCTCTATTATATCAGATAGGGGAGCTCAATTTACTGCACACATTTGGAAGTCTTTTCAGAAGAGTTTGGGAACCCAAGTGAATTTAAGTACGGCTTTTCATCCTCAAACAGATGGACAAGAAGAATGTACCATACAAACACTTGAAGATCTGTGTAATAGCCCATACATTTCTGACCCTACTTGACAACCTTGAACCATGTTTACCCTAGGTTTGAGAGCAATAAGTATGTATTTTGTATTGTTATTGATGGAACATTTGATATTGTGCTAGTAAATGTGATTAGACCTTTGTAGGAGGTGTTTGTGACTTTGTGGAGCATTTGTGGGGTGAAAAGAGGGTTTTAAAGGACATCTAAGAAAAGAATCTTAAAGATAAGAGGTAAGAAAAAGGTTGAAACATGAAAGATCCAACCAAATCCGCAAAGAAAAGTCAAAATCAAAAATTAAGTGTAGGGCGCGCCAGGTGGCCTTCCAGGCCACTTTGGCCTGATTTTTTTTTGGCACATGCAGCAAGGGGGCATGCCCAGGGGCGTGCAAGGCCTCCCCTGCAAACCTGTTCCAGAGCTGAAATTTTTCTAAGTCCCTAGGGCGCCCGGGAGCGTGCCGAGGTGATTTTTGCCAAATTTCTTCTACGATTATTAGTCTATAAAGAGGTCTCTTGGGTTATGGTATCCTTATTCCATCGTAGTAGGACTACTCTTGAACGAGTTTGGCATCCTAGTTGGGGGGTATTCTTCGTCACAAGTATTTTATCAAATTATGTTCAATTAAGCCATGAGTGGCTATAATTTCTTATTTTTGAGATTGAGGCTACGAACATGAATCTCGCGAGTTGAATATTGTTGTAAAATTTATGGAATTATTTAAAAATGAGATATATGGTGGATTATGCATTGAATTTTGTTGGATAAGTTAACATGTGTAAATGGGCTCAATTTGAGGCCCAAAATAAAGCAAAAATGCAAGGCCCAAAGGGAAAAATGACCCATTCTTGTTTTGACTATAGCGACATGGCATTAAATTCCCAAAGAATTGGATAAGGATGACTTGAGAGGCTATATATGACAAGGAAAAATCAGATTTTTATTCATGCAAACACACATGCTTTTCTAGACATTTCCAAGAAATCTCATTTAGCTCTCAAAACCCTAATTCATCTCTTTGGACAAGATCATCATTTTTCAAGCTTGGGTAAGTGTTTAATACTATAGTTTAATATATTATATGCATGGGAGAGTATGTAGATCATGATTGTTATGTCTAAAAATGTAAGTAGTGCACTTTTTCTTTTTGTTAAAAGATGTGTTATCTTTGTGATTTGAACTTGAAAGAAGACTTGAGGTTTTGATGGAAGTGCATGGTATGGATGAAATATCAACATGTATGGTGTGGTTATTTTTCTTAACATGTTATTTTTCTATGAGTGTAAATTGTGGGATTGTTGTCGATATGTTGTTATGAAGTGTATTGAGGTGACTTGATGGAGTAATTGTGACGTCGTATTAATGAGGAAGTGTAAAGGATGAACTTGGTGTGAAATACTAATAGTTTGTGATATTTTGTTCAATGTGTGGCATGTTGTGGTATTGTTGGTATGACAATGCCGTGAATGGTATTGTAAAGGGGGAAATGACATTTTAAGGCAATCATGTAACTCATTGTCATCTTATGCACTTGTAAGGTAGTTGATTGTTAATGTGAGCTCCATTATGTACTTGTGTTGTAGAGTGAAATGTAAGGAAGGAGATGGACTATTGTATTCACGTATAGGATTATGTATTCATATTGAGAAGACAAGGTATGTAAGGTTACTCTTACCATGTCCTTCTGCAGCCCATATTGTTCACTTTGCCATTGTACTTGTTCCATTCCGAAATGTCTTAGTTAACTCATCTCAGGTTGTCATCTATTGTTAAGGAACATGTTTCTTATTCATTAGTCATTTGTTGTTTATGTGTTACATAGCTGTGTACATGGTTCCAAAGTTCCAATAATGTTATGACTATCATTGTATCAATCTCTCATAAGTAAAAAAATGAAGTAATGCATAGTTGTTGGTTACAAAAGTATGGGTGGTAGCTTTTGAGGTATAAACCTAGCTAGAACCGATCCCGAGATTATTGGATCAGTGGGTAGTCCTAGAGGCATAAGCCTATCTCGGGCTGATCCTAACTGGTGGTAGCTCTAGAGGTAAAGAACCTAGCTCGAGCCAAACCTGATGTATTGGTTTATGGGTGGTAGCTCTAGAGGGGATAACCTAGCTCGAGCCGAGCCCAATATATTGATTTATGGGTTGTAGCTCTAGAGGCATAAGCCTACCTCGAGCCGATCCCAACATAACGTTATGCTACGTTAAGACCCACTGATCAGTTGGGGACCGAGTACGATATGATATGAGTGATGATGAATAAACAATAGAAGCAAAAGAAAATAGTGAATGTAAGATACATGGTTCCACATATGCAGAATAATGGTTTATCCATATTGACTATTCTCTTATATTTTGATTCCATTGAAGTATTTATGTGTTATACAGTTTCTTATGGCCTTACATACTCAGTACATTCTTCGTACTGACCTCTCTTGGGGGGGCTTACCTTACTTGTTGCAGGCACTGGTGCTAGTAGACCTCCACAGTAGGTTGCGGATCATTTGCAGACCATTGGTGAGCTCCATTTGATTCGGGGCTTTTTGAGTCATAGTATACATTGTTTTGGTATTGTAAATATTGTACAAGACGGGGACTTTTCCCGACTTTACGTTGGTTATGTATGTGTATGTATAGAGGTTTTGTAGACGTATGTGGGAAGATGAATGTAAGAGATTTATGTCCATTTTGACTTGATGTCCTTAACGGCCAAGTTTCATATAGAGCATATATTTCCATGACTTCCTCCATTGGTAGTTTATAGTTATATGAGATAGAATGATATTCATACCAAGACATACATATGAATGTACATGAGCAAATAATGGTTCTCTCGGGCCTCAACGGCTTCGGGTGCCAGTCCTCCCCGTTGGGATTCGGGGCGTGACAATATGCTACGAGCTTTCATTTTGGACTTTAAAGGTAGTTGGGATGATTATTTATCTCTTATTGAATTCGCCTACAATAATAGCTATCATTCAAGTATCAAGATGGTGCCTTATGAAGCCTTATACGGGAGAAAGTGTAGATCACCAATTGGATGGTTTGAAGTGGGTGAAACTGCCTTATTTAAGCCAGATCTTATTCATCAAGCTATGGAAAAGGTTAAGGTGATACAACAACGGCTACAAACGGCTCAAAGTTGACACAAATCATATACTGATGTTAGAAGAAGGGGCTAGAGTTTGCTATAGGTGATTGGGTATTCTTGAAAGTATCACCAATGAAAGGGGTAATGATATTTTGAAAGAAAGGAAAGCTAAGTCTGCATTATATGGGGCTGTATAAAATTGTCTGAAGATTTGATCAAGTTGCGTATCAATTAGAACTACCCCAAGAACTCTCCATAGTTCATCCAGTGTTTCATTTTTCAATGCTTCGAAAGTGCATAGGAGATCCATCTCGTATTGTTCCCACTGAAGATGTACAAGTTATGGAAGATCTCACCTATGAAGAAGTACCTATTGCTATTTCGGATCGACAAGTTAAGAGGTTAAAAAATAAAGAAGTAGCTTCTGTAAAAGTTCTTTGGAAAAATCAGCAAGTAGAAGAAATCACATGGGAAGCCGAGGAAATGATGAAGTCTAAGTACCCTCATTTATTTTAAACTGAAGAGAAAGTTCAAGATGCAGAATTGGAGCAATAACAAGTAAATATATATAAGTATTATATGTATGTGATAATATGAAGAATGAACTTGGACTTGAACTTGTTTAGATTTGATAATGTTACTAACATTCGAGGATGAATGTTCCTAAGGGGGGAAGGACGTAACACTCCGTACATTTTTGAACTTATTTGACTACCTTAACTGTAACACCCCGTATCCTACATATACTAGTTCCACTTATATGTCACTTAAAATACGGCAATGTGGTACGACTAAGTTAACGTCGGTGCAATTATTTAAACTTGGGATCGTGAATAGGTATTTGGATCTAAAGTATAAAGCGACCAAGTGTACACAAGCTGTAAGTTAAATTAAAGGGATTAAGAACCGAAAATGGAATTAACTATTGAGGTGCTTTCTTGACTTAATTAAGCTAGTAAGTGAATCACCTACTTGAGATATATGGACCAAGTTAATGGACCCAAGGTTATGGATCGGATTTGGGCCAAGTTAAATGTTCCAAAGAGGTGTATTAACTACTTAAGATATTGGGCTTCATTTGGACATATATTAATGGACTCAATTGAGGCCCAAAATTTAGTACACAAAATGGGAAAGATGACCAGCCCAATACCTAAGCATCACCTACTTAGACTATTGGGCTAAATTAAGACATATATTAATGGACTCAATGGAGGTCCAAGTTAAGTAATTAAAAGGGGAAGGATGATCAGCCCAACTCCAAGTTTAATTAAGGCCCAAAACTAAGGTGATCCATGTAGAAATAAACCAATTAGGGGCATCGCCTACTTGGATTGATTTGGACAGATTTAATAACCAACTAGGTGCATCACCTACTTGACCAAAGTGTGGCTGGAAAATAGGATTAAAAGAGACTTCTAGAGGGCTCAATATAAGACCAAGTTAGCTGGTCTTTTTATTCATTTTTAATACATAACATTTCAAGATTATCCCTAGTTTTCTCTTTTTTTTTCAAGGGATAAAACCTGCAGCCCCTATATTCCTTTTAGGATTCTTGAACAAATCCTCTACTGTGCAAGCCTTGGTAAGTGTTTAACCTTGTAGATTAATGTAATATATGTATAATAAGGTGTGTAAATCATGTTGGTTGTGTTTAAAATGTATAGGTCAGTCCCTTAATTAGTTGGCAGTCCACTTGTGTTAGTTTTGATGAATTTGTCTTCCTTGTGGTTTGGAATTGTATAGGGGCTTAAGGTGTTGAAGAAATTAAGTTATGAGGATGAAATTTCATTGTATTAAAGTGTGGTTCTGCCCCTAAATCTTTCCTTTCATGTATGTCTTGATGGGAATGTTTATACGTGTTTATAAATGGAATGTTTGGTGTAGTGAAAAGAGAATACTCTCTTGGTATGTTAAACTGAATTTTGGAACTATTGTGGACTGTTTTTAGTATATTGTTGTGGAAGGTATTTATGTGACTTGATGGAATAAATATGTGGAGTTGTGTTTATGCGGAAATGTAAAGTAGAAACTTGGTGTAAAATTCTATCGGTTTGCGACGTTTATGTTGATGTGTGGACTGTTTTGGTGGTGTGTGGACTGATTTTGTGGTGTTGTTTTCCAAAAGTAGTAAGTTATAGTGTAATGTGGTGGAATAATGTTATTTGTTAGTATAATGAAGGGGGGAGTGATGCACCATGTGTTTTGGAGGTTGGACGGTTTCTACTTTCCGTTAAGCACCTAATGTTCGCTCCATTATGTACTTGTATTATAGAGTAAAAAATAAGGAAGGAGATGAATCATTGTAGTTACGTGTTGGGAAGATAAGGTATGTAAGGTTATTCTTTTCTGCATTCTTCTGCAGCATCTATTGTTCCTATTATCATAACACTTGTCCTATCCCCAAAGGGTTGTACAGTGTCTCCTTCCTCTAAATGTTTTAGAGTATCTCATTTCAGAGTTAGTAGCACTTGTTATTCACTTATCACTCTTAGAGCTAAAGAATGAAGTAATGTGAGTAATTGTGTAATGGTTAACATTAGAATGGGTGGTATCTCATGGAGTGAAAGAAACACTCGCATGAATGTTGATCCCATTATTATGGGTGGTATCCCATAGGATGAAAGTAACATCCGCATGGATGACGATCCCGATTATTATGTTATTTCCCACTGATCAGTTGAGCCTGGGCATGATATGATTGATGATTCATGATGTACAGTATAGTAAAGTATAGTAAAGTAAAGTGCAATAAAGTAAAGAAAGCAATGTACATGATTCCACACATATACCATATGGTAGTTTATTTATATTGTTCGTTCACTTATACTTAATTCCATTAAAGTTCTTATATCTTATACAGTTACTTATAGCCTTACATACTCAGTACATTCTTTCGTACTGACGTCCCTTGGGGGACTTACCTTAGTTGCTGCAGGCACAGGAACTAGTAGACCTCCTCAGTAGGCTGTGGGTCGTCTACAGAACATTGGTGAGCTCCAATTCGGTTCGGGGATTTTTGAGTCATATGTATATGTGGTTTTGGTACTGCATAAGCATTGTATATAAAGTGGGAAATTGTCCAGACTATATCTTTGGTTTTGTATCTGTTAGAGGCTTTGTAGACGTTGTACAGTTAAAGGAAGGAACGTGGTACTTTTTTGACCATATGGCTCTAATGGCCATGTCTCATGTTTATATAAATGTTCTTATTAGATTTCTATTATTGATATGTTGTAACCATAAGTGATTGAATGCTAGCCCATTGACGATAAGTATGTGAACGTATAGAATGGTTCTCTCGGGCCTTAATGACTTCGAGCGCCATGTCCGCCCCAATGGGATTTGAGGCGTGACATTAACATTTATGAAATTATTTAAACTTGAGATAGTTGATGTATTACCCACTAAATTTATTGGGCTAAATTAATATTATGTTTATGGAGTTAATTGAGGCCCAAAATTAAGTAAATAAGACATGGGCCCAAAAGGAGATGATCCATTTAAAAATGGACCAAGTATACACATCATCTACTTGGACTTTTTGACCAACTAATTGAATAGGATTGGACCATAGAGAGTCGGTGGAAAGGGGGATATTTAAGGCTGAAATTCAGCTGATTTTCAACATATTTCACTTGCAAAAAATCAGATTTTCAATCAAACATTTCTTTTCTCTCAAAAACCCTAGCCGCCCTAATTTTCCCTTAGGATTTTTGGATAAATCTTCCACTTGCAATCCTTTGTAAGTGTTTAACCTTATTGATAAATATATTATATTCATAAGAGGTTGTGTATATCATGTTGGTTATGTTTAAAAATTGTTGAGCAGTCCTCTTATTGTGAAACAGTCCACTTTTGCTTAATCGCTAAAGGATTTCCCTTATATGTGGTTTAAAATTGAAAGGGGACTTATGGTATTGAAGGAATTGAATTAGATAGATGCAATTTCAGTATGTTTAAGTATGGTGCTTTCCCTAATTCATTACTCGTTTTGTATGACTTGTGGAAATGTTTATACGTAATTGTGCATGGAACGTTTGGCGTAGTGAAAGGAGAATACTTTCTTGTTATGTTAAAGTGAATTTTTAACCTGTGTGGCCTTTTTTTTGTATATTGTTGTGGAAGTTATATGTGACTTGATGGAATAAAAATGTGGAGTTGCATTGAGGTAAAAATGTGAAGTATGCACTTAGTGGGAAATCTTGTCGGTTCGTGATGTCTATGTTGATGTGTGGACTGTTTTGGTATTGTTGGTGTTTTGGGGTAGTAAATTGTATTGTAGGAGGGTGGAATGAAGTAATATGGCATTATAAAGGAAGGTGGAATGATATACCATGTGTTTGGGATGTTGGATAGTTTTTACTTCCCATCAAGTAGCTAATTATCGCCTTGTGAACTTGTAATGTAATTGGCTTTTAATGTGAGCTCCATTATGTATTCATATTGTAGAGTAACGCTTTAAGGAAGAGCTAAATTGTTGTCGTCACATGTTGGAAAGATAAGGTATGTAAGGTTACTCATTTTCGTATCCTTTGGCCACACCTATTGTTCACGTCGTTACCAAACTTGTTTCCAGTCTGAAATGTTTTAAAGTAGCTCATTTAAAGTTTGTTAGCAATTGTTATTTACGTGTCTCTTTTTTGTTGACTTTTGTTCCAAAGCTCCAATAATGTTATGACCACTGATGTAACAATCTCACAAAAATTAAAAAAATGAAGTAATGTATATTTGGTTGAGTACGGGTGGTAGCTCTGGGGGAGAAAGTCTAGCTCGAGCCGATCCCGATTGATTATTAGATGCAGGGGGTAGCTTTGGGGGTGAAAACCTAGCTCGATCCAAACCTGATTTATTGATTTATGGGTGGTAGCTCTGGGGGCATAAGCCTAGCTCGAGCCTATCCCAATGTTATATACCACTGATCAGTTGGTCCCGGGCATTGTATGATGTATATTGATATAAAGGTAAAAGGAAAGAAATGAATTTAATGTACATAGTTCCACATATGCTATACAGTGGTATATCAGTATTATCAAGTCACTTGTATTTGTCACGCCTCAAATACCATTGAGGCGGATTGGCACCCGAAGCCGTTAAGGCCTAAGAGAACCAATCTATGATCATGTACATTCATATGCATGTCCTTGAGTGAACAACATCCAGTCATACAGACACAATATGTCAAAGACAGAAATCATGGAAGGACATTCAAATAGATATGAGACTTGTCCGTTGGGGCCGCTGCGTCAAAAGGAGAATACACTTCTACATTTGACTTTACCATATTCTACAAAGCCTCTAAAAGATGTACATAACCAAAACTAAGGTCGGGACAAGTCCCCGCCTTATACTACTACTGCACAGTACCAAAATAATTTTACAAAGACTCGAAAAGCTCCAAAGTAACCTGGAGCTCACCAACAATCTGTGGATGACCCGTATCCTACTGTGAAGGTCTACTAGCACCTGTGCCTGCAGCAAGTAAGGTAAGTCCCCCAAGGGACATCAGTATGAAAGAATGTACTGAGTATGTAAGGCTAAAAGTAATTGTATCAAATATAGGAACTCAAAAGGAATCAGATACAAGTGAATAGATAATACTGATAAACCACCTTTTCTGTAATCGTGGAACTGTATACATTACATTCATTACTTCCCTTTTTCTTTCTTTAGTTTTCTTGTCTTTATAAGGCATGCCATATATATACCCAACTGATTAGTGGTAGCATAATCTGGGATCGTCTCTATGTTGGGATTTAAGCCCTCTCGAGATGCCACCCATACATAATAAATTGGGATCGTCTCTATGCTGGGCTTTAAGCCCCTTCGAGCTGCCACCCGAACATAACCATATTGAGTTGCTTACTCCATTTAATCTTTGAAGTTGTTATAGTGGTGGTTATAACATTATGGATCCTTTTTTGAACAACAAAAGAGAACATCTGAAATTTGATAGTAGATATGTATTGAGGTACTTTAGAACATCTAGGAGTGGAAACAAGGTCATTAACTATGTGGACAATATACGATGCCAAAGGATATGGAAAAGAATAACCTTACATAGCTTATCTTCTAACTACGTGGCTACAATGATTCAGCTCCTTCCTTATGTGTTACTCTACAACACAAGTACATAATGGTGCTAACATTAA
Organism: Capsicum rhomboideum; assembly: GCA_031232105.1. NCBI lineage: Eukaryota > Viridiplantae > Streptophyta > Magnoliopsida > Solanales > Solanaceae > Capsicum > Capsicum rhomboideum. The sequence continues at coordinate 60,230,991 of CP124710.1, read as the reverse complement.
AAGCTTGTTACATTTCAAGTTTACAAAATGGCAATTAGTTACTTAACGAGAAGTAAAAACTGCCCAACCTCCTAAACACATGGTGCATCACTCCCCCCTTCTTTATACTGCCATACAACCTTATTCCACCCCCTTACACTATAACTTACTGACTTATCAAGACAACACCGCCGTACCAAGACAACACAACCAAAACAGTCCACAAACCAACATAGACATTACAAACCGGTAGGATCTCCCACCAAGTTCATACTTCACATTTTTACCTCAATGCAACTCCACATATTTATTCCATCAAGTTACATAAATACCTTCCATAAAAATATCCCAAAAACAGTCCACACAGTTTAAGATTTCATTTTAACATAACAAGAAAGCATTCTCTTTTCACTACGTCAAACGTTCCACATACAAACACATATAAACATTTCCACCAAACCATACATAAAAAGAAATGAAACAGAGGAAGAACCACACTTGACATACTGAAATTTCATCCTCCAACTTCACTTCTTCAAGACCTTAAGCTCCTTTACAAATTTAAACCACAAAGAAGGCAAATCCTTTAAAATTAAGCACAAGTGGACTGCCACTATTAAAGGGGACTGCCCTATCCTTTTTAAACATAAAGAAAATGCTTTCTATACTCTCTTATGAAAATACCACACTAATCTATAAGTATAAACACTTACCAAATCTCCAAGAACCCTAAAGGGAAATAGGGTTGGTTGGTTAGGGTTTGAGAGAGAGGAGAGAGTTTTAGAATTAAATCAGAAATTTGATATGTTAAAATGAGTAAAGAGATAAGCCAATATTTATCTTATAAGGAGGCTTCTAGACTACCTTTTTAGACTTATTTCCATCCACATATTGGACAAACATAGTCCAAGTAGGTGATGCACCTACTTGGCTCTTTAAGTTGCTCAAAAGTCCAAGTAGGTAATGCACCTACTTGGTCTACTTAAGCTGTCCAAAATAGCCCACTTATTTGGGCTATTTCTAGTTGGATCATGTCATGTTGGGCCTTAGTAAATCTTAGGTGTTGGGCTGGTCATCCTTTCCTTTAATTTGGGCTTCAAATGGATCCATTAATATGCCTTAATTTGGTCCAATAGTCTAAGTAGGTGATGCTTAGGCATTGGGCTGGTCAGCTTTCCCATTTTGTGTGCTTAATTTTGGGCCTCAATTGAGTCCATTAATATATGTACAAATGCAGACCAATAGCTTAAGTAGGTAATACAACTCTTTGGAATAGTTAACTTGGCACAAATCTGATCCATAACATTGGGTCCATTAACTTGGTCCATAAATCTCAAGTACCTGATTCACCTACTAGCTTAATTAAGTCAAGCAAGCACCTCAATTGTTAATTTAATTTTTTATTCTTAATCCCTTTAATTTAACTTACAACTTGTGTACACTTGGTCACTTTAAACTTTAGATCCCAATACCTACTCACGATCCCAAGTTTAAATAGTTGCATCAACATTAACTTAGTCGTGTCACATTAAAATGTACGGGCAGTTCCTTCCAACCCATATTATCGTCGCTAGTCATTCAAGAAACCTAGTCCATTACCCGTACTATAAGGTTGTATTAAGTGACATATAAAGGGAACTAGTACACGTAGGATACGGGGTGTTACATCCTCCCCCCCTTAGGAACGTTCGTCCTTGAATGGTAGTATCATCACTACTCATCTTAAACGAGTTCAAGCTTAAGTGTAATCTTTATACTACCACATAATTCTTATATATATACAATTACTTGTTATTGCTCCAATTCAGTATCTAAGGCTTCCACTTCAGTTTCAAATAATTGAGGATACTTAGATTTCTTCATCTCCTCGGCTTCCCATGTGATTTCCTCTACTTGCTGATTTCTCCAAAGTACTTTTATGGAAGCTAATTATTTATTTCTTAACTTCTTAACTTGTCAATCCATAATAGCAATAGGTACTTCTTCATAGGTGAGATCTTCCGTAACTTGTACATCCTCAGTAGGAGTAATATGAGATGGATCTCCTATGCACTTCCGAAGCATTGAGACGTGAAACACTGGATGAACTATGGAGAGTTCTTGGGGTAGTTCCAACTCATATTCGGCTTGGAAAAATCATCGGATAATCTTATATGGTCATATATAATGTGGGCTTAGCTTTCCCTTTTTACCAAATCGTATTACCCCTTTCAATGGCGACACTTTCAAAAATACCCAATCACCTATAGTAAACTCTAGCCCCCTTCTTCTAACATCGACATATGATTTGTGTCGACTTTGGGCTGGTACTAGCCGTTGTTGTATCACCTTAACCTTATCTATGGATTGATATACAAGATCTGGTCGAAATAAAATAGCCTCATCTACTTCAAACCACCCAATCGGTGACCTATATTTTCTCCCGTATAAGGCTTCATAAGGCACCATCTTGATGCTTGAATGATAGCTATTATTGTAGGCGAACTCAATAAGAGGTAAATGATCATCCCAACTACCTTTAAAGTCTAATACACAAGCTCGTAGCATATCTTTAAGTGTTTGGATAGTACGTTCTGCTTGTCCATCTATCTGAGGATGAAAAGCCATACTTAAATTCACTTGGGTTCCCAAACTCTTCTAAAAATATTTCCAAAAGTGTGTAGTAAATTGAGCTCCCCTGCCTGATATAATAGAGATTGGAATTTCGTGCAGTCGAACTTTAACACCCCGTACATTTTTGAAACTTATACGACCAACCTAGCATGGATAAAAGTATTTAAACTAGAGATAATGAGGACATATTTAAGCGTAAAGTTAAAGTTAAGTGGTGGATTAAGATAGAAGGATTTTAAAAGTTGGACAAAGGGGAGACCATATGTGAGGTGCTTGCTTGACTTAATTAAGCTAGTAGGTGAATCACCTACTTGAGATATATGGACCAAGTTAATAGACCCAAGGCTATGGATCAGATTTGGGCCAAGTTAAATATACCAGAGAGGTGTATTGCCTACTTAAGCTAATGGATCAGATTAAATCCTATTATAATGGACTCTTTGAAGGCCCAAACTAAGTAAAATGAAAGGAGAAGAGTATGGGCAGCCCAATAAGTTAAAGTCCCAATAGACATTAGTAAAGTAAGTAGGTGTATCACCTACTTTGACCTATTGAGCTGCTTGATATAACCAAGTAGGTGCATTACCTACTTGACCAAGTTGTGGCTAAAAAAATAGGATTAAAAGAGCCTTCTAGAGGGCGCAATATAAGACCAAGTTAGTTGGTCTTTTTACTCATTTTTTAACATATAACATTTCAAGATTATCTCTAGTTTTCTCTCTTTCTTTCAAAGGTTAAAACCAGCAGCCCCTATATTTCTTTTAGAATTCTTGAACAAATCCTCCACCTTGCAAGCCTTGGTAAGTGTTTACCCTTGTAGATTAATGTAATATATGTATAAGAAAGTGTGGAAGTCAGGTTGGTTATGTTTAAAATGTATAGGTCAGTCCCTTAATTAGTTGGCAATCCACTTGTGTTAGTTCTAATGAATTTGTACGCCTTGTGGTTTGAACATGTATAGGGGCTTAAGGTGTTGAAGAAATTAAGTTAGGAGGATAAAATTTCAGTATATTAAAGTGTGGTTCTGCCGCTAAATTGTTCCTTGTATGTATGGCTTGATGGAAATGTTTATGCGTGTTTGAAAATGGAACGTTTGGTGTAGTGAAAAGAGAGTATTCTCTTGTTATGTTAAACTACATTTTTGTACTATTGTGGACTGTTTTTGGTATGTTACTTTGTAAGGAAGTAGGGTGACCTTATGGTATGAATATATGGAGTTTCTTTGGAGTGGAAATGTAAAGGATAAACTTGGTAGGTAATCCTATTGGTTTGTAACGTTTATGTCAACATATGGGCTGTTTTGGTAGCATTGTTGTGGTGAGGGAGTGGGATGCCATGTAGGAGCTGAAATAGAGTTATGTGGAAGTATAAAGGATGTTAGAATGAGATACTATGTGTTGGGGTGGTCGGACAAATTTTGCTTCCCATTAAGAAGTTAGTTACCGCCTTGTAAACCTATAATGTGATTAGATTTTAATGTAACTCCATTATGTTCTTATATTGTAAAGTAACACATAAGGATGGAGCTGAATTGTTGTAGTCACGTGGTGTGAAGTTAGGGTATGTAAGGTTACTCTTTTTCGTATCCTTTGGCATCATATATTGTCCAACTAGCTAATGACCTTGTTTCGACTCCGAAATGTTCTAAAGTACTTCAATATATATTTACTATCAAATTTCAGATGTTCTCTTTTGTTGTTCCAAAAAGGATCCACAATTTTATAACCACCACTATAACAACTTCAATGATTAAATAAAGTAAGCAACTCAATATGGTTATGTTTTGGTGGCAGCTCGAGGGGGCTTAAAGCCCAGCATAGAGACGATCCCGATTTATTATGTATGGGTGGTAGCTCTAGGGGGCTTAAAGCCCAGCATAGAGACGATCCCAGATTATATTACCACTGATCAGTTGGGTATATGTATGGCATGCCTTATAAGGACAAGAAAAGTAAAGAAAGAAAAAGGGAAGTAATAAATGTACTGTATACGGTTCCACGATCACAGTAAAGGTGGTTTATCAGTACTATCTAGTCACTTGTATTTGATTCCATTTGAGTTCCTATATCTCATGCAGTTGCTTTTAGCTTTACATACTTAATACATTCTTTCGTATTAGAACAAGACTTAATGACGTCCCTTGGGGTACTTACCTTACTTGGTACAGGCACAGGTGCTAGTATACCTCCACAGTAGGATACGGGTCATCCGCGAATTGTTTGTGAGCTCCAGGTTACTTCGGGGCTTTTCGAGTCATTGTAAATTTGTTTTGGTACTGTGCAGTAGTTGTATAAGGAGAGGACTTATCCCGACCTTAGTTTTTTTTATGTACATCTTTTAGAGGCTTTGTAGAATATGGTAAAGTCAAATGTAGAAGTGTATTCTCCATTTTGACGTTGCGGCCCCAACGGCCAAGTCTCATATCTATTTCGAACCCAAGTTAATGGACCCAAGGTTATGGATCAGATTTGGGCCAAGTTAAATGTTCCAAAGAGGTGTATTACCTACTAAACTAATGGATCAGATTAAATCCTATTATAATGGACTCTTTGAAGGCCCAAACTAAGTAAAATGAAAGGAGCAGAGTATTGCCAACCCAACACAAAAATAAATCTGCCAAAGGCCCAATATACATTAGTAAAGTTAGTAGGTGTATCACCTACTTTGACCTATTGAGGTGCTTGATATAACCAAGTAGGTGCATCACTTACTTAAAAAAATTATGGCTGAAAAAAATAGGATTAAAAGAGCCTTCTAGAGGGCTCAATATAAGTCCAAGTTAGCTGGTCTTTTTACTCATTTTTAACGCATAAGATTTCAAGATTATATCTAGTTTTCTCTCTTTCTTTCAAGGGTTAAAACCAGCAGACCCTATGTTCCTTTTAGGATTCTTGAATAAATCCTCCACCTTGCAAGCCTTGGTAAGTGTTTACCCTAGTAGATTATGTAATATATGTATAAGAAAGTGTGAAAGTCAGGTTGCTTATGTTTAAAATGTATAGGGCAGTCCCTTAATTAGTTAGCAGTCCACTTGTGTTAGTTTTAATGAATTTGTCCTCCTTATGGTTTTAACTTGTATAGGGGCTTAAGGTGTTGAATAAATTAAGTTAGGACGATAAAATTCTAGTATATTAAAGTGTGGTTCTATCCCTAAATGGTTCCTTGTATGTATGGCTTGATGGAAATGTTTATGCATGTTTGTAAATGGAATGTTTGGTGTAGTGAAAAGAGAATATTCTCTTGTTATGTTAAATTGAATTTTGGAACTATTGTGGACTGTTTTTGGTTTGTTACTGTGGAAGGTAGTAGGGTGACCTTATGGGATTAATATATGGAGTTTTGTTGGAGTGGAAATGTAAAGGATAAACTAGGTAGGTAATCCTATCGGTTTGTAACGTTTATGTCAACATATGGGCTGTTTTGGTAGCATTGTTGTGGTGAGGCAGTGGGCTTCCGTGTAGGAGCTAGAATAGAGTTACGTGGAAGTATAAAGGAGGTTGGAATTAGATACTATGTGTTGGGGTGGTCGGATAAATTTTACTTCCCGTTAAGTAGTTAGTTACCGCCTTGTAAACCTATAATGTGATTAGCTTTTAATGTAACTCCATTATGTACTTATATTGTAGAGTAACACATAAGGAAGGAGCTAAATTGATGTAGTAACGTGGTGTGAAGTTAAGGTATGTAAGGTTACTCTTTTCCGTATCCTTTGGCATCATATATTGTCCACTTAGCTAATGACCTTGTTTCCACTCTGAAATGTTCTAAAGTACCTCAATATATATTTACTATCATATTTCAGATGTTCTCGTTTGTTGTTCCAAAAAGGATCCATAATGTTATAACCACCACTATAACGACTTCAAAGATTAAATAAAATAAGCAACTCAATATGGTTATGTTCGGGTGGTAGCTCGAGGGGGCTTAAAGCCCAACATAGAGATGATCCTGATTTATTATATATGGGTGGCAGTACGAGGGGGATTAAATCCCAGCATAGAGATGATCCCAGATTATATTAACACTGATCAGTTGGGTATATGTATGGCATGCCTTATAAAGACACGAAAAGTAAAGAAAGAAAAAAGGAAGTAATGAATGTAATGTATACGGTTCCACGATCACAGTAAAGGTGGTTTATCAGTATTATCTATTCACTTGTATTTGATTCCATTTGAGTTCCTATATCTCATGTAGTTTCTTATAGCTTTACATACTCAGTACATTCCTTCATACTGGCGTCCCTTGGGGGACTTACCTTACTTGCTACAGGCACAGGTGCTAGTATACCTCCACAGTAGGATACGGGTCATCCGCGGATTATTGGTGAGCTCCACGTTACTTCGGGGCTTTTCAAGTCATTGTAAATTTGTTTTGGTACTGTGCAGTAGTGGTATAAGGCGGGGACTTGTCCCGACCTTAGTTTTGGTTATGCACATCTTTTAGAGGCTTTGTAGAATATGGTAAAGTCAAATGTAGAAGTGTATTCTCCTTTTTGACATTGTCGCCCCAACGGCCAAGTCTCATATCTATTTGTATGTCTTTCCATGATTTTCGTCTTTGACATCTTGTATCTGTATGACTGGATGTTGTTCACTCAGGGACATGCATATGAATGTACATGATCATAGATTGGTTCTCTCGGGCCTTAATGGGTTCGGGTGACAGTCCGCCTCAATGGGATTTGAAGTGTGACACAAATTATCTCTTTAACATACAACCGTGCATAATCTTCAGCTGTATAAGTGGTATTGACTGGTAGGATGTGTGCTGACTTGGTAAGTCTGTCAACTATCACCCATATGAAATGAAATTTCCTAAACGTATGAGACAAACCAGTGATGAAATCCATATTGATCATGTCCAACTTCCAAATTGAAAGATCCATACATTGCATATAACCTTCAGGCTTCTGATGCTCTAGTTTTACTTGTTGACAATTTGGACATTAGGCTACGAATTCTGCAATGTTCTTCTTCATTTTACCCCACCAATACATTTCTTTCAAATCATGATACATTTTGGTGGCTCCCTGATGAATATAATACCGTGAATGATGTGCCTCTGTCATAATCCGTCTCTTTAGCTCATCTGCATCCGACACATATAACCTACTTTGGTACTAAAGTACTCCCTCTTGTGTAAGATCAAATACCTTTGTCAAACCTTGTTGTACATTCTCCTTAAGCTGTGATAGAAAAGGGTCTGCATACTTCTTCTCTTTCACCTCAGCTACTAATGAAGATTCTGCCGCGTTTTGCACAATAACTCCTTCATTTGGAGTTTCAAGAAGGTGAACCCCCAAGCTGGCTAGTTGATGTAGATCCTTGACTATACCTCACTTTTCCGTCAACTGGCCATTAGTTCTTCCTATTTCTTTGCGGCTTAATGCATCGGTTACCACATTTTCTTTCCCTGGATGATTTAAGATATCAATGTCATAATCTTTTAATAATTCTAGCCACCTCCGCTGCCTCAAATTTAAGTCCTTCTACTTAAAGATATATTGCAAGCTCTTATGATCGGTATATATATCAACATGAACCCTATACAAGTAGTGGCGACATATCTTTAAAGCAAATACTATTGCTGCTAGATCAAGATCATGTGTCGGATAATTTCTCATGAGGCCGCATTTGTGTTGAGGCATAAGCTATCACTTTACCATGTTGCATCAATACACATCCTAAACCAACTCCTGAAGCATCACAGTACAACGCATACCCTTCTGTACCTTCTAGAAGTACCAATACGGGTGTAGAGGTTAACCTATTCTTCAGATCATGGAAACTCTTTTCACATGAATCGTTCCATCGAAATTTGGTTACCTTGTGTGTTAGCTTTGTTAAAGGTGCAGCAATAGAAGAAAACCCTTCAACAAACCTTCTATAATAACCTGCCAACACAAGAAAACTATAAATCTCTGTGGGCATTGTAGGTCTTGGCCAGTTCTTCACAGCTTCTATCTTTTGAGTATCAACCCTTATTCCTTCATCCGACACAATATGACCCAAGAATGCTACAGATTTTAACCAAAATTCACATTTAGAGAACTTTGCATATAACTTAAGATCATGAAGAATCTGCAACACCTGTCGTAAGTGACTAGCATAGTCATCTTTTGATCTTTAATAGACAAGAATATCATCTATAAATACTATCACGAACACGTCTAAAAATGGCTTGAACACTCTATTCATCAGATACATAAAAGCTGCTGGTGCATTTGTTAGCCCGAAGGACATAACTGAAAACTCATAATAACTGTACTGTGTTCGGAAAGCTGTCTTGGGTATATCTCTCTCTCTGACCTTTACTTGATGGTAACCCGACCTCAAGTCAATCTTTGAGAAACATTTATCACCTTGTAATTGGTCAAACAAATCATCAATTCTAGGGAGGGGATATTTGTTCTTAATTGTCACCTTATTCAGTTGGCGATAATCAATACACATTCTCAATGTGCCATATTTCTTGTGTACAAATAACACTGGTGCACCCCAAGGGGACATACTAGGACTTATGAATCCCTTGTCCAGCAAGTCTTTTAATTACTCCTTTAATTCCCGTAACTCTGTCGGGGCCATTCTATACGGAGGAATAGAGATAGGCTGAGTACCTGGAATCACATCAATACCAAACTCTACTTCCCGTTCTGGAGGTAACCCTGTAAAATCTTTAGGAAATACATCAAGAAATTTATTTACCACTGAAACAGATTGAAGAGTCGGTGGCTCCACATCTATATCTTTCACCCTTACTAGGTGACATATGTACCCCTTGGATATCATTTTCTTCGCCTTAAGATAAGAAATAAATTTACCTTTTGGCGCTCCAACATTACCCCCTCCATTCAAGGACTGTCTCTTTTGGGACATGAAAATGTACCTTCTTCGTTTGGAAATCTACTGTGGCATAAAAAGAAGCCAACCAATCCATACCCATTATAACATCAAAATCTACCATCTCTAGTTCAACAAGATCAGACAACGTATCATGATCACAAACAGTTACTATGCAATTACGATAGACTCTTTTAGCTACAATAAATTCACCAACTGGTGTAGATACTTTAAATGGCTTAGCTAATAATTCTAGTGTTCTTTTTAATTTTTCAGCAATCAATGGAGTGACATATGATAGGGTAGAGCCCGAATCAATCAATGCATATACGTTATGTGAAAAGATGGATAATGTACCTTTAACTACATCTGGAGAAGCCTTCGAATTCTGATGGTCCGCTAAGGCATAGGTATGGTTCTGGACTCCACTAGAACAGGCAACTCCTCTAGCGCCTCTACCACGACCAGTAGGCTGTACACTAATACCTAAGAAAGGGACCGATGAAGATGATCCAATGGCCGATCCAGTAGGTCTCGCCATACTACCTGTGCCCCTCCGTGGGCATTCTTTCATCATATGTACCTACATACCACACCAAAAACAAGTATTTGTCCCAACCCAGTATTCACCTAAATGAAGCTTTCCGCAGTGCTGACACGACTGACGAGAAAACCTCAATTGGCTCAGATTCCCTTGCTCTTGATACCCTGCTTTCCTTGAACCTTGAATTCCACTACTCTGCCCCATGGGGATGCCTCTAAACCCTCGAAATTGGGATGAAGTACCTCCTGGAGGATAGGAAAATGATGGTCTAGGCGGTCTAGGAAAAACCCGAGGCCTAAATTCTCCTTGGGACGCCATGAACTATCCCATAGGTCTAGCCCTCTTTGATGTCCCTCTTTCAAATTCTTGCACCTTTCTTCTTTTCCTTTGATCCTCCATATTCTGTGAAAAAGCTTGTATTCTGGCTATATCCATATCTCTGTTCAAAGAAGCAATGTACAGTCCCTCACCAAATATGGCTCCAATCTGTCTACACACCGATGGACTCTGTCATCCATCGTGGCTACTACATTAGGAGCATATCGAGCCAAAGAGTTAAATCGAAGACTGTACTCTCTGACACTCATATTCTCTTTACGAAGATTTAAAAACTAATCCACACGAGCCTCTCGAATTTCATATGTAAGATAGTGATCAAGGAATGCCGCTTTGAATTCTTCCCAATTAGCTGGAAATGCACCGACACCCCTAGATCGTTTCCAATCTTCGTACCATAATATAGCCTCTCATTTCAGTCTGTATGCTGCAATCTAAACTATTTCTGTGCCAGATACATGCATAACATCTAAGAAATAGTCCTCAAATATGAGTGTTAAGGCCCGAGAGAACCATTTTATGATCATGTACATTCATATGCATGTCCCTGAGTGAACAACATCCAGTCATACAGATACAAGATGTAAAAGACAGAAATCATGGAAGGACATTCAAATAGATATGAGACTTAGCCGTTGGGGCCACAACATCAAAAAGGAGAATACACTTATACATTTGACTTTACCATAGTCTATAAAGCCTCTAAAAGATGTACATAACCAAAACTAAGGTCGGGAAAAGTACCCACCTTATACCACTACAACACAGTACCAAACAATTTTATAATAACTCAGAAAGCTCCAAAGTAACCTGGAGCTCACCAACAATCTGTGGATGACCTGTATCCTACTGTGGAGGTCTACTAGAACTTGTACCTACAGTAAGTAAGGCAAGTACCCCAAGGGACGTCAGTATAAAAGAATGTACTGAGTATGTAAGGCTAAAAGTAATTGTATAAAATATAGGAACTCAAAAGGAATTAGATACAAGTGAATAGATTGTAACACCCCGTACCTTCCCAACCCTATTTGATGACATTAAATAATATGTACGTAGGTATCGAGAGCTATAGGTATGCATTTGGTAAGGCTAGTGGGGAGATAATTGAATTTGGCTCTTGTTATGTGGTTAAACTTGCATGGAAAGTGTTTTGCAATTTTCATTGCACATTTGTGAGGTTCAAAATGAGGCTAATAAGACCTCTAAACAAAGTATAATAAGGTTAAGAAGTGAGTTAAAGCATAGGCCTTGAAGTATCTAACCAAACCCGCGAAGAATAGTCGAAAAATGAAATTTTCGGAAAATTTTATGGAGGGGCGCGTTTGGGACCGTGCCACGCCGCTCTGGGCTAAAATTTATTTTTAGCCCAGAGGCAGTGGGTTGGCGCGCCCAGGAGCGTGCCACCTTGGGTTTTCCACTTTTTCGAAAGTTGGAAATTTCTAAGTCCCAAGAGTATCCGGGGTCGTATTGAGCCGATTTTTGATACGTTTCTTCTAAAACCAAGAGTATATACATGAAATGGATGACATATGACATTGGTATGATAAAATTACTCGAGAACGAATTTGGGGTCAAAATGACAGTTTTGCCCCTAAGGTCAAAATAAGCCAAACGTGGCTAGAATCACTTGTTTTTGGGATCGAGGCTACGGATATGAATATTATGAGTGGGAATATTATTGTAATACATATAAAGATGAGAAATTATTGATTTTATCGGGGTAAGTGATTTGGGCTCAAGAAAAGCCCAAAAATGGAACAAAAGACATGGGTTATGTGACCCAATCTTCTCTTGACTTAGTCAAATGAAGCATTAAATGCCACAAATGGCTAAGGATGACCCAAGGACTATAAATAGCTCCAAAAATCAGATTTTTTTTTCATTTAGAACTCTCATGTCTCTTTAGATATTTTCCAAAAACATTTGCTCTCAAACCCTAAAGGCTCAAAGGCAAATTTTGGAGCAAGATCATCTCTGAGCAAGTTTGGGTAAGTGAATATTATTATGGATTACTATATTATATGCATGGAAGAGTATATAAATCATGTTGGTTGTGCTTGGAAATGTTGGATATGGTATTTTGTGCCTTTGTATAAGATTTGTGATCCATGGGATTTGAACTTGAATTAGGATTTGTGCCTTTGATGAAAAATCATGGTATGGATAAAATATAAACATCTATGGAGTTATTTTTGTTGTTAAACTTGTTCTTGTCTATAAGTGTAAATTGTGGGAATTTGGCCGATATGTGCTATGAAGTGTATTAAGGTGAATTGATGGATAGTTTGTGATGTGGTATGGATAAGGAGGTGTAAAAGAGGATTGTTATGGTAAAATGCAATGATTATTATGTATTGGTCAATGTTGAGAATATGGGAGGATTTTTGAAATAATGATGCTATCAATGGTTTTGTCAAGGGGAAATGACATGTTTTAAAGCAAATATGTACCCCCATTGATGTTATATGCATTTGTGAAGTAGTTGTGCTTAATGTGAATTCCGTATTGTATTTGTGTTGTAGAGTAACACATAAAGAAGGAACGGGACTATTGTACGCACCTCTAGGATTATATATTCGTATTGCGAAGTCAAGGTATGTAAGGTTACTCTGTCTGTATCTTTCTGCGGCAAATAGTATGCACATTGACATCTCACTAGTCCTATCCCGAAATGTGCTAAGGTATCCCATATCCGGTTATCAATGGTCATTGTCATATATTTCCTACTCATTGAGCAATTTGTGAATCTCATGTCTTATATTCATGGTTAATGTTCCAGAAAGCCCAATACGGTTATGTTGCGATATTCCAATAGTAGTCATACTCATGTTTCTTGTTCATTGATTATTGTTCCAATGGCTCCAATGGTGTTGTGTTCTTGATGATATTGTGTTTCCAACAATGTTACTCATATGTCTCTCACTCATTGGTTAATGATCCAAAGTTGCAAATAAAGTTATGGCTACCATTGCATCAATCTCTCATAAGCAAAAGTATTAATCTCTCACAAGTGCTTGTATCAATCTCAAAGGTAATGAATAAGGTAAGAATAAAGTAATGCATATTGATTGTGTTCATGGGTATTATCCATGGGGTACAAATACCCGCATGATGATGATAGTTTATCCATGGGGTGCAAATACCCGCGTGATGATGGCCATTTATCCATGGGGTGCAAAGGACACTTGCATGACGATATGATCTTATCCATGGGGTAATACCTGTATGACGATGATATGTTATCCATGGGGTGATAAGAACACCTGCATGATGGGGACCCTAACAGTATAGGAGCAATGTAAAAGTAAAGTAAAGTGAAGTAAAGGCAAGAGAAAGAACGAATGTAATATACATGGCTTCCAAAGTACAGAATAGTGAATCATCTACATTGTGACTTATCTATATTGGTTATGCATTTGCACTTGAGTTTTTGACATGTTTTCATATCTTACAAGTTTCATATGGCCTTACATACTCAGTACATTATCCGTACTGACCCCTCTTGGGGCATTTACTTTACTTGCTGCAGGCGCAGGTCCTAGTAGGCCTCCACAGTAGATTAACAGTGTTGCAGATCTTTGGTGAGCTCCAGTTAGTCCGGAGTTTCTCCGAGTCACTGTTGTACATGTGTTTTGACTTTGAACATATTGTATAAAGCGGGGGCTTGTCCCGACTTTTAGTTCATTTGGTCGATGCATTTTGTTAGAGGCTTTTGTAGACGGACGTGGGTGTATCTGTGAAAAAGGCATATGTTGTTTTGACTGGATGGCCTCAACGGCCAAGTTTCTCATATTTATATATGACGCATGTTCTATGCTTTTCGATTTTAGCCCCTCATGTTTCTATGTGATAGTAGTGTTTCCTACGATATGCATACGAATGAATAGAAGCAAAGATTGGTTCTCTCGGGCCTTGTCGGCTTCGGGTGCCAATCACGCCTCGTGGGGATTCGGGGCGTGACATAGATAATACTGACAAACCACCTTTACTGTAATCGTGGAACCGTATGCATTACATTCATTACTTCCCTTTTTCTTTCTTTACTTTTCTTGTCTTTATAAGGCATGCCATATATATACCCAACTGATTAGTGGTAGCATAATCTGGGATCGTCTCTATGTTGGGATTTAAGCCCCCTCGAGATGCCACCCATACATAATAAATCGGGATCGTCTCTATGCTGGGCTTTAAGCCCCCTCGAGCTGCCACCCGAACATAACCATATTGAGTTGCTTTCTCCATTTAATCTTTGAAGTTGTTATAATGGTGGTTATAACATTATGGATCCTTTTTTGAACAACAAAAGAGAACATATGAAATTTGATAGTAGATATGCATTGAGGTACTTTAGAACATCTCAGAGTGGAAACAAGGTCATTAACTATGTGGACAGTATAAGATGCCAAAGGATACAAAAAAGAATAACCTTACATACCTTATCTTCTCACTACGTGGCTACAATGATTCAACTCCTTCCTTATGTGTTACTCTACAACACAAGTACGTAATGGATCTAACATTAAAAGCTAGTTACATTTCAAGTTTACAAAATGGCAATTAGTTACTTAACCGGAAGTAAAAACTGCCCAACCTCCTAAACACATGGTGCATCACTCCCCCCTTCTTTATACTGCCATAAAACCTTATTCCACCCCCTTACACTATAACTTACTACCTTATCAAGACAATACCATCGTACCATGAAAACACCACCAAAATAGTCCACTAACCAACATAGACGTTACAAACCGGTAGGATCTCTCACCAAGTTCATACTTCACATTTTTACCTCAATGCAACTCCACATATTTATTCCATCAAGTTACATAAATACCTTCCACAAAAATATACCAAAAACAGTCCACACAGTTTTAGATTTCATTTTAACATAACAACAAAGTATTCTCTTTTCACTACGTCAAACTTTCCATATACAAACACGTATAAACATTTCCACCAAACCATACATAAAAAGAAATGAACCAGGGGAAGAACCACACTTGACATACTGAAATTTCATCCTCCAACTTCATTTCTTCAAGACCTTAAGCTCCTTTACAAATTTAAACAACAAAGAAGGCAAATCCTTTAAACTATAAGTATAAACACTTACCAAAGCTCAAAGAACCCTAAAGGGAAATAGGGGTGGCTGGTTAAGGTTTGAGAAAGAGGAGAGAGTTTTGGAATTAAATCATAAATTTGGTATGTTAAAATGAGTAAAGAGATCAGACAATATTGATCTTATAAGGAGGCTTCTAGACTACCATTTTAGATTTATTTCTAGCCACATATTGGTCAAACATTGTCCAAGTAGGTGATGCACCTATTTGGATCTTTAAGCTACTCAAAATTCCAAGTAGGTGATGCACCTACTTGGTCTACTTAAGTTGTCCAAAACAACACAACTATTTGGACTATTTCTAGTTAGATCATATCATGTTGGGCCTTAGTAAATCTTAGGTGTTGGGCTGGTCATCCTTCCCTTTAATTTGGGCTTCAAATGAATCCCAATTTGGGTCAATAGTTTAAGTAGGTGATACTTAGGTATTGTACTGGTCATTTTTCCCATTTTGTATACTGAATTTTGGGCCTCAATTGAGTCCATTAATATATGTCCAAATGCAGCCCAATAGCTTAAGTAGGTAGTACACCTCTTTGGAATGGTTAACTTGGCCCAAATCTAATACATAACCTTGGGTCCATTAACTTGGTCCATATATCTCAAGTAGGTGATTCAGCTACTAGCTTAATTAAGTCAAGCAAGTACCTCAATAGTTAATTCCATTTTCGGTTCTTAATCCCTTTAATTTAACTTACAGCTTGTGTACACTTGGTCACTTTAAACATTAGATCCCAATACCTACTCACGATCCCAAGTTTAAATAGTTGCATCGACGTTGACTTAGTCGTGTCATATTAAAATGTACTAGCAGTTGCTTCCAACCCATCTTATCATTGATATTCATATAGGAAACCGAGTCCATTACCCATACTATAAGGCTGTACTAAGTGACATATAAGTGGAAATAGTACACGTTGGATACGGGGTGTTACAGTATTTGATTCCATTTGAGTTCTGATATTTCATACAGCTACTTATAGCCTTACATACACAGTACATTCTTTCGTACTGACGTCCCTTGGGGAGACCTGCCTTACTTGCTGCAGGCACAGGAGCTAGTAGACCTTCACAGTAGAGTACAGGTCATCTGTAGGCTATTGGTGAGCTCCAGGTTGATTCAGGGCTTTTTGAGTCATTTGTATATATTTTTGGTACTGTGTAGCAATTGTATAAGACGGGGACTTGTCCCGACCTTAGCCATGGTAATATATCTTTTAGAGTCTTTGTATACATTGTAAAGTCAAACGTAGAAGTGTCTTACCTTTTAGACGTTGTGGCCCCAACGACCAAGTCTCTTATCTATTTTGAACATCTTTACATGACTTTCATCATTGATATACTATATCTACATGTGGCAGAATTTTTGTTCACTTAATGGCATGCATATGGATGTACATGATCATAGGTTGGTTCTCTCAGGCCTTACGGCTACAGGTGCCTGTCCGCACCAATGGGATTTGAGGCGTGACAGTTACTTTCACTACTAATTCACTAAACAAGACATACATAGGTTGGACGGACCAGTAATAGAACTTGGTTTCTTACATTAATACATGTGTATTACCCCGTAACGTCAATCTATTCCATACTCGAATGTATTTTCTATGATACTTTGATTACTAGTTCACTAAACCAGACATACATAGGTTGGACGGACCAATAATAGGACTTTGCTTCATATATTAATACACCTGTATTTCCTCCTAACTTCTATGTATTCCTAACTTGGATTGATTATCGTTGTTTCTCTGCGTATTAATCACTAAATATGACATACATAGGTTGGACGGACCAATAATAGAATTTGGTTTCATACATTACTACACGTGCATTACCTCCTCAAATCAATGTATTCCATACTCAGATGGATTATTGGCGTTTCATTGACTATTAACCACTAAACGAGACCTACATAGGTTGGACAGACCAATAATAGAATTTGGTTTCTCACATTACTACATGTCCATTACATCCTAACACCACTGTATTCCATACTAAAATGTATTTTTTGTGTTTTTTTTGATTACTAATTCACTAAACGAGACATACATAGGTTGGATGGAATAATAATAGGACTTTGTTTTATACATTACTACACGGGTATTTCCTCCTAACATCTATGTATTCCATATTCGGATTTATTATCGGTGTTTCTCTGAGTATTTATCACTAAAGGAGACATACATTGGTTGGACGGACTAATAATAGAACTTGGTTACATTACTACATGTGCATTACCTCCTAAGATCAATGTATTCCATACTCGAATGTATTTTCTGCATTTCTTTGACTACTAATTCACTAAA
Source organism: Capsicum rhomboideum (assembly GCA_031232105.1). Taxonomy (NCBI): domain Eukaryota; kingdom Viridiplantae; phylum Streptophyta; class Magnoliopsida; order Solanales; family Solanaceae; genus Capsicum; species Capsicum rhomboideum. Next base: position 60,213,249 of record CP124710.1, on the reverse strand, counting down.
CAAGACATACATAGGTTGGATAGACCAATAATAGAACTTGGTTTCATACATTACTACACGTGTATTACCTCTTCAAATCAACGTATGTGAAACTCAGATGGATTATTTGTGTCTCATTGACTATTAATCACTAAACAAGACATACATAAGCTGAATGGACCAGTAATAGAACATGGTTCCATACGTTACTAGACGTGTATTACCTCCTAACATCTATGTATTCCTTACAAGGATTGATTTTCAGTGTTTTTCTAACTATTAATCACTAAATGAGACATACATAGGTCGGATGGACCAATAATAGAACTTGGTTTCTTTCATTACTACATATGCATTACGGCCTAACATTAATGTATTCCATACTTGAATGTATTTTCTGTGTAACTTTGACTACTAATTCACTAAACAAGACATGCATAGGTTGGACGGACCAATAATAGAACTTGGTTTCGTACATTACTACACGTACATTACCTCCTCAAATCAATGTATTTCAAACTCACATGGATTATTTATGTTTCATTGATTATTAATCACTAAACAAGGCATACATAGGTTGGACGGACCAATAATAGAACTTTGTTTCTTACAATGCTACATGTGCATTATATCCTAACATCAATATATTCCATACTAGAATGTTTTTTCTGTGTTTTTTTGATTTCTAATTAACTAAGCAAGACATTCATAGGTTTGATGGACTAAACATTGGACTTTTCTTAATACATTAATACATGTGTATTACCTCCTAACATCGATGTATTTGTTACTCGGATTGATTATTGGTGTTTCGATGAGTATTAATCACTAAAGGAGACATACATAGGTTGGACGGAAAAATAATAGAACTTGGTTTCTTAAATTTCTACATGTGCATTACCTCCTAAGATCAATTTCTTCCATACTCGAATGTATTTTCTGTGTTACTTTGACTACTAATTCACTTATTAAGACATATATAGGTTGGACGGACCAATAATAGAACTTGGTTTCGGACATTAATACAGGTGCATTACCTCCTCAAATCAATGTACTCCATACTCGAATTGATTATCGTTGTTTCATTGACTATTAATCACTAAACAAGACATACATAGGTTGGACGGACCAGTAATAGAACTTGGTTTCTTACATTACTACATGTGTATTACCCCGTAACGTCAATGTATTCCATACTCGAATGTATTTTCTTTGATACTTCGATTACTAATTCACTAAACGAGACATACATAGGTTGGACGGACCAATAATAGGACTTTGTTTCATATATTAATACACGTGTATTTCCTCCTAACTTATATGTATTCCTATCTTGGATTGATTATCGGTATTTCTCTGCGTATTAATCACTAAATAAGACATACATAGGTTGGACGGACCAATAATAGAACTTGGTTTCTTACATTACTACATCTGCATCACCTCCTAACATCAATGTATTCCATACTAGGATGTATTTTCAGTGTTACTTTGATTGCTGATTCATTAAGTGAGACATACATAGGTTGGATGGACTAATAATAGGACTTTGTTTCATACATTACTACAGGTGTATTTCTTCCTAACAACTATTTATTCCCTACTCAAATTGATTATCGGTGATTCTCTGAGTGTTAATAACTAAATGAGACATACATAGGTTGGACGAACCAATAATAGAACTTGGTTTTTGTCATGCCCCGAATCCCATCGAGACGTGATTGGAACCCGTAGCCGATAAGGCTCGAAAGAACCAACCTGTACTTTTGTGCATTCGTATACATGCCATCAGAAACACTCTTAACACGTGAGGACTTATTATGCTAACAACAAAAATTCATAGAACATATGACATATACAAATATACATATGTGAAACTTGGCCGTTGAGGCCATCAAAATAAGACTTCATGCGTCATCTTATATACATATACCCACATCCGTCTACAAAAGCCTCTAACAAGTGCATTGACCAAAATGAGCTAAAAGTCGGGACAAGTCCCCGCTTTATACGACATGTACAACACCAAAACATATGTACAACTGTGACCTGGAGAAAGCCCCAAACAACTGGAGCTCACCAAAAGCTGTAAATATCCTGTAACCTACTGTGGAGGTCTACTAGAACCTGCGCCTGCAGCAAGTAAGGTAAATTCCCCAAAGGGGTCAGTACGAAGAATGTACTGAGTATGTAAGGCTCATATAAAACTATACAACACATGAATATTTCAATGAACTCAGATACATATGAATAATCCAATGAATAAGTAACCATTCTGTATTTTGGGAACCACGTGTATTATTTTGATTGCTTCTTTCCTTTAATGCTTACTTGTCATTACATGTGTCATACTGTACCTGGGCCCCGACTGATCAGTGGGTCTTTACATAACATATCGTCATGTTGGGATCGGGTCGAGCTAGGCTTATGCCCCTAGACCTGCCACCCATAAATCAATGTATCGGGATCGGGTCGAGCTAGGCTTATGCCCCTAGACCTGCCACCCATAAATCAATACATCGGGATTGAGTCGAGCTAGGCTTATGCCCCTAGACTTGCCACACATACTTGATCATTGACCACAAATGCATTACTTTGTTCTTTACTTTGAGATTGGTACAATGAGGTTGATACAATGATAATTATAATCTCACTTTGAACTTTGGAACATAACAGAGACATGAATATAATCACTATTGGAACATTGGAACATAACTTTGTTGGACCTTTGGAACCTTAGCACTGACTATGAAACAAGATTCTCCATTGTGCAATGAATAGGAAACATGTGACAATAACCATTGATAATCGGAAATAGGATACCTTGGTACATCTCGGAATAGGACAAGTGTAACGTCGATGTGAACATTATATGCTACAGAAAGGTACGGACAAAGTAACCTTACATACCTTATCTTCCCAATATGTAACTACACTGATTCAGCTTCTTCCTTATGTGTTACTCTACAACACAAATACATAATGGAGCAAACATTAATGGCTAGCTACATTATAAGTTCACAAGACGGTAAGTAGGTGCTCAACGGAAACTAAAAACTATCCAACCTCCAAAACACATTGTGCATCACTCCAACCTTCATTATACTACCAAATAACATTATTCCACAACATTACACTATAACTTACTGCTTTTTCAAAACAACAACACCAAATCAGTCCACACACCACCAAAACAGTCCACAAACCAACATAACCGTTACAAACCGGTAGGATTACCTACCTAGTTTATCCTTTACATTTCCACTCCAACGAAACTCCATATATTCACCCCATAAGGTCATCATACTGCCTTACACAGTAGCATACCAAAATCATTCCACAACAGTTCCAACATTCAGTTTAACATAACAAAAGAGTATTCTCTTTTCACTACAACAAACGTTCCATTTACCAATACATATAAACATTTCCATCAAGCCATACATAAAAGGAACGATTCAGGGGAAGAACCACACTTTAATATACTGGAATTTCATCATCATAACTTAATTTCTTCAACACCTTAAGCCCCTATACAAGTCCAAGCCACAAGGAAGACAAATTCATCAAAACTAACACAAGTGGACTGCCAACTTAATTAAGGGACTGCCCTATACATTTTAAACACCACCAACGTGATTCCCATAACCTATTATACATATATTACATCAATATATAAGGTTAAATACTTACCAAAGGTTGCAAGTGGAAGATTTGTCCAAAGGGGTGGTTGGTTAGGGTTTGAGAGAGAAGAGAGTAATTTAATTTAAATGCTGGAATTTGGCAAGTGAATTGTGAAGAAAATAAGCTGCATTTCAGCTTTATATACTCCCTCTTAGAACCGACTTTATAAGGCTATACTTAGCCAATTCTTGGTCAAAAATAGTCCAAGTAGGTGATGCACCTACTTGGCTATATAAGCTGTCCAAAACAGTCCATTTTCTCACCTTTTTTCTACTTGGATCATGTCCTGTTGGGCCTGAATTAATAGTAAGTGTTGGGATGGTCATATTTCCATTTTTATGTACTTAGTTTGGGCCTCAATTGAGTCCATTAATAGATGTCCAAATATAGCCCAATAGCTTAAGTAGATGATACACCTACTATCCTAATTAAGTTACGGAAGCACCTCGTTTATGTTCTCCCTTTTTTCCAACGTCTTAATCCTCCTACCTTAATCCACCACTTAACTTTAACTTTACACTTAAGTATGTCCTTACTATCTCAAGTTTAAATACTTTTATCCATGTTAGGTTAGTCGCACAAGTTTCAAAAATGTACGAGGTGTTGTACTTGAATCCAAGAACTAGTTATTCCATCACCTATTGCCATAAGTCTGTACCATTTTCCATATAAGTAAGAGTAGTGTCTATAGAATACGGGGTGTTACATCCTCCCCCCCTTAGGAACATTCGTCCTCGAATGGTAGTATTAGCACTACATAGCTTAAACAAGTTCAAGCTTAAGTTTAGTCTTTATACTACCATATAATACTCATATATATACATACTTACTTGTTATTGCTTCAATTCAGCATCAAAGTCTTCCACTTTGGTTTCAAATAATTGAGGATACTTAGATTTCATCATTTTCTCAGCTTCCCATGTGATCTCTTCTACCTGTTGATTCCTCCAAAGCACTTTTACAGAAGTTACCTCTTTATTTCTTAACTTCTTCACTTGTCGATCCAGAATAGCAATAGGTACTTCTTCATAGGTGAGATCATCCGTAACTTGTACTTCTTCAGTAGGAGTAATATAAGATGGATCTCCTATGCACTTTCAAAGCATTGAGACGTGAAACACTGGATGAACTGTGGAGAGTTCTTGTGGTAGGTCCAATTCATACGCAACCTGGCCAAATCTTCGGATAATCTTATATGGCCCTATATAACGTGGACTTAGTTTTCCCTTCTTCCCAAATCTCATTACCCCTTTCATTGGTGACACTTTCAAAAATACCCAATCACCTATAGCAAACTCTAGCCCCCTTCTTCTAACATCGACATATGATTTGTGTCGACTTTGAGCTGTTCCTAGCCGTTGTTGTATCACCTTAACCTTTTCCATGGCTTGATGAACAAGATCAGGTCCAAATAAAATAGTCTCACCTACTTCAAACCACCCAATCGGTGACCTACATTTTCTCCCATATAAGGCTTCATAAGGCACCATTTTGATACTTGAATGATAGCTATTATTGTAGGCGAACTCAATAAGAGGTAAATGATCATCCCAGTTACCTTTAAAGTCTAATACACAAGCTCGTAGCATATCTTCAAGCGTTTGGATAGTACGTTCTGCTTGTCCATCTGTCTGAGGATGAAAAGCCGTACTTAAATTCACTTGGGTTCCCAAACTCTTCTGAAAAGATTTCCAAAAGTGTGCAGTAAATTGGGCTCCCCTGTCTGATATAATAGAGATTGGAATTCCATGCAGGCGAACTATCTCTTTAACATACAACCGTGCATAATCTTTAGCTGTATAAGTGGTCTTGACTGGTAGGAAGTGTGCTGACTTGGTAAGCCTGTCAACTATTACCCATATGGAATCAAATTTCCGCAGTGTACGAGGCAAACCTGTGATGAAATCCATATTAGTCATATCCCACTTCCAGACTGGGAGATTTATACATTGCATATAACCTCCAGGCTTCTGATGCTCTACTTTTACTTGTTGACAATTTGGATATTGGGCTATAAATTCTGCAATATTCTTCTTCATATCACCCCACCAATACACTCCTTTAAGATCGTGGTACATTTTAGTTGATCCTGGATGTATAGAATACCTGGAATGATGTGCCTCTGTCATAATCCTTCGTCTTAACTCATCTACATCAGGTACACATAGTCTGTTTTAGCACTGAAGTACTCCTTCTTGAGTAAGCTCAAATGCCTTTGTCATACCTTGCTGTACATTCTCCTTAAGCTGTGATAGAATAGGATCTGCATACTGCTTTTCTTTCACTTCAACTACTAATGATGATTCGGCCGCATTTTGCACCACAACTCCTTCCTCTGGAGTTTCAAGAAGGCGAACGCCTAAGCTAGCTAATTGATGTAGATCCTTGATTAACCCTTGTTTTCCTCTAAGCTGGCCATTAGTGTTCCCCATTGCCTTACGACTTAATGCATCAGCTACCACATTTGCCTTCCCCGGATGATATAAAATATCAATGTCATAATCTTTCAATAGTTCAAGCCACCTCCGTTGCCTCAAATTTAGGTCCTTCTGCTTAAAGATATATTGCAAACTCTTATGGTCGGTATATATGTCAACATGAACCCCATACAAATAGGGGCGCCATATCTTTAAAGAAAATACCACTGCTACTAATTCAAGATCATGTGTTGGATAATTTTTCTCATGTGGCCGCAATTGTCTGGAGGCATAAGCTATTACTTTACCATGCTGCATCAATACACATCCCAAGCCAACTCCTGAAGCATCACAATACATCACCTTCTGTCCCTTCTGGAAGTACCAATACGGGTGTAGAGGTCAGCTTATTTTTCAGATCTTGGAAACCCTTCTCACATGCATCATTCCATTGAAACTTAGTTGCCTTGTGTGTTAGCTTTGTTAAAGGTTCAGCGATAGAAGAAAATCCTTCAACAAACCTTCTATAATAACCTGCCAACCCGAGGAAACAACGAATCTCTGTAGGCGTTGTAGGTCTTGGCCAATTCTTCACAGCTTCTATCTTTTGAGTATCAACCCTTATTCCTTCATCCGACACAATATGACCCGAGAATGCTACAGATTTTAACCAAAATTCACATTTAGAGAACTTTGCATATAACTTACGATCACGAAGAATCTGTAACACCTGTCGTAAGTGAATAGCATGGTCCTCTTTTGATCTTGAATAGACAAGGATATCATCTATAAATACTATCACGAACACGTCTAAAAACAGCTTAAACACCCTATTCATTAGATCCATAAAAGCTGCTGGTGCATTTGTTAGTCCAAAGGACATAACTAAAAACTCATAATGACCGTACCGTGTTCGAAAAGCTGTCTTGGGTACATCTCTCTCTCTGACCTTTACTTGATGGTAACCCGACCTCAAGTCAATCTTTGAGAAACATTTAGCACCTTGTAATTGATCAAACAAATCGTCAATTCTAGGGAGGGGGTATTTATTCTTAATTGTCACCTTATTCAGTTGCCGATAGTCGATACACATTCTCAATGTGCCATTTTTTTCTGTACAAACAATACCGGTGCACCCCACGGTGACATACTCGGCCTAATGAAGCCTTTGTCCAGCAAATCTTTTAATTGCTCTTTCAATTCACGCAATTCTGCTGGAGCCATTCTATATGGAGGAATAGAAATAGGTTGAGTGCCTGGAATCACATCAATGCCAAATTCTATTTCCCGCTCTGGGGGCAAGCCTGGAAGATCCTCTGGAAATACATCTAGAAATTCATTGACTACCGGAACCGACTGCGGAGTTAGTGGTTCCACTTCAGTATCTTTTACCCCTACTAAATGACATATGTATCCCTTAGCAATCATTTTCCTGGCTTTCAGATAGGAAATAAATTTTCCTCGTGGTGCCCCTACATCACCCTTCCATTTAAGAACATTCATTTGTGGGAAATGAAAATGTACCTTCTTGGCCCGGCAATCTACCGTGGCATAACAAGAAGCCAACCAATCCATCCCCATTATTACATCAAAATCCACCATGTCCAATTCAATAAGGTCGGCCAATGTATCATGGCCACACACAGTTACCACACAATTTCGATATACTCTTTTTGCAATAATACATTCACCCACCGGTGTAGATACTTCAATTGATTTAATTAATAATTCTGGTGCCTTTGCAAATTTCTCCGCAATCAATGGAGTAACATAGGACAATGTAGAACCAGGGTCAATCAATGCAAATACATTATATGAGAATATGGATAATGTACCTGTGACAACATCAGGGGAAGCCTCTGAATTTTGTCGGTCCACTAAAGCATAAGTGCGATTTTGGACACCACTAGTACTGGATGCTCCTCTGGCACCCCTACCACGGCCAACCGGCTGTACACCTCGGTCCAAAGAAGGAACCGATGCTGATGACTCAACGGTCGATCCTGACGGTCGTGCCATACCACCCATGCTCCTCTGTGGACAATCTCTCGCTATATGCCCTGGCATACCACACCAAAAGCAGATATTCGTCCCTGACAGACATGTGCCTAAGTGAATACGCCCGCAGTGCTGACACTGCTGATGAGGAAAACCTGCTGCCTGTGATCCATGAACCCCACTACTCTGCCCAGATGAACCACCTCTAAACCCTCGAGACTGAGAATAAGAACCTGCCACGGAATGAGAAAATGACGGTCTAGGTGGTCTAGGGAACATACAAGGCCTAGACCCTCCTTGGGACATCATAGGTGGTCCCATAGGTCTAGCCCTTTTGGACTGTCCCCTATCAAATTCATGCACTCTTCTCCTCTGTCGTTGGTCTTCCATTTTCTGCGCAAAGGACTGAATTCTCGCTATGTCCATGTCCTTATTCAAGGCAGAAATGGTGCAATCTCGTACCAAATATGGCTCTAGTCTATCCACGTATCGATGGACTCTATCTGTCATCGTAGCCACCACATTTGGCACATATCGATCCAAGGAATTAAATTGCAAACTGTATTCCCTGATGCTTAGGTTTCCCTGACGGAGATTTAGAAACTGATCCGCACGTGCCTCACGGATCTCATAGGGCAAGTAATGATCAAGGAAAGCCTCTTTAAACTCTTCCCACGTAGGTGGATTAGTACCAATATCACGGGATTTCTTCCAATCCTCGTACCACAATATCGCTTCTCCCTTCAACCTGTACGCTGCAAGTTCAACTGTCTCTACCCCCGATACATGCATCACTTCCAAGGCCCTCTGAATTTGATCCACGAAGTCCTGTGGATCTGCTTTTGGGTCGGACCCAGTGAATATAGGAGGGTCCAGTTTCAAGAAGTCCTGTGTCCTGCGACTTGCCACTCTAGCTGTATCATCCTCATTTTTCATTGTAACAGCTTGTCCATGGCTTTGTGCCGCCACTAACTGTGTCAACATATGTACAGCATTTCTAAGATCTTGATCTGTGGCATTCATCGGTGGTTCTGCGGGTACTTCTCTACCAATTGTCTCTTCTGGAGCTGGAAAGGTAGACGGAGACCGCGATGAAATTTCAGCATTTGCTCCACCTTGACTAGCTTGGTCAGGTGGTATTCTACTCATTCCTTCGTCAGCAGGCACATCTACCTGCTTCCCTTTACCTCTACCTCTTCTCGTGATCGGCAATGTTACTATATCAAAGAAAAACAATTACTATTGTCAGACACATTTCAACTTAAAACATTGGCTCTATTGCACGATCTAGAATGAAGAAAAGAAACAACATCCTAAATGTCCCGTAGCCTCCTATTTATAAATGTGGTGCACAACACACTGATAAGTAAGACTCTATTCAGACACGTCTTTGTAGACACCCTTAGAACGACCTGCTCTGATACCACTTTTGTCATGCCCCGAATCCCATCGAGACGTGATTGGCACCCGTAGCCGATAAGGCCCGAAAGAACCAACCTGTACTTATGTGTATTCGTATACATGCCATCAGAAACACTCTTAACACGTGAGGACTTATTATGCTAACAACGAAAATTCATAGAACATATGACATATACAAATATACATATGTGAAACTTGGCCGTTGAGGCCATCAAAATAAGACTTCATGCGTCATCTTATATAAATATACCCACATCCATCTACAAAAGCCTCTAACAAGTGCATTGACCAAAATGAGCTAAAAGTCGGGACAAGTCCCCGCTTTATACGACATGTACAACACCAAAACATATGTACAACTGTGACCTGGAGAAAGCCCCGAACAACTGGAGCTCACCAAAAGCTGTAAATATCCTGTAACCTACTGTGGAGGTCTACTAGAACTTGCGCCTGCAGCAAGTAAGGTAAATTCCCCAAAGGGGTCAGTACGAAGAATGTACTGAGTATGTAAGGCTCATATAAAACTATACAACACATGAATATTTCAATGAACTCAGATACATATGAATAATCCAATGAATAAGTAACCATTCTGTATTTTGGGAACCACGTGTATTATTTTGATTGCTTCTTTCCTTCAATGCTTACTTGTCATTACATGTGTCATACTGTACCCGGGCCCCGACTGATCAGTGGGTCTTTACATAACATATCGTCATGTTGGGATCGGGTCGAGCTAGGCTTACGCCCCTAGAACTGCCACCCATAAATCAATGTATCGGGATCGGGTCGAGCTAGGCTTATGCCCCTAGACCTGCCACCCATAAATCAATACATCGGGATCGAGTCGAGCTAGGCTTATGCCCCTAGACTTGCCACACATACTTGATCATTGACCACAAATGCATTACTTTGTTCTTTACTTTGAGATTGGTACAATGAGGTTGATACAATGATAATTATAATCTCACTTTGAACTTTGGAACATAACAGAGACATGAATATAATCACTATTGGAAAATTGGAACACAACTTTGTTGGACCTTTGGAACCTTAGCACTGACTATGAAACAAGATTCTCCATTGTGCAATGAATAGGAAACATGTGACAATAACCATTGATAATCGGAAATAGGATACCTTGGTACATCTCGGAATAGGACAAGTGTAACGTCGATGTGAACATTATATGCTACAGAAAGGTACGGACAAAGTAACCTTACATACCTTATATTCCCAATATGTAACTACACTGATTCAGCTCCTTCCTTATGTGTTAATCTACAACACAAATACATAATGGAGAAAACATTAATGGCTAGCTACATTATAAGTTCACAAGACGGTAAGTAGGTGCTTAACGGAAAGTAGAAACTATCCAACCTCCAAAACACATTGTGCATCACTCCAACCTTCATTATACTACCAAATAACATTATTCCACAACATTAAACTATAACTTACTGCTTTTTCAAAACAACAACACCAAATCAGTCCACACACCACCAAAATAGTCCACAAACCAACATAACCGTTACAAACCGGTAGGATTACCTACCTAGTTTATCCTTTACATTTCCACTCCAACGAAACTCCATATATTCACCCCATAAGGTCACCATACTGCCTTACACAGTAGCAGACCAAAATCATTCCACAACAGTTCCAACATTCAGTTTAACATAACAAAAGAGTTTTCTCTTTTCACTACAACAAACGTTCCATTTACCAATACATATAAACATTTCCATCAAGCCATACATAAAAGGAACGATTCAGGGGAAGAACCACACTTTAATATACTGGAATTTCATCATCATAACTTAATTTCTTCAACACCTTAAGCCCCTATACAAGTCCAAGCCACAAGGAAGACAAATTCATCAAAACTAACACAAGTGGACTGCCAACTTAATTAAGGGACTGCCCTATACATTTTAAACACCACCAACGTGATTCCCATAACCTATTATGCATATATTACATCAATATATAAGGTTAAATACTTACCAAAGGTTGCAAGTGGAAGATTTGTCCAAAGGGGTGGTTGGTTAGGGTTTGAGAGAGAAGAGAGTAATTTAATTTAAATGCTGGAATTTGGCAAGTGAATTGTGAAGAAAATAAGCTGCATTTCAGCTTTATATACTCCCTCTTAGAACCGACTTTATAAGGCTATACTTAGCCAATTCTTGGTCAAAAATAGTCCAAGTAGGTGATGCACCTACTTGGCTATATAAGCTGTCCAAAACAGTCCATTTTCTCACCTTTTTTCTACTTGGATCATGTCCTGTTGGGCCTGAATTAATAGTAAGTGTTGGGATGGTCATATTTCCATTTTTATGTACTTAGTTTGGGCCTCAATTGAGTCCATTAATAGATGTCCAAATACAGCCCAATAGCTTAAGTAGATGATACACCTACTATCCTAATTAAGTTACGGAAGCACCTCGTTTATGTTCTCCCTTTTTTCCAACGTCTTAATCCTCCTACCTTAATCCACCACTTAACTTTAACTTTACATTTAAGTATGTCCTTACTATCTCAAGTTTAAATACTTTTATCCATGTTAGGTTAGTCGCACAAGTTTCAAAAATGTACGAGGTGTTGTACTTGAATCCAAGAACTAGTTATTCCATCACCTATTGCCATAAGTCTGTACCATTTTCCATATAAGTAAGAGTAGTGTCTATAGAATACGGGGTGTTACAGTTTCTTACATTACTACATGTACATTACCTCCTAACATCAATCTAGTCCATACTTTAATGTTTTTTCTGTGTTACTTTGACTACTAATTCACTAAACAAAACATACATAGGTTGGACGAACCAATAATAGAATTTGGTTTCGTACAGTACTACACGTGCATTACCTCCTCAAATCAATATGTTCCAAGCTCGGATGGATTATTTGTGTTTCATTGAGTATTAATCACTAAACAAGAATTTCATAGGTTGGACGGACCAATAATAGAGCATGGTTTCATACATTACTAGACATGTATTGCCTCCTAACATCTATGTATTCCTAACTCGAATTGATTGTCACGCCTCAAATCCTATTGGGGCGGACAGGCACCCCTAGCCGTAAAGGCCTGAGAGAACCAACCTATGATCGCATACATTCATATGCATGTCATTAAGTGAACAAAAATTTTTCCACTTGTGGATATAATGTATCGATGACGGAAGTAATGTAACGATGTTCAGAATAGATAGGAGACTTGGCCGTTGGGGCCATAACGTCTAAAAGGTAAGACACTTCTACGTTTGACTTTACAATGTCTACAAAGCCTCTAAAAGATATATAACCATGACTAAGGTCGAGAAAAGTCCCCTCCTTATACAACTATTACACAATACAAAAAATATATACAAGTGACTCGAAAAGCCCCAAAGCAACCTGGAGCTCACCAATAGCCTGCAGATGACCCGTACCCTACTGTGAAGGTCTATTAGCGCCTGTGCCTGTAGCAAGTAAGACAGGTCTCCCAAGGGACATCAGTACAAAAGAATGTAATGTGTATGTAAGGCTATAAGTAACTGATATACCACCGTACTGTATATGTTGAACCATGTACATTACATTCATTTCTTTCCTTTTACATTTACATCAATATGCTCGAGACCAACTGATCAGTGGTAAATAACATTGGGATCAGCTCGAGCTAGGCTTATGCCCCCAGAGCTACCACCCATAAATTAATAAATCAGGTTCGTCTCGAGCTAGGTTTTCACCCCAGAGCTACCCCTTGTATCCAATAATCCATCGGGATCGGCTCAAGCTAGGCTTTCTTTAATTTTTGTGAGATTGTTACATCGGTGGTCATAACATTAATGGAGCTTTGGAACAATAGTCAAAAAATATGAGACACGTCAATAATAATTGCTAACAAACTTGAAATGAGATACTTTAAAACATTTCGGAGTGAAAACAAGTTCGATAACGATGTGAACAATAGGTGCGGCCAAAGGATACGGAAAAGAGTAACCTTACATACCTTATCTTTTAAACATGTGACTACAACAATTCAGCTCCTCCTTAAAGTGTTATTCTACAATATGAAAACATAATGGAGCTCACATTAAAAGCCAATTACATTACAACTTCACAAGGCAATAATTAGCTACTTGACAGGAAGTAAAAACTATCAAACATCCCAAACACATGGTATATCATTACACCTTCCTTTCTAATTCCATATAAATTCATTCCACCTCCTACAATACAATTTACCACCCAACAACACCAACAATACCAAAACAATCCACACATCAACATAGACGTCACAAACGGACAAGATTTCCCACCAAGTGTATACTTTACATTTTTACCTCAATGCAACTCCACATATTTATTCAATCAAATAAAATAAATACCTTCCACAATAATATACCAAAAACTTCCACACAGTTTCAGAATTCACTTTAACAATACAAGAAAGTATTCTCCTTTCACTACGCCAAACGTTCCATGCACAATTACGTATAAACATTTTCACAAGTCATACACAAGGGGTAATGAATTAGGTACATAACCAAACTTAAACATACTGAAATTCCATCCATATTATTCAATTCCTTCAAGACCTTAAGTACCCTTTCAAGTTTAAACCACATAGAGGGCAAATCCTTTTGCGATTAAGTAAAAGTGGACTGTTTCACAATAAGTGGACTGCTCAACACTTTTTAAACATAACCAACATGATATACACACCCTGTTATGCATATCATATATTAATATATAAGGGTATACACTTACCAAGGCTTGTAAGTGGAAGATTTGTCCAAAAATCCTTAGAGAAAGTTAGGGTGGCTAGGGTTTTGAGAGAGGAGAAAATATTTGATTGAAAATCTGATTTTTACAAGTGTGTTGTGTATAAAAATGATCTGAATTTCAGCCTTAAATAGGCCCTCCAAACCGCCTCTCCTTTGGTCATCCTTAGCCCATTATTTGGTCAAAAATTCCAAGTAGATGATGTGTACACTTGGTCCATTTTTAAATGGATCATCTCCTTTTGGGCCCATGTCTTATTTACTTAATTTTGGGCCTCAATTAAGTCTGTAAACATTATATTACTTCAACTCAATAAATTTAGGGGTTAATACACCAACTATCTCAAGTTTAAAGAATTCCATAAATGTTAAGATAGTCAAATAAGTTCGGAAATGTACGGGGTGTTACATCCTTCCCCCCTTAGGAACATTCGTCCTCGAATGTTAGTAACATTATCCAATCTAAACAAGTTCAAGTCTATGTTCATTCTTCATATTATCACATACACATAATACTTATATATACTTACTTGTTATTGCTCCAATTCCGCACTTTGAACTTTCTCTTCGGTTTGAAATTAATGCGGGTACTTAGACTTCATCATCTCCTCGGCTTCCCATGTGATTTCTTCTACTTGCTGATTTTTCCAAAGAACTTTTACAGAAGCTACTTCTTTATTTCTTAACTTCTTAACTTGTCGATCTAAAATAGCAATAGGTAATTCTTCATAGGTGATATTTTTCGTAACTTGTACGTCTTCAGTGGGAGTAATATGAGATGGATCTCCTATGCACTTTCGAAGCGTTGAAACATGAAACACTGGATGAACGATGGAGAGTTCTTGGGGTTGTTCGAATTCATATGTAACTTGACCAAACCTTCAGAAAATATTATATGTCACTATATAACGCGGACTTAACTTTCCTTTCTTTCGAAATCTCATTACCCCTTTCATTGGTGACACTTTCAAGAATACCCAATCACCTATGACAAATTCTAGGCCGCTTCTTCTAACATCGTCATATGATTTATGTCGACTTTGGGACGTTTGTAGCCGTTGTTGTATCACCTTAACCTTCTCCATAGCTTGATGAACAAGATCTGGCCTAAATAAGGCAGTTTCACTCGCTTCAAACCATCCAATTGTTGATCTACACTTTCTTCCACATAAAGCTTTGTAAGGTGCCATTTTTATACTTGAATGATAGCTATTATTGTAGATAAATTCAATAAGAGATAAACAAACATCCCAACTACCTTTAAAGTCCAATGTTCAAGCTCGTAGCATATCTTCCAGTGTTTGTTTAGTACGGTTCTTCTTGTCCATCTGTTTGAGGATGAAAAACCATACTTAAATTCACTTGGGTTCCCAAACTCTTTTGAAAAGACTTCCAAAAGTGTGCAGTAAATTGAGCTCCCTTGTCTGATATAATACAGATTGGAATTTTGTGTAGTCAAAATATCTCTTTAATATACAACTTCGCATAATCTTCAGCTGTGTAGGTGGTCTTGACAGATAGAAAGTGTGCTGACTTGGTAAGCTTGTCAACTATTACCCATATGGAATCAAATTTCTGATGTTTACGAGTCAAACCTGTGATGAAATCCATGTTGATCATGTCCCACTACCATATTGGAAACTCTATACATTGCATTATAACCTCTAGGCTTCTGATGCTCTACTTTTACTTGTTGACAATTTGGACATTGGGCTATGAATTCTGCAATGTTCTTCTTCATGTTATCTGTAACACCCAGTACATTTCAGAAACTTATATGACCAACCTAGCATGGATAAAAATAGTTAAACTAGAGATAATGAGGACATATTTAAGCATAAAGTTAAAGTTAAGTGGTGGATTAAGACAGAAGGATTTAAAAAGTTGGACAAAGGGGAGACCATAATAGAGGTGCTTGCTAGACTTAATTAAGATAGTAGGTGAATCACCTACTTGAAATATATGGACCAAGTTAATAGACCCAAGGCTATGGATCAGATTTGGGCCAAGTTAAATATACCAAAGAGGTGTATTACTTACTTAAGCTAATGAATCAGATTTAATCCTATTATAATAGACTCTTTGAAGGCCCAAACTAATTAAAATGAAAGGAGAAGAGTATGGTCAGCCCAACACAAAAATAAATCTGCCAAAGGCCCAATAGACATTAGTAAAGTTAGTAGGTGTATCACCTACTTTGACCTATTGAGCTGCTTGATATAACCAAGTTGGTGCATCACCTACTTGACCAAATTGTGGTTAAAAAAATAGGATTAAAAGTGCCTTCTAGAGGGATCAATATAAGACCAAGTTAGTTGGTCTTTTTACTCATTTTTAACACATAACATTTCAAGATTGTCTCTAGTTTTCTCTCTTTCTTTCAAGGGTTAAAACCAGCAGCCCCTATATTCCTTTTAGGATTCTTGAACAAATCCTCCTCCTTGCAAGCCTTGGTAAGTGTTTACCCTTGTAGATTAATGTAATATATGTATAAGAAAGTGTGGAGGTCAGGTTTGTTATGTTTTAAATGTATAGGGCAGTCCTTTAATTAGTTGGCAGTCCACTTGTGTTAGTTTTAATGAATTTGTCCTCCTTGTGTTTTGAACTTGTATAGGGTTTAAGGTGTTGAAGAAATAAAGTTAGGAGGATAAAATTTCAGTATATTAAAGTGTGGTTCTGCCCCTAAATAATTCCTTGTATATATGGCTTGATGGAAATGTTTATGCGTGTTTGTAAATTCTCTTGTTATGTTAAACTGCATTTTAGAACTATTGTGGACTCTTTTTGGTATGTTATTGTGGAAGGCAGTAGGGTGACCTTATCGGATGAATATATGGAGTTTCGTTGGAGTGGAAATGTAAAGGATAAACTAGGTAGGTAATCCTATCAGTTTGTAACATTTATGTCAACATATGGGCTGTTTTGGTAGCACTGTTGTGGTGAGGTAGTGGGCTGCTGTGTAGGAGCTAGAATAGAGTTACGTGGAAGTATAAAGGAGGTTGGAATGAGATACTATATGTTGGGGTGGTCAGACAAATTTTACTTCTCGTTAAGTAGTTATTTACCGCCTTGTAAACCTATAATGTGATTAGCTTTTAATGTAACTCCATTATGTACTTATATAGTATAGTAACACATAAGGAAGGAGACGAATTGTTATAGTTAGGTGGTGTCAAGTTAAGGTATGTAAGGTTACTCTTTTCCGTATCCTTTGGCATCATATATTGTCCACCTAGCTAATGACCTTGTTTCCACTCTGAAATGTTCTAAAGTACCTCAATATATATTTACTATGAAATTTTAGATGTTCTCTTTTGTTGTTCCAAAAAGGATCCATAATGTTATAAACACCACTATAACAACTTCAAAGATTAAATAAAGTAAGCAACTCAATATGGTTATGTTTGGGTGGCAGCTCGAGAGGGATTAAAGCCCAGCATAGAGGCAATCCCGATTTATTATGTATGGGTTAAAGCTCGAGGGGGATTAAAGCCCAACATAGAGACGATCCCAGATTATGTTACCACTGATCAGTTGGGTATATGTATGGCATGCCTTATAAAGACAACAAAATTAAAGAAAGAAAAAGGGAAGTAACGAATGTAATGTATATGGTTCCACGATTACAGTAAAGGTGGTTTATCAGTATTATCTATTCACTTGTACTTGATTCCATTTCAGTTCCTATATCTTATGCAGTTGCTTATAGCCTTACATACTCAGTACATTCTTTCGTACTGACGTCCCTTGGGTGACTTAGCTTACTTGATGCAGGCACAGGTGCTAGTAGACCTCTACAGTAGGATACGGGTCATCCGCGGATTATTGGTGACCTCCTGGTTACTTCAGGGCTTTTTGAGTCATTGTAATTTTGTTTTGGTATTGTGCAGTAGTAGTATAAGGCGGGGACTTGTCCCGACCTTAGTTTTGGTTATGTACATCTTTTAGAGGCCTTGTAGAATATGGTAAAGTCAAATATAGAAGTGTATTCTCCTTTTTGACGTTGCGGCCCCAACAACCAAGTCTCACATCTATTTGAATGTCTTTCCATGATTTTCGTCTTTGACATCTTGTATTTGTATGACTGGATGTTGTTCACTCAGGGACATGCATATGAATAAACATGGATTGGTTCTCTCAGGCCTTAACGACTTTGGGTGCCAGTCCGCCTCAATGGGATTTGAAGCGTGACATTACCCCACCAATACATTTTTTTCAAATAATGATACATTTTGGGGTCTCCAGGATGAATCGAATACAATGAATGATGTGCCTCTGTCATAATCTGTCTCCTTAGCTCATCTATATCAGGTACACACAATCTACTTTGGCATTGAAGCACTCCCTCTTGCGTAAGATCAAATGCCTTTTTCAAACCTTGTTGTGCATTCTCCTTCAGCTGCAATAAAATAAGATCCGCATACTATTTTTCTTTCACTTCAGCTACTAATGAACATTCTGCCACATTTTGCACTAAAATTCCTTCATTAGAGTTTCAAGAAGACGAACCCCCAAGTTGGCTAGTTGATGTTGATTGGAACACCCCGTATTCTATAGACACTACTCTTACTTATATGGAACTTGGTCTGGGCTTTTGGTAGTAGGTAATGGGCTAGATTTTTTTTTGTATGTGAGTTATAACACCCCGTACATATCCAAAACTTATACGACCAGCCTAGCATGGATAAAAGTATTTAAACTTGAGATAATGAGGACGTATTTAGGAATAAAGTTAAAGTTAAGTAGTGGATTAAGACAAAAGGATTTAAAATGTTGGTCAAAGGAGAGACCATAAGTGAGGTGCTTGCTTGACTTAATTAAGCTAGTAGGTGAATCACCCACTTGAGATATATGGACCAAGTTAATGGACCCAAGGCTATGGATTAGATTTGGGCCAAGTTAAATATACCAAAGAGGTGTATTACCTACTTAAGCTAATGGATCAGATTAAATCTTATTATAATGGACTCTTTGAAGGCCCAAACTAAGTAAAATGAAAGGAGAAGAATATGGGCAGCCCAACATAAAAATAAATCTTCCAAAGGCCCAATAAGTTAAAGACCCAATAGACATTAGTAAAGTAAGTAGGTGTATCACCTAATTTGACCTATTGAGCTGCTTAATATAACCAAGTAGGTACTTCACCTACCTGACTAAATTGTGGCTGAAAAATAGGATTAAAAGAGCCTTCTAGAGGGCTCAATATAAGACCAAGTTAGCTGGTCTTTTTACTCATTTTTAAGACATAACATTTCAAGATTATCTCTAGTTTTCTCTCTTTCTTTCAAGGGCTAAAACCAGCAGCCCCTATATTCCATTTAGGATTCTTGAACAAAGCCTCTACTTTACAAGCCTTGGTAAGTGTTTACCCTTATAGCTTAATGTAATATATGTATAAGATATTGTGGAAATCATGTAGGTGATGTTTAAAAGGTATAGGACAGTCCCTTATGTTGATGGCAGTCCACTTGTGTTTAGTTTTAAAGGAATTGCCTTCCTTGCGGTTTGAACTTGTAAAGGAGCTTAAGGCGTTGAAGAAATTAAGTTGGATGGATGAAATTTTAGTAGATTAGGGTGCGGTTATTCCCCTAATTCGTTCCTTTTTATGTATAGCTTGGTGGAAATGTTTATACGTATTGATATGTGGGATGTTTGGTGTAGTGAAAAGAGAATACTCTTTTGTTATGTTAAAGTGAAGTCTGAAACCATTGTGGACTCTTTTTGGAATGTTATTGTGGAAGGAATTTAGGTGTCTTGATTGAATAAATATGTGGAGTTGCATTGAGGTGGTAATGTGAAGTATGAACTTGGTAGGAAATCCTATCGGTTTGTAACTTTATTGTTGATTTGTGGACTGTTTTGGTGGTATTATTGTGGTGAGGTAGTAAGTTATAGTGTAAAGGGGTGGAATAAGGTTGTATGGAAGTATAAAGAAGAGGGGAGTGATGCACCATGTGTTTGAGAGGTTGGGCAGTTTTTACTTCCCGTTAAGTAACTAATTGCCATTTTGTAAAACTTGTAATGTAATTAGCTTTTAATGTTAGTTCCATTTTGTACTTGAATTGTAGAGTAAAACTTAAGGGAAGAGCTGAATTGTTGTAGTCACATTGGTCAGAAGATAAGGGATGTAAGGCTATTCAATTCTATGTTCTTTAGCATGAAATCTAATACATTGACGTTACAGTTGTTCCTATGTCATTGTTACTGCCTTAAATGTATTCATATTTCTTTTACCACGGGTCCATAATTTAAAGCTCAATAATGTTACGAACGCCTAAAGAACTATCTCAAAGATTAAAGAAATGATGTAAAGAGAATCTATTTCTTCTTGGGTGGTATCCAAGGGTTGGAAGGAACACCTAGCATGGGTCGATCCTAATATCACGGGTGGTATCCCAGGGTTGAAAGGAAATCCTAGCATGGGTCAATCCCGATTTGTATATCTATGAGGACCGTATCCCAGGCGTTAAAATACCTAGCATGGGTCATCCTTTTTTTACCACTGATCAGCTGGTCATTTGTATTATATGCCTTACAATTTTATAATGCAAAGAAGGATAAAGTAAAGTAAAAGATGTAATGTACATGGTTCTATAAATACAAGAAAAGGTGGTCTTTTATTCTTATCTATACAGTTCTATATTGATATCTGATTTTACTAAGATCTTATCTTACCTATGGTCACTTTATGCCTTATATACTCAGTACATTCTTTCGTACTGACGTCCCTCATGGGGACAATGTGTTTCATGCCACAGGTACAGGTACTCCAGCTAGTACACCCCCTCAATAGGAGCACAAGGCACTCAGCTGTGATTGGTGATCTCCAAGTTTATTTGGGGCTTTACCAAGTCTTTGGTATATATTTTGGTATTGTATAATAGTTAAGGGTAAGGCCCCCACTGTCCCGACCTTAAATAAGTATATGTATCTTTTAGAGGCTTTGTAGACATTGTAAAATTAAGCATGGTAGTGTCTTGTCT
The DNA here is from genome assembly GCA_031232105.1 of Capsicum rhomboideum. Taxonomy (NCBI): domain Eukaryota; kingdom Viridiplantae; phylum Streptophyta; class Magnoliopsida; order Solanales; family Solanaceae; genus Capsicum; species Capsicum rhomboideum. Next base: position 60,191,991 of record CP124710.1, on the reverse strand, counting down.
TTTAGAAGTTTTGGCCCCAACAGCCAAGTCCTGTATATCTATTTTGTATTTACCTACCTGGTTTACTTTATCAATATATTATGTCCATACACTGCAGCACATTTGTTAGTTCAATTACATGTATAAGAAGAATATGTGTATAGGTTGGTTCTCTCGGGCACTTTTGGCTACTGGTGCCTGTCCACCCCAACGGGATTTGAGGCGTGACAAAAGTGGTATCAGAGCGGGTCATCCTAGGAAGTCTACAAAGTCGTGTCTATGTAGATTTTTGCTTATGGGTGTGTTGTGCACCACATCTATAAGTAGGAGGCTACGAGACATTTGGGATTTGTTTTTTTTTCTTCATTTATTAGATCGTGCGATAGAGCCAATGATGTAGGTTGATTTGTATTTAACCTTAAATATATATTTTTTTTCTCTATATAGTGAAGATGCCGATTACAAGAAGGAGTAAGAATAAAAGTAAGCAAGTGGATATGGCTGCCGTAGAAGGGACCAAAAAGTCACCTCCTAGACATGCTAATCAGAGTGAGACTCAGGATGAGTTTGCATCAAGGACTTCTTCTACTCCACCATCTCCAAAAAAATTAAGAAGGAGAGGAGTACCCCCAGAATCACCTATTAATTCTATTGAGCAAGATTTAAGAAATGCGGTACAATTATTGACTTGCATAGTTGCAGTACAACGTTAAGGACAAACTGGTCTGACTATGGGCACTAGTGGTGCGGATAGAGCAACCAGTCTACGGACACAGGATTTCCTTAATTTAGACCCTCCCACATTCACCAGGTCAGATCTTAACGAAGACCCACAAGACTTTATTAATCAAATCCAAAGGGCTTTGGATGTTATGCATGTGTCTGATAAAGGGATGGTCAAGTTAGCAACATATATATTAAAAGGGGAGGCTATATTATGGTATGATACAAGCCAAATTTGTGTCAACCTTTTGGGCCTTGTATTTCAAGGGTAACGACAAGGGACCCAAACCACAAAGAGCTTAAGGCCACAAGGATGTGGTAATAGGGTCCATTTTGCACTTCAAGTAGAGCAATATTGCATATGGAAGATAGCTTGGAGTCAAGAGAATCAAAACACCTCGAGACCTCTACTAGAAGCCAAGCACGAGAACTACAAACAGTCCTAGGTTTATTGATGAATCTAGATGTGTTTTGAACCATCTTGAAACCATTTGAGGAGTGTTGTGTGATGCCCAATGCATTCAATATGGATCGAAAGCCATTGGAGAGGTCGTTGGAGAGTTAAGAGGATCCAAATGGTGACCTAGGGCCACCTGCGCCCTGACCTGAGGCCACAGGCTATCCACCTGTGCCAGTAGGTGGCCATTTTAGCCTTCCAGAGACAACTGTGGCCTCGCATACACCAGCAGGTGCCCCCACCTGCGTGGGCGGATGCCCAAATTTCTGAAATGGGTCACTTTTGGGCCCATTAAATATAATAAAAGGCCCAAGGATATAAATACTAGTTCTTCTTCATTTTTAGATAGTTTTTGATGATAATTAAAGTTAAGAAACTCTTGAGAGAGTGTGAGGAGGCTTGGAAAAGCTTTTGTTGAACACTTGTTAGAAACGTTGGTTGATTGGGTGATATGATTCCCTCTCAGTCTTCGTAAGAGGTAGGTGTTTGATTGTATTTGAAAGGGAGTTGTTGAATTTAATACATTCTTCGATTGTCCTTTCTTATATTTTCTTGTGTCTATCTATCTATCCCTCTATCCTTTACTTTCCGTATTTTCGATTCTATCATTTTTCTTATTTTCGTACTTTATTCCTCCTTTCGTATTTTGGGGGTTATCATTTGGTATCACAGCCGAGCTTGAGTTCGTTCCCACGAATTCAATCTTGGGTTTTGTTATCTTGAAATTGAAAAAAAAAAAAACAGAAAATTCATTTTTAAGAAAAACCCCAAAAATATTTTTGTGTTTTTGAGTTTTTCTTGTTGTTTAAACACTAGATTTGTTTCCTCTATTGTTATTAGAGTCAGAATCTTGAGCTTTGGATGTGTTTTTGAGTAGATTTGAAGAAATCCTAATGTTGTGTTCTTGAGTTTGAAGAAAATTGAAAAGAGGTTTCTCAATCTAGTGTTTTTGGTGTGGATTTGAGGGTTGAAAATAGTTGGAAAACATTTCCCAAATCAAAACAACCTTATATCTAAAAATTTGGTTTGGAGGAGTTTTATAGAATCCGCCATTTTTGAGTTTGAAGCTTGAAGAAGCTTCAACTGGGTTTTAAAATCTGAAAAAATTTGGCTTGGAATTGAGGTTTGAAGAGTATTGGGGATTGTTCCTCATATCAAAGAGAACCTAGATTTCAAATTTCATTGAATTCTGAGCTAAAACGAAGAAGATATGAAATTTTGAAGTTCATCCATGTTCTTGGTGTTCTTAGGACATTCATATCTTGTTGAAGGGGAATATTCAAAAAGGTGTGTTAGATCAAAAAGGGAATAAAGATAAAAGTGTTTGGGTGTTGGTACAAGGAATATCCCCCAAGAAAAGGGAATATTCTAGGAAAGAGAACCTAAAAGGGCCCACAGAAAGAGCCAAAAATAAAAATTTCAGCTATTCTGTCCAGGAATCTTCGGCTTCACCTGCCCACACAGGTCATCCACCTTCCCACGCAGGTGGCAATGTAGGTCATTTTCCAGCAACCAATTTTTGACATGCGAACTCCATATGCGAAGGCAGGTCGCCACATGCGTCCACAACCCATCAAAACACAACTCAAGCACTCCTAAACCATTTTACTTAGGTTCCATTATCTTAGTTTTAATTCTTGATTCTTTATTTCAATTTTGGATTCCTAAACTAATTTTCAACTAGTAATTATCCTACTTAGTTGTTGATTAGTTCTTGAGTCCTATTTCTTTCTTCGTCCTTTTTCTTTGTGTGCTTTTCTAGTTTTGTTTCGTTGTTATTTCTTGTCTCAAGTCCGTTTTTTTTTTTTTTTGGTTTTGGAGTCGTTCGCCCCTCTAACAAAGAAGAATCTATTCCTACCGAGAGTAGCAATCAACACTTTATCCATCACCGGAGTATAACACGCCTTCAACACTAGCCGCTCCAAGTGTGAGGCATATAAAGGTGAGATTCTTACGAGTGTTGGTGAGGAGCTTTACTACTAACCTTGTTTGTTCTTTTGTAGGTACAAGAAAGCATGTCAAATACCTTTTCCCTATCTAGAAATACCATATCCTATTCATCTTATTATAATGAACAAATGATGAGATATGGATACACCAAGCTTTATAATGTGGACCCGAGAAGACTTGGACTAAAAATGAAGGTTGACATTTATGGAACTTCGGGGTTTGATCTTGCCTTAGAAGATTGGTGTTATAAAAACTACATCACCCCATCTACGGTGGACTACTTGAGGATACCTCGATTAGCAAAGCAATATCCATATACCATGGATGGATGTGAAGTTAGGGAGATGGTAAAAGTATCGTTCACACGTTATGGGTACTATGAAGAGGTTTTGTGTGATGTGATACTCATGGACTTTTGTCACCTATGTTTGGGGGCCAATTGGTTTAAAATACATGGGGTTCCAAAGGAACAAATATGGCCCAAACATGTTGTGGACCAATGGGGAAATAATCTCTTTCCAACTACTTCCCCCACTTCTTATCAAGAAAATTTGGGTACTTATTCCAAGTCCCATATGATTGAGAGACAAAAGATTAAGAGAAGTAAGGGAGCTTGAAGTGACAACCTAAGAGTGGAAAAAAGGAGAGGTTATGTGGAGTGATGTGAGTGGGTTTTCACAAACTTATCTTAACTCATGTAACTTTTCTTCTCTCTCTAGTTGTCTAACACTTGTGCAGGTATTGTTGGAAGCCATTGTAATGTAGATCCCCAAAGTGTGAAGAACCAAGAGATGCTTGAAAGGTGCCCAAATGAGGAGTTGACTCAAGGGGGTAGAATTGACAAACTCCCGTGTGGTGAGAACTTCCTAAAGGAGCAAATGAGCTCCCATGTTGAACACCAAGGTGAAGACCATACATTGTATGAGCTACAAGGTAACAATGCTAACCTTTGAACTTCTCTAAACTTGAAATGTCATGATGTGGCTAGTAGCCAAGTGAGTGTAATTGGTGGCTTGTCCAATGTAGAGTCTCATGAGTCTTCCATTTGTGATACTCTTGGTAGTGCTAAGTTGTATGATGATCAAATTCTTGTTGTGAGTTTGCAAACACTATTTGATCCTTTAGATGACCGAATTGACTCTTCTAGAAAGATCGATTTGTGTCCACCTAGTGCTAGCACTTGTAACTTGAATGAGGTCCCATTGCCATGTGATAAGAGTATTCACACACTAGTTGACCCTTGTGAAAATCAAGGTGTGTCTATGTTGGCATGTGAATTGCCTACAACTAGTGAAGGTGTGTGCATTGATCAACTTGCTTGTGAATCTAATCCACTTCTTGAGCATATTTGTTGCGTTCTTGATGAGCCTCAAGGTAGTGATGTTGTTGATAGAGTTGATCATGTGAATAAGAATGTGGTGAAAGATGACATGTATCTTTTTGAGAGTGAACTTGCATGCTTTAATTCCTCACCTTTGGTTAATGATCCTTTCTTAAAGAAAGATGTATTGATTGGTAATTGTGAGATCACTCCTAATGTGGCATCTAGTGATGTGCATTTTGATGTGCTTTAAAGGAAGGATGGTATGCCTAAAATTCACATGTTATCCTATTTCTTAAAATACATTAAGAATATAGGATTGAGTGAAGATTGTGCTAACTATCCTACTTTTAATAGTGATCTCTCACTTGTGCAAAAGAATGATCAATTAGGTGAAGATAATCTTGATTTGCTTGAATATTTGAGGAACCCAACTAATTATTGTTCTTATGAAAATAATTTAGATAGTGATCCTTTATATGACACCCCACTCTTGTTTGATAAATGTGAGTAGGAATTGTGTGATTCTTGTAATGACTTGAGTCATGACCTCATTAATATTGGTGGTGGTTTGTGTCTACTTGAGGATTCCTCCCTTGAAAAAGGTGTTATTTGTCTAGAAATTGCTTCTACTTCTTCTTTGTGTGCTTCCTTTATCGAGGATACTCATGGTGATGATCTTGAATCTAATAGTGAGTACATGCATGAGAACACCTTAGTTGAAGTTAACTTGCGTGACACCTTTCTCTACCCTCTCTTGGTTTATGAAATTATCAATGATAGTGTAGAGGGTATGTCTATTTGTGAGGTTGACACCTTTGGGGAAAATGGGTATTGTCTTGTCCCATGTTCTTGGATACTTCTCCCATTTGACCCTAGTGACCTCTTGGAATGTGGTGGTTGTTATACACCTAACTTGGTGTTTGGTCAAGATGATATGCAAAATTTGATTGAGGTTGTTGGTATCCTTCCCTACAATGGAGAGCCTTTCTTGAGGGTTTACAATCTACTTGAGAGATTCAAGTTGTGTATGGGAGACATGTCCAACAACAATGAGTGTTCTTTAAAGAAGGGGAGTAATGAAATGGTTCAAGATAATTTGCCATTGTGTGTTTCCATCCTTGACCAAAGTTTTATTACTTGTAGGTCAAGGAGTGAGTCTTCTCTTAAAAACACTTTGGATGAATTCAACTTATGTGATACCTTTCTTTATTTCTTGATTGAAATTGATGACCCCTTTCTCAAAGGTGGTATTATTCTTGAGAACCCTAGGGAAAATGTGTCATTGCCTCTTTTGGGTGTTGCTTATATACTTGCAACCTTTTTTGACACACTTGTCCTTAAGTTGTGTGGACCACAACTTATGTATGCTAAGTTGATTACTTATTTGTGGGAGAGTCCATGGTTGTTAAAGACTTCTTGCCACCTTCATAAGGTTGGGCAGTTTGAAGTGTCAAGTGGGACTCTTGGAAGCATACTTATCATCAAAATAGGGAACCAAATCCCTTAGGAGAACCACTTGTCTTGGATTAATTTGTTGTATAAAAGGTTCTCCATTGTCCCTAGTAGCATGATTCCATTGTTGAACTCCTTTCCCTTAGGAAGTTGTTTGGAAAAGAGAGTTTCTATGTGCTTGAAATGCCTCTTTCTCTCTTTGTGTGTTCCTACTCATGAGCACACCTTGGATGAGATTAGTGTCCTTAGCACCTTTATTTATTACCTTTTTGCATATGATGTTGTTCATAACCATGTTTAATCAACATCTTATATGGGTATGAATTGCTTAGGAAGGAAAAATATCATGTGCCAAAATGAATTGAATCCATCCTTGAGTGCATTAGTTGCTAAATCTCTTGAGCCATATGGTATTCTTGTAGATGGTAATGCCATCGATAAGATTTCTATGCTTAATTCCTTTCTATACTACCTCTTTGCTTATTATGATGTCCATGCTAGTCGTGGAATTATTTTATCTAGAGGTAGGCCCTTTGGTTGGTCCACTTATTTGAATAATGGTTCAATGTGGGTCTCTTATATCTTTGACCCTAGAAGACTTATGTGGATTTTTGAACCATTGGTGGCACCACCTTTGGTGTGGTTTCTAGGAGAGGTAATGAAACAATTGTGTCTTGTGGCTCCTAAAATGAATGTGATTTTACCTTTTCAGTTTGTTGATGCAATTATGACCTATTTGGTTTTTTTACATCTTGGTATTCTTCACAGCCGGTTCCTTTATACTGTTTTCAATAAGATTCTTATGTTAAACACAAGGGATCCTTGGTTATATTTTAAGTGTGAGCAACCTTTGCATGGTGCTATGATTGATTTTGCTAACATTAACCCTCGTCCCTTGAGGATATTGTTGTTGCTTGTTTTCCCAATGGTTTTGCAAAGTTTGGATTTGAGGTCGAATCCTTTTCAAGAAGGAGGGATGATACAAGCCAAATTGGCGTCAACCTTTTTGTGCTTGTATTTCAAGGGCAACGATAAGGGACCTAAACCACAAAGAGCTTAAGGCCACAAGGATGTGGTAATAGGGTCCATTTTCCATTTCAAGTGGAGAAATATTGCGTATGGAAGATAACTTGGAGTCCAGAGAATCAAATCACCTCGAGACCTCTACTAGAAGCCAAGCACGAGAACTACAAACACTCCGAGGTTTATTGATGAAGCTAGATGTGTTTTAAACTATCTTGACACCATTTAAGGAGTGTTGTGTGATGCCCAATGCATTCAAGGTGGATCGAAATTGATTGGAGAGGTCATCGGAGAGTTAAGAGGAGCCAAATGATGACCTAGGGCCACCTGCGCCCTAACCTATGGCGGCAGGTCATCCACATGCGCCAGCAAGTGGCCATTTTAGCCTTCCAGAGGCACCTACGACCTGACATGTGCCAGCAGGTGCCCCACCTGCGTGGGCGGATGCCCAAATTTCTGAAATGGATCACTTTTGGGGCCATTAAATGTAATAAAAGGCCCAAGGCTATAAATACCAGTTCTTCTTCATTTTTAGATAGTTTTTGATTATAATTAAAGTTAAGAAACTCTTGAGAGAGTGTGAGGAGGCTTGGAAAAGCTTTTGTTGAACACTTGTTAGAAACGTTGGTTGATTGGGTGATATGATTCTCTCTCGGTCTTCGTAAGAGGTAGGTGTTCGATTGTATTTGAAAGGGAGGTTGTTGAATTTAATACATTCTTCGATTTTCCTTTCTTATATTTTCTTGTGTCTATCTATCTATCTCTCTATCCTTTACTTTTCGTATTTTCGATTCTATCATTTTTCTTATTTTTGTACTTTATCCCTCCTTTCGTATTTTGGGGGTTATCATTTGATGAAGACTGGACATACTGAAAATTCATTCTCCAACTTCATTTCTTTAATACCTTAAGCTCCTTTACAAGTTTAAACCACAAGAAAGGAAAATCCTTTAAAACTAAACACAAGTGGACTGCCACCAAAACAAGGCACTAACCTATACATTTTAAACATAACCAACATGATTTACACCACCTCTCATACATATATTACATTAATCTATAAGGTTAAATACTTACCAAGGCTTGGAAAGTGGAAGATTAGTCCAAGAACCCTAGGGAAATTTGGGGTGGCTGGTTTGGGGTTTGAGAGAGGAGAGAGTGTTTTAATTTTTCTTTTTTTTGCAAGTGAAGTGAATGGATAAATGAGCTGAATTTTAGATCTATATACTCCCTCTTAGTAGCCTCTTACTAGCCCATTCTTATCCAATTCTTGGTCAAAAATAGTCCAAGTAGGTGATGCACCTACTTGGCTATACAAGCTGTCCAAAACAGTCCAGTTTCTCACTTTATTTCTACTTGGATCATCTCTTGTTGGGCCTAAATTAATCTTCGATGTTGGGCTGGTCATCTTTCCATTTTTATGTACTTAATTTTGGGCCTCAATTGAGTCCATTATTATATGTCCAAATGATGCCCAATAGCTTAAGTAGGTAATACACCTCTTTGGAACATTTAACTTAGCCCAAATTTGATCCATAACCTTGGGTCCATTAACTTGGCCCATATATCTCAAGTAGGTGATTCACCTACTAGCTTAATTAAGTCAAGCAAGCACCTCAATAGTTAATTTCATTTTTGGTTCTTAATCCCTTTAATTTAACTTATAGTTGTGTACACTTGGTCACTTTAAACTTTAGATCCAAATACCTACTCACGATCCCGACTTTAAATAGTTGTATCGACGTTAACTTAGTCGTGTCACATTAAAATGTACAGGTTGTTCCTTCCAACCCATCCTATCGTCGCTAGTCATATAGGAAACCGAGTCCATTACCCGTACTATGAGGTTGTATTAAGTGACATATAAGTGGAACTGGTACACGTAGGATACGAGGTGTTACACTATAGTTGGACTAGCTTGACCTTGACCTTGTGCAGCAACAATACGAGTTAACAATTGCACCGCTTTCCTTAAATCTTGCTCACTGGTATTAATAGGTGATTCTGGGAGTACTCATCTCCTTCTTAGCTCTTTTGGAGATGGAAGAGTAGAAAAGTCTGCGACACAAACTCAGTTTCAGCCCCACCTTGACTAGCTTGGTCAGGTGGTGATTTACTAGTTCCTTCTCCGGCAAACATGTCTACCTTCTTACCTTTGCCCCTACCTCATCTTGTAATCGACATTTTACTATAGCAAAGAAAACCAATTTCAACGGTCAGATATGATTCCACCTACAACATTGGCTCTATTGCACGATCTAAGAAAAGAAGAAAAGAAACAACTCCCAAATGTCCCGTAGCCTCCTACTTATAAATGTGGTGCACAACACATCCATAAGCAAGACTCTACTCAGACACAGCTTTGTAGACACCCTAGGACGACCCGCTCTGATACCACTTTTGTCATGCCTCAAATCCCATTGAGGCAGACTGGCACCCAAAGTCGTTAAGGCCCGAGAGAACCAATCTATGATCATGTATATTCATATTCATGTCCCTGAGTGAACAACATCCAGTCATACAGATACAAGATGTCAAAGATGGAAATCATGGAAAGACATTCAAATTGATATGAACGTCAAAAAGGAGAATACACTTCTACATTTGACTTTACCATAGTCTACAAAGCCTCTAAAAGACGTACATAACCAAAACTAAGGTCGTGACAAGTCTCCACATTATAACACTACTGCACAGTACCAAAATAAATTTACAATGACTCGAAAAGCCCCGAAGTAAACTGGAGCTCACCATTAATCTATGGATAACTCGTATCCTAATGTGGAGGTCTACTAGCACCTGTGCCTATAGTAAGTAAGGTAAGTCCCCCAAGGGACGTCAGTATAAAAGAATGTACTGAGTATGTAAGGCTATAAGCAACTACATGAGATATAGGAACTCAAATGGAATCAAATACAAGTGAATAGATGATATCGATAAACCACCTTTACTGTAATCCTGTAACCGTATACATTACATTCATTACTTCCTTTTTTCTTTCTTTACTTTTCTTGTCTTTATAAGGCATGCCATACATATACCGAACTAATCAGTTGTAACATAATCTTGGATCGTCTCTATGCTGGGCTATAAGCCCCCTCGAGCTTCCACCCATGCATAATAAATCGGGATCGTCTCTATGCTGGGCTATAAGCCCCCTCGAGCTGCCACCCGAACATAACCATATTGAGTTGCTTACTTTATTTAATCTTTGAAGTTGTTATAGTGGTGTTTATAACATTATGGATCCTTTTTGGAACAACAAAAGAGAACATCTGAAATTTGATAGTAGATATGTATTGAGGTACTTTAGAACATTCTGGCGTGGAAACAAGGTCATTAGCTAGGTGGACAATATATGATACCAAAGGATATGGAAAAGAGTAACCTTACATACCTTTACTTTACACCACGTGACTACAACAATTCAGCTCCTTCCTTATGTGTAACTCTACTATATAAGTACATAATGGAGTTACATTAAAAGCTAATCACATTATAGATTTACAAGGCAGTAACTAAATACTTAACGGGAAGTAACATTTGTCCGACAACCCCAAGACATGGTATCTCATTACAAACTCCTTTATACTTCCACATAACTCTATTACAGCTCCTACATGGCATCCCACTGCCTCACAACAACAATGCTACCAAAACAGCCTATATATTGACATAAACGTTACAAACCGATAGAATTACCTACCTAGTTTATCCTTTACATTTCAAATCCAATGAAACTCCATATATTCATACCATAAGCTCACCCTACTTCATTCCATAGTAACATACCAAAAACAGTCCACAATAGTTCCAAAATTCAGTTTAACAGAACAAGAGAATATTCACTTTTCACCACACCAAACGTTCCATTTACAAACACGTATAAACATTTCCATCAAGCAATACATACAAGGAACGACTTATGGGAAGAAAAACACTTTAATGTACTGAAATTTTATCCTCCTAACTTAATTTCTTCAACACCTTAATCCCCTATACACGTTCAAACCACAAGGAAGACAAATTCATTAAAACTAACACAAGTGGACTGCCAACGAATTAAGGGACTGCCCTATACATTTTAAACATAACCAACCTGACTTCCATACTTTATTATACATATATTACATTAATATACAAGTTTAAACACTTACCAAGGCTTTCAAAGTGGAGGATTCACCCAAAAACCCTAAAGGGAAATTAGGGGCGGCTGATTTTTGGGGTTGGGACTATTTTGTTTAAAGCTGGAATTTGCAAGTGTATTGTGAGGAAAAACAATATGAAATTATGTATATATACACCCTCCTTGGACCGCATCTTTTCCAGCCATCCTTAGCCAATTTTGGTCAAAAAATAGTCCAAGTAGGTGATGCACCTACTTGGTTATTAAATCTGTCCAAATCAGTCCAAGTAGGTGATGCACCTACTTGGTTTATTTCTACATGGATCACCTTAATTTTGGGCCTTAATTAATGGCTGATCATCCTTCCCCTTTTAATTACTTAACTTGGGCCTCAATTGAGTCCATTAACATATGTCTTAATTCAGCCCAATAGTCTAAGTAGGTGATACACCTACTACCTTAATTAAGTTATGGAAGCACATCACTAATGTTCTCCCCTTTTTCCAACTTCTTAATACTTATACCTTAATTCACCACTTAAATTTAATTTTATCCTTTAGTACATCCTTATTCTCTCAAGTTTAAATACTTTTACCCATGTTAGGTTAGTCGCACAAGTTTCTGAAATGTACGGGGTGTTGTACTTGAATCAGAGAACTAGTTAGTCCATTACCTATTGCCACAAGTCAGTACCATTTTTTATATAAGTAAGAGTAGTGTCTATAGAATACGGGGTGTTACATCCTTCCCTCTTTAAGAACATTCATCCTCGAATGTTAGTACCATCACTACACAACTTAAACAGGCTCAAGCCTACATTTAATCTTTATGCTATCACATAATACGTATACACACTTACTTGTTATTACTCCAATTCAGCATCTTGAACTTTCTCTTCAGTTTGAAATAAATATGGGTACTTAGACTTCATCATTTCCTCGGCTTCCAATGTGATTTCTTCTACTTGTTGATTTCTCCAAAGTACCTTTACGGAAGCTACTTCTTTATTTCTTAACTTCTTAACTTGTCGATCCAGAATAGCAATAGGTACTTCTTCATAGGTGAGATCTTCTGTAACCTGTATATCATCAGTAGGAGTAATATGAGATGGATCTCCTATACACTTTCGAAGCATTGAGACGTGAAACACTGGATGAACTATAGAGAGTTCTTGGGGTAGTTCCAATTCATACGCGACTTGGCCAAATCATCGGATAATCTTATATGGCCTTATATAACGTGGACTTAGATTTCCCTTCTTCCCAAATCTCATTACCCCTTTCATTAGTGACACTTTCAAAAATACCAAATCACCGATAGCAAATTCTAACCCTCTTCTTCTAAAATCGGCATATGATTTGTGTCGACTTTGTGCTGCTCCTAGTCGTTATTTTATTACGTTAACCTTTTCGATGGCTTGATGAACAAGGTATGGTCTAAATAAAATAGTCTCACCAACTTCAAACCACCCAGTCGATGACCTATACTTTCTCCCGTATAGAGCTTCATAAGGGGCCATCTTGATGCTTGAATTATAACTATTATTGTAGGCAAACTCAATAAGAGGTAAATGATCATCCCAGATACCTCTGAAGTCTAATACACAAGCTCGCAACATATATTCAAGTGTTTGTATGGTGTGTTCTGCATGTCCATCTGTTTGTGGGTAAAAACTTGTACTTAAATTCACTTGCGTACCCAAACTTTTCTGAAAAGACTTCCAAAAGTTTGCAGTAAATTGAGCTCCCCTATCAAATATAATAGAAATTGGATCTCCATGTAGTCGAACTATTTCTTTAATATACAATATCGCATACTTTCTGCTCTATAAGTAGTCTTAACCGGCAGGAAGTGTGCTGACTTGGCAAGTCTGTCAACTATCACCCATATGGAATCAAATTCCGAAGTGTACGAGGCAAACCAGTGATAAAATTCATGTTAATCATGTCCCACTTCCAAACTAGAAGATTTATACATTTCATATAACCTCCAGGCTTATGATGCTCTACTTTCACTCGTTGATAATTTGGACATTGGGCTACAAATTCAGCTATGTCCTTCTTCATGTCAACCCACCAATATACTCCTTTCAGATCGTGGTATATTTTAGTTGATCCCGGATGAATAGAATACCTGGAATGATATGCCTATGATATAATCCTTATCCTTAGCTCATCTACACTAGGTACACATAGTCTGTTTTGGCACTGAAGTACTCCTTCTTGCGTAAGCTCAAATGCCTTTGTCATACCTTACTGTACATTCTCCAAAAGCTGTGATAGAATAGGATGTAACACTACGTACCTTCCCAACCCTACTTGATGACGTTGAGAAATGTTTACTTAAGTGTCGAGAGCCAAAAGTATGTATTTTGTAATGCTATTGATGAGAAAATTGATATTGGGCCTCGTACGTGTGATTAGACCTTCGTATGAGGTGTTTTGTGATTTTGTGGAACATTTGTGGGGTTAAAAACGAGGCTTGTAGGACCTCCAAACAAAGGATATTAAAGGTAAGAAGTAAGTTAAAGAATAGAACTTGAAGTATCTAACCAAACCCGCGAAGAAAAGTCGAAAAATGAAATTTTCAAAAAAAACTAAGGCCCAGGCACGCCAGAGGGCGTGCCAGGCCGCTAATTGCCCAAATTGTTTGGGCACATGCAGCTTGGGCGCGCCGGGTTTCTTATGCGCACCTTTCAAAAGTTGGAAATTTTTCTAAGTCCCAAGGGTGCCCGGGGGCGTACCGGGCCGATTTTTGCCACGTTTCTTCTACAACCAAGATCATATACAAGGAATAATTGAAGTATTATATTGGTATGGTAAAATTACTCGTGAACAAATTTGGCATCAAAATGACAGTTTTACCCTTGTGGGTCAAAATAAGCCATACGTGACTAGAATCACTTGTTTTTGGGATTGAGCCTACGAATATGAATAGCGAGAGTAGGAATATTGTTGTAACACGTATGAAATGAGTTAACTATGAGTAATTATTTATTTCATTGGGTTAAGTGAATTGGGCTCAATAAAAAGGCCCAAAATGAGATAAAATACTTAGCCCAATGGGTCAAATGACCCATTTTCCCTTTGACCATCAGTTATTGATCAACACGGATAAGGATAAGATTAAAAGGGGTTATATCAAGGCCACCAAATAATATTTTATTCATTCACAAGGCACATGCCTTTCTAAACATTTTTCCAAGAGATATTTCTCTTATGCTCTCAAACCCTAAGTCCTCTTCTTGGGCAAGATCATCATCTACAAGCTTGGGTAAGTGCTTATTATTATGGATTAATATATTATATGCATGGGAGAGTACGTAAATCATGTTTGTTATGCTTGAAAGTGTTGAACATGGTACTTTGTGTTTTTGGTAAAAGATTTGTTGCCCATGGGATTAAAGCTTGAAGTATGACTTGTGATTTTGATGAAAGAGCATGGGATGGGTGAAATATGAACATGTATGGTGTGATTATGTTATTAAACTTGTTATTTTTATATAAGTGCAAATTATGAGATTTTGGCCGATATGTGCTATGAGGTGAATTAAGGTGACTTGATGGGTTATTTGTGATATGGTGTGAATGAGAAAGGGTAAAGGAGAAGCTTTGTGGTGAAATGTTATTGGTATATCATGTATTGGTCAATGTATGGAATATTGGGGGATTATTGGTATGATAATCTCGTCAATGGTTTTGTCAAGGGGAAAATGGCATGTTTAAAGGCAAACATGAAATTCATTATCGTTATATTCATTTGTAAGGTAGTTGGTGGTTAATAAAACTCCGTTATGCATTTGTGTTTTAGAGTGACACATAAAGAAGGTGCGGGAATATTGTATGCATATCTAAGATTGTATATCCGTATTGAGAATACAAGGTATGTAAGGTTACTTTGTCCGTATTTTTTTGCGGCAAAAAGTACTCACATTGACATTATGCTTGTACCATCCCGAAATGTGCCAAGGTATCCTATATCCGGTTATCAATGGTCATTCTCATATGTTTCCTACTCATTGATCAATTGTGAATCTCATGTCTCATATTCATGAATAGTGTTCCAAAAGCCCAATAAAGGTACGTTCCAAAGTTCCAATAGTTGTTATATTCATGTATCTTGTTCATTGATTATTGTCTAATGGTTCCAATGGTGTTATGTTTCCAAAACGTCTATGTTTCCAACAATGTTTATTCATATGTCTCTCACTCATTGGTTAATGATCCAAAGCTTCGTAAAGTTCTGACTATCATTGTATCAATCTCAAAGTAAAGATTAAAGTAATACATATGTGGTTAATGATCAAGTATGGGTGGTAGATTTGGGGGCCAAATACCTAGCTCAAGCCGATCCCGAGATTGTTGGATCAGGGGGCAGTCCTAGAGGCATAAGCCTAGCTTGGACCGATCCTAATAGGGGGCAGCTCTAGAGGTAATAACTTAGCTCGAGCCGAACCTGATGTGTTGGTATGGGTGGCAGCTCTAGAAGTAATAACCTAGCTCGAGCCGATCCCAATGTATATATTGATTCATAGGGTGGCAGCTCTAGGGGCATAAGCCTAGCTCGAGCCGATCCCCAACATAACGTTATGTTATGTTAAAACCCACTGTTTAGTCAGGGCCCGGGTATCACATGTCATAGGCAAAGATGAATAATCATAAAAGCAAAGATATAAAGAGAGTAATGAGAGCAATATACATGGTTTCCAAAGTTTAGTATTGTGACTTATCCATATTGTTTATTTACTTGTATTTGAATTTATTGAAGTGTTGATATCTCCTACAGTTTCATATGGCCTTACATACTCAGTACATTATTCGTACTGACCCCTCTTGGGGGACTTACCTTACTTGCTGTAGGCACAGGCACTAGTAGACCTCCACAATAAGTTGTAGATAATTTGCGGATTGTTGGTGAGCTCCATTTGAATTCAGGGCTTTCCGAGTCATTATAGATATTTGCTTTGGTATTGCATATGTGTATAGAGTGGGGTGCTGTCCCAACTCTAGGTTGGTTACAGTTATGCATCTGTAGAGGCTTTGTAGACTTATGTGAGCGAATGATTGTAAGAGATAAATGTTCATATTGACATGATGTCCCTAACGGCCAAGTTTCATATATTGTACAAATTTTTCCATGACTTACGCATAGTTGCATAACATATAATATGAGACATACATATGAATGTTCGTGAGCACAGATTGGTTCTCTCGGGCCTTGTCGGCTTTGGGTGCCAGTCCGTCCCGAATGGGATTTGGGGCGTTTCATAGGATCAGCATACTGCTTTTCTTTCACTTCAGCTACTAATGAGGATTCGGACGAATTTTGCACGACAACTCCTTCCTCTAAAGTTTCAAGAAGGTGAACCCCTAAGCTAGCTAATTGATGTAGATCCTTGATTAACCCTTGTCTTTGTATAAGCTGGCCATAAGTGTTTCCCATTGCCATACGACTTAATGCATCAGCTACCACATTTTCCTTCCCCCGATGATATAAAATATCAATGTCATAATCTTCCAATAGTTCAAGCCACCTCCGCTGCCTCAGATTTAGGTCCTTCTGCTTAAAGATATATTGCAAACTCTTATGATCAGTGTATATATCAACATGAACCCCATACAAGTAGTGCTGCCATATTTTTAAAGTAAATACTACTGCTGCTAGCTCAAGATCATATGTCGAATAATTTTTCTCATGAGGCCGCAATTGTCTTGAGGCATAAGCTATCACTTTACCATGTTTCATCAATACACATCCCAAACAAACTACTGAAGCATCACAATACACCGCATACCCTTTTGTACCTTTTGGAAGTACCAATACATGTATAGAGGTTAACCTATTCTTCAGATCATGGAAACTCTTTTCACATGCATCGTTCCATTGAAATTTGGTTGCCTTTTGTGTTAGCTTTGTTAAAGGTGCACCAATAGAAGAAAACCCTTCAACAAACCTTTTATCATAACCTGAAAACCCTAGAAAACTACGAATCTCTATAGGCGTTGTAGGTCTTGGATAGTTCTTCACAACTTTTATCTTTTGAATATCAACCCTTATTCCTTCATCCGACACAATATGATCCAAGAATGTTACAGATTTTAACCAAAATTCACATTTAGAGAACTTTGTATATAACTTACGATCGCGAAGAATCTGCAACAATTGTCATAAGTGACTAGCATGGTCCTCTTTTGATCTTGAATAGACAACAAATTCATCTATAAATACTATCACGAACACGTCTAAAAACGGCTTGAACACCCTATTCATCAAATCCATAAAAGTTGCTGGTCCATTTCTTATCCCGAAGGACATAACTAAAAACTCATAATGACTGTATCATTTTTGGAAAGCTGTCTTGGGTATATCTCTATCTCTGACCTTTACTTGATGGTAACCTGACCTCAAATCAATCTTTGAGAAAATTTCGCACTTTGTAATTGATCAAACAAATTATGAATTCTAGGAAGGGGATATTTATTCTTAATTGTCGCCTTATTCAGTTGTCGGTAATCAATACACATCCTCAATGTACCATCTTTCTTACTTAAAAATAACACTGGTGCACCCCAAGGGGACACACTAGGCCTTATGAATCCCTTTTCTAGCAAGTCTTTTAATTGCTCCTTTAACTCCCGTAATTCTACCGGGGCCCTTCTATATGGAGAAATAGAGATAGGTTGAATATCTAGAATCACGTCAATACCAAACTCTAATTCTCGTTCTGGAGGTAAGCCCGAGAGATCGTCTGGAAATATATCAAGGAATTCATTTACCACTGGAACAGATTGAAGAGTCGGTGGCTCCACATCTATATCTTTAACCCTTACTAGGTGGCATATGTACCCCTTGGAAATCATTTTCTTCGCCTTAAGATAAGAAATAAACTTACCTTTTGGCTCTCCAACATTACCCCTCCATTCAAGGACTATCGCTTTTGGGAAATGAAAATGTGCCTTCTTTGTTCGGTAATCTACTATGGCATAACCAGAGGCCAACCAATCCATACCCATTATAACATCAAAATCTTCCATTTCTAGTTCGACAAGATCAGCCAACGTATCATGATCACAAACAGTTACTATACAATTACAATAGACTCTTTTAGCTGCAATAGACTCGCCAACTGGGGTAGATACTTCAAATGGTTTAACTAATACTTCTAGTGTTCTTTCAAATTTTCCAGCAATCAATGGAGTGACATATGATAGCATAGAGCCCGAATCAATTAATGCATATACATTATGTGAAAAAATGGATAATGTACCTGTAACCACATCAGGGGAGGCCTGCAAATTCTATCGATCCGCTAAAGCATAGGTACGATTCTGGGACCCACTAGAACTAATTGCTCTCTTACTACCTCTACCACGACCAGTAGGCTATACACCCCTACCGAGAAAAGGAACCGATGATGATGATGCAACGGCTAATCCCGTAGGTCATGTCAGACTACCCGTAGCCCTTTGTGGGCACTCTCTTATCATGTTCCCCGACATATCACACCAATAGCAAGCATTTGTCCCAAACCAACATGCACCTAAATGAAGCTTTCCACATTGACTACATGGATGAAGAGGAGGTCTTGATTGACTCATAGTCCCTTGTCCTTAATACCCTGCTATCCGTGAACCTTGAATCTCGCTCCTTGGCCCAAATTGGTTGCCCCTAAACCTTTGGAATTGGGGTGGAGCACTTGCTGTAGAGTAGGTAAATGTAACACCCCATACCTTTTTGACCCTTCATGGTTGCCTTAACACTTATGGAATCATGTAGAAATGATATTTTTGAAGAATTATGCATTAAAGGTGATGGGATGAATTTAGCCTAATGAATTGGGCTCAAATGAGGCTCAAAAATCATATAAAGACATGGCCCAAAAATGGGAAAAATGACCCATTCATAAAATGGATCAAGTGAGCATGTTATATTTGACAAAGAGATACTAAGAATGACTTTGTGGGTCTATATAAAGGACCCAAAAATTCAGATTTTAATCACACAACTACACATGCCATATTCTAGAATTTTCAAGAAAGCATTCTTATCTTCTCTTTCAAACCCTAAGCCTTTATTCCTTTAAACAAGATCATCCATTTCCAAGATTTGGTAAGTATTTATTCTCATGGTTTAATATATTATATGATGGAATATGGTATAGATGATGTTGGTTATGTTGATAAAGTATTGAGAAATTCACTATGTGTAATATAGGCTAGTTTTGCTAAATCGGTAAAGGGTTTTGCCTTGTAACTTAAAAGGAGACTTGTGATCTTGAATAAAGTGGACTTTATGTATTTAATATTGAAATGTGATATGTAATTATAGCCTCAACTTATTTTATTCTTGTACATAAAGATTGGAATTTTTATTTCGAAATTGGGCATGGAATTGGTGACGTATTGAAAGAAACATGTAGTTTGGTGATGTTTATGTGTGTTGTGAATCCATGTATGTTATTTGGAATCTAAGATGATCTAAAATATGTTATCATAAGTGTAGTTATGATCATGGATCATTCATGGCAAAAAAGGACCCTAAAATGACCCCCGGAGTCTGAAACGGGCATCCGCCCTAGAGACTGGAGCATCTGCGGGAGCAGGTGCTAATGCATGTGCCTCTGGATACTTCCAAATGGAACCTTAGTACACAATTCATCCACCTTCAGTCACAGGTGGCTTAGCGGGTAGGCCCAGAACTCCGAATTTATTGTTTTTGCATCCCTTTGACCCCTCGAAAACCCTATACCCTTCATGGATGCAATTATCAACTTGTGATACCTTTTGAATGACTTTAAAGGAGTATCCCAAAGGTATTTTGGATGGTATCAATTATGGAGTGTTGTTCATGTGTTGTTACGGAAGGTATTGAGATGACTTGAAAGAGTAATTGTGACGCAGTGTTAATATGGGAGTATAAAGGGTAAAGTTGGTGTGAAATGTTATTGGTTTATGATGCCTTGGTCGATGTGTGACATTTTATGGTATTTTTGGTTTGGTGATGCAATAATGGTAATATAAGAGGGTTAAATGACGTTATATGGTAGTCATGTAATCCATTGTCGTTTTATGCACTTGTAACATGGTTAATGGTTGATTTGAGCTTCGTTATGAACTTGTATTGTAGACTGAAACGTAAGGAAGAAGCTGGACTATTGTGTTCATACATAGGCTTGTGTATTCATACTTGGAAGTGAAGGTATGTAAGGTTACTCCTTTCGTATCTTTCTGCAGCATATAGTGAACACCTTGTTGTAGTACTTACTCATTTCTGAAATGTTCTAAGGCACCTCGTTTCAGGTTATCATCTATTTTTAAGTTCCAATAATGTTGTAACTACTAAAGAAAATGTTCCAAGGAAAGTGACAACGTAAGGAGAATCTATTCATTCTTAAGTCAGACATTCCTCATTCATTAACCGTTGTTGTTCATGAGTTACATAATTATGGACATGCTTCAAAAGTCTCCATAATGTTATGTTCTTAAGCTTCCAATAATGTTGTGACTACAAATATATGTATTGATCTCTCATAACTGATTATATCAATCTCTCATAAGTGGATGAATCAATCTCTCGCAAGTAAAGGTATAAATCTCTCAAAAGTAAGAAATAAAGTAATTCATATTTGTTGGTTGCGAGAGTACGAGTGGTAGCTCTAGAGGCATAAGCCTATCTCGAGTCGATCCCAAATTTGTTGGATCAAGGGGCAGTCCTAGAGGCATAAGCCTAGCTCGGGCCAAAACTGACAGGGGGCAGCTCTAGAGGTAAGAACCTAGCTCGAGCCGAACCTGATATATTGGTTTATGGGCGGCAGCTCTAGAGGCAAAAGAAAGAAAGAAAGAAAGAAATGAATGTAAGGTACATGGTTCCACATATGCAGGACAATGATTTATCCACATTTACTATTTTCTTTTATATTGACTCCATTGTTGTTATTATGTATGATGAAATTCTTATGGCCTTACATACTCAGTACATTCTTCGTACTGACCCCCTTTGGGGGGACTTACTTTATTGGCTGCAGGCGCAGGTGCTAGTAGACCTCCTCAGTAGGTTGCGGACCATTTAAAGATCTTTGGTGAGCTCCAGTTGCTTCGGGGCTTTTCGAGTTGTTATACACTTTTGTTTGTTATTATCGATGAGTATAGAGCGGGGTGTTGTCCCGACTCTAGGTTTTCCATAGTTTTGTATTTGTAGAGGCTTTGTAGACTTATGTGGGAATAGAATGTAAGATATGTATGTTCATTCTGACTTGATGACCCTAACGGCCAAGTCTCTTATATGTATATATATAATGCTCCATGATTTCCGCACTTAGCATCTTATGTCTTTACAAGGTGGTGATGATTCTTATGGTATGAATATGATTGGGCATGAGTAAAGATTGGTTCTCTTGGGCCTTATCGGCTTCGGGTGCCAGTCCACCCCATTAGGATATGGGGCGTGACAAAAGTGGTATCAGAGCAGGTCGTTCTAAGGGTGTCTACAAAGCCGTGTCTGAGTAGAGTCTTACTTATCGATGTGTTGTGCTCCACATTTATAAGTAGGAGGCTACGGGACATTTAAGAGTTGTTTCTATTCTTCAATTCGTAGATCGTGCATTAGAGCCAATAGTGTAGTGAAATCATAACTGACCATAGTGATTAGTTTTTTTTGATATAGTAAACTGCCGATGACAAGAAGAGATAAAGGCAAGGGTAAGAAGGTTGTTACGCTCGCCGAAGGAGGATCGAGTAGACCACCACCTGACCAAACTTGTCAAGGTGGAGCTGATACTGAATTTTTATCACGGGCTTCTTCCACTTTCCCATCTCTGGAAGAGCTGAGAAGGAGAGAAGTATCTTCAGAACTGCCTGTTAATACTATTGAACAGGATTTGATGAGTGCAGTACAAATATTGACCCGTGTAGTTGCTGCAAAATCTCAAAGACAAGCTCTTGTGCAGCAAAAGGAGGGACACAGGCAGAGGAAGAAGATGCAAGCATTGGAAGAATGATCGTCAAAAATGGCTAAACCCATGGGACAAATCATGGCGTCCCAAGGAGGATTTGGGCCTCGTGTTTTTCACAAACCGCTTAGGCCATCATTTCTCCAGACCACAACAATTATTATCCCTCTAGTCCAAGGGTTTAAAAGCAACCAGTTTGGGCAAGGAGGTGAGATTCAGGGTTTATGGACAGTGGGGTATCAAGAACAAGGAAGTATGAACCACCTGAGGTTTTATCGTCGGTTGTGCCAGTGCTGCGGGAGGTTTCATGCAGGTGAATCTGAGTTGGAATGAATGTTTGCTATTTTTACGGCATGCCAGGGCACGTGGTACGAGGGTGTACACAAAGGAATACGGGTGGTATAGCACGTCCCATGGGACCAACCATCGCATCGACATCATCTATGCCTCCTCTAGGTAGAGGTGCTCAACCTATTGGTCATGGCAGAGGTGCTAGAGGATCAACTAGTTCTAGTGGCTTTCAGGGCAGTACCTACGCCGTGGTGGATCGGCAGAAATTTGAGGCTTCTCCTGAGGACGTGACAGGTATATTATCTGTCTTTTTTACATAACGTATTTACATTTATTGAATCGGGTTTTACCCTATCATGTGTTATCCCTTGACTATTGGAAGAAAAGAAAAAAAATAATTGTGAAAGAACACTAGAATTTTTAGTTAACCTATTTGGGGTATCTACACCAAAAGTGAATTTAGTGTAGCTAAAATAATGCGTCATAATTGTGTGGTAACTGTGTGGGGTTATGATACATTGGCTGATTTTATTAAATTGAAAGTGGTGGATATTAATGTTATAATGGGAATGGATTGGTTGGTTTCTTGTTATGCCACGTTAGATTGCCGGGCTAAGAAGGTACATATTCATTTTCCACAAGAAGATGCTTTAGAATGGAAGGAGTAATGTGGGGGCACCAAGAGGAAAAGTTTATTTTCTGTCCTAAAGCAACGAAAGTGATAGCCAATGGATACATAGGATCTAATATGCCCTTTGGGGCACATTCATGTGAATGTGGAAAAAAAATGAAATGGTACTTGAGAACGTGTATTTACTATTGGCAACTGCATAAAGTAATGATCAATAACAAATATCCCCTCCTAAGAATTGACGATTTGTTGATCAGTTACAGTGTGCCAAGTGTGTTGTTCCTTTTTATCAAAAGAATTGTATCCACTCTTTCTTGCACCAATTTTTCTAGATCAAGAGTGACTTGAGATCGGGTTATCACCAAGTCAGAGTTAGAAACAAAAATATACCCAAGACAGCCTTCCGAACACGGTATGACTATTATAAATTCTTAGTTGTGTTATTCAGTAGTGAATCACCTACTAAAGGCGCAGGCTTGCACGCTTCCAGAAGACCTTCTCGCAGAGAAGCTACTGGCATCCTCACTGACGCTATTTAGTTATTCGGGATCGGAATTCCCACTAGAGAAGACGGGAATTGAGTCATGTCAGGGTTATCCTTGTATTGTATTAGCGAGAGGCAGAACCCTTCTTTATTAATCAGAAGATTTCTCTCCTATCATGTATGATTGATCAAAGTCTGGTATGTAGGAATCAGAGTCTCAATCAACAGGCATCGCCCTTCACTCCAAAATTCCTCAAAGAAATCAAGCAGCAAGTCAGTCTGCGTATAACATACTCTCTCAGTTCTTCTCCTTTTATGATCGGTCGAAGGGGAATGGGCCAACTCAAAATGGACCAATTCCAGAAAAGGGTCAAGATATGGTGTTGCGGTCAGAACAAGGAATGCTTTCTAGGAGGGTAATGTAAATTGTGATATATCTCAATAGTTAACGGAAAGGAATAGGCGAGAGTAGAAGTGTTGTATTATGGATTTGATGAATAAAGTGTTCAAACCATTCTTGGATGTATTTGAGACCATTTTAATGGATGATATTCTGTTTTATTCGAGATCACAATAGGACTATGCCAATTATGTACGATAGGTGTTACAGATTCTTTGGGATCGTAAGTTGAATGTAAAGTTCTCTAAGTATGAATTTTGGTTAAAATCCATAACATTCTTGGGTCACATTGTGTCAGATGAAATAATAAGGATTGAGATGCAAAAGAATGAAGCAGTGGAAAAAAAAAATAGAAGAAGAAAGAAGAAGAGACCTACGACGCCCATAGAGATTCGTCTTTTCTTGGATTGGCAGGTTACAGAAAAATTAACTTCTATACCAGTTTTAAGTACTTCTCGAAGGCACAGGAGGTTATGCAGTGTATGGTGATGCTTCTGGGGTTGGCCTCGGATGTGTATTGATGTAGAATGGTAAGGTAATAACGTATGCCTTACGACAGTTACGGCCACATGAGAGAAATTATCCAACACATGATCTTGAGTTAGTAGTTGTGACATTCACTTTAAAAATATGGTGTCACTATTTGTGAGGGATTCATGTTGACATATATACTGATCATAAGAGTTTCCAATATATCTTTAAGACGAAGGACTTAAATCTGAGGTAGCGAAGGTAGCTTGAACTAATAAAAGATTACGACATTGGTATCTTGTATTATCTAGAAAAAGCAAACGTGGTAGCTGATACATTAAGCTGTAAAGCAGTAGGAAGTACTAATGGCCAGCTCACCGAAAAGAAAGATATAGTCAGGAAATCTACATCGATTAACCAGTATGAGGTTTTGGCTTCTTGAAACTCCGGATGAAAGAATGATAGTGTACAATACGGTAGAGTCTTCATTTGCAACTGAGAGAAGGAAAAGCGATATGTAAATACTATTTCCTTTCAGTTGAAGGAAAAAAAAAAGAATGTACAATGAAGTTCGTCAAAAGGTACTTGAGCTTACATAAGGGAGGACTACTTCAATATCAAGGTAGATTAGCTATACCAAATATAGATGAGCTAAGGAAATGAATTATGACAGAAGCACATCATTCACGGTATTTTATTTCATTCGGAAGAAACCAAAAGGTACCATGGTTTGGTAAAAATGTATTGGTGAAGCAAAGAAGAAGACCATTACAGAAATTGTAGCACATTGATCAAATTGTCAATAGGTAATAGTAAAGCATTAGAAACCTGCAGGTCATATGTCATGTATAAATTTTCCAGTTTGAAATGAGACATGGTTAACATGGATTTTATTGCAAATTGGTCTCATACATTTTGGGAAATTGATTCCACATGAGTGATAGTTGAATCAGCACATGTGTTGCCTGTCAAGACCACCTGCATAGCTGAAAAATATGTGAGGCTGTATATTAAAGAGAAAGTACAACTACACGGAGTTCCAACTCTATTACATTAGGTAGGGTAGTTCAATTTACTACACATTTTTGGAAATTTCTTATCAGAAGAGGTTGGGTATATAAGTGAATTGGAGTACAGCTTTTCATCCTCAGACGAACGGACAAGCAGAACGTATTATCCAAACATTTAAAGGTATACTACGAGCCTGTACGATAGATTTAAATGGTAGTTGGGATGATCATCTACCCCTTATTGAATGTGCTTATAATAATAGCTATTATTCAAGTATCAAAATGGTATCTTACGAAGGTTTATATAGAAGAAAGTTTAAATCACCAATTGGGTGATTTAAACCGAGTGAAACTGCCTTACTTGGGGCTAGATTTTTTTTACTAAGCTATAGAGAAGGTTAAGGTGGTACGACAGTAGCTACAATCTAAAATAAGTCATATGCCGAGATCCATTATTTTTATTGAATGTACAAGCTGTATGGGCTGTCACTTATGAAGAGATATATATTGCTATTCTAGAGGGATAAATGAAAAGATTAAGAAATAAAGAATTTAGTTTCCCTAAAGGTACGGTGTAGGAATCGACATGTAGAAGAAAGCACGTGAGGAGCCAAAAAAATTATAAAGTCGAAGTACCCGTAATGGTTTCATACGGGAGAGAATGTTCAAGGTGCGGAATTGGAGAAATAACAAGGAAGTATCCATAAGTATCTATGAGTGTATATGTATAACGTAAAGATGCATTTTTTGTACATGAGACGATGTTATTAACATTCGAGGATGAATGTTTCTAAGGGGGAAAGAATGTAACACCCCATACCTTTTTGACGTGGTTGCCTTAATATTTATGGAATCATGTAGACATGATATTTTTGAAGAATTATGCATTAAAGGTGATGGGATGAATTTATCCTAATGAATTGGGCTCAAATGAGGCCCAAAAATCATATAAAGACATGGCCCAAAAATGGGGAAAATGACCCATTCATAAAATGGATCAAGTGAGCATGTTATCTTTGACCAAGAGAGACTAAGAATGACTTTGTGGGTCGATATAAAGTCCCCAAAAAATCAGATTTTAATCACACAACTACACATGCCATATTCTAGAATTTTCAAGAAAGCATTCTTATCTTCTCTTTCAAACCCTAAGCCTTTATTCGTTTGAACAAGATCATCCATTTCCAAGATTTGGTAAGTATTTATTTTCATGGTTTAATATATTATATGCATGAAATATGGTGTATATGATGTTGGTTATGTTGATAAAGTATTGAGAAATTCACTATGTGTAAAATAGGCTAGTTTTGCTAAATCGGTAAAGGGTTTTGCCTTGTAACTTGAAAGGAGACTTGTGATCTTGAATAAAGTGTACTTGATGGATTTAATATTTACATGTGAGATGTAATTATATCCTCAACTTGTTTTATTCTTGTACATAATGATTGGAATTTTTATTTCGAAATTGGGCATGGAATTGGTGACGTATTGAAAGAAACATGTAGTTTGGTGATGTTTATGTGCGTTGTGAAGCCATGGATGTTATTTGGCATCTAATATGATCTAAAATATTTTATTATAAGTGTAATTATTATCATGGATCATTAACAGGCATCCGCCATCGAGACTGGAGCACCTGCGGGAGCAGGTGCCTATGGCTACTGCCAAAGGGCACCTGCGTACGTAGGTCAGCCACCTGCGGGCGCAGGTGGCTTAGTAGGTCGGCCCAGAACTCTGAATTTATTGTTTTTGCATCCCTTTGACCCCCCTAAACCCCTATACCCTTCATGGATGCAATTATCAACTTGTGATACCTTTTGAATGACTTTAAAGGAGTATCCCAAAAGTATTTTGGATGGTATCAATTATGTATTATTGTTCGTGTGTTGTTACGGAAGGTATTGAGATGACTTGAAGGAGTAATTGTGACGCAGTGTTAATATGGGAGTATAAAGGGTAAAGTTGGTGTGAAATGTTATTGGTTTGTGATGCCTTGGTTGATGTGTGACATTTTATGGTATTGTTGGTTTGGTGATGCAATAATGGTAATATAAGAGGGTGAAATGACATTATATGGTAGTCATGTAATCCATTGTCGTTTTATGCACTTGTAACATGGTTAATGGTTGATTTGAGCTTCGTTATGAACTTGTATTGTAGAGTGAAACGTAAGGAAGAAGCTGGACTATTGTGTTCATACATAGGCTTGTGTATTCATACTTGGAAGTGAAGGTATGTAAGGTTACTCTTTCCGTATCTTTCTGCAGCATATAGTGAACACCTTGTTGTAGTACTTACTCATTTCCGAAATGTCCTAAGGCACCTCGTTTCAGGTTATCATCTATTGTTAATCATATATACATTATTCTTGGTCTATTGTCATTCATGGAGCACATAATGATGAACAGGTTCCAAGTTCCAATAATGTTGTAACTACTAAAAGAAAATGTTTCAAGGAAAGTGACGACGTAAGGAGAATCTATTCATTCTTAAGTCAGACATTCCTCATTCATTAGCCGTTGTTGTTCATGAGTTACATAATTATGGACATGCTCCAAAAGTCTCCATAATGTTATGTTCTTAAGCTTCCAATAATGTTGTGATTACAAATATATGTATTGTTCTCTCATAACTGATTATATCAATCTCTCATAAGCGGATGAATCAATCTCTCGCAAGTAAAGGTACAAAACTCTCAAAAGTAAGAAATAAAGTAATTTATATTTGTTGGTTGCGAGAGTACGGGTGGTAGCTCTAGAGGCATAAGCCTAGCTCGAGTCGATCCCGAATTTGTTGGATCAGGGGGCAGTCCTAGAGGCATATAGTTTGTCAAATTGGATATTTAAGTTATTAATTGGCCTTTTGCTAGCTGTCCTGCTTGTACCTGCACTTCTTGTACCTGCACTTGAAATAGATGGATTTTTATGGGTTTTTAGGAGTTTCCCATTGTCTCCTTTTAGCTCTAGAATTTTACCGTCTTCCGATCGACGTAGCTCAGCATATTTAAAGTAATGCGGCTGACTTGTACTAGCTGTAGGTTTCAGAGTAACTTCATTAACCTTTAGCTTTTGTACTTCTAGGTCAATACTGTCCACTTTATGACAAAGTTTAGTAATGGCCTTTAACATATCTTCCATGATATTATCTGGCTCTGTTTGGGTAGCTTTGTCTTGATAGGTAATCTGCAATAGTATTTTTGTCAGTTCTAATTATTTCAATAGTAAATGTAAAATTTTGTATATTCAGTACGAGTCATCGTATCTCTTTTGTTGTCACAGAGTCCTGTATTTTTCTTGTTAGCCACCATTTTACTTATGTATTATCTGTTCTCACAATAAATTTGTTATACACAATATATGGTTCAAAAGATAATAAACATTTATATAAAGCATATAATTCTTTACGATTTATCTCCCATTTTATATGGGGTTCCGTATAAGATCCTGAATAGTATCTACAATGATGTTCTATTGTTTCATTATTGTATTTATATTTTAATACTCCTCCGTAGCTATGTTCACTTGAGTCTGTTTCTACTATGTATGTGAATTGTTTCTTTTCGTCTGGAAAGTATAATTTTGGTATTTGCTTACATATTGTTTTGATATGTTGGATAAGGGTCTTATCTTGTTTATCAAAATGGTATTCTATATCCTTTTTAAATTTTTTCTGTAATGGTTTTAAATGTTCTGCTAGTTTAGGTATATATTCACGTACTTGGTTAACTAATCCTAAAAAGGATTGTAACTTCTTCTTAGTGTCTAGAAGTTCTTCTGAATTAAGGATTTTATGTACTATATGTGTGTGCATTTTTATTCCATCTTTATCTATTTGTATTCCTAGAAATTCGATTTGATGTTTCATTAATTCTGCTTTTTTCTTACTTAGGCTTATTCTTGCTGTTTCTACAATATTTGCAAATTTTTCTAATAACTGTATGTGATCGTCTTTTGTTCTTGAGTATAATAATATGTCATCTATATATACTATGAAATTTTCTAACTGTGTAAAATAGGTGTCCATAAAATGTTGGTATCTACCTGGGGCATTTTTATATCCAAAAGGTAGAACATTTCATTCATAAAAGCCCTGGGGTACTGTGAATGCTGTTAGTTTTTTAGATTCGTTTTCTAACTTGAGGTGGTAAAATCCTGATTTGCAGTCAAATTTACTAAAGTAATTATATCCTTGTATTTGGCGTACTTGTAATATTTTATTTGGTATGGGGTAATTATATGTTTTTGTTTTTGCATTGAGGTTTCGATAGTCAATAACCATCCTACTTTTCCCTCTTTTTTGTTCACTATGTTTGTTAACAATAAATACGGGACTAGTGTGTTTGCTATTACTCTCTTGTATGTAGTTGTTTTGAAGTAATTCATTTATATGGAGTTTAAACTCATTTAAATCGGCGAAATTGTATTTTAATGGTTTTTGTGTGATAATACTATTTTCATCTATTAATTCAATTTTTACTGTTGTTTTATGTTTTTCCCATCCTTGTAAGGGGTTTCCCTATATAGTAATTCTTGTTTATCCTGTATTGGTTTTAAGGTATTAATAGAAAATTTTATTATTTCAATAGTTATATCTTGATTGGGATTATTTTCTAGTTTTTGTGTTATTTTCTCGCTTCCTTTTATCCATGGTGTTTGTTTTCTAGTTTTATTTGGGCAGCTCTAGAGGTAAGAACCTAGATCGAGCCAAACCTGATATATTGGTTTATGAGCGGAAGCTCTAGAGGTAAGAACCTAGCTCGAGCTGAACCCACTATCTTGACTTATGGGTGGCAGCTCTAGAGGCATAAGCCTAGCTCGAACCGATCCCAACATAAGGTTATGTTATGTTAAAACCCACTGATCAGTTGGGGACCGGGTACGATATGATATGAGCGATGATGAACAAATAATAGAAGCAAAAGAAAGAAAGAAAAAAAGAAAGAAAGAAATGAATGTAAGGTACATGGTTCCACATATGCAGGACAATTATTTATCCACATTGACTATTTTCTTTTATATTGACTCCATTGTTGATATTATGTATGATGAAATTCTTATGGCCTTACATACTCAGTACATTCTTCCTACTGACCCCCTTTGGGGGGACTTACTTTATTGGCTGCAGGCGCAGGTTCTAGTAGACCTCCTCAGTAGGTTGCGGACCATTTACAGATCTTTGGTGAGATACAGTTGCTTCGGGGATTTTCGAGTCGTTATGCACTTTTGTTTGTTATTATCGATGAGTATAGAGCGGGGTGTTGTCCCGACTCTAGGTTTGGCAGAGTTTTGTATCTGTAGAGGCTTTGTAGAATTATGTGGGAACAGAATGTAAGATATGTATGTTCATTCTGACTTGATGGCCCTAACGGCCAAGTCTCTTATATGTATATATATAATGCTCCATGATTTTCGCACTTAGCATCTTATGTCTTTACGAGGTGTTGATGATTCTTATGGTATGCATATGATTGGGCATGAGTAAAGATTGGTTCTCTTGGGCCTTATCGGCTTTGGGTACCAGTCCACCCCATTGGGATACGGGGCGTGACAGTAGATGATAGCCTCGGTGGTCTATTAAAAACCCGAGGCTTAAACTCTCCTTGAGATGCAATGAACTGCCCTGTAGGTCTAGCTCTCTTGGAAGGTCCTCTTTCAATTTCCTGTGTCCTCCTCCTTTGCCTCTAATCCTCCATTTTCTGTACAAATGCCTGTATCCTTGCTATATCCATATCTCTATTCAGAGCAACAATAGTATAATCTCTAACCAAATACGGATCCAGTCTATCAACATAATGATGAACTCTATCATCCATAGTAGCCACCACATTAGGAGCATACGTAGCCAAAGAGTTAAACCGAAGGTTGTACTCTCTCACACTCATATTACCCAGACGAAGATTTAAAAATTGATCTGCACCCTCTTGGATCTCAAATGGAAGGTAATGATCAAGAAATGCCATTTTGAACTCTTCCCAACTAGCTGAAGGTGCACCGGTGCCTCTAGATCGTTTCCAATCTTCATACCATAAGATAGCCTCCCCTTTTAATCTATACGCTGCAAGCTCAACTGTATCTGTACCAGATACATGCATAGCACCCAAAGCTCTTTGGATTTGATCCATAAAGTCCTGTGGATCTTCATTAAGGTCTGATCTGGTGAATGTGGGAGGATCTAATTTGAGGAAATCCTGTGTCCGTAGACTAGTTGCCCTATCTACACCAGTAGTACCTGTATTTGGACCAGCTTGTCCCTGACCTTGTCCAGCAACAATACGAGTCAACAATTGCACCACATTCCTTAAATCTTACTCACTGGTATTAATAGGTGATTCTGGGAGTACTCCTCTCCTTCTTAGCTCTTCTGGAGATGGAAGAGTAGAAGAAGTCTGGGATACAAACTCATCTTCAGCTTTCTTTGATTAGTTCGTCTAGGTGGTGACTTGCTGGTTCCTTCTCCAGCTGCCATGTCTACCTTCTTACTTTTACCCTTACTCTTCCTTGTAATCGACATCTTTACTATATATAAAAAAATATCTAAGGTTAAATACAAATCAACTTACATTATTGGCTCTATTGCACGAACTAAGAAATGAAGAAAAGAAACAACCCCTAAATGTCCCGTAGCCTCCTACGTATAGATGTGGTGCACAACACATCCATAAGAAAGACTCTACTCAGACACGACTTTGTAGACTCCCTAGGACAACCTCGCTCTGATACCACTTTTGTCACGCCTCAAATCCCATTGGGCGGACGGGCACCCAGAGCTGTAAGGCCCAAGAGAACCAACCTAAGTTCATGTATTTCTTATGAATGTAATTGAGCTAACAAATATGCTGCAGTGTATGGACATGATATATTAGTAAAGTAAACCTGGTAGGTGGATACCAAATCGATATACAAGACTTGGCCGTTGGGGCCACAACATCTAAAAGATGAACCACTACCATGCTGGACTTTATATTGTCTACAAAGCCTCTAAAAAAACACATGTACTTACCTAAGGTTGGGACAAACTCCCGCCTTATACGTCACTACTATACAATACCAAAAACACATACAACTGACTCAGAAAGCCCCGAATCAACCTGGAGCTCACCAATAGCCGTTAGATATCCTGTGCTCCTATTGGAGAGACCTACTATGATACGACACAAAATACGAAAAGACGACGAAACTATGAACACAAGGGTAAAATGGGAAATACAAAAATATGAGATGAAGAACAAATAGAAAAACAAAGATAATAAAGATAAAGGATAGATAGATAGACACAATGAAATAAAGAGAGGACAACAAGAGAGTATATTAAACCCTCAAACCTTCCTTTCGATTACTTCAAAAGCACCAATCTATTACGAAGACCGAAGAGGAATTGGACCTCAACAACCAACATTTCTCACAATCTAGAATGCTACCAACAAGCTAACTGTCACACCCCAAATCCCATCGAGACATGATTGGCACCCGTAGACGATAAGGCCCGAGAGAACCAACCTTTGCCTATGTTCAATCATATGCATATCATAATCATAACCACCATTGTGTAAGAACATGAAAGAAGAATAAAGGAAAACATGGGACATATTTATACATACATATGAAACATAGCCGTTGAGGCCATCTAGTCAAAACAACATATGTCTTTTACACTGATACACCTACATCCGTCTACAAAAGCCTCTAACAAGAGCATTGACCAAACTGAACCATAAGTCGGGACAAGTCCCCGCTTTACACAATATGTACATCACCAAAACATATATACACTCTGACTCGGAGAAGCCTCGAATTAGCTGGAACTCACCAAAGAACCGCTAACACTGGCAATCTACTGGGGAGGCAGCCTACTGGTACCTTCACCTGCAGCAAGTAAGGTAAATTCCCCGAGAGGGGTCAGTACGAAATAAGTACTGAGTATACAAGGCTCAGATGAAACTGTACAATACATGAATATTTCAAGAAACTCAAATACAAATGACTAATCAATGTGAATAAGTCACCATGATGCATTTTGGAAACCATGTGGATTGCTTTCATTACTTTCGTTACTTTCTTTACATTTAATGCTCACTTGTCATTACATATGTCACAATGTACCTGGGCCCCGACTGATCGAGTCGAGCTAGGCTTACGCCCCTAGACCTGCCACCCGTACTTGATCATTGACCACATATGCATTACTTTGTTTATTACTTTGAGATTGATACTTTGATAGTCATAACATCACTTGAACTTTGGATCATAAAATTGTTGGAAGCTTTGAATCATTAACCAATGAGTGAAGGACATGTGAATAAACATCATGAGAAATATAACATTACTAGTACCATGATACCATTGGAACCATTGGACAATAATCCATGAACAAGAGACACATGTATAGTCACTATTGGAACATTGGAACATAACTTTCTTTGAGCTTTCGGAACATTAACTATGAATATGAGACATGAGATTCACAAATGATCCATGAGTAGGAAATATATGACAATGACTATTGATAAACGGATATCGGATACCTTAGCACATTTTGGGATAGGACTAGTGACATGTCAATATGGACACTATTTGCTGCAGAAAGATACGGACAAAGTAACCTTACATACCTTGGATTCACAATACGAATATATAATCCTAGAGGTGCATACAATAGTCTCGCTCCTTCTTTATGTGTCACTCTACAACACAAATACAATACGGAATTCACATTAACCACCAACTACTCTTCAAATGCATGTAACATCAATGAGTCACATATTTTCCCTTAAACATGCCATTTCCCCTTGACAAAACCATTGATAAAATTATTAGTCCAAAAATCCCCCAACATTCCATACATTGACCAATACATGAAAATCAATACATTTCACCACTACACTTCTGCTTTACACTTTCTTATCCATACCACATCACAAATAACCCATCAAATGACCTTAATACAACTCATAACACATATCGGCCAAAACCCCATAATTTCCACTTATAGACAAGAACAAGTTTAATACCAAAAATAACACCATACATGTTCATATTTTGTCCATACCATGCTCTTTCATCAAAGGCACAAGTCCTAATTCAAGTTCAAATTACCAAGATGACACATTTTTCATCAAAAGCAAAAAACACTATTCACCACCTTGCCAACACAACTATCATAATATACATAATCTCCCATGCATATAATATTTTAATCCATGTGAATAGATACTTACCAAGGCTTGGAATAGGATGATCTTGTCCAAAGAGTCCAAAGGAATTATTTTGCTTTAGGGTTTGGAAATGAGAAATGTTGAGAAAATATCATAAAGGCATGAGAGGTTTTTGATGATAAAAGTCTGATCTTGGGGCATTTATATAGACCCCAAGTCAATCTTAGCCCTTCCTTGGCATTTAATGAGGTCAAAGTGGAAGAATGGGTCTTTTTGCCCTTTGAGCCAATTCTTTTATTTCCATTTTGGGCCTAACTTTGGGCCTAATAATACATATCCATGTAATACATCAAATTTCATGTATTATTCACCATATATCTCATGTTTACATAATTCCATAATGTCACGACAATATTCTCTTAAAAGATTCTCATTCGTCGTTTCGATCGCAAAAATAGGAATTCTAGTCGCCCTTGATTTCATTGGACATTTTTGGGTCACTATTCACATTTCATGATTTGATCATGTAGGAGTATGTAGGAGCGTATTAAAGTGTTTTAAGCTTTAACAATGCTCAAAGAACTCCAAAGAACAAAAACAAACCATCGAAGAATCATCGTAGAATTGCGTTACAAAACGGGTCCGAAAAGGCACAAAATTTGTGCCTTGCGCCACTAGCTGCAAAGCAGGCTGTGGCGCAAGATCTCAGACTTATATGAATTTCCTGCATTCAGGTGGCTTGCGCCACACCCCTGAAACAGGGTAGTGGCGCAAGTTTCAGCACTTTGCTGAATTTTTCGGCCACTTATCCAATGTTTGCATATCGTCCAATCCCTTATCAAAACACTACAAATACTTACTTAGTGATCTTAACAATCAAGTAAACATGACTTAAAGTCACCAAATGAGGTTAGAATATGTACGGGGCATCACCCAAATGCATCACGAAATCGCAAAACACCTCCTACGAAGGTCTAATCGCACATGTTAAGTCCGATATCAAATGTTTCACCAATGACACTATAAAACACATATTAATGGCATCTCAACACCTATGTAGATATGATTTCAAGGTATCAAGTAAGGTTAGAAAAGTACGGGGTGTTACATTCTTCCCCCCTTAGAAACACTCGTCCTCGAATGTTAACAACATCGTCTTATATACATCAATTGCATCTTTACTTTACGTATACAAATACACATAATGCTCTTAAATACTTACTTGTTATTGTTCCACCTCCGCATTGTGAACTTCTTGGTCCATTTGAAATAGATGGGGATACTTGGATTTCATCATTTCTTCCGCTTCCCATGTGATCTCCTCCGTTTGTTGATTTTTCCAAAGGACTTTTACGGATGCGACATCTTTATTCCTCAACCTCTTTACTTGTCGATCCAGAATAGCAATGGGTACCCGTCATAGGTAAGATCCTCCATAACTTGAACATCTTCTACGGTAACAATACGCGAAGGATCTCCTATGCATTTTCGAAGCATTGAAACATGAAATACCGAATGGATGGACGAAAGGTCCTGGGGTAGTGCCAACTCATACGCAACTTGCCCAAATCTTCTAATGATTTCATATGGTACTATGTAACGTGGACTCAATTTCCCTTTCTTTTCCAACCGCATTACCCCTTTCATCGGTGACACCTTTAAAAATACCCAATCACCTATGGAAAATTCAAGCCCTCTTCTTCGAACATCGGCATATGACTTGTGATGACTTTGAGCCGTTTGTAACCGTTGTTGAATCACTTTCACTTTCTCCATGGCTTGGTGAACAATATCTGGCCCAATTAAAGCAGTTTCACCTGCTTCGAACCATCCGATTGGTGATCTACATTTCCTTCCATACAAGGCTTCATAAGGTGCCATTTTAATACTTGAATGATAGCTATTGTTATACGCAAATTCAATCAGAGGCAAATGTTCATCCCAGCTGCCTTGAAAATCCAACGTACATGATCGTAGCATATCTTCAAGTGTCTGACTAGTACGTTCGGCTTGTCCATCAGTCTAAGGATGGAAAGCCGTACTCAAATTCACCTGAGTACCCAAACTCCGCTGAAAAGATTTCCAAAAGTGTGCTGTGAACTATGCTCCTCTGTCTGATATAATAAAAAGTGGAATACCATGCAATCGTACTATCCCTTTCACATATAACTTTGCATAATCCTCAGCTGTATAGGTCGTCTTGACCGGTAGAAAATGTGCTGATTTAGTAAATCGGTCCACTATGACCCATATAGAATCAAACTTTCGCAATGTACGAGGCAAACCCATAATGAAATCCATATTAATCATATCCCACTTCCAGACTGGAAGATTGATACATTGCATATAAACTCCCAGTTTCTGATGTTCTACTTTCACTTGTTGACAATTCGGGCATTGCGCAACAAATTCTGCAATGTTCTTTTTTATTTTTCCCCACCAATACACTTCTTTCAATTCATGGTACATTTTAGTAGCGCCCGGGTGAATGGAATAGCACGAATGATGCGTCTCTGTCATTATTCGTGTCCTCAGCTCATCTATGTCCGGTACGCATAATCTCCCTTGACATTGAAGTACTCCTTCTGGTGTAATATCAAATGCCTTGGTCAAATTCTGCTGCACATTCTCCTTTAGCTGCAATAAAATAGAATTCGCAAATTGCTTCTCTTTCACTTCAGCTATTAAGGAGGATTCTGCTGCATTCTGCACCATAACTCAATCATCAGAGGATTCAATAAGGCGAACTCCCAAGCTGGCTAATTGATTCAAATCTTTGATTATCTCATGCTTTTCATTCAACTGACCACTAGTGCTTTCTACTGCCTTACGGCTCAATGCATCAGCTACTACATTTGCTTTGCCTGGGTGATAAAGAATATCAATGTCATAGTCTTTTAATAGCTCTAACCACCTTCGTTGCCTCAAATTGAGTTCCTTCTGCTTAAAAAGATATTGCAAGCTTTTGTGATCCGTATAGATGTCAACATGAACCCCATATAAATAATGACGCCATATCTTTAAAGCAAAAACTACCGCTGCCAATTAAAGATCATGTGTGGGATAGTTTTTCTCATGTGGCCGCAACTGTCGTGAGGCATATGTTATCACCCTACCATGTTGCATCAACACACATCCGAGACCAATCCCGAAAGTATCACAATACACTGCATAGCCCTCTGTGCCTTCAGGAAGTACTAACACTGGTGTGGAAGTCAACTTATCTTTCAATTTTTGAAACCCACTTTCACATGCATCATTCCATTGAAACTTAATTTCCTTATGAGTTAACTTTGTTAATGGTGCTGCAATAGAAGCAAACCCTTCTACAAATCTTCGGTAATAACCTGCCAAACCCAGAAAACTGTGAATCGCTGTGGGTATCGTAGGTCTCGACCAATTTTTCACTGCTTCTATCTTCTGTGTATCAACTTGTATACCTTCATATGACACAATGTGGCCCAAGAATGCAACTGATTTTAACCAAAACTCATATTTGGAGAATTTTGCATACAACTTACGCTCACGGAGAATTTGTAACACTTGTCGTAAGTGAGTAGCATGATCCTCTGGTGATCTTGAATAAACTAGGATATCATCTATAAATACTGTGACGAACACGTCCAGAAATGGCTTAAACACCCTATTCATCAAATCCATAAACACAGCTGGTGCATTTGTTAGGCCAAATAACATAACTAAAAATTCATAATGACCATACTGTGTTTGGAAAGCTGTCTTGGGCACATCTTCTTCTCTAACTCTTATTTGATGGTAACCCGACCTCAAGTCAATCTTTGAGAAACACTTGGCACCCTGTAACTGATCAAACAAATCATCAATTCGAGGGAGGGGATATTTGTTCTTGATCGTTATTTTATTCAGTTGTCGATAGTCGATGCACATTCTCAAGGTGCCATCTTTCTTTCTTACAAATAATACCGGTGCACCCCACGGGGACATACTAGGCCTAATGAAGCCCTTGTCCAGCAAATCTTTCAATTGCTCCTTCAATTCACGTAATTCTGCTGGAGCCATTCTATTTGGAGGAATAGAAATAGGCTGAGTGCCCGAAATCACATCAATGCCAAATTCTACTTCTCATTCTAGGGGTAAGCCTGGAAGATCCTCTGGGAATACATCTAGAAATTCATTAACCACTGGAACCGACTGCGGAGTTATTGGTTCCGCTTCAGTATCTTTCACCCGTACTAAATGACATATGTAACCCTTAGCAATCATTTTCCTGGCTTTCAGATAGGAAATAAATCTTCCTCGTGGTGTCCCTACATTACCCTGCCATTCAAGAACATTTTCTTGCGGAAAACAAAATTGCACCTTCTTGGCCCGGCAATCTACCATAGCATAACAAGAGGCCAACCAATCCATTCCCATAATTACATAAAAATCCACCATGTCCAATTCAATGAGATCGGCCAATGTATCATGACCACACACCGTTACCACACAGTTATGATAGACTCTCTTTGCAATAATATATTCACCAATCGGTGTAGACACTTCAATTGACTTAAGTAATAATTTCGGTGCCTTTGCAAATTTCGCAGCAACCAATGGAGTAACATAGGAAAATGTAGAACCTGGGTCAATTAGTGCATATACATTATGTGAGAATATGGATAATGTACCTGTGACGACATTAGGGGAAGCCTCTGAATTCTAGCGGTCCACCAAAGCATAAGTGCGATTCTGGATCCCGCTAGTACTGGCTGCTCCTCTAGAACCTCTCCCATGGCCAATAGGCTGTACCCCTAGGCCCAGTGAAGGAACCGATGCTGATGACGCAACATCCGACCCAACCGGTTGTGCTATACCACCCATGCTCCGCTGTGGACAATCTCTCGCTATATGTCCCGGCATACCACACCAAAAGTAGACATTCGTCCCTGACCGACATGTGCCTGAATGAATACGCCCGCAGTGCTGACACTGCTGACGAGGGAAACCTACTACCTGTGATCCGTGAACCCCACTACTTTGCCCAGCTGAACCACCTCTAAACCCTCGAGACTGAGAATAAGCACCCCCTGTGGAATAAGAGAACGACGGTCTGGGTGGTCTAGGAAACATGCGGGGCCTAGATCCTCCTTAGGACATCATAGGTGGTCCCATAGGTCTAGCCCTTTTGGACTGGCCCCTATCAAATTCATGTACCCTTCGTCTCTGTATTTGATCTTCCATTTTCTGGGCGAAGGCTTATATTCGAGCAATGTCCATGTCCCTATTCGAGGCCACAATAGTGCAATCTCTTACCAAATATGGCTCTAGTATGTCCACGTATCTATGGACCCTGTTTGTCATCGTAGCCACAACATTTGGCGCATATCGAGCCAAGGAATTAAATTGCAAGCTATATTCTCTGACACTCAAATTTCCTTGACGGAGATTTAGGAATTGATCCACACGTGCCTCACGGATCTCATAGGGTAAGTAATGATCAAGGAAAGCCATTTTAAACTCTTCCCAAGTAGGTGGGGTTGCATCAATATCACGGGATTTTTTCCAATCCTCGTACCACAATATTGCCTCTCCTTTCAACCGGTACGCAGCAAGTTCAACTGTCTCTACCCCTGTCACATGCATAACTTCCAAAGCCCTTTGAATTTGATCCACGAAGTCCTGTGGATCTGCTTTTGGATCTGACCCTGTGAAGATAGGAGGGTCCAATTTGAGGAAATCCTGTGTTCTGCGACTTGCTACTCTAGTCGCATCATCATCATGTGTCATTGGACCAGCTTGTCCTTGACTCTGGGCTGCCACTAATTGTGATAACATCTGAACTGTATTTTTCAGATCCTGGTCCGTAGTATTGACTGGTGGTTCTACAGGTACGCTTCTCCTACTCCACTCTTCAGGTACAGAGGGAGTCAAGGAAGCTCGTGACACAAATTCAGGCTCAGTATCACCTTGATGAACTTGATCAGGTGGTGGTATACTGGTTCCTTCACCAGCAATTCTATCTATCAGCTTACTTTTACCTTTTCCTTTTCCTCTTCGAGTGTTCGGCATTTTGACTATACCAAAGAAAAATAATTACCAAGATCAGATACAATGCAACTTACAACATTGGATCTATTGCACGATCTAGAATGAAGAAAAGAAACAACAGCCTAAATGTCCCGTAGCCTCCTACTTACAAATGTGGTGCACAACACATCGATAAGTAAGACTCTACTCAGACACGGCTTTGTAGACATCCTTAGACCGACCTGCTCTGATACCACTTTTGTCACTCCCCGAATCCCATCGAGACATGATTGGCACCCGTAGCCGATAAGGCCCGAGAGAACCAACCTTTGCCTATGTTCAATCATTTGCATATCATAATCTTAACCACCATTGTGTAAGAACATGAAAGACGAACAAAGGAAAACATGGGACATATTTATACATATATATGAAACTTGGCCGTTGAGGCCATCTAGTCAAAACAACATATGTCTTTTACACTGATACACCCATATCCATCTACAAAATCCTCTAACAAGAGCATTGACCAAACTGAACCATAAGTCGGGACAAGTCCCCACTTTACACAATATGTACATCACCAAAACATATATAAACTCTGACTCGGAGAAGCCCTGAATTAGCTGGAGCTCACCAAAGAACCTCTAACACTGGCAATCTACTGGGGAGGCCTACTGGTACCTGCGCCTACAGCAAGTAAGGTAAATTCCCCGAGAGGGGTCAGTACGAAATAAGTACTGAGTATACAAGGCTCAGATGAAACTGTACAATACATGAATATTTCAAGGAACTCAAATACAAATGACTAATAAATGTGAATAAGTCACCATGATGCATTTTGGAAACCATGTGGATTGCTTTCATTACTTTCGTTACTTTCTTTACATTCAATGCTCACTTGTCATTTCATATGTCACAATGTACCCGGGCCCCGACTGATCAGTGGGTCTTTTCATATCATATCATCGTGTTGGGATCAAGTCGAGCTAGGCTTATGCCCCTAGACCTGCCACCCATAAATCCATACCTCGGGATTGAGTCGAGCTAGGCTTACGCCCTTAGACCTGCCACCCGTACTTGATCATTGACCACATATGCATTACTTTGTTCATTACTTTGAGATTGATACTTTGATAGTCATAACATCACTTGAACTTTGGATCATAAAATTGTTGGAAGCTTTGAATCATTAACCAATGAGTGAAGGACATGTGAATAAACATCATAAGAAATATAACATTACTAGTACCATGATACCATTGGACAATAATCCATGAACAAGAGACACAAGTATAGTCACTATTGGAACATTGGAACATAACTTTCTTTGAGCTTTCGGAACATTAACCATGAATATGAGACATGAGATTCACAAATGATCCATGAGTAGGAAATATATGACAATGACTATTGATAAACGGATATCGAATACCTTAGCACATTTCGGGATAGGACTAGTGATATGTCAATATGGACACTATTTGCCGCAGAAAGATACGGACAAAGTAACCTTACATACCTTGGATTCGCAATACGAATATATAATCCTAGAGGTGCATACAATAGTCTCGCTCCTTCTTTATGTGTCACTCTACAACACAAATACAATACGGAATTCACATTAACCACCAACTACTCTTCAAATGCATGTAACATCAATGAGTCACATATTTGCCCTTAAACATGCCATTTCCCCTTGACAAAACCATTGATAAAATTATTAGTCCAAAAATCCCCCAACATTCCATACATTGACCAATACATGAAAATCAATACATTTCACCACAACACTTCTCCTTTACACTTTCTTATCCATACCACATCACAAATAACCCATCAAATGACCTTAATACAACTCATAACACATATCGGCCAAAACCCCATAATTTCCACTTATAGACAAGAACAAGTTTAATACCAAAAATAACACCATACATGTTCATATTTTGTCCATACCATGCTCTTTCATCAAAGGCACAAGTCCTAATTCAAGTTCAAATTACCAAGATGACACATTTTTCATCAAAAGCAAAAAACACTATTCACCACCTTGCCAACACAACTATCATAATATACATAATCTCCCATGCATATAATATTTTAATCCATGTGAATAGATACTTACCAAGGCTTGGAATAGGATGATCTTGTCCAAAGAGTCCAAAGGAATTATTTTGCTTTAGGGTTTGGAAATGAGAAATGTTGAGAAAATATCATAAAGGCATGAGAGGTTTTTGATGATAAAAGTCTGATATTGGGGCATTTATATATACCCCAAGTCAATCTTAGCCCTTCCTTGGCATTTAATGAGGTCAAAGTGGAAGAATGGGTCTTTTTGCCCTTTGGGCCAATTCTTTTATTTCCATTTTGGGCCTAACTTTGGGCCCAATAATACATATCCATGTAATACACCACATTTCATGTATTATTCACCATATATCTCATGTTTACATAATTCCATAATGTCACGACAATATTCTCTTAAAAGATTCTCATTTGTCGTTTCGATCGCAAAAATAGGAATTCTAGTCGCCCTTGACTTCATTGGACATTTTTGGGTCACTATTCACATTTCATGATTTGATCATGTAGGAGTATGTAGGAGCGTATTAAAGTGTTTTAAGCTTTAACAATGCTCAAAGAACTCCAAAGAACAAAAACAAACCATCCAAGAATCGTCGTAGAATTGCGTTACAAAACGGGTCCGGAAAGGCACAAGATTTGTACCTTGCGCCACTAGCTGCAAAGTAGGCTGTGGCGCAAGATATAAGCCTTCTATGAATTTCCTTCATGCAGGTGGCTTGCGCCACACCCCTGAAATAGGGTAGTGGCGCAAGTTTCAGCACTTTGCTGAATTTTTCGGCCAATTATCCAATGTTTGCATATCGTCCAATCCCTTATCAAAACACTACAAAATACTTACTTAGTGATCTTAACCATCAAGTAAACATGACTTAAAGTCACCAAATGAGGTTAGAATATGTACGGGGCATCACCCAAATGCATCACGAAATCACAAAACACCTCCTACAAAGGTCTAATCGCACATGTTAAGTCTGATATCAAATGCTTCACCAATGACACTATAAAACACATATTCATTGCATCTCAACACCTATGTAGATATGATCCCAAGGTATCAAGTAAGGTTAGAAAAGTACGGGGTGTTAGACTAACATAAACACTTAATATTCATCATCAATCATCAACTAACCCTAAAAATGAAAAGAAAGCTAAC
The DNA here is from genome assembly GCA_031232105.1 of Capsicum rhomboideum. Lineage (NCBI taxonomy): Eukaryota > Viridiplantae > Streptophyta > Magnoliopsida > Solanales > Solanaceae > Capsicum > Capsicum rhomboideum. Next base: position 60,148,342 of record CP124710.1, on the reverse strand, counting down.
AATTTATAGCCATGGGCCCAAAAGTGACCCTAAATGCCATATGGGCCCAAAAGTGACCCAATGCACCAAATACTCATCCTTCATGTAACACACCTTACTTTAGAACCTCACTTGATACCTTGGGATCATATCTACATAGGTGTTGAGATGCCATGCATATGTGTTTTATAGTGTTATTGGTGAGACATTTGATATCGGACTTAACATGTGCGATTAGATCTTCGTAGGAGGTGTGTTGTGATTTCATGGAGCATTTGGGTAAGAACTCGTACATATTCTAACCTCATTTGGTGACTTTAAGTCATGTTTACTTGATGGTTAAGATCACTAAGTAAGTATTTTGTAGTGTTTTGATAAAGGATTGGACGATACGTAAACGTCGGATTAGTGGCCGGAAATTTCAGCAAAATGCTGAAATTTGCGCCACTACCCTGTTTCAGGGGTGTGGCGCAAGCCACCAGCCTGCATAAACTTCAGAGCAGGCCCAATTCTTGCGCCACTACCCTGTTTCAGGGGGTGTGGCGCAAGGAACAAAAACTATGCCTTTCCGGCATCGTCGTTTGATTCTTTGGAGTTATTTGAGCATTGTTAAAGAGTCAAACACTTCAATACACTCCTACATACTCCTACATGATCAAATCACGAAAGGTGAATAGTGATCCAAAATGTCCAATGAAACCAAGGGCGACTAGAATTCCAATTTTTGCGATCGAAAGGACGAATGAGAATTGTTTAAAAGAATATTGTTGTGACATTAGGGAATTATGTAAACATGAGAGATATGGTGATTAATACATGAAATTGTATGGGTTGCATGGATATGAGTTCTTGGGCCCAAAGTTAGGCCCAAAATGGAAATGAAAGAATTGGCCCAAAGGGCAAAAATATCCATTCTTCCACTTTGACCATATTAAATGCCAAATAAAAGGCTAAGCTTGACTTGGGGTCTATATAAAGGCCCCAAGATCAGATTTTTTATCATCAAAGCCTCACATGCCTTTTGGATATTTTTCACAAACATTTCTCATTTCCAAACCCTAAAGCAAAACAATTCCTTGGGACTCCTTGGACAAGATCAACATATTCCAAGCCTTGGTAAGTATTTATTTTCATGAATTAATATCTTATATGCATAAAAGAATATGTATATCATGTTGGTTGTGCTTGGAAAAGTTGGTCATGATACTTGGTGATTTTGTATGAGATTTGTGGTATATGGAATTCAAGTGTGAATTAGGCCTTGTGCCTTTGATGAAAAAGCATGGTATGGACAAAATATGAACATGTATGGTGTTATTTTTGGCATTAAATTTGTTCTTGGCTAAAAGTGGAAATTATAGGATTTTGGCCGATATGTGTTATGAGTTGAATTAAGGTGCTTTGATGGATTATTTGGGATGTGTTATGGATAAGAGAGTGTAAAGAAGAAGTATTGTGGTGAAATGTATTGATTTTCATGTATTGGTCAATGTTGGGAATATTATGGAATTTTTGGAATAATAGTATGATCAATGGTTTTGTCAAGGGGAAATGACATGTTTAAAGCCAAACATGTAATTCATTGACATGGTATGCATTTGTAAAGTAATTGGTGGTTAATGTGAATTTCGTTATGTATTTGTAGAGTAACACATAAAGAAGGAGAGGGATTATTGTCTACGCATCTAAGGTTGTAGATTCGTATTGCGAATCCAAGGTATGTAAGGTTACTTTGTCCGTATCTTCCTACGACAAATAGTGTTCACATTGATATATTACTAGGTTTACCCCCAGAACGGGAAGTGGAATTCGGCATTGATGTGATTCCAGGCACTCAGCCTATTTCTATCCCTCTATATAGAATGGCTCCAGTGGAACTGCGTGAATTGAAGGAGAAGTTGAAAGATTTGCTGGATAAAGGCTTCTTTAGGCCTAGTATGTCCCCGTGGGGTGCACCAGTATTATTCGTACGCAAGAAAGATGGCACCTTGAGAATGTGCATCGACTATCGGCAACTGAATAAAGTAACGATCAAGAATAAATACCCCCTTCCTCGCATTGATGATTTGTTTGATCAGTTACAGGGTGCCAGGTGTTTTTCAAAAATTGACTTGAGGTCGGGTTACCATCAGGTCAGAGTTAGAGAGGAGGATGTACCCAAGACAGCTTTTCGAACACGGTATGGCCATTATGAATTTTTAGTGATGTCATTTGGGCTAACAAATGCACCGGCTGTGTTTATGGATTTGATGAACAGAGTGTTCAAGCCATTCCTAGACGTGTTCGTGACAGTATTTATAGATGACATCCTTGTTTATTCAAGATCACAACACATCGATAAGTAAGACTCTACTCAGACACGGCTTTGTAGACATCCTTAGACCGACTGCTCTGATACCACTTTTGTCACGCCCCGAATCCCATCGAGACATGATTGGCACCCGTAGCCGATAAGGCCCGAGAGAACCAACCTTTGCCTATGCTCAATCATAGTCATAACCACCATTGCATAATATTACGAAATACGAAAAAAGGAGAACATGGGACATATTTAGGCATATATATGAAACTTGGCCGTTGAGGCCATCCAGTCAAAACAACATGTGTCTTTTACACTATTACACCCACATCGGTCTACAAAAGCCTCTAACAAGAGCATTTACCAAAATGAACCATAAGTCGGGACAAGTCCCCGCTTTACACATTATGTACAATACCAAAACATATATACACTCTGACTCGGAGAAGCCCTGAATGAGCTGGAGCTCACCAAAGAGCCGCTAACACTGGCAATCTACTGAGGAGGCCTACTGGGACCTGCGCCTGCAGCAAGTAAGGTAAATTCCCCGAGAGGGGTCAGTACAAAATAAGTACTGAGTATGCAAGGCTCAGATGAAACTATACAACACATGAATATTTTAATGAATATGTCAATGAACTCAAAACATATGAATACTCAATGTGAATAAGTCACCATGTTATTCTTTGGAAACCATGTGGATTGCTTTCATTATTTTCATTACTTTCTTTATCTCAATGCTCACGTGTCATTACATATCACAATGTACCCGGGCCCCGACTGATCAGTGGGTCTTTCATATCATCATATAGGGATCGAGTCGAGCTAGGCTTATGCCCCTAGACTTGCCACCCTTGGGATCGAGTCGAGCTAGGCTTACGCCCCTAGACTTGCCACCCATAAATCCATATCTCGGGATCGAGTCGAGATAGACTTACGCCCCTAGACTTGCCACCCGTACTTGATCATTGACCACATTTGCATTACTTTGATCTTTACTTTGAGATTGTTACTTTGATAGTCATAACATCACTTGGAACTTTGGAACATAACATTGTTGGAAACTTTGAATCATTGACCAATAAGGGACAAGTGAATAAATATCAATGAAACATATAACATTACTAGCACCATGATACCATTGGAACCATTGGACAATAATCCATGAACAAGAGACACAAGTAGAGTCACTATTGAAATATTGGAACATAACCTTATTTGAACTTTCGGAACATTAACCATGAATATGAGGCATGAGAGTCACAAATGATCCATGAGTAGAAAATATATGACAATGACTATCACCATATCTCTCATGTTTACATAATTCCCTAATGTCACAACAATATTCTTTTAAACAATTCTCATTCGTCCTTTCGATCGCAAAAATTGGAATTCTAGTCGCCCTTGGTTTCATTGGACATTTTGGATCACTATTCACCTTTCGTGATTTGATCATGTAGGAGTATGTAGGAGTGTATTAAAGTGTTTGACTCTTTAACAATGCTCAAATAACTCCAAAGAATCAAACGACGACGCCGGAAAGGCATAGTTTTTGTTCCTTGCGCCACACCCCCTGAAACAGGGTAGTGGCGCAAGAATTGGGCCTGCTCTGAAGTTTATGCAGGCTGGTGGCTTGCGCCACACCCCTGAAACAGGGTAGTGGCGCAAATTTCAGCATTTTGCTGAAATTTCCGGCCACTAATCCGACGTTTACGTATCGTCCAATCCTTTATCAAAACACTACAAAATACTTACTTAGTGATCTTAACCATCAAGTAAACATGACTTAAAGTCACCAAATGAGGTTAGAATATGTACGAGTTCTTACCCAAATGCTCCATGAAATCACAACACACCTCCTACGAAGATCTAATCGCACATGTTAAGTCCGATATCAAATGTCTCACCAATAACACTATAAAACACATATGCATGGCATCTCAACACCTATGTAGATATGATCCCAAGGTATCAAGTGAGGTTCTAAAGTACGGTGTGTTACATTCTTCCCCCCTTAGAAACATTCGTCCTCGAATGTTAACAACAGTGTCTTATATACAACAAATACATCTTTACTTTAACATACCTATACACATTCACATAATGCTTTTAAATACTTACTTGTTATTGTTCCACCTCCGCACTGTGAACTTCTTGGTCCATTTGGAATAAGTGGGGATACTTGGATTTCATCATTTCTTCCGCTTCCCACGTGATCTTCTCTACTTGTTGATTTCTCCACAGGACTTTTACGGATGCTATGTCTTTATTTCTCAATCTCTTTACTTGTCGATCTAGGATAGCAATGGGCACCTCTTCATAAGTGAGATCCTCTGCCACTTGAACATCTTCTACGGGCATAATACGTGAAGGATCTCCTATGCATTTCCGGAGCATCGACACATGAAATACCGGATGGACTGACGAAAGGTCCTGGGGTAGTGCCAACTCATACGCAACTTGCCAAAATCTTCTAATAATTTCATATGGGCCTATGTAACGTGGACTCAATTTTCCTTTCTTTCCAAACCGCATTACCCCTTTCATTGGTGACACCTTTAAAAATACCCAATCACCTATGGCAAATTCAAGCCCTCTTCTTCTCACATTGGCATATGACTTGTGACGACTTTGAGCCATTTGTAACTGTTGTTGGATAACTTTAACTTTCTCCATGGCTTGGTGAACAATATCTGGCCCAAGTAAAGCAGTTTCTCCTGCTTCAAACCACCCAATTGGTGATCTACATTTTCTTCCATACAAGGCTTCATAAGGTGCCATTTTAATACTTGAATGATAGCTATTGTTATATGAAAATTCAATAAGAGGCAAATGGTCATCCCAACTACCTTGAAAATCCAACGTACATGCTCGTAGCATATCTTCAAGTGTCTAAATAGTATGTTCGGCTTGTCCATCAGTCTGAGGATGGAAAGCCGTACTCAAATTCACCTGAGTACCCAAACTCCGCTGAAAAGATTTCCAAAAGTGTGCTGTAAACTGGGCTCCTCTGTCTGATATAATAGAAAGTGGAATACCATGCAATCGTACTATCTCCTTTACATACAACTTTGCATAATCCTCAGCTGTATAGGTCGTCTTGACCGATAGAAAATGCGCTGATTTAGTAAGTCGGTCCACTATGACCCATATGGAATCAAACTTCCGCAATGTACGAGGCAAACCCGTAATAAAATCCATATTAATCATATCCCACTTCCAGACTGGAAGATTGATACATTGCATGTGACCTCCCGGTTTCTGATGTTCCACTTTCACCTGTTGACAATTTGGGCATTGCGCGACAAATTCTGCAATGTTCTTTTTCATGTTGCCCCACCAATACACTTCTTTCAATTCATGGTACATTTTAGTAGCACCGGATGAATGGAATAGCGCGAATGGTGCGCCTCTGTCATTATTCGTGCCCTCAGTTGATCTACATCCGGTACACATATTCTCCCTTGGCATTGAAGCACCCCTTCCGGTGTAATATCAAATGCCTGGGTCAAATTCTGCTGCACATTCTCCTTTAGCTACAATAAAATAGAATCTGCATACTGTTTCTCTTTCACTTCAGCTATCAAGGAGGATTCTGCTGCATTCTGTACCATAACTTTATCATCGGAGGATTCAATAAGGCGAACTCCCAAGCTGGCTAATTGATTCAAATCTTTGATTATCTCACGCTTTTCATTCAACTGACCACTAGTGCTTTCTACTGCCTTACGGCTCAATGCATCAGCTACTACATTTGCTTTGCCTGGGTGATAAAGAATATCAATGTCATAATCTTTTAACAGCTCTAACCACCTTCGTTGCCTCAAATTGAGTTCCTTCTGCTTAAAAAGATATTGCAAGCTTTTGTGATCCGTATAGATGTCAACATGAACTCCATATAAATAATGACGCCATATCTTTAAAGCAAAAACTACCGCTGCCAATTCAAGATCATGTGTGGGATAGTTTTTCTCACGTGGCCGCAACTATCGTGAGGCGTATGCTATCACCCTACCATGCTGCATCAACACACATCCGAGACCAATCCCGGAAGCATCACAATACACTGCATAGCCCTCTGTGCCTTCAGGAAGAACTAACACTGGTGTAGAAGTCAACTTATCTTTCAGGTTTTGAAAACCTCTTTCACATGCATCATTCCATTGAAATTTAATTGCCTTGTGAGTTAACTTTGTCAATGGTGCCGCAATAGAAGCAAAACCTTCTACAAATCTTTGGTAATAACCTGCCAAACCCAGAAAACTGCGAATCTCCGTGGGTGTCGTCATTAAAATATTCATGTGTTGTATAGTTTCATCTGAGCCTTGCATACTTAGTACTTATTTCGTACTGACCCCTCTCGGGGAATTTACCTTACTTGCTGCAGGCGCAGGTCCCAGTAGGCCTCCTCAGTAGATTGCCAGTGTTAGCGGCTCTTTGGTGAGCTCCAGCTCATTCGGGGCTTCTCCGAGTCAGAGTGTATATATGTTTTGGTATTGTACATAATGTGTAAAGCGGGGACTTGTCCCGACTTATGGTTCATTTTGGTCAATGCTCTTGTTAGAGGCTTTTGTAGACCGATGTGGGTGTAATAGTGTAAAAGACACATGTTGTTTTGACTGGATGGCCTCAACGGCCAAGTTTCATATGTATGCCTAAATATGTCCCATGTTCTCCTTTTTTCGTATTTCGTAATATTATGCAATGGTGGTTATGAATATGATTGAGCATAGTCAAAGGTTGGTTCTCTCAGGCCTTATCGGCTACGGGTGTCAATCATGTCTCGATGGGATTCGGGGCATGACACTTCAACACCAAACATCATCATGTGGGTCGTAATACTCTTTCTCATCTCTAAAGGGGTGCCAATTGCCTTACTTGAAGATCCTTTGGCCAATTCGGGGTGTATCATCCTCTCTTTCTTGAAGAGGATTTGTCCTCAAATTCGAGAAAACATCATTTTCAAGCTCAAGATCCCCAAGAAAGTTGTCACGCCTCAAGTCCCATTGAGGTGGACTGGCACCCAAAGTCGTTAAGGCCCGAGAGAACCAACCTACGTTCTAGTACATTCGTATGCATGTCATCAAGTGAATAAAAATTCTTCCACATGTAAATAGAATGTATTGGTGATAGAAATTATGTAAACACATTCAAAATAGATACGAGACTTGTCCGTTGAGGCCACAATGTCAAAAGGCAAGATACTTCTAAGTTTGACTTTACCATGGTCTACAAAGCCTCTAAACGATGAACATAACCAAAACTAAGGTCGGGACAAGTCCCCACCTTATACCACTACTGCACAGTACCAAAAAGATTTACAATGACTCGGAAAGACTCGAAGTAACCTGGAGCTCACCAACAATCTGTGGATGACCCATATCCTACTGTAGAGGTTTACTATCACCTGTGCCTACAACAAATAAGGTAAGTCCCCCAAGGGACGTCAGTACGAAAGAATGTACTGAGTATGTAAGGCTATAAGAAATTACATGAGATATAGGAACTCAAATGGAATCAAATACAAGTGGATAGATAATCCTGATAAACCACTTTTACTGTAATCGTGGAACCGTATACATTACATTCATTACTTCCTTTTTTCTTTCTTTACTTTTCTTGTATTTATAAGGCATGCCATACATATACCCAACTGATAAGTGGTAACATATTCTGGGATCGTCTCTATGCTGGGCTATAAGTCCCCTCGAGCTGCCACCCATACATAATAAATTGGGATCGTCTCTTTGCTGGGCTATAAGCCCTCTCAAGCTGCCACCCGAACATAACCATATTGATTTGCTTACTTTATTTAATCTTTGAAGTTGTTATGGTGGTGTTTATAACATTATGGATCCTTTTTGGAACAACAAAAGAGAATCTGAAATTTGATAGTAAATATATATTGAGGTACTTTAGAACATTCCGGAGCGGAAACAAGGTCATTAGCTAGGTGGACAATATATGATGCCAAAGGATACGGAAAAGAGTAACCTTGCATACCTTATCTTCTCACTACGTGGCTACAATGATTCAGCTCCTTCCTTATGTGTTACTCTACAACACAAGTACGTAATGGAGCTAACATTAAAAGCTAATTATATTTCAAGTTTACAAAATGGCAATTAGTTACTTAACGGGAAGTAAAAACTGCCCAACCTACTAACCACATGGTGCATCACTCCCCCCTTCTTTATACTTCCATAAAACCTTATTACAACCCCTTACATTATAACTTAATTCCTTACCAAGAAAACACCACCAAAACAGTCCACAAACCAACATAAACGTTACAAACTGGTAGGATTAACTACCTAGTTTATCCTTTACATTTCCACTCCAAAGAAACTCCATATATTCACCCCATAAGGTAACCATACTGCCTTCCACAGTAACATACCAAAAACAGTCCACAACAGTTCCAAAATTCAGTTTCAAATAACAAGAGAGTATTCTCTTTTCACTACAACAAACGTTCCATTGACCAACACATATAAACATTTCCATCAAGCCATACATAAAAGGAACGATTTAGGGGAAGAACCATGGTTTAATATACTGAAATTTCATCCTCCTCACTTAATTTCTTCAACACCTTAAGCTCCTATACAATTCCAAACCACAAGGAAGACAAATTCATTAAAACTAACACAAGTGGACTGCCAACTAATTAAGGGACTGCCCTATACAGTTTAAACATAACCAACCTGACTTCCACACTTTATTATACATATATTACATTAATATACAAGGGTAAACACTTACCAAGTCTTGCAAAGTGGAGGATTCACCCAAGAACCCTAGGGAAATTTAGGGCAGTTGTTTGGGGTTTGAGAGAGGAGAGAGTGTTTTTAATTTTCTGGACAGTTTTTCAGCAATGAAATAAATGGAAAAATGAGCTTAAATGAGACCTATATACTCCCTCTTTAACCTCCTCTTTTGTTCCATTCTTAGATAATTGTTGGTCAAAAATAGTCCAAATAGGTGATGCACCTACTTAGCTATATAAGCTGTCCAAAACAGTCCACTTACTTGGGCTAATTCTAGTTGGATCACATCATGTTGGGCCTTAGTTATATTTAGGTGTTGGGCTGGTCATCTTCCCTATTTTATGTACTTAGTTTGGACCTCATTTAAGTCCATTAACACAGGTCCAAATGCATTTCCTCGGCTTCCCATGTGATTTCTTCTACTTGTTGATTTCTCCAAAGTACCTTTATGGAAGCTACTTCTTTATTTCTTAACTTTTTAACTTGTCGATCCAGAATAGCAATAGGTACTTCTTTATAGGTGAGATCTTCTATAACCTGTATATATTCAGTAGGAGTAATATGAGATGGATCTCCTATACACTTTTGAAGCATTGAGACGTGGAACACTTGATGAACTGTGGAGAGTTCTTGGGGTAGTTCCAACTCATACGCGACTTGGCCAAATCTTCTAATAATCATATATGGTCCTATGTAACGTGGGCTTAACTTTCCCTTTTTTCCAAATCTCATTACCCCTTTCATAGGTGACACTTTCAAAAATACCCAATCACCGATAGTGTAACACCCCGTATACTCCCGATCCTATGTGACGACGTTGAACAATGGATACTTAGGTGTCGAGATGCCATGGGCAAGTAATTTGTAATGTTAGTGATGGAAAAATTGAAATTTGGCCTTGTACATGTGATTAACCTGGCGTAGGAGGTGTTTTGGGATTTCCATGGAGCATTTGTGGGGTTCAAAATAAGTCTAATAGGACCTCCAAACAAAGGATATTAAGGGTAAGAGGTAAGTTAAAGAATAGGACTTGAAGTATCTAACCAAACCCGCGAAGAAAAGTCGAAAAATAAAATTTTTGAAAATTCTAAGGGAGGGGGGCGCCAGAGGGCGTGCCACGCCACTCTGGGCTAAAATTTTTAGTCCATAGGTAGCAAGATGGCAGGCCCAAGGGCGTGCCACGCTGGTTTTGCCACTTTTTCAAAGTTGGAAATTTTCTTAAATCCCAAGGGTGCCCGGGGACGTACCGGGCCGATTTTTGACACGTTTCTTCTACAACCATGAGTATATACATGAAATGAGTAAATTATTATATTGGTATGATAAAATTGCACGAGAACGAATTTGGCATCAAAATGACGATTTTACCCTTTGATCCAAATAAGCCATACGTGGCCAGAATCACTTGTTTTTGGGATCGAGGCTACGAATATGAATGGAGTGAGTGGGAATATTGTTGTAACACGTATGAGATGATTTAAACATGATAAATTATTGATATTATTGGGTTAAGTGAATTAGGCCCAAAAAGGACCCAAAAGGTGAAAGAAAACATGGGCTAAATGGGTCAAATGACCCATTCTCCCTTTGACCAAGCAATTATTGATCACGAATGGCCAAGGTTGACTTTAAGGCCCTATAAAAGGCACCAAAAATCAGCTTTTATTCATTTAAACACACAAGCACTTCTAGTATTTTCCAAGAAACCAAAGGAGATATTTCTCATATCTTAATGACCCTAAGCCAACTCTTTGGACAAGATCATCATTTGGTAAGTCTTGGTAAATGTATATTATTATGATTTAATATCTTATATGAATGAGAGACTATGTATATCATGTTGGTTATGCTTGAAAGTGGTGGATATGGCACTTGGGGGTTTTGCAAAAAGATGTGCATCCTTGTGAATTAAACTTGAAATATGATTTGTGGGTTTGATGAAAAGGCATGGTATGGAGGAAATACTAACATGTATGGTGTGATTATGTTATTAAACTTGTTATTTTCATAGAAGTGTAACTTATGGTATTTTGGCCGATTTGTTGTTGTGAGGTGTATTGAAGTAATTTGATGGCATAATAGTGATGTTATGGTGATGGAGAAGTGTAAAGTATGACCTTGGTGTGACATGAGATTGGTTATCATGTATTGGTCAATGTATGGAATATTGTGGAATTATTGGGATAATAACTTCATAAATGATATTTGGTTAATGTTGGGCATGTTGTGGTATTATTGATATGACCATGCCGTAAATGATATTGTAGAGGAAGAAATGACATTTTAAAGCCAAACATATAACTTATTGTTATTATATGCCATTGTAAGGTAATTGGTGGTTAATGTTGGTTCTGTATGTGCTTGTGTTGTAGAGTGAAACATAAGGATGGAGCAGGACTATTGTATGCACTTAAGGTTGTAGAATCGTATTGAGAATACAAGGTATGTAAGGTTAGTCTGTCCGTATCTTTCTACGGTAAATAGTATTCACATTGACATTACGCTTGTTCGATCCCGAAATGTGCTAAGGTATCCTATATCCGGTTATCAATGGTCATTGTCATATCTTTCCTACTCATTGATCATTTGTGAATCTCATGTCTCATATTCATGGTTAATGTTCCAAAAGCTCAATAAGGTTATGTTCCAATGCTCCAATAGTGATTATACTCATGTCTCTTGTTCATGGATTTTTGTCCAATGGTTCCAATGGTGTTATGGTGCTAATAATATTATGTTTCTCACAAAGTTTATTCTCATGTCTCTCACTCAGTGATTATTGATCCAAAGTTTCATATAAAATTATGCCTATCATAGTATCAATCTCACAAAGTTAATGAAAGAAGTAACGTATAAGTGAATGTACCAATCTCTCACAAGTACAGATATCAATCTCAAAGTAATAAACAAAGTAATGCATATGTGGTCAATGATCAAGTATGGGTGGCAACTTTGGGGGCAAAATGCCTAGCTCAAGCCGATCCCAAATCAGGGGGCAGTCCTAGGGGCATAAGGCTAGCTCGGACTCATCCTGACAGGGGGCAGCTCTAGATGGTAATAACCTAGCTCGAGCCGAACCTGAAATGTTATATGGGTGGCAACTCTAGAGGTACTAACATAGCTCGAGCCGATTCCAATATATACATTAATTCATAGGGTGGCATCTCTAGGGGCATAAGTCTAGCTCGAGCCGATCCCAATATAACATGATGTTATGTTAAAACCCACTGTTCAGTCGGGGCTCGGGTACCATAAGTCACAGACAAAGATGAATAATCATGGAAGCAAATATGCAAAGAAAGTAATGAAAGCAAAACAGATGGTCTCCAAAGTACAGAATAGTGACTCATCTACATTGTGACTTATCCATATTGGTTATGCATTTGAACTTGAGTTATTTGACATATTTACACATCTTAAAAGTTTCATATGGCCTTGCATACTCAGTACATTCTTCGTACTGACCCCTCTTGGGGGACTTACCTTACTTGCTGCAGGCGCAGGTACTAGTAGGCCTCCACAGTAGGTTGCCAGGGTTGCAGATCTTTGGTGAGCTCTAGTTAGTTTGGGGCTTCTCCAAGTCACACTTGGACATATGTTTTGGTGTTGTACATATTGTATAAAGCGGGGACTTGTCCCGACTTTTAGTTCATTTTGGTCAATGCATTTGTTAGAGGCTTTATTAGACGGATGCGGGTGTACAATGTAGAAGGTACATGTCATTTTTGACTTGATGGCCTCAACGGCCAAGTTTCGCATATGTATATATATTCCATGTTCCATGAATTCCATTGTTGGTATTTAAAGCTCTTACGCGATCATGGGTTTCTTATAGCATGCATATGATTGAATAGAGGCAAAGCTTGGTTCTCTCGAGCCTTGTCGGCTACGAGTGCCAATCCATCCCGATGGGATTCGGGGGCATGACAAAAGTTGTATCATAGCAGGTCATCCTAAGTGGTATGAGTAGAGTCTTATTTATCGATGTGTTGCGTGCCACATTGATAAGCAGAAGGCTACAAGACATTTAGGAGTTGTTTCTTTCCTTCACTTCTAGATCGTGGAATAGAGCCAAAGTTATAGGTGGACACATATGTACGTATTGACATTGGTTTTCGTTTGTATAGTCAAATGCTGATTATCAGACAAGATAAGGGCAAAGGTAAGCAGGTTGATATCCCTTCCGAAGAAGAAATGAGTAAATCACCACCTGACCGAGCTAATCAAGGTGGGGCTGACATGGAATTTGCAATCCGGGTTCTTTTAGCCAAAATGTAGAGAAGCATTCGCAAAACCATCTATAAATGTTACTGAACAGGATTTAAGAAATGTAGTGCATATGTTGACTCAGATAGTTGTTGTACAATGTCACGGGCGAGATGGCCCAATGACGAGTAATGATGGTGCAGCTAGGGAAGCTAGTCGTCAAACATAGGATTTTCAGAAATCAAACCCTCCCACGTTCACCGGGTCAAATTTGAATGGAGACCTATAGGACTTTATGGACTAAATCAAAAAAGGTTCTCGATGTTATGCATATGACTGGTCTACTGATGTATTTTCAGCTAGTTGGGAGGAAGTCAAAATGGCATTCTATGACTAGTATCTCCCATATGAGGTCCGAAAAGCTTATGCGGACCAATTGTTAAATCTTTGCCAAAAGACAATGAGTGTCAAAAAGTACAGTTTTTAGTTTAATATTTAGGGCTAGGTATGCTCCAAATGTGGTAGCTATTATGACCGATAGAGTGCATCGGTATATGGATAGACGGATTGTACTATTGCGGTCTTGAAAAGAAGTATGGATATAGCCAGAATATAGGTTTTTGCATAGATAATGAGGGACCAGAGGCAACAGAAAAGGACACAAATATTTAAAGAAGAGTTGTCAATGAGGGATAAACCTATGGGACAGTTCACAGCATCCCAAAGAGAATTTAGGTCTCAGGTGTTTAACGGACCGCCTAAACCATTATTTCCTTAATTTATAGAAAATGTTCTACCTCGATCTCAAGGGTTAGAGACAACCGGTTTTGCAAAGAAGCGAGATTTAGGATTCATGGGCAATGAGGTATCAAGTCTAAGATCGTAAAAAGAAGGAACCAACTGAAGTCTCCTCATGAGCCGTGTTAGTGCTACGGAAGTTATCATCTAGGAGAAGTGTCAGTTAGGGCCAAATGTTGTTATTGGTGTGGTATGTCGGGCCACAAAATGAGACTTCTCCTAATGTTATTGCAAGTATCGTATACGTATTGACTGACCCATATTTGACATTAGCATACGTTATTTCATTACTTGATGAAAAGTTAAATGAACACCTGAATTACTAGTTATGTCACATGAAGTCTATACATCAGATGGTGAATCTATGATAGTTAATAGAGTATGTCATAAGTGCATAGTAATTGTTTGTGCTCATGAGATACTGATTGATCTTATTAAGCGGGACATAGAGGAGTTTTATGTTATAAAGAGATTGTGCCATAGTAGATTGTCGAACTAAGAAGTTATATTGTCGATATACCCAAATGAACGTTTTTAAATGGCTAGGGAAATGTGGGGGAACCAAGATGAAAATTTATTCCCCATCTTAAAGCAAAGAAAAGGATACTCTAAGGGATACATATGTCAATTAAGTGAGAGTTAAAGATACTGATGTGAAGCCGCCAACTCTTCAATTAGTTCTGATGGTAAATGAATTTCCTCGATGTATGAGCTGATATTAATGTGATGTCAGGTATTTAGCCTATTTTTATTTCTTCATATAGCATTTCCGATAGAGTTACGAGAATGAAATGAGAGAGTAAAAGATGTGTTGATTAAGGGATTCATAAGGCCTAGTACGACCCCTTAGGGTGCATTAGTGTTCACAAAAAAAAAAAAAAAAAAAGAAGAAAAGATGATATAATAAGAATGTATGTTTACTATCGACAACCGAATAAGGTGACAATGGAAAATACATGTCTTCTTCCCGGAGTTGATGACTTATTTGATCGGATATAGGGTGTCAAATTCATCCCAGAGATTGACGTAAGGTAAGGAGATCATCGAGTAAAGGTCAGAGAAAATAAAGATACCACAAATAGAGGTATAGTCGTTATGAATTCGTAGTTAGGCCATTTGGGGATAACAAATACACCGGCTGAATTGATGGGTATGATAATTAGGGTGTTTTAGCCATTGCTAAGCGTATTCGTGATAATATTTTAAGTGCTATACCGGATTACTCAAGATATATGTAAGTTCTGTAAATGCAAGTTTGGTCATAATCCATATTGTCCTTAGGACACATTGTATAGAGTGAGGAAATAAGGATTAATACACACAAAAGAAGTGGCCAAGGCTTACGACGCCTACAAAACTTCGTAGCTTTCTTGAGTTGACCAGTTATTACAGAAGAATTGTTAAAAAGGTCTTTCTCCCATCACCCTTAACGAAGTTAACACACAAGGTAACGAAGTTTCAGCAAAATGATGTATGTGAGAAAAGGTTGCAAGAAGTGAAAGATAAATTGTCTCCTACACCTATACTAGTATCTCCCAAAGGCACAGAAGAGTATGCAGTGTATTGTGATATTTTAAAAGTTTGTGTGGGATGTGTATACATGCAGCATGACAATGTGAAAGCGTATGCCTTAAGATAATTGCGTCCACATAAGAGGAATTAATCCACATATGATTGTGAGTTAACAGTTGTGACAATTGTTTGTAACAGATAGCACCACTACTTGTATAAAACTTAGGTGAAAGAATTATAATGTCAAAAGTAGCCGAATTGTCATTGGTATCTGAGATAAAGGAAAAAGCAATGTGTAAGTCATATTCTTAGTCCAATTCAGAAATAAAAATATGTACAGCGAGGTTCGACGAAGGTATTTGAGCAAACACAAGAGGGAGTACTTTAACGCCAATGTAGATTATGCGTACTGGGTATAGACGAGTTAAGACAATGAATTATGAAAGAATAAAAATCGTTCATGATATTTTATTCATTTGGAAGAAATCAAAATGTACCATGGTTTAGCAGAGAAGCATTTGTAGCTCAATGTCCAAGCGGTCACTGATTTACAGTATGGCATCAGAAATCTATATGTTTTATGTAATGTATTACCCTTCCAGTTACATGGATTTAATCACAGGGTTGCCTTGTACACTGCGAGGGTTGATTCTATAGATATGGATAGGCTTACCGCGTCAGCATATTTCCTACCAGTTAAGACAACCGGTACAGCGAAATAGTTGTAAGGTTGTGTGTAACAGAAATAGTATGATTACATGGGATTCCACTCACTATTCAGTAAACCATGGGTACACAGGTGGATGTAAGCACGGCCTGTCATCTTCAGATGCATGGACAAACAAAACATATTACATGAACATCTGAAGATATGCCACAAGTTTGTACATTGGACCTTAAAGGTAGTTGGGATGATCGTCTATCGTTTAGTGAAATTGTTTACACTAAAAGTATCAAAAGGCACCTTACGAAGCTTTATGTGAAAGAGAAGATAGATCATCAATTGGATGGGTTATAGCTGATGAAATTTGCTTTGCTCGGGTCAGATTTTGTTCATCAAGCTATAGAAAAGGTGAAGGTAACATAACAGTAGCTACAAATAGCCCAAAGTCGATATAAATCATATGCCGATATTAGAAGAAGGGAATTAAACTGTGTCATAGATGATTAGGTACTTTTGACCGGGTCACCAATGAAGAAAAATGATGAGATTTGAAAAGAAAGGGGAAATTGTCCAAAGATTTGGGAAAATTGCGTATCTATTAGCACTAGTCCAAGAACTCTTCACAGTTAAGTCAATATGTGATACTGATTTGGAAGTGTATAGGAGATTATCTCGTATTACTCCCAGTAGAGATGTTCAAGTTACGGAAGGTCACACATGTGATGGGGTATTGCCTACTATTCTAGCTCGAGGAGCAAAAGCAATAAGCAATAAAGAAGTAGCTTCCGTTCCGTAAGGGCACTATTGGCGATAGCATTACATAGAAGAAATTACAAGGGGAACCAAAGAAATGATGAAATCTAAGTATCCCCATGTATTTCAAATGGACCAAGAAATACAAAGCGCGGATGGGGAGCCATAAAAAGTAAGTATCCATGAGCCTTTAGTATTTATGTATATGTAGAGGCTAATATAGAGATGCATTTATTATAACTAAAGCGACATAGTTAACATTCGAGGACGAATGTTTCTAGGGGGGGAGAATGTAACACCCCGTATACTACCAAAACTATGTGATGACGTTGAACAATGGATACTTAGGTGTCGAGATGCCATGGGCAAGTAATTTGTAATGTTAGTGATGGAAAAATTAAAATTTGGCCTTGTACATGTGATTAACCTGGCGTAGGAGGTGTTTTGGGATTTCCATGGAGCATTTGTGGGGTTCAAAATAAGTCTAAGAGGACCTCCAAACAGAGTCATCAATCTAGCGTCCAAGGGCGTGCCACGCTGGTTTTGCCACTTTTTCAAAGTTGGAAATTTTCTTAAATCCCAAGGGTGCCCGGGGACGTACCAGGCCGATTTTTGACACGTTTCTTCTACAACCATGAGTATATACATGAAATGAGTAAATTATTATATTGGTATGATAAAATTGCATGAGAACGAATTTGGCATCAAAATGACGATTTTACCCTTTGATCCAAATAAGCCATACGTGGCCAGAATCACTTGTTTTTGGGATCGAGGCTACGAATATGAATGGAGTGAGTGGGAATATTGTTGTAACACGTATGAGATGATTTAAACATGATAAATTATTGATATTATTGGGTTAAGTGAATTAGGCCCAAAAAGGACCCAAAAGGTGAAAGAAAACATGGGCTAAATGGGTCAAATGACCCATTCTCCCTTTGACCAAGCAATTATTGATCACGAATGGCCAAGGTTGACTTTAAGGTCCTATAAAAGGCACCAAAAATCAGCTTTTATTCATTTAAACACACAAGCACTTCTAGTATTTTCCAAGAAACCAAAGGAGATATTTCTCATATCTTAATGACCCTAAGCCAACTCTTTGGACAAGATCATCATTTGGTAAGTCTTGGTAAGTGTATATTATTATGATTTAATATCTTATATGCATGAGAGACTATGTAGATCATGTTGGTTATGCTTGAAAGTGGTGGATATGGCACTTGGGGTTTTTGCAAAAAGATGTGCATCCTTGTGAATTAAACTTGAAATATGATTTGTGGGTTTGATGAAAAGGCATGGTATGGAGGAAATACCAACATGTATGGTGTGATTATGTTATTAAACTTGTTATTTTCATAGAAGTGTAACTTATGGTATTTTGGCCGATTTGTTGTTGTGAGGTGTATTGAAGTAATTTGATGGCATAATAGTGATGTTATGGTGATGGAGAAGTGTAAAGTACGACCTTGGTGTGACATGAGATTGGTTATCATGTATTGGTCAATGTATGGAATATTGTGGAATTATTGGGATAATAACTTCATAAATGATATTTGGTTAATGTTGGGCATGTTGTGGTATTATTGATATGACCATGCCGTAAATGATATTGTAGAGGAAGAAATGACATTTTAAAGCCAAACATATAACTTATTGTTATTATATGCCATTGTAAGGTAATTGGTGGTTAATGTTGGTTCTGTATGTGCTTGTGTTGTAGAGTGAAACATAAGGATGGAGCGGGACTATTGTATGCACTTAAGATTGTAGAATCGTATTGAGAATACAAGGTATGTAAGGTTAGTCTGTCCGTATCTTTCTGCGGTAAATAGTATTCACATTGACATTACGCTTGTTCGATCCCGAAATGTGCTAAGGTATCCTATATCCGGTTATCAATGGTCATTGTCATATCTTTCCTACTCATTGATCATTTGTGAATCTCATAGTTATGTTCCAATGCTCCAATAGTGATTATACTCATGTCTCTTGTTCATGGATTTTTGTCCAATGGTTCCAATGGTGTTATGGTGCTAATAATATTATGTTTCTCACAAAGTTTATTCTCATGTCTCTCACTCAGTGATTATTGATCCAAAGTTTCATATAAAATTATGCCTATCATAGTATCAATCTCACAAAGGTAATGAAAGAAGTAATGTATAAGTGAATGTACCAATCTCTCACAAGTACAGATATCAATCTCAAAGTAATAAACAAAGTAATGCATATGTGGTCAATGATCAAGTATGGGTGGCAGCTTTGGGGGCAAAATGCCTAGCTCAAGCCGATCCCAAATCAGGGGGCAGCCCTAGGGGCATAAGGCTAGCTCGGACTCGTCCTGACAGGGGGCAGCTCTAGATGGTAATAACTTAGCTCGAGCCGAACCTGAAATGTTATATGGGTGGCAACTCTAGAGGTACTAACATAGCTCGAGCCGATCCCGATATATACATTGATTCATAGGGTGGCAGCTCTAGGGGCATAAGTCTAGCTCGAGCTGATCACAACATAACATGATGTTATGTTTAAACCCACTGTCCAGTCGGGGCCCGGGTATCATAAGTCACAGACAAAGAAGAATAATCATGGAAGCAAATATGCAAAGAAAGTAATGAAAGCAAAACACATGGTCTCCAAAGTACAAAATAGTGACTCATCTACATTGTGACTTATCCATATTGGTTATGCATTTGAACTTGAGTTATTTGAAATATTTACACATCTTACAAGTTTCATATGGCCTTGCATACTCAGTACATTCTTCGTACTGACCCCTCTTGGGGAACTTACCTTACTTGCTGAAAGCGCAGGTACTAGTAGGCCTCCACAGTAGGTTGCCATGGTTGCAGATCTTTGGTGAGCTCCAGTTAGTTCAGGGCTTCTCCAAGTCACAGTTGGACATATGTTTTGGTGTTGTACATGTTGTATAAAGCGGGTACTTGTCCCGACTTTTAGTTCATTTTGGTCAATGCATTTGTTAGAGGCTTTTGTAGACGGATGTGGGTATAAAATGTAGAAGGTACATGTCATTTTTGACTTGATGGCCTCAACGGCCAAGTTTCGCATATGTATATATATTCTATGTTCCATGAATTCCATTGTTGGTATTTACAGCTCTTACGCGATCATGGGTTTCTTATAGCATGCATATGATTGAATAGAGGCTAAGCTTGGTTCTCTCGGGCCTTGTAGGCTACGAGTGCCAATCCATCCCAATGGGATTCGGGGCATGACAGATAGAAAATTCTAACCCTCTTCTTCTAACATTGGCATATGATTTGTGTCGACTTTGAGCTGTTCCTAACCGCTGTTGTATTACCTTAAACTTTTCTATGGCTTGATGAACAAGGTCTGGTCCAAATAAAACAGTCTCACCCACTTCAAACCACCCAATCGGTGACCTACACTTTCTCCCGTATAAAGCTTCATAAGGGGCCATCTTGATGCTTGAATGATAGCTATTATTGTAGGCGAACTCAATAATAGGTAAATGATCATCCCAACTACCATTAAAGTCTAATACACAAGCTTGCAGCATATCTTCAAGTATCTGTATGGTGCGTTCTGCCTATCTATCTGTTTGTGGGTGAAACGTTGTACTTAAATTCACTTGTGTACCCAAACTTCTCTTAAAAGACTTCCAAAAGTTTACAGTAAATTGAGCTCCTCTATCAGATATAATAGAAATTGGAACTCCATGTAGTCGAACTATTTCTTTAATATAAATCTAGCATACTTTTCAGCTGTATAAGTAGTCTTAACCAGCAAGAAGTATGCTGACTTGGTAAGTCTGTCAACTATCACCCATATGGAATCAAACTTTCGAAGTGTACGAGGAAAACCAGTGATAAAATCCATGTTAATCATGTCCCACTTCCAAACTGGAAGATCTATACATTGCATATGACCTCAAGGCTTCTGATGCTCTACTTTCACTTGTTGACAATTTGGACATTGGGCTACAAATTCAGCAATGTACTTTCTCATGTTACCCCACCAATATACTTCTTTCAGATCATGGTACATTTTAGTTGATCCCGGATGAATAGAATACCTGGAATGATGTGCCTCTGCCATAATCCTTCTCCTTAGCTCATCTACCTTAGGTACACATAGTCTGTTTTGGCACTGAAGTACTCCTTATTGCGTAAGCTCAAATGCCTTTGTCATACCTTGCTGTATATTTTCCTTAAGCTGTGATAGAATAGGATCTGCATACTGCTTTTCTTTCACTTCAGCTACTAATGAGGATTCGGCCGCATTTAGCACAACAACTCCTTTATCTGGAGTTTCAAGAAGGCGAACCCCTAAGCTAGCTAATTAATGTAGATCCTTGATTAACCCTTGTCTTTCTGTAAGCTGGCCATAAGTGTTCCCCATTCCCTTACGACTTAATGCATCAGCTACCACATTTGCCTTCTCTGGATGATATAAAATATCAATGTCATAATCTTTCAATAGTTTAAGCCACCTCCGCTGCCTCAGATTAAGGTCCTTCTACTTAAAGATATATTGCAATCTCTTATGGTCGGTATATATGTCAACATGAACCCTATACAAATAGTGGCTCCAAATCTTTAAAGCAAATACCACTGCTGCTAACTCAAGATCATGTGTTGGATAATTTTTTTCATATGGCCGCAATTATCTTGAGGCATAAGCTATCACTTTACCATGCTACATCAATACACATCCCAAGCCAATTCCTGAAGCATCACAATACACTGCATACCCTTCTGCGCCTTCTGGAAGTACCAATATCGGTGTAGAGGTCATCTTATTCTTCAGATCTTGGAAACTCTTCTCACATGCATCATTCCATTGAAACTTGGTTGCCTTGTGTGTTAGCTTTGTTAAAGGTGCAGCAATAGAAGAAAATCCTTCAACAAACCTTCTATAATAACCTGCCAACCTGAGGAAACTATGAATATCTGTAGGCGTTGTAGGTCTTGGCCAGTTTTGCACAGCTTCTATCTTTTGAGTATCAACCCTTATTCCTTCATCAAATACAATATGACCCAAGAATGCTACAAATTTTAACCAAAATTCACATTTAGAGAACTTTGCATATAACTCACGATCACGAAGAATCTGCAACACTTGTCATAAGTGGCTAGCATGGTCCTCTTTTGATCTTGAATAGATAAGAATATCATCTATAAACACTATCACGAACACGTCTAAAAATGGCTTGAACACCCTATTCATCAGATCCATAAAAGTTGCTGGTGAATTTGTTTGTCCGAAGGACATAACCAAAAACTCATAATGACCGTACCGTGTTCGAAAAGTTGTCTTAGGTATATATCTCTCTCTGACCTTTACTTGATGGTAAACCGACCTCAAGTCAATCTTTGAGAAACATTTAGCACCTTGTAATTGGTCAAAAAAATCATCAATTCTAGGAAGGGGATATTTGTTCTTAATTGTTACCTTATTCAGTTGTCGATAATCAATACACATTCTTAATGTGCCATCTTTCTTGCGTACAAATAACACTGGTGCACCCCAAGGGGACATACTACGCCTTATGAATCCCTTTTCTAGCAAGTCTTTTAATTGCTCTTTTAACTCCTGTAATTTCGTTGGGGCCATTCTATATGGAGGAATAGAGATAGGTTGAGTAGCTGGAGTAACATCAATACTAAACTCTACTTCTCGTTTTGGAGGTAACCCCGAGAGATCTTTAGGAAACACATCAAGGAATTCATTTACCACTGGAACAGATTGAAGAGTCAGTGGCTCCACATCTATATCTTTTACCCTTACTAGGTGACATATGTACCCCTTAGATATCATTTTCTTCGCCTTAAGATAACAAATAAACTTACCTTTTGGCACTCCAACATTACCCCTCCATTCAAGAAATATCTCTTTTGGGAAATAAAAATGTACCTTCTTTGTTCGGCAATCTAGTGTGGCACAATAAGAAGCCAACCAATCCATACCCATTATAACATCAAAATCTACCATTTCTAGTTCGACAAGATCAGCCAACGTATCATGATCACAAACAGTTACAATACAATTACGATAGACTCTTTTAGCTACAATAGACTCGCCAACTGGGGTAGATACTTCAAATGGTTTAACTAATAATTCTGGCGTTCTTTCAAATTTTGCAGCAATAAATGGAGTGACATATGATAGTGTAGAGCCCGGATAAATTAATGCATATACATTATGTGAAAAGATGGATAATGTACCTGTAACCACATCAGGAGAGGCCTTCGAATTCTATCGATCCGCTAAAGCATAGGTACGATTTTGGGCCCCACTAGAACTAGCTGCTCCCTTACTACCTCTACCACGACTAGTAGACTGTACACCCCTACCTAGAAAAAGAACCGATGATGATGATGTAACGGCTGAACCCGTAGGTTGTGTTACACTACCCATAGCCCTTTGTGGGCACTCTCTTATCATGTGCCCCGACATACCACACCAACAGCAAGAATTTGTCCCAAACCGACTTACACCTAGAGGAAGCTTTCCGCAGTGCTGACACAACTGATGAGAAGACCCTGCTGCATGTGAACCTCGAGACCCACTACTTTGCCCAACTTGATCGACTCTGAACCCTCGGATGAGATGAAGTTCCTACTGTAGGATAAGAAAATAATGGTCTAGGCGGTCTGTTACAAACCCGAGGCCTAAATTTTCCCTGGGATGCCATAGACTGTCCCATAGATCTAGCCCTTTTTGATTGCCCTCTCTCAAATTCTTGTGTCCTTCTCCTTTGCCTCTGATCCTCCATCTTCTGTGCAAAGTCCTGTATTCTGGCTATGTCCATATCTCTGTTCAAAGCAGCAATAGTACAATCTCAGACCAAGTATGGATCCAATCTATCCATGTATTGATGAACTCTATCGGTCATAGTAGCTACCACATTTGGAGCATACCTGGCCAAAGAGTTAAACCGAAGGCTATACTCTCTGACGCTCTTGTTACCTTGCCGTAGATTTAAGAACTGGTCCGCACAAGCCTCTCAGACCTTATATGGGAGATATTGGTCAAGGAATGACATTTTAAATTCTTCCCAATCAGCTAGAAGTGCACCAATCCCCCTCGATTGTTTCCAATCATCATACCATAATATAGCCTCGCCTTTCAATCTATAAGCTGCAAGCTCAACCGTTTCCACGCCAGATACATGCATGACATCCAAATCCCTTTGGATTTGATCTATAAAATCTTGTGGGTCCTCATTAAGATCCGATCCAGTGAATATAGGAGGATCTAATTTCAGGAAATCCTGTGTCTGCCAACTAGCTGCCCTGGTCGTGTCATCATCACTTGTCATTGGACTAACTCATCCTTGGCTTTGTGCAGCAACTATCTGGGTCAACATTTTTACTGTGTTCCTTAAATCCTGGTCAGTAGCATTTACAGAAGGTTCTATATGTACTTCTCTCCTTCATGACTCTTCTGGAAATGGAAGAGTAGAAGAAGTCCGCGATGCGAACTCATTTTCAGCTTCATTTTGATTAGTTCGTCTAAGTGGTGACTTGCTGGTCCCTTCTCCAGTAGCCATGTCTACCTTCTTACCTTTACCCTTACTCTTCCTTGTAAACGACATCTTTACTATATAAAAAAAAATTCAAGGTTAAATACAATTCAACTTACATTATTGGCTTTATCGCACGAACAAAGAAATGAAGAAAAGAAACAATCCCTAAATGTCCCGTAGCCTCCTACTTATAAATGTGGTGCACAACACATCCATAAGAATGACTCTACTCAGACATGGCTTTGTAGACACCCTAGATCGACCCGCTTGGATACCACTTTTGTCACACCTCAAGTCCCATTGAGGCGGACTGGCACCCGAAGCCGTTAAGGCCCGAGAGAACCAACCTACGTTCGAGTGCATTCGTATGCATGTCATCAAGTGAATAAAAATTCTTCCACATGTAAATAGAATGTATTGGTGATAGAAATTATGTAAACACGTTCAAAATAGATACGAGACTTGGCCGTTGGGGCCACAATGTCAAAAGGCAAGATACTTCTAAGTTTGACTTTACCATGGTCTACAAAGCCTCTAAACGATGTACATAACCAAAACTAAGGTCAGGACAAGTCCCTACCTTATACCACTACTGCACAGTACCAAAAAGATTTACAATGACTCGAAAAGCCCCAAAGTAATCTGGACCTCACCAACAATTTGTGGATGACCCATATCCTACTGTAGAGGTTTACTAGCACCTGTGCCTGCAACAAATAAGGTAAGTCCCCCAAGGGACGTCAGTACGAAAGAATGTACTGAGTATGTAAGGCTATAAGAAACGACATGAGATATAGGAACTCAAATGGAATCAAATACAAGTGGATAGATAATACTGATAAACCACCTTTACTGTAATCGTGGAACCGTATACATTACATTCATTACTTCCTTTTTTCTTTCTTTAATTTTCTTGTATTTATAAGGCATGCCATACATATACCCAACTGATCAGTGGTAACATATTCTGGGATCGTCTCTATGCTGGGCTATAAGTCCTCTCGAGCTGCCACCCATACATAATAAATCGGGATCGTCTCTATGCTGGGCTATAAGCCCCCTCGAGCTGCCACCTGAACATAACCATAATGTGTTACTTATTTTATTTAATCTTTGAAGTTGTTATGGTGGTGGTTATAACATTATGGATCCTTTTTGGAACAACAAAAGAGAAAATCTGAAATTTGATAGTAAATATATATTGAGGTACTTTAGAACATTCCGGAGCGGAAACAAGGTCATTAGCTAGGTGGACAATATATGATGCCAAAGGAAACGGAAAAGAGTAACCTTGCATACCTTATCTTCTCACTACGTGGCTACAATGATTCAGCTCCTTCCTTATGTGTTACTCTACAACACAAGTACGTAATGGAGCTAACATTAAAAGCTAATTATATTTCAAGTTTACAAAATGGCAATTAGTTACTTAACGGGAAGTAAAAACTGCCCAACCTCCTAACCACATGGTGCATAACTCCCCCCTTATTTATACTTCCATAAAACCTTATTACAACCCCTTACATTATAACTTACTGCCCTACCAAGACAACAACACCAAAACAGTCCACAAACCAACATAA
This sequence comes from Capsicum rhomboideum, assembly GCA_031232105.1. Classification (NCBI taxonomy): domain Eukaryota; kingdom Viridiplantae; phylum Streptophyta; class Magnoliopsida; order Solanales; family Solanaceae; genus Capsicum; species Capsicum rhomboideum. The sequence continues at coordinate 60,122,256 of CP124710.1, read as the reverse complement.
ACATTACAAACTGGTAGGATTACCTACCTAGTTTATCCTTTACATTTACACTGCAACAAAACTCCATATATTCACCCCATAAGGTCACCATACTGCCTTCCACAGTAACATACCAAAAAAAGTCCACAACAGTTTCAAAATTCAGTTTCAAATAACAAGAGAGTATTCTCTTTTCACTACAACAAATGTTCCATTTACCAACACATATAAACATTTCCATCAAGCCATACATAAAAGGAACGATTTAGGGGAAGAACCATGGTTTAATATACTGAAATTTCATCCTCCTCACTTAATTACTTCAACCCCTTAATCTCCTATATAAGTCCAAACCACAAGGAAGACAAATTCATTAAAACTAACACAAGTGGACTGCCAACTAATTAAGGGACTGCCCTATACAGTTTAAACATAACCAACCTGACTTCCACACTTTATTATACATAACTTACATTAATATACAAGGTTAAACACTTAACAAGGCTTGAAAAGTGGAGGATTCACCCAAGAACCCTAGGGAAATTTAGGGCGGCTGTTTGGGGTTTCAGAGAGGAGAGAGTGTTTTTAATTTTCTGGACAGTTTTTTAGCAATGAAATAAATGGAAAAATGAGCTGAAATGAGACCTATATTCTCCCTCTTTAACCGCCTATTTTGGTCCATTCTTAGCCAATTGTTGGTCAAAAATAGTCCAAGTAGGTGATGCACCTACTTGCCTATATAAGCTGTCCAAAATAGTCCACTTACTTGGGTAATTCTAGTTGGATCACATCATGTTGGGCCTTAGTTATATTTAGGTGTTGGGCTGGTCATCTTCCCTATTTTATGTACTTAGTTTGGACCTCATTTAAGTCCATTAACAGAGGTCCAAATGCAGCCCAATAGGTTAAGTAGGTGATACACCTACTATCTTAATTAAGTCACGGAAGCACCTCACTTATGTTCTCCCTGTTTCCCAACGTCTTAATCCTTCTACCTTAATTCACCACTTAACTTTAATTTTATGCTTAAGTACATCCTTATTCTCTCAATTTTAAATACTTTTACCCATGTTAGGTTAATCGCACAAGTTTCGGAAATGTACGAGGTGTTGTACTTGAATCGAAGAACTAGTTAGTCCATCACCTATTGCCACAAGTACGTACCATTTTCCATATAAGTAAGAGTAGTGTCTATAGAATACGGGGTGTTACAAAAGTCTTTGAAATTGGGAAAGTTCTCAACTCGCTTAGCCAAGAAAAGTGGAATGCTAATCTCACCTTTTTGAGGCCAAACCTCTTCAATGGTCTCTTTGTTGGCAAGCATATTTGGGACGGTGATATCCTCATCACATGGATCTCCTTCACCCTCCATATTTTCAATAGCATTATCAACCCTTCTACGAGTTTCTGTTCTTGCTCCACTTCATCTTTGTAGTAAGGATTACCTTCTCGAAGTATGATGACTCTCTGGGTAAGACACTCACTCATTCGGTGACCCCATCCTTGACACTTAAAGCATTGAGTACCCTTAAGATTAGGATTACATCTTTCTCTAGGGGGATATCTTGGAACATTCTTCTCAAAGGTTTTCTTGTCAAAAGATCTCTTGAACTCGGAACCTTGAGTACATGTTGATGACACTTGATTTCCCGCCTTGGGGTGGATGGCTTTCTCTAACTTAATATCTTTTTCGACATCAATTGTCGTTTCTAAGAGATCATCCATCCGGGAAAACTTGTGTATTGACAATCTAGAGGCAATCTTTTGATTCAATCCCACTTTGAATCGGATCTTGGTGTGCTCTTCATCCTCATTATAATCAAGCTTCAAGAGTAGGTTTTGGAATTCATCATAGTATGCTTCAACACTCTTGTCATCTTATCTCAAATTGTACAACTTGGCAAGCAACCCTTGTCTATACCTCTCTAGCACATACTTGGCTCTCATAAGGGCCTTCATCACTTCCTATGGTGGATAATTACATCCATGAAGAACCCCTTTCATTCTCTTAGCCGACTCCCACCAAGTCAATGCATAACCTTCAAATTGGGCAACGACATATGTAGTCTTCTTAACATCGGGCAAATCACTAGCTTGGAAGATCCTAGCATATTGCGACTCCCACTTGAGGTATCCTTCGGGATAACTACCTCCATGAAAACTAGGAAGAGTGACCTTGATAGAGTTGAGACCGGCTTGGTCTCTTGGTCCATGTCCTTGGGCACCATACCCATATCCTTCTTCTACTTGTTCCTCAAACTCTCCTTGGACTCCTAGGGCTTGGTTGGGTGGCATTTGGTTAAGTGGAGCTTAGTAAGGTAGGTTTGGGTTTTGGGGTCTTTGGTAGTGTGGTACTTGGGCTTGGGGTACTTGATAGGGTAGGTAGTATGGTGGATTGAGACCTTGTGGGTTGAATCCTTGTGGCATTTAGTAGTTTGAGACTTGGTTTTGTGGTGCTTGGTAGGGTGGAGCAGGCATTTGTGGAGCTTAAGGTTGGGGCATTTGTTGAGGTGGGTTAAATTGTAGGGGTCGGGCTACACGTTGTGGAGTGTGATCAACTGTAGTAGTAGGTAAAGGAACATTACCTTGTTGGGGAGGGTAAAACATATTGTAGAGAGTCCTAGGAGAGACGGTAGCTGAAGTTTCTTGGACTTATCCACTTGAGAAAGCTTGGAGATTGTTTTGAGGGGTTGCATTTGAAGAGTTGAGGTTCCCTCCCAGATTCACCATTCTTCCCTCCATGTTTGATACTCTCTCATCCATGCCTGACATTTTATCAGTTATCACATCTACTCTTTGACTCAACCCCATGAGGGCCTCCAATATAGTATCAAGATTGGTTCCACCCGAAGTAGGTTGAATTTCATCTCCCGAAGCCATGGTACCTATCAACAAGACACTCAACACAACTAGCAAACAAGGTTAACGTTAGAAAACTCGCAATCACTAGTGTTTTCACACTTGTATTGCTTCACAAATTGCCTCGGCTAATGGTTATAACTTGTTTAGTTCTGATGAGTTGCAAGGTCCTTGGGTCCACCCTTTACTTAAAGGTTAAGAATGGATTGTTGGACGTCTCAACAAGGAATGTTCAAAAGCTAAGGACGAGAACCAAGAAGTTTCAAGGGAAAATAAAGAAGAAAAGCTCAAAGAAAGTAGCACAAAGAAAATTCGGACTCAAAAACAAAGCAACAAAAGTAGCAAGAATTACTTGTTGTTACTTAGTTTGAACGATCAAAGAAGAGGATTTGATGTTGTAAAACTAGTTAAAAAGTGATTAAAGATGTTAATTACTTGTTAAATAGTTGAGGAATCGAAAGAAGAAAGCGTAGGAAAAAAAATCACAGAGTTTGGACACTTACAAATTTGTTTGGAAGCTTACTAGTTTGGCTGTTCCAGCAAGCGTCTGGCCCTTCCTAGGGCACTGAGCTTTAGAAGCTTGCTGGTTTGGGTTCCAAAACAAGCGTCTGGCCCTTCCTATGGCACTAGAATTTTTTTTTTGGTTGAAGTGGCAGTTGTTGACTAGAGTTGTCTGCTGAGTTGGCGCTGATGTGGCTCTGACTTGGCTGCTGATGTGGCGCTACGTCGAAAATCAATTGAATTACTTTTTTTTTTTTCAATTTCCACAGGTGGACCACCTAACACTTTGACGAACTTTGACCTAAAATTTTGGATCAAAGTGTACCTTTTTCTCTCTTCTTCTCCAAGAACAATATGAAGGTGTTCAAGAACACCAAAAACACATATCAAACCCTAGCACACCCAAATCAACTAGGAATTGGCTCAAACATTAGGAGTAGCTTCCCGACGACTTAGAGAACAAACCCTAATGAATTTTAAGCCTCAATTTCTCCTCAATCAACAAACTCGCTTTCCAAGTAGTGAAAACTCAAAAGCTTGAAAACCCTTTAATGGTAACTTCACTTTCCAAACTCCGATTTGAATGAAATTCGAGATTTAGACTCCAAAAAACACTACAGAATCAAGATCTAGTGTCAAAAACAACAAATCAAAATAATAAAAAAAACAGATTTTTTTTTTTTGGATTTTGGAAGAAATCAAAATCCCAATATTAAAATTTGTGAAAACAAACCTTAACCTAGGCTCTTGATACCAAATGATACGACACAAAATACGAAAAGACGACGAAACTACGAACATAAGGGTAAAATGGGAAATATGAAAATACGAGATGAAGAACAAAGGGAAAAACAAAAACAATAAAGATAAAGGATAGATAGATAGACACAATGAAATAAAGAGAGGACAACATGAGAGTATATTAAACCCTCAAGCGTTCCTTTCGATTACTTCAAAAGTACCAATCTCTTACGAAGAACGAAGAGGAATTGGACCTCAACAACCAACGTTTCTAACAATCTAGAAAGCTCCAACAAGCTAACATAAACACTCTCAAGTGTAACATTCATCATCAATCATCAACTAACTCTAAAAATGAAAAGAAAGCTAACTATTCATAGCCATGGGCCCAAAAGTGACCCAATGCACCAAATACTCATCCTTCAACACCCAACATCATCATGGTGGGTTTCAATACTCTTCATCATCTCTAAAGGGGTGCCAATTGCCTTGCTTGAAGATCCTTTGGCCAATTCGGGGTGTATCATACTAGCTCTTGTGCCTATAGCATGAAAGATGGGTCCCACAAGAGGGATGTCAGTATGAAAGAATGTACCGAGTATATAAGGCTAAAAGTAACTGTATAAAATATATGAACTTAAAAGGAATCAGATACAAGTGAATAGATAATACTGATAAACCACCTTTACAGTAATCGTGGAACCGTATACATTACATTCATTACTTCCCTTTTTCTTTCTTTAATTTTCTTGTTTTTATAAGGCATGCACATATACCAAACTGATTAGTGGTAACATAATATGGGATCGCCTCTTTGATGGGCTGTCAACCCCTCGAGCTGTCACCCATGCATAATAAATCGGGATCGTCTCTATGCTGGGATATAAGCCCCCTCGAGCTTCCACTCAAACATAACCATATTGAGTTGCTTACTTTATTTAATCGTTGAAGTTGTTATAGTGGTGGTTATAACATTATGGATTCTTTTTGGAACAACAAAAGAGAACATCTGAAATTCGATATTAGATATGTATTGAGTTACTTTAGATTTCGGAGTGGAAACAAGGTCATTAGCTAGTTGGACAATATATGATGCCAAAGAATATGAAAAAGAGTAACCTTACATACCTTAACTTCACACCACGTTATTACAACAATTCAGCTACTTCCTTATGTGTTACTCTACAATATAAGTACATAATGGAGTTACATTAAAAGCTAATCACATTATAGGTTTACAAGGCGGTAACTAACTACTTAACGGGAAGTAACATTTGTCCGACCACCCCAACACATGGTATCTCATTCCAACCTCCTTTATACTTCCACGTAACTCTATTCCAGCTCTTACATGGCATCCCACTGCCTCACAACAACAATGCTACCAAAACAGCCCATATATTGACATAAATGTTACAAACAGATAGGATTACCTACCTACTTTATCCTTTACATTTCCACTCCATTGAAACTCCATATATTCATCCCATAAGGTCACCCTAGTTCCTTCCACAGTAACATACCAAAAACAGTCCACAATAGTTCCAAAATTCAGTTTAACATAACAAGAGAATATTCTCTTTTCACTACACCAAACGTTCCATTTACAAACACGTAAAAACATTTTCATCAAGCCATACATACAAGGAACGAATTAGGGGAAGAACCACACTTTAATATACTGAAATTTTATCCTCCTAACTTAATTTCTTCAACACCTTAAGCCCCTATACAAGTTCAAACCACAAGGAAGACAAATTCATTAAAACTAACACAAGTGGACTGCCAACGAATTAAGGGACTGCCCTATACATTTTAAACATAACCAACCTGACTTCCACACTTTATTATCCATATATTACATTAATATACAATGGTAAACACTTACCAAGGCTTGCAAAGTGGAGGATTCACCCAAGAACCCTAAAGGAAATTAGGGGTTGCTGATTTTTGGGGTTGGGAGTGTTTTGTTTCAAGCTAGAATTTGCAAGTGTATTGTGAGTAAAAACAAGCTGAAATGATGTATATATACACCCTCCTTGACTGCCTCTTTTCCAGCCATCCTTAGCCAATTTTGGTCAAAAAATAGTCCAAGTAGGTGATGCACCTACTTGGTTATTAAATCTGTCCAAATCAGTCCAAGTAGGTGATGCACCTACTTGGTTATTAAATCTGTCCAAATCAGTCCAAGTAGGTGATGCACCTACTTGGTTTGTTTCTACATAGATCACCTTAGTTTTGGGGCTTAATTAAACTTGGAGTTGGGCTGATCATCTTTCCCCTGTTAATTACTTAACTTGGGCCTCAATTGAGTCCATTAACATATGTCTTAATTCATCCCAATAGTCTAAGTAGGTGATACTCCTACTACCTTAATTAAGTTATGGAAGCACCTCACTTATGTTCTCCCCTTTTTCCAACGTCTTAATCCTTCTACCTTAATTTACCACTTAACTTTAATTTTACGCTTAAGTACATCCTTATTCTCTCAAGTTTAAATACTTTTACCCATGTTGGGTTAGTCGCACAAGTTTCAAAAATGTACGGGGTGTTTTACTTGAATCAAAGAACTAGTTAGTCCATCACCTATTTGTCACGGCCCGAATTCCAACGAGACGGACTGGCACCCGAAGCCGTTGAGGACCGAGAGAACCAATCTTTGCTCATGAACGTCCATATGCATGTCTCTTTATGAATAACATTCTATCTCATATAACTTATAAAATATAAACTACCAATAGAAGGAAACATGGAAACATATGCTATATATGAAATTGGCTGTTGGGGCCGTCAAGTTAAAATGGACATACATACGTCTCTTACATTCATCTTCCCACATCTGTCTACAAAGCCTCTACAGATACATATACATAACCAACCTACAGTCTGGACAAGTCCCCGCTTTATACAACATATATATATACAATTCCAAAACCAACACCAATGTACACATATGACTCGGAAAGCCCCAAACCAACTCGAGATCAACAATGATCTGTAAATGAACTGCAAGCTATTGAGGTGGTCTGCTAGCACCTGCGCCTGCAGCAAGTAAAGTAAGTCCCCCAAGGGGTTCAGTATAAAGAATGTACTGAGTATGTAAGTCCATAAGAAATTGCATGATACATATAAGTACTTCAATGGAATCAAATATAAGAGAATAGTCACTATGGACAATTCACCATTCTGGATGTGTGATCTAAGGCGTATTTATATGCCTTATGACCGACTTTAACCCATGTTTACCTTTGTTTTGATAACAATACTTGTGTATTTTATAAGTTTTTAATGGAATATGTGATATTGTGCTAACCATTATGATTAGACCCTTGTAGGTGGAATTTGTAACTATTTGGAGCATTTTTGGGGTGGAAGGCGAGGCTTGGGGAAGCTACGAGCAAAGGATATTGAAGATAAGAGGCAAGCCCAAAAATTAAACTTGAAGAATCTAACCAAATTCGCGAAGAAAAGTCGACGAAAGAAAAAAAAATCAAAAATTAAGTGCCTGGCACGCCAAGGGGCGTACCACGCCACCTGGGAGCCCCCTTTGCAGAGGCGAAATCTGCCTAAGTGCTAGGGCGCGCCGGGCCGCTTTTTGGCCGATTTTGCCTTGACTTTGTGTCTATAAATAGGGATTTTTGGTTATTGAAGAGATATTCCATCATCCTTAGAATATTTTGGGCATTTTTGGGCATCTCAATTAGGTTTTATTCCTCATCTTTTCAGTTTTTATTTATTTTTAAGGTATTTTAGTACTTTCGGATGTTAATTAACATTATGAGTGGCTAAAATCCCTATTTCTTGGGGTTAAGGCCAAGAACATGAATCTCTTGGGTTATTGTTAGTGGTTTTTGCTGAAGTTTATCATAAATTGGTTATTCATATATTCTGAATTTCACTATTTTGATGCTTGATCACCATTGAAATACATTCCTTGTCTTGAAGTGAGCTCGAGAGAGAAACTAAGAGATAGAACGTGGAATATAAGAGGTGTGGTCTTTCTCAGAGAAGGAATTCTAAGGGATTGACATGTGGTTAGGACCGAGAGGTACCTAATCCACCACACTTGGTCAATTACGAGAAGAAAGCTTAAATGTATTAGAATTGGTTAAACTTATCACCACTTATGGACGTAGTTAGGTTTCCAATTTCTAGTAGAAGATTATAGTTTGGAGATGAATATAATTGTAAAATTAACCTCGTGATCAATAAACAAGATAAACAACTCAAATTGCTTAAACCAATAATAATTATGCTCAAGAGACGACGTTCAGAGTGCCTTAGCCTTGAGAATTTACTTTTTATTGATTTTTCAAGCACATTTATGAAAACCAAAGTTACGGTAGCGAAGATAGGAGTTCATAGTTTGAAAACAATTAATTTTTAGTGACAAATCCTATTTCCTTTTCGCAACACTAGTTTTTAATTATTGTTGGACGTCTGGAATTGAGTTTTGTTGACGAAAGTCCCTTGGGTTTGATATCCGGCTCTTTTAAAAGAGCCACTGTATTACTTGCATGATCATGTACACTTGCGTGTGTAGCTGGGTCGCAATAAGTTTTTGGCGCCACTGTCGGGGACTTTCAAATAGATAGATTTCAATTATTGGCGTTCTTACTTTAATTTTCAGCTAAGTGTAGACAACTTGATCTTAGCTGTTCTATTTTGCAGGCTTACTTCATCTGAACGCTGGCAAGGAATAAATATTTGGTAACTCCCCAGTCTGAACCTGAAATATACTTCCGTAGATTGAGGAGACAGGCTGAAGATTACCCAATCCCGTAAGTCGAACTAGCTGACAAAGGCATATGGGGTGATCCCATAAGAATTGAAGAACCAATTGCGAAGAGATGTGAGCCAGTAGTAATGGCATCTAGGACAGTACGCAACGTGGCAATCCCACTCGCTAATAATGTGACCTCCAGTATTCTCAAACCAGCGGCTGGAGGTAGATTTGAGCTTAAACAGAATATGGTGCAACTCTTGCACTCAAGTGCACAGTTTATAGGTCTTGATTATGAGGACCCGTAGAGGCATATCCATAATTTTCTGGAGATCAGTGACACATATATTCCTGCGGGTGTGCCTTCAAATTATGTGAGACTTGCTTTGTTTCCCTTTTCTCTGTTGGGGGAAGCAAGGAGGTGGTTAGATGCAGAGCCTGCTAATTCTATCACTACTTGGGATGATCTTGATTGGAAATTCTTTATAAGATTCTTTCTGTCTGGAAAGACAGCAAAGCTGAGGAGTGAGATACTGAGTTTCATACAGAGAGATGATGAGAATTTGTACCAAGCTTGGAACAGATTCAAATCCATGTTGAGGGATTGTCCTCACCACCACTAAGCTAATGAAGTGTTGGTGCATACTTTTATTGAGGCTCTCGACCCCAACACTAAAATTCTACTTGATTCAGTTGCAGGTGGACAGGCTTTAGAGAAGACTTATGATGAATTATATGCTCTGTTGAATCATATTTTGCAGGGAAATCCAAACTGGCATAGGGATAATTCGAGGAATTCTACAAAGAATGTTGCTGGGAAACTAGATGCGGATACAGTCACGATATTATCTGCCCAAATTTCAGCTATGCAAAACATGATGAACAATCACTTCAGTAGTTTGAATTTGGGGCAGCAACCAGCTCCAGTAAATGCAGTACAACAACAGTTTTCTGTGATGTGTAGTGTATGTTGAAACGAGGACCATACCAGCGAGTTGTGTAGTGCAAATTCGAATTCCGTGAATTTTGTTGGTAATGCCCAAAGAGGAGTTGGAGGCCAGAATTACGAAAATACTTATAATGCTGGGTGGAAAAACCACCCGAACTTATCTTGGGGAAGAAATCAAAATCAATATAGGCCTCAAGGATATGCACCACAGTACAACCAATAGCAAGGTCAAGGAAATCAAGTGGGTCCTAAGCCTGGAGATATGAGCGTGGAGGATACCCTAAAACAGATTATGGAAGAGCAAGCTAAGCTAGCAGCAGGTGTGAGGAACAATCAGTTGGCTACTCAGAATTTGGAGAAGCAAATTGTTCAGTTAGCTAATGCACAGAATACAAGGCCCCAAGGAGGTCTTCCAGGTGATACTAAGCCTAATCCAAAGCAGGTGAATGTTATTATTACCCGTAGTGGTAAGAAGTTAGAGGATACGATGGCACCAATGAATGAATTAGGGTCAAAAGTAGTGGTGATTGAAGACGAACAAGTGGAGTCTACCAAAAGCTCCAAAGATGATAAAGTGATACATAGTGTGAAGTTGCCTCCTCCTTTCCCTCAGAAGTTCAAGAAGAAGAAGGAATATGAATGCTTTGGTAACTTCATTGAACTACTTAAACAAGTGCACATTAATTTGCCTTTTGTGGATATCTTGTAGGGTATTCCAAAGTATGCCAAGTTTGTAAAATATATTGTGGCAAACAAGAGTAGATTGACAGAGTATACCATGGTTGCATTGACTGATGAGTATAGTTCTCGCATTCAAAATCGGTTACCTACCAAGCTGAAGGATCCTGGAAGCTTCACTGTGAAAATTACTCTGGGAGATCGTGTCTGCGCTCGTGGATTGTGTGATTTGGGGGCTAGTATAAATCTGATACCCACTTCAATTTTTAAGGAGTTAGGTTTGGGTCGTCCTAAGCCTATACTATTATTTTACAGCTTACAGACCGATCTGTGACTAGACCTGATGGTATTGTTGAGGATGTTCTGGTTTAAGTAGGGTCATTGATCTGTCCTATTGATTTTGTGGTGCTGAATTTTAAGCCTGACCCGGAAGTCCCATTTATTTTGGGAAGCTAACTATGCGAGCTCATGATAAAGTCGAGGTCTTTGATGTTTATAGGGCTTTGAAGCTACCAGAGATTTATGAGAACTTGTCAGCTATTACAACTATAGATTTGGCGGTTGAAGACATCCAAACTTTGTGTACAGATCCTTTGGAAAAAGTGTTAATGGGGCAAGATATTTTTGGTGATGTAGAAGCTAGTAAAATGGTGCAGGTTCTTGATCTTATGGGTATCTATGCTAAAGAGGGTAGATGGGAACCTTTAAATCGGCCACTTGGTCCTCCAACCCTGCCCTCAATTGAGGAAGCACCGAAGCTTGAATTGAAAGAACTTCCATCTCACCTTCAATATTCTTTCTTAGGTGACAATGAGACCCTTCCTTTTATTCTTGCAGTAAATTTGTCAACGGAACAAGTTGATGTGGCATTGTTGATACTCAGACGAAGAAAGAAGTCTATTGGTTGGCAGATGTCCGACATCCATAGGATTAATCCGGGTTTATGCATGCATAAAATTTACATGGAGGAAGGGCATAAGCCAAGTGTGCAACACCAACGACGCTTGAATCCGGTGATGAAAGAAGTAGTAAGAAAAGAGGTAATTAAGTGGTTAGATTCGGGCATTGTTTACCCTATTTCTGATAGTATGTGGGTTAGTCCAGTACAATATGTTCCAAAAAAGGGTGGTATGACGGTGATTACGAATGATAATAATGAATTGATTCCTACAAGAACTGTGACTGGGTGGCGTATTTGCATGGATTACCAGAAACTCAATGATGCCACGAGGAAAGACCATAATCCAATCCCTTTTATTGATCAGATGCTGGATCGTTTAGCCGAACAGGAGTATTATTGCTTTTTTGATGGGTATTCTGGATACAATAAAATTGCTATAGATCCGTAAGATCAGGATAAGACTACATTCACATGTCCTTACGGCACATCTGTCTTCAAGCGTATGCCATTTGGATTGTGTAATGCACCGGCTAGCTTTCAGCGGTGCATGATGGCTATTTTCTATGACATGGTGGAGGAGTTCGTAGAAATATTTATGGATGATTTTTCAGTCTTTGGTAATTCTTTTGAGGTATGCTTGCAAAACCTTGATAGAGTCCTTGCTCGGTGTGAAGAAACTAATCTTGTTCTCAATTGGGAGAAGTGCCATTTTCTTGTGACGGAAGGTATAGTTCTTGGGCATAAAGTGTCAAAGCAGGGGCTTGAAGTTGATAGGGAAAAGATTGAAGTTATTGAAAAATTACCTCCACCTGTATCGGTGAAAGGGGTGCGTAGTTTCTTGGGACATGCAGGTTTTTACAGAAGATTTATCCAAGATTTTTCAAAAATTGCACGCCCCATGTGCACGCTCTTGGAAAAAGATGTGAAGTTTGTACTTTGTGAATCATGTGTGAAGGCATTTGAAGTTTTGAAGAAGAAGTTGGTGGAGGCACCTATACTTATTGCTCCTGACTAGGCTTTACTATTTGAGCTCATGTGTGACGCAAGTGATGTTGCAGTGGGTGTCGTGCTTGGTCAACAAAAGAATAAGGTATTTCATTCTATTTACTATGCGAGCAAGACCCTCGATGCAGCCCAAGTAAATTACACGGTGACTGAAAAAGAGATGTTAGCATTAGTGTACGCAATTGATAAATTCAGATCATATTTGGTGGGCACGAGCGTCATTGTATACACGGATCATGCTGCGATACGGTATTTGTTCAATAAAAAGGATGCAAAGCCACGGTTGATTAGATGGATCTTATTGTTACAAGAGTTTGAATTAGAGATTAAAGATAGAAAGGGGACTGAAAATCAAATTGCTGACCATCTTTCTAGACTTGAAAGCTCGACACATGTAGTGGATGATGGGCGTATCTGTGAGGAATTCCCAGACGAGCAATCGCTAGTTTTGGATGTCGATGAGTTGCCATGGTATATAGGCATTGTGAATCTATTAGTAATCCTGATTCGAGTCCTCAACAGAAGAAGAAGCTGGCATATGAGGCACGTCTTATATATGGGATGAGCCTTATTTATTCAAGCAAGGGCCTGATCAAATAGTAAGAAGATATATTCCGGATGTGGAAGTGAATCAAGTGTTAGAGAGATGCCACGCATCACCTTATGGCGGCCATCATGGTGGTGAACGCACAGCCCGAAAAATTCTGCAATCAGGTTTCTTCTGGCCTTCTATATTTAAAGATGCTCATGCTTTTGTGAAGAGTTGGGATCAATATCAATGGATGGGGACGATTGCAAAGCGACATGAGATGCCCCTAAACAATATCCTAGAAGTTGAAGTCTTTGATGTATAGGGGATAGATTTTATGGGCCCTTTCCCAAAGTCGAATGGAAATCTATACATACTTGTAGCAGTGGATTATGTGTCTAAATGGGTAGAGGCTGTAGCTCTCCCTACAAATGACTCCAAGGTCGTGGTAAAGTTCCTTCAAAAGCACATCTTCACAAGATTCGAAACTCCAAGAGCTATTATTAGCAATGGAGGTTCACACTTCATTAATTATTGGGTGAAGAGTGTGTTGGCAAAGTATGGGGTGAAACACAAAGTCTCAACCGCGTATCATCCCCAAACAAGTGGCCCGGTGGAGGTGTCTAATCGCGAGATAAAACAAATCTTGCAAAAGACGGTGAACACTCAGAGGAAAGATTGGTCAATCAAGCTGGATGATGCTCTTTGGGCCTATCGAACTGCATACAAAACTCCAATAGGGACGTCTCCCTATCATTTTTTCTTTGGGAAAGCATGTCACCTCCCGGTTAAGCTTGAGCACCGAGAATATTGGGCGGTAAAGAAGTTGAATTTAGATCCGGGGTTGGCCAGTAACAAGAGACTGTTGCAACTCCATGAGTTGGAAGAATTTCATTTCCATGCATATGAAAATGCAAAGATCTACAAAGAGAAAACGAAGCGATGGCATGACAAGCACATCCTCCTCCGAACTTTCGAGCCAGGACAGTTGGTACTTTTGTTTAACTCAATACTTAGGTTGTTTTGGGGCAAGCTAAGATCTAAGTGGAGTGGGCCTTTTGAGGTAAGTCGCACGACACCTCATGGTACGGTGGAAATTTTGAACAAGGCTGATGGTATGAGATTTATGGTAAATGGCCAGAGATTAAAGCATTACTTTGGTGAAGAAGAGAAGCAGAAGGAGGACGTGTTTCACCTTGATGATAACTAAGCTCAGTATAGTCGAGCCGCGACATTAAACCAGGCGCTACATGGGAGGCAACCCATGAATATGTTGTAATAGTTAGGATTTATAAAGTAAAAATACAAAAAGAAGAGTCGTGCCCCGACCAAAACTAAGGTGCTTGATGGGAGGCAACCCATCTCTTTTAAAGTTTTTTTTTTATTTCTTCTCTAACTTAGTTCTAGGATCTTGTGTTTTTGCAGAGGCCCGGAGCATTGTGACATGGGAATCCACAAGAAAAAGGTAAAAATGGTGGATAGATGATCATTTGGAGGTGCCAGGCAAGTAGGACATGCGTTGGAGCAAAGTTTGAGTCTTGGGACTTGTAAAAGCCCCAAGATTATGTGAAAAAGGTGAAAAAAAATCACGCAGGTATAAGGTTAAGTGTTGGGCACACTACCTGGCATGCCAGGGTGCAATTGCTCAAAACATTTTCTTGATAGGTAGTGGGCAGGCGCGCTAGGTAGCATGCCATGCCGCCTGCCCCAAAAAAATTTCACGCTGAGGCAGTGGGCAGGCGCGACACAGGGCGTACCACGCTGCCTGTGCCCAAATTTCCTATCGAGTGGCAAGTGGGGTAGCGCGCTAGGCAACATGCCAGGGAGCTACCCCCTTAAGTTCTTCGCATAAATTTTTTTTTTAAGAGGGGCTCCATATCCGACCGACCCCACCCCTTCTATTTCAAATCCCTAATTTTCTTTCTTTTTTTCCACTATTTCCATACTCCACACCCAAGACCCGATTTTTTCTCCCAAAAGCTTCAAAAATTCTCTCTTCCTTTGTTCCACTCTTGCCCACATAGCTCGAATTCTTGCCCTCTCCTCTTGCGATTGTGTTTACAAGACTCCCTTCAAGCTATCACGGTATGTTTTCTTAAGCTTTCTCTCTCTAGATTGCTATGAGGATGGTGTAAATTTGGGAATTCTTGGATATTTTTGGTGATGACCATTATGTTCTTGGTATGATGACTTGATTATTATGATATTGTTGGACTTCATGGGGTTTCATTAAGTTGACCTTGAAAGGCATGTGCAATGGTTTGTACTAATCGTATTGTAGTGGAATAAGTGGAAGTGGGTTTATCTTTATTGGTGATGTTTGAGCAAGTTGGTGGTTGAAATCACTTGATACAATTTCTATGTGTTGAGTATGAATGACTATTGTTTGAATTCTTGAGTAAAACAAGCATGTCATTCTAATGCTATTTATGAGATTGATGAACTTATGTGGGAATGTGAATTTATTTATGGTTGGGACTTGGTATTTGGGCATTCAGTGATGAGGGGAAGTCTGAGTACCCTACACCCATATATATATTTTGAATTTGTGCTAAGCGACTAAGTGTGGGGTGGCCCTACACGCCACCGCGCATTGAGTTGGTTAGCTATTGTTCCATGGGTAATTGACTTGTTTGTGGAACTTTGCTACAGGTACAATATCTAATTCTAATGTAGTTTCCTCCAGTTCTCACAAGAGACGTCGGTCGGGTAATAAGGTCCCCGCAGCTCCCCCAGTCCCAAAAGGACAAAAACAAAAGTATGGGAGACACGCGGTCTCCAATGCAGGGAAGAGTTGGTACAAAAGCCACACGGAAGCTAAATATTTTGCAGATGAGAGTATTGATAGGGCAAGTCTGGCTCAGTCTTACCCAAGAATATTGGCTCGGCTTATGCAAGTCGGGATGGGCTTTGTCTTCGACAGACCTACAGATTGCAACCTCCATCTGGTGAGGGAATTGTACGCAAATTGGAACCCGAACGCACCTACCTGCTCGGTGGTGGTACGAGGTTTGGATGTGATACTTGATTACTTGAGTTTGAATGGGTTATTGGGAGTTTCCACTCAGGATAGTTCCCAAGACTTACTCAGGCTGAATGCTAGGCCGCCATATGCTGAAATTCGACACACTCTATGCGGCCAACGTTTAACAGTGAGGTGGTTGCGCCATGACAAAAGAGGGTATCACAAGAGTCTACCCTGTGCCCACTTCAACAAAGAGGCAAGGATTTGGCTAAAGATTGTGTGTTGTTGTTTAATTCTGGGGAGCCATATGACTGAGGTTACAAGGGATCATGTCTGTTTGGTGTATGCTCTCATGATTGATGTGGAGATTGATGTAGGTTCTGTGTTGTTGTCGGCTATGCGCCGATCTCTCCTCCAAGGAGGTCTTCGATATGATTTCGATGGACTATTTACTAAATTAATAAGAGCATTCAAAGTGCCCGAAGAAGATTTTGACTATCATCCTCCTTTGGTGACGACGCCTGTGGATGTCACCCAAACTAAGGCACCGGATTAACTCGGACCCACTTTGACATTAGCAGAGCGTCATGCTCGAGATGACGGGATTTTAGCCCGTGTGTATGGGTTGGATATGCTGTGACATGGGACTAGGGGTAGGCCCTCTACGACGGATGAGCTGAGCCAGGTTGAGAGGGATTATCCTCTTAACGAGCATGCCATGGCCTTATTAAGAATTGGTCCTGATTTTGTTAATCCTGTGGATGATGATGTTCCCACAGATGAAAATGACCTCCATACTGATTCTGATGAGGAGGAGGCGGAGGCGGATGATCCACCGCTAGAGGTCCATGGGCCGGAGGACGACGACTTCCTCGACTGACCAGGGAGCTCCTTCCACCCTACTCTTGCATTGTTTATTTTTGTAGCATTGGGGACAGTGCTAATCTTTTAAGTGTGGGGTGGGGGTGTGATGGTATTCCCTTGTATGTATGTATATGTGTGCTGCTGTATGCTTTTATTTTGGGTTCCTTAGCCTTTGTTTTCGGTTCTTTTACTAAGGAGAGTCCCTTTGAACCGTACAAAACACAAAAAGATTTTAATTTTTTTATGTTACTTTACTTTTTTATGTTGTTTTTGGTGTTTATTACTTTTGAGTCGCCCTTAGTCTTAGGACTAAGGGATTTGCTCTATGATGGATGGATGACGACCGTTAGTCATGTAGTGTAATGTCGGGTGTTCTTTATTTCTATACAATTGTGAATACACGTGTGAAACAGGCTAGGATAGACAATAGCAAGTGTTGAGACACCTAATTCTCACTTAGTTGACTGGCTAAGTTGCTTAATGTTGAATTTATGCATGATTTCAGATATTTTATGGTGAACCTGCTGAGCTGAACATGTTCCATGTGTGAGTAAGGTTTTTGTGATATTCCATGTGCATAATGATGTCAAGAACTTTCCCGGTGTGTTTGCAAAGCGAAATAAAAGGTGTTAAGTTTAGGAGATGATATAGGCATTTCTTTGATAGCCATGTTTTAGACCTACTTTATCTACCCTTTTTGCTTGATCTTAGTCAGCCCCGTTGAGCCTTCAGCCTATTCATTGGTGGCCTTACATGTAGCTTGATCCTTTTCTTTCAATGAACCACAATTTGATCCAAAACTCCAAAGCGCTTTAATTAAGAAATTAGGTTGTGAAGGAGTGTGAAAAAAAAAAGTTGAAGAAGGAAAGAGTTAAGTTAAAGCCCCAGGTATATATCCTTTGGGTGTGTGAACAAGTTTGTGTGTTGGTAGGAGTATGTTAGAAAAAAAAAATAATAATAAAACAATATTTGAATAAATGGTTGATAGCAGTTACTCCCTACCTAATATGCTTTAGCTAGCTTAAAAACATGGGGGCAAAACAAAAGAGAGTTGGGAAGATAAAAGTAGTGGAAAATAGGTTGGTTGAAGGTGGTCTTAATGTAATTTGTAGTGTATTAAAGCTCTTAGGGAAGATAGTCACTATTCTTGACCAAATATTTTCTACCCGTCCCTTAGCCTACATTACAACCCCTAAAGTCCTACTTGATCTTGAGCTTTAGCACTTTGACATTAGTGGAGTACTACACTAAGGGAAAGCTTATGGTTCACCTTTTGTTGCATGTGAACCCATTTAAATTACTTTGAGTGAAATATTGGGTGATTCTCTTGCGGTGAGGGTGCATGTTTAGCGAAGTGTGGTGATCTATGGGTAACGTGTCATACATGAATTTGCAGCTGGTAAAGTTGTTTTGGGAGGATAGATTGTTTCAATTTGCTATTCACTTTTTGTGATACTAGTATGTTGGTGCCTAATTTGATAAGTGTGGTTGTGCAGTTATGCAAGAATTTCTATTGTGTGTCAATTGTCTAAAGTCGCTCGGGAATGAGTGTGGTTGTTGTTCGAGGACAAACAAAGGTTCAAGTGTGGGGTGGTGATCTAAGGCGTATTTATATGCCTTATGACCGACTTTAACCTATGTTTACCTTAGTTTTGAGAACAATACTTGTGTATTTTATAAGTTTTTGATGGAATATGTGATATTGTGCTAACCAATATGATTAGACACTTGTAGGTGGAATTTGCGACTATTTGGAGCATTTTTGGCATGGAAGGTGAGGCTTGGGGAAGCTACGAGTAAAGGATATTGAAGATAAGAGTCAAGCCCAAGAGTTAAACTTGAAGAATCCAACCAAATTCGTGAAGAAAAGTCGACGAAAGCAAAAAAATCAAAAATTAAGGGAGAGCACCCAGGGGCATGCCACTCCGTCTAGGAGCCCCCTTTGCAGAGGCGAAATCTGCCTAAGTGTAAGGCGCGCCCAAGGGCGTGCCGGACACTTTTTGGCCAATTTTGCCTCGACTTTGTGTTTATAAATAGGGATTTTTGGTTATTGAAGAGATATTCCATCATCCTTAGAATATTTTGGGCATTTTTGGGCATCTCAATTAGGTTTTATTCCTCATCTTTTCAGTTTTTATTTATTTTTAAGGTATTTTAGTACTTTCGGATGTTAATTAACATTATGAGTGGCTAAAATCCCTATTTCTTGGGGTTAAGGCCAAGAACATGAATCTCTTGGGTTATTGTTAGTGGTTTTTGCTGAAGTTTATCATAAATTGGTTATTCATATATTCTGAATTTTAATATTTTGATGCTTGATCACCATTGAAATACATTCCTTGTCTTGAAGTGAGCTCGAGAGAGAAACTAAGAGATAGAACGTGGAATATAAGAGGTGTGGTCTTTCTCGGGGAAGGAATTCTAAGGGATTGACATGTGTTTAGGACCGAGAGGTACCTAATCCACCAAACTTGGTTAATTACGAGAAGAAAGCTTAAATGTATTAGAATTGGTTAATCTTATCACCGCTCATGGACGTAGTTAGGTTTCCAATTTCTAGTAGAAGATTATAGTTTGGAGATGAATATAATTGTAAAATTAACCTCGTGATCAATAACCAAGATAAACAACTCAAATTGCTCAAACCAATAACAATTATGCTCAAGAGACGACGTTCAGAGTGCCTTAACCCTGGGAATTTACTTTTTATTGATTTTTCAAGCACATTTGCGAAAACCAAAGTTACGGTAGAGAAGATAGGAGTTCATAGTTCGATAAACAATTAATTTTTAGTGAAAAATCCTGTTTACTTTTCGTAACACTAGTTTTTAATTATTGTTGGACGTCTAGAATTGAGTTCTGTTGACGAAAATCCCTTGGGTTCAATAGCCGGCTCTTTTAAAAGAGCCTCTGTATTACTTGCATGATCACGTAAACTTGCTTGTATAGCTGGGTCGCAATAATGTGTGGAACCATGTATTATACATTCATTACATGCTTTGCCTTTACATTCGTTCATCTACCCATGCTAGGCTTTTTCCGCCCCTGGGATGAGATTTATCTACCCATGCTAGGTATTTTAACCCCTGGGATGTAAGTAACCCATGATAGGATTTTTGTAGCCCCTGGTATGTATTATGATAACCCATACTAGGCTTTCTGTAGCCCCTGGGATGTATTATGATAACCCATGCTAGGTATTTTAACCCCTGGGTTGTTTTATGATAACCCATGCTAGGTATTTTAACCCCTGGGATGTAAGTAACCCATGCTAGGCTTTTTTGTCGCCCCTGGGATGTACTGAGATAACCCATGCTAGGCTTTTATACTCCCCCTGGGATGTATCGGGATCGACCCATGCTAGGTGTTTCTTTCACCCCTGGGATACCACCCAAAATATTCATCAACCATTCATTACTTCATTCTTTCATTGTTCTTTACTTCATTCTAAGAGTGATACATTGGTGATTCTACATTATTAGAACTTTTGGAACATCACATTATTGGAACTTTGGAGCCATGTTCATAGTTATGTAACATATGAACAACAACGGCTAATGAATGAGGGATATGTGACCTAACAATAGGAACAACCTGAAATGAAATACCTTTGGACATTTCGGAATGGAATAAGTATAATGTCAATCTGAACAATATGCTGCAGAAGGATACAGAAAGGTAACCTTACATACCTTATCTTCCCAATATGAATAGACAATCCTAAATGTGCATAAAATAGTCCAGCTCCTTCCTTATGTTTCACTCTACAACATAATTACATACTGGAGCTTACATTAACAAACAACTACCTTACAAGTGCATACGATGACAATGAGTTACATGATGGCCTTAACATATCATTTCCCCCTTGACAATACTATTTATGAAATTATCATACCAATAACACCACAACATTCTATACATTGACCAATACATCATAAACCAATAGCATGTCACACCAACTTCATACTTTTCACTTCTCCATCAACACAACATCACAATTACTCCATCAAGTCACCTCAATACACTTCATAACAACATATCGAAAACAATCCCACCATTTAAACTCATGGAAAAATAATAATTTAAGAACCATAATCACACCATACATGTTGATATTTCATCTACACCATTCACTTTCATCAAAACATCAAGTCACCTTTCAAGTTCAAATCTCATGGATGACACATCTTTTAGCAAAAAGCAAAAATGCATTATTTACACTTTTAGACATAACAATCATGATATACATACTCTCCCATGCATATAATATATTAATCCATAAGAATAATCACTTACCCAAACTTTCAAATGAGTGATCTTGTCCAAAAAGATGACTTAGGGTTTGAGAGCTTGAAGAAAATATCTTGTGGAAATGTTGTGGAAATGTCTAGAATGGCATGTGTGCTTTGTGGGAATAAAAATCTGATTTTTGCCACCTTATATAGCCCTCAAGTCATACTTAGCCACTCTTTGGCATTAAATGCCATATTTGCTTGGTCAAAGTGGAAGAATGGGTCATTTGCCCTTTTGGGCCCATGCATTTTGGCTTCATTTTGGGCTTTAAATTGAGCCCAATAACACATGTCATCTTAGCCCACCAAATTCAATGTTTAATCCATCATATATCTCATGTTTGAATAATTCCATAAATGTTACAACAATATTCAACTCACGCGATTCA
Source organism: Capsicum rhomboideum (assembly GCA_031232105.1). Taxonomy (NCBI): domain Eukaryota; kingdom Viridiplantae; phylum Streptophyta; class Magnoliopsida; order Solanales; family Solanaceae; genus Capsicum; species Capsicum rhomboideum. Next base: position 60,100,878 of record CP124710.1, on the reverse strand, counting down.
TGCTCGTAGTTTTAATCTTAAGAATCAACAATTTTGGCCACTCATGGCTTAATTGAACATAATTTGATAAAATAATTACGATGACGAATTAACCCCAACTTGGATGCTAAACTCACTCAAGAGTAGCCCTACTACAATGGAATAATGATACCATAACCCAAGAGTCCTATTTATAGACTATGAAAATTTTTTGCAAAAACAAGCCTGGCACGCCGCCTGGCGCGCCCCTTTGCTGCCTGGGTCAGAAAAAATTTGGCCAGAAGCGGCCTGGCACGCCACCTGCAACGCCCAACCTTAAAAATTTATTTTTGACTTTTCTTTGCGGATTTGGTTGGATCTTTCAAGTCCAAATCTTTTGCTTGCGTATTAGTTTTAATAACCTTTGCTTGGAAGTCCTTCAAACCTAATTTTTCACCCCACAAATGCTCCAAAAAGTCACAAAAACCTCCTACAAAGGTCTAATCACATTTACTAGCACAATATCCAAATGTTCCATCAATAACAATACAAAATACATACTTATGGCTCTCGAAACCTAAGTAAGCATGGTTCAAAGTTGTCAGGTAAGATCGGAAGTGTACGGGGTGTTACATTCTTCCCCCCTTAGAAACATTCATCCTCGAATGTTAACAACATCTTCCCAATTACAACCAATGCATCTTTATATTAGCATATACATACATATACACTTAATGCTCATAGATACTTACTTGTTATTACTTCACTTCTACACTTTGAACTTTTTCTTCCGTATAAAACAAATACGGGTACTTTAACTTTATCATTTCTTCGATTCCCCATGTGACTTCTTTTACTTGGTGATTTCTTTAAAGTACTTTCATGTAAATTTCTTCTTTATTCCTTAACCTCATCACATGTCGACCCAAAATAGCAAGTACCTTCATATGTGAGATCTTTCGTAAATTGAACATCTTCAACGGGAGCCATACAAGATGAATCTCCTATGCATTTTTGAAGCATCAAAACATGAAGCACTGGATGTACTGAGGAGAGTTCTTGGGGTAGTGCCAATTCATACGCACTTGCCCGAATCTTTGGACGGTTTCATGTGGTACGTTATATAGGGCCAACTTTCCTTTCTTTCTAAATCTCAATACCCCTTTCATTGGTGACACTTTCAAAAATACCCAATCACCTATGGCTAATTCTAATTTTCTTCTTCTAATATCGGCATATATCCCCCAGATTTCTGATGCTCTACTATTACCTTTTTATATTTCGGACATTGAGCTACCAATTTTGCAATGTTCTTTTTCTTTATATTGCCTCACCAACACACCTCCTCCACGCCATGGTACATTTTGATTGCTCCCGAATAAATAGAATAACGTGAATCATGTCTATATTTGGTATACATAAGCTACCTTGAGATTGAAGTACTCCCTCTTGCATAAACTCAAATGCCTTTGTTGAACTTCGAGGTACATTCTTTTTCAATTAAAAGGAAATAGGATTTACATGTTGCTTTCCTTTCTCTCAGTTACAAATGAAGACTCTGCCGCATTATACACTATAATTCTTTCATCTAGAGTCTTATGAAGATGAACTAGCCACCTTGACTATACTTTACTTTTCCGTAAAACTGACACTTAGTGTTTCCTATTGCTTTGCGGCTTAAGGCATTGATTATCACATTTGCTTTCCCCGGATGGTGTCATATATCAACATAGTAGTCTTTTAAGAGCTCTAGCCACCTTCGTTGCCTCAAATTGAGTTCCTTTTGCTTAAAGACATATTGCAAACTTTTGTGATCAGTATAGATATCAACACGAACTCCATACAAATAATGGCGCCATATCTTTAAAACAAATATCACCACCGCTAACTCAAAATCATGTGTAGGATAAGTGCTCTCATGTGGGCGCAATTGTCTTAAGACATACGCTATTATCTTACCGTGTTTCATCAATACACATCCTATAAAATGTGACCCCAGAACGATATGGATTTTAACAAAAAATCACGCTTAGCGAACTTTGCATATCGCTTACGTTCACAAAGAATCCGTAACACTTGTCACAAGTGATTAGCATGGTTCTCTCATGATCTTGAGTATCATTTCTAACATGGTCTCAAACACATATAACAATGTTTTGTATCACCCTATTCATCACCCACAAACACTACTAGTGCAGTCATTAGCTCTAATGACATAACTCACACTCAATAATCACCATACCATGTTTTGGAAAGCTGTCTTGGGTATATCTTTTTCTTCAACCCTTACTTGATGATAACTCAATCTCAAGTCAATCTTTGAGAAATCTTTGGTGCCCTATAATTGGTCAAATAACTTATAAATTCTGGGGAGGGGATATTTATTCTTAATTGTCACCCTCTTCGGTTGTTGAGAATCAATACACATTCTCAATGTGCCTTTTTTTTTTTCTTTCATACCAATAATACTGTTGCACCCCAAAGGGATATACTAAACCTCAAAAATTTCATTTACCACCGGAACCGATTAAAGAGGTGGTGGCTTTACATCAGTATCTTTCACTCTTACTAAGTGACATATGTATCCCTTAGAGTATCCTTTTCTTTGCTTTAAGATGGGGAATAAATTTTCCTCTTGGTGCCCCCACATTTCCCTGGCCATTCAAAAACATTCTTTTGGGGAAAACGATAATATAACTTCTTAGTTCGGCAATCTACTATGGCACAATCCCTTTATAACATCAAAATCCACTATTTCCAGCTAAATAAGATCAACCAGTGTCTCATGACCACAAACAATTACTATGCACTTATGATATACTCTTTTAACTACAATAGGTTCACCAACTGATGTATAGACTTCATGTGACATAACTAGTGGTTCTGGTGTTCTTTTGAATTTTCAGCAATTAATGAAATAACATATGCTAGTGTCGAATATGGGTCAATCAATACGTATACGGTACCTATAGCTACATCAGGAGAAGCCTCATTTTGTGGTCCGACATACCATACCAATAATAAACATACGGCCCCAACCGACATTCACCTATATGATAACTTCCGCAGCACTAGCACGACTGACGAGGAGACTTTGGTTGGTTCCTACTTTCTACGTTCTTGTGCTTGATACCCCATTGCCTATGAATCCTGAATCTCACTTATTTGCCCAAATCGATTGTCTCTAAACCCTTGGGATCGAGGTAGAACATTTACTATAGACTTAGGAGATAATGGTCTAGGCGGTCTGTTAAACACCCGAGACCTAAATTCTCCTTGGGACGCCATTAACTGTCCCATAGGTCTAGCCCTCTTTGACGACCCTTCTTCAAATATTTTTGTCCTTTTCTGTTGCCTCTGATCCTCTATTATCTGTGCAAAAAGCCTGTATTCTGGCTATATTTCTTTCTTTTTTCAAGGCCATAATAGTACAATCCATCTGTCCACATACCGATGCACTCAATCGGTCATAATAGCTACCACATTTGGAGTATACCCAGCAAAAAAATTAAATCGAAGACTGTACTTTCTGACACTCATAGTCCTTTGGCAAAGATTTAACAGTTGGTCTGCATGAGCTTTTTGGACCTCATATAGGAGATACTGGTCAAGGAATGCCGTTTTAAATTCCTCCCAACTAGCTGGAAGTACATCAATACACCAGTCACATGCATAAGATCTAGAGCCCATTTGATTTGGTCTATAAAGTCTTGTGGGTCTTTATTCAGATCTGACCCGGTGAATGTGGGAGGGTTTAATTTTAGAAAATCCTGTGTTTGACGACTAGATGCCCTAGCTGCACCATCATTCCTCGTCATTGGGCCAACTCGCCCGTGACATTGTACAACAACTATCTGAGTCAACATATACACTACAGTTCTTAAATCCTGTTCAGTGGCACTTATGGGTGGTTTTGCGGGTACTTGTCTACCTCTTAGCTAAGAGAAACCTGCATTGCAAATTCCATTTCATCCCCACCTTGAATAGCTTGGTCTGGTGGTGATTTACTCATTTCTTCTTTGGCAGGCATATCAACCTTCTTACCTTTGCCTCTACCTTGTCTTGTCATTGGCATTTTACTATAACAAAGAAAATCAATGACACTGGTCAGTAATAATTTCACCTATAACATTGGCTCTATTGCACGATCTAGAAATGAAGGAAAGAAACAACTCCTAAATGTCCCGTAGCCTCCTACTTATAAATGTGGTGCACAACACATCCATAAGCAAGACTCTACTCAGACACGGCTTTGTAGACACCCTTAGGATGACCTACTCAGATACCACTTTTGTCACGCCCTGAATTCCAACGAGACGGACTGGCACCCGAAGCCGTTGAGGCCCGAGAGAACCAATCTTTGCTCATGAACCTCCAAATGCATGTCTTTTTATGAATAGCATTCTATCTCGTGTAACTTATAAAATATAAACTACCAATGGCGGGAAACATGGAAACATATGCTATATATGAAACTTGGCCGTTGGGGCCGTCAAGTCAAAATGGACATACATACATCTCTTACATTCATCTTCCCACATTTGTCTACAAAGCCTCTACAGATACATATACATAACCAACCTACAATCGGGACAAGTCCCCGCTTTATACAACATATATATACAGTGCCAAAACCAACACCAATGTACACATATGACACGGAAATCCCCTAACCAATCGGAGCTCACCAATGATCTATAAATGAACTGCAAGCTATTGAGGAGGTCTACTAGCACCTACGCCTGCAGCAAGTAAAGTAAGTCCCCCAAGGGGGTCAGTACAAAGAATACACTAAGTAAGTAAGGCCATAAGAAACTGCATGATACATATAAGTACGTCAACGGAATCAAATATAAGAGAATAGTCACTATAGACAATTCACCGTTCTGGATGTGTGGAACCATGTATTTTACATTCATTACATGTTTTGCCTTTACATTCGTTCATCTACCCATGCTAGGCTTTTTCCGCCCCTAGGATGATATTTATCTACCCATGCTAGGCTTTTCTGTCTTCCCTAGGATGAGATTGACCCATGCTAGGTATTTTAACCCCTGGGATGTAAGTAACCCATGCTAGGCTTTTTGTAGCTCCTCGGATGTATCATGATAACCCATGATAGGCTTTCTGTAGCCCCTGGGATGTATTATGATAACCCATGCTAGGTATTTTAACCCCTGGGATGTTTTATGATAACCTATGCTAGGTATTTTAACCCCTGGGATGTAAGTAACCCATGCTAGGCTTCTCTGTCGCCCCTGGGATGTACTGAGATAACCCATGATAGGATTTTATATTGCCCCTAGGATGTATCGAGATCAACCCATGCTTGGTGTTTCTTTCACCCCTGGGATACCACCCAAAATATTCATCAACCATTCATTACTTCATTCTTTCATTGTTCTTTTCTTCATTCTAAGAGTGATACATTGGTGATTGTACATTATTAGAACTTTTGGAACATAACATTATTGGAACTTTGGATCCATGTTCATAGTTATGTAACATATGAAAAACAATGACTAATGAATGAGGGATATGTGACTTAACAATAGAAATAACCTGAAATGAAATACCTTTGGACATTTCGAAATGGAATAAGTATAATGTCAATATGAACAATATACTGCAGAAGGATACAGAAAGAGCAACCTTACATACCTTATCTTCCCAATATGAATATACAATCCTAAATGTGCATAAAATAGTCCAGCTCCTTTCTTACGTTTCACTCTACAACACAAGTACATACCGGAGCTTACATTAACAAACAACTACCTTACAAGTGCATACGACGACAATGAGTTACATGATGGCCTTAACATATCATTTCCCCCTTGACAATACTATTTATGAAATTATCATACCAACAACACCACAATATTCTATACATTTACCAATACATCATAAAACAATAGCATGTCACACCAAGTTCATATTTTTCACTTCTCCATCAACACAACATCACAATTACTCCATCAAGTCACCTCAATACACTTCATAACAACATATCGACAACAATCCCATAATTTATACTCATGGAAAAATAATAATTTAAGAACCATAATCACACCATACATGTTGATATTTCATCTACACCATTCACTTTCATCAAAACATCAAGTCACCTTTCAAGTTCAAATCTCATGGATGACACATCTTTTAGCAAAAAGCAAAAATGCATTATTTACACTTTTAGACATAACCATCATGATATACATACTCTCCCATGCATATAATATATTAATCCATAAGAATAATCACTTACCCAAACTTTCAAATGAGTGATCTTGTCCAAAAAGATGACTTAGGGTTTGAGAGCTTGAAGAAAATATCTTGTGGAAATGTTGTGGAAATGTTGTGGAATGGCATGTGTGCTTTGTGGGAATAAAAATCTGATTTTTGCCACCTTATATAGCCCCTCAAGTCATACTTAGCCACTCTTTGGCATTAAATGCCATATTTTCTTGGTCAAAGTGGAAGAATAGGTCATTTGCCCTTTTGGGCCTATGCATTTTGGCTTCATTTTGGCTTTAAATTGAGACCAATAACACATGTCATCTTAGCCCACCAAATTCAATGTTTAATCCATCAAATATCTCATGTTTGAATAATTCCATAAATGTTACAAGAATATTCAACTCACGCGATTCATGCTCGTAGTTTTAATCTCAAGATTCAACAATTTTGGCCACTCATGGCTTAATTGAATATAATTTAAGAAAATAATTATGACGACCAATTAACCCCAACTTGGATGCTAACTCACTCAAGAGTAGCCCTACTACAATGGAATAATGATACCATAACCCAAGAGTCCTATTTATAGACTAATAGTCGAAGAAAAAGTTTTGCAAAAAACAACCTGGCGCGCCCCTTTGCTGCCTGGGTCAGAAAAAATTTGGCCAGAAGCGGCCTGGCACGCCACCTGCAGCGCCCCACCTTAAAAATTCATTTTTCACTTTTCTTTGCGGATTTGGTTGGATCTTTCATGTCCAAATATTTTTCTTGCCTATTAGCTTTAATATCCTTTGCTTGGAAGTCTTTCAAACCTCATTTTTCACCCCACAAATGCTCCAAAAATTCACAAACACCTCCTACAAAGGTCTAATCACATTTACTAGCACAATATCCAAATGGTCCATCAATAACAATACAAAATACATACTTATGGCTCTCGAAACCTAAGTAAGCATGGTTCAAAGTTGTCAGGTAGGATCGGAAGTGTACGGGGTGTTACACTATTGCCAAAAGTCCATACCATTTTCCATATAAGTAAGAGTAAGAGTAGTGTCTATAGAATACGGGGTGTTACATTAATCTTTGAAGTTGTTATAGTGGTGGTTATAACATTATGGATCCTTTTTGGAACCACAAAAGAGAACATCTAAAATTCGATAGTAAATATATATTGAGGTACTTTAGAATATTTCGGAGTGGAAACAAGGTCATTAGCTAGGTGGACAATATATGATGCTAAAGGATACGGAAAATGGCAACCTTACATACCTTATCTTATTACTATGTGGATACAATGATTTAGCTCCTTCCTTATGTGTTAATCTACAACACAAGTACGTAATGTACCTACATTAAAAGCTAGTTAGATTTCAAGTTTACAAAATGGCAATTAGTTACTTAATGGGAAGTAAAAACTGCCCAACCTCCTAAACACATGGTGCATCACTCCCCACTTCTTTATACTGACATACAACCTTATTCCACACTCTTACACTATAACTTACTGCCTTATCAAGACAACACCGCCGTACCAAGACAACAACACCAAAATAGTCCACAAACCAACATAGCCGTTACAAACCGGTAGGATTTCCCACCAAGTTCATACTTCACATTTTTACCTCAATGCAACTTCACATATTTATTCCATCAAGTCACATAAATACCTTCCACAAAAATATACCAAAAACAGTCCACACAGTTTCTATCACTCCGCGAATCCCATTCGGGATGGACTGGCACCCGAAGCCGTTAAGGCTTGAGAGAACCAATCTTCACTCATGTACTCTCATATGCATGTCTCTGTGTGAATAGCATTCTTTCACATGTAACTTATAAAATACAAATGGCGGAAGACATGGCAACATATGCTATATATATATGTGAAACTTGGACGTTAGGGCCATTAAGTCGAAATGGGCATACATCTCTTACATTAATTTTCCCACATACGTCTACAAATCCTCTAACCAATGCATGTACATAACCAACCTACAGTCGGTACAAGTCCCCGCTTTATACAATATTTACAATACCAAAACCATGAACACATATGACTCGGAAAGCCCCGAACCAACTGGAGCTCACCAATGATCCGCGGATGACTTGTAGCCTACAGTAGAGGTCTACTAGCACCTGTGCCTGCACCAATCCCCCTAAGGGGGTTAGTACGAAGAATGTACTGATTATGTAAGGCCCATAAGAAACTGCATCACTACATAAGAACTTCAATGGAAATAATTATAAGAGAATACTCTATATGGATAATCATCATTTTATATGTGTAACCATGTACATTTCTTCTGTTATTGTTATTTTTGATCATTCAATCATATTCTTATCATTCATATAATATCTTTCATATAATACCTTCATTCAAGAGATTTACCTTTATTCAGAAATTCTTTCTTTTCTTTTACGCTCATCATCATTATTATTAGTCATCCACCTTATTGGTGGGTTATTATGGTCATCCACCTTATTGGTGGGTAGTCATCCACCTTATTAGTGGGTTAATAATATAACATACATCCACTCTATTGGTGGGTTAATAATATAACATACATCCACTCTATCGGTGGGTTAATAATATATATAAATATAACATTAATTCCTTTTCTTTCTTGTGAGATTAATACATTAGAGATTGAAACATTATTGGAAACATATATACACATTACTTTATTCCTTCATTGTTGAGAGATTGATACATTTACTTGAGAGATTGATACTTTGATAACCATAAACTTATTGGATCTTTGGAACATCAGTCCATGATTAAGAGACATATGAATGACAATTGGTCAATGAATAGGAAACATGTGGATAACAATATATCAAACCTGAATGAGATACCTTAGAATATTTCAGAATGGAACAACTACTATGACAATGTGAACAATATCTGTTGCAGAAGGATACGGAAAGAGTAACCTTACGTACCTTATGATCTCAATATGAATATGAAGTATTATATGTGAATACAAAAATCCAGTTCCTTCCTTACGTGTCACTCTACAACACAAGTTCATAACGGAGCTCACGTTAACAACTAGTTACCTTACAAATGCATAAGATGACAATGAGTTACATGACTGCTATATAACGTCATTTCGTCCCTTACAATACAATCCAATGCATTACCATGACAAAAAAATCATCACATTTCACACATTGACCAAGAAATCATAAACCAATAATATTTCACACCAAGTTTACCCTTTACACTTCTTCGTTAACACTACGTTACCTTTTCTCCGTCAAGTCAACCGATAGCTTTCACAATAACACTTTAACAACAATCAATATTTTATACCATTCAAAATACCTCTGGTATACTCCTTTATAGTCATTTAAAAGGTACCATAAGTTCATAATTGCATCCATAAAGGGTATAGGGGTTTCGGGGGGTCAAAGGGATGCAAAAGCAAGCAATTCGGGTTATGGGCTGACCTGCGAAGCCACTTACGCCCTAATGTGGCTAACCTAATTCTTTAGGTGACCCTTGGCAGTGTCCAGGGTCACCTGCGAAGTCACCTGCGCCCGCAGGTACTTCGTCTGCGAGGGTGGGTGCCCGTTTCGGCCAAAAAGTGTCTCTTTTGGGTCTTTTTTTGCAATAAATGGTCCATGATCATAACTAACCTTATCTTAACATATTTTAGATTATCTTAAATTACAACGAACATCCATGGTTTCACAACGCACATAAACATCACCAAACTACATGTTTCTTTCAATACGTCACCAATTCCATGCCCAATTTCATAATAACAATTTCCAAACATTATGTACAAGAATAAAACAAGTTAAGGCTATAATCACATCTCACATGTCAATATTGAATCCATCAAGTTCACTTCCTTCAAGACTACAAGTCCATTTTCAACTTTACAATACGAAATGTTTCACACCTAGTGAACTTCTCACACTTCACCAACATAACCAACATGATATACACCATATTTCATGCATAAAATATATTTAAGAATAATAATATACACTTACCAATACTTACAAAATGATGATCTTGTCCCAAAAGATGGTAGCCTTAGGGTTTGGTTGAAGAGATAATGTTGTGGAAAATTCTAGAATGGCATGTGTGTTGATAATAAAAATCTGATTTTTCCTCACTTTATATATTACTTATGGTCTTCCTTATCCAATTAAATGCATGTTGGCTTTGGTCAAACACAAGAATGGATCATTTCCATATTTGGGCCATGTCTTCATATAAATTTTTGGGCCTTATTTGAGCCCAATGGCACATAATAGATTTAAGCCCACTAATTAATGCATAATTCACCAACACTCTCATGTCCAAATAATTCCATGAATGTTACGGTAATTAAATAGGTTAGGAAACATACGGGGTGTTACATTCTTCCCCCCTTAGAAACATTCGTCCTCGAATGTTAATAACATCGTCTCATATACATCCCATGCATCTCTATATTAACAAATATATATACATAGACACATAATATTTATGTATACTTCCTTGTTATTGCTCCAATTCCACGCCTTGAACTTTCTCCCCCGTTTGAACCAGTTACGGGTACTTCGACTTCCTCATTTCTTTGGCTCCCCACGTGATTTCTTTTACTAGTCGGCTCCTCCACTGTACCTTTACCAAAGCTACTTCTTTATTTCTTAATCTCTTAACCTATCCATCTAGAATAGCAACATATCTCTCTTCATAAGTGAGATCCCTCATAACTTGTACATTTTCAATAAAACCAATGGATCTCGGCATGTGACTTGTGTTAGCTTGTAGCTAATATTGTACCACCTTAACCTTCTCTATAGCTTAGTGAGCAAAATCTAGCCCCAAGTAAGGCAGTTCCACTCACTCTAAATCATCCAATTGATGATTTAAACTTTCTTCTATATAAGCCTTTGTAAGATACCATTTTGATACTTGAATAATAGCTATTATTATAAGCACATTCAATAAGGGGTAGATGATCATCCCAACTACCTTTTAAGTCTATCGTACAGGCTCGTAGTATATCTTCAATTGTTTGGATTGTACGTTCTGCTTGTCTGTTCGCCTGAAGATGAAAAGCTGTTCTCAAATACACTTATGTACCCAACCTCCTCTGAAAAGAAACCTCCAGATTTTTGATGCTCTATTATTACCTATTGACAATTTGATTAATAAGCTACAAATTCTGTAATGTTCTTCTTCTTTATATTGCCTCACCAATACATTTTTGCCAAACTATGGTACATTTTGGTTTCTCCCGAACTAAATAGAATACCGTGCATGATGTGCTTATGTTATAACTTATTTCCTTAGCTCGTCTATATTTAGTACACAAAATCTACCTTGATATGAAGTACTCCCCTTTGCGTAAGCTCAAATACTTTTGTCAAACTCTGCTACACATTTTTTTCTTCAACTGAAAGAAAATAGGATTTGCATATTGCTTTTCCTTCTCTCAGTTACCAATGAAGACTATGCCGCATTGTACACTATAATCCTTCTATCTGAAGTTTCTAGAAGTCAAAATCCCATACTAGTTAATTTTTGTAGATTCCTTGACTATAGCTTTCTTTTCTGCGAGCTGGCCATTAGTACTTCCTACTGCTTTGTAGCTTAATGAATCACCTACCACGTTTGCTCCTCCCGAATGTTACAAGATACCAACATCATAATCTTTTAATGGTTCAAGCCACCTTCGCTACCTTAGATTTAAGTCCTTCAACTTAAGGATATATTGCAAACTCTTATGCTCAGTATTGATCTAAAGCGTATTTATATGCCTCATGACCGACTTTAACCCATGTTTACCTTAGTTTCGAGAAAAATATGTGTGTATTTTGTATGGTTTTGATGGATTATGTGATATTGTGCTAACCAATGTGATTAGACCTTTGTAGGTGGAATTTGCGCCTATTTGGAGAATTTTTGGCGTGGAAAGCAAGGCTTGGTGAAGCTATGAGCAAAGGATATTGAGTATAAGAGGCAAGAAAAAGAGTTGAACTTGAAGAATCACGCCAAATCGGCAAAGAAAAGTCGACGAAAGAAGAAAATCAAAAATTTAGGGCCTGACGCGCCAAGGGGCGTGCCAGGCCGCTTTTGTGCAAAATATTGTTTTGGGAGGCAGCAGTGGGGCACGATTCAGGGTGTGCCAGGCCGCCTGGAGTACACCTTGGCAGAGGTAAAATTCGCCTAAGTGCCAGGCGCGCCTAAGGGCGTGCCAGGCCATTTTTTGACTAATTTTTGCCTCAATATTCACTCTATAAATAGGGCTTTTGAGTTATTGTATCAGATCCCATCTTGACTAGGCTACATTAGGCATTTTTGGGCATTGAAATTAGGTTTCATTCCTCATCTTTTCAGTTTTTATTTATTTTTAAGGTATTTTATTATTTTTGGATGTTAATTAACATTATGAGTGGCTAAACTCCGTCATTCTTGGGGTTAAGGACAAGAACATGAATCTCTTGGGTTAATTTTATTGGTTTTTGCAGAAGTTTATCATAAATTGGTTATTCTTATATTTTGAATTTCACTATTTTGATGCATGATCACCATTGAAATACATTCCTTGTCTTAAAGTGAGCTCGAGAGAGAAACTAAGAGATAGAATGTGGAATATAAGAGGTGTGGTCTCTCTCGGGGAAGGAATTCTAAGGTATTGATATGTGGTTAGGACCGAGAGGTACCTAATCCACCACACTTGGTCAAATTACGAGAAGAAAGCTTAAATGCATTGGAATTGGTTAAGCTTATCACCGCTCACTGACATAGTTAGGTTTCCAATTTCTAGCAGAAGATTATAGTTTGGAGACGAATATAATTGTAAAATTAACCTCGGGATCAATAACCAAGATAAACAACTCAAAGTTCTTAAACCAATAACAATTGTGCTCAAGAGACAACGTTCGGAGTGCCTTTGCCCTGGGAATTCACTTTTTATTGATTTTTCAAGAATATTTGAGAAAACTAATGTTACAGTAGTGAATATAGGAGTTCATAATCCACAAACAGTTAATTTTCAGTACCAAATCCCTTTCCTTTTTCGCAACACTAGTTTTAATTATCGTTTGACGTCTAAAATTGATTTCTGTTGATGAAAGTCCCTTGTGTTCGATATCCCGTTCTTTCAAAGGATCCACTTTATTACTTGAATGATCACGTACACTTGCGTGTATAGCTGGGTCGCAACAAGTTTTTGGCACCGTTGTCGGGGACTTTCAAATAGATAGATTTCAATTATTGACGTTTTTACCTTATTTTTCAGCTAAGTGTTGACAACTTGATCTTAGCTGTTCTATTTTGCAGGCTTATTTCATCTAAACGCTGGCAAGGAACAAAGATTTTGTAACTCTGCAGTCTGAACCTGAAAGATACTTTCATAGATTGAGGAGATAGGCTGCAGATAACCCAATCCCACAAGTTGAACTGGCTGACGAAGTCATATGGGGTGATCCCATAAGAATCGAAGAACCAGTTGCGGATAGACGTGAGCCGGTAGTAATGACAGCTAGGACAGTGCACGAAGTGGCAATCCCACTCGCTAATAATGTGACCTCCAGTATTCTCAAACCGGCGGCTAGAGGTAGATTTGAGCTTAAACAGAATATGGTGCAACTCTTGCACTCAAGTGGACAGTTTACAGGTCTTGCTCATGAGGACCCGCGAGGCATATCCATAATTTTTTGGAGATCAGTTACACATATATTCCTGCGGGTGTGTCTTCGGATTATGTGAGACTTAACTTATTCCCTTTTCTCTGTTGGGGGAAGCAAGGAGGTGGTTAGATGCAGAGCCGGCTAATTTTATCACTACTTGGGATGATCTTGCTCAGAAATTCTTGATAAGGTTCTTTTCATCTTGAAAGAAAGCAAGGCTGAGGAGTGAGATACTGAGTTTCAGACAGAGAGATGATGAGAATTTGTACCAAGCTTGGAACCAATTCAAATCCATGTTCAGGGATTTTCCTCATCACCACCAAGCTAACGAAGTGTTGGTGCATACTTTTATTGAGGCTCTCGACCCCAACACTAAAATTCTACTTGATTCAGCTGCAGGTGGACAAGCTTTAGAGAAGACTTATGATGAATTATATGCTCTATTGAATCATATTTTGTAGGGAAATCCAGACTGGCATAGCGATAATTTGAGAAATTCTACAAAGAAGGTTGCTGGGAAACTAGATGTGGATGCGGTTATGACATTATCTGCCCAAATTTCATCTATGCAAAACATGATGAACAATCACTTCAGCAGTCTGAATTTGGGGCAGTAACCAGCACCCGTAAATGTAGTACAGCAATAGGTTTCTGTGATGTGTAGTGTATGTGGAAACGAGGACCATACCATCGAGTTGTGTAGTGCTAATTCAGATTCTATAAATTTTGTTGGTAATTCCCAAAGAGGAGTGGGAGTACAGAATTACAGAAATACTTATAATACTGGGTGGAAAAATCACCCAAACTTGTCTTAGGGAGGTAATCAGAATCAATATAGGCCTCAAGAAACACACCACAATACAACCAACAACAAGGATAAGGAAATCAAGTGGGTTCTAGGTCTGGAGAATTGAACGTGGAAGATATGTTAAAGCAGATTATGGCAGAGCAAGCTAAGTTGGCTGCAGATGTAAGGAATAATAAGTTGGCTACTCAAAATCTGGAGAAGCAAATTGGCCAGTTAGCTAACGCACAGAATACAAGGCCCCAAGGAGGCCTTACAGGTGATACAGAGCCTATTCCAAAGCAGGTGAATGTTATTGTTACTCGAAGTGGTAAGCAGTTAGAGGATACAATTGCACCAGCGAAAGAATTAGAGCCGAAAGTAGTGGTGATTGAAGACAAACAAGTGGAGTCTACCAAAAGCTCCAAAGATGATAAAGTGATACATATTGTAAAGTTACCTCCTCCTTTCCCTTAGAAGTTCAATAAGAAGAAGGAAGATGAATGCTTTGGTAAGTTCATTTAACTACTGAAATAGGTGCACATTAATTTGCCTCTTGTGTATATCTTGCAGGGTATTCCAAAGTATGCCAAGTTTGTGAAAGATATTGTTGCAAACAAGAGTATATTGACGGATTATGCCACAGTTGCATTGACTGAGGAGTGTAGTTCTCGTATTCAAAACCGATTACCTACCAAGCTGAAGGATCCTGGAAGCTTCACTGTGAAAATCACTCTGGGAGATCGTGTATGCGCTCGTGGATTGTGTGATTTGGGGGCTAGTATAAATCTGATGCCCACTTCAGTTTTCAAGGAGTTGGGTTTGTGTCGTCCTAAGCCTATACTATTATTTTGCAGCTTATAGACCAATCCGTGACTAGACCTGATGGTATTGTTGAGGATGTTCTGGTTCAAGTAGGGTCGTTTATCTTTCCCATTGATTTTGTGGTGCTAAATTTAGAGCCTGACCCGAAAGTTCCATTTATTTTGGGGCATCCGTTTTTGGCTACAGGAGGTGCAATCATTGATGTATCAGCTGGGAAGCTAACTATGCGAGCTCATGATAAAGTCGAGGTCTTTGATATTTATAGGGCTTTGAAGCTACCAGAGATTTATGAGAACTTGTCATCTATTACAACTATAGATTTGGCAGTTGAAGACATCCAAACTTTGTCTGCAGATCCTTTAGAAAAAGCGTTGATGGGGCAAGATATTTTTGGTGATGTAGAAGCTAGTGATGTGGTGCAGGTTCTTGATTGGATGGGTATCTATGCTAAAGAGGGTAGATGGGAACCTTTAAATTGTCCACTTGGTCCTCCAACCAAGCCCTCAATTGAGGAAGCACCAAAGCTTGAATTGAAAGAACTTCCATCTCACCTTCAATATGCTTTCTTAGGTGACAATGAGACCCTTCCTATTATTCTTGCAGCAAATTTGTCAAAGGAACAAGTCGAAGCGGCATTATTGATACTCAGACAAAGAAAGAAGGCTATTGGCTGGCAGATGTCTGGCATCTATGGTATTAATCCGGGTGTATGCATGCATAAAATTTACATGGAGGAAGGGCATAAGCCAAGTGTACAACACCAACGACGCTTGAATCTGGTGATGAAAGAAGTAGTAAGGAAAGAGGTAATTAAGTGGTTAGATTCGGGCATTGTTTACCCTATCTCTGATAGTACGTGGGTTAGTCAAGTACAATGTGTTCAAAAAAAGGGTGGTATAACGGTGATCACGAATGATAATAATGAGTTGATTCCTACAAGAACTGTGACTGGGTGGCATGTTTGTATGGATTACCGAAAATTGAATGATGCTACGAGGATAGACCATTATCCAATCCCTTTTATTGATCACATATTGGATCGGTTAGCCGGGCAGGAGTATTTATGCTTTCTTAATGGGTATTCCGGATACAATCAAATTGCTATAGATCCTCAAAATCAGGAGAAGACTACATTCACATGTCCTTACGGCACATACACTTTCAAGCGTATGCCATTTGGATTGGGTAACGCACCGACTACCTTTCAGCATTGCATGATGAATATTTTCTATGACATGGTGGAGGAGTTCGTAGAGGTTTTTATGGATGATTTTTCAGTCTGTGGTAACTCTTTCGAGGTATGTTTGCAAAACCTTGATAGAGTCCTTGCTCGGTCTGAAGAAACTAATCTTGTTCTCAAATGGGAGAAGTGTCATTTCCTTGTGATGGAAGGTATAGTTCTTGGGGATAAAGTGTCAAAGCAGCGGCTCGAAGTTGATAGGGAAAAGATCGAAGTGATTGAAAAATTACCTCCACCTGTATCGGTGAAAGGGGTGCGTAGTTTCTTGGGACATGCGGGGTTTTACAGAAGGTTTATTCAAGATTTTTCAAAAATTGCATGCCCCATGTGCACGCTCTTGGAAAAAGATGTGAAGTTTGTATTTTGTGAATCATGTGTGAAGGCATTTGAAGTTTTGAAGAAGAAGTTGGCGGAGGCACCTATACTTATTGCTCCTGACTGGGCTTTACCATTTGAGCTCATGTGTGACGCAAGTGATGTTGCAGTGGGTGCAGTACTTGGTAAGTGGAAGAATAAGCTATTTCATTCTATTTATTATGCGAGCAAGACCCTTGATGCAACCCAAGTCAATTACACGGTGACTGAGAAAGAGATGCTAGCTTTGGTGTACGCATTTGATAAATTTAGATTGTATTTGGTGGGCACTAGCGTCATTGTATACACGAATCATGCTGCAATACGTTATTAGTTCAATAATAAGGATGCTAAGCCGTGGTTAATTAGATGGATCTTGTTGTTACAAGAGTTTGACTTAGAGATTAAAGATAGGAAGGGAACAGAGAATCAAATTGCTGACCATCTTTCTAGACTTGAAAGCTCGACACATGTAGTTGATGATGGGCGTATTTGTGAGGACTTTCCAGATGAGCAATTGTAAGTTTTAGAAGTTGATGAGTTGCCATGGTATGCAGACATTGTGAATCTATTGGTAAGTGGGTTATTTCCTCTTTATTCGAGTCCTCAACAAAAGAAGAAGCCGTCATATGAGGCACATTCCTATATTTGGGATGAGCCTTATTTATTCAAGCAAGGGCCTGATCAAGTAGTACGAAGATGTATTCCAGATGCAGAGGTGAAGCAAGTGTTAGAGAGATGCCACGCATCACCTTATGGTGGCCATCATGGTGGTGAACGCACAACCCAAAAAATTCTGCAATCAGGTTTCTTCTGGCCTTCTATATTTAAAGATGCTCATGCCTTTGTGAAGAGTTGTGATCAATGTCAACGTATGGGGACGATTGCAAAGCGACATGAGATGCCTCTAAACAATATCCTAGAAGTTGAAGTCTTTGATGTATGGGGGATAGATTTTATGGGCCCTTTCCCAAAGTCGAATGGAAATCTCTACATACTTGTAGTAGTGGATTATGTGTCTAAATGACTAGAGGTTGCAGCTCTCCCTAGGAATGACTCCAAGGTAGTGGTAAAGTTCCTTCAAAAGCACATCTTCACAAGATTCGAAACTCCAAGAGCTATTATTAGCGATGGAGGTTCACACTTCATTAATTATTGGGTGAAGAGTGTGTTGGAAAAGTATGGTGTGAGACACAAGGTTTCAACAGCTTATCATCCCCAAACAAGTGTCCAAGTGGAAGTGTCTAATCGCGAGATAAAACAAATCTTGAAAAAGATGGTGAACACCCAGAGGAAAGATTGGTCACTCAAGCTGGATGATGCTCTTTGGGCCTATCGAACTGCATACAAGACTCCTATAGGGACTTCTTCCGATCATCCTATCTTTGGCAAAGCATGTCACCTCCCGATTGATCTTGAGCACCGGGGATATTGGGCGGTAAAGAAGTTAAATTTAGATCCGGGGTTGGCTGGTAACAGGAGGCTATTGCAACTCCATGAGTTGGAAGAATTTTGTTTCCATGCATATGAAAATGCAAAGATCTACAAAGAGAAAACGAAGCGATGGCATGATAAGCACATCCTCCCCTGCACTTTCGAGCCAGGCCAGTTGGTACTTTTGTTTAACTCAAGACTAAGGTTGTTTCCGGGCAAGCAAAGATCTAAGTGGAGTGGGCCTTTTGAGGTAAGTCGCATGATACCTCATGGTGCGGCAGAAATTTTGAACAAGGCTGATGGTACGAGATTTATGGTAAATGGCCAGAGATTGAAGCATTATTTTGGTTAAGAAGAGAAGCAGAAGGAGGACGTGCTTCACCTTGATAATAATTGAGCTAAGTATGGTCAAGCCGCGACATTAAACTAGGCGCTACTTGGGAGGCAACCCATGAATATGTTGTAATAGTTAGGAATTATAAAGTAAAAATACAAAAAGAAGAGTCGTGCCCCGAACAAAACTAAGGCACTTGATGGGAGGCAACCCATCTATTTTAAAAAATTTCTTCTCTAACTTAGTTCTAGGATCTTGTGTTTTTGCAGAGGCACGGAGCATTTTGACATGGGAATCCATAAGAAAAAGGTAAAATCGGCGGATAGATGATTATGTGAAGGTGTCGGGCAGGTAGGACATGTTTTGGAGCAAAGTTTTGAGTCTTGAGACTTGTAAAAGCCCCAAGATTATGTGAAAAATGTGGAAAATGGCTCAGGTATAATGTTAAGCGTTGGGCACGCTACAAGGCATGCCAGGGCGCACTTGGAAAAAGTTTTTTATCGTGTGGCAGTGCCCTAGCGCGACACAAGGCATGTCAGGCCACTTGTGTCAAAAATATTTTATCGCCTGGCAGTGACCAGGCGCGACACAAGGCATACCAGGCTGCCTGTCCATTTTTTTAAGTAATGGGCAGTGGGGTAGCGCGCTAGGCAGCGTGCTAGGCCGCTACCCCCTTATATTTTTGGCACAAATTTTTTTTTAAGAGTTTTGATCCATAAACCCGACCCACTCCTACCCCTTCTCTTTTAAATCCCTAATTTTCCTTAGTCTTCACCAATATTCCCAACTCCATAACCAAATACACGATTTTACTCTCCAATCACAAATTCTCTCTTGCTTTTCTCTCCTCTTTCCCTCACGTTGCTTGAATTCTTGCCTTTTCCTCTTAGGATTGTGTTTACAAGACTCAATTCAAGCTGACAAGGTATGTTTCCTTAAGCTTTCTCTCTCTAGATTGCTATGAGGATGATGCAAATTTGGGGTGTTCTTGGATTTCGTGTGTAATACCCACTATGTTCTTGGTATGTTGACTTGCTTCTTATGGTATGGTTGGAGTTTATGGGGTGTCATAACAATGAAAGACATGTGAATTTGTGTTTAATAATCTTTTTTTAAGTGAAATTCTTGGACGTGGGTTTATCTTATTGGTGATAATTAAGCAAGTTGGTAGTTTATATCACTTGATACAACTTCCATGTTGTTGAAAATGTATGAGTCTTGTTTGAATTCTTGAGTAAAACAAGTACGTCATTCTAATACGTATGGGCTTATTGAACTTGTGTTGGGTATGCGATATTTGTATATGGTTTGGACTTGGTAATTGGAATTTAAGTGATAAGGGAAAGTCTGAGTACCCTAGACCCATATATTTTGAATGGTGCTAAGCAACTAGGTATGGGGTGGCCCTTAAATCCAACACCCATTGAGTTGTTTCGCTCTTTTTACATGGGAAATTGACTTGCTTATGGACCTTTGCTACAGGTACAATGTCAGATACTAATATGGCTGCCTCTATCTCTCACAAGCGACGTCGGTCAGGAAGTAAGGTCCCCGCGACTCCCCCAGTCCCGAAGGGCCAGAAACGCAAGTATGGGATTCATGCTGTAGCTAGTGCTGGCAAGAGTTGGTACAAAAGCCGCACTGAAGCTAAATACTTTGCAGATAAATGTATTGATAGGGAGAGTCTATCTTGGACTTACCCCGAGATTTTAGCTCGAATTGTGCAATTGGGAATGGAGTTCATCTTCGACAGGCCTACGGACTATAACCTCCACCTGGTGAGGGAATTATATGCCAATTGGAACTCAGATGCACCTACCAGCTCGGTGGTTGTACGAGGGTCGGATGTTAGTCTTGCTTCCCTGGGCTTAACTGGAATATTGGGAGTACATGCCCCACGACCTCCTTAGGCTAAATGCTAGGCCCCCTTATGCTGCTATTTGACACACTCTTTGTGTCCAGTGTTCGACAGCAAGATGGTTGTGCCATCACAAAAGAGGGTACCACTTAAGTCTACCCTATGTTCATTTGAATAAAGAGGCGCGCATCTGGTTGAAGATTGTGTGTTGTTGCTTGATTTCGGGTAGCCACATGACAGAGGTCATGCGGGATCGTGTCTGTCTGGTGTATGCTCTCATGACTGATATGGATATTGATGTAGGGTCTGTCGTGCTGTCGGCAATGCACCGAGCTCGATTTCAAGGTGGTCTTCGTTATGCTTTTGGTGGGTTATTGACTAAATTAATGCGAGCATTCGAAGTGCCAGAGGAGGCATTTGATTATCATCCTCCTCTGGTGCAGACCCCTGTAGATGTTACCCAAACAAGGGCTCCGAATAAACTCGGCCCCACTCTCACTTTAGCAGAGCATCACGCTCGAGATGACGGGATTTTAGCCCGTATGTATGGGTTAGAGATGTTGTGACATAGGACTGGGGGTAGGCTCTCTATGGCTAAAGAGTTAAACCAGGTTGAGAGACATTATCCTTTTAACGAGCATGCCATGGCATTATTGAGAATTGGTCCTGATTTTTTTGAGCCTGTGGATGATGATATCCCCACAGATGAGAATGACCACCAGACCGATTCCAATGATGACGAGGCGGAGGCAGATGACATACCGCTTGCAGTCCGCGAATCGAAGGATGATGATTTCCTCGACTGACCAGGGATCTCCTTACACCCTACTCTTGCATTGTTTATTTTTGAAGCATTGGGGAAGTGCTAATCTTGTAAGTGTGGGGTGGGGTGGGGTGTGATGGGATTCCTTTGTATATATGTATATGTGTGTTTTTGTATGCTTCGAGTTGCTTTTATTTTGGGTTCCTTAGCCTTTGTTTTCGGTTCTTTTACTAAGGAGAGTCCCTTTGAACCGTAGAAAACCACAAAAAGATTTTTATTTTTATGTTGTTTTTTGTGTGTATTACTTTTGAGTCGCCCTTAGTCATAGGACTAAGGGATTTGCTCTATGATGGATGGATTACGACCGTCTTAAGAGCGAATTAGTCATGTAGTGTTGGGTGTTCTTGCTTGCCATACAATTGTGCATACATGTGTGAAACATGCTAGGATATACAATAGCAAGTGTTGAGACGCCTAATTCTCACTTAGTTGACTGGCTAAGTTGCTTAATGTTGAACTTATGCATGATTTCGGATATTTTATGGTGAGCCTGCGGAGCTGAACATATGCCATGTGTGACTAAGGTTTTTGTGATATTCCATGTGCATAATGATGTCTAGAACTTGCCCGGTGTGTTTGCAAAGTGAAATAAAAGGTGTTGAGCATAGGAGATGATATAGGCATTTCTTTGATAGCCATGTTTTAGACCTACTTTATCTACCTTTTTTGCATGATCTTAGTCAGCCCCGTTGAGCCTTTAGCTTATTCTTTGATGGCCTTACATGTAGCTTGATCCTTTTCTTTCAATGAACCACAATTTGATCCAAAACTCCAAAGCACTTTAATTGAGATATTGTGGATGTGAAGGAGTGTGAAAAAAAAAAGAAAAAAGAGTTGAAGAAGGAAAGAGTTAAGTTAAAGCCCCAAGTATATATCCTTTGGGTGTGTGAAAAAGTTTGTGTGTGTTGGTAGGGAGTATGGTAGAAAAAGAAAGAAAAAAAAAATATTTGAATCAATGGTTGATAGTAGTTACTCCCTACCTAATATGCTTAAGCTAGCTTAAAAATATAGGGGCAAAACAAAAGAGAGTTGGAAAGATAAAAATAGTGGAAAATAGGTTGGTTGAAGGTGGTCTCAATGTAATTTGTAGTGTATTAAAGCGCTTAGGGAAGATAGTCACTATTCTTGACCAAATAGTTCCTACCCGTCCCTTAGCCTACATTACAACCCCTAAAGTCCTACTTGATCTTGAGCTTTAACATTTTGACATTAGTGGAGTACTACACTAAGGGCAAGCTTATGGTTCATCTTTTGTTGCATGTGAATTCTTTACGAGAGTGAGTGAACTTTTACTCAGGCACCCATTTAAATTATTTTGAGTGAAATATTGGGTGATTCTCTTGTGGTGAGGGCGCATGTTTAGCGAAGTGTGGTGATCTAGGGGAAACGTGTCATGCATGAATTTGCATCTGGTAAAGTTGTTTTGTGAGGATAGGTTGTTTCAATTTTCTATTCACATTTTTGTGATACTAGTATGTTAGTGCATAATTTGATAAGTGTGGTTGTGCAGCTATGCAGGAATGCCTATTGTGTGTCAATTGTCTAAAGTCGCCCGGGTTTGAGTGTGGTTATTGTTCGAGGACAAACAAAGGTTCAAGTGTGGGGTGGTGATCTAAGGCGTATTTATATGCCTCATGACCGACTTTAACCCATGTTTACCTTAGTTTCGAGAACAATACGGGTGTATTTTGTATGGTTTTGATGGATTATGTGATATTGTGCTAACCAATGTGATTAGACCCTTGTAGGTGGAATTTGCCACTATTTGGAGTATTTTTGGCATGGAAAGCAAGGCTTGGTGATGCTACAACAAAAGGATATTGATGATAAGAGGCAAGTCAAAGAGTTGAACTTGAAGAATCACGCCAAATCCGTAAAGAAAAGTCTACGAAAGAAGAAAATCAAATATTTAGGGCCTGGTGCACCAAGGGGCGTGCCAGGCCGCTTTTGTACAAAATTTTGTTTTGGGAGGCAGCAGTGGGGCGCGATTCAGGCCGTGCCACGCCGCCTGGAGCATACCTTGGTAGAGGCAAAATTCGCCTAAATGCCAGGCGCGCCTAAGGGAGTGCCGGGCCGCTTTTTGGATAATTTTTGCCTCGATATTCACTCTATAAATAGGGATTTTGAGTTATTGTATCAGATTCCATCTTGACTAGGCTACTTTGGGCGTTTTTGGGCATGGAAATTAGGTTTCATTCCTCATCTTTTCAATTTTTATTTATTTTTAAGGTATTTTATTATTTTTGGATGTTAATTAACATTATGAGTGGCTAAACTCCGTCATTCTTGGGGTTAAGGATAAGAACATGAATCTCTTGGGTTAATTTTATTGGGTTTTGCAGAAGTTTAACATAAATTGGTTATTCTTATATTTTGAATTTCACTATTTTGATGCATGATCACCATTGAAATACATTCCTTGTCTTAAAGTGAGCTCGAGAGAGAAACTAAGAGATAGAACATGGAATATAAGAGGTGTGGTCTCTCTCGGGGAAGGAATTCTAAGGGATTGATATGTGGTTAGGACCGAGAGGTACCTAATCCACCACACTTGGTCAAATTACGAGAAGAAAGCTTAAATGCATTGGAATTGGTTAAGCTTATCACCGCTCACTGACGTAGTTAGGTTTCCAATTTCTAGCAGAAGATTATAGTTTGGAGATGAATATAATTGTAAAATTAACCTCAGGATCAATAACCAAGATAAACAACTCAAAGTGCTTAAACCAATAACAATTGTGCTTAAGAGATGACGTTTGGAGTGCCTTAGCCCTGGGAATTCACTTTTTATTGATTTTTCAAGCATATTTGTGAAAACTAAAGTTACAGTAGCGAATATAGGAGTTTATAATCCGTAAACAGTTAATTTTCAGTACCAAATCCCTTTTTTTTTTCGCAACACTAGTTTTAATTATCGTTTGACGTCTAAAATTGATTTCTATTGACGAAAGTCCCTTGGGTTCGATATCCGGCTCTTTCAAAGGAGCCACTTTATTACTTGAACGACCACGTACACTTGCGTGTATAGCTGGGTCGCAACAAGTATGTATGTCAACATGAATCCCTTACACATAGTGACACTATTTCTTTAAAGCAATATAACAGCTACTAGTTCAGGGTCATGTGTTGGGTAATTTCTCTTATGTGGTCGCAACTGTCGTGAGGCATACGCTATTACCTTACCCTGCTGCATCAATACACATCCGAGGCCAACCCCGGAAGCATCACAATATACTATATAACATTTTGTGCCTTCGGACAGTACTTAAAACTGGTGTGGAAGTTAATTTATCTTCCAACTCTTGAAAACTTTTCTCACATGCATCTTTCCACTAGAACTTGATTGTCTTGTGTGTAGGCTTCGTTAAGGGTGCAGGGATAGAAGATTTTTTTTTCCAGTAATCCTCCTATAATAACCAACCAATTCATACCCATTACAATATTAAAATTCATCATTTCCATCCCGATAAGATCAGCCAACGTAACATGATCGCAACCAGACCATTAAGATCTATTCTTTTTAACTATAATAAATTCACCAACTGGTATAGATACTTCAGTTGGATTAACTAATAATTTTGGTGTTCTTTCAAACTTCGTAGCAAGCAATAGAATAACATATGATAAGGTAGAGCCTGAATTAATCAATGCAGATACATTCTGTGAAAAGACAGATATTATACCTGTACCCACATCAGGAGAAATCTCCAAGTTCTGTCGGTTGACTAATGCATAGGTGCGATTCTGGGCTCCACTGGAACTAGCTGCTCCTCTAGCACCTCTACCATGACCAGCAGGTTGTACATCAGATGAAGATGCCACAATGACTGGTCCTGTAGGTCGTGTCATACTATCTGTGGGCCTCTGTGGGCACTCTCTCATCATGTGTCCTGGCCTACTACACCAAAAACAAACATTCGTATCAAACCAACATTCACCTGAATGAAATCTGCCACAGCGCTGGCACAACTAATGAGAAAATCTTGCTCTTGTGATTCGTGAATTCCACTACTCTGTCCAGATTTACTACCTCTAAACCCTCGAAATTGAGAGGGTGTGCCTGCTGTGGAATAGGAGAATGATGGTAGGAGGTCTAGAAAACATCTGAGGCCTAGATTCTCCTTGGGATGCCATAGACTGCCCCATAGGTCTGGCCCTCTTTGATGGCCCTCTCTCAGATTCCTGTGTCCTTCTTTTTTGCCTTTGGTCCTCCATTTTCTGTGTAAAGGCCTGAATTCTGGCTATGTTCATATCTTTGTTCAAAGCAGCAATGGTACAGTCCGTCACTAAATATGGCTCTACTCTGTCCACATATCGATGGACAATGTCTGTCATTGTGGCCACTACATTTGGTGCATATCGAGCCAAAGAATTAAACCGCAGACTGTATTCTCTAACACTCATACTCCCTTGACGAAGACTAAGAAATTGGTCTGCACGTGCCTCTCGAATCTCATATGGGAGGTAATGATCAATAAATGCCATTTTAAATTCTTCCCAACCTACTAGAGGTGCATCAATACACCGCGATCTTTTCCAGTCATCATACCACAATATCGTTTCACCTTTCAATCTATAAGCCGCAAGTTCAACTGTTTCAACACCAGTCACGTGCATAACTTCTAGAGCCCTTTGAATCTGATCCACGTAGTCTTGTGGATCAGCTTTCGGGTCTGACCCAGTGAATATGGGAGGGTCTAGTTTCAAAAAATCCTGTGTCCTGCGACTCACTACCCTAGCCGCATCATCCTCATTTATCGTTGGAACAGCTCGTGCTTGACTTTGTGCAGCAACTAGCTGAGTCAAAATATGCACTGCATTTCTTAAATCCTGGTCAGTGGCATTCATAGGCGGTTCTGCAGGTAGTTCTCTACCCCTTGGCTCTTCCGAAGCTGGAAAAGTAGAAGAAGACCGCGATGCAATTTCAGCGTCAGCCCCACCTTGACTAGCTTGGTCAGGTGGTAAGTTACTCATTCTTTCTTCTGCAGGCATATCTACCTTCTTACCTTTGCCTCTACCTCGTATTGTAACCGGCATTTTTACTATAAACAAGAAAACCAATTCCAATGGTCAGATACGTTTCACTAACAATATTGGCTCTATTGCACGATCTAAAAATGAAGAAAAGAAACAACTCCTAAATGTCCTGTATCCTCTCACTTTTAAATGTTGTGCACAACACATCCATAAGTAAGACTCTAGTCAGACACAACTTTGTAGACACCCATAGGACAACCCACTCTGATACCACTTTTGTCACACCCCAAATCCCATTCAGGACGGACTGACACCCGAAGCCGTTAAGGCCTGAGAGAACCAATCTTCACACATGTACTCTCATATGAATGTCTCTGTGTGAATAGCATTCTTTCACATGTAACTTATAAAATACAAATGGCGGAAGTCATGGCAACATATGCTATATATATATATATATGAAACTTGGTCGTTAGGGCCATTTAGTCAAAATGGGCATACATCTCTTGCATTAATTTTCCCACATACGTCTACAAAGCCTCTAACCAATGCATGCACATAACCAACCTATAGTCGGGACAATTCCCCGCTTTATACAATATTTACAATACCAAAATCATGAACACATATGACTCGGAAATCCACGAACCAACAGGAGCTCACCAATGATCCGCGGATGACTCGTAGCCTATAGTTGAGGTCTACTAGCACCTGTGCCTGCAGCAATTAAAGTAATCCCCCTAAGGGGGTCAGTACGAAGAATGTACTGAGTATGTAAGGCCCATAAGAAACTGCATCACTACATAAGAACTTCAATGGAAATAATTATAAGAGAATACTCTATATGGATAATCATCGTTTTATATGTGGAACCATGTACATTTCTTCTTTTATTGTTATTTTCAATCATTCAATCATATTCTTATCATTCATATAATATCTTTCATATAATACCTTCATTCAAGAGATTTTCCTTTATTCGGAGATTCTTTCTTTTTTTTTACGCTCATCATCATTATTATTAGTCATCCACTTTATTGGTGTGTTACTATGGTCATCCACCTTATTGGTGGGCAGTAATCCACCTTATTAGTGGGTTAATAATATAACATACATCCACTCTATCGGTGGGTTAATAATATAAATAAATATAACATTACTTCCTTTTCTTTCTTGTGAGATTAATACATTAGAGATTGAAACATTATTGGAAACATATATATACATTACTTCATTCCTTCACTGTTGAGAGATTGATACATTTATTTGTTAGAGATTGATACCTTGATAACCATAAACTTATTGGAGCTTTGGAACATCAGTCCATGATTAAGAGACATATGAATGCCAATTGGTCAATGAATAGGAAACATGCCGATAGCAATATATCAAACCTTAATGAGATACCTTAGAATATTTCGGAATGGAACAACTACTATGACAATATGAACAATATCTGCTGTAGAAGGATACGGAAAGAGTAACCTTACATACCTTATGATCTCAATATGAATATGCAGTTCTATATGTGAATACAACAATCCAGTTCCTTCCTTACGTGTCACTCTACAACACAAGTTCATAACAGAGCTCACGTTAACAACTAGTTATCTTACAAGTGCATAAGATGACAATGAGTTACGTGACTCCTATATAGCGTCATTTCGTCCCTTACAATACAATCCACTGCATTACCATGGGAACAACATCATCACATTTCACACATTGACCAAGACATCATAAACCAATAATATTTCACACCAAGTTTACCCTTTACACTTCCTCATTAACACTACATTACCTTTTCTCCGTCAAGTCACTCGATAGCTTTCACAATAACACTTTAACAACAATCAATATTTTATACCATTCAAAATACCTCTGGTATACTCCTTTATAGTCATTTAAAAGGTACCATAAGTTGATAATTGCATCCATAAAGGATATAGGGGTTTCGGGTGGTTAAAGGGATGCAAAAGCAAGCAATTCGGGGTTCTGAGCTGACTTGTAAAGCCACCTACACCCGCAGGTGGATGAAATACATCTTAAAGTTACCCTTGGAAATGTCCAGGGGCACCTGCGAAGTCACCTACGCCCACAGGTGCTTCGTCTGCGAGGGTGGGTGCCCGTTTCGGCCAAAAAGGGTCTCTTTTGGGTCTTTTTTTTGTAATAAATGGTCCATGATCATAACTAACCTTATATTAACATATTTTAGATCATCTTAAATTCCACCTAACATCCATGGTTTCACAACGCACATAAACATCACCAAACTACATTTTTCTTTTAATACGTCACCAATTCCATGCCGAATTTCATAATAACAATTTTCAAACATTATGTACAAGAATAAAACAATTTAAGGTTATAATCACATCTCACATGTAAATAATGAATCCATCAAGTTCACTTCCTTCAAGACTACAAGTCCATTTTCAAATTTACAAGACGAAACCCTTCACCGATTAAGCAAACATAAATTGTTTCACACCTAGTGAACTTCTCACACTTCACCAACATAACCAACATGATATACACCATATTTCATGCATAAAATATATTTAACCATAATAATATACACTTACCAATACTTACAAAATGATGATCTTGTCCCAAAAGATGGTTGCCTTAGGGTTTGGTTGAAGAGATAATGTTGTGGAAAATCCTAGAATGGCATGTGTGTTGATAAGAATAAAAATCTGGTTTTTCCTCACTTTATATTGTACTAATGGTATTCCTTATCCAATTAAATGCATGTTGGCTTTGGTCAAACACAAGAATGGATCATTTCCATATTTGGGCCATGTCTTTATATAAAGTTTTGGGCCTCATTTGAGCCCAATGGCACATAATTGATTTAAGCCCACTAATTAATGCATAATTCACCAACACTCTCATGTACAAATAATTTCATGAATGTTACGGTAATTAAATAGGTTCAGAAACATATGGGGTGTTACAGTTTCAGATTTCATTTTAACATAAAAAGAAAGTATTCTCTTTTCACTACGTCAAATGTTCCATATACAAACACGTATAAACATTTCCACCAAACCATACATAAACAGAAATGAACCAGGGGCAGAACCACACTTGACATACTGAAATTTCATCCTCCAACTTCATTTCTTCAAGACCTTAAGCTCCTTTAAAAATTTAAACCACAAAGAAGGCAAATCCTTTAAAATTAAGCACAAGTGGATTGCCACCAAAAAGAGGGATTGCCCTATACATTTTAAGCATAATAAACATGATTTCCACCACCTCTTATACATATATGACATTAATATATAAGGTTAAACACTTACCAAGGCTTTCAAAGTGGAAGATTAGTCCAAGAACCCTAGGGAAATTTGGGGCGGCTGATTTGGGGTTTGAGAGAGGAGAGAGTGTTTTAATTTTTCTGGACTATTTTTCACCAAAGAATGAATGGAAAAATGAACTGAAATGATCCTTATACACTCCATATTTGAACCGCCTATCTAGCTCATTCTTAGCCAAGTTTTTGGCCCAAAATAGTCCAAGTAGGTGATGCACCTACTTGGCTATATAAGTTGTCCAAAACAGTCCACTTACTTGGGCTAATTCTAGTTGGATCATGTCATGTTGGGCCTTAGTTATATTTAGGTGTTGGTCTGGTCATCTTTCCCATTTTATGTACTTAGTTTTGGCCTCAATTGAGTCCATTAATCACCATTAATCGCTAAATGAGACATACATAGGTTGGATGGACCAATAATAGAAGTTGGTTTCTTACATTACTACATATGCATTACCTCCTAACATCAATGTATTCCATACTGTAATGTATTTTCTTAGTTACTTTGACTACTAATTCACTAAACAATACATAACTAGGTTGGACGGACCAATAATAAAACTTGGTTTCGTACATTACTACACGTGCATTACTTCCTCAAATCAATGTATTACATACTCGGATGGATTATTTTTGTTTCATTGACTATTAACCACTAAACAAGACATACATAGGTTGGATGGACCAATAATAGAACTTGGTTTCTTATATTACT
This sequence comes from Capsicum rhomboideum, assembly GCA_031232105.1. NCBI lineage: Eukaryota > Viridiplantae > Streptophyta > Magnoliopsida > Solanales > Solanaceae > Capsicum > Capsicum rhomboideum. The sequence continues at coordinate 60,070,376 of CP124710.1, read as the reverse complement.
ACATGTGCATTACATCCTAACATCACTATATTCCATACTAGAATATATTTTCAGTGTTTTTTTATTACTAATTCACTAATCGAGACATACATAGGTTGGACAAACTAATAATAGGACTTTGTTTCATACATTACTACACGTGTATTTCCTCCTAACATCTATGTGTTCCTTACTCTGATTGATTATCGATGTATCTCTGAGTATTAATTACTAAAGGAGACATGCATAGGTTGGACAGACCAATAATAGAATTTGGTTTCTTACATTACTAGATGTGCATTACCTCGAAACATCAATGTATTTCATACTCGAATGTATTTTCTGTGTTACTTTGACTACTAATTCACTAAACAAGACATACATAGGTTGGACGGAGCAATAATAGAACTTTGGTTCGTACATTACTACACGTGCATTACCTTCTCAAATCAATGTATTACAAACTTGGATGGATTATTTGTGTTTTATTGAGTATTAATCACTAAACAAGACTTGCATAGGTTGGACGGACCAATAATAGAACATGGTTTCATACATTACTAGACGTGTATTGCCTCCTAACATATGTATTCCTTACTCAAATTGATTATCAGTGTTTTTATGACTATTAATCACTAAATGAGACATACATAGGTTGGATGGACCAATAATAGGACTTGGTTTCTTACAGTACTACATATGCATTACCTCTTAACATTAATGTATTCCATACTCAAATGTATTTTCTGTTTTACTTTGACTACTAATTCACTAAACAAGACATACATAGGTTGGACGGACCAATAATAAAACTTGGTTTTGTACATTACTACACGTTCATTACCTCCTTAAATAAATGTATTCCAAGATCAGATTTATTATTTTTTTTCATTGATTATTAATAACTAAACAAGACTTACATAGGTTGGACGGACCAATAATAGAGAATGGTTTCATACATTACTAGATGTGTATTGCCTCCTAACATCTATGTATTCCTTACTCGAATTGATTATCACTGTTTATCTGACTATTAATCACTAAATGATACATACATAGGTTGGCTGGACCAATAATAGAAGTTGGTTTTTTACATTACTACATATGCATTACCTCCTAACATCAATGTATTCTACACTCGAATGTATTTTCTGAGTTACTTTGACTATTAATGTCACGCCTCAAATCCCATTGGGGCAGATGGGCACCCGTAGTCGTAAGGCTCGAGAGAACCAACCTATGATCATGTACATTCATATGCATGCCATTAAGTGAAAAAAAATTCTGCCACATGCAGATATAATATATCGATGATGGAAGTCATGTGAAGATGTTCAAAACAGATACGAGACTTGGCTGTTGGGGCCACAACGTCTAAAATATAAGACACTTCTACATTTGACTTTACAATGTCTACAAAGCCTCTAAAAGATATATAACCATGACTAAGGTCGGGACAAGTCCCCGCCCTATACAACTGCTACACGGTACCAAAAATATATACAAATGACTCAAAAAACCTCGAATCAACCTGGAGCTCCCCAATAGCCTGCAGATAACCCGTACCCTACTGGGAAGGTCTACTAGCTCCTGTTCCTACAGCAAGTAAGGCAGGTCCCCCAAGGTATGTCATTACGAAAGAATGTACTGAGTATATAAGGCTATAAGTAACTGTATGAAATATAGGAACTCAAATGGAATAAAATACAAGTGAATATATAATACTGATATACCACCGTACTATATATATGGAACCATGTACATTACATTCATTTCTTTCCTTTTGCCTTCACATTAATATGCATCATATAATGTCCAGGACCAACTGATCAGTGGTAAGTAACATTGGGATCGACTCGAGCTAGGATTATACCCCTAGAGCTACCACCCATAAATCAATAAATCATGTTTGGCTCGAGATAGGTTTTCACCCCCAGAGCTTCCCCCGTATCCAATAATCCATCAGGATTGGCTCGAGCTAGGCTTTCTCCCCTAGAGCTACCACCTGTACTCAACCAAATATGCATTACTTCATTTCTTTAATTTTTGTGAGATTGTTACATCGGTGGTCATAACATTATTGGAGATTTGTAAAAATAGTCAACAAATAAGAGACACATATATAACAATTGCTAACAAACTTGAAATGAGATTTTCGGAGTGGAAACAAGTTCGGTAACGATGTGAACAATAGGTGCGGCCAAAGGATACAGAAAAGAGTAACCTTACATACCTTATCTTTCCAAAATGTGACTACAACAATTCATCTCTTCCTTAAAGTGTTACTCTACAATATGAATACACAATGGAGCTCACATTAAAAGCCAATTACATTACAAGTTCGAAAGGCAATAATTAGCTACTTGACGGGAAGTAAAAACTATCCAACATCCCAAACACATATATCATTCCACATTCCTTTATACTACCATATAAATTTATTACACCCTCCTACAATACAATTTACTACCCCACAACACCAACAATACCAAAACAGTCCACACATCAACATAGACGTCACAAACCGACAATATTTCCCACCAAGTGCATACTTCACATTTTTACCTCAATGCAACTCCACATTTTTATTCCATAAAGTCACATAAATACCTTTCACAAAAACACAAAAAAAACAGTCCACCATGGCTTCAAAATTCGCATCAACATCACAAGAAAATATTCTCTTTCCACTACACCACACGTTCCATGAACAATTACGTATAAACATTTCCACAAGTCATACACAAGGAGTAACAAATTAGGGATAGAAAAAAACTTAAACATACTGAAATTTCATCCATCTAATTCAATTCCTTCAAGACCTTAAGTCCCCTTTCAAGTTTAAACCACATAGAAGGCAAATCCTTTAGCGATTAAGCAAAAGTGGACTGCTACATATAAAGTGGACTGATCAACACTTTTTAAACATAACCAACATGATTTACACAACCTATTATGCATATAATATATTAATATATAAGGTTAAACACTTACCAAGGCTTGCAAGTGGAAGATTTGTCCAAAAGTCCTTAGAGAAAATTAGGGCGGCTAGGGTTTTGAGAGAGGAGAAATGTTTGATTGAAAATCTAATTTTTATAAGTGTATTGTGTAGAAAAATTAGCTGAATTTAAGCTTTAAATAGTCCCTCCAAACCACCTCTCTCTAGTTATCCTTAGCCAATTATTTGGTCAAAAAGTCCAAGTATAGTGATGTGTACACTTGGTCCATTTTTAAATGGATCATCTCCTTTTGGGCCCATGTCTTATTTACTTAATTTTGGGCCTAAATTAAGTCCATAAACATAATATTACTTCAGCCCAATAAATTTAGTGGGTAATACACCAACTATCTCAAGTTTAAATAATTCAAAAAATGTTAAGGTAGTCAAATAAGTTCAGAAATGTACGGGGTGTTACATCCTTCCCCCCTTAGGAACATTAATCCTCATATGTTAGTAACATTATCCAATCTAAGCAAGTTCAAGCCTGATTTCATTCTTCATATTATCACATACACATAATACTTATATATACTTACTTGTTATTGCTCCAATTCCACATCTTGAACTTTCTATTCAGTTTGAAATAAATGTGGGTACTTAGATTTCATCATGTCCTCAGCTTCCAATGTGATTTCATCTACCTGCTGGTTCCTCCAAAGCAATTTTACGGAAGCTACTTCTTTATTTCTTAACCTCTTAACTTGTCGATCCAGAATACCAATAGGTACTTCTTCATAGGTGAGACCTTTTGTAACTTGTACATCTTAAGTGGGAGAAATATGAGATGAATCTCCTATGCACTTCTGAAGCATTGAAACATGAAACACTAGATGAACTGTGGAGAGTTCTTGGGGTAGTTCTAATTCATATGCAACTTGACCAAATCTTTGAATAATCTTATATGGCCCTATATAACGGGGACTTAGCTTTCCTTTCTTTCCAAATCTTATTACCCCTTTCATTGGTGACACTTTCAAGAATACCCAATCACCAATAGCAAACTCTAGCCCCTTCTTCTAACATCGGCATATGATTTGTGTCGACTTTGGACCGTTTGTAGCCGTTGTTGTATAACCTTAACCTTCTCCATAGATTGATGAACAAGATCTGGCCCAAATAAGGCAGTTTCACCCGCTTCAAACCATCCAATTGGTGATCTACACTTTCTTCCATATAAAGCTTCATAAGGCCCTATTTTGATACTTGAATGATAGCTATTATTCTAGGCAAATTCAATAAGAGATAAATGATCATCCCAACTACCTTTGAAATCCAATATGCAAGCTCGTAGCATATCTTTCAGTATTTGTATAGTACGTTCTGCTTGTCCATCTATTTTAGGATGAAAAGCCGTACTTAAATTCACCTGGGTTCCCAAACTCCTCTGAAAAGACTTCCAAAAGTGTGCAGTAAATTGAGCTCCCTTGTATGATATAATAGAGATTGGAATTTTGTGTAGTCGAACTATATCTTTAATATACAAACGCACATAATTTTCAGCTGTGTAGGTGTTCTTGACCGGTAGGAAGTGTGCTGACTTGGTAAGCCTGTCAACTATTACCCATATGGAATCAAATTTCTGAAGTGTACGAGGCAAACCTTTGATGAAATCTATGTTGATCATGTCCCATTTCCAGATTGGAAAATCTATACATTGTATATAACCTCTAAGCTTCTGATGCTCTACTTTTACTTGTTGACAATTTGGACATTGGGCTATGAATTCTGCAATGTTCTTATTTATGTTACCCCACCAATACATTTCTTTCAAATCACGATACATTTTGGCGGCTCCCGGATGAATAGAATACCGTGAATGATGTGCCTCTGTCATAAACCGTCTCCTTAGCTCATCTACATTAGGAACACACAACCTACTTTGGCACTGAAGCACTCCCTCTTGCGTAAGATCAAATCCCTTTGTCAAACATTGTTGTACATTCTCCTTCAGCTGCAATAAAATAGGATCCGCATACTGTTTTTCCTTCACTTCAACTACTAATAAAGATTCTGCCCATTTCGCACCATAATTTATTCATTTTGAGTTCCAAGAAGACAAACCCCCAAGTTGTCTAGTTGATGTAGATCATTGACTAGACCTTGCTTTTCGGTGAGCTGGCCATCAGTGCTTCCTATTGCTTTGCGGCTTAATGCATCGGCTACTACATTTTCTTTCCCTGGATGATATAAATTATCAATGTCATAATATTTTAATAGTTCAAGCCACCTCCGCTACCTTAGATTAAGGACCTTCTGCTTAAAGATATATTGCAAACTCTTATGGTCGGAATATATGTCAACATGAACCCCATATAAGTAGTGGCACAATATCTTTAAAGCAAATATCACAGTTGCTAGCTCAAGATCATGTGTTGGATAATTTCTCTCATGTGGTCACAACTTTCTTGAGGCATAAGCTATTACATTACCATATTGCATCAATACACATCCTAAGACGACTCCTGAATGTAACAACCCGTACATTTCCGAACTTATTTGACTACCTTAACATTTATGGAATTATTTAAACTTGAGATAGTTGGTGTATTACCCACTAAATTTATTGGGCTGAATTAATATTATGTTTATGGACTTAATTGAGGACCAAAATTAAGTAAATATGACATGGGCCCAGAAGGACATGATCCATTTAAAAATGGACCAAGTATACACATCATCTACTTGGACTTTTTGACCAAATAATTGGCTAAGATTGGACCATAGAGAGGCGGTGGAAAGGGGGATATTTAAGGCTGAAATTCAGTTCATTTTCAACATATTTCACTTGCAAAAAATTAGATTTTCAATCAGCATTTCTTCTCTCTCAAAAACCCAAGCCGGCCTAATTTTCCCTAAGGAGTTTTGGACAAATCTTCTACTTGCAAGCCTTGGTAAGTGTTGACCCTTATAGATTAATATATTATATGCATAAGAGATTGTGTAAATCATGTTGGTTAATCATGTTGGTTATGTTTAAAAAGTGTTGAGCAGTCACTTTATATGTAGCAGTCCACTTTTGCATAATCGCTAAAGGATTTGCCTTCTATGTGGTTTAAACTTGAAAGAGGACTTGAGGTCTTGAAGTAATTGAATTAGAAGGATGAAATTTCAGTATATTTAAGTTTGGTGTTGTCCCTAATTTTTTACTCCTTGTGAATGAATTGTGGAAATGTTTATACGTAATTGTGCATGGAAAGTGTGGTGTAGGGGAAAGAGAATATTTTCTTGTGATGTTGATGCGAATTTTGAAACCATTGTGGACTGTTTTTGTTGTGTAGTTGTGAAAGGTGTTTATGTGACTTGATGGAATAAAAATGTGGAGTTGCATTGAGGTAAAAATGTGAAGTATGCACTTGGTGGGAAATTTTGTCGGTTTGTGACGTCTATGTTGATGTGTGGACTGTTTTGGTATTATTGGTGTTGTGGGGTAGTAAATTTTATTGTAGGAGGGTAGAATGAAGTTATATGGCAGTATAAAGGAAGGTGGAAATTATATACCATGTGTTTGGGATGTTGGATAGTTTTTACCTCCCATTAAGTAACTAATTACCGTCTTGCAACTTGTAATGTAATTAGGTTTTAATGTTAGCTTCATTACGTACTTGTGTTGTAGAGTAACACATAAAGAAGGAGTTGAATTGTTGTAGTCACATGGTGGGAAGATAAGGTATGTAAGGTTAATCTTTTTCGTATCTTTTGGCCGCACCTATTGTTCACATCATTACCAAACTTATTTCCGCTCCAAAATATTTTAAAGTATCTCATTTAAGGTTTATTAGCAATTGTTATTCACGTGTCTCTTATTTGTTGACTATTGTTACAAAGATCCAATAATTTTATGACCACCGATGTAACAATCTCACAAAAATTAAAATAGTGAAGTAATGCATATTTTGTTGAGCACAGGTGGTAGCTCTGAGGGCAAAAGCCGAGCTCTAGCCGATCCCGATTGATTATTGGATGCAGGGGGTAGCTCTGGGGGTGAAAACCTAGCTCGAGCCAAACCTGATTTATTTATTTATGGGTGGTAGTGTCGCAACCCGAATCCCATTCGGGTCGGACTGGCACCCGAAGCCGATAAGGCCCGAGATAACCAATCTTTGCTCATTTCTATTCATATGCATGTCACTCAATAAGAAGCACTATCACATGGAGATATAAGATATCAATAGCGAAAGTTATGGAAGCATGTACTATATGCATATAAGAAACTTGGTCGTTAGGGCCATCGAGTCAACATGGACATACATCTCTTACATTCCTCATTCTACATATGTCTACAAAGCCTCTACAGATACATGTACATAGCCAAACTAGATTCGGGATAAGTCCCCGCTTTATATAGCATTTACAATGCCAAAATCAATGTACACTATGACTCAGAAAGACCCGAACCAACTGAAGCTCACCAAAAATCTGCAAATGACCCGCACTCTACCGTGGAGGTCTACTAGTACCTGTACCTGCAGCAAGTAAGGTAAATTCCCCCAAGGGGGTCAGTACGAAGAATGTCCTGAGTATGCAAGGCCATATGAAACTGTATAATACATAAATACTGCAATGAACTCAAATACAAATGAATAACCGATATGGATAAGTCACCATTCTGTACTTTAGAAACCATGTGTATTGCTTTCATTATTTGCTTTGCTTCTATGCTTGTTCATCATCACTTGTGTCACTATGTACCCGGGCCCCGACTGATCAGTGGGTCTTTACATAACATAACGTTATGTTGGGATCGGCTCGAGCTAGGCTTATGCCTCTAGAGCTACCACCCATGAATCAATATATCGAGCTCGGCTCGAGCTAGGTTATTACCTCTAGAGTTGCCACCCATAAACCAACATATCAGGTTTGGCTCGAGCTAGGTTCTCACTTCTAGAGCTACCCACTGTCAGCATCGGTCCAAGCTAGGCTTATTCCTCTAGGACTTCCCCTTGATCCAATAATCTCAGGATCGACTTGAGCTAGGCATTTTGCCCCCAAAGCTACCACCCATACTCAATCATTAACCACATGTATGCATTACTTCATTCTTTACTTTTGAGATTGATACAATGATAGTCATAACATTATTGGAAGCATAACCTTATTGGAACCATTGGAACAATAGTCAATGAATAAGAGACATGTGTATAAACACTATTGGTACTTTGGAACACAACATTATTGGGCCTTTGGAACATTAGTCAATGAACATGAGACATGTGAATCACAATTGATCATTGAGTAGGAAACATGTGATAATAACAATTGGTAACTGGCTATAGGATACCTTAGGACATTTCGGAATGAACTAGTACATCATCAATATGAATACTAGGAGCTGCAGTAGGATACAAAAAAAGTAACCTTACATACCTTATCTTCTCAATACGAATATACAATCCTATACGTGAATACAATAGTACAGCTCCTTCCTTATATTTCACTCTACAACATAAGTACATAACGGAGTTTACATTAACCACCAACTACCTTACAAATGCATATAACGATAATGAGTTATATGTTTGGCTTCAAAATGTCATTTCCCCCTTGACAATACCATTTATGAAATTATCATACCAACAATCCCACAATATTCCATACATTGACCAATACATGATAAACCAATAGCATATCACACCAAGTTCATACTTTCAACACAACATCACAATTACTCCATCAAGTCACCTCAATACGTCTCATAACAACATATCGGCCAAAATCCCATAATTTACACTTATAGAAAAATAACAAGTTTAGTAACATAATCACACCATACATGTTGTTATTTCACCCATACCATGCACTTTCATCAAAACGAAAAGTCACTTTTCAAGTTTAATTCACAAAAGTGACACATCTTTTACAAAAACACAAAAGTGCACCACTTGCACTTTTAGGCATAACCATCATGATCTACATAATCTCCCATGAATATAGTATATTAATACATGAGAATAGACACTTACCAAAGCTTGAGAAATGATGATCTTGCCCAAGCGATGACTTAGGGTTTGAAGTGAAGAGAAAATATCTCTTTTTGGTTTCTTGGAAAAGTCTAGAAATACATGTTTGTTTACAATGAATAAAATATGATTTCCTTGCCCTTTTATAGACACTTTAACTCATCCTTAGCCACTTAGATCAATAATTGACTTGTCAAAGCAAGAATGGGTCATTTGACCCATTGGGCCATGCATTTTGGTCTCTCTTTGGGCTTTAAATTGAGCCCAATAATCCATGTCATCTTAACCCACCAAATGTAATGTATAATCCACCATATAGCTCATGTTCAAATAATTCTATAAATGTCTCTATAATATTCACTTACGAGATTCCCGTTCGTAGCCTCAACCGAAAAATAGAAATTCTAGTCGCTCATGGCTTATTTGAACATAATTTGTTAAAATACTTGTGACGAAGGATTAACCCCAACTCGGATGCTAAATGCGCTTAATAATAGTCCTACTATGATGGAGTAATGATACCATGACTCAAAGGTCTTATATACATCATAATAGTCGAAGAACAATTTTAGCGAAAACCACCCCGGCACGCCGCTTGGCGCGCCCCTTTGCTGCCTGTGGAAACAAAAATTTGGGCCAGAGCAGACTGGCATGCCCTCTTCAGTGCCCCATGCCAAATTTTTAATTTTGACTTTTCTTTGCGGATTCAGTTGGATCTTTCAAGTACCAACCTTTTGCTTACCTCTTAGCTTTAAGATTCTTTGCTTGGATGTCCCTTAAACCTCAATCTTTCACCCCACAAATACTCCACAAAGTCATAAACACAACCCACCACAAAGGTCTAATCACATTTTCTAGCACAATATCAAATGTTCTATCGATGACAATGCAAAATACATACTTATTGCTCTCGAACTTAGGGTAAACATGGCTCAAGGTTATCAAGTAGGGTCGGGAAGGTACAGGGTGTTACATTCTTCCTCCCTTAGGGGTATTCGTCCTCGAATGTTAGTAACATTGTCTCATTGAAACAAAGTTAAGTCTAAGTGTATCCTTCATGTTATCATATACACATACCACTAGTTAGATTTACTTGTTACTACTCCAATTCCGTACCCTGAACTTTTTCTCCGTTGACAACAATTACAAGTACTTTAGATTCCATTATTTCTTTGGTTTCCCTTGTGATTTCTTCTATGTGCTAATTTCTCCAATAGTGCCTTTACAGAAGCTACTTCTTTATGTCTCATTGCTTTCGCTTATCGATCTAGAATAGTAAGCAGTACTTCTTCACATATGAGATATTTCATAACTTGTATATCTCCACTGGAAGCAATATAGGATAATCTCCTATACACTTTTAAAGCATCGAATGTGAAATATGGAATGACCTGTGAAGAGTTCTTGGACTAGTGCTAGCAGATACACAATTTGCCCAAATCTTCGGACAATTTCCCTTTCGTTCTGAATCTCATTATTTTTTTCATTGATCACACTGTCAAAAATACCTAATCACCTATGGCACACTTTAATTCCCTTTGTCTAATATCGGCATATGATCTGTATTGACTTTGGGCCATTGGTAGCTGTTGTTATATCACCTTCACTTTTTCTATAGCTTGATGAACAAAATTTGATCCGAGCAAAGCAAATTTCATGAACTGTAACCCATCCAATTAATGATCTATATTTTCTTTTATATAAACCTTCGTAAGTTGCCTTTTGATACTTTTGTTGTAAGCACTTTCAATAAATGATAGATGTTCATCCCAACTACCTTTAAAGTTCAATGTACAAACTCGTGGCATATCGTCCAATGTTAATATAATATGTTCTGTTTGTCCAACCATCTAAGGATGACAAGCCGTACTTACATCCGCCTGTGTACCCATGCTTTACTGAAAAGACTTCCAATGCTGTGCAATAAAGTGAGCTCTCCTGTTTGATATAATAGCGAGCGGAATCCCATGTAATCGTACTATCTCTTTTACACACAACTTTGCATAATGTTCAACTGTATCGGTAGTCCTAACTGGTAGGAAATACGCTAACTCGGTAAGCCTATTAACTATTAGCTATAGGGAATCAACCTTCACAGTGTATGAGGCAACTCTGTGGTTAAATCCATGTTATTCATGTTCCACTTCCAAACTGGAAAGGTAACACATTGCATAAAACATACAGATTTCTGGTGCCATACTGTTAATCGGTGACCGCTTAGACATTGAGCTATAAGTTCTATAATGCGCTTCTCATGTAACCTTACCAAGACATCTCTGCTAAACCATGGTACATTTTGGTTACTCCCGAATGAATAAAATACCGTGAATGATGTTCTTCTGTCATAATTCACTTCCTTAACTCATCTATACCTGGTACACACAATCTACATTGGCGTTAAAGTACTCCCCCTTGTGTTTGCTCAAATTTCTTTGTCGAACTTTGCTATACATTCTTTTTCAATTGAACTAAAAATAGAATTTACATACTGCTTTTCCTTTATCTCAGATACCAATGAAAATTCTTCCATATTTGACACTATAATTCTTGCACCTGAAGTTTTATACAAGTAGTGGCGCCCTCTATTAAAATCAATTGTCACAACTGTTAACTTAAAATTATATGTGGGATAACTTCTCTTATGTGGACGCAATTGTCTTAAGGCATACGCTATCACATTGTCATACTGCATGTATACACATCCCATACCAACTTTTAAAACATCACAATGCACTGCATACTCTTATGTGTCTTTGGGAGGTACTAGTACAGGTGTAGGAGTCAATTTATCTTTCAACTCTTGCAAACGTTTCTCACATACATCATTCCACTGAAACTTAGTTACTTTGTGTGTTAGCTTTATTAAGGGTAATGGCAGAAAGCCTTTTTAACAATTCGTCTGTACTAACTGGCCAACTCAAGGAAACTACGAATTTTCATAGGCGTCGTAAGCCTTGGCCACTTCTTTTGTGTATATTAATCCTTATTCCTTCATTTTATACAATGTGTCCTAAGGACGATACGGATTGTGACCAAACTTGCATTTAAAGAACTTGCATATATCTTACGATCACGAAGAATCCGTAACACCTGTCACAAGTGATTAGCATGGTCCTTTTGCGATCTTGAGTAATCTCGCATAGCATCTAAAACATTATCACAAATACGCTTAGCGATGGCTTAAAAACCCTAATTATCAAACCCATCAACGCAGCTGGTGCATTTGTTAGCCCAAATGGCATAACTTCGAATTCATAACAACCATACCTCTATTTTGGGTATCTTTATTTTCTCTGACCTTTACTTGATGATCTCCTGACCTTAAGTCAATCTTTAGGACGAGTCTGGCACCCTATAACCGATCAAATAAGTCATCAACTCTGGGGAGAAGACATGTTTTCTTAATTGTCACCTTATTCGGTTGCCGATAGTAAACACACATTCTCAATGTGCCTTTTTTTTTTGTACTCTGACCACTGATGCACCCCAAGGGGTCGTACTAGGTCTTATGAATCCCTTGTTCATCACGTCTTTTAATTCCTCATTTTATTCCCATAACTCTACCGGGGCCATGCTATATGAAGAAATAAAAATAGGCTGAGTACCTGACATCACATTAATACCAGCTCATAAATCGAGGAATTCATTTACCACCAGAGTTGATTGAAGAGTGGTGGCATCACATCAATATCTTTCACTCTTACTAAGTGAAATATGTTTCCCTTAGAGTATCCTTTTCGTTGCTTTAAGATGGGGAATAAATTTTCCTCTTGGTGCCCCCACGTTTCCCTGGCCATTCAAAAACATTCTTTTGGGGAAAACGACAATATAACTCCTTAGTTTGGCAATCTTCTATGGCACAATCCCTTTATAACATCAGAATTCCACTATCTCCAGCTCAATAAGACTAACCCGTGTCTCATAACCACAAACAATTACAGTGTACTTATGACATACTCCTTTAACTACAATAGATTCACCAACTGATGTATAGACTTCATGTGACATAACTAGTAATTCTGGTGTTCTTTTAAATTTTCAGCAATTAATGAAATAACATATGCTCTATGGGTCAATCAATATGTATACAGTACCTGTAGCTACATCAGGAGAAGTCTCATTTTGTGGCCCGGCATACAACACCAATAACAAACATTCGGCCCCAACCGATATTCACCTAGATTATAACTTCCGCAGCACTAACATGGCTGACGAGGAGACTTCGGTTGGTTCCTACTTTCTATGTTCTTATGCTTGATACCCCATTGCCCATGAATCCTAAATCTCACTTGCCTAAACCGATTGTCTCTAAACCCTTGGGATCGAGGTAGAACATTTACTATAGACTAAGGAAATAATGGTCTAAGCGGTCTGTTAAACACCCGAGTCCTTAATTTTCCTTGGGATGCCATGAACTATCCCATAGGTCTAGCCCTCTTTGACGACCCTTCTTCAGATATTTGTGTTCTTTTCTGTTGCCTCTGATCCTCCATTATTTGTACAAAAAGCCTCTATTCCGGCTATATCTATATCTCTTTTCAAGGCCGCAATAGTACAATCCATCTGTCCACATACTGATACACTCTATTGGCCATAATAGCTACCACATTTGGAGCATACCTAGCCAAAGAATTCAACCGAAGACTATACTTTCTAACACTCATAGTTCTTTAGCAAAAACTTAGCAATTGGTTCGCATGAGCTTTTTGGACCTCATATGGGAAGTACTGGTCAAGAAATATCTTTTTAAATTCCTCCCAACTAATTAAAAGTACATTAATACACAGTCACATGCATATCATCTAGAGCCCTTTTGATTTGGTCTATAAAGTCTTGTGGGTCTTCATTCATATCCGACTCGGTGGACGTGGGAGAGTTTAATTTCAGAAAATCCTGTGTTCGACGACTAGCTGCCCCAGCTACACCATTATCACTCATCATTGGGCCAGCTCGCCCATAAAATTATACAATAACTATCTGAGTCAACATATGCACTATATTTCTTAAATCCTAATTAGTGGTATTTATAGGTGGTTCTGCGGGTACTTCTCTACTTTTTGGTTAAGTGAAACCAGTATTACAATTTCCATGTTATCCCCACCTTGACTAGCTTATTCAGGTGGTGATTTACTCATTTATTCTTTGGCAGGAATATCAACCTACTTACCTTTTCCCTTATCTTATCTGATAATCAGCATTTGACTATGCAAAAGAAAACCAGTGTCAATGCGTACAAATGTATCCACCTACAACTTTGGCTCTATTGAACGATCTAGGAATGAAGAACAGAAACAACTCCTAAATGCCCGTAGCCTCCTACTTATAAATATGGCGCACAACACATCGATAAGTAAAACTCTACTCAGACATGACTTTGTAGACACCCTTAGGATGACCTACTTTGATACCACTTTTGTCACAACCCGAATCCCATTCGGGTCGTACTGGCACCCCAAGACGATGAGGCCCAAGAGAACCAATATTTGCTCATGTCTATTCATATGCATGTCACTCAATAAGAAGCACCATCACATGGAGATATAAGATATCAATAGCGGAAGTTATTGAAGCATGTACTATATGTACATAAGAAACTTGGCTGTTAGGGCCATCGAGTCAACATGGACATACATCTCTTATATTCCTCATCCCACATATGTCTACAAAGCGTCTACAGATACATGTACATATCCAATCTAGAGTAGGGACAAGTCCCCGCTTTATATAGCATTTACAATGCCAAAATCAATGTACACTATGACTCAGAAAGACTCGAACCAACTGAAGCTCACCAAAAATCTGCAAATGACCCGCACTCTACCGTGGAGGTCTACTAGTACCTGTACCTACAGTAAGTAAGGTAAATTCCCCCAAGGGGGTCAGTACGAAGAATGTACTGAGTATGCAAGGTCATATGAAACTGTATAATACATAAATACTGCAATGAACTCAAATACAAATGAATAACCGATATGGATAATCCACCATTCTGTACTTTGGAAACCATGTGCATTGCTTTCATTATTTTCTTTGCTTCTTTACTTCTTGCTTGTTCATCATCACTTGTGTCATTATGTACCCGAGCCTCGACTGATCAGTGGGTTTTTACATAACATAACGTTATGTTGGGATCGGCTCAAGCTAGGCTTATGCCTTTAGAGATACCACTCATGAATCAATATATCGGGCTCGGCTCGAGCTAGGTTATTACCTCTAGATGATATTTTTGTTTATTCAAATCAAAAGATGACCATGCTAATTACTTACGGCAGGTGTTACAGATTCTTCATGATCATAAGTTATATGCAAAGTTCTCTAAATGTGAATTTTTGTTAAAATTTATAGCATTCTTGGGTCATATTATGTCGGATGAAGGAATAAGGGTTGATACTCAAAAGATAGAAGCTATGAAGAATTATCCAAGACCTACAATGCCTATAGAGATTCGTAGTTTTCTCGGGTTGGTAGGTTATTATATAAGATTTATTGAAGGGTTTTCTTCCATTTTGGCACCTTTAACAAAGCTAACACACAAGGCAACCAGGTTTCAGTGAAATGATGCATATGAGAAGAGTTTCCAAGATTTGAAGGATAAGTTGACTTCTGCACTTGTATTGGTACTTCCAGAAGGCACAGATAGGTATGCGGTATATTGTGATGCTTCAGGAGTTGGCTTAGGATGTGTATTAATGTAACAAGGTAATGTAATAGCTTATGCCTCAAGACAGTTGCGACCACATGAGGGAAATTATCCAACACATGATCTTTAGCTAGAAGCTGTGATATTTGCATTAAAGATATGGCGCCACTACTTGTATGGGGTTCATGTTGACATATATACCAACCATAAGAGTTTGCAATATATATTTAAGCAGAAGGATCTTAATCTGAGGCAGTGGAGGTGGCTTTAACTATTAAAATATTATGACATTGATATTTTATATCATCCAGGGAAAGCAAATGTAGTACCCGATGCATTAACGATACTAGTGTGGATCGCATGGTTGACACGAGCATGGATGAAGTGGATGACACGTAGAATGTTCGTGAAAAGGAAAGCTTAAGAGTCCATGGGAGTGATGTGTATAAAGAAAAGAGGCTATTTGTACAAGTGGCTAGATTTTAAATTGAAGAATTCACAAGATGAGTCACCAAACAAGTCCCTTGTCTCTCATTAAGGGCATATTTGTAATAACTAGTTGTCTTTTATTTCTCTAGTATAAATAGGAAAATTCCTCATTTTACATGGGACTTTGGATGAATATTGAATATTGAGCTTTGAAGCTTGTAGTTTCTAGGTAAAGACTAGCATTTAGCTTGTAGTTTCTAGGTGAAGCCTAGCATTAGTTGGTAATTGTAGTAGTGTGGATCTTGGAATTGTTGGTGAACTTTTTGGTTTGGTTAATCGAAGGTTACTCATTTGTGGTTTCTTGGTTTACTTTGATTTTCTCAAACTAAGGTTTGTGTTTAAATTGTTGAATTCAATTGGGAGGTGAGGGTATCAAGTCCCTTGTTGCCCATAAATTCAAGAGTTCGAATATTAATCCACATATCCTTCTTTTGTTTTCTTTCCTTCTTATTCTTCCTTCTTTGATTCGTTATCATTTAAGCCGTAAAGCAATAGGAAGCACTGATGGACAGCTCATGGAAAAAGCAAGGTATAGTCAAGGATCTACATCAACTAGCTAACTTAGGGGTTCATCTTCTTGAAACTCCAAATGAAGAAATTATGGTGCAAAATGCGACAGAATCTTCAATAGTACCTGAAGTGAAGGAAAAACAGTATGCGGATCCTATTTTATTGCAGCTGAAGGAGAATGTACAACAAGGTTTGACAAAGGCATTTGATCTTACGCAAGAGGGAGTGCTTCAGTGCCAAAGTAGATTGTGTGTACCTGATGCAGATGAGCTAAGGAGACGGATTATGACAGAGGCACATCATTCACGGTATTCTATTCATCCGGGAGCCGCCAAAATGTATCATGATTTGAAAGAAATGTATTGGTGGGGTAACATAAAGAAGAACATTGCAGAATTAGTAGCCCAATGTCCAAATTATCAACAAGTAAAAGTAGAACATCAGAAGCCTGGAGGTTATATGCAATGCATAGATTTTCCAATCTGGAAGTGGGACATGATCAACATGGATTTCTTCACAGGTTTGCCTCGTACACTTCAGGAATTTGATTCCATATGGGTAACAGCTGACAGGCTCACCAAGTCAGCACACTTCCTACCGCTCAAGACCACCTACATAGCTAAAAATTATACGCGGTTGTATATTAAAGATATAGTTCGACTTCACGGAATTCCAATCTCTAATATATCAGACAAGGGAGCTCAATTTATTGCACACTTTTGGAAGTCTTTTCACAAGAGTGTGGGAACCCAAGTGAATTTATGTACGGATTTTCATCCTCAAACAGATGGACAAGCAGAACGTACTATACAAACATTGGATTTCAAAGGTAGTTGGGATGATCATTTCTCTCTTATTGAATTTACCTACAATAATATCTATCATTCAAGTATCAAAATGGCGTCTTACGAAGCTTTATATGGAAGAAAGTGTAGATCACCAATTGGATGGTTTGAAGCTGGTGAAACTGCCTTATTTGGGCCAGATCTTGTTCATCAAGCTATAGAGAAGGTTAAGGTGATACAACAGCGGCTACAAATGGCCCAAAGTCGACACAAATCATGTGCTGATGTTAGAAGAAGGGGGCTAGAGTTTTCTATAGGTGATTGGGTATTCTTGAAAGTATCACCAATGAAAGGGGTAATGAGATTTGGAAAGAAAGGAAAGCTAATTCCACGTTATATAGGTCCATATAAGATTATCCAAAGATTTGGTAAAGTTGCGTATGAATTAGAACTACCCCAAGAACTCTCCACATTTCATCCAGTGTTTCATGTTTCAATGCTTCAGAAGTGCATAGGAGATCCATCTGATATTACTCCCACTGAAGATGTACAAGTTACAGAAGATCTCACCTATGAAGAAGTACCTATTGCTATTCTGGATTGACAAGTTAAGAGGTTAAGAAATAAAGAAGTAGCTTCTGTAAAAGTGCTTTGGAAAAATCAGCAAGTAGAAGAAATCATATGGGAAGCCGAGGAAATGATGAAGTCTAAGTACCCACATTTATTTCAAACAGAAGAGAAAGTGCAAGATGCGGAATTGGAGCAATAACAAGTAATTATATATAAGTATTATCTGTATGTGATAATATGAAGAATGAACTCAGACATGAACTTGTTTAGATTGGATAATGTTACTAACTTTTGAGGACGAATGTTACTAAGGGGGTAAGGATGTAACACCCCGTACATTTTCAAACTTATTTGACTACCTTAACATTTATGGAATTATTTAAACTTGAGATAGTTGGTGTATTACCCACTAAATTTAATGGGATGAATTAATATTATGTTTATGGATTTAATTGAGGCCCAAAATTAAGTAAATAAGACATGGGCCCAAAAGGATATGATCCATTTAAAAATGGACCAAGTATGCACATCATCTACTTGGACTTTTTGACCAAATAATTGGCTAAGATTGGACCATAGAGAGGTGGTGGAAAGGGGGATATTTAAGGATGAAATTCAGCTCATTTTCAACATATTTCACTTGCAAAAAATCAGATTTTTTTTCAACATTTCTCCTCTCTCAAAAACCCTAGCTGCCCTAATTTTCCCTAAGGATTTTTGGACAAATTTTCCACTTGCAAGCCTTGGTAAGTGTTTACCCTTATAGATTAATATATTATATGCATAATAGGTTGTGTAAATCATGTTGGTTATGTTTAAAAAGTGTTGGGTAGTTCACTTTATATGTAGCAGTCCACTTATGCTTAATCGCTAAAGGATTTGCCTTCTATGTGGTTTAAACTTGAAAGGGGACTTAAGGTCCTGAAGGAACTGAATTAGATGGATGAAATTTTAGTATTTTTAAGTTTGGTTCTGTCCCTAATTCATTACTCCTTCTGAATGACTTGTGGAAATGTTTATACGTAATTGTGCACGGAACGTGTGATGTAGGGGAAAGAGAATATTTTCTTGTGATGTTGATGCGAATTTTGAGACCATTCTAGACTATTTTTGGTGTGTTGTTGTGAAAGGTATTTATTTGACTTGATGGAATAAAAATGTGGAGTTGCATTGAGGTAAAAATGTGAAGTATACACTTGGTGGGAAATCTTGTCAGTTTGTGACGTCAATGTTGATGTGTGGACTATTTTGGTTTTTTTGGTGTTGTGGGGTAGTAAATTGTATTTTAGGAGGGTGGAATGAAATTATATGGCAGTATAAAGGAAGCTGGAATGAAATACCATGTGTTTGGGATGTTGGATAGTTTTTACTTCCCGTTAAATAAATAATTACCGTCTTGCAACTTGTAAGGTAATTAGCTTTTAATGTTAGCTTTGTTACGTACTTGTATTGTAGAGTAACACATAAAGCAGGAGCTGAATTTTTGTGTTCACGTGGTGGGAAGATAAGGTATGTAAGGTTACTCTTTTCCGTATCCTTTGGCCGCACCTATTGTTCACATAGTTACCAAACTTGTTTCCACTCCGAAATGTTTTAAAGTATCTTATTTTAGATTTTTTACCAATGGTTATTCACGTGTATCTTATTTTTTGACTATTGTTCCAAAGGTCCAATAATGTTATGACCACCGATGTAACAATCTCACAAAAATTAAAGAAGTGAAGTAATGCATATTTGGTTGAGTACGGGTGGTAGCTCTGGGGGCGAAAGCCTAGCTCAACCCGATTTCAATTGATTATTGGATACAAGGGTAGCTCTGGGGGTTAAAACCTAGCTCGAGCCACACCTGATTTATTGATTTATGGGTGGTAGCTCTGGGGGAATAAGCCTAGTTCGAGCCGATCCCAATGTTACTTACCACTGATCAGTTGATCCTGGGCATTGTATGATGTATATTGATATAAAGGTAAAAGGAAAGAAATGAATGTAATGTACATCGTTCCACATATACAGTACAGTGGTATATCAGTATTATCTATTCACTTGTATTTGATTCCATTTGAGTTCCTATAGTAGTCTATCCAACATATGTATGTCTTGTTTAGAGATTTAGTAGTCAAAGAAACACCGGTAATCCATCCGAGTAAGGAATACATAGATCTTAGGTGGGAATACTCATGTAGTAATGTATGAAAACACTTTCAATTATTGGTCCATCCAATATATGCAGGTGTTGTTTAGTGATTAAATAGTCAATGAAACATCAATAATCCATCCGAGTATGGAATACATTAATGTTAAGAGGTAATGCACATGTAGTAATGTACGAATCCAAGCTCTATTATTGGTCTGTTCAACCTATGTGTGTCTTGTTTAGTGTATTAGAAGTCAAAGTAACACAGAAAATACATTCGAGTATGGAATACATTAATTTTAGGAGGTAATTAACATGTAGTAATGTACGAAAAAAAGTTCTATTATTGGTCCGTCCAACCTATATATGTCTCGTTTAGTGATAAATAGTCAAAGAAGCACCGATAATCAATCTGAGTAAGGAATACATAGATGTTAGGAGGCAATACACATATAGTAATGTATGAAACAATTTCTATTATTGGTTTGTCCAACCTATATATGTCTCGTTTAGTGAACTAGAAGTCAAAGTAGCACAGAAAATACATCCGAGTATGAAATACATTGATGTTAGGAGGTAATGCACATGTAGTAATGTAAGAAATCCAATATTATTATTGGTCCATCTAACCTATGTATGTATCGTTTAGTGAATTAGTAGTCAAACTAACACGGAAAATAAATCTAAGTATGGAATACATTGATGTTAAGAGGTAATGCACATGTAGTAATTTAAGAAACCAAGTTCTATTATTGGTCTGTCAAACCTATGTATGTCTCATTTAGTGATTAATAGTTAGAAAAACACCAATAATCAATGCGAGGAAGTAATACATAGATGTTAGGAGGAAATACACGTGTCGTAATGTATGAAACAAAATCTTATTATTGGTTCGTCCAACCTATGTAAGTATCGTTTAGTCTTTAATAATCAGAGAAACACCGATAATCAATTTGAGTAAGGAATATGTAGATGTTAGGAGGCAATACACGTGTAGTAATTTATGAAACCAATTTCTATTATCGGTCCGTCAAACCTATGTATGTCTCATTTTGTTAATTAGAAGTCAAAGTAGCATAGAAAATACATCTGAGTATGGAATACATTGATGTTAGGAGGTAATGCCCAGGTATTAATGTAAGAAACCAAGTTCTATTATTGGTCTATCCAACCTATTTATGTGTCGTTTAGTGAATTAGTAGTCAAAGTAACACGAAAAATAAATCTAAGTATGGAATGCATACATTGATGTTAGAAGAAAATTCATGTGTAGTATTATAAGAAACCAAGTTCTATTATTGGTCCGTTCAACTTATGTATGTCTCATTTAGTGATATTATAGTCAAAACAACATTGATAATCAATCTGATTAAGGAATACATAGATGTTAAGAGGCAATACACGTGTAGTAATATATGAAACCAAGTTCTATTATTGGTCCATCCAATATTTGTTTGTCTTGTTTAGAGATTTAGTAGTCCAAGAAAAACCGATAATCCATCCGGTTAAGGAAATACATAGATGTCAGGAGGCAATACCCATGTAGTAATGCCTGAATCGAAGTTCTATTATTGGTCCATCCAACATATGCATATCTCCTTTAGTGATTTAGTAGTCAATGAAACACCAATAATCCATTCGAGTATGGAATATATTAATTCTAGGAGGTAATGTACGTGTTGTAATGTACAAAATCAAGTTCTATTATTGGTCCATCTAATCTATGTATGCCTTGTTTAGTGAATTAGTAGTCAAAGTAACACAGAAAATACATTCGAGTACTGAATACATTGATGTTAGAAGGTAATGCACATGTAGTAATGTAAGAAACCAAGTTCTACTATAGGTCAATCCAACCTATGTATGTCTTGTTTAGTGATTAATAGTCAATGAAACACCAATAATCCATCCGAGTATGGATTACATTGATTTGAGGAGGTAATGCACGTGTTGTAATGTATGAAACCAAGTTCTATTATTGGTCCATTCAACCTATGTAGGTCGATTTTAGTGCATTAGTAGTCAAAGTAACCCAGAAAATACATTCGAGTATGGAATACATTGATGTTAGGAGGTAATGCACATATAGTTATGTAAGAAACCAAGTTCTATTATTGGTTTGTCCAACCTATGTATGTCTCATTTAGTGAATTAGAAGTCAAAATAGCACAGAAAATACATTCGAGTGTGGAATACATTGATGTTAGGAGATAATGCACGTGAATTAATGTAAGAAACCAAGTTCTATTATTGGTCCTTCCAACCTATGTATGTCTCGTTTAGTGAATTACTTGTCAATGTAACACAGAAAATACATCAGAGTATGGAATACATTGATGTTAGGAGGAAATTCATGTGTAGTAATATAAGAAACCTAGTTCTATTATTGGTCCATAGTCCGTAAAATATATGTATGTCTCATTTAGTGACTTAATAGTCAGAGAAATATGTATGTCTAACCTGAATAAGGAATACAGAGATGTTAGGAGGCAATAAATGTGAAATAATGTATGAAACCAAGTTCTATTACTGGTCTATCCAACATATTTATGTCTTGTTTAGAGATTTAGTATTCAAAGAAACACCAATAATCCATCCGAGTAAGGAATACATAGATCTTAGGAGGCAATACACATGTAGTAATGTATGAAAACAAGTTCAACAATTGGTCCTTCCAATATTTGCATGTCTCATTTAGTGAGTTAGTAGTCAATGAAACATCAATAATTCATCTGAGTATGGAATACATTGATGTTAATAGGTAAGGCACAAGTAGTAATGTACGAATCCAAGCCCTATTATTGCTCCATCCAACCTATGGATATCTTGTTTGGTGAATTAGAAGTCAAAGTAACACAGAAAATACATTCGAGTATGGAATATATTGATTTTGAAAAATAACGCGCAGGTATTATTCTAAGAAACCAAGTTTTATTATTGGTCCGTCCAACCTATGTATGTCTGGTTTAGTGATTAATTGTCAGAGAAACACTGATAATCAATTCGAGTAAGGAATACAGTAATTTTAGGAGTTAACACACATGTAGTAATGTAAGAAACCAATTTCTATTATTGGTCTGTCCAACCTATGTATGTCTCATTTTGTGATTAATAGTCAGAGAAACATTGATAATCAATCTGAGTAAGGAATACATAAATGTTAGGAGAAAATACACGTGTCATAATGTATGAAACAAAGTCCTACTATTGGTCCGTCCAACCTATGTATGTCTCGTTTAGTGATTAATAGATAAAGAAACACCAATAATCAATCCAAGTAAGGAATACATAGATGTTAGGAGGCAATACACGTATAGTGATGTATGAAACCATGATCTATTATTGGTCTGTCCAACCTATGTATGTCTCGTTTAGTGAATTAGAAGTCAAAGTAGCACAAAAAATACATCCGAATGTGGAATACATTGATGTTAGGAGGTAATGCACATGAATTAATGTAAGAAACAAAGTTCTATTATTGGTCCTTCCAACCTATGTATGTCTCGTTTAGTGAATTACTTGTCAAATTAACACAAAAAATATATCCGAGTATGGAATACATTGACGTTAGGAGGAAATTTACGTGTAGTAATACAAGAAACCTAGTTCTATTATTGGTCCGTATAACTTATGTATGTCTCGTTTAGTGACTTAATAGTCAGAGAAACACAGATAACTAATCTGAGTAAGGAATACATAGATGTTAGGAGGCAATAAATATGTAATAATGTATGAAACCAAGTTCTACTATTGGTCTATCCAACATACGTATGTCTTGTTTTGAGATTTAGTATTCAAAGAAACACCGATAATCCATCCGAGTAAGTAATACATAGATCTTAGGAGGCAATACACATGTAGTAATGTATGAAAACAAGTTCAATAATTGTTCCTTCAAAATTTACATGTCTCGTTTAGTGATTTAGTAGTCAATGAAACATCAATAATCCATCCGAGTATGGAATACATTGATGTTATTAGGTAATGCACATGTAGTAATGTACGAATCCAAGCCCTATTATTGCTCCAACCAACATATGTATGTCTTGTTTTGTGAATTAGAAGTCAAAGTAACACAGAAAATACATTCGAGTATGGAATACATTGATTTTCAAAGGTAATGAGCATGTATTAATCTCAGAAACCATGTTCTATTATTGGTCTGTCCAACCTATTTATGTCGCGTTTAGTAATTAATTGTCAGAGAAATACCAATAATCAATCCGAGTAAGGAATACTTTGATTTTAGGAGGTAATGCACATGCAGTATTGTAAGAAACCAAGTTCTATTATTGGTCCGTCCAACCTATGTATGTCTCATTTTGTGATTAATAGTCACAGAAACACTGATAATCAATCCGAGTAAGGAATACATATATGTTAGGAGAAAATACACGTGTCATAATATATTAAACAAAGTCCTACTATTAGTCCGTCCAACCATTGTATGTCTCATTTAGGAATGCATAGATGTAGGAGGCAATACACATGTAGTAATGTATGAAACTAAGTTCTATTCTTGGTCTGTCCAACCTATATATGCCTTGTTTAGTTAATTAGAAGTCAAACTAGCACAAAAAATACATCTGAGTATGGAATACATTGATGTTAGTAGGTAAACTATATGTAGTATTGTAAGAAACCAAATTCTATTATTGGTTCGTCCAAGCTATGTATGACTCTTTTAGTGATTAATAGTCAGAAAAACACCGATAATCAATCCGAGTAAGGAATACATATATGTTAGGAGGCAATACACGTGTAGTAACGTATGAAACCATGTTCTATTATTGGTTCGTCCAACCTATGTAAGTCTAGTTTAGTGAATTTGAAGTCAAAGTAGCACAGAAAATACATCCGAATCTGGAATAAATTGATGTTAGGAGGTAATGCACTTGTAGTAATGTAAGAAACCAAGTTCTATTATTGGTCCTTCCTACCTATGTATGTCTCACTTAGTGAATTTGTAGTCAAAGTAACATAGAAAATACATCTGAGTATGGAATACATTAATGTTAGAAGGAAATTCACGTGTTGTAATATAAGAACCTAGTTCTATTATTGGTCCGTCCAACTTATGTATTTCTATTTTAGTGATTTAATAGTCAGAGAAACACTGATAACTAATCTGAGTAAGGAATACATCGATGTTAGTAGGAAATAAACGTGTAATAATGTATGAAACCAAGTTCTATTATTGGTCTATCCAATATATGTATGTCTTTTTTAGAGGTTTAGTAGTCAAACAAACACCGATAATCCGTCCGAGTAAGGAATACATAGATCTTAGTATGCAATACACATGTACTAATGCATGAAACCTATTCTATAATTGGTCCATCCAACATATGCATGTCTCACTTAGTGATTTAGTAGTCAATGAAACATCAATAATCCATCCGAGTATAGAATACATTGATATTAGGAGGTAATGAATGTGTAATAATGTACAAAACCAAGTTCTATTATTAGTCTGTCCAACCTATGTATGTCTTATTTAGTGAATTAGAAGTTAAAGTAACACAGAAAATATATTCGAGTATAGAATACATTGATGTTAAGAGATAATGCACAAGTAGTAATGTAAGAAACAAGGTTATATTATTGGTCCGTCCAACCTATGTATGTCTTGTTTAGTGATTAATAGTCAATGAAACACCGATAATAAATCTGATTATGAAATACATAGGTAGTAATGTATGAAACAAAGTCCTATTATTGGTCCGTCCAACCTATGTATGTCTTGTTTAGTGATTAATAGTCAATGAAACACCGATAATAAATCTGATTATGAAATACATATGTAGTAATGTATGAAACAAAGTCCTATTATTGGTCCGTCCAACCTATGTATGTTTCATTTAGTGATTAATAGTCAGAGCAACACCGATATTCAATCTGAGTAAGGAATACACAGATGTTAGTAGGCAATACACGTGAAGTAATGCATGAAACCAAGTTCTATTTTTGGTCCGTCCAACCTATGTATGTTTCATTTAGTTAATTAGATGTCAAAGTAACACAGAAAATACATCCGAATCTGGAATACATTGATGTTAAGAGGTAATGCACTTGTAGTAATGTAAGAAACCAAGTTCTATTATTGGTCCTTCCAACCTATGTATGTCTCCTTTAGTGAATTTGTAGTCAAAGTAACATAGAAAATACATCTGAGCATGGAATACATTGATGTTAGGAGGAAATTCACGTGTTGTAATATAAGAACCAAGTTCTATTATTGGTCCGTCCAACTTATGTATTTCTCTTTTAGTGATTTAATAGTCAGAGAAACACTGATAACTAATCTGAGTAAAGAATACATAGATGTTAGTAGAAAATAAACGTGTAATAATTTATGAAACCAAGTTCTATTATTGGTCTATCCAATATATGTATGTCTTTTTTAGAGGTTTAGTTGTCAAACAAACACCGATAATCCATCCGAGTAAGAAATACATAGATCTTAGGATGCAATACACATGTACTAATGCATGATACCTATTCTATTATTGGTCCATCCAACATATGCATGTCTCACTTAGTGATTTAGTAGTCAATGAAACATCAATAATCCATCCGAGTATAGAATACATTGATATTAGGAGGTAATGCATGTGTAATAATGTACAAAACCAAGTTCTATTATTAGTCTGTCCAACCTATGTATGTCTTATTTAGTGAATTAGAAGTTAAAGTAACACAGAAAATATATTCGAGTATAGAATACATTGATGTTAAGAGATAATGCACAAGTAGTAATGTAAGAAACAAGGTTATATTATTGGTCCGTCC
The DNA here is from genome assembly GCA_031232105.1 of Capsicum rhomboideum. Taxonomy (NCBI): domain Eukaryota; kingdom Viridiplantae; phylum Streptophyta; class Magnoliopsida; order Solanales; family Solanaceae; genus Capsicum; species Capsicum rhomboideum. The sequence goes on along the minus strand of CP124710.1, from coordinate 60,043,519 downwards.
AACCTATGTATGTCTTGTTTAGTGATTAATAGTCAATGAAACACCGATAATAAATCTGATTATGAAATACACATGTAGTAATGTATGAAACAAAGTCCTATTATTGGTCCGTCCAACCTATGTATGTCTCATTTAGTGATTAATAGTCAGAGCAACACCGATATTCAATCCGTGTAAGGAATACACAGATGTTAGTAGGCAATACACGTGAAGTAATGCATGAAACCAAGTTCTATTTTTGGTCCGTCCAACCCATGTATGTTTCATTTAGTTAATTAGAAGTCAAAGTAACACAGAAAATAAATCCATGTATGGAATACATTGATGTTAGGAGAAAATTTACGTGTAGTGATATAAGAAACCAAGTTTTATTATTGGTCCGTCGAACTTTTGTTTGCCTCGTTTAGTCATTTTACAGTCAAAAAAACACTGATAATTAATCTAAGTAAGGAATACATAGATGTTAGGAGGCAATAAACATGCAGCAATGCATGGAACCAAGTTCTATTATTTATGTCTCATTTAGTTAATTAGAAGTCAAAGTAGCACAGAAAATACATCCGAGTATGGAATGCATTGATGTTATGAGGTAATGCACATATAGTAATGTAAGAAACCAAGTTCTATTATTGGTTTATTTATGTCTCATTTAGTTAATTAGAAGTCAAAGTAGCACAGAAAATACATTCGAGTATGGAATGCATTGATGTTATGAGGTAATGCACATATAGTAATGTAAGAAACCAAGTTCTATTATTGGTCCATCCAACCTATGTATGTCTCGTTTAGTGAATTAGTAGTCAAAGTAACACAGAAAATAAATCTGAGTGTGGAATACATTGATGTTAGAAAAAAACTCATGTGTAGTAATATCAGAACCCAAGTTATATTATTGGTCTGTCCAACTTATCTATGTCTCGTTTAGTGATTTAATAGTCAGAAAAACACTTATAATCAATCTGAGTAAGGAATACATAGATGTTAGGAGGCAATTAACTAGAGTAATGTATGAAAACATGTTCAATAATTGGTCTATCCCACATATGTATGTCTTGTTTAGAGATTTTGTTGTCCAAAAAGCACGATAATGTATCTGAGTAAGGAATCCATAGATCTTAAGAGTAAATTCACATGAATTAATATAAGAAACCAAGTTCTATTATTAGTCCGTCTAATTTATGTATATCTCATTTAGTGATTTAATAGTCAGAAAAACGCTGATAATCAATCTGAGCAAGGAATATATAGATGTTAGGAGTACGCGTGTAGTAATGTATGAAACCAAGTTCTGTTAATTGTCTATCCAACCTATGTATGTCTCGTTTGGTGTATTAGAAGTAAAGTAGCACAAAAAATACATCTGAGTATGGAATACATTGATGTTAGGAGTTAATGCACATGTAGTAATGTAAGAAACCAAGTTCTATTATTGGTGTGTCCAACCTATGTATGTCTCATTTAGTGATTAATTGTCACGCCTCAAATCCCATTGGGGTGGACAGGCAACCGTAGCCGTAAAGGCCCGAGAGAACCAACTTATGATCATATACTTCCTATGAATGTAATTGAGCTAACAAATGTGTTGTCGTGTATGGACATGATGTATCGATAAAGTAAACCAGGTAGGTAAGTACAAAATAGATATACAGGACTTGGCCGTTGGGGACACAACTTATAAGAGACAAGACCCTACAATGCTTGACTTTACAATGTCTACAAATCCTCTAAAAGATACATAGACTTAGTTAAGGTTGGGATAGGTCCCCGCCTTACATCTAACTACTACACAATACCAAAAATATATACAACGGACTCAGAAAGCTCTGAATTAACCTAGAGCTCACCAATAGCCTCTAGATGTCCTGTACTTCTACTGGAGAGATCTACTAGCTCCTGTGCCTACAGTATGAAAGTTAGGTCCCCCAAGAGGGACATTAGTATGAAATAATATACTGAGTATATAAGGCACAAATAACTGTACATAATACAAGAGCTCAAATAAAATCAGGTACAAGTGAATAGGTAATGCTACTAAACCACCATCTGCCGGTATCTGTGGAACCATGTATATTACATTCATTTCTTTTCTTTTTCCTATATAATCTTGATAAGCCATGCCATATACGTACCCAACTGATCAATGGTAAATAATCTAGGATCGGCCCATGCTAGGCTTTCGCCCCTGGTGCTGCCACCCATTGTAACAGCCCGTATTCTATAGACACTACTCTTACTTATATGGAAAATGGTACAGACTTGTTGCAATAGGTAATGGACTAACTAGTTCTTTGATTCAAGTACAACACCCCGTACATTTCCAAAACTTGTGCGACTAACCTAACATGGTTAAAAGTATTTAAACTTGAGAGAATAAGGATGTACTTAAGCGAAAAATTAAAGTTAAGTGGTGAATGAAGGTAGAAGTATTAAGACGTTGGAAAAAGGGGAGAACATAAGTGAGTTGCTTCCATAACTTAATTAAGGTAGTAGGTGTATCACCTACTTAGACTATTGGGCTGAATTAAGACATATGTTAATGGACTCAATTGAGGCCCAAGTTAAGTAATTAAAAGGGGAAGGATGATCAGCCCAACTCCAAGTTTAATTAAGGACCAAAACTAAGGTGATCCATGTAGAAATAAACAAAGTAGGTGCATCACCTACTTGGACTGATTTGGACAGATTAAATAACCAAGTAGGTGCATCACCTACTTGGACTATTTTTTGACCAAAATTGGCTAAGGATGGCTGTAAAAGAAGCGGTCCAAGGAGGGTGTATATATATATCATTTCATCTTGTTTTTCCTCACAATACACTTGCAAATTCCAGCTTTAAACAAAACACTCCCAAACCCAAAAATCAGCCGCCCTAATTTCCCTTTAGGCTTCTTGGGTGAATCCTCCACTTTGCAAGCCTTGTTAAGTGTTTACCCTTGTAGATTAATGTAATATATGTATAATAAAGTGTGGAAGTCAGTTTGGTTATGTTGAAAATTTATAGGGCAGTCCCTTAATTCGTTGGCAGTCCACTTGTGTTAGTTTTAATGAATTTGTCTTCCTTGTGGTTTGAACTTGTATAGGGGCTTAAGGTGTTGAAGAAATTAAGTTAGAGGATAAAATTTCAGTATATTAAAGTTTGGTTCTGACCCTATATTGTTCCTCGTATGTATGGCTTGATGGAAATGCTTATACGTGTATGTAAATGGAACGTTTGGTGTAGTGAAAAGAGAATATTCTCTTGTTATGTTAATCTGAATTTTGGAACTATTGTGGACTGTTTTTGTTATGTTACTGTGGAAGGCAATAGGGTGACCTTATGGTATGAATATATGGAGTTTCATTGGAGTGGAAATGTAAAGGATAAACTAGGTAGGTAATCCTATCGGTTTGTAATGTTTATGTCAATATATGGGCTGTTTTGGTAGCATTGTTGTTGTGAGGCAGTGGGCTGCCGTGTAGGAGCTGGAATAGAGTTACGTGGAAATATAAAGGAGGTTGGAATGAGATACCATTTGTTGGGGTGGTCGGACAAATGTTACTTCCCGTTAAGTAGCTAGTTACTGCCTTGTAAACCTATAATGTGATTAGCTTTTAATGTAACTCCATTATGTACTTATACTGTAGAGTAACACATAAGGAAGGAGCTGAATTGTTGTAGACACATGGTGTGAAGTTAAGGTATGTAAGGTTACTCGTTTCCGTATCCTTTGGCATCATATATTGTCCACCTAGCTAATGACCTTGTTTCCACTCCGAAATGTTCTAAAGTACCTCAATACATATCTACTATCAAATTTCAGATGTTCTTTTTTGTTGTTCCAAAAAGGATCCATAATGTTATAACCACCACTATAACAACTTCAAAGATTAAATAAAGTAAGAAACTCAATATGGTTATGTTCGGGTGGCAGCTCGAGGGGGCTTATAGCCTAACATAGAGACGATCCCGATTTATTATGTATGGGTGGCAGCTCGAGGGAGCTTACAGCCCAGCATAGAGACGATCCCAGAGTATGTTACCACTAATCAGTTGGGTATATGTATGGCATGCCTTATAAAGACAAGAAAAGTAAATGAAGAAAAAGGGAAGTAATGAATGTAATGTATACAGTTCCACGATTGCAGTAAAGGTGGTTTATCAGTATTATCTATTCACTGGTATCTGATTCCATATGAGTTCTTATATTTTATACAGTTACTTTTAGCCTTATATACTTAGTACATTCTTTAGTACTGACGTCCCTCTTGCAGGACCCATCTTTCATGCTACAGTTACAGTAGCTAGTAGGTCTCTCCAATAGGATCACATGATATCTAAAGGCTATTGGTGAGCTCCAGGTTGATTCGGGGCTTTTCGAGTCAGTTGTATGTATTTTTGGTATTGTATAGCAGTGACGTGTAAGGCGGGGGTTTGTCCCGACCTTAACTAAGTCCATATGTTTTTTCAGAGGCTTTGTAGACATTATAAAGTCCAACATGGTAGTGGTTCGTCTTTTAGATGTTGTGGCCCCAACGGCCAAGTCTTGCATATCTATTTGGTATCCACCTACCCGGTTTACTTTACCGATATATCATGTCCATAGACTGCAGTATATTTGTTAGCTCAATTACATTCATAAGAAATACATGAACGTAGGTTGGTTCTCTTGGGCCTTAATGGCTCCGGGTGCCAGTCCGCCCCAATGGGATTTGAGGCGTGACAAAAGTGGTATTAGAGTGAGGTTGTCCTAGGGAGTCTACAAAACCGTGTCTGAGTAGAGTCTTGCTTATGGGATTTGGTTAGGTATGCTCCTAAAGTGGTGGCTACAAATCCATAAGCAAGACTCTACTCAGACACAGTTTTGTAGACTCCCTAGTACAACCTCGCTCTGATACCACTTTTGTCACACCTCAAATCCCATTGGGCGGACTGGCACCCGGAGCCGTAATGCCTGAGAGAACCAACCTAGGTTCATGTATTTCTATGCATGTAATTGAGCTAACAAATATGCTACAATGTATGGACATGATATATTAGTAAAGTAAATCGAGTAGGTTGATACCAAATAGATATACAAGACTTGGCTGTTGGGGCCACAACATCTAAAAGACGAACCACTACCATGTTGGACTTTATAATGTGTACAAAGCCTCTAAAAAACCACATGGACTTAGCTAAGGTCGGGACAAACCACCGCCTTACACGTCACTGCTATACAATAATAAAAACACATACAACTGACTCGAAAAGCCCCGAATCAACCTGGAGATCACCAATAGCCATTAGATATCCTGTGCTTCTATTGGAGAGACCTACTAGCTCCTGTGCCTGTAGCATGAAAGGTGGGTCCCACAAGAGGGACGTCAGTACGAAAGAATGTACCGAGTATATAAGGCTAAAAGTAATTGTATAAAATATATGAACTCAAAAGGAATCAGATAAAAGTGAATAGATAATACTGATAAACCACTTTTACTATAATCATGGAACCATATACATTACATTCATTACTTCCCTTTTTCTTTCTTTACTTTTCTTGTCTTTATAAGGCATACCATATATATACCCAACTGATCAGTGGTAACATAATCTGGGATCATCTCTATGCTGGGTTGTAAGCCCCCTCGAGCTGACATCCATACATAATAAATCGGGATCGTCTCTATGTTGGGCTATAAGCCCCCTCGAGGTGCCACCCGAACATAACCATATTGAGTTGCTTACTTTATTTAATCTTTGAAGTTGTTATAGTGGTGGTTATAACATTATGTATCCTTTTTGGAACAACAAAAGAAAACATCTGAAATTTGATAGTAGATATGTATTGAGGTACTTTAGAACATTTCGGAGTGGAAACAAGGTCATTAGCTAGGTGGACAATATATGATGCCAAAGGATGCGGAAAAGAGTAAACTTACAAACCTTAACTTCACACCATGTGACTATAACAATTCAGCTCCTTCCTTATGTGTTACTCTACAATATAAGTACATAATGGAGTTACATTAAAAGCTAATCACATTATAGGTTTATAAGGCGGTAACTAACTACTTAACGGGAAGTAACATTTGTCCGACCACCCCAACACATGGTATATCATTCCAACCTCCTTTATACTTTCACGTAACTCTATTCCAGCTCCTACACGGCAGCCCACTGCCTCACAACAACAATGCTACCAAAACAACCCATATATTGACATAAACGTTACAAACCAATAGGATTACCTACCTAGTTTATCCTTTACATTTCCACTCCAATGAAACTCCATATATTCATCCCATAAGGTCACCCTACTGTTGTCACGCCCCGAATCCCATTAGGAACGGACTGGCACCCAAAGCCGACAAGGCCCGAGAGAACCAATCTTTGCTCATGTCCACTCATATGCATGTCATAAGAAACATCACCATCAGGTAAGGATATAAAATACTAATAGCGAAAATCATGGAACATGTGAGACATATATACGTGAAACTTGGCCGTTAGGGCCATCAAGTCAAAATGGACATTTATCGCTTACATTCATATAACAACATCCGTCTACAAAGCCTCTACAGATACATAACCATAACCCATCTAGAGTCGGGACAACACCCTGCTCTATATACCTATACAATACCAAAACCAATGTACACATGCGACTCAGAAAGCCTCGAATTGAACTGGAGCTCACCAATAATTCGTAGATGATCCGCAGTCTACTGTGGAGGTCTACTAACACCTGCGCCTGCAGCAAGTAAGGTAAGTTCACCAAGAGGGTTCAGTACGAAGAAAGTACTGAGTATGTAAGGCCATATGAAATTATATGATACATAAATACTACATGAAATCAAGCATAAGAGGAAAATCAATATGGATAAACCTTCGTTCTAAATATGTGGAACCATGTTCATTAATTCCATTACTCTCATTACTTGATCCTTCATTTTTATCATCATCATTCTTATAATAACCTTCATATTTATATATTCATGCAAGGGAGTATTCTCTCATTTCTTTTACAACTATCTTCATTACTGTTCATCCAACTAGTTAGTGGTTCATAATATTTTACCGATCATCCACCTTATAGGTGGGTCATAATATAATACCGATCATCACCTTATAGGTGGCTTATAATATAATACTGTTCATCACCTTATAGGTAGCTTATAATATAATACCATTCATCACCTTATAGGTGGCTTATAATATAATACCGTTCATCACCTTATAAGTGGCTTATAATATAATACCGGACCTCCACCATTGGTGGGCTATAATATATAAATATATAATACCGAACCTCCACCATGGGTGGGCTATAATATATAAATATATAATATCGGACCTCCACCATTGGTGGGCTATAATATATATAAATGTATAATACCGGGCCTCCACCATTGGTGGGCTATAATATATATAAATATATAATATTGGGATTGTTCCATATGAACTTAACCCTTTAGATTGTGATCCATACTCAATGAAACAGAAAGTAACCATGTGTGCATTACTTCTTTGCAATCTTATTTCCTTTACATTGCTATGCTACTGATACATTGGTGATTGAAACATTATTAGGAACGTATATATACATTACTTCATTCCTTTACTTTATGAGATTGATACATTATTGAAACTTATAGCATGATTGTAACTTTGGAACATTAATCAATGAATATTAGTAATGTGAATCATAATCGACCCATGAATATGGAACATGTGAGCAACAATGATTAATATCCCGAAATAGGATACCTTTGAACATTTCGGAGTGGAACAAGTATAATGCAATGTGACACTATGTGCTGTAGAAGGATACGGAAAGAGTAAACTTACATACCTTATGTCCTCAATATGAACACATAATCCAATATGTGAATACAATAATTCAGCTCCTTCCTTACAAGTTACTCTACATCACAAGTACATAACGGAACTCACGTCAACAACCAACTACATGGGAAGTGCATAAGACATCAATGAGTTACATACTTGCCCTATAACGTCATTTCACCCTTTACAATACAATTCACGGCATTAACATACCACCAATACCACCACATTCTACACATTGACCACAACATCATAAACCAATAGCATTTCACATCAAGTTCACCTTTACGCCTCTTCATTAACATTACATCACACTTAATCCACCAAGTCACTTCAATATATTTCATGACCAAAATTCCACAATTTGCACATGTAGAAAAAACAACAAGTTAGAGGCATAACCACACCATACATGTTGAGATCTCATTCACACCATTCACTTTCATCAAAACATAAAGTCCTCTTTCAAGTTCAAATCACATGGATGATGTATCTTTTTATAACAATAACAAAGGTGCACTACTCAACACTTGCAAGCATAACCAACATGATCTACATAATCTCTCATGCTTATAATATGTTAAAGTACAAGAATAATCACTTACCCAAGCTTGGAAGATGATGATCTTGCCCAAGAGTTGATTGTCTTAGGGTTTGGAAATAGAGAGAAAATTCTAGAAATGTCATGTGAGGTTTTGTGAATAAAAAATCAGATTTTGGCCTTATATAGCCTCCATTTAATGGTTATATCTATCCACTTGGGTCAATAATTGATTAGACAAAGGGGGAATCGGTCATTTGACCCATTGGGCCATGTCTTTAATTCTAATTTCCACTTTGGGCTTTAAATTGAGCCCAATAACACATGTCAACTTAGCCTACCAAATTCAAGGTGTAATTCATAATGTATCTCATATTTAATCAATTCCATAATTGTCACGACAATATTCACTTACGAGATTCCCGATCGTAGCCTCAATCGCAAAAATAGAAATTCTAGTCGCTCATGGCTTATTTGAACATAATTTGTTAAAATACTTGTGACGAAGAATTAACCCCAACTCGGATGCTAAACGCGCTTAAGAATAGTCCTACTATGATGGAGTAATGATACCATGACTCAAAGGTCTTATATACATCATAATAGTCGAAGAAAAATTTTGGTGAAAACCACCCCGGTACGCCGCTTGGCGCGCCCCTTTGCTTCCTGTGGAAACAAAAATTTGGGCCAGAGCAGCCTGGCACGCCCTCTGCAGCGCCCCATGCCAAATTTTTAATTTTGACTTTTCTTTACGGATTTGGTTAGATCTTTCAAGTCCCAACCTTTTGATTACCTCTTAGCTTTAAGATTCTTTTCTTGGATGTCCCTTAAACCTCAATTTTTCACCCCACAAATGCTCCACAAAGTTTAAACACTTACCAAGGCTTGCAAAGTGTAGGATTCACCCAAGAACCCTAAAGGGAAATTAAGGGCGGCTAATTTTTGGGGTTGGGAGTGTTTTGTTTAAAGCTGGAATTTACAAGTGTATTGTGAGTAAAACAAGCTGAAATGATGTATATATACACCCTCCTTGGACCACCTCTTTTACAGCCATCCTTAGCCAATTTTTGTCAAAAAATAGTCCAAGTAGGTGATGCACCTACTTGGTTATTAAATCTGTCCAAATCAGTCCAAGTAGGTGATGCACCTACTTGGTTATTAAATCTGTCCAAATCAGCCCAAGTAGGTGATGCACCTACTAGGTTTATTTCTACATGGATCACCTTAGTTTTGGGCCTTAATTAAACTTGGAGTTGGGCTGATCATCCTTCCCCTTTTAATTACTTAACTTAGGCCTCAATTGAGTCCATTAACATATGTCTTAATTCAGCCCAATAGTCTAAGTAGGTGATACACGTACTACCTTAATTAAGTTATGGAAGAACCTCACTTATGTTCTCCCCTTTTTCTAACGTCTTAATCCTTCTACCTTAATTCACCACTTAACTTTAATTTTACGCTTAAGTACATCCTTATTCTCTCAAGTTTAAATACTTTTAACCATGTTAGGTTAGTCGCACAAGTTTCAGAAATGTACGGGGTGTTGTAATTGAATCAAAGAACTAGTTAGGCCATTACCTATTGCCACAAGTCCGTACCATTTTCCATATAAGTAAGAGTAGTGTCTATAGAATACGGGGTGTTACATGTAATTAGTTATTTAATGGGAAGTAAAAACCTTCCAACCTCCTAAACACATGGTGTATCACTCCCCACTTATTTATACTTCCATATAACCTTATTCCACCCTCTTACACTATAACTTACTGCCTTACCAAGACAACTCCACCAAAACAGTCCACAAACCAACATAAACATTACAAACCGATAAGATTTCCCACCAAGTTCATACTTCACATTTTTACCCCAATCCAATTCCACATATTTATTCCTTAAAGTCATATAAATACCTTCCACAACAATATACCAAAAACAGTCCACACAGTTTCAGAATTCACTTTAACATAACAAGAAAGTATTCTCTTTTTACTACGCAAAACATTCCATATACAAACACATATAAACATGTCCACCAAGACAAACATAAAAGGAATGAATTAGGGACATAACCACACATTAATATGCAGAAATTTCATACTTCTAAACTAATTTCCTCAAGACCTTAAGTCCCTTTTCGAGTTTAAACCACAAGAAGGCAAATCCTTTAGCCATTAAGCAAAAGTGGACTGCTACATATAAAGTGGACTGCCCTATACCTTTTAAACATCACCAACATGATTTTCACAACCTCTTATGCATATATTACATTAATCTATAAGGGTAAACACTTACCAAGGCTTGCAAAGTGAAGGATTTTGTCCAAAGGGGCGGTTGGTTAGGATTTGAGAGAGGAGAGAGTATTTCTTTGAAAACCTGGAATTTTGCAAGTGAAATATGTTGAAAAGCCTTATATACCCCCCTTTACACCACATCTCTATGGTCCAATCTTAGACAAGCTTTTGGCCAAAAAGTCCAAGTAGATGATGTATTCACTTGGTCCATTCTTACATGGATCCTATCCTTTTGGGCCCATTCTTATTTACTTAATTTGGGCCTCAATTAAGTCAATAAACATGTGCCATATTTCAGCCCAATCATCTTTAGGAGATGATTCACCTACTATCTCTAATTTAAATACTTCCATCGATGTTAAGGTAGTCGCATAAGTTCGAAAATGTACACGGTGTTATGGTATAGGGTGTTATACTTGCCTAAATAAAATAGTGAGTCCATTACCTATTACCACAAAGCCTTACCAAGTTCCATATAAGTAGAAGTAGTGTATATAAAATCAATACGGGGTATTACATCCTTCCCCCCTTAGGAACATTCGTCCTCGTATGTTAGTAACATTATCCAATCTAAACAAGTTCAAGCCTAAGTTTTAAATCTTCATGTTACCACATACACATAATACCTATAAATACTTACTTGTTATTGCTCCAATTCAGCATCTTGGACTTTCTCTTTGGTTTGAAATAAATGTGGGTACTTAGACTTCATCATATCCTCAGCTTCCCATGTGATTTCATCTACCTATTGGTCCCTCCAAAGCACTTTTATGGAAGCTACTTCTTTATTTCTTAACCTCTTAACTTGTCGATCCAAAATAGCAATAGGTAGTTCTTTATAGGTGAGATCTTCATAACTTGTATATTGTCAGCAGGAGCAATACGATATGGATCTCCTATGCATTTTCGAAGCATTGAGACATGAAACACTGGATGAACTGTGGACAGTTCTTGGGGTAGCTCCAATTCATACGCAACTTGGCCAAATCTTTAGATAATCTTATATGGCCCTATATAACGCAGACTTAGCTTTCCTTTTTTTCCAAATCTCATTACCCCTTTCATTGGTGGTACTTTAAAGAATACCCATTCACCCATAGCAAACTCTAGCCCCTTCTTCTAACATAGGCAAACTCAATAAGAGATAAATGATCACCCCAACTACCTTTAAAGTCCAACACGCAAGCTCATAAAATATCTTCAAGTATTTTATGGTACGCTCTGCCTGTCCATCTGTCTGAGGGTGAAAAACTGTACTTAAATTCACTTGTGTACCTAAACTCCTCTGAAAAGACTTCCAAAAATTTGTAGTAAATTGAGCTCCCCTGTACGATATAATAGAGATTGGAATTTCGTGAAATCAAACTATCTCTTTAATATACAATATCGCATACTCTTCAGCTGTGTAAGTAGTCTTAACCGGTAGGAAGTGTGCTAATTTGGTAAGTCTATCAACTATTACCCATATGGAATCAAATTTCTGAAATGTAAGAGGCAAACCAGTGATGAAATCCATGTTAATTATGTCCCACTTCCAAACTGGAAGATCCATACATTGCATATAACCTCTAGGCTTTTGATGCTCTACTTTTACTTGTTGACAATTTGGATATCGGGCTATGAATTCTGCAATGTTCTTTTTCATGTTACCCCACCAATACACTTCTTTCAAATCATGGTACATTTTGGTTGATCCCAGGTGAGAAGAATAACTTGCATGATATGCCTCTGTCATAATCATTTTCCTCAGCTCATCTACATTAGGTACACACAACCTATTTTGGAACTGAAGTACTCCCTCTTGCGTAAGATCAAATGCCTTTGTCAGACCCTGTTGCACATTCTTCTTAAGCTGTAATAAAATAGGATCCGCATATTTCTTTTCTTTTACTTCAGTTACTAACAAGGATTCTGTCGCATTTTGCACAATAATTCCTTCATTTGGAGTTTCAAGAAGGCGAACCCCTAAGCTAGCTAGTTGATGTAGATCTTTGATTATCCCTTGTCTTTCTATTGACTGCCCATGAGTGCTCCCCATTGCCTTACGATTTAATGCATCAGCTACCGCATTGCTTTCCCCATATGATATAAAATATCAATATCATAATCTTTTAATAGTTCAAGCCACCTTCGCGGCCTCAAATTTAGGTCCTTCTGCTTAAAGATATATTGCAAACTCTTATGGTCGGTATATATGTCGACATGAACCCCATACAAGTAGTGGCGCCATATATTTAAACCAAATACTATCGCTGCTAGTTAAAGATCGTGTGTTGGATAATTTTTCTCATGTGGCCACAATTGTCTTGAGGCATAAGCTATCACATTACCGTGCTGCATCAATAACATCCCAAGCCGACTCCTGAAGTATCATAATACACCGCATACCCATTTGTGCCTTCTGGAAGTACCAATACGGGTATAGAAGTCAATTAATTCTTCAGATCTTGGAAACTCTTTTCACATGCATCATCCCACTGAAATTTGGTTGCCTTCTGTGTTAGCTTTGGTAAGGGTACAGAAATAGAAGAAAACCCTTCAATAAACCTTCTATAATACCCTGCCAACCCGAGGAAACTACAAATCTATGTAGGCGTTGTAGGTCTTGGCCAGTTCTTCACAGCTTCTATCTTTTGAGTATCAACCCTTATTCCTTCATCCGACACAATATGACCCTAGATTGTTATAGATTTTAACCAAAATTCATATTTAGAGAACATTGCATATAACTTACGATCATGAAGAATCTGTAACACCTACCATAAGTGATTAGCATGGTCCTCTTATGATCTTGAATAAACCAGAATATCATCTATTAACACTGTCACGAACACATCTAAGAACGGCTTGAACACCCTATTCATCAAATCCATAAAAATTGTTGGTGCATTTGTTAACCCAAATGACATAACTAAAAACTCATAATGACCATACCGTGTTTTAAAAGCTATCTTGGGTATATTTTTCTCTCTAACCCTTACTTGGTGGTACCCCGACTTCAAGTCAATCTTTGAGAAACATTTAGCACCTTGTGATTGATCAAACAAATCATCAATTCTAGGGAAGGGATATTTGTTCTTAATTGTCACCTTATTTAATTGCCGGTAATCAATACGCATTCTCAATGTGCCATCTTTCTTACGTACAAATAAGACTGGCACCACGGGGACATACTAGGCCTTATGAATCCCTTTTCTACCAAGTCTTTTAATTGCTCCTTCAATTCCCGTAATTCATCCGGGGCTATTTTATATGGAGGAATAGAGATAGGTTGAGTACCTGGGACCACATCAATACCAAACTCTGTTTCTCTTTCTGGAGGCAAATCTGGAAGATATTTAGGAAATACATCAAGGAATTCATTCACCACTGGAACAGATTGAGGAGTTGGTGGCTCCACATCTGTATCTTTCACCCTTACTAGATGACATGTGTACCCTTTGGATATCATTTTTGTTGCCTTAAGATAAGAAATAAACTTACCTCTTGGTGCTCCAACATTACCCCTCCATTCAAGGACTATTTTTTGTGGAAAATAGAAACGTACCCTCTTAGCTCGGCAATCTACTCTGGCATAACAAGAAGCCAACCAATCCATACCCATTATAACATCAAAATCTACCATCTCTAGCTCAACAAGATCAGCCAATGTATCATGATCACAAATAGTCACTATGCAATTACGATAGACTCTCTTAGCTACAATAGACGCGCCAACTGGTGTAGATATTTCAAATAGCTTAACTAATAATTCTGGTGTCTTTTGAATTTTCCAGAAACCAATGGAGTGACATATGATAGGGTAGAGCCCAGATCAATTAATGCATATACATTATGTGAAAAGATGGATAATGTACCTGTAACCACATCAGGAGAAGCCTCCAAATTCTGCCGATATGCTAAAGCATAGGTACGGTTATGGATTCCACTAGAATTAGTTGCTCCTCGAAAACCTCTACCACACCCAGTAGGCTATACACCCGAAGAGGATGATTCAACGGTTGATCCAGTAGGTCGCGTCATACTATCCATTCCCCTTTGTGGGCACTCTCTCATCATGTGCCCCGGCATACCACACCAAAAGCAAGCATCCTTCCCAAGACGACATGCACCTAAATAAAGTTTTCCACATTTCTTGCATGGCTGACGAGGAGGTCTGTATTGGCTCATACTTCCTTGTGCTTGATACCCCGCTGTCCATGAACCCTTAATCTCACTTCTTTGCCCGAATTGTTTGCCTCTAAACCCTTGGAATCGGGGTGGATCATTTGCTGTAGAGTAAGAAAATGATGGTCTAGGTGGTCTACTAAATTTTTGAGGCCTAAACTCTCCTTGGGATGCCATGAACTACCCCATAGGTTTAGCCCTCTTGGAAGGTCCTTTTTTAAATTCTTGTGTTCTTCTCCTTTGCCTCTGATCCTCCATTTTATGTGCAAAAGCTTGTATCCTTGCTATATCCATGTCTTTATTCAAAGCAGCAATAGTACAATCTCTAACAAAATACGGATCCAGTCTATCCACATGTCGATGAACTCTATCATCCATAGTAGCTACTACATTAGGAGCATACCTGGCCAAAGAGTTAAACCGAAGACTCTACTCCCTCATACTCATATTACCTTGGCAAAGATTTAAGAACTGATCTACACGAGCCTCTCGAATCTCAAATGGAAGGTAATTATCAAGGAATGCCATTTTAAACTCTTCCCAACTAGCTGAAGGTGCACCGGTACCTCTAGATTTTTTCCAATATTCATACCATAAAATAGCCTTCCCTTTTAATCTATACACTGCAAGTTCGACTATCTCTGCACTAGATACATGCATGACATCCAAAGCCCTTTGGATTTGATCCATAAAATCTTACAGGTCTTCATTAAGATCTGATCTGGTAAATATGGGAGGATCTAATTTAAGAAAATCCTGTGTCCAAAGACTAGCTGCCCTATCTGCACCAGTGGTACCTGTAGTTGGACTAGCTTGTCCTTGACCTTGTGCAGCAACAATACGAGTAAGCAATTGCACCACATTCCTTAAATCCTGTTCAGTAGCACTAACAGGTGGTTTTGGGGGTACTCCTCTCCTTCTTGGCTCTCCTGGAGGTGGAAGAGTAGAAGAAGCCCGCGATGCAAACTCATCTTCAGCCTCACCTTGATTATCTTGTTTAGGTGGTGAATTGTTGGTTCCTTCTCCGGCAATCCTATCTATCTTCTTACTTTTACCCTTGTTTCTTCTTGTAAACGGCATTTTGCTATACTGAGGAAACAAAAACATAAAACAAATTCAGTGGTTAGATATGACTCCACCTAAAACTTTGGCTCCATTGGATGATCTAGGAAATAAAGAAAAGAGACAACTCCTAAATGTCTCGTAGCCTCCTACGTATAGATGTGGTGCACAACACATCCATAAGCAAGATTCTACTTAGACACGGCTTTGTGGAAACCCTAGGACAACCTCGCTCTGTTACCACTTTTGTCATGCCTCAAATCCCATTAGGGCGGACAGGCACCAGTAGCAGTAAAGGCCCGAGAGAACCTGCAACGCCTCAAATCCCATTAGGGTGGACAGGCACCCGTTGCCGTAAAGGCCCAAAAGAACCAACCTATGATCATGTACAGTTATATGCATGACATTAAGTGAACAAAAATTCTGCCACATGCAGATATAATATATCAATGACAGAAGTCATGTAACGATGTTCAAAATAGATACGAGACTTGGCCGTTGGGGCTACAACATCTAAAAGGTAAGACACTTCTACGTTTGACTTTACAATAGCTATAAAGCTTCTAAAAGATATATAACCATGACTAAGGTCGGGACAAGTCCCTGCCTTAGACAACTGCTACACAGTACCAAAAATTTATACAAATGAATCAGAAAGCCCCGAATCAACCTGGAGCTCACCAATAGCCTGCAGATGACCCGTACCCTACTGTGAAGGTCTACTAGCTCCTGTGCCTACAGCAAGTAAGGCAGGTCCCCCAAGGGACGTCAGTATGAAAGAATGTACTGAGTATGTAAGGCTATAAGTAACTGTATGAAATATAGGAACTCAAATGGAATCAAATACAAGTGAATAGACAAAACTGATATACCACCGTATTGCATATGTGGAACCATGTACATTACATTCATTTCTTTCCTTTTACCTTGACATCAATATACATCATACAATGCCCGGGTCCAATTGATCAATGGTAAGAAACATTGGGATCGGCTCGAGATACGCTTATGTCCCCAGATCTACCACCCATAAATCAATAAATCAGGTTTGGCTCAAGCTAGATTTTTACCCCCAGAGCTGCTCCCTGTATCCAATAATCCATTGGGATCGGCTCGAGCTAGGCTTTCGCCCCCAGAGCTACCACCCGTACTCAACCAAATATGCATTAGTTCATTTCTTTAATTTATGTGAGATTGTTACATCGGTGGTCATAACATTGTTGGAGCTTTGGAACAATAGTCAACAAATAAGAGACACGTAAAAAACAATTGCTAATAAACCTGAAATGAGATACTTTAAAACATTTCGGAGTGGAAATAAATTTGGTAACGAGGTGAACAATAGGTGAGGCCAAAGGATACGGAAAAGAGTAAACTTACATACCTTATCTTTCCAACATGTGACTACAACAATTCAGCTCTTCCTTAAAGCGTTACCCTACAACACAAGTACGTAACGAAGCTAACATTAAAAGCTAATTACATTACAAGTTCACAAGGCGATAATTAGTTACTTAACGGGAAGTAAAAAATATCAAACATCCCAAACACATGTTATATCATTCCACCTTACTTTATACTGCCATATAACTTCATTCCACCCTCCTACAATACAATTTACTGCCTCACAACACCAACAATAGCAAAACAGTCCACACATCAACATAGACATCACAAACCGATAGGATTTCACACCAAGTTTATACTTTACATTTCCACCTCAATACCACATCACATATTTATTCCATCAATTAACCTAAATAAATTTCACAACAACACACCAAAAATAGTCTACAATGGTTTCAAAATTCGCATCAACATCACAAGAAAATATTCTCTTTCCACTACACCACACGTTCCATGCACAATTATGTATAAACATTTTCACAAGTCATACACAAGGAGTAATGAATTAGGGACAGCACCACACTTAGACATAATGAAATTTCATCCATATAATTCAATACCTTAAGTCCCCTTTCAAGTTCAAACCACATAGAAGGAAAATCCTTTAGCGATTAAGCAAAAGTGGACTGTTTCACAATAAGTGGACTGCTCAACACTTTTTAAACATAACCAACATGATATACACAACCTATTATGCATATAATATATTAATATATAATGTTAAACCCTTACCAAGGCTTGCAAGTGGAAGATTTGTCCAAAAATCCTTAGGGAAAATTAGGGCGGCTAGGGTTTGAGAGAGGAGAAAGTATTTGATTGAAAATCTGATTTTTACAAGTGTGTTGTGTGCAAAAATGAGCAGAATTTCAACCTTAAATATCCCCTCCAAACAGCTTCTCTTATGGTCATCCTTAGCTAATTATTTGGTCAAAAAGTCCAAGTAGATGATGTGTATACTTGGTCCATTTTTAAATGGATCATCTCCTTTTGAGCCCATGTCTTATTTACTTAATTTTGGGCCTCAATTAAGTCCATAAACATAATATTAATTCAGCCCAATAAATTTAGTGGGTAATACACCAACTATCTCAAGTTTAAATAATTTTATAAATGCTAAGGTAGTCAAATAAGTTCGGAAATGTACGGGGTGTTACAGTTATGAAGTCATTGGGGAACAAAGTCCTAGTGACTCTCTTATACTGATTACAATCCAATAAATCAACAACTATTACTACTAAATTATTTATTTACAAATCTCTCTCTTTTACTGGAAATTGTTATTAATTTCCTCAACATACATCTTGCTTGATATTTTGACCTATTTCCTATGGGATTGATCCCAACCTTAGTTGGGTTTTATAATTGATTAGCGACTGCTTTATACTTTGCTTAGAGGTGTAGTTTGGGCGACATCAAATTTTGGCACCACTTTCGGGGAATATGGTTACATAGTTGATTTGATTGTGTTTGTTGGGGTTATTTGTTATTGTTTCCTGATTTTACTTTTCTGTTATTTTTAGGATACACATCGGTGTATGCCCAATACTCAAAGTCAAGGCAATCCCCTGATTCCATTTGATATAGAACTAGAGAGAACTCTAAGAAATAATCAAAGGATAGTTAACGAAGTAGTTCATGATCCAGCAGCCCTACTTGTGGGTGTTTACAATGATCCAACACTCCTAAATCAGCCACTACACCAGTACGAGGGTCAATAAACTACAGAAAAGATCACGACTTGTTTGATGGTTAAGGAGAATGCTAGACAAAAAACTGTGAGATGGGCAGCTAGGTAAGAAAGGGCTAGACAAGATAAGGCGAACTATCTAGCTACACTTGATAATTGAGAGAGATAGAGAAGGCATAGGGGAAAAATAGTCTTTGCAATAGTATCTGCCTAAATATGAGGATCCAGATAAGGATTTGGACTATTTGGAGCCGTTGGAAACTGGTTCTATCATTTCACTAGAATTACCTCCTGGGACTAAGTTTGATATAACGAGTGCCATGATTCACTTGCTGAACTTGAAAGGGGTGTTTGCAGGCCTTCCCACTGATGACGCAAATATACATGTAATGAATTTTCTTGGGATTGCACATCTTACAATCTGTCTCGAGTAACCCAAGAGGCAATCACTGCTTCTTTTTCCGTTCTCTTTAACGGGAGAGGCCACACTATGGCTAGCAGAGCTACCACAAGGATCACTCACTACTTGGAATAAATTGAGGACTCAGCTCTTAGAAAGACTCTTCCCACCTTCCAAAATGTTACAGTTGAAGGATGTGATTTATGATTTAAGACAGTTCCATTCGGAGGCATTGTATGAGACATGGCTGAGGTTCAAGAAGAAGCTGTAGAGTGTTCCAAACCATAGGATGACTGGTAGAAATTTGATCGAGATCTTCCACAGAACCTTGAATGATAACACCAAGGTTGTAGCAGACACTATCACTTGTAGAGCATTTATGAGTCTGCGTTAGGAGCATACTTCTTAGATTCTAGATAGGATTACGAAAACCAATAGAGGTTGGCATGCTTAGTATGCAGATAGACTTGCAAGTACATACATAATTGGAGCATTAGTAGAGCAAAGAGCGCTAGATGAAATAGTAGCCCAAGAGGTAGTACAGCTAAGGACTGAAATTAGGTTATTGACCAAATAATTTACAGCAGACGGTGCTAAAAATGTACATGCAGTTGGTTTACAAAGCAAGGCACCTAGATGTCATAACCCGAATCCCATTCGGGCCAGACTGGCACCCAAAGCCGATAAAGCCTGAGAGAACCAATCTTTATTCATGTCCATTCGTATACATTCCATAAGAAACATCACCACCACATAGGAACATAAAATGCTAACAGCAAAAATCATGGAACATATGACATGTACATATAAGAAACTTGGCCGTTAGAGCCATCAAGTCAAGAGGGACATACGTCTCTTACATTTATGTACCCACATATGTCTACAAAAGCCTCTAATAGAAGTACACACATAATCATCCTAAATTTGGGACAAGTCCCCGCTTTACACAATATTTACAATACCAAAACCAATATACAACTGTGACTCAAAAAGCCCCGAACCAACTGGAGCTCACCAAAGATCAGTGGATGTCTCGCAACTTACTGTGGCGGTCTACTAGTACCTGTGTCTGCAGCAAGTAAGGTAAATCCCCCAAAAGGGGTCAGTACAAAGAATGTACTAAGTATGTAAGACTGTATGAAACTGTATGATACATAAAGACTTTAATAAAATCAAATATAAACGAGTACTCAATATGGCTAAGTCACCATCTTGTATATATGGAAAATGAGTACATTATGTGAATTACTTTCTTTACTTTTATGCTCATTCATTCATTCACTCATTCCTTCATTCGTTACTCATCCATCCATTCATATAATGCCCGAGCCCCAAGCTGATCAGTGGGTAATTAACAATTTTTCGAGATCGACCCATGCTAGGATTTTTCTTTGCCCCTGGGATACCACCCGTAGTAGCGGGATTGACCCATGCTAGGTGTTCTTCTCACCCCTGGGATACCACCCATAGATATTGGGATCGACCCATGCTAGGTATTTTAACCCCTGGGATACCACCCAAGAATAACTACTTCATTACCTCACTTCTTCAATCTTAGAAATAGCTCAATCAATGATTACTTCATTTTGGGAACTTTTGAATACAACATTATTGGAACTTTGGAACATAACATTATTGGATCTTGGAACCATGTTCATAATTATGTGACACATGAATAACAATAGCTCAAGAATAAGGTATAGATGATCAACAATAGACGATAACCTAAAATGAGTTACCTTAGAACAGTTTGAAAACGAGTAAGTACCATAACAAGGTGAATACTATATGCTGCAGAAGGATATGGAAAGAGTAACCTTACATACCTTATCTTCTCAATATGACTATACAATCCTATACGTGAATACAATAGTCCAGCTCCTTCCCTTAGTTTCACTCTACAACACAATTATATAACGGAACTTACATTAACAATCAACTACCTTATAAGTGCTTAAGACGAATAATGAGTCACATGTTTGCCTTATAACGTCATTTACCCCCTTACAATACCATTTACAGTATGGTCATACCAATAATACCACAACATGCCCAACATTGACCAATACATCATAAACCAATATCATGTCACACCAAATTCATACTTTACACTTCTCCATCACCACAACATTACAATTACTCCATCAAGTCACCGCAATATACCTCATAATCACATATCGGCCAAAATCTCATAATTTACACTTATAGAAAAATAACAAGTTTAGGATCATAATCACACCATGCATGTTGATATCTCATCCATACCATTCACTTTTATTCAAACCTCAAGTCCTTTTTCAAGTTTAAATAACAAGAATGGCACATCTTTAGCAAAAAAGCAAAAGTTAACTATTCAACACCTTTAGACATAACTATCATGATATACATACTCTACCATGCATATAATATATTAATCCATAAGAATAATCACTTAACCAAACTTGCAAATGAGTGATCTTGTCCCAAGAAGTGCCTTAGGGTTCTTAGGGTTTGAGAGAAATACTTGAGAAATATCTAAAGAGGCATGAGAGTTCCAATGAATTAAAAATCTGATTTTGGGTCCTTTATATAGTGCTCAAGTCATCCTTAGCCATTTCCTTGCATTAAATGCAATATTGGCTTGGTCAAAGTGGAAGAATGGGTCATTTCCCCTTTGGGCCTTTCATTTTGGGCCTCGAATTGGGCCTATTAACACATCTCAACTTAGCCCACAAATTCTCATGTATAATCCATAATATATCTCATGTTTAAATAATTCCATAACTTCACGACAATATTCACTTACGATATTCACGTTCGTAGCCTCAATCGCAAAAATAGAAATTCTAATCGCTCATGGCTTCATTGAACATTTTTGGTAAATTCTTGTGTTTCATGATTTGATCATGTAGGAGTATGTAGGATTTTATTGAGGTATTTGAATCTCTAACAATTCTAAAAGAACTCCAAGGAACCAAAAGAAACCATGGAAGAATCGACGTGGCATTAGGTTGCAAAACGGGCACGGAAGGGCACACTTTTTGTGCCTTGTTCCACTTGCTGCAAAGCAAGTAGTGGCGCAAGAATGGACTACCCTATGAATCAGGGGCTTGTGACACACCCCCTGAAACAGGGAGTGGTGCAAGTTTTAACACTTTGCTGAATTTTTGGCTACTCCTTCTAACACTTGCATACCATCCAATACCCCATCAAAACAATACAAAATACGTACTTATAGCTCTTAACACTAAGGTAACCATGACTCAAATGTGTCAAATAGGGTATAAAATGTACGGGGTATTACATTATTCCCCCCTTAGGAACATTATTCCTCGAATGTTAACAGCGTCTCTTTAATTATAACAAATGCATCACTATATTAGCATATATATACACATACACTTAATGCTCATAAATACTTACTTGTTATTGCTCCACCTCCGTACTGTGAGCTTTTTATTCTGTTTAGAATAGATGAGGGTACTTGGATTTCATCATTTCCTCATCTTTCTATATGATCTCCTCTACTTGTTGATTTCTCCAAAGTACCTTGACGGAAGCTATGTCTTTATTCCTCAGCCTCTTCACTTGTCTATCCAGAATGGAAATAGGTATCTCCTCATAGGTAAGATCCTCCTTAACTTGGACATCCTCCATGGGAACAATACGAGATGGATCCCCTATGCACTTTCAAAGCATCGAAACATGGAACACTGGATGGACTGAGGAGAGTTCTTGGGGTAGTGCTAGCTCATACGCAACTTGCCCAAATCTTCTAATAATTTCATATGGGCCTATATAACATGGACTCAACTTTCCTTTCTTTTCGAACTGCATTACCCCTTTCATCGGCGACACCTTTAAAAAGACCCAATCACCTATGGCGAATTCAAGCCCTCTCCTTCTAACATCAGCATATGACTTTTGGCGACTTTGGGCCATTTGTAACTGCTGTTGGATCACTTTAACTTTCTCCATAGCCTGATTAACAAGATCTGGTCCAAGTAAAGCAGTTTCACTCACTTCAAACCATCCAATTGGTTATCTACATTTCCTTCCATACAAAGCTTCATAAGGTGCCATTTTGATACTTGAATGATAGCTATTGTTGTAGACAAATTCAATAAGAGGCAAATGATCATCCCAACTACCTTGAAAAACTAACGTGCAAGCTCATAGCATATCTTCAAGTGTTTGAATAGTACGTTCTGCTTGTCCATCATTCTGAGGATGGAAAGTCATACTCAAATTCACCTGTATGCCCAAACTCTGCTGAAAAGACCTCCAAAAATGCGCAGTAAACTGAGCTCCCTGGTCTGATATAATGGAGATCGGAATCCCATGTAACCGCACTATTTCTTTAACATACAATCTTGCATAATCCTCAGCTGTATAGGTGATCTTGACTGGTAAGAAATGCGCTGACTTGGTAAGCCTCCACTAAACCCATATAGAATCAAATTTTTGCAGTGTACGAGGAAAACCTTTGATGAAATCCATATTAATCATATCCCATTTCCAGACTGGAAGATTGATACATTGCATGTAACCTCCTGGTTTCTGATGCTCTACCTTCACTTGTTGACAATTCGGGCATTGAGCTACAAATTTTGCAATGTTCTTCTTCATATTTCCCCACCAATACACTTTTTTTAAATCATGGTACATTTTAGTAGCACCCGGATGAATAGAATAGCACGAGTGATGCGCCTCTGTCATAATTCATTTCCTCATCTCATCTATATCCGGCACACATAATCTTCCTTGACATTGAAGTACCCCTTCTTGTGTAAGATCGAAGGCCATAGTCAAACCTTGTTGAACATTCTCTTTCAGCTGCAATAACATAGAATCCGCAAACTGCTTCTCTTTTACTTCAGCAATGAAGGAGGATTGTGCAGCATTTTGCACAATAACCCCTTCATCTGGAGATTCAATAAGGCGAACTCCCAAGCTGGCTAGTTGATGTAGTTCTTTGATTATCTCTTGCTTTTCAGTCAACTGGCCACTAGTGCTTTCTACTGCCTTGCGGCTCAGTGCATCAGCTACCACATTTGCTTTTCCTGGATGATAGAGAATATCAATGTCATAGTCTTTTAAGAGCTCTAACGACCTTAGTTGCCTAAAATTGAGTTCCTTCAGCTTAAAGATATACTGCAAAGTTTTGTGATCAGTATAGATATCAACATGAACTCCATACAAATAATGACGCCATATCTTTAAAGCAAAAACCACCGCTGGTAATTCAAGATCATGTGTGGGATAATTTTTCTCATATGGTCGCAACTGTCGTGAGGCATCTACTATGACATTATCGTGCTGCATCTATACACATCCGAGGCCAACCCCGAAAGCATCACAATACACTGTATAACCTTCGGTGCCTTCATAAAGTACTAAAACTGGTGTGGAGGCTAATTTATCTTTCAACTCTTGGAAGCTTTTCTCACACGCATCATTCCACTGAAATTTAACTGCCTTATGTGTAAGCTTCGTTAAAGGTGCAGCAATGGAGTAAAAACCTTCCACAAATCTTCGATAATAACCTGCCAACCCAAGAAAACTATGAATCTCTGTAGGTGTTGTAGGTCTTGGCCAATTTTTCACCGCCTCAATCTTCTGTGTATCAACCTGTATCCCTTCATCTGACACAATGTGACCCAAAAATGCGACGGATTTTAACCAAAACTCACACTTAGAGAACTTTGCATACAACTTACGCTCACGGAGAATCTGTAACACCTGCCGTAAATGATTAGCATGGTCCTTTGGTGATCTTGAATATACTAGGATGTCATCTATAAATACCGTCACGAACACGTCTAGAAATGGCTTAAACACCCTATTCATCAAATCCATAAACACAGCTGGTGCATTCATTAGTCCAAATGACATAACTAAAAATTCATAATGTCCATACCGTGTTCGGAAAGCTGTTTTAGGTACATCTTCTTCTCTAACTTTGACTTGATGGTAACCTGACCTCAAGTCGATCTTTGAAAAATACTTGGCACCCTGTAACTGATCAAACAAATCATCGATTCGAGGGAGGGGATATTTGTTCTTGATCGTTACCTTATTCAATTATTGATAGTTAATGCACATTCTCAACGTGCCATATTTCTTCCGTACAAATAATACCGGTGCACCCCACAGAGACATACTAGGCCTAATGAAGCCCTTGTCCAGCAAATCTTTCAATTGCTCCTTCAATTCACGCAATTCTGCTGGAGCCATTCTATACGGGGGAATAGAGATAGGCTGAGTGCCTGGAATCACATCAATTCCAAACTCTATTTCCCGTTCTGGGGGTAGGCGTGGAAGATCCTATGGAAATACATCAAGAAATTCATTGACCACTGGAACCGACTACGGAGTTAGTGGTTCCACATCATTATCTTTCATTCGTACTAAGTGACATAGGTACCCCTTAGCCATCATTTTCCTTGCTTTCAAATAGGAAATAAATTTTCCTCTTGGTGCCCCCACATTACCCTGTCATTCAAGAACATTTTCTTGCGGAAAACAAAAATGCACCTTCTTGGCCTGGCATCTACCATGGCATAACAAGAAGCCAACCAATTCATCCCCATTATCACATCAAAATCCACCATGGCTAGTTCGATAAGGTCGGCCAATGTATCATGACCACACACAGTTACCACACAATTACGGTATACTATTTTTGTAACAATATGTTCACCAACCGGTGTAGACACTTCAATTGACTTAATTAATAATTCTTGTGCCTTTGGAAATTTTGCAGCAATCAATGGACTAACATAGGACAATGTAGAACCCGGGTCAATCAATGCGTATACATTATATGAAAATATGGATAATATACCTGTGACGACATCAGGAGAAGCCTCTGAATTCTGCCGGTCCACTAGAGCATAAGTGTGATTCTGAGTTCCACTGGAACTGGTTGCTCCTCTGGCATATCTACCACAACCCATCGACTGTACACCTCTGACTAGGGAAGGAACCGATGATGATGATGCAATGGTTGATCCCGCAGGTCGCGCCACATTACCCAAGCCTCTTCGTGGGTAATCTCTCATCATATGCCCCGTCATACCGCACTAGAAGCAAATATTTGACCCAAATCGGCATTCACCTAAATGAAACCGTCCACATTGCTGACATGGCAGACGAGAAAATCTAGCGGTCTACGAATCTCAAATCCCACTACTCTGCCTAGCATTGTTGCCTCTAAACCCTTGGAATTGAGATTGTGTGCCTGCTGTGGAATATGAGAATGACAGTCCAGGCGGTCTATTAAAATTTTGAGGCCTGAACTCTACTTGGGACGCCATAGACTGTCCCATGGGTCTAGCTCTTTTGGACTGTCCTCTTTCAGATTCATGTACCCTTCTTCTCTGTCTTTGATCCTCCATCTTTTGTGTGAAGGCCTGAATTCTAGCTATATCCATATCTTTGTTCAAGGCAGCAATGGTGCAGTCCCTCACAAAATATGGCTCCAACCTGTCCACATATTGATGTACCCTGTCCGTCATTATGGCCACTACGTTCGGAGCATATCGATCCAAGGAATTAAACTGCAAACTGTATTCCCTCACACTCAGATTCCCTTGACGGAGATTCAAGAATTAATTCACACGAGGCTCTCAGATCTCATAAGGGAGGTAGTGGCCAAGAAAAGCTATTTTAAATTCTTCCCAATTAGGTGGGTTTGCACCAATACCACGCGCCTTCTTCCAGTCCTCATACCACAATATAGCCTCGCCCTTCAATCTATAGTCCGCAAGCTCCACCGTTTTTACACCCAACACATGCATAACCTCCAGATCCCTTTGGATTTGATCTATAAAAACTTGCGTGTCTTCATTTGGATCTGCTCCAGTGAATGTGGGAGGATCCAATTTCAGAAAATCCTGCATTCGTCGATTGGCTGCTCTAGCTGCACTATCATCATTTGTCATAGGACCACCTTGTCCCTGAACTTATGCAGCAACAATTCAGCTCAACATTTGCACTGCATCCTTTAAGTCCTGGTCAGTAGTATTTACTGGTGGTTCTGTAGGTACTTCTCTTCCTCTTGACTCTTCTGAAAATGGAAGAGTAGAAGAAGCCTGTGATGCCATCTCTGGTTCGGTTCCTCCTTGATTAACTGGTTCAGGCGGGGCTCTACTAGTTCTTTCAACAGCAATTCTATCTACTTTCTTACTTTTACCTTGACCTCTTCTTGTCATCAACATTTTGCTATAATAAAGAAGAACAACAACTTTCATGGTCAGAAACAAGACCACTTATAACTTCGGCTCTAATGTACGATCTAGAAATGAAGGAATGAAACAACCCCTAAATGTCCCGTAGCCTCCTACTTATAAATGTGGTGCACAACACATCGATAAGTAAGACTCTACTCAGACACGGCTTTGTAGAAACCCTTAGGACGACCTGCTCTGATACCACTTTTGTCACAACTCGAATCCCATTCGGGCCGGACTGGCACCCTAAGCCAATAAGTCCCGAGAGAACCAATCTTTATTCATGTCCATTCGTATACATTCCATAAGAAACATCACCACCACATAGGAACATAAAACGCTAACAGCAAAAATCATGGAACATATGACATGTACATATAAGAAACTTGGCCGTTAGAGCCATCAAGTCAAGAGAGGCATACGTCTCTTACATTTATGTACCCACATACGTCTACAAAAGCCTCTAACAGAAGCACACACATAATCATCCTAAATTCGGGATAAGTCCCCACTTTACACAACATTTACAATACCAAAACCAATATACAACTTTGACTCGGAAAGCCCCGAACCAACTGGAGCTCACCAAAGATCAGTGGATGTCCCGCAACTTACTTGGTGGTCTACTAGTACCTGTGCCTATAGCAAGTAAGGTAAATCCCCCAAAAGGGGTCAGTACGAAGAATGTACTAAGTATGTAAGACTGTATGAAACTGTATGATACATAAAGACTTCAATGAAATCAAATATAAAAAAGTACTCAATATGGATAAGTAACCATCCTGTATATATGGAAAATGAGTACATTATGTGAATTACTTTCTTTACTTTTATGCTCATTCATTCATTCACTCGTTCCTTCATTCGTTACTCGTCCATCCATTCATATAATACCCGGGCCCCAAGCTGATCAGTGGGTAATTAATAGTTTTTCAAGATCGACCCATGCTAGGCTTTTTCTTTACCCCTGGGATACCACCCGTAGTAGCGGGATTGAACCATGCTAGCTGTTCTTCTCAGCCCTGGGATACCACCCGTAGATATTGGGATCGACCCATGCTAGGTATTTTAACCCCTGGGATACCACCCAAGAATATCTACTTCATTACCTCACTTCTTCAATCTTAGAAATAGCTCAATCAATGATTACTTCATTTTGGGAACTTTTGAATACAACATTATTGGAACTTTGAAACATAACATTATTGGATCTTGGAACCATGTTCATAATTAGGTGACACATGAATAACAATAGCTCAAGAATAAGGTATAGATGATCAACAATAGATGATAACCTGAAATGAGTTACCTTAGAACATTTCAGAAATGAGTAAGTACCATAACAAGGTGAATACTATATGCTGCAGAAGGATACGAAAAGAGTAACCTTACATACCTTATATCCTCAATATGACTATACAATGCTATACGTGAACACAATAGTCCAGCTCCTTCCCTTCGTTTCACTCTACAACACAATTACATAACAGAACTTACATTAACAATCAACTCCCTTACAAATGCATAAGACGAATAATGAGTCACGTGTTTGCCTTATAACATCATTTACCCCCTTACAATACCATTTATGGCATAGTCATACCAATAATACCACAACATGCCTAACATTGACCAATACATCATAAACCAATAGTTTATGTCCCTATCAGTCATTCACAATTCTCAGAATACATGCATATTCTATGAATTTTAATTGAGTTTCTACTCTTAGTCAAATAAGTTATCATGTTAGCAATTCAAGTTTATAAAAATTCTTTTTCTTGTTAGTAGTTCTTTCTCTTTTCTGTTTAGCTTTGTACCAGTCTTCATTCGAGGATGAATGATCCCAATGGTAAGATATTGTAACACCACTAAAGTTTTCCATACTTAAATTCATACTTAGACCAAAAAACTAGCAGAAAATCCAAAATTTCAGACCAGTATGAGTCATACTGTGAACCACGACTCATACATAGATTTATGGTAAACTGATCTGGTTTGTCAAGATTTTCGGTCAACATGACTTTGATAATAAGTCAAAGGACCAACGTACGAGTTGTACATTGACTCATACTAATGAGTAGAGGGAAAAATCCTGCATATTGAAATTTATCCTAGGGACCACGTGTAACACCCCAAAAATCAAAGCTAAGATTAAAACTATACGTTAAGTACATATATAATCAAACATCATGTTTTTGTGGTGTGAGAGGTGATTTAGACATGTGTTTAGGCCACAAGTAACTCCTAGCTCATAACCAAGTTGAAACCTTCCTTACCGATAGATTTCTTGAGAAGAATCTTCTTATTGTCAACTTCAAACAAGCATAACTCCTACATTATGAGGTGCTTTTGAGCTCAATACCCACCAAATGAAATATCTTTGAGTCTTTTTTCCAAATCATCCAATTTCTTATTAATCCAATTTTGGAGCATAGATTTATGGCCATTTTAGTGAAGCACTGTCCAGCAGTGCGATCCCACGAACCAAGGTACAATCTTGGTAAGATTGTACAGTCGTACAATGTATTCGTCTGCTTGAAACATCCCCAAAACCCTAAAAACTGATAAATCTACCTACCAACAAAGAAAGGATCCCACGATCTTGGTTAGAAACCATGATCTTATGTACGATCTTAGTTCATAAATGTTGATTCGGCTTGGACTTCAACCTATGGACCAAGGTACAATCGTAGGTGGGTCTCATGAGTCATACCATGGCTCGTCTGATGAAGTATATAGAAGCCACAAGTCCAAACAACAACCCACGAGCACCACCCATGATCGTAGGTGGGTCTCATGATCATAGTTGGGTCCCACGATCATGGGATGGTTCGTACGTCAGGTTCTACAGGTTCTTTAGTTACATTTTATAAGGGGCATTTCAATATTTTCTACTATTTAAACCCTTAAACTATGTCATTTAAGCTATCCCAAACTGATTATTAAGTCTAAAATCTCCCTAAGTCCCTCATTACTGCTAATTAACTCAATACTTAGCAAAAATAAGTGAGAAGAGGCAATTTATTCCTCCAAGGCAATAACTAAGGTTCATCTTTTTCAAGCTCTGAATTCAAAGAATTCACCAAAGTTTCCATCTCTAGGTATGTCGGTTATCATCATTGGGTTTCCTTTCACCCATTGAGCCCCAAAGTTATTTCAAAATCTCAGTTTAATTAACTCTTCAAACTTAGGGTTTTCATGAAAAATGTGAATTCTATTATCTTTCATCCTCTTACTATGACTAAACCATGAATATATGTTTTTCCATATATTTGAGCATCTTTCCATACTCATGATTATGAACTCTCAAATTATTGTTGAATTCATAGTTTATGGAGTTGAGTTATGAAACTCCTTAGCATGTTCTGATTATAAAATTATCATTAGTAGTTGCATTCTTCAGAGATAGTGGGTTATGAACACCTAATGACCTAGGAATTCATTCATATGTCAATGAATATTTATTCCTCTATGTTTATATGATTTTGAATGTTTTTCAGATAAAGTGTCTACTATTTCAGTCTAAGATATCAGTGTTATAAGCTTGTCAGTTATTCATTCTAAATGAACTATCCCGTTATCAGTTATATTTAGTTTGGAGTAGTACTTAGCACCAGCAGATGCATGGATAAAGGCTCACCCGTAAGTTAGGCTTAGACCTTTAGTATAAGTCCCTAAGTCCTAAAACTACAGCACCACTGTAGGTTCTAAAGGGGTTATCCATCAGACTAGGCTTGATACCTTAGTTTTTTTGGACATCAGTTTAGTGGATCCACATGAGCAAGTGTTTTTACCAAGCAAAGGTGAAGAGCACCCTTCTAGTTGGGTTACAAGTTAGACCCCGGTTAGTTCAGATTGGGGTATGTAGGTTACCAATAGCTCCCACAGTCCACAGTTAAGATTTATATTTTTGTATAATCTTGTATCTAGTTTGTTTATCTTATTTTACCACTACATGTTTACTACTTTGTTGTTGAATTAGATTGCACATCTCAATTTTATATTCAGTTTACCATGTTACATTCAGCATATATAACTTATATTAGATCATGCATATCTTACATGCTCAGTACATTCAAAGTACTAACTACATAATTTCCTTTGTGCTATCTTGTCTTATTATATAGGTCCTAATGTTCAGCATCCCACTCAAGGCTAATATGATTCAGCATAAAATTAGTAACAGTGCTTTAGTGAGTCCTCATTATTCGGGGACCAGTTATCAGTATTTCTTTTTAGTTTTTTCATTAGTTTTAGATAGTTGGAGTTAGTTGGGGGTTGTCCCAATAGCTCATCTTGTTTAGAGGCTTTTCAAACTGATAGTTAGATTTTCATCATGTTGGTTATGTCAGAAAGAGTTAGCTTTTATTTTCAATATTGATTTATTTATGTTTATGTCATTTCATTTTAGCTTCCGCTCAGTACTTCATCAGTTATTTCAATATTCCTAGTGTTACGCCAGGCTATGGGTTAGATTGGGGTCACTTGTGACTCTAAGAACCATGTTACAACTTGGGGGTAGTCTTAGGTCATGACAAACTTGATATCAGAGCATCAGGTTTAAGGTATCCTAGGGTATCTAAAAGCCGCATTAAGTAGAGTCTTATTCAAAGGTGTGAAGTATGTCACACTTATGAGTGAGAGGTTATGAAACATTTTAGGAAAATTTTAAATTATTTCATGTTCATATCGTGCAATTGAGTGTGAACTCCATTAAAACCTTCTTCCAACTCGTGCTATAAGAATTTATAGAAAATGCCTCCCAGAAGAGCTAACGAAAGGAGAAATGGAAATGGTAATAGGAACGGGAACTAGCAAGCACCACCAGCTCCAGCAGACCCTTTGAACTAGAAAGGCTCTCATGTTGAGTTTAGGGCTTCTTTCATGGTGCTTTCTCAAGCCATGACCACTCAGGTAAATCAGCAGGCAGTAGTACCAGTCAAGCCTACAGCTAGTACATCAGCAGCTAGAGTCTAAAACTTCACTCAAATAAATTCTCTTGAGTTATATGGTTCTAAGACTGAGGAAGATCCACAAAAGTTTCTTGATGA
This sequence comes from Capsicum rhomboideum, assembly GCA_031232105.1. Lineage (NCBI taxonomy): Eukaryota > Viridiplantae > Streptophyta > Magnoliopsida > Solanales > Solanaceae > Capsicum > Capsicum rhomboideum. Next base: position 60,010,893 of record CP124710.1, on the reverse strand, counting down.
TATTTAGAAGGTTACTGAAATCATAGGTGTCACTCCAGTTAAGAGTGATGACTTAGTTGCTTATCAATTAAAGAGAGTAGCTCATACTTCATGTAAGTAGTGGAAAGAGGATAGAGATACAGATGTAGGTCCAGTAGTGTGGGATGAGTTTGTCACTACTTTTCTAGAGAGGTTCTTTCCGCTTTAGCTAAAGAAAGCCAAGGTTCAAGAATTTATAAATCTGAGGCAGGTCAAGATGAGTGTGAAGGAGTATTCTCTTAAGTTTATTCAACTTGAAAAGTATGCTCCAGAAATAGTTGTTGACTCCAGAGCCTGCATGAGTTAGTTCGTGACAGGTTTTTCTATGGATGTGGCTAAAGAGTGTAGAACTACTATGTTGGTTAAGGAAGCGGACATCTCCATGTTGATGGTTTATGCCCACCATATTGAGGAGGAAAATATCAAGGAGAGAGAAAGAGAGAACAAAAGGTCTAGAACGGGTAGTTTTAACTTGTCTTAGCAGCGGTCAGATGGTGGTAAAGGTTCTCAATTTCTTCTGAAATTTTTTGCTCCAGCCCTATTTTTTGCTAGTGCTCTAGTGCCCAAGTTCAGGAAGGATAACCGATATAGAGAACCAGGCTCTAAGTCCCAAGGTAGTGTTACTAGTGGTCGTACTCACTCAATGTGCAATAAGTGTGGAAAGAACTACTAAGGGAAGTGTATGGCCGGCAGTGGTAGATCTTGGAGCCACACCTTTTTTTATGACTCTATAGAGTAGTAGAATTCAGTGATAGACTTAAAATCCTCTCAAATCCTTCTCAGTCTCTACTGCAGTTGGTAATTCAGTCGTACCTAGACGGGTATACAAAAATTGTTGGCCACCATTTTTCAAAATGTCATCTCAGTTGATCTTGTAGAGTTAGACATGATAGATTTTGATGTTATTATTGTCATGGATTAGCTACACTATTGATATGCCTCAATTTATTTTAGGAATAGAGTAGTATGGTTTCATTTTCCAAATGAGCCAGTCATAGAGTGGAAGGGTAGTACCTCAGTTCCAATAGGTCGGTTTGTCTCTTACCTTAAGGCTATAAAAATGATTTCCAAAGGATGCATTTATTATCTTGTTAAGGTTAAGGATTCAAAGTATGAGACCCCAACTCCTGAGTCAGTTCCAGTGGTAATTGAATTTTTAGAAGTGTTTCCCAAAGACCTTCCAGGAGTTTTTCTCAAGTGGGAAATTTACTTCGAAATAGATCTCCTTCCAAATAACCAACCTATTTCAATTCTACCTTATAGAATGGCTCCAACTGAGCTTAAGGAATTGAAGAAATAGTTCAATGACCATCTAGACAAAGGTTTAATCAGGCCCATCATATCTCCATGGGGTGCTCTAATTTTTTTCGTATACTGTAAAGAAAGTTCTCTCAGAATATGCATCGACTATCGTCAATTGAACAAGGTCACACTCAAGAATAAGTATCCCATTTCCAGGATTGATGACTTGTTCGACCAACTTTAGGGTGCCAATTGCTTCTCAAATATAGACCTCAGATCTTGCTATTATCATCTCAAAGTCAAAGAATGTGACATTTCAAAGACAACCTTCAAAACTCGGTATGGTGAATTTGTGGCTATGTCTTTTGGACTAAAGAATGCTCCAGTAAATTTTATTACTTGGACATGTTTGTCATTGTATTTATTGATGACATCCTCGTTTATTCTTGAAGTGAGGACGAACATGCAGGCCACTTGAGGATTGTCTTGTAGGCTCTCAAAAATTGCCAGTTATTTTCTAAGTTCAGTAAGTGTGAATTCTAAATGAAATTAGTAGCATTCCTTGGTCATATCATTTCCAGTGAGGTCATTCAAGTTGATCCTAAAAAGATCAAAGTAGTTAGGAATTGGCCTAGACCCATCTCTCCATTAGATATTAGGAGTTTCTTGGGGTTTGGTGGTTATTACAGATGTTTTGTTGAAGTATTTTCCTCTATTGCTTCCCCTATGTCCAGATTTACTTAGAAGAAAGTCATGATTTAAATTTTTGATTCTTGTGAGAAGACTTTTCAGGAGTTAAATACTCGACTCACTTGCCAGAGGGTTTGGATGGGTTTGTAGTCTATTACAATGCTTCTAAAGTTTGCCTTTGCTGTGAGTTGACATATGCCTCTAGATAGATCAAGCCTCATGATCGGAATTACCTGACTCATGATCTTGAATTGGGAGCAATAGTTTTGGCCCTAATGATTTAGAGGAATTACCTTTATGGGGTTCATGTAGATGTGTTCAGCGATTACAAGAGCCTTCAGTATGTGTTCAGTCAGAAAGATCCAAATCTTCATTAGAGGATATGTCTAGAGTTGTATAAAGATTATGATATGAGTGTATATACAATTCGGGTAAAGCCAATGTTGTGGCTTACGCTATTAGTAAGTTGTCTATGGGAAGTGCTGCTCATATAGAGGACAAGAACAAAGAGTTAGTTTGCTAGGTTCACCGTCTTGCTAGACTTGGAGTTTGGTTGGTTTATTCAACTGAAGGTAATATCTTGGTTCAAAATGGTTCAGAATCTTCATTGATAGCTGAGGTGAAAGAGAAGAAAGATAGTGATCCTATTTGTTGTTCATTGTTAGGGCAAACTATGTGTTCCAGATGTAGATGATTTGACACAAAGGATGCTAACAGAAGCTCATAGTTCTCAGTATTCTATTCATCTAGGAGCCACTAATGTGTACCATGATCTATGGGAAGTCCATTGGGAAATGGCATGAAGAAGGATGTCATAGAATTTGTGGCTAAGTGTCCAAATTGCCAGCAGGTTAAGGTTGAGCTCCAGAGACCTGGTGGTATGATTCAATATATTAGTATTCCTACTTTGAAGTGGGAAGTAGTGAATATGGACTTTATTATAGGGGCAGCCTCGTACTCCCCGAAAACATGATTTAATTTGGGTTATTGTAGACCGAATGACTAAGTCAGCCCATTTCTTGCCAGTTAACACTCGAATTCAGCCGAGGATTACGCTAGACTCTATCTTAGGGAGTTGGTGAAATTGTATTGAGTCCCTTTGACTATCATCTCAGATTAGGGTACTCAGTTTACCTCTTAATTTTGAAAGACCTTTTAGAAGGGTCTTGTTACCCAAGTTCATCTTAGTACATCTTTTCATCTACAGATAGATGGTTAGGCATAATAGACTATTTAGACTTTAGAGGACATATTGAGATCGTGTGTGATCGATTTCAAGGGTATTTGGGATGATCATTTGTCTTTGATTGAATTTACTTATCATAATAGTTATCACTCCAGTATTCAAATAGCCCCATTTGTAGCACTTTATGGTATGAGGTGTAGGCCTTCTATTGGTTAGTTTGAGGTTTGTGAAGCTACCTTGATTGGGCCATATTCAGTTTTTGAGGCTATAGAGAAAGTCCAGCTAATTAGGGAAAGGCTGAAATGCTCGAGGAGTGTTACTTATGACCCTCGTACATTTGTCCTTAATCTGGATCTTGGATTCGTACCGACTATAACTTCATCCCACGTAGTGGCTTCAAACTCTATCAAGATTTCTTTCAAATTAAATGAGGCAACTGAGCTTTTGGGATATAATCCCATGGTAAAAGCTTTAGCAGCTCATTCATCCGACACTACCGGCATTTGCATCCGTTCTTTTTTGAAATCTCACAATAAACTCCCAAAGAAACTTAGTATCTCTTTTCTCTATCTTGAAAATATCCCACCTCTGGGTTTGTACTTTCATGGATTTAGCATGAGCCCTAAGAAAATTGTCTGCCAACATGTCAAATGAATCAATAGAATTTTTAGGTAACAGAGAATACTAGACCAAGGCTCCACCTAATAGGGTTTTTCTGAACTTCTTCACCATCATGCATCCAGGCTCCTCCATCATTAAACAGTTACCATTTATAGCTATTGTGAAGAATAACATATGTTCCTGATGGTCCAAAATCCCATCATATTTAGGGATGTATGACATCTTGAACCTCTTTGGAATAGGCCTAGTCACCGTGCTGGCCATGTAAGGGACTTTGGCGTAACTCTTTAAGTTTGTCCCTTTAAAAATGGAAGGAACTCCTGGAATGCGGCTCATGCGAGATTGAAGCTCCATGCCCTATGCCTTCATCTCACCCCTTATCAACTCTATCAGGACATTATCAAAGAGGCTGAGACTTCATGTCCATCTCCTATTTTTGTAGCTTTACGTCCTTCAGATCTGTCATCTAGATCCTTATCATTGTCCCGTTTATCTTCCCTTGAGGATTTGGAGTCCTTTGAGTCAGACTGTACTGAAGCAAATATATCCTCCTATCTTGAGCCACCATTCTCACTATCATCTCCTTCTGAGTTTCAGCAAACCTTTTGAGGATCTTTTGGGGACCTTCTTAATCAGTCACTCTACGCTCCTTGTTGAGGAGCCTGCGGTCCATTTTTTGAGTATTAATATTTTTCAAATCCATGTTAAAGTATGGAATCCCATCCTTCTCGTGAGTTGTTTGTTGTTGGAGTCGATTAAGCCTAAACCTTGAATCCTTGCCACCTCCTCAACCACGAGCATGTCCTCGGTTCGTTATCCATCATTGGTGATGACTTATTATAAAAATAACACACAAATAACTTAGTGAAGAAAAAACAAGAATGAACCCATACAATTGTTCTGGTACAAGGTGGGTGCCAAATTATTTATCATGAAATTGGTACAATTAAATTAGTAGGTGAGTCAAGAGCATGTGTTATGATTTAACCTTGTTTTAGGTCGATTCACTAGTGGTTTGATTACTATGTGATGAAGTAAAACAACTAAATATGAAATATACAAAACAAATAAAATAAAGCAAACAAATCTAGGTGAGCCTGGTGATAAGCGGGTGTGATTGACAGCCAATCTGTGTAATCTGAGACGTTAGCAGAGCAAGTTAATTACTAACTAGACAAATAATCAAGAACAATGGAGAAAGGCTTGGAGACCAAGTAAAACTATTATATTGGGTAAGAGAATAAGAGAGCAGATGCTTTTACAAGTAAGGAAAGACAATTATTATAGGTTACAACATTAGGCTATGGCCAATCACCATTTGACCGCAAAGTCCTAAAGGACTAAACCCTATGCTCGCATGCTATGTGTCCTACTCGTTGGTGAGCCAATTAATATTCCCTTAATGCTCAACTCCATATGAACTCGCCCGCTCTCCTAAGTGGTCTGTTCTCTTATCTCTTATTTGTCCTTTACGCCACATCATCAGGAGAGGCTAGTGGCTGAGTTCTTATCCCTTACAAGAGGTTTTTTGTATTGTTGTTAGCTCGAGGGAGGATTCTCATATGACTCCAAACTTTTTTTCTTGATGAATTCTTGAGTTGTCTCTCCTAATCCTGACATGTGTCAGTTCCTATAGGTCGGTTTGTCTCTTACCTTAAGGCTATAAAAATGATTTCCAAAGGATGCATTTATTATCTTGTTAAGGTTAAGGATTCAAAGTATGAGACCCCAACTCCTGAGTCAGTTCCAGTGGTAATTGAATTTTTAGAAGTGTTTCCCAAAGACCTTCCAGGAGTTTTTCTCAAGTGGGAAATTTACTTCGAAATAGATCTCCTTCCAAATAACCAACCTATTTCAATTCTACCTTATAGAATGGCTCCAACTGAGCTTAAGGAATTGAAGAAATAGTTCAATGACCATCTAGACAAAGGTTTAATCAGGCCCATCATATCTCCATGGGGTGCTCTAATTTTTTTCGTATACTGTAAAGAAAGTTCTCTCAGAATATGCATCGACTATCGTCAATTGAACAAGGTCACACTCAAGAATAAGTATCCCATTTCCAGGATTGATGACTTGTTCGACCAACTTTAGGGTGCCAATTGCTTCTCAAATATAGACCTCAGATCTTGCTATTATCATCTCAAAGTCAAAGAATGTGACATTTCAAAGACAACCTTCAAAACTCGGTATGGTGAATTTGTGGCTATGTCTTTTGGACTAAAGAATGCTCCAGTAAATTTTATTACTTGGACATGTTTGTCATTGTATTTATTGATGACATCCTCGTTTATTCTTGAAGTGAGGACGAACATGCAGGCCACTTGAGGATTGTCTTGTAGGCTCTCAAAAATTGCCAGTTATTTTCTAAGTTCAGTAAGTGTGAATTCTAAATGAAATTAGTAGCATTCCTTGGTCATATCATTTCCAGTGAGGTCATTCAAGTTGATCCTAAAAAGATCAAAGTAGTTAGGAATTGGCCTAGACCCATCTCTCCATTAGATATTAGGAGTTTCTTGGGGTTTGGTGGTTATTACAGATGTTTTGTTGAAGTATTTTCCTCTATTGCTTCCCCTATGTCCAGATTTACTTAGAAGAAAGTCATGATTTAAATTTTTGATTCTTGTGAGAAGACTTTTCAGGAGTTAAATACTCGACTCACTTGCCAGAGGGTTTGGATGGGTTTGTAGTCTATTACAATGCTTCTAAAGTTTGCCTTTGCTGTGAGTTGACATATGCCTCTAGATAGATCAAGCCTCATGATCGGAATTACCTGACTCATGATCTTGAATTGGGAGCAATAGTTTTGGCCCTAATGATTTAGAGGAATTACCTTTATGGGGTTCATGTAGATGTGTTCAGCGATTACAAGAGCCTTCAGTATGTGTTCAGTCAGAAAGATCCAAATCTTCATTAGAGGATATGTCTAGAGTTGTATAAAGATTATGATATGAGTGTATATACAATTCGGGTAAAGCCAATGTTGTGGCTTACGCTATTAGTAAGTTGTCTATGGGAAGTGCTGCTCATATAGAGGACAAGAACAAAGAGTTAGTTTGCTAGGTTCACCGTCTTGCTAGACTTGGAGTTTGGTTGGTTTATTCAACTGAAGGTAATATCTTGGTTCAAAATGGTTCAGAATCTTCATTGATAGCTGAGGTGAAAGAGAAGAAAGATAGTGATCCTATTTGTTGTTCATTGTTAGGGCAAACTATGTGTTCCAGATGTAGATGATTTGACACAAAGGATGCTAACAGAAGCTCATAGTTCTCAGTATTCTATTCATCTAGGAGCCACTAATGTGTACCATGATCTATGGGAAGTCCATTGGTGAAATGGCATGAAGAAGGATGTCATAGAATTTGTGGCTAAGTGTCCAAATTGCCAGCAGGTTAAGGTTGAGCTCCAGAGACCTGGTGGTATGATTCAATATATTAGTATTCCTACTTTGAAGTGGGAAGTAGTGAATATGGACTTTATTATAGGGGCAGCCTCGTACTCCCCGAAAACATGATTTAATTTGGGTTATTGTAGACCGAATGACTAAGTCAGCCCATTTCTTGCCAGTTAACACTCGAATTCAGCCGAGGATTACGCTAGACTCTATCTTAGGGAGTTGGTGAAATTGTATTGAGTCCCTTTGACTATCATCTCAGATTAGGGTACTCAGTTTACCTCTTAATTTTGAAAGACCTTTTAGAAGGGTCTTGTTACCCAAGTTCATCTTAGTACATCTTTTCATCTACAGATAGATGGTTAGGCATAATAGACTATTTAGACTTTAGAGGACATATTGAGATCGTGTGTGATCGATTTCAAGGGTATTTGGGATGATCATTTGTCTTTGATTGAATTTACTTATCATAATAGTTATCACTCCAGTATTCAAATAGCCCCATTTGTAGCACTTTATGGTATGAGGTGTAGGCCTTCTATTGGTTAGTTTGAGGTTTGTGAAGCTACCTTGATTGGGCCATATTCAGTTTTTGAGGCTATAGAGAAAGTCCAGCTAATTAGGGAAAGGCTGAAATGCTCGAGGAGTGTTACTTATGACCCTCGTACATTTGTCCTTAATCTGGATCTTGGATTCGTACCGACTATAACTTCATCCCACGTAGTGGCTTCAAACTCTATCAAGATTTCTTTCAAATTAAATGAGGCAACTGAGCTCTTGGGATATAATCCCATGGTAAAAGCTTTAGCAGCTCATTCATCCGACACTACCGGCATTTGCATCCGTTCTTTTTTGAAATCTCACAATAAACTCCCAAAGAAACTTAGTATCTCTTTTCTCTATCTTGAAAATATCCCACCTCTGGGTTTGTACTTTCATGGATTTAGCATGAGCCCTAAGAAAATTGTCTGCCAACATGTCAAATGAATCAATAGAATTTTTAGGTAACAGAGAATACTAGACCAAGGCTCCACCTAATAGGGTTTTTCTGAACTTCTTCACCATCATGCATCCAGGCTCCTCCATCATTAAACAGTTACCATTTATATCTATTGTGAAGAATAACATATGTTCCTGATGGTCCAAAATCCCATCATATTTAGGGATGTATGACATCTTGAACCTCTTTGGAATAGGCCTAGTCACCGTGCTGGCCATGTAAGGGACTTTGGCATAACTCTTTAAGTTTGTCCCTTTAAAAATGGAAGGAACTCCTGGAATGCGGCTCATGCGAGATTGAAACTCCATGCCCTATGCCTTCATCTCACCCCTTATGAACTCTATCAGGACATTATCAAAGAGGCTGAGACTTCATGTCCATCTCCTATTTTTGTAGCTTTACGTCCTTCAGATCTGTCATCTAGATCCTTATCATTGTCCCGTTTATCTTCCCTTGAGGATTTGGAGTCCTTTGAGTCAGACTGTACTGAAGCTAATCTATCCTCCTATCTTGAGCCACCATTCTCACTATCATCTCCTTCTGAGTTTCAGCAAACCTTTTGAGGATCTTTTGGGGACCTTCTTAATCAGTCACTCTACGCTCCTTGTTGAGGAGCCTGCGGTCCATTTTTTGAGTATTAATATTTTTCAAATCCATGTTAAAGTATGGAATCCCATCCTTCTCGTGAGTTGTTTGTTGTTGGAGTCGATTAAGCCTAAACCTTGAATCCTTGCCACCTCCTCAACCACGAGCATGTCCTCGGTTCGTTATCCATCATTGGTGATGACTTATTATAAAAATGACACACAAATAACTTAGTGAAGAAAAAACAAGAATGAACCCATACAATTGTTCTGGTACAAGGTGGGTGCCAAATTATTTATCATGAAATTGGTACAATTAAATTAGTAGGTGAGTCAAGAGCATGTGTTATGATTTAACCTTGTTTTAGGTCGATTCACTAGTGGTTTGATTACTATGTGATGAAGTAAAACAACTAAATATGAAATATACAAAACAAATAAAATAAAGCAAACAAATCTAGGTGAGCCTGGTGATAAGCGGGTGTGATTGACAGCCAATCTGTGTAATCTGAGACGTTAGCAGAGCAAGTTAATTACTAACTAGACAAATAATCAAGAACAATGGAGAAAGGCTTGGAGACCAAGTAAAACTATTATATTGGGTAAGAGAATAAGAGAGCAGATGCTTTTACAAGTAAGGAAAGACAATTATTATAGGTTACAACATTAGGCTATGGCCAATCACCATTTGACCGCAAAGTCCTAAAGGACTAAACCCTATGCTCGCATGCTATGTGTCCTACTCGTTGGTGAGCCAATTAATATTCCCTTAATGCTCAACTCCATATGAACTCGCCCGCTCTCCTAAGTGGTCTGTTCTCTTATCTCTTATTTGTCCTTTACGCCACATCATCAGGAGAGGCTAGTGGCTGAGTTCTTATCCCTTACAAGAGGTTTTTTGTATTGTTGTTAGCTCGAGGGAGGATTCTCATATGACTCCAAACTTTTTTTCTTGATGAATTCTTGAGTTGTCTCTCCTAATCCTGACATGTGTCCTTAGGCTGATTTTACCCCATATAATACTAGAATCTTTGGATATTTTAAGTGAATTGGGAATAACATATATATCTTGAACAAAAACTAATCATTTCAACCTTATGCCTATTAGCTCAAAAATGAGGCACATAAAATTTGGAACGGTACGTCCCAAATAAAAGATGACATGTGACATAAAATGGAGCATGTAATGAATAATGCACTAGTAGTTGCATCAAGAAGTAGAAAAAAACTTATATGCTTGTGAGCTAGTCTGTGACTCTTAAATCTACTTCGTACTTATAAATAACTCTAATTCACACTAATCACCACTGGTCCATGAAATGTCTTATCTCAAGAAAAATTTGTTAAAGGCTATATGTAAATTAGGATTTCCTATAATCTTTGTGAATTAAAAAGCTTCACCAAGTGGACAATATCTGTTAAATCAAGTTCTTAAATGCAGCCGGCGTGAAGTAATATACGAAGAACTACCTGATTATTGAGATCTATAAAGTTGGATAATCAAAATACTTTTATTTAATGAGGTTGAGGGATTGTAATTGAATAATATACTGTGAATGGAGCATTTGCATCATCAGTAGATAAGGTAGTTCTCTCCAAAGAACGACGTATACCATTAATAGATTCCTAAAGTATCAAACATGATTTATGCAAATTATTTGAGTGATAACATTAAAAGAAGTTATATCAGCACACTTATGTTCCAAGAGTGATTTTGAATAGAAAACCACCCACAATTAAAATTTTCAAAAAGGAAGTGTGTGTAGACATTATGAGCGGATGTGTAAAATATGGTACCTACATAATCTCTGGAATATGATATTCGATATCGATGGAAAGAGAAAGCAAGATGTCTCTGATAAATTGTGTACATCTATACTTTGTGATATCAATTATATTGTCTCTTTTGGCATTATGCTTATCTTTTATTTCTGCCCATTTTAATCACAATCTTTTTTGGGATTTCTTTTCACACCCCGAGCCTAGACCATGGATGTGGCCGACACTCGAAGTCTTTGATAGCCCAAGAGAGCTGTCTAGTATATGACATGATCACTTAACTAGTATACTGCAGAAGTTGTTGATGACATCCAAATCCACCACTCAAATAAGTGGTGTACGCGGTCATTGCAAATATAATTACCCAACGTGAGTCGGGGACGATCCCACAAGAACAATGTATTGGTGATCAAGTATGCGAGGAATTATTACAAAGCTAGGCCAAATGTAAAATGATAAATATTTTGGGGTGGGTTTGATTTAAAAATTAATAAAGATGGAATTAACTAGAAAAAGGATAATTTGACCAATGAATTTCACAAGCAAGGGAAAAAAGAGGGAATTGGAAAGTACGGAAATGATTTATATCAAACAATCCATTGTAAGTAATTGTCTACTACTAATTAATCATGGGTCAAGTAATTAGCCTTGGAATCTGAATTATCTATCAACATCTCTCAACCACAAGTGAATATTTCTTAACTAGTTCTCTCAAGCCTAGCTACGTGACAACAAAGACATTCCAACTTTAGGCAATACTTGGATTCTCCTATCTCTAGCTCGAATCCGTTAGATGAGGTTTAAGCCTCAAATCACACCAATTAATCTTTTTCAACTTCAATTTCCTCTTTCAACGTCAATTAAAGTAATTGGGCAAGTCCTAGGTTTGATCACTCCCTTTGGAAAGTAATGGAAGCACGATACTAATTAGATAAACAAAACCTTTCATAAACTAGAAAGTATTCAATAATACAAAAACACAAGATAAAAATTAAAACCGAAATATTATTTATCTTTAACACAATATCCAAATCTGAATTTAACAACTACACCTAAATATTCAATACAAATGAGGAATTGAAGAAAGGAGTAAAGAATTGCTCCTTAAAGTTCTTCCAATCTTCTCTTCCAAGGTATTGGTTGAATAAACCTAGCCTCCAATGCCAGTGAAATTAGCCAAAGATTTGAAAATTATCCCAAGTGTTGTTTTTATAGTTCCACAAATTTCCTACTCAAAATAATACCAAAATAGCCCTAAAATATCAGATTTTGCAAATTTACATTTCTGGCCATTTTTGCACTTCTGGCCACTTTTCTCATTTTCTTCAGTTTTGCCCTTTTTGACTTGTTTTCACTTGTTTTCCTTCCCAATTAAAGAAACGATAAGTTGATTTTTTCCAACTTATCAACTGTAAGTAAAGCATGAGAGATATTTTTAAATGCTAACTACATTCATAAATAAGAAAATGGCGTTCATTCATTAATCTAAAACCTTAGAATTTCATAAACATAGTGAATTAAAGGTCAAAGTTGAACAACATGAACATGACAACTAGTTGCCTATGAAGCCTCTAAAATCTGAGAAAATAATGTCTACGGGGATAAGGCCCAACATACCTTTATTTAAACTAGAACATAGCAACTGTAACACCCCAAAACTTTTTCATGATCCAACCTGGACTTAGATCAGAACCCAGCAAAAATTTGAAGTCCCAGCACTAACGAATCAAACCACGACTCTTACTATAAAGGCACTAGTCCTGAGATGACTCGATAAGTCAAGTTCCCAGAGCAGTGGAGCTCCAGTCACCATGATCAATGTATGACTTGTGGTTTGGACTGCGAGCCATACTGTCAAATCATGGAAACCAAGTCCTAAAAATAATCCAAACCCTCTTAGGGATCCCAAGTCACTTTACAAGTCGTGGTCTCATAGTACAACTCGTTCTGAGAGTATGAAGAAGTGTTACAGAATACATTCAAGAATGGTCCTAAAAAAGATGACTCAAACCACAAGTCATGATGTCATATTATGACTCGTGGAGTGACTCGTGGCCTCCGAGGTAGTAAGCAGTCCCAAACACCACGAGTCATACCACGACTCCTGGTATCAAGGTACAAGTCATACCGACTCGTAGGATAAAATTTCTAGGAATTTAAAATGGTTTTATAAAGGTATTTCAGTCTTTTCCCACTCGTTTAAACCCTATACTACGTCGTTTTCACTTTTTTTTAGGGAGATTAGAGGATAAACACCCGACTTTTTCCCTCATTCTTATGGGTAACACTCAAAAATCAGAAATCAGGTCCTTTCTAGTCTCCCAAGCCAAACCTAGTGTTCTTGCTCAAGTTTCCAGATCTCAAGTTCCAAATCTATTTTCTAAGGCTTCCAAGTATGTGAGATTTTCAGTAAGGTTTCTTTTTACCCTTATTCCCAAAACCTCAACTTTTAAAATGGTTTTCATGATTGCAACTTAGGTTTCATACCCAATTATGCTAAGTTTTGTAAAATTCAGTCCCAACCTATTCTTTAAGATTTAGTATTCTTATCAAACTGATTGTATATATTTATTATTGTCAAATTTTGGATTGATGTCATTCCATGATCCAAGCATGATTTTAACATAGTTTTAGCATGTTTCATCATGATTTGACCTTATGGTCTTAGATTTAGCATGAATTGATTTCATGAACAAGATTTTCTAATGATCTTATGATTTCCATACAAAGCTCTTATATATGCATCAAAACACATGCTTTGAGGTTTATTTATGAATCATGAACTCTATATTGAAGATACATGCTTTTAAATACATGATTTCCAGCATATGATTTATGACATGATATGGAGCTTAGGCTCACAGGAGCAAGATTCATGAACATTATGACATCCAAATATGTTCACTATAATTTATGAACAGCTTTGTCATCCAGATATGTCACATGACATGATATAAGCACTAGTATATTTTGGGAGTAGTATTTAGCACCTAACGGATATAGGTTCGAATATACCCAAGTCCCAAAACTACATTGCCATCGTAGGTTTTATTTTGCCCAAATGGTCTCATGTAATGGATTCCATATTAGTCAGGTTCTATACCCTTGGCAAGGTATAGGTCACCCTACCAACTGGGGTTGTACGTTGAACTCCATGTTATCTCAAATGGTTTATGTCGCTTAACAGCAACTCCCCACAGAAATGATTTTAATACATCAAGTGTACATGACCCACTAATTTACAATATTAATATAATAGTTTATGACTTATTTACATGTCTAATTTTTCCAGCATGAATTACATAAATGATGGGTAATTATGCATCAATTTATACATATGTTTCAAATGATTTGTTTATGCCATCATGATTCCATCTTTCAGTATGTTTTACATACTTTTACATGACTTGTATATCTTACATGCTCAGTACATCCAATAGTGTTGACCACATACTTTTTTTTTGGTCTATATTCTATCATGATATAGGTTCAGGCAAACATTCCCAGCCACATGACTAGTTTACTTCCAGCTCCTACCTTCCTCTATTGGTGAGTCCTCATGATCCAAGGATAATGAAGTTCCTTATTTTCAGCACTAGTTATATCTATTTCAGTTTTAGCTTCTTTTAGTTAGCTGGGTGTCATGACCCAATTTCTCATGTCATGATGGCACCTACTCTAATCCACTACTAGGTAAGTCAACCCATAGTCCGGAACAGCTAGTAATAGACTACCAAGAGAAATAAGAAAAGTAGCGGAAAAGAACATAATAAAGAGACTAATATATAGCTTACAACCCCAAGACCTGGTGAAGTCAGTACAAGAGCTTCTAATATAACAGGAGTACAAAGTGGAATACAGAGTTAATATATATACAAAGTCATCTCTGAAATACAAAATAGAGATCAAACTAACAATACGAGGGAGAGCAGGAATACTCAAAACATCAGAAGCTCACCCCAAATCTCTGATCCATAGCTGCTCCGTGAGATACATACATCAATAGTGAGAACTTGCACTATGATCTGCAAGCTGCAGAAGTGTAGTATAAGTACCAAACGTGTGGTACTCAGTAGGCATTGGCCAACTGAGATCCAAAGATAATGCAAGCATAAATAACATGTAAGCAAGAATATAACTGCAGGCAACTATCCAGGAAAACTAAGTATAATGAGGCTAATGGAGAAATAAGGATACACTATCCTATTCTAATAGTATTCAGGAACTACAGTACAATACCGTATATTACTAGCCAATATACCAATGAAGAGTGAAAGAAGGATATATAGTAGTATACAAGGCCAATGAATACATATACAATATGAATAGACAAAGGAAGAGAGGGATATACGGTAATTCCATATATATAAATAGGACTAACTCAAAGGTAATAACCTGAGGGGGTCAACCAAATCCCTCCTCTTAACAACCCTAATCTCAGGAATCATCCAATTAACATGCCATCCACCTCAGCTTCCGAACTTCCCATAGACCCTATCATTAAGGATCCACTAGTTTATCAAACCCAAACCCCACCTACCTAAAACACCAACCGAGATAATAACCCAGATGCCTAAAATCCACAAAATCACTTTCAAACTCCACAAAATACCTACAGCTCCAAAATTAATCCTCACACCTATAATGTCACGCCTCAAATCCTATTGGGTCGGACATGGTACCCATAGCCGTAAGGCCAGAGAGAACCAACCTATGATCGTAAATATTCATATGCATGTCCCTAAGTGAACAATATGTAGTCATACAGATACAAGATGACAAACACGAAATTCATGGAAAAACATTCAAATAGATATGAAACTTGGCCGTTAGGGCCGCAACGTCAAAAAGATAAGATGCTCCTTCTTGTGACTTTACAATGTCTATTGTCTACAAGCCTCTAATAGATACACAACCATGCCTAAAGTTGGGACAATTCCCCACTTTATACAACCTTTACACAGTGCCAAAATAAGTACACAAATAACTCAAAAAGCCCCGAATCAACCTGGAGCTCACCAATAGTCTGCAGATAACCCATATCCTACTGTGAAGGTCTACTAGCTCTTGTGCCTGCAGCAAGTAAGGTAAGTCCCACAAGGGACGTCAGTACGAAAGAATGTACTGAGTATGAAAGGCTATAAGCAACTGCATGAAATACAAGAACTCAACTGGAATCAAATACAAGTGAATTGACAATATTGATAAACCACCATTCTGTATGTGTGAAACCATGTACGTTGCCTTCATTACATTCATTTTACGTTCATATCAATATCAATATCAATCATATAATGCCCGGGCCCAACTGATCAGTGGAAAATAACATTGGGATCGGCTCGAGCTAGGCTTATGCCCCTAGAGCTTCCACCTATAAATCAATATTTTAGGTTCGGCTCGAGCTAGGTTGTAACACCCTGTACATTTTTGAAACTTATATGACCAACCTAGCATGGATAAAAGTATTTAATCTAGAGATAATGAGGACATATTTAAGCGTAAAGTTAAAGTTAAGTGGTGGATTAAGACAGAAGGATTGAAAAAGTTGGACAAAGGGGAGACCATAAGTGAGGTGCTTGCTTGACTTAATTAAGCTAGTAGGTGAATCACCTACTTGAGATATATGGACCAAGTTAATAGACCCAAGGTTGTGGATCAGATTTGGGCCAAGTTAAATGTACCAAAGAGGTGTATTACCTACTTAAGCTAATGGATAAGATTAAATCCTATTATAATGGACTCTTTGAAGTCCCAAACTAAGTAAAATGAAAGGAGAAGAGTATGGGCAGCCCAACACTAAAATAAATTATCCAAAGGCCCAATAGAAATTAGTAAAGTAAGTAGGTGTACCACCTACTTTGACCTATTGAGCTACTTGATATAACCAAGTAGGTACATCACCTACTTGACCAAATTGTGGCTGAAAAAAATAGGATTAAAAGAGCCTTCTAGAGGGTTCAATATAAGACCAAGCTAGCTGGTCTTTTTACTCATTTTTAACACATAACATTTCAAGATTATCTCTAGTTTTCTCTCTTTCTTTCAAGGGTTAAAACCAGCATCCCCTATATTCTTTTTAGGATTCTTGAACAAATCCTCCACTTGCAAGCCTTGGTAAGTGTTTACCCTTGTAGATTAATGTAATATATGTATCAGAAAGTGTGGAGGTCAGGTTGGTTATGTTTAAAATGTATAGGGCAGTCCCTTAATTAGTTGGCAGTCCACTTGTGTTAGTTTTAATGAATTTGTCCTCCTTGTGGTTTGAACTTGTATAGGGGCTTAAGGTGTTGAAGAAATTAAGTTAGGAGGATAAAATTTTAGTATATTAAAGTGCGGTTCTTCCCCTAAATCATTCCTTGTATGTATGGACTGATGGAAATGTTTATGCGTGTTTGTAAATAGAACGTTTGGTGTAGTGAAAAGAGAATATTCTCTTGTTATGTTAAACTGAAGTTTGGAACTATTGTGGATTATTTTTAGTATGTTACTGTGGAAGGTAGTAGGGTGACCTTATGGGATGAATATATGGAGTTTCATTGGAGTGTAAATGTAAAGGATAAACTAGGTAGGCAATCCTATCGGTTTGTAACATTTATGTCAATATATGGGTTGTTTTGGTAGCACTGTTGTGGTGAGGCAGTGGGCTGCCGTGTAGGAGCTGGAATAGAGTTACGTGGAAGTATAAAGGAGGTTGGAATGAGATACTATGTGTTGGGGTGGTCGGACAAATTTTACTTCCCGTTAAGTAGTTAGTTACGTAAACCTATAATGTGATTAGCTTTTAATGTAACTCCATTATGTACTTATATTGTAGAGTAACACATAAGGAAGGAAATAAATTGTTGTAGTCATGTGGTGTGAAGTTAAAGTATGTAAGGTTACTCTTTTCCGTATCCTTTGGCATCATATATTGTCCACCTAGCTAATGACCTTGTTTCCACTCCGAAATATTCTAAAGCACCTCAATATATATTTACTATCAAATTTCAGATGTTCTCTTTTGTTGTTCCAAAAAGGATCCATAATGTTATAACCACCACTATAACAACTTCAAAGATTAAATAAAGTAAGTAACTCAATATGGTTATGTTCGGGTGGCAGCTTGAGGGGGCTTAAAGCCCAGCATAGAGAAGATCCAGATTTATTATGTATGGGTGGCAGCTCGAGGGGGCTTAAATCCCAGCATAGAGACGATCCCATATTATGTTACCACTGATCAGTTGGGATATGTATGGCATGACTTATAAAGACAAGAAAAGTAAAGAAAGAAAAAGGGAAGTAATGAATGTAATGTATACGATTCCACGATTACAGTAAAGGTGGTTTATCAGTATTATTTATTCACTTGTATTTGATTCCATTTGAGTTCCTATATCCCATGCAGTTGCTTATAGCCTTACATACTTAGTACATTCTTTTGTACTGACGTCCCTTGGGGGATTTACCTTACTTACTGCAGGCACAGGTGCTAGTAGACCTCCACAGTAGGATACGAGTCATCCGCGGATTATTGGTGAGCTCCAGGTTTCTTCGGGTTTCGAGTCATTGTAAATTTTTTTTGGTACTATGCAGTAGTGGTATAAGGCGGGGACTTATCCCGACCTTAGTTTTGGTTATGTACATCTTTTAGAGGCTTTGTAGAATATGGTCAAGTCAAATGTAGAAGTGTATTCTCCTTTTTGATGCTGCGTCCCCAACGGCCAAGTCTCATATCTATTTGAATGTCTTTCCATGATTTCCATCTTTCACATCTTGTATCTGTATGACTGGATGTTGTTCACTCAGGGACATGCATCTGAATGTACATGATCATAGATTGGTTCTCTCGAGCTTTAACGGCTTCGGGTGCCAATCCGCCTCAATGGGATTTGAAGAGTGACATAGGTTTTCACCCCAATAGCTGCCCCCTATCAGGTTCAGCTAGAGCTAGGCTTTCTCCCCCAGAGCTACCCCCTGATCCAATAATCTCCGGATCGGCTTGAGCTAGGATTTCGCCCCCAAAGTTGTCACCCGTACACAAACAACTATGCATTACTTCATTTCTTTACTTTTATGAGATTGATACATTGGTGGTTATAACATTATTGGAGCTTTGGAACATCAGTCAATGAATAAGGAACACGTGAATAACAATTGCTAACATTTTAAAATGGAAACAAGTGTGGTAACGATGTGAACAATAGTTGCTGCCAAAGGATACGGAAAAGAGTAACCTTACATACCTTATCTTCCCCATATGTGAATACAATAATTTTGATCCTTCCTTACATGTTACTCTATAACACAAGTACATAATGGAGCTGATTGTAACACCCCGTACCTTCCCTACCCTACTTTACGACTTTGAACAATGGTTACTAAGGTGTCGAGAGCCATAGGTATGTATTTTGTAGTGTCATTGATGAAACATTTGATATTGGGCCTAGTATGTGTGATTAGAGTTTTGTCGGAGGTGTTTGTGACATCGTGGAGCATTTGTGGGGTGAAAAATGAGGCTTGGAGGACTTCCAAGCAATGGATATTAAGGTTAGGAGGTAAGAAAAAGACTTGAGCTTGAAGGATCTAACCTAATCCGCAAAGAAAAGTCGAAGAACGGAAAAAAATCAAATTTTGGGTGTGGGCGCGCCCAGGGGTGTGTCGGGCCGCTTCTAGATGAAATTTTTTTGGCACAGGCAGCCCTGGGGTGCGCCAGGCCGCTTTGGGCTGTTATTTTGTGCCACAGGCAGCAAAGGGAAGTGCCAAGTGGCGTGCTGGGGTGGTTTTCGCAAAAACTTTTCTTCAACTATTATGATGTATATAAGACCTTTGAGTCATGGTATCATTACTCCATCATAGTAGGACTATTATTAAGCATGTTTAGCATCCGAGTTGGTATTAATTCTTCGTCACAAGTGTTTTAACAAATTATGTTCAAGTAAGCCATGAGCAACTAGAATTTCTAGTTTTGCGATTGAGGTTACGAACGGAGATCTCGTAAGTGAATATTCTCGAGACATTTATAGAATTATTTGAACATGAGATATATGATGTGATAACACGGAGGTTGGGAATCCGAAAACTAGAGTATTAACTTAAAAGAATGTGGAAGCAAAAACTAAGAAACTCATGAAAAAGACAAAACAGAAATTAAAAAGATACGGATTTGAATCCAAGTAACAACAAATTGGTATTGAAGAAACCAAATGTCTTTACTTGAGAAACTAATCAAGTTTGGAAACGGATCTTGACCGCTTCATGAGTAACGTTAGACAACAATTAGTATGAGTACTAATTGCCTTCTAAGAATACCAAGAAGAAACCAAAGATATCAAAGAAAGAAATTATCTTACTACCTTAAACTATGAACTAGTTAGGTTGAAAGATAAATCTCAAGGTAATCTACCTCAAAGGTTCAAAACAACTCTCAATATATTAATCTTCAAAATCTCATTTTCATGAATGAACAAAGACCCCTTTCTCTCCCTTACTTCTCTCTATTTTGTATCTCTCTTCCATGTCATTTTCCTTTCCACTCAATTCTTTTATTCTCTCATCTTTTCTTTTTACAAGAGTAGGAACTTCAATAGGAGAAGTTGCACATAAAGAAGAGCTACTCTCTTGTTCACAACTTGACTCCTCCCCTTGGAAAATTACATACTTTACAATCTTATTAGAAAGATTAGAATGATCATTTTTGGAGTTAATTTTCTGTTTGGACTGTGCTATAGAATGAATATGCCTCAATTCTTCTTTCAAATCACCCCAAGTCAAAAGTAGCCGATTAAATTTCACCCAATGGGGGTTACTATAATCATCCACTACTTTTCGTAATTCTTGGGACAAGGCTCTTGTGGCAAAACTCAATTTCTCGAACTCCCAAAAATAATTACAAGAAAATATATGTTCCATGTGATATTCCCATTGGAGGTAAGTTTCTTTATCAGCATACATGCATAATTTTTGTAGTATCACATGTCTACTACCCTACTTGGTCAATCCTTCATAATCATGTATTCTTGCAAAATACATAGTTATTAAAATAAACCACTCAAACTTTGGCTTTCCCTCAATTGTTCTCACTCACTCTTGCCTTTTTCCTCTCAAATAACCTTTGGGAAAATACTTTGTGGATTTATAATTAAATCCTACTAGTATCAAGTCCTTAGTAGTAAAATAAGGAATTTTGGGGCACAAGAAAAAAAAAAGTGAAGAACCAATCCTAGAAAGAATAAGATTTAGTTGAAACAAGACTCAAACAAAAGGAAAGGATTTTAGAACGAGATAAAGATCTAGGATCCCTTCTTCTTGTGTTCTATCAAAACCTCCTTTGTAGAAAACAATTAGATGAACAAAATTCCTTGAAGAGCAACAATTCTTTTTTTTTTCAATGTTACTATTCACTATGAAAATTTTTTCTTTTTTTTTTTGAAATGTACTGTTCACTGCTACAGTACTTCTTTTTTTTTTTTTGCTCTTTTTGTTCAAGAAATTCCAAAGATTATCAAGAACGTAATCTTGATAGAACCGCTCTGATACCACTTGATAACACGGAGGTTGGAAATCCCAAAACTCTGTATTAACTTAAAAGAATGCGAAAGCAAAAACTAAGAAACTCATGAAAAAGACAAAACAGAAATTAAAAAGATACGGATTTGAATCCAAGTAACAACAAATTGGTATTGAAGAAACCAAATGTCTTTACTTGAGAAACTAATCAAGTTTGGAAACGGATCTTGACCGCTTCATGAGTAACGTTAGACAACAATTAGTATGAGTACTAATTGCCTTCTAAGAATACCAAGAAGAAACCAAAGATATCAAAGAAAGAAATTATCTTACTACCTTAAACTATGAACTAGTTAGGTTGAAAGATAAATCTCAAGGTAATCTACCTCAAAGGTTCAAAACAACTCTCAATATATTAATCTTCAAAATCTCATTTTCATGAATGAACAAAGACCCCTTTATATAGTAGTGAAGAAAGGGTTGGTCAAAGATAACATTAAATGAAATGATACTTCCTAGGGCCTAGAAGACTACCACACACATTATCCTATAAGTCAACATAGAAGAAAACAACTATTAAATGGCATAGAAGGCTGCCACACACAAAGACCTAGGAAGTCAACATAGAATTAAACAATTCTTAAATATAATTCTAGAAATTAATTAAAAAAATGTTGCAGTCTTTTTCTCCATTTTTTGGGATAGATTTGAACCCAATTCCACCTCTTCTTGGACTTTAATTTGGGCCTCCAAATAGATGTAAGACTTGGAGAAAATGTCTTCATTGGGCTTGAGATCTTCTTCCATTACAAAACACCTTTTAATTGCCAATTCCAGCCCATTAATCTTGTCTTCATATTTTCTTGTTTGGGATCTTGTCATGGATCCTCTTGGATCTTCCAAAGCTTCCTTAGTTGATGTTGAGCTTCAATGGATGCTATCATTCTCCCCTTCTTAAAGAAGATTCATCCACGAATCTTGACATTTATTATAACTCCTCCTTCTTTGGATTTGAGCCTTCATGGTTGCTATCATGATGGTGTATACATTGAATTTGGTGGGTTAAGATGACATGGGTTATTGGGATCAAGTAAAAGCCCAAAGAAAGACCAAAATGCAAAGCCCAATGGGGAAAATGACCCATTCTTCCACTTTGACCAAACCAATATTGCATTTAATGCAAGGAAATGGATAAGGATGACTTGAGCACTATATAAAGGCCCTAAAATCAGATTTTTAATTCATTGGAACTCTCATGCCTATTTAGATAGTTCTCAACTATTTCTCTCAAACCCTAAGAACCCTAAGGCACTTCTTGGGACAAGATCACTCATTTGCAAGTTTGGGTAAGTGATTATTTTTATGGATTAATATATTATATGCATGGGAGAGCATGTAGATCATGATGGTTATGTCCAAAGGTGTTGAATAGTGAAATTTTGCCTTTTCGCTAAAGATGTGCCATTCTTGTTATTTAAACTTGAAGAAGGACTTGAGGTTTGAATAAAAGTGAATGGTATGGATGAGATATCAACATGTATGGTATGATTATGATCCTAAACTTGTTATTTTTCTATAAGTGTAAATTATGAGATTTTGGCCGATATATGATTATGAGGTATATTGAGGTGACTTGATGGAGTAATTGTAATGTTGTGGTGATGGAGAAGTGTAAAGTATGCACTTGGTGTGAATGTTATTGATTTATGATGTATTGGTCAATGTTGGGCATGTTGTGGTATTATTGGTTTGACCATGCCGTAAATGGTATTGTAAGGGGGTAAATGACGTTATAAGGCAAACATGTGACTCATTATTCGTCTTATGCACTTGTAAGGTAGTTGATTGTTAATGTAATTTCCGTTATGTAATTGTGTTGTAGAGTGAAACAAAGAGAAGGAGCTGGACTATTGTGTTCACGTATAGGATTGTATAGTTATATTGAGGAGATAAGGTATGTAAGGTTACTCTTTCTGTACCCTTCTGTAGCATTTGTTCATATTGACATTTTACGTATTCCATTCCGAAATGACCAAAGGTATCTCATTTCAGGTTGCTATCTATTGTTAAGTCACATATTCCTCATTCATTAGACATTGTTGCTCATGTATTACATAATCATGGACATGGTTCCAAAGTCCCAATAATGTTATGTTTCAAAAGCTTCCAATAAAGTTATGACTACAATATATCAATCTCTCACAAGTAAAGGTACCAATCTCGCAAAAGTAAAGAATGAAGTAATGTATAGTTAGTTGTATCCATGGGGTGAAATAAACACCTGCATGATGACCATCCCAACATTATGGGTGTATCCATGGGGTGAAATAAACACCTGCATGACGATATTATTTTCCCACTGATCAGTTGGGCCCGGGCAGTATATAATTAATGATTGATGAAGTAAAGAAATTTAATATAGAGAAGCGAAGGAAGTAACGAAAGTAATACGCGTAGTTCCAAATATATAGATTGATGGTTTATCCATATTGGGCATTCTCTTGTAATTGTTTTCCATTGAAATTCTTATGTGCTGATACAGTTTCATTCAGCCTTACATACTCAGTGCATTCTTCGTACTGACCCCTCTTGGGGGATTTACCTTACTTGCTGCAGGCACAGGTGCTAGTAGACCGCCATAGTAAGCTGCGGGACATCTACTGATTTTTGGTGAGCTCCAGTTGGATCGGGGCTTTCCGAGTCACAGTTGTATATTGATTTTGGTATTGTGAATGTTGTGTAAAGCGGGGACTTGTCCCAAATTTAGGATGGTTATGTGTATATTTCTAATAGAGGCTTTTGTAGACATATGTGGGTATGTAATGTAAGAGACGTATATCCCTCTTGACTTGATGGACCTAACGGCCAAGTTTCTTATATGTACATGTCATATGTTCCATGATTTTCGTTGTTAGCATTTTATGTTCCTATGTGGTGGTGACGTTTCTTATAGCATGTATATGAAGGGACATGAATAAAGATTGGTTCTCTCGAGCCTTATCGGCTTTGGGTGCCAGTCCGGCTAGAATGAGATTCGGGTCGTGACACTGACATTAACAACTAACTACATTACAAGTGCACAAGACGATAATTGTGGCGCCTCAAATCCCATCGGGGCGGACTAGCACCCGAAGTCGTTAAGGCCCGAGAGAACCTATGATCGCGTACATTCATATGCATGTCCCTGGGTGAACAACATTCAGTCATACAGATACAAGATGTCAAAGACGAAGGTCATGGAAAGACATTCAAATAGATATGAAACTTGGTCGTTAGGGCTACCACATCAAAATGGACATATATTCCTTCATTTGTCTTACAACGTCTATAAAGCCTCTAACAGATACATAACCATACCTACAGTCGGGATGAGTCCCCGCTCGATACATCCTTTACACAGTATCAAAACAAATGTATACAAGTGACTCGAAAAGCCCCGAACCAATCTGGAGCTCACCAATAGTCTGCAGATGACCCGTATCCTACTGTGAAGGTCTACTAGCTCCTGTGCCTACAACAAGTAAGGTAAGTCCCCCAAGGGACGTCAGTACGAAAGAATGTACTGAGTATGTAAAACTATAAGCAACTGCATGAAATATAGGAACTTAAATGAATCAAATACAAGTAAATAGTCAATATGGATAAACCATTGTTCTGTATGTGTGGAACCATGTACATTGCCTTCATATCTTTCATTTTACGTTCATATCAATATCATCATCAATGATATAATGCCCGAGCATAACTGATCAGTAGGAAATAACATTGGGATCGGCTCAAGTTAGGCTTATGCCCCCAGAGTTGTCACCCGTAAATTAATATATCAGGTTTGGATCGAGCTAGGTTTTCACCCCTAGAGCTTCCCCCTGTCAGGTTCAGCTCGAGCTAGGCTTTCTCCCCCAGAGTTGCCCCCTGATCCAATAATCTCGGGATCGGCTTGAGTTAGGCTTTCGCCCCTAAAGCTGCCATCTGTACTCAAACAACAAGCAACTATGCATTACTTCATTTCTTTACTTTTGTGAGATTGATACATTGATGGTTATCACATTATTGGTGCTTTGGAACATCAGTTAATGAATAAGAGACACATGAATAACAATTGCTAACAAAACTGAAATGGGATACTTTCAGACATTTCGAAATGGAAACAAATACAGTAAAAATGTGAACAATAGGAGCTTCCAAAGGATACGAAAAGAGTAACCTTACATACCTTATCTTCCCAATATTTGAATACAATAATTCAACTCCTTTCTTACATTATACTCTACAACATAAGTACATAACGGAGCTCACGTTAACAACTAACTACATTACAAGTGTACAAGACGATAATGAGCTACGTGACTGCCATATAACGTCATTTCACCCTCCTACAATATAATTTACTATATCACCATACCAACAACACCAAAACATTCCATACATCAACCTAGATATCATAAAACGATGGAATTTCATACCAAGTTTATACTTTATACCTCCTCCTTAACATATCGTCACATTTACGCCATCAAGTCATCTAAACACCTCTCACCATAACACATTAAATATAATCCACAATTGATACAATTCAACATTCCTCCTAACTACCCCCTTAAAGCCATCTAAAGGGTACCATAAGTTGATGATTGCATCCAAGAAGGATAGAGGGGCCTTGGAGGGTCAAAGAAAAGAAAAAACAAGCAAAACGGACTTCTGGAAGGACTTGCAGGTGGTGAGGTATGGCCGCAAGTGCCCTCCTGGCCCTATCCAGATCCACCTGTGGTGCCACCTGTGCCCGCAGGTGCCTCATCCGCGAGGGCGGATGCCCAGTTCGGCTGCTATGGGTCATTTTGAGGTCCATCTTTGTAATAAATGGTCCATGGCCAGAATTAAGCTTCTCTTTTCTTATTTTAGGTTAACTTTGATGCCAACAAACAATTATGGTTTCAAAATGCACATGAACATCACAAAACTATATTCTCCTTACAATACACCACCGATTCCATGCACAATTTCATAACAACAATTCCCTGAGTCATAAACAAAGAGAAAGCAAGTTAGGGACCTAACCACATCCTAACATGTTGACATTTAATCCATCAAATTCACTTCTTTCAAGACCTCAAGTCGCCTTTCAAGTTTGAACCACATAGAAGGCAAGTCCTTTACCGATTAAGCAAAAGTGGACTATTTTACACATAGTGGACTGCTCAACACTTTGTCAACATATCCAACATGATTTGCACACCCTCTTATGCATATAATATATTAAACCATAAGAGTAAACACTTACCAAATCATGCAAGGAGATGATCTTGTCCAAAGGGAGTGGTTGCTTAGGGTTTGAAAGAAAAGAGAAATGTCTCTTGGAAAAATCTAGAATTTGCAAGTGTGTTATGCTAAATAAAAATCTGATTTTTAGCCTTATATATTCCCTCATGGTCATCCTTAGCCAAACTTTGGTCAACAAATGAGGTGTTTACTTGGTCAACTTGGAATGGGTCATTTTCCATATTTGGGCCATGTCTTCTTGCTTAATTTTTGGACCTCAATTGAGCCCATTAACACAAGATTAATCCAGCCCAAGAATTTGAGTAGATGATTCACCTACTATTTCTAGTTTAAATACGTTCGTCAATGTTAAGGTAGTCTCACAGGTTAGGAAATGTATGGGGTGTTACAATAATGAGCTACGTGACTGCCGTATAACGTTATTTCACCCTCCTACAATACAATTTGCTGCATCACCATACCAAAAACACCAAAACATTCCACACATCAACCTAGATATCACAAACCGATGGAATTTCATACCAAGTTTATACTTTGCACTTCCTCCTTAACACATCGTCACATTTACGCCATCAAGTCATCTAAATACCATTCGCCACAACACATTAAAAACAATCCACAATTGATACAATTCAAAATGCCTCCAAACTACCCCCTTAGATTCATCCAAAGGGTACCATAAGTTGATGATTGCATCCAAGAAGGGTAGAGGGGCCTTGGAGGGTCAAAGAGAAGTAAAAACAAGCGAAACAAACTTCTGGAAGGACCTGCAGAGCAACATGCACCCATAGGTGATGAGGTGCATCCACAAGTACCCTCGTGTCCCTATCCAGAGACACCTACAAAGTCACTTATGCGGGTAGGTGGCTCATCCGCGAAGGCGGATGCCCGAATTGGCTAAAATGAGTCATTTTTGGGTCCTTTTTTGTAATAAATGGTCCATGGCCATAATTAAGCTTCTATTTTAATATTTTAGGTGATGCTAATGAACAATTATGGTTTCACAATTCACATGAGCATCACAAGACTATACACTACTGATTCCATGCACAATTACATAACAACATTTCCACAAGTCATACACAAAGAGAAAGTAAGTTAGGGACATAACCATATCCTAACATGTCGACAGTTAATCCATCAAATTCACTTCCTTCAATACCTCAAGTCCCCTTTCAAGTTTGAACCACATAAAAGGCAAGTCCTTTACCAATTAAGCAAAAGTGGACTGTTTTACACATAGTGGACTGCTCAACACTTTTTCAACATAACCAACATGATTTACACACCATCTTATGCATATAATATAGTAATCTACAAGATTAAACACTTACCAAGACTTGCAAGTGGAAGATATTGTCCCAAAAATCCTTAAGGAAGCTTAGGGTGGCTAGGGTTTTGAGAGAGGAGAGACTACGTGAATAAATCTGATTTTTGGCAAGTGACTTATGTTGAATTTAGGCTGAATTTCGGCCTTAAATACTCTCCTTTCAAGTCTATCCTTAGCCCCACTTTTTGACCAAAAAATGGTGTGTTTTACTTGGTCAAATTGGAATGGATCATTTCCCTTTTGGGTCATGCCTTGTTTACTTAATTTTTGGGCCTCAATTAAGCCCATTAGCATAAATTAGTTCAGCCCAAGAAAGGTAGTGTGTAATACATCAACCATCTCAAGTTTAAATGCTTCCATAAATGTTAAGGTAATCAAATAGGTTCGGAAATGTACGGGGTGTTACATCCTTCCCCCCTTAGGAACATTCATCCTCGAATGTTAGTAACATTATCCAATCTAAACAAATTCAAGTCTAAGTTCATTTTTCATGTTATCACCTACACATAATGCTTATAGATACTTACTTGTTATTTTTCCAATTTCGCATCCTGAATTTTCTCTTCCGTTTGAAATAAATGAGGGTACTTAGACTTCATCATTTCTTCGGCTTCCCAGGTGATTTCTTCTACTTGTTGATTTCTCCAAAACACTTTTACGAAAGCTACTTCTTTATTCCTTAACCTCTTAACTTGTCGATCCAAAATAGCAATAGGTATTCCATTATATGTGAGGTCTTCTGTAACTTGTACATCTTCAATGGGAGAAATATGAGATGGATATCCTATGCACTTCTGAAGCATTGAAACATGAAACACTGGATGAACTATGGAGAGTTCTTGGGGTAGTGCTAATTCATATGCAACTTGAACAAATCTTCGGGTAATCTTTTATGGCCCTATATAACGTGGACTCAACTTTCCTTTCTTTCCAAATCTCATTACCCCTTTCATTGGTGACATTTTCAAGAATACCCAATCACCTATGGCAAATTCTAGCCCCCTTCTTCTAACATCGGCATATGACTTGTGTCGACTTTGGGCCATTTGTATCTATTGTTGTATCACCTTAACTTTGTTCATAGCTTGATGAACAAGATCTGGCCCAAATAAGGCAGTTTCACCCGCTTCAAACCATCCAATTGGTGATCTACACTTTCTTCCATATAAAGCTTCATAAGGTGCCATTTTGATACTTGAATGATAGCTATTATTGTAGGCAAATTAAATAAGAGGTATATGATCATCCCAACTATCTTTAAAGTCCAATGTGATAGCTCTAGCATATCTTCAAGTGTTTGGATAGTACGTTCTGCTTGTCCATCTGTCTGAGGATGAAAAGTCGTACTTAAATTCACTTGGGTTCCCAAACTCTTCTGAAAAGATTTCCAAAAGTGTGCAGTAATTGGAGCTCCCCTGTCTGATATAATAGAGATTGGAATTTTGTGTAGTCGGACTATCTGTTTAACAAACAACCGTGCATAATCTTCAGCTGTGTAGGTGGTCTTGACCAGTAGGAAGTGTGCTGACTTGGTAAGCCTGTCAACTATTACCCATATGAAATCAAATTTTTGAAGTGTACGAGGCATACCTATGATGAAATCCATATTAATCATGTCCCACTTCCATACTGGAAGATTTATACATTGCATATAACCTCCAGGCTTCTGATGCTCTACTTTAAATTATTGACAATTTGGACATTGGGCTACAAATTCTGCAATGTTCTTCTTCATGTTACCCCACCAATACATTTCTCTCAAATCATGATACATTTTAGTGGCTCCCGGATGAATAGAATACCGTGAATGATGTGCCTCTGTCATAATCCGTCTTCTTAGCTCATCTATATTCGGTACACACAATCTACTTTGGCACTGAAGCACTCCCTCTTGCTTAAGATCAAATACCTTTGTCAAACCTTGTTGTACAGTCTCTTTTAGCTGCAATAAAATAGGATCCGCATACTGCTTCTCTTTCACCTCAGCTACTAGTAAAGATTCTGCCGCTTTTTGCACAATAACCCCTTCGTCTGGAGATTCAAGAAGGCGAACTCCCAAGTTGGCTAGTTGATGTAGATCCTTGACTATACCTTGCTTTTCCGTCAACTGGCCATTAGGCCCTCCTATTGCTTTGTGGCTTAATGCATCGGCTACCACATTTGTTTTCCCCAGATGATATAGGATATCAATATCATAATCTTGTAATAGTTCAAGCCACCTCCCTTGCCTCAGATTTAAGTCCTTCTGCTTAAAGATATATTGCAAACTCTTATGGTCGGTATATATGTCAGCATGAACCCCATACAAATAGTGTCGCCATATCTTTAAAGCAAATATCACAGCTACTAGCTCAAGATCATGTGTTGGATAATTTCACTCATGTGGTCACAACTGTCTTGAGGCATAAGTTATTACATTACCGTGCTGCATCAATACACATCCTAGGACGACTCCTGAAGCATCACAATATATCGCATACCCTTCTGTGCCTTCTGGAAGTACTAATACGGGTGTAGAAGTCAATTTATCCTTCAGCTCTTGCAAACTCTTCTCACATGCATCATTCTACTGAAACTTGGTTACCTTGTGTGTTAGTTTTGTTAAAGGTGCAGAGATGGAAGAAAATCCTTTGACAAACCTTCTATAATAACCTGCCAATCCAAGAAAATTATGAATCTTTGTAGGCGTTGTAGGTCTTGGCCAATTCTTCACAACTTCTATCTTTTGTGTATCAACTCTTATTCCTTCATCCGACACAATATGACCCAAGAATGCTACAGATTTTAACCAAAATTCATATTTAGAGAACTTTGCATATAACTTACAATCACGAAGAATCTGTAATACCTTCTGTAAGTGATTAGCGTGGTCTTCTTCTGATCTTGAATAAACCAAAATATCATCGATAAACACTGTCACGAACACATCCAAGAATGGCTTGAACACCCTATTCATCAAATCCATAAAAACTGTTGGTGCATTTGTTAGTCCAAATGACATAACTAAAAATTGTTCGGAAAGCTGTCTTGGGTATATCTTTTTCTCTAACCCTTACCTGATGATAACCCGATCTCAGGTCAATCTTTGAGAAGCATTTGGTACCCTGTAATTGGTCGAACAAATCATCAATTCTGGGGAGGGGATATTTATTCTTAACTGTTACTTTATTCAATTGCCAATAATCAAT
Source organism: Capsicum rhomboideum (assembly GCA_031232105.1). Taxonomy (NCBI): domain Eukaryota; kingdom Viridiplantae; phylum Streptophyta; class Magnoliopsida; order Solanales; family Solanaceae; genus Capsicum; species Capsicum rhomboideum. The sequence goes on along the minus strand of CP124710.1, from coordinate 59,980,099 downwards.
ACACATTCTTAACTTGCCATCTTTCTTTCGTACAAATAACACTGGTGCACCCCAAGGGGACATACTAAGTCGTATGAATCCCTTGTCCAGCAAGTCTTTTAACTGCTCCTTCAATTCCCGTTACTCTGTCGGGTCCATTCTATACGGAGGAATAGAGATAGGCTGAGTGTCTAGCATCACTTCAATGCCAAACTCTACTTCCCATTCTAGAGGCAAACCTGAAAGATCTTCAGGAAATACATCAAGGAATTCATTTACCACTGGAACTGATTGAAGAGTTGGTGGCATCACGTCGGTATCCTGCACTCTTACTAGGTGTCATATGTACCCTTTGGATATCATTTTCCTTGCCTTAAAATAGGAAATAAACTTACCTCTCGGTGCTCCAACATTACCCCTCCATTCAAGGACGGTCTTTTGTGGAAAATGGAAATATACCTTCTTAGCTTGGCAATCTACCGTGGTATAACAAGAAGCCAACCAATCCATACCCATTATAACATCAAAATCTACCATTTCCAGCTCAATAAGATCAACCAGTGTACCATAACCACAAATATTTACTATATAATTACGATAGACTCTTTTAGCTATAATAGATTCACCAACTGGTATAGATACTTCAAATGCCTTGACTAGGAATTCCGGTGCTCTTTCAAATTTTTCATCAATCAATGGAGTGACATATGATAGGGTAGAACCCGAATCAATCAATGTATATACATTATGTGAAAAGACGAATAATGTACCAGTAACCATATCAGGAGAAGCCTCCAAATTCTGTCGATCCGCTAAAGCATAGGTATGGTTCTGGACTCCACTAGAATTAACTGCTCTTCAAAAACCTCTGCCATGTCTAGTAGGCTATACACCCGATGAGGATGATGCAACAGTTGATCCCGTAGGTCGCGTCATACTACCCATGCCCCTCTGTGGGCATTCACTCATTATGTGCCCCGATATACCACACCAGAAATAAACATTTGTCCCAAACTGGCATGCACCTAAATGAAACTTTCCACAGTGCTGACACGGCTGATGAGAAAATCCTGTTGTCTGTGAACCTTGAATCCCACTACCTTTCCCAACGTGGCTACCTCTAAACCCTCGGAATTGGGATGGAGTACCTGATGTAGAATAATAAAATGATGGTCTAGGCGGTCTATTAAAAACCCGAGGCCTAAATTCTCCTTGGGATGCCATGAACTGTCCCATAGGTTTAGCCCCCTTTGACGGTCCTCTTTCAAATTCTTTCGTCCTTCTCCTCTAGCTCTAATCCTCTATCTTTTGTACAAAAGCTTGTAACCTGGCTATATCCATCTCTCTATTCAGAGCAGCAATAGTACAATCCCTCACCAAATATGGATCCAATCTGTCCACATGCCAATGAATTCTATCGTCCATAGTAGCTACTACATTAGGAGCATACCTGGCCAAAGAGTTAAATCGAAGACTGTACTCTCTGACGCTCATATTACCTTGACGAAGATTTAAGAACTGGTATGCACGAGCCTCTCGAATCTCATATGGAATATGATGATCAAGGAATGCTGCTTTGAATTCTTCCCAATTAGCTGGAAGTGCACCGATACCCCTAGATAGTTTCCAATCTTCGTACCATAATATAGCCTCTCCTTTTAATCTATATGCTGCAAGCTCAACTATTTCTGTACCAGATACATGCATAATATCTAAAGCCTTTTGAATTTGGTCCATGAAGTCTTGTGGGTCTTTATTAAAATCTAACCCAATGAATGTGGGAGGGTCTAATTTAAGAAAATCTTGTGTCCGCCGACTAGCTGCCCTATCCGCACCGCCATTACTTATAGTTGGACCAGCTTGTCCTTGACTTTGTGCAGAAACTATAAGAGTCAACATTTGCACCGCATTCTTTAAATCCTGCTCAGTAGCATTACCAGGTGGTTCTGGGGGTACTCCTCTCCTTCTTGGCTCTCCGGAAGGTGGAAGAGTAGAAGAAGCCCGCGATGCAAACTCATTTTCAGCTTCACCTTGATTAACTCATTCAGGTGGTGATTTACTGGTTCCTTCTCCGACAATCCTGTCTAGCTACTTACTTTTACCCTTGTTTCTCCTTGTAAACGGCATTTTACTATAACAAAAGAAAAACAATTTCAGTGGTCAGATATGATTCCACCTACAACTATGGCTCTTATGCACGATCTAGAAAATAAAGAAAAGAAACAACTCCTAAATTTCCCGTAGCCTCCTACTTATAAATATAGTGCATAACATATCCATATTCAAGACTCTACTCAGACATGGCTTTATAGATACCCTAGGACGACCCGCTCTGATACCACTTTTATCACGCCTCAAATTCTTTTGGGGCAGACATGGCACTCGTAGTCGTAAGGCCCAAGAGAACCAACCTATGATCATGTACATTCATATGCATGGCCCTGAGTGAACAATACGCAGTCATACAGATGCAAGATGAAAAAGACGAAATCCATGGAAAAACATTCGAATAGATATGAAACTTGGCAGTTAGGGCCGTAACATTAAAAAGATAAGACGCTCCTTCTTGTGACTTTACAATGTCTATTGTCAATAAGCCTCTAACAGATACACAACCATGCCTAAAGTTGGCATAATTACCCGCTTTATACAACCTTTACATAGTGCCAAAACAAGTACACAAATAACTCGAAAAGCCCCGAATCAACCTGGAGCTCACCAATAGTCTGCAGATGACCCGTATCCTACTGTGAAGGTCTACTAGCTCCTGTGCCTGCAGCAAGTAAGGTAATTCCCCCAAGGGACGTTAGTATGAAAGAATGTACTGAGTATGTAAGGCTATAAGCAACTGCATGAAATACAAGAACTCAACTGGAATCAAATACAAGTGAATAGACAATATTAATAAACCACTGTTTTGTATGTGTGGAACCATGTACGTTGCCCTCATTACATTCCTTTTACATTCATATCAATATCAACATCAATCATATAATGCCCGGGCCCAACTGATCAATGGGAAATAACATTGGGATCGGCTTGAGCTAGGCTTATGCCCCCAGAGCTGCCACCCATAAATTAATATTTTAGGTTCGGCTTGAGCTAGGTTTTTAACCCCCAGAGATGCCCCCTGTCAGGTTCGGCTCGAGCTAGGCTTTTGCCCACAGAGCTGCCTCCTGATCCAATAATTTCAGGATCGGCTTGAGCTAGGCTTTCGACCCCGAAGCTGCCACCCGTATTCAAACAACTATGCATTACTTCATTTCTTAACTTTTGTGAGATTGATACATTGGTGGTTATAACATTATTGGAGCTTTGGAACATCAGTAAATGAATATGGAACACGTGAATAACAATTGCTAACAAACCTGAAATGAGATACTCTGAAATATTTCGAAATGGAAACAAGTATGGTAACGATGTGAACAATAGGTGCTGCCAAAGCATACGGAAAAGAGTAACCTTAGCTACCAAAGGATACGAAAAAGAGTAACCTTACATACCTTATCTTACCAATATATGAATACAACAATTTAGCTCCTTCCTTACGTGTTACTCTACAACACAAGTACATAACGGAGCTCAAATTAACAACTAACTACATTACAAGTACACAAGACGATAATGAGCTACGTGACTGCCGTATAACGTCATTTCACCCTCCAATAATACAATTTACTGCATCACCATACCAACAACACTAAAACATTCCACACATCAACCTAGATATCACAAACCGATGGAATTTCATACCAAGTTTATACTTTACACCTCCTCCTTAACACATCATCACATTTACGCCATCAAGTCATCTAAATACCTTTTACCACAACACATTAAAAACAATCCACAATTGATACAATTCAAAATGCCTCTGAGCTACCCCCTTAGAGCCATCCAAAGGGTACCATAAGTTGATGATTACATCCAAGAAAGGTAGAGGGGCCTTGGAGGGTCAAAGAGAAGCAAAAACAAGCGAAACAAACTTTGGGAAGGACCTGCAGAGCAACCTGAGCCCGAAAGTGATGAGGTATGGCCGCAGGTTCCCTCTTGGCCCTGTCCAGAGCTACCTTCAAAGTCACCTGTGCGGGCAGGTGGGTCATCCGCGAAGGCGGATGCCCGAATTGGCTAAAATGAGTCATGTTTGGGTCCTTCTTTGTAATAAATGGTCCACGGTCATACGTAAGATTCTATTTTAATATTTTAGGTGATGCTAATGAACAATTATGGTTTCACAATGCACAAGAGCATCACAAGACTATACACCACCAATTCTATGCACAATTACATAACAACATTTCCACAAGTCATACATAAAGAGAAAGCAAGTTAGGGACATAACCACATCCTAAAATGTTGACATTTAATCCATCAAATTCACTTCCTTCAAGATCTCAAGTCCCCTTTCAAGTTTGAACCACATAAAAGGCAAGTCTTTTACCGATTAAGCAAAAGTGGACTATTTTACACATAGTGGACTGCTCAACACTTTGTCAACATAACCAACATGATTTACACACCATCTTATGCATATAATATAGTAATCTACAAGAGTAAACACTTACCAAGACTTGCAAGTGGAAGATCTTGTCCCAAATATCCTTAAGGAAGCTTAGGGTGGCTAGGGTTTTGAGAGAGGAGAGAATATGTGAATAAATCTGATTTTTGGCAAGTGACTTATGTTGAATTTAGGCTGAATTTTAGCCTTAAATACTCTCCTTTCAAGTCTATCCTTAGCCCCACTTTTTGACCAAAAAATGGTGTGTTTTACTTGGTCAAATTGGAATGGATCATTTCCCTTTTGGGTCATGCCTTGTTTACTTAATTTTTGGGCCTCAATTGAGCCCATTAGCATAAAATTAGTTTAGCCCAACAAAGTTAGTGTGTAATACACCAACCATCTCAAGTTTAAATACTTTCATAAATGCTAAGGTACTCAAATAGGTTCGAAAATGTACGGGGTGTTACATACAATTCGAACACTACCCATCCATAAAATCCTATACACACATATCAGAATCCCAACCCAACCATCCAGAATTCTTCTCATATCTGACCCATGCCTCTAATCGCTTTTTATGTCCTTGCCTACCCTGAGCTCTATAATAGCTTCTCCAACCCTGAGGTGGATCTTATGAGACAAAAGAAAAGGAATGAAAGATCGAGCATGAGAATAAACTACTAGCAATGAATGAAGAGATTGCTAAGATCAAAGACTCCCATGGGACAATTGATAATGATGGACTTGGTTACGATGATTTGTGTGTCCATCTTAGTGTGGGATTACCAGAAGGGTATAAGATCCCCAAATTCAAAACACTCAGTGGCAATGGTAATCCTATGGCCCACTTAAAGAGATATTATGACCAAATGGTCGGAGTAGGAAATAACGAGGCATCATTGATGCGCCTATTCAGTCAAAGTTTAAGCGACAAAGCCTTGGAGTGGTTCGTATCCCAACAACTAAAAAATGGTTTGGTTTGAGAACACTAGAGAAAGACTTTCTTGACAGGTTTGCATATAGTATGGAAATAGTCTCTGACTGATATTCTATAAACCAGATCAAACAGAAAAATGATGAACATTTTCAGGACTATGCCTATCTCTGGATAAAGGAAACTACTAAGCTGCAACCTCCTATGATTGAGGAGGAAATAGGAGAAGTGTTCTCGCATACCCAAGAAAGAGAGTTCTATACAAGAATGGTAATTGCAGTTCGTGCAACGTTCAAGGACATGGTAAAGATCGGCAAATCAGTTGAAGAGGGTATTTGAATAGGGAAAATTAATAAGACTCTGACGCCATTGGGTCCTCAGGTTCCTTAAGAATAAAAGATTAAATGTAACCTTGGTGTCTTTCAGTTTTGATACTAGATCGAAAAGAAATTGCAGGCCTAGAAATACCATTTCCCTACCTATCTATACTCCACTACCATAAAACCCTTAATCTATCTTTTACGCCCAACATCAATACCAAGATCCACAGCTAAATGTCCAACCTTAATACCAAGCTCCATGGATAAATTATCAGCCAAATGTCCAAACAAATATCCCAAATCACCCAACTAATTCCAAGCACCATAGAATTATCATCAAGTACAACCTCCTGCCTACCAAAATAATTACAACCTTTCCTGTCCAAATCTCTAAAAACCTCTCGAGTCTTTACACCATTGGTTGAAAGTCTTGCCCAACTCATTGAAAGATTAGGAGTAGGCAGTTATATCAAGCCTATCCAACCAAAACCCACCAATACCAGTTCCAAATTCTACCATACAAATCAAAGTTGTGCCTATCATTCAAGAGGAACCAGCTATTTAACTGAATATTGCATCAATTTGAAGTATAAATTTAGGACTTGATCAATCATAAAGTCATCAATCTCTAAGTACCAGTGCCAAATGTCAATAATAATCCATTGTCTAATCACGGAGGGGCTACAGTCAATATGATTGAAACAGAAAAAGAACAGGTAGCCAGTAAGTCTATCATCAAGGTTAACCCATAAGGGCCCAAGAAGATGAAAATTATATAAAAGGCCATGGTCGTATAAGTGTCAATGAAAGGCCCCCATTTATGGTGGTAACAGCTCTGAATCAAGCCTTTTCCTTAACACCAGCCAGAAAAGAGTTTGTTGTAGAAACTGTTGCTGCCCATAGGATAACTCAATCCAGATGGTGCTATGTTCTTGAGGATTTGGCCAATGACTCCTACAAGAAGTATTCATAAAAAATCCAATTACTGAAGGAGATGCCAAGCAGCCAAAGAAGTATTCAATTGTCAAGCTGTCATGCCCCGAATCCCAACGAGGCGTGATTGGCACCCGAAGCCGACAAGGCCCGAGAGAACCAATATTTGCTTCTATTCATTTGTATGCATGTCATAGAAAACACTACTACCACATATAAACATGAGAGACTAAAATCGGAAAGCATAGAACATGTGACGTATATACATATGAGAAACTTGGCCGTTTTGTTAACTAGGCTATAGAGAAGATTAAGGTGGTACAAGAGTAGCTACAAGATAATGAAAGTCATATGCCAAGATCCATTGCTTTTATTGGAAATGTGCAAATTATGGAGAGTACATATTTCGTACTGACCCCTCTCGGGGAATTTACCTTACTTGTTGCAGGCGCAGGTACTAGTAGGCCGCCACAGTAGGTTGCCAGTCGTTGCAGATCATTAGTGAGCTCCAGATAATTCGGGGCTTCTCCGAGTCAGAGTGTATATATGTTTTGATATTGTACATTGTGTATAAAGCGGGGACTTGTCCCGACTTTCAGTTGGTTTTGGTCAATGCATCTGGTAGAGGCTTTTGTAGACATATGTGGGTGTATGTGTATAAGATGGTAGATGAAATCTTGACTTGATGGCCTCAACGGCCAAGTTTCTCATATGTATTTTGGGATAAGACTAGTGACATGTCAATATGGATACTATTTGCCGCAGAAAGATACGGACAAAGTAACCTTACATACCTTGGATTCGCAATACGAATATACAATCCTAGAGGTGCATACAATAGTCCCGTTCCTTCTTTATGTGTCACTCTACAACACAAATGTATAACGAAATTCACATTAACCACCAATTCTTCACAAATGCATACAATGTCAATGAGTTACATGTTTGCCTTTAAACATGCCATTTCCCCTTGACAAAACCATTGATCATACTATTATTCCAAAAATTCCATATTCCCAACATTTACCAATACATGATAATTGATACATTTCACCACAACACTTCTCCTTTACACTTTCTTATCCATAACACATCACAAATAACCCATCAAATGACCTTAATACAACTCATAACACATATCGGCCAAAATTCCACAATTTCCCCTTATAGACAAGAACAAGTTTAATACCAAAAATAACACCATAAATGTTCATATTTTGTCCATACCATGCTTTTTTATCAAAGGCACAAGTCCTAATTCAAGTTCAAATTACCAAGATGGCACATCTTTCATCAAAAGCAAAAATATACTATTCACCACCTTGCCAACACAACTAGCATAATATACATCATATCCCATGCATATAATATGTTAATCCATGAGAATAGATACTTACCAAGGCTTGGAATATATTGATCTTGTCCAAGGAGTCCAAAGGAATATTTTGCTTTAGGGTTTGGAGCTTTGGAGCTTAAAGAAATATTTGAGAAAATATCACAAAGGCATGAGAGTCTTGTATGATTAAAAATATGATTTTGGGGGCTTTTTATGGACCTCAAGTCATCCTTAGCCACACTTGTCACTAAATGATATGTTCACTTAGTCAATTATTGGAAGAATGGGTTATTCCTTCTTTGGGCCAAGTCTTTTAATCCCATTTTGGGCCTAACTTTGGGCCCAATAACACATATACATGTGACCCATCAAATTTCATGTATTATTCACCATATATCTCATGTTTACATAATTCTCTAATGGCACGACATTATTCTCTTACGCGATTCTCATTTGTCGCCTCGATCGCAAAAATAGGAATTCTAGTCGCCCTTGGCTTCATTGGGCATTTTGGATCACTATTCACATTTCATGATTTGATCATGTAGGAGTATGTAGGAGTGTATTGAAGTGTTTGAAGCTTTAACAATGCTCAAATAACCCCAAGGAACCAAAAGAAACCATCCAAGAAGCGTCGTCGAATTGCGTTACAAAACGAGTCCGGAAGGGCACATTGTTTGTGCCCTGCGCCACTGCTGAAAAGCAAGGCAGTGGCGCAAGAAATCACTGCCTCTGAATCAGTGGCTTGCGCCACACCCCCTGAAATAGGGTAGTGGCGGAAGTTTTAATGCTTTGCTGAATTTTTTGGCAATTTTTCCAACACTTGCGTATCGTCCAATACCTTATCAAAAAACTATAAAATACTTACTTAGTGACCTTAATCATCAAGTAAACATGACTCCAAGTCACCAAATGAGGTTAGGATGTGTACGAGGTATTGCCCAAATGCTCCATGAAATCACAAAACACTTTCTATAAAAGGCTCGTCACATGTACAAGGCCAAATTTCAATTTTTCTCATCTTGAACATTATCAAATACATACTTATAACTCTCGACACCTAAGTAAACATTATTCACTATCATCAAGTAGGGTTGGGAAAGTACGGGGTGTTACACAAGCACTTAGAAAAGACCCCAGGCCAAATTTTTTTGTGGGCACTTCTAATGAGTTCTCAATATTATAGATAAGATCTGTAGAAAGTTTTGGATGAGGTATATATACCTGCAGGCATGAGTGTTGAGAATTTGGCTAGAATGATAGACAATGTCGTGGGAAGCCATCACATATATTTCAGTGAAAAAGAGTCTCCTTTTGAAGGTATGATGCACAATAAAGCTTTGCACATTACCCTTAAAAGTCATGACAACGTTATTAATCGGGTTCTGATAGATGAAGGATCTATCCTGAACATTTTCCCACTCTCTACATTAACTCAAATGGGTCACTACTTGGGGAAAATCCATCAAAACAATGTCAATGTGCTAGCTTTCTGTGGAGGACAAAGAGACACCATAGGTGAAGTTGACTTGTACATCCAGTTGGGATCCACTGAGTTCAAGACTAAGCTTCAGGTCATGGACATCAATCCTAGCTACAATCTACTTCTTGGGAGACCATAGATCCATAATGCGAGAACGGTCCCATCAACCCTCTATCAGTTATTGAAGTTTATCTGGGAAGACTACAAGGTGATTATTCAAGGTGAAGGGAGCTACTTGAACCACGCCAATGGCTACGTGCTTGTGATCAAAGATATTCTAAGAGGTAGCCACTTTTATATGGTAGAAATTATAAATGCTGAGGAAAAAATCCTAACACCCCGAATACCCATGCCCTCCATTTTTAAGATGATGGCCACCGTGATGCTGAGAAGTTGATTTAAGCCTGGTCGAGGCCTGGGTAAGAACTTGGAAGGTATCATTGAGTCGATTGTGATCCTGGAAAGAGCATTCAAGTATGAGCTAAGATACAAGCCGACAAAGAAAGATAAGAAGGAGAAGAAGACAAATATGGGTTTACCCGAGCTATTTCCACACCTTTACCAGTCATTCCATGTAAGCAAGATACTAAAAAATAATGGTCTAGGGAATAGGATAGGGAATCTATTCGAGGACTGTGATGCTATATTGGAAGATTTATCGGAGGCCAGTGGAGTGAGGAAGGTCGCATCTGGAGATACCTTGCAGAATTTGACCACCACTCCACTCATGACTCCCCGCCAGTTGTGGTAGATGAAAGTGAAAAACTTAGTTTTTAAAATTGCTGATGGTTCGAATGAGGCTCCACAACCCACCCTTTATGTTTCAAATTCCCTTTTTTGTACTTTTACTATTTTCAAATAGGCGTGGACCCATAATTGTGCACGTCATAAGCCCATTGTTTGTAAATATTTTCCAAACTCAATAAAAAGGCCTCCCTTATCTCAAAATTATTTTAAATTGTTTTATTTTAATTCTCTTATTTGAATTATATTGCTAAATCTAACTTGGGTTGTTTTGATTTTAATAATAATAATTTAAAACCTGTCATTGTCATGTTATCTCAATAGCTAAATGAACAAAATAAAGCAACAACGATGAATGGGAAGAGTATGATGAAGAAACAATTATTCCAGAACAGTTGATAGAAGAATTGTAAGACTTTGAGAACTGAAAAGGCCCAACCTTGAAGAGACCGATGGAGTTAACCTGGATGATAATGACGTTGTTAATGAGACTGCAATTGGAACCTATCTGAAAAAAGCAAGGAAGAGAAAGCTTTTTAATCCGCTCAAGGAATATGCTAACATATCCTCACGATCTTGTGATAATGGGCGTAAGCTAAGTACAAGCATCATTTCCCACAAGTTGTTAATCGATTTAGGGTTTAATTCAAGAAATGGACAGTTGATCCTTCCTCCCATCAAAGACAAGCACAAAGAAAAGTTGGCACCAAATTGATGAAGATATCGTACCTTCCACAAGGTGTTATCTGAAGAAGTTTTGATTCTATCCGAGATGGATGGCTAAGAGTGGCCCAAGCCCATCAACTCTGACATAGTGAAAAGATAATGCATCTAAAGATAGCCTTTCTTTAAGTTTCTTTCTTTGTAATTTCACTTTTGAATATAATTGTTTCATGCTTTATGATAGCTAGAATCCCCTATTCTCTTATGTACAAACTATGTTTGACCTAAATTCCCAAGAATGGGACACGTAGGTGGCCATTATCGATTTAAGTTAATACTTTAGAATTTTCCAAATTCCCTATCATAGTCCTGAACTATGTGACGACCTGATTCCTGAATCAACGGGATATATAGGCGCCCCAATGGCTCGGTCACATCACCCCAGTAAATGGAAAGTGGGGTGAAGAAGACCATCCTCAAATAGAGAGAACGAAGACCAGTAGGAACTTTAGGAGAAAGCCTCAAGACCTACACAAATCAAGATTCGACTCAAAAGTATTTAATTAGGCAGAAATATTGAGGAGGACCTTAAAATTTCCACTAAGTTTCATTCATGAGTTCAACTCTAAAAATTCCTCAGCATCAAGAGGTCAAGGTCAACTTCAGAAATCACTAGCTATGATAGAGTCTAGACAGACCAATACCTAACTATGATAGATTTTTCTGAAAATATAATTCTGAATTCCGCAGTAGCAACAACGGGTTTCCATAGATTCTTCATTGAATATCGAACGTAGTCAGGCCTCGAGCAGAAGATGTTCATTGAGTTAGTGCATGACATGACTGGCAGAGACTTTTTCAAAATCTTTACATGAGTTTTTCAAAATCAAACTATTTTTTAAAATCTTTACATATTTTTTTCTTGAATAATTTTACCTTACATCTACTGAAATAAGGGAAGTCAGTACAGGAGGCCAAATATGACAAAGCACCCGAGAGATGGTAAGGAGCAGACAGAAGATCGAAGAAGGTCAACATGGATCAGTTTCATCAAAACTAATAATTTTTCTGTTGATACAGGAACCATCGCACAAAATAACGACATTTTCCTCAAAAATCCCTTCGGCAAATTGAGGATCACAACAAAAGAAAGAACTATTTAAGAATTGTATTTATGGTTGTCCCCAGAGCCAAGTTCAACTGCCCACTTAGAATTAAAGACCTCTTCGTTTGTCTATTTCACCTAAAGAAAGGGGATGTCGATGATAAATGAAGGAATTTGATCTATTCTATAAATATTTTATTTAGAGTTTTCTCTATAAAATAGTCACTAGCAAATGCAACCTTGTGTATACTAAATGTTTACCTTGAGTGAAGGAAAATGCAAAGGAATCGGCACAACAATGCAGCGATCAAAAAGCTCACCAATAAGGAGAGAACAAAGCTAGCCTCCCCCGACATATAGTGTTTGTAAATGGTATTTGTAGTTATCCCCAGAAAGGGGTTTCATCCACTTATTTACATTCGAAGGAATTGCTATTTGAATATCCCTTTCAAAAAGAGGAGGTTGATGACAGACCAAGTCGTGCCGATTATGTTCTCAGCATTTTCTTTAAATTTTTCTTAAATATTGACTATAGTCGCTAGCGAAACTAACATTGTGGGTACTAATCATTTACCTTAAGTGAAGGTATATGCGAAAAAGTCCACATGCCGACAAATAGACCCAGGTGTCGTTTCTCTTCAAATTATCGAGAGGTCCATTACATATCACTGCTCAGAGGCCATTGCATATCACTACTGAGAGGGCTATTGTATATCACTGTCAAGAGGACCATATCGAGTGGTCTATGCCAAGAGGGCTATGCCAAGAGGGTCATGCCAAAAGAGACATCATGACATCCAAATAAGTCTCCGTATTCGTTAATCATGCATAGGTAAAAAGGTCTAGCATTGAAAGATGCTTTGGAGAACATATATCCATTGACCACGTGAAGATAACACAGTCTGGTATGGAGGATATCTCAGCATTCTACATATCTGTTGACCATACGAAGGCGATGTAGCCTGGCATTGAGGATATTTCAGCACCTCATGTACCAGCATCAAATACATCAACATATCCGAGCTAAAGAAGTACATGGTCCAAGAAACGTCTCTAAGTTGCTATTCGAAGATAGACGACAAACCAGACTTCTTAGAAAGTTAACACTATAAAGGTCATCTATAAGTCGCAACATTTGAAACAGAATAGTGTGTGAGATTACCTGAATTAATAGTTCATTGATTATCCATAAGCCGCAATAACATCCTAACCAGATAGTATGTGAAATTATCCAAAAATTGACAGTTCAAAGGTTATCCATAAGCCACAGATAAATCCTTACTGGATGATGTGTAAGAGTACCGAAATTGGAAGTCTAAGGGTTCTCTATAAGTCGCGACATATCCAAGATGGATTATGTGTAGGATTACGCAAAAATTAACAATTTATGGGATATCTATAGGTCATATCATATCCAAGATCGGATAATATGCAGGATTACCTGAAAAGCTAGAAATTTGAAGGATATTTGTAAGCCATCTATTATCCAAGGTCGAATAATATACGGGATTACCCAAAATCTGGCAACTCAAGGGACATCTATAAGTCATCTCATATCCAACATCAGATGATATACAAGATTACCTAAATATTGACAACTTGAGAGATTTTGTAAGTCGTATATGTACGAAAGATGCGCGAGACTTACCTGAGGTCATATGTAAAAGATCATTAACGGTAGCCAAAGAGGTTATCGCACCAAATATAGAAAGCATGATAGGTAGAAAAAAAAGTTACCATATCAAATAGAAGATTATATGATTGTAGGTACTGTTATACTCAAAATGTCATCGGTGTCGAGAGAACCACCCCATATTGAAAAAATTTCAATTGCCAAAAGGGCCGTCATATTCAACAAATAAGAGGGTTGTTGTTTTTATGTTATTGCAAAAAATATTATCAAACAGAAGATCATACGGTTGTAGGGATGTTGGTGTCTGAGAGGGCCACCCTATTTTGAAAAACTTTCAGTTGCCAAAAGGGCCATCATATTTAATGACCAAGAGGGTTATCATATCAATTAGAAGACTACACTATTGTAGGACTGTTCTACTTAAAATGTTGTTGGTGACCGAGAGGCCACCACCCTATTTTGAAAAATATTCAATTACCAAAGAGGCCATCATGTCCAACAACCAAGAGGTTGTTTTGTCTATGCTATTATGGAAAAATAGTGTCATCCAAAATAGGTACAGTAAGGGATGGCATTATCGGTCGGACAATAACTCACATAGAGATATGATAAAAGAGTATCTATCCCTTCGTGAATAATGTTTATCACTAACAATCTTATTTGAGATGTTGTCAATAGCATCCAAGAGGATAAAAATCTCAAACCAAAACCACAAGTGCGACAACTTCAAAATGGATGCAGCATAACATGAAATTTTTTCTTAGCAGTGATTCGGGATGTAGTCCAAAGAGGAATATCAAACTCTTTAGACGCGATCTAAAGGATGATTTCCACTGCCATTAAACTACACCCCTATCATAAGGCATGAGGGTATTTTGGGATGTTTTGGTTTTAGTTTTACTTCTGGGGTATTTCTAAACTCGAACCGGAGGTAACTTTCCTTTCCTTCAAATCCTGGTGACAGTGCACCTAGAGCCTTGGAAATTAAAATTATTGCCTAAGGATGTTAAGGATCCTACATTCATGGTTAAGAGTTTGCAAGCCTGTTTCCCATATCTCGCTTTGTTTGTCACCCATCCAGAGTCAAAGGTCGTCTTAGCATAAAAGACTACATTTTCTACTTATCGAGTCAAATTACAAGTAGTATGATTCCCTAAACCTTTGGAATATGTTGGTTGGGATCTATATTAAAAATTCAATTGCATTCCAAACTCCCTCCCCCCTCCAAATCCTCTTATTCCCCAGCTTTTCGGTCTCTCCAAAATTCAAATCGGGATATCTTGTGAATTCTTTAGAAATTGTGCTTAAAATCATGAATTATGAACTATAAGTGGCTTGAATTCTCATGTAACCTGAGATATGTAGGAAATCCAATATCGGGGTCTGGCCATAATTCCTTAAAATTCGTTCGAGAACTGATTGTTTTTGAAAGACGAATCTGTGGTCGGACAAAATTAACAACATCAAGCTCCCTTTGTCCAAGGTTACTTGTATTTACCCTAACCAAAGGGAGAGAGCAGTTGTTGAAACCTAATTTTTTTCCCGTCATAATTTAATTTAATTTTTGAGCTTCTTCGGTTCTAAATAAAATTTAAATAATTGCTTTATCAGAATAAAGAATTTTTGGATTACTTTTGTCATTTTAAATAACAATTGTGCATTCATGTATTCAAATATAAGGTATCGTATAATTTTGTTTTTTAAATAAATATATTTTACCATAACCGGCTTATAATTGGAGTTCACCTTTCAAAAACTTATTTAATTAAGGTTAATTTAAATATATTTTGTCTTAAAATAAATCATTTTTAGAAGATAATAATTTTGATTTTATTAAATCAAGAAACTTGTGATTAAATTAAGTATCAATTCGTCTTAATTTTTTATTAAATTAAGTCATTTGCTAAGTGTGGTCGTGTTCGTAGATTGATTTGGCCACAATTGGAATGCAATTAACCGCAGTTGAATTTGATTTGGCTAATTCTTAAATGAATTTGGCTAAATTTTAAATAAATGTGGCTATTTCCTAACAGCTTAAAATCTACCCTCCTAAATCCTTACCCACTTAACCCGCTCAGGCCCAAATTTCCTCTGACCCAGCCTACACCCTTATATCTTCCTCCTCTTTCTTTCTCAAACCTAACAACAATGATAACATATATCAGCAACAGCTTAAACGACAACACTAGCATACCAAATAACCATCAAAATCCCTCAACGATGAAAACCAGTTCAAAATTACCCCCATTTCTCCTTCAATCGTATAGGTGCATATGTTTTGCACGCATAATCACACCCGCAAAGCCTTGAATATTCTAGAACAAGCCCAGGTGGCTACCACAATGTTTGGATTCCATGAATTAAGGGAGACGTCGTACTAATTCATACATATTTGGGAGAGTTTCATTGGTTCATGGAAGAAAGTCGAATTTTCCCTAATTTTCTTTTACCCTTATTCCCAAATTCATACCATTCTCTACAGCTCAGTCTTATCCTCAAAGAGGATTCAAAATCATGCCTCATAAAATTCCTAATTCACCCCTGAAAACCCCAATTCTCATATTGATTTTTCTCCTCTGAAACCTACCCTAAAATCATTCCCTATATATACCTCCCCTATTACACTCATCAGGGTTTGAACATGAGAAAGATAGTCAATAGCATAGAACCCCAATTGAGAAAGGGATTTCTCTAAGACTGAAGATTCATGTGATGAATCCTTGTAAGGCCTTTGGGCCTAGGATTAAGGCTGAGGAATCTAGTTTGAGATCTCCGGTGGTGTAAAGAGAATTTGATGAATTTTGTAGTCCTGATGTCATTGTTCAAAAATAGGTGATTCTTCTTTTTTTTAATACACTTTTAGCTTACTTCTCGGGTTTCAATTATAGTCTCTTTTATTCTAAGCATGATATAGTAGTAATATTAAACGTTGGAATCTCACACTAGTGGTGAGAATGGGATTGGTCTTGTTTGATATTGGTTGATTTGAGATTTTTGAATATTATGTTGTTTGTTTCTTTTCTAAAAATCCTAATTTGTTTTGTTCATCTATAGATTCAAGAGTTTTAAAACCTTCAAGCTTTTCAATTTTAGATTAATGACTTAGGGTTCCTCTAGGCTAATCTCATACTAGTTATAGTCTACCTTTTAAGTATGAATCTTTTTCATATCTTTCTCAACCTTGTTGCTGTTTAAGCCTTGTCGTTGTCAAGAATTGTTCACTTTTGTCTATTTATCTCTATCTGCTTTTCGATTTTATTTGATAAATTGAACTCTTAAAATTCACTTCCTTGCCTTTCTTATCGGTAATTGTTCTTTTCATGTTTCTCCTGTGATTATATGTTAATGGATGGTTCATCAAGACTCTTTGATTCACAGTATCAACTGGGCTAGATGAATTCATCCATAGAATAATGTTGAATCCTCAATTATCTATTATCTCATGGTTCATTAAAACTTGTCTAAGAGAGGAGGAAGCCTCTTTAGAGCTATTAGTTTACTTTAAAAAATGTTACATACCTTTCTGTTTAGTTGTATCTATTTTAAAGAAGGTCTGAGTAAGAGCAAAGGTAGGGATTTGGATAAAGTTGCCTTATTTATGGCTTGTCTTTATCCTAAGGATTCAGTGATGGGCTTGAAGTGTGTGAAGTTAAGATCAACGCTAAACCTTTCCCTTAAAGACCTATTTTGGCTTAATTTGAGTGTGCTCTATTTCTTTTGTATGGTGTATGTTTCTGCCTCTTTGTTTCTCTTCCCCTTTCCTGAGCATATATTTGAAGCTTTTTAAGCAGAAGTGGTATGATAACATTGCATTTTTCATCCCTATCCCTTTAGATTTTATCATTCCCAGTGTGAAATCGATAAAGTTTTGATTGTTTGCAAGCCTGGTTAGTTCATTTTATTTTTAAGGATAATGGAATCTATTCGAAAATGACTAGATCTTCCTTAGAAAGAAACGCCAAATCGTTGAGGATTAGAGTCAGTTGTTTCAATTATCTTATCTTTGAATTTATGTGAGTTAATGATTCCTCAAGGAACTATGAATTGCACTAGTTGCAATCTATCAAACAGAGGATGAAATAGCCTGGTATTCGATTTCCAAAAATATGGTTACTTTCCTGGCTTTCCATTTATTATGTGTTTTAAGTTCTTGTGAAGAGATTGTTATGATATGTTATAGTGTTTTTACTTTATAAATTGATATTTTTCACCTCTTTTGTTCATGTATGTATGTTCTCATGATAAATTAGCATACTCGTAATAATTAGACTCTAATTCTTTTTTCTTTGTTTAACATGTGAAACCCATTTGGAGTCTAAAAGGACTTCTCTTCCTTTACATTCCTTAATAGGCCAATGAGGCCCATTCTTTTCGAGTCAAACCCAAGTCTCAAAAGGACTAGCGACAGATGAAAGCATGGAAGACATAGGAAAAAGCCCAGAAAAGAAATTTAACAGCACCGGCTAGAAGAGGGAGCAAGAATGTTAACGTGTGGACCCAAAATTCCTAGGAAGCAATTTAAGGGCCTCTAAGGCCAATTTAGTTTACGATAGGTGTACCCATTTATGGACTTGAAAGTCCAATAAAATAGACTAGGATAGGTAGGCTAGGCCCAATAGAAATTAGGATAGGAACAATGAGATAAATGGGTCAAGCCCAACATTTACAAAGTCCAAATTGGACATTTTAGGGGATTTTGGTCTTAGAAGTCCTAAACCCAACTCCTTTCTCTTTTTAAATTTATAATGTAATAATTCTTTGTTACTAACAATTTAACTTAGTTGGATCCTCCCCTCCCCCCCCCCCCCCCCGCGCCCGGTAGAATACCATTTCTATTTTGCAAAAATGACCTTTTCTTTTCACATTGACATAAAATGCAATTAAGTATTTTGAAATTTCAACTCTTGTTTCAAGTTTTTCAAATTTCAAAGTTTAGTTTATCACTCACTTAATTTTTCTCAATAAAATATTATTTTCACCTAAGTTAGTCAAAATAAGTTTAGTTTTCAAATAAATCGGACAACTGCAAGATAGCTGTCACGCCTCAAATTCCATTGAGGCGGACTGGCACCTGAAGCCATTAAGGCCCGAGAGAAACAATCTACGATCATGTACATTCATATGCATGTCCCTAAGTGAACAACATCCAGTCATACAGATACAAGATGTCAAAGACGGAAATCATGGAAAGACATTCAAATAGATATGAGACTTGGTCGTTGGGGCTGCAGCGTCAAAAAGGAGAATACACTTCTACATTTGACTTTACCATAGTCTACAAAGCCTCTAAAAGATGTACATAACCAAAACTAAGGTTGGGATAAGTCCCCGCCTTATACCACTACTGCACAGTACCAAAACAAATTTACAATGACTCGGAAAGCCCCGAAGTAACCTGGAGCTCACCAACAATCTGTGGATGACCCGTATTCTACTGTGGAGGTCTACTAGCACCTGTGCCTACAGCAAGTAAGGTAAGTCCCCCAAGGAATGTCAGTACGAAAGAAAATACTGAGTATGTAAGGCTATAAGCAACTGCATGAGATATAGGAATTCAAATAGAATCAAATACAAGTGAATAGATAATACTGATAAAACACCTTTACTGTAATCATGGAACCGTATACATTACATTCATTACTTCCCTTTTTCTTTCTTTACTTTTCTTGTCTTTATAAGGCATGCCATACATATACCCAACTGATCATTGGTAACATAATCTAGGATCATCTCTATGTTGGGCTTTAAGCCCCCTCGAGCTGCCACCCATACATAATAAATTGGGATCGTCTCTATGTTGGGCTTTAAACCCCCTCGAGCTGCCACCCGAACATAACCATATTGAGTTGCTTACTTTATTTAATCTTTGAAGTTGTTAGAGTGGTGGTTATAACATTATGGATCCTTTTTGGAACAACAAAAGAGAACATCTGAAATTTGATAGTAAATATATATTGAGGTACTTTAGAATATTTCGGAGTGGAAACAAGGTCATTAGCTAGGTGGACAATATATGATGCCAAAGGATACGAAAAAGAGTAACCTTACATACCTTATCTTCTCACTACGTGGCTATAATGATTCAGCTCCTTCCTTATGTGTTACTCTACAACACAAGTACGTAATAGAGATAACATTAAAAGCTAGTTACATTTCATGTTTACAAAATGGTAATTAGTTACTTCACGGGAAGTAAAAATTGCCCAACCTCCTAAACATATGGTGCATCACTCCCCCCTTCTTTATACTGCCATACAACCTTATTCCACCTCCTTACACTATAACTTACTGACTTATCAAGACAACACCGCCGTACCAAGACAACAACACCAAAATAGTCCACAAACCAACATAGACGTTACAAACCGGTAGGATCTCCTACCAAGTTCATACTTCACATTTTTACCTCAATGCAACTCCACATATTTATTCTATCAAGTCACATAAATACCTTTTACAAAAATATACCAAAAACAGCCCACACAGTTTCAGATTTCACTTTAACATAACAAGAAAGTATTCTCTTTTCACTACGTCAAACGTTCCATATACAATTACGTATAAACATTTTCACCAAACCATACATAAAAAGAAATGAACCAGGGGAAGAACCACACTTGACATACTGAAATTTCATCTTCCAACATCATTTCTTCAAGACCTTAAGCTCCTTTATAAATTTAAACCACAAAGAAGGCAAATCCTTTAAAATTAAGCACAAGTGGACTGCCACCAAAAAGAGGGACTACCCTATACATTTTAAACATAACCAACATGATTTCCACCACCTCTTATACATATAACACATTAATCTATAAGTTTAAATACTTACCAAGGCTTCCAAAGTGGAAGATTAGTCCAAGAACCCTAGGAAAATTTGGGGCGGCTGATTTGGGTTGAGAGAGGAGAGAGTGTGTTAATTTTTCTGGACTGTTTTTCAGCAAAGAATGAATGGAAAAATGAACTGAAATGAGACTTATATACTCCCTCTTTGAACCTCCCATCTATCTCATTCTTATCCAAGTTTTTGGTCCAAAATAGTCCAAGTAGGTGATGCACCTACTTGGCTATATAAGCTGTCCAAAATAGTCCACTTACTTGGGCTAATTCTAGTTGGACCATGTCATGTTGGGGCTTAGTTATATTTAGGTGTTGGGATGGTCATATTCCCCATTTTATGTACTTAGTTTGGGCCTCAATTGAGTCCATTAATATATGTCCAAATGCAGCCCAATAGCTTAAGTAGGTAATACACCTATTTGGAACATTTAACTTGGCCCAAATCTGATCCATACCCTTGGGTCCATTAACTTGGCCCATATATCTCAAGTAGGTGATTCACCTACTAGCTTAATTAAGTCAAGCAAGCACCTAAATAGTTAATTTCATTTTCGATTCTTAATCCCTTTAATTTAACTTGCAGCTTGTGTACACTTGGTCAAGTCAAACTTTAGATCCCAATACCTACTCATGATCCCAAGTTTAAATAGCTGCATCGACGTTAACTTAGTCGTGCCACATTAAAATGTATGGGCAGTTCCTTCCAACCCATCTTATCGTCGCTAGTCATATAGGAAACCGAGTCTATTACCCGTACTATAAGGCTGTAGTAAGTGACATATAAGTGGAACTAGTACATATAGGATACGGGGTGTTACAATAGCGGATATCCCGAGTGCCTTAAAAACCTTCTCAGGGTGTTAATTTGAACCCTTACCCAGAATTTCTTAATCTTTTTAGATTTTTTTTGTTTTAAATCTTTAAAGGAAATTTTTCCTTAATAAATTAAGTGGAGGCTCTGTTTTTAATCGAATTTGAAAATTTCTACAAGTTTTCAAGTATAATCAAGTCTTGACCATTTTTCCACAAAACAAGATGGATTCTTAAACATAAGGATAGTTTTCACAAAATGTGAGGATACATAAAAATGAGATAAGGATAATTTCTGAAAATTAAACCCTTTCATGGAGGATTTTATCAAGAGTTTGAAAAAACCCATAAAGACTTAAAAAAAAAATCACAAAGACTTATGGTGTAACATAAAGGTTATTCCATCTTCATAGACGTTCATAGAACCTTGTAGAGAATCCATATGAATCATATAAAATATTTCAAGGGCCCTTGCTGGATGCAATAAACTAAAAATTGAAGAAGCCTAAATACGCTCTCTTCTCTCTTTTATCTCTCATGCACAAACCCTAAAATTTCAAATTTCAGCCATGTTCATGGCCATGTCAACCACTAACCAGCCACATCCAGCGACTGGTCAGTTTTCCACTACGTCCCCAGATCAATTCCATAACCTATACCTTTTCAAAAGCCTTACCAAAACCATAATCCCTCAATCACCCAGCAAAGGAGAACCTATAACATCAACGTTGCCTATTGATTTGCCTAGCAAAGATAGTACTAGTACTGCTGATATGAATGACAATTGAAAGGGTAAGCTAAAATATGCAGACCTTGTAAAATTGGTTAATATCAATCTACAAATAAATGGAGACATGGTGCAGAAAAGTGTAATCACTTTGAAAAGTCTTACTTATAACAGTGCAATCCCCAGAGTGACTTAGTTTGAAGAGGAGGTTCAACAGATGAATGTTATTGAAAATCTTCAGTATGCAATTATTGGAAAATATTCATATGGATGGCCAAAAATTGAAGAACTACGAGTTAAATTCCAAAGCACTGTAATATCAAGGGAGATTGAAAAATTAGGTTGCTAAGGAATAGACATGTCCTCATTAGATTTAAGCTTATAGAGGATTATGTTTACATTCTTTCTAAGAATTCATATTATATTGTGGTACTTTCTAAGAATACGTATTATATTGTGGCAAAGGATGGAATGCTTACCAAATGGGACTACTGATATATAAAACAAAATTTAAATTTGATGAAGAAACCACACAGGTTATGGCTTGGATTTCCTTTCCAGATTTATTGCCTACTTTCTTTGTTAAAGAATCTACGTTTTCATTAGAGGTTGTTGTGGGGAGACCAATGCACTTATACATGGACA
This sequence comes from Capsicum rhomboideum, assembly GCA_031232105.1. Classification (NCBI taxonomy): domain Eukaryota; kingdom Viridiplantae; phylum Streptophyta; class Magnoliopsida; order Solanales; family Solanaceae; genus Capsicum; species Capsicum rhomboideum. The sequence goes on along the minus strand of CP124710.1, from coordinate 59,957,446 downwards.
CAATTAATAAGACAAAGCCTAGTTGTGCACGTGTGAAAGTTCAAGATAATTTAGCAAGGGAGGTGCCAGAATGTATGGAGTTAGAGGTTGTTGGTAGAAATGACAAAGTATCCAGAGTGGAAAGAATCGTAATACAATACGACTTTCTGTCTAAATACTGCAAGAAGTGTAAATTTCAGGGTCATAATTAGGAGGAATGTAAGATTCTTCATCCTGAATTGAGAAAACCAGCTCAAGAAGAAAGTTTAGAGGAAGGAAAGGTAATAATAGATAGTTCAAAAGCAGAACACAGACCTAGAACAGGGGGAAGATGGAGAGAGTAAGTAAAGAGATAGAACTCTACAAGCAGAAAGTTCATGGTAGATAGAAATCCATCTAATTATCTAAGTAACAAATCATATCCACCACAGAAATAGGGGACAACACTGGCAATTCTTTTGAAACCTTATCAAATGATGTTGAAAAAGAGGAGGAAGGGGGAGAAGTTCAGGTAATGTATGACACAATAGAACTTGCATCCCTACACAACCAGCTTACAGACCATCAAGTAGCAGAAAATAATAATATTACACAGCAGGACAAAGATATAGAAATGCAGAATGAGAAAATAGTGACATTAGAGGGGCCAAGAAGGGGTATTGATATAGTGACATCCACAAATATAGAGCTGGCCATTTGTTCCAAACAAAGTGACTTGCAAGCAAAGCAGATGGATAGTCAGTTGGGTTTGAATAACAATGTAGATGCAGATGATTAGCCAAAGAATACAGTGGAAACTAGTAGCATTGTGGTGAGTGAGAGTATGGAAGAACAAAGAGCAAAATAGCCACTAAATGAGTTATCAAGAGCCACTTATCCACAGTCATTATAGATTGATAGTTCAAGGGTGAAGGAGATTGATGCAGCAAATGTAGAGATGCAGGAAAAGGGGTCTTACCCACCTTTACCAGCAGGCAGTAGTACTTCTAAAAGGGAAGAAGAATGCAAACAACTGGTGGAGAAACCTTAAGCTATTGATACCTACAAAATGACAAAACCTGTTAGAACTCTTCATGCACCGGTGACATATCAATTGAATAAGGGTTCATTGCACATAGGAGAGAATAAGTTGAATCAAAATGAATAGAAAGATCCAGATGAAGAAAACAATCAACGGTTGAAACTTAAAGTTCTAAAAGAAGCAGGTTTATCTCCTCAATTAATAGCAAAGGGGAACAAGTCAAGAAGTAAAATAGATGCCAAACCAACTAGGGTTAATCCTAGAAGGATAGGGAAAAACACTGTCAAATGAAGCTAAAAGCATTATTCTGGTATGTGAGGTCTGTGAGGACTCAAAATTCATTCCCATATAATACAAATGTTGCACAAATATCACAATTTTGAAATCATAGCTTTGATGGAGCTATTTAAGGAAGCAAGGCAAATACATAAATATAAGAGAAGGATAGGCATGCATTATTCCAACTATAATCAGAATGGGAAAATATGGGTATTTATTTAGGAGAACATACAAGTGGGAGTTCTTTCAGACACCGAGTAGCAATTAACTCTGCACCTGACTTTTTAGGAAACTGGCCATTCAATATTCACAACCATTGTATATGTTAAATGTGATGCTATTGAGAGACTTAGTATGTGGGAGGTCATCTACAGTATCTCTCAAAGTACTAATTTATCTTGGATTGTTGGAGGTGATTTCATTGTCATTTTGTCAGATGAGAAGAAGATAGGTGGGCTTCCTATTTTCCCTAGGAAATATGAAGACTTTTCCTTTTGTATAAATTCCTGTGATTTACTAGATATAAATTTCAAGGGTAGCCCCTTTACCTAGTGGAATGGTAGAGTAGATAGTGAACGTATATTTAAAAGGATGGACAAATTAGTGATTAACCAGGTTTTTCTTGGTTTAGATGGGCATGTGGAGATGGAGCACTTGGCTAGGACAGGGTCAGATCATGCACCCTTGTCATTAACTTATGGAGAACAGTCTGATTATTTTAGAAAACCTTTCAAATTTCTAAACTTTTAGGTCAAACAGGCTGATTTTAAAAAAGTGGTCAGAAATAGTTGGGTCTCACAAGAAAATGAAGATTTATTTATTGGCATCAAGCAAAAGATGAAGAGTAGTAAGACAACCCTTGCTACCTGGAGTATAGAAAGATTTGGGGACATTTTAAAAAATTGATAATAAGGGAGGAGATAGCCAGGCTGAAAGAAGACTTATTTGAAGAAAATCCAACTGTAAGTAACAGAACTATACTGCACAAAGCACAAGAAGAACTAAAGAAGTACTTGCACTTTGAGAGGAATACTGGAGACAAAAAGTTGGTATACAATGGTTTTTTGAAGGTGACTGGAATACTAGATTTTTCCATAGTCTAGTAAATAGGAGAAAGGAGAGGTTGTCTATTAGTAGAATTGTAAAAGATGATGGGCTGAAGGCAATGAACAAGTGGCAGTAGAGCCTATATCATTTTTTTATAAGCAGTTCACAAGGATAAATACTTCTATGGAATTGTCTTTGCTCAACCAGGCACACACTCTAGTCATAGAAGAGATGAACAGTAGATTAAATGTTATGCCTGCAACAAAGAAGGTAAGAAAGGTGTCTTTTGAATTGAATGAGGATAGTGCCAGTGGTCCTGATGGGTTTACTGGATAGTTTTCAAAGTTTTTGGGATATTATTTGTGGTGATATTGTGAAAGTGGAAATTGATTTCTTCTCAGGTTGTACTCTTCCCAAATCAATTACTCATACGAACTTGGCTTTTTTCCTAAAAAAGACATTGTTCAGTATTTTTTAGACATGAGACCAATTATTTTGAGTAATTTCATTAACAAGATAATCTCCAGAATTTTACATGATAGGCTTGAAAACTGTCTTCCCATGCTTATTTCAAGGAATCAGTCTGGTTTTGTGAAAGGAAGGAGTATCACTGAGAATGTGCTCTTGGCCCAAAAAACCATTACAGATATCAGGAAGAGAGGGAAGCCATCAAATATGGTGATTAAGCTTGATATGGCTAAAGCTTATGATAGGGTAGACTAGAACTTCTTGATCAAAGTGTTGGAAAGAATGGGCTTTGATAAGAAATGGGTAAACAAGATTTAGAGACTGCTAGCCAACAATTGGTATTCTATACTGATAAATGATCAATCTTTTGGATTTTTTCATTTCGCTAGGGGGTGAAGCAGGGTGATCCTTTATCACCTGCTTTGTTTATTTTGTCTGTAGAGGTATTGGCTAGACATTGAATTCTTTGTTAGATAATCAGGAATTTAAGATTTTTGGGATGCCAAAATGGAGTGACAATATTAATCACTTGGCATATGCAAATGACACAATCTTATTTGTTTCAGCTGATAAGAGGTTTTTACAACTGGTTATGAAAACCTTAGAAGATTATGAGCTATAATCTAGACAGAAATTTAACAAGGACAAGAGTGCTTTCTATGTGTATCATAAAACTACACATGTTGTGATTCATGAGGTTGAAAGTTGTATTGGGTTTCCAAGAGGTAAATTTCCTTTAATTTATTTATGATGCCCCATTAGTCATGCAAGGAAGAGAATGGTACTTTGCTGAATTGATTAAGAAAGTACACAATAAACTAAAGGCCTAGAAAGGGCGAATATTGTCATTTGGAGGTGAAGTTGTAATGATAAATAATGTTTTGAATAGCATTCCTTTCTATCTTTTAGCAGCTATAAACCCTCCTAAATGTATTATACATGATCTTCATAGAATCTTTGCTAGATTTTTATGGAACTTTAATGAAATGGGTAGAAGGAAGCATTAGGTTGCCTGGTCTAAGATTTGTATACCAAAAGAATAAGGGGATTTAGGCTTTATATCCCTATTTGATATCTCTAAAGCCTTGTTTGTCAAGTTGTGGTGGGTTTTTAGAACCCAAAAATCCATGTGGACTATTTTCATATGGAACGAATATTGAAAGATATTTGGACCACAAGTGGTGGAATGGAGTGGAGGATCTCAAACATGGAAGTATATGTTAGAGGCCAAAAATTTTATTGATCGAGAGATTTGGTGGAAGCCAAAGCATGGTCATGCCAATATTTGGTATAATAACTGGGCATAACTAGAGCTTTGCATTATCTGTTGCCTATTACAAGCAATGAGGTATATCCAGTTGAGGATGTAAGTCTGTTAGTTACACAAGGAGGATGGGACAGCAACTTACTGGAGTAACTGTTTCCAGAAGAGGTTTGAGATCACATCAAAAACAAGTCGGTAGTTGAAGAAGATGTAGAAGAATAGGGCAAGCCATGGTGGATGCTCAATACTTCAAGTACATTCAGTGTTAAAATTGCTTGGGAGTTGATGAGACAAGGAAGAGAGGTGCAAGATGAATTTAAACAGTTGTGGGTGAAAGGGATACCTTTCAAAGTCTCTTTTTTTTGTGTGGAGACTGTGGAAGCAAAAGATCCCAATTGGTGAAGTTCTTGTTAAAATTAGAGTATGTGATGAGATAATATACAAATGTTGTGGTAATAATGAACAAGAAACTGTTGAACACTTGTTTATTAGATTTCCTATTACTAATAAAATCTGGAGAAAATTTGCAGCTGCAACTGGAGTATATGGACCTTTCCTTCAATTGAAGGACACAGTGAACAAGTGGTGGAATGCAGACACTAGTCCAAAACTAAAATTATTGTACAAAGTTGTCCCCATGCTTATTCAATGGTAGGTCTGGAGGAGACAGGATACAATTATTCATGGAAGGAGGATGTCCTATGTGGGGATGGAGCTTGAAATAAATAAAAATATTTATCTGTTAGCTAGGCATAACTTCCCTTGGTTGAAGAATCTACCATGTGAATAGCCACGGATGGTCAAGTTTCTGGAAATCTATACCCCATTAGTGAGGTGCAAAGTGGTTATTTGGAAGCCCCCTGTTGTAGAAGCTTACATGTGTAACTCAGATGGGGCCTCAAAAGGCAACCCAGGCCCAAGCTCTGGAGCTTTTTATGTCCGAGATGGAATGAACAAACTAGTTTATACAGAAGCTAGGAGGTTGGAGGATGGTACAAATGTAATGGCAGAAGTAATGGCTTTAAGAGTTGAACTAGAGTATTGCATCAGTCATAATTTACTCCCTTTGACTCTAGAGACTAACTCACTTACTATCAAAAAGTCATTGATAGGATTTAGGAGGTACCATAGAGTATTTCCACTGAAATCAGGAAAATTTGGATGCATATGAAGAATAGAGATTTGATGGTGGTCCATATTCTAAGGGAAGGCAATAAGTTGGCGGATTTTTTCTCTAACCATGTTTTCTCTTTTGCACGTACAGAAAGAATAACTTATACTTCTATGCAGAACATGCCACAGGAGATAAAAGGCATTATTAGCATGGATAGAGCATAGATACCAAACTTGAGGCCAAGGAAAGTTCAAAATCCTCATCACAACATACACAGACAGCATTAAGGAAAACATGAACAAGCAATAAAAAAGAACAAAGACAGGCACAAGCAGGTTTCGCAGGGGAACACAGTATAAGCATGATATATATATGACAAGAACAATAGCAGAGCTAATATTAGGGGAAAAGTTAGTTTGGATATATACAAGTTGTCCTTGCAGTTTAAACAGTGGTATTAGCCATTTTGAGAGTAATTTGTTGGACTGTGAGGATAATGGGGACTGTTCAGATCAACAAGTATGACAAAATACCTACAAACAAGGGAAACAAAAAGAGAAATACTTTAATTGACAAAATGTCTTGTATTTTATGCAGAGGTATTATCTCATGTTTGAGCTCAAACTACGAGAATATGAGGACAATAGGGGTTTATCATATCAATAAAAGTGTCATTTCAATAACAGCAATCAGGGGAAACAAATGAAGATTCAATAAGAAAAATGGAAAAAAAAAACACAAAAAGGATAATACTGTAGCAAAATATGTGAAATGGAGCTAGATCTGAGAGTAAACAAGGAGAGGATGGAGCTCCATCATCACAGCTAAAGGAAGGAAAGATCTTGATAGCCCCAGCTCATTCATCAATAGATCTGCCCAAATCGAGTCAAAGAAGTCTTCAAAATGACAGGTTTCATGGTGTTTATGAGATTTAGAATGCTCAGGTGAAAGCTACACTAACTCGATGAGGTAACAGTGATTTTTGAGAAAATGAGTTGGGGTTGGAGAGTTTTTTATCTTCTTCAGAGCCATCTCATCATTAGAAGACACCATGGATTCAAAGTTGGATTCTTTTGAAGGTGATGAAGACGAAGTTGAAGGGTCAACTTTCCACTTTGAGAGTTCTAGACACTTCAGTGTCTGATTTATACATATGTAGATATTTGTTTTGTTATGTTTGCTTCTCTTGGGCCTGGGTCTGTTCAGGCTCTTTGTTGGACTAGGCTGATTTTATTTTCTAATTAAAAAAAAGAGTACTTGAGTACAGAATTAATGAAGTCTCATAGAGAATCAAAGAGAACTCAAAGTATAAGGGTTTTACTCTAACTCTAGTTTGTTTGAGGGAGAAATTCAAACACATAATACGATATTTATGAGGAATGACGAGGAGAGGGGTAGCCTTACATAGCTTAGAGACTAAAGAACCTTGCAGGAAAACTGCTAGAATTCCTTTCCTAAAGCTTTGGAGTTCTTAAAACCCTTGGGATTCTACGAGAGAAGATGGACTTGTAAACTAATTATTCTAAGTTTTTCTGTGTTTAGAAAAGGCTTTAAGACATGGGTACTGATTTCATAAAAGGGGGTAGGACAAAAACACCCTTAATAAAATGAAGAAGGAAAATTTTTCCCATTAGGATATCACCCAACGCGCCGCACTGTCCATAGCATTGGATGGACAGCGCGGTGCGACCCCAAATGCATTGACAGGGTAAATTTCAACATCTATGAACTGTCGACTATCAAGCTAAGCGTTGGCCTACCAACATGTCGCCCTAGCCTGACACATGTCCAAAAACTTCTAAGTCTCGAAATTCTTTTCAAATGGTTTCTAATCAACTTATTAGTCAAATAACTTGGTTTCTAAGCTCTAACAAATGAATGGGAAGACTTAAACATGACGTGAAAATGCAAGGTGTTACATTTCTAGAAGTTTAAAGAAATATAGGGATTAGAGAATGATTTAGGGTACCATGAAGTCCTTCCTATTTAACAGAATTTGAAAGGACACTTATTGAAATTCAAAAACAAGTCTAAAGCAAATGAAATGTTGTTTTCTTCCCATTTTTATTTTCTGTCGATCACATGATACCAGCATGGTTAGTATGGGGCACATTAGGATGGGCTTCTACATATGGATGATAGCTTGGAACCTGGAAGAAGCCATGGAGCAATAAATACACAAGGCCATTGGCAATCAAGATGTCATTTGGACAATCAAGAAGGGCCCTTGTGGGTAATTACTTAAATAATCACTTTTGGGCTATTTTTGTAATAGGCTATTTGTGAAAGGCAAGGATTATAAATAGTTGTCTTAGCTATTTTCTTTACTTAGATTTTGAATGATTGAATTGTCTTGAATAGACATTGATATTTAGTTACTCTAGATTAGGGTAGTGTTTGGGTTCTATTCCAATTGTTAGCTTAGATCGAGTGATGCGGATGGATTCCCGAATTGCTTGTCTTATCTTCTTCACTTGATTAATCATCGATTTATCATATTGTAGATTCAATTTAGTTTCTCGTGCATTTGATTGAGTTCTCTTCTCCCTTGGTTTAATTGTTGTTTCAATTGAGCCTTTCTTTCTTTACTTCTCATCTCTTATTTCTCAACTATCCTTTAATTTTGATGTTTAATTTCGCATTTTCGATATCGATTTTAGTCACTTGATTGAGGTCTTTATCATTTTGGGATCAGAGTTTAGGCTAGGGATTCGCTTCTACGGATCTCAATCCTAGGTTCATAAATCTGAAATTTAAAAAAAAAAATAGAGAAAAAATGTTTTTGAGAAAATTTCAAAAAAAAATTGGTTGATTTGAGTTTTGTTTGTGTTTTTATCACTAGATTCGTGATTCTCTAGTGATATTGGGTCTAGATCTAATGTTTCAACTTGTTTGGAGGTGAATTGAAGCTTTCACCATTGTTGAGCTTGAAAAAGCTTGAGGAAGGTGGAGTGGGTTTGAAGATCTAGGTGGAATTGAAGGTTTATTTGTATTGGAGTTTGTTCTCTCTATCAAAAGGAGCTAAAATTTGAAATTTGAGAGCAAACAGAGTTGAAATCCATTGGGGTCAATTTTGAAAGTTCATCATCCTCATGATGTTCTTCATAATTTGAAGTGGGTTTCAACATTTGAAAATTTTGGGTCAAAATTGGAGCTTGAAAAGCATCGGGGGGTTTTCTCTATATCAAGAGGAGCTTGAATCTCGAATTTTATCAAATTTGTAGCTAAAATAAAGGAGTTGTCAATTTTGGAGTTCATCTTGTTAATGATGTTTTTCATAGCTTGAAGAAAAAGAAAATGGGTCTAAGAATCTGATTTGATTGGTTTGGAATTGAGGGTTTAAAAGTATTGGGGTTTGATCTTCATATCAAAAGGAGCTTAAATCTCAAATTTCGTAGAATTTGGAGCTAAAACGAAGGAGATGTGAATTTTTGAAGTTCATCCATATTCTTGATGTTCTTCATGAAATTCATGTCTTGTTGAACAAAAATTATTCAAAAGGTGTTGTTTGATCCAAAAAGGGGGAAAGAGAAGGAGGTGTACTTGTTTGTACAAAGGAAAACACCAAAAAGGGAAAAGACTAGGACAAAAGGTATTACAGAGTGGACCACATGGTAAAATTCTTGGAAGCTTCCTCAAGTGTCCTTTTGCCATGGATTTTCAGCTCAATTTTCAGCTTCTTTTTTTCCAGGTTTTCTCCATTGATTTCAATCAAATTTCTTCCCAATTAATTTTATTAGTCCAAATCTTGATAAATTAATTTCTTTTTATTAATTTTTTCTTTTCTTTGGCTTCATAACTTGATTTTAATTAGTAGATTACCCTACTAAATATTATCAAGTTCTTTGAGTCTGATTTTTTTGTGTGTGTACTTTTCTTTGTGTGCTTTTCTCTTTTTATTTCATTGTTAATTTTTTCAATTCAAGTCTGTTAGTTTTTAATTGAGTCATCCTTTTTTTCAAGAGTCACAAGGATCCATTCCTCCACAAGCATAGATAACCTTGAATTGATTGAGTAAGCAAGTAACACTATCAATTTGGGAAAGAAGCCATAGAAGGTGAGTTGAGAGTTCATATAAAGAGTGACATGAGACTTTAATTACTAACTTGTTTGCTGGTTTTGTAGGTACCAAAGGCGATACAAGGGAGAATGTCATCCATAGCTTCGATTATTGTGGAGATGACATTAGTGACTATGCTTGTAGCGACATGAACTATGAGTATAGTGATGATGAGCCACATGAGGGTTCTTTGAGTGCTTATGACAAACTAATGAAGCTCATGAGTATGATGGTGACTATGAAGGCTATGATTGTGATCATGAGCAATATGGTGGTGAGAACTACTACTACAGAGATGAATGTGAAATGAATGGGGCTTATGGCTTTTTTGATGAACATGAAGGAGTAGAAGTATCTTATGATGAATTTGATAGTAAAGATGAAGGGTATGGGGGTTTTCATATTACACACCATGGTGATGAAGGCAAAGTGAGGTACGATTCTTTCTCTCATATGTCTTATGAACTCTTTGAGAAGGATTGTGATATAAGGGGAAGTTGTGGGGGTGAATTACCTTCCTCGTCTTGTGCTACTTCCTATTCTAGTCGAGGGAATATAGATGTGTGGGTGGAACCAATTCGAAGAAATCATGTGGACCATAGTCGAAAAACATTCTCTACTTCTTATGGTGCAAGAACTTGTACTTCTTATCCTCATTTCAATGTGACTAGTTCTCCATATGGAAATGATGTTAGAGGAAGGGTGGGAGGATTAATGAGCCATAGAAGTAGAGGGAATTCATTGTTTCAAGATGCGTATGACCAGGAGAAGTGGATTCTTGAAACAAAAGTTACAAGTGAACCACTCCCAATTGAGGATCCTATTGAGGATGAACAAATTGTTTGCTTCCATGCTAATAACTCTTGACAAGATCTCTGTCTCCAAGCTTAATACCAAGGAGTCAAAAGCAAAACAAGTTATTCCTTGTGGAAATGTGCTTGAAGAGGATCCGATGAATGAAATTAAGGCTACTCCTAGCAACCCAAAGATTGAGAGGAGTAAGGGTGTGATATATGACAACTCTAGAGAGGAAAAAGGAGAGGTTGTGAGGAGTTATGTGAGAGGGTTGTCACAACCTTATACTAACTTTTGTAACTTTTCTTCCTTTTCTAGTTGTCTTGATTCTTGTGCAGGTATCCTTGGAGACAAGCCTAGTGAGGCACCTCGAGGAATGAAGAATCATAAGGTGCTAGAAAGTTTTCCAAAGGAGCAAATATTCTCCAATGTTAAAAAGCAAGGTGAATGCAATCCTTCCTATGAGCTACAAGGTAACAAAGTTAAACCTTACACTTTGTCAAAAGTAGAAGATCTTTGTGTGGCTAGTAGCCAATTGAGTGTAAGTAATAACATGTATATGTGTGAGCTCAAAGATCCTTCGCCTTGTGATGATCTTAATAACACCTTGTTACATAGTGATAATGTATTTGTTGAGAGTATTCATACACTAGTTGATCCTATTAATAACCGAATTGATTCTTCTAATAAGATCAATTTGTGTCCAACATGTGTTAACACTTGTGCCTTGAATGATAGTACATTGTCATATGATTCTTTGCCATATTTTGATAACGTGCATATTAAGAATGTGGATACACTAGTTGATCCTATTGATGACCGAATTGATTCTTCTAGTAAGATCAATTTATGTCCACCTAGTATATTGATACATGTGTTTTGAATGATAGTTCATTATCAATTGATATTGGTGTAGATCAACTCGTATGTAATGATGACCCACTAAATGAGGAGTTTTGTGATGAACTTTAAGAACCTCAATTTAGTGTTGGCATTGATATAGTTGGTCATGTAGATAGTCATCTGAAGTCATTGCACCTAAATAATGAATCCTGGAATTATGATCCCATTCCTTGTTCTTCTCATGCGAATTTTGAAGCGGAATGTGTTTTCAATGATAATCCTTTTTTTTAGGTTGACATGACTAATGAAGGTGAAACGCATAGTGGTGTTTCTTGGCATGATAGAAGTGTACCCCCTCTTGAAGGCTACCAAGTGATTGAGAATCCACTATTGTATGATGACACACATTCTAAAAATGGAACGCTCTTCTTGGAAGATGATAGTACGTCTATTGGAGGGGTTAGTGGTCGAAAAGAAGAGGGTGTATGTTCTCCAGTGATCGCTTCATTCTTGTGTTACCCCATTCTTGATCAAGGCCCTTAATGCTTGTGGATCAAAGGGTGATTCTATATGTAGGCACACCTTGGATGAAGTTCATTTAAGTAACACCTTTCTTTACTACTTGTTTGCATATGATAATCCTTTTATCAAATGTGGCCTCATGCTTGTGAACCCCAAGGCAAATGTGTAATTGCCTATTTTTGGAGTTTTCTATGTTCTTGCATCCTTGTTTGACACACTTGTGCTTAAGTTGTGTGGACCACAACTAGTGGGTGCTAAGTTGCTTATTTGTTCTTGGGAGAGTCCATGGATATTGAAAACTCCTTGTCACCTTCATAGGGTTGGACAGGTTGAAGTTTCAAATGGGACTCTTGGAAGCATGTTTGATACTATGATAAGAGGGACTCCAACTCATTGGGAGTATTATTGATATGGAGTGATTTGACTCCTAATATATTCCTCAACCATTCTAGTAGCATGGCTTCGTTGGTGCACTTCCTTTCTTTGGGAAGTTGCTTGATGGAGAGGGTTGTTTTGTGCTTAAAATGTCTCTTCTTATCTACCGGTGTCCTTATCTTTTGGCACGCCCTAGATGAGAATAGTGAGCTTAACACCTTTCTCTACTACCTCTTTGCTTATGATGATACCGATGATGGTATGGGATTTATTTTTTATGAAGGTAGAGATATGTGGGTCTTTTACTTCTTTGACCCGAATGAACCCTTATAAGTGATTGCACCATTTTTGGTGAGGTCTTATTGTGAGGCGATGAAACAATTGTCTTATGGCTCCTAAATCATATGTGATATCATCTCTTGGGATTCTTGATGACATTAAGATCTTCGTGGTTTCCTTGTCTAATGATGTCGCTTATAACCAATTTATTTGTACCTTATATGATGAATGGATCTTATTCAACACGAAGGATAGTTGGTTGTATTTCAAATGTGTGCCTCCTTAACAAGTTGGTGTGATTGATAACCCTTGTGCTAACCCTCATGCTAGGAGGATATGTTTTTTGTTTTTCATTCTTATGTTTTTGCAAGGTTCGGATTCGAGGATGAATCCTTTTGAAGGGGAGGGTGATACGAGCATGGTTAGTATGGGGTACATTAGGATGGACTTCTACATATGGATGATAGCTTGGAACCTGGAAGAAGCCATGGAGCAATAAATACACAAGGCCATTGGCAATCAAGATGTCATTTGGACAATCAAGAAGGGCCCTTGTGGGTAATTACTTAAATAATCACTTTTGGGCTATTTTTGTAATAGGCTATTTGTGAAAGGCAAGGATTATAAATAGTTGTCTTAGCTATTTTCTTTACTTAGATTTTGAATGATTGAATTGTCTTGAATAGACATTGATATTTAGTTACTCTAGATTAGGGTAGTGTTTGGGTTCTATTCCAATTGTTAGCTTAGATCGAGTGATTAGGGTGGACTTCCGAATTGCTTGTGTTATCTTCTTCGCTTGATTAATCATCGAGTTATCATATTGTGGATTCAATTTGGTTTCTCGTGCATTTGATTGAGTTCCCTTCTTTCTTGCTTTAATTGTTGTTTCAATTAAGCCTTTCTTTCTTCACTTCTCATCTCTTATTTCTCAACTATCCTTTAATTTTGTTGTTTAATTCCACATTTTCGATATCGATTTTAGTCACTTGATTGAGGTCGTTATCATCACCCTTCTACATTTTACTCATAACGAAGTTTCCTCCTTTTATTTCGTCATCTATTCTTATATGTTTTTTCAACTCTGTGTTCCAATCTTTGGCAAGGATTGAAAAGAAGATGAAGGAAAAACGAATAAAATTGTGCAAGAGTTGAAACATGGACAAACTTGAAGTTGCAACCAGCTTTACAGATGAAGAGAACCGAAATAGTTCATTGACAGTGACGAAAACAAAACACTTGACAATTAAGATTATGAAAGAGGGAGATAAATGGATGTTTCTAGATATATTGTGCCTCTGTAAAAGAACGTAGGAGTAGCAGAATTTTTTTTTTAACCGAGTACGATGACTATTCTAGCCTTAGTCGTCATCCTCTTGGTTCTCCTATATAATCGAAATTTGGCATTAGTTAAATCTCTTGAATAAGTAATTCAGTAACCTAATTTAAACAATAGTTCTTAAACAGTTTTTGTGGGACAATACTCAATCTTATCACTTTATTACTTGTCAGTCACGTAAAATTACATGTGCATTTGGAAGCAACATAAATACAATGAGGCTTTCCGAGGGGCCGAGTGCAGAAGCAAAGGACATTAACGGCTAAATGCCTGTACAAAAATTTAAAAGGGAGTTGTTACAAAGTGTTGAAGAGTTTGACGAGCCTCCCGTGTTACATTATTTTTTTCTACAAAACTTGTTTTTTCTCTATTTGATGATTAAGGAGTATGGTTCATCTAGGCTTTTTTAGTTTAATTTTTTCAAACCTGCATAAAATGCATGACTCTTCCTACACGGTGTGATAAAATCATAAGAGACAAATGGAGTTTTTTTCGTCGCAAATGATAAGAATATCTGAGAGCCCATAAAGATAAAATCATCAAAGAAGCCTAACCATACACTTTCAAACCTCAACAGCTATGCTCAGCTTTACCCAAAATAGAAAACGAAAGCGCCAGTATAAAAAGGCCTAAAACTCCCATCAGCTGCGGGTCTTTCGATGCTCATGTCATTTATAAGTATCCAATCTTGTACGTGATGTCTGCATATACAATTTTCACTCAAGTGATGCAATCTTCACAAATTGTAACCTAATTCCAGCAGATACTCAAGACTCGTAATTGCTGTTAGAGAATGATGCCTTTAGAACCTAATTTTAGCAATATATTCTGGTATCAACATGCTAACCAGTCAAAAAAAGGGAAAGGCAATTAAGCTGCTCAAAAAGTGATTTTGTGGTACATCACCAACTACTTTTGAATTGTGCATCAGAAGCAAAAATCAATATGCTATCCTAAATATGCAGTTAAGTGCAACAACCGGGTGTGATATCATGAAGTACCTATTTTGCGGCATTTCAAAGCCGACTCAACTACTTTAACCTTCTCAAAGCCGACTCAACTACTTTAACCTTCTTTGCATTTTCACTTTTCACCAGTGAGAGCTTTTCAAGTGATGCTTTAAGCAGTGACATTTCATTTTCCTGAACATGGCTTTTTCTCCTCACTGATAGTTGTCGCTGTTCATTTGATCAATTGGCCTGTGGAGGATGTGTGTATCTTTTCAACCAGGAATTTGCTGCTTCAATAGAAGAGCGCAGAGCATCCAACTCCACTCCCCTAAATCTGTCAGCAATACATAAAACATAATGTTCAGTTCCATATACCAGAAGGCTAAAGCCAGAAGAAGGTTAATACATACTTTCCCACCCCAGCTTAGACCTATTTCGTGTTTACACACCCTAAAAGAATAGGATTTACTAACCTTTAACAAAATTATGTAGGTAGGTAAGACCCCCCTACGACCACTTTATATCGGGATGAGTACTACACGTCACTCGTAGAGTGAGACACTATTTGACCACCATTACAGACCCCTGTCCATTTGTTTAAACACAAGAACACTCGCTTCCCTCAGACACCACCCACAAGAAAAAGAAAAACACCAGCCGCAACCTTCCCTCACGCAGACTTCAGTAAAAAGAAAAGAAAATGCCATCATCTTTCTGTTAAACCCTCAATTCTAGCAAAAGCATTCCATTCATCCATTAAAAAAAATCTATACAGCTCCTCACACAACCACCGATTTTCAATTTCACACCACCCATCATCCACACCCCACAATCTCCATATTCTCTAATCTCACTCACCTCACATTTTCTCTCCTTACCACCAGTATCTCCTCATCTCCACCCCCCAAAAAGACACGGCCACCATTAATGCCGGCAAATATCTCTTTGACCCCAACAATTCCACTAGACTGGTTTGAGGTGGGATGGTTGAGGTCTTGAAGGCGGAGTTTTGGTGGAGAAGAAAGGGTGTTGGTGTTGCCCATGGTGGTGGTGGTGGTGGCGGCTTCAGTGGAGGTGGAGGTGGAGGAGGACGGCGATGGAGGTGCTGAAAAAGTAAAACTCCAAAAAAAAAAAAAAAAGGAAAACGGAAGAAAATAGAATAAATCTAAGTTGCTCGAACTCGGGTGCGGATCTAGAGGTCGGACCCTTCATCATCTAAATTTTAAGATTGAGGGACACAGATCCAGGTATGGATACGGGTACGGGGATTCAGCAATAAATAATTCAAATATTTAAAAATAAAGTTATAAAACCTAACTCATGAGATATTATGTGGAGAACTTGAGGAGAAAATATTGATCAGGTTAAAAATCTTGGGAAGTGATAAAAGGAAAAGGAGGGACATAGAAATTCCTATATACAAAGTATTCCATTTTCTTCAATTTCACCTTAGCTTTTCTTTTGATAACATAGGTACATGTGGAGGACACGAACTAAGGTAAAAGGTTAGTAGGAAGGAGTGCGTTCATCCTAGTAGATAGGATTGGTTTGTTTCGTTGTTCGTACTAGTAGTTGTAGTGTTATGCTTGTAGTTGCTTGTTTTTGGAGTTTTGGTGATGTTTGTTGTATCGGGTAGATCAATTGTAGTATTTTTTTGTGGTAGTCTTGTTTCTATTACTTTCTGTTGTTTTGTTACTGTCAATTGTTTCTTGTTTTTATATAATGTCTTTTGCTAGACTATTTTTGTCTTGAGCCAGGGTCTATCTGAAACAGCCTCTCTACCTGATACAATCCAAAATGCCTCCGGACCTTTTGATGGAATGATCGTGAAGCGAGAGGTGTTTGACTACCCCTTAGAGCTATCCAAAGGGTGCCATGAGTTGGTGATTACATCCAAGAAGGGTAAAGGGGCCTTGGAGGGGTCAAAGGGAAGCAAAGACAAGCTAAAAGAGACCCTGGAGGGACCTGCGGAGTCACCTGCGCCCGCAGGTGCTGAGGTGCGGTCGCAGGTGGCCTTTTGGTCACTTCCAGAGCCACCTGCGAAGTGACATGCGCGGGCAGGAGGCCCATCTGCGAGGGCGGATGCCCCAATTTGCTGAAATGGGTCACTTTTGGGCCCATCTTTGTAATAAATGGCCCATGGCTATAAATAGTAGTTTCTTCTTCATTTTTAGGTTAACTTTGATAATTATGAACAATTATACACTTGAGAGTGTGAGTGAGCTTGGATTAGCTTGCGTTGATTTATCGTTTGGAAACATTGGTTGCTTGGGAGTTCGATTCCCTTGTGGTCTACGTAAGATATAGGTGCTTTATAGGATTAATTTGATTGAGGATTTGGGGTTTAATATACCCTTAATTTGCATTCAATTTCCTTCTTTGTGTCTATCTATTTCTTTATCTTTCTATCTTTCCCTTTTTAATTCCTTTCCTTTTTTATCTTATTTCCGTATCTTTTCCCTCTTTTCGTATTTTGAGGGTTATCATTTGGTATCAGAGCAAATACGAAAAGATACGGAGTTGATAAGTTGACATTTTACCCATTTCTTAACGCATTTGAGCTTGAATTATCTCGTATTTTACATTGATTCGATGTTATTCTCATGTTATATAGCTCTTTTATGTAGGTAGTGGATGAATACGAGCTCAAGCTAACCATGCGAGTCAATGGGAATGCGAAAAGTGAAGAAAGGGAGCTCAAATTAACACCTGGGGGGACTAAAGGCCACCTGCGCACGCAGGTGGTTAACTAAGCAACAAGGCAGTGTCACCTGCATTAGTCTCCCGCACGCACAGGTCAGGCATCTGCTCTGGCACCTACGCCAGCAGGTGCCTAGTGCGGTGGCATTCTTGTAAATTCCAGGAACGCCATTTTTGGGCTATAAAATGGATTTTTCCAAATCTGAAAATGATCTTTTTTGGCATTCTTGGAAAGCTAGAGACAAAGAGAGTGAAACCCTAAAGAGAAACTAGTTACATTCTTTCATTTGGTATCAATTTTGGATCAAATTCTTGTAAGAACTTGGATTCAATGGAAGCTTGGGAAGAGAATTTGGGTGATTTTCTTCTTTCTCCTTCTATGAGTAGCTAATTTCTCCACTTGGGGTTATGCTTGAGTAGGATGTGATAATTGTATGGGTTTTGTTTATTTGATTTCTTATTTAGATAATTGCTATGGGTTTTAATCTCATTCCATGTTTTCATTCAAATTAGAGATTGCAAACTCTAATTAACCATAGAACTCTCATCATCCTTGACAAAAGGGATGAGCGTGAGGAATGAGAGTAAACAATAACTTGACATGTATCATTTAATAGCATCTCTCAGACATAAGGATGTTAATTGAGGTATTGGATTGGTTTTATAAGATGCACTTTTGAGGTGTTCGAAAGAACCCAATTGTGAAGCCTTGGTGTTTGGTTGACAAATCAACACCAAGCACCTATAATCTAACCTACCCATAGTTCTTAGCTAAATGTAGTCAAATATCCAATTACCCATACACAATTCCACTCTTACGATGGCATAACCCCAAGTCCCGTATTACATTTGATTTCAACTCTACTTCTCTAGTCTCTAACTTGTGTGTCCCAAACTACAAGAGTCTAAATAATTACAAATTGATAAATGATAACCCCCCATTTACTTTTACGCATTAACTGTTTATAGCATCACGTGTTAACCCTAGTTGCTTTTGACACTTAGAGGTGAAAGCTAGCGCATTCATTCCTCGTGGATTCGACCTCGACTCTAAGTTGAGTAATTATATTAACAACGACCGATTATACCCTTGAGGTATAATTTGAGCGTTATCAAAAAATTGGTGTGGCTGCTGGGATACCAAATGATAACCCTCAAAATACGAAAAGAGGGAAAAGATACGGAAATAAGATAAACAAGGAATTAAAAAAGGAAAGATAGAAAGATAAAGAAATAGATAGACACAAAGAAGGAAATTGAATGCAAATTAAGGGTATATTAAATCCCAAATCCTCAATCAAATTAATCGTACAAAGCACCTATATCTTACGTAGACCACAAGGGAATCGAACTCCCAAGCAACCAACATTTTCAAACGATAAATCAACGCAAGCTAATCCAAGCTCACTCACACTCTCAAGTGTATAATTGTTCATAATCATCAAAGTTAACCTAAAAATGAAGGAAAAGCTACTATTTATAGCCATGGGCCATTTATTACAAAGATGGGCCCAAAAGTGACCCATTTCAGCAAATTGGGGCATCCGCCCTCGCAGATGGACCTCCTGCCCGCGCATGTCACTTTGCAGGTGGCTCTGGAAGTGGCCAAAAGGCCACCTGCGGCCGCACCTCAGCACCTGCGGGCGCAGGTGACTCCGCAGGTCCCTCCAGAGTCTCTTTTAGCTTGTCTTTGCTTCCCTTTGACCCCTCCAAGGCCCCTCTACCCTTCTTGGATGCAATCACCAACTCATGGCACCCTTTGGATAGCTCTAAGGGGTAGTCAAACACCTTTCGCTTCACGATCATTCCAGCAAAAGGTCCGGAGGCATTTTGGATTGTATCATCCTCTCCTTTTTGAAAAAGATTCATCCTCGAATCTAAGTCCTGAAAGCACAAGAGACGAACAAACAACCAATATGTCCTTGAAGCACGAGGGTTAGCACAAGGGTTAACATCAATATTTTCGTGCCAAGGGGACACCCACTTGACGTATAACCAACTATCCTTCATGTTCAATAAAAAGAATTCATCATACTCGGCACAAAGGTGTTGGCTACAACAAGCATCATGCAATTCTCCCAAGGTGTTTCCATTAAAGAGATTACCAATAAGCTCAAGTAAGTTAGCAAGCAAATCACCACATGTTGGAACAACCAAGGATAGAATCAAATAGTCATTAGGGTGTGGATCACCCTTCCTCCCACAAGAAACCATGTTCACATAAAAGGCATTCTCAACACAAACTGGCTATCGTTGTAAGCAAAGAGATAAGAGTGGAAGGAGCTACGATCATTTAAGGTGCTATCAAAGATAAGAACACAAGTAGGTAAGAACAAAAAACTCAAACGCCTCACATCTCTCTCATCCAAACAACTTTCTAAGAAAAGGGCATTCACTAGTGGGGTCCATCCTAGTGCTTCAACTTGTCTACCCACATAAGTGTGACAAGGAATTGGGAACAAGAGTTGTTTAGAAGTAGGTAACATGGACCCTTCTCAAGGCAAAAAATAGATTGGGCATTTGGATTGCAAAGCCCACACATTTCAAGCACAAGGGACATTGGGTAAATGTCATCATGATTCCAAGGATTGCTTGGAATAAGAGGGGGTAGGTACATACCTTTGGAGCAAGGACTTGAACTTGCTCGCTTGTCTCCTTTGGAGCAAGGCAACAAAGAGTTGTTTGTTATTGTTATCTGTTCTGAGCCGGGGGTCTATCGAAAACAGCCTCTCCACTTCATCTGAGGTAGTGGTATGGACTGCGTACACTTTACCCTCCTCAGACCCCACCTGGTGGGAATACACTTGGTATATTGTTGTTGTTGTTGTTGTTTATGATAAATTAGAAATTGATTTACTAATTGGAAATGACTTTATCCAACAGTTTCAAGATTATCATCAAACAATATACATGGTAAGTTTCAAAACCCCATGTAATAATTTTATTAAAATACCAAGAAAACACAACCCATATATCTTGATAAAAGAACATGAAAGTTATAAAAGAAAATTTTTAGAAAGTCCAAAAAATTATTCTTGTAAATGCCTCAACCTTGAATGGATTAAGGAAAATTTGCAAAAATCCTATGGAGAAAATCCGTTAGAAAAGTGGGAAAAGAATCATGAAGAAGCAACTCTATTGCTAAAAGATCCAAGTATTATTATCAGAGTAAGGCCAATGCTCTATAATGAAGAAGATAAAGCCGAATTTAGAATTCAGATTCGAGCACTAATAAATCTAGGGTTAATCAGACCTAGTAAAAGTCCTCATAGCAATCCCGCATTTATGGTAAGAAATCATGCTGAGATAAAAAGAGGAAAAGCTCGAATGGTTATTAACTACTTTGAGGCGTGACAGATTTCAATGTCGATAACAAGAGTTCTGTTTATGACAGAGCAACCGAAATGAAAGATTGGAACATACACCTGGAATATCTTCTAGAAGAAAGTCTTAGGTGAAATATGATTGCTTACATGATTGTACCTAATAAAAGCAAAATAAGTATAACCAATTACATGTTCTAACTAAACTTTGATTGTTCATCTTTATAGGTTCAAATGATATGTAATTATCTTGACATCAGCAAACAAACACCATTCAACGATCAACATTGATCATTCAAAAAACCGCTTACTTAATTCATTTGTGTATAATTCTTAACGCATTTTTTTAACTTAATAATATTTACATAATTTAACAAAAAAAATTCCACACTCCAATGTCAAGCGATATGCAATGAACTTCACTACATGACTCGTCAACCATGTGCAACACCCATTTTGAGAGACTAGTCAAGTTAAAATGTCTAAAAAACACAGATTTAGAAACTCCAGAGAGCCAGCTTGAGAACTGAATCATCAAATAGTCCTATGTTAAATTGTCAATGAAGAAACAAGTACCTGAAAACCGAATCAGAAGAGAGGATTCCAAGATGGGCGTCACTGTAAGGGTACCAACAAACCTTCAACATGTGTATTGCGTTGTTTCTGTCAAAGTAGATCTCCGAACTAACTAAAACTGTCCTGTACCAGCAACAGGAAATGAACACATTTAATGTGACTTCAAATGCACCACAACTGATTATCAGAAAACAACGTAATTACCATCAAATATTGGTACTGAAGAAGGAACTATCATGTCTATTTTGATTTAATCTCCTCATACAGGTAAGAGGATAATCTGACTGGTTTGCTCAAGGATTACAGTAATAAATGTTCTTCATTCTTAGAAAGAGATTCTTCTTCGTTGGACGTTATCTGATATTCTATTTTACAGAATAGAACGTAAGTTAGGAGGTGCAAACAAACAACCTGGATTCAACGACTATAAAAGTCCTCTATTTGAGATTAAAATACAAGCAAATTAAAGTAAACCAGAGAATCTTTGAAAAAAATAATTTAATCTTTTTTTAATAAGGTACATAATTTTATCAATGTGAGATAACTCCTTTATATAAGCAGTGTATCAAAAGGAGAAGAACCTACACAAGAGTATAATTCTCTAAAATTGACAAACTTTTATACAAAAGGAACCTCCTAGGTGAATCAGAGACGAACTAAAAACAATCGGCTATTCTCAAATAGCAAAATCATTTTCTTATATTTCTCTCTCTCCACAACTCCCACGTGATGACTGAGGCGGCAACACTATACTCTCCAACTTCTATTCTTTCTAATAAAAACCCAAAAATGTAACATGTCCTTTACTGAACCAATCATCACCGATTGCACTCCAAACCAGTTCGATAAAACCCACCGCTGACATGCAGACACCCAAGGCAGCCCGGTGCAGAAAGCATCCCGCATTAGCAGGGACAGGAGAAGGTCTGCACCCCCAACAAGAGACGTGATGTAGACGGCCTAACCTAATGCAAGCATTCAAATTCATCAACCTCTTATTTCTTGTTAATTCCTCTTAAATCTGAAGTTCCAGTGAACTCTTCTATCTTGTGCCACTCAAATCCTCTGCACTGTCATCTCATTTTGGCTCAAGATTCTATGAGTTGGGGAAGGCAATCCTTAACATGTTCTCTCCAACCACCACCCTAGTGACATAAGAAAGTAAACGTTTTCCCCAAAATCTGGTGAGGTTAGTACAAGAGCCACTATCAATCAAGAGTACAAGATGAACACAATATATATATATATATATATATATCAAATAAATTCGAGGGTTATTTCAATTATTTATTTCAATAACGGGTTCTAAAAAGGGTGATTTAATATGTGTAAAATCCTACTCGGTACTTCCTCTTCCTATTTCTACCCTTGTTCGTAGGAAGTATTACTAGTTTCTTATGTATTTCAATTCTGCGAAGGAATATTCTGACTCAGCTTGGGGCCACCGTCACATGCGTTTTGACGATTTTTCCTCCTCGGCTATCTCTTTCTTTTCTTCTTTCTATCTTTCTATCACTTTCTTTTCTTCTTTTTCTTTTTTCTATCTTTCTGTCACTTTCTTTTCTTCTATCTCTATCTGTTAACAATCGTCATTGCTTACGATTGTTGAGTCTGCTGAGATCACTGCTTAGCTCATTAACAAACTGTGTCTAGGTTATGCAGCGCTACTGAATCAAAACTCATCCCTGAGTCTTCGCCTTCGTTAGGATGTTGTGCGAATTGTTCTAAGGTAGGTTCATAGTCTGAGTCTGAATTTAGTCCGTTTGAAGTATTCTCTGATTCTGGCTTTGGATTTATTACTCCTTTTGTTTCTTCTTCTGTTTCAATTAGCAGTCTTCTTAAAGTATTTCCAACAATATTTTCTATTTTTCTTGTATTTAATTTTGTCTTTCTTTTGAGTCTTGTTCTTGATCCTGAAGTCTCTTCCAAGTTAAAACTGGCTGGGAGTCTTCTTACACTTTTTGGCAAAGTGTCAGCCATTAACGAATTTGATTTGTCTTTACCAGCTACCGTTTGAGCTGGACTAGCCATATCTTTACCCGATGTAGTAGGTTTATTTGTATTCACTGGGGAATATACACCCATCTGATCCATTTTTTGTAGAGATGGAGAACTCTTTTGTGGAGTCTGTGGAGGTTGTACTGGTGCTTGTGTCTGAGAAAAGGGTTTGGTTTGTACTGGTTCTTGCATTCGGCTCATCTCAAAATATAAAACTCGGAGTCTTTCTTGTAAAATCTGATTTTGCTGTAATAGCTGTTCTTTTTCTTTTTCTAACTGTTCGTTCTTTAGATTCAATCTTTTGAACCCTTCTGCATGGAATTACAATGGTCACAAAATATAATATTATTGGTGTCTCTCTGGATATTATATTGGGGAAAATTAACTGGGTTTTTTAGTTCTGGGGTAATATAAAAGTTAGGTCCTAGTTTTCCTCTTGCATAGTCTAATGCTTCAGTAAAATTGTTAAAACCTTTGTAAAGGGGGTCTCTGAAGTCTCGAATCGAATCTATTACCTGAATCCATGTCTGAAATATTCCTGGCATTCTTCCCTGTATTACCACATAAAATTTAAGCTTGCTATTTAAAGTTTTGTCTGTAAAATACTGGCTAAAGACGTTCATGACAGCTAAAAAATAGCTGACATCCCGTAGAGTCTTATTGAATGCAATCCATAAATTGTCTAATAAGCATTTTTGGTTTTTGTCTACTCTTGCTTCTGTCTTTAGTTTAAAACTGAAGTTGGACTCGGGATAGCAAATCAAGTTTTGCTTTCCGAAATAAATTCTTTTAATAGTCCGATCCATCAAATTCTGAGTTAAATTTAACATTGTCTGTGGCCTGAAATGGGTATTTTTCAATAATGTCTGTAAATATCTGTCTGCATTAGCGTCTGAAGTGGAAGCCTTAGCTTTCCCTTTGTCTGTACTTATGCTGCAAAAGAAACTAGTTAGTAGTTTGGATAATTAATCTACTAAGTTTATTTTCTTTGCCTTTAATGTGTTCTAATCTAATATTATAAATTGAAGTCGCATCAATAAAATTGAGCCATCTTCTTTTACTACTATTTTTCTCACTTATTTTTTCATGGAATTTAACTATTGCCTTACAGTCAGTTCTTACTAAAATTTCAGGTTTATTTAATATATATATTTTAAAGTTATTTAATCCATAGATTACTGCTAAAATTTCTACATCTATACTACTTTGATTTATTTTTTCTCTATATTTCCCACTCTGATAGGCACAAATTCTTTCGTCCTTTTTATCACTATATTTATTCTTTTTTGCTTTTAAAATGGCTCCCCAACCTACAAAACTTTCGTCTGTTTCTATGATCAAATAATCTGTTTCTAATGGTAAGGCTAAGTCTGGAATTTTTTTTACCATTTCCTTTAATTTTTGTACTAGTTTAATATCTTCTGTATTAAAAGACTTTTGTCCTTTTGTGCCTGTCTTAGCATAAAGTGGTCCGGTTACTTTTCCTAAATTTTTAATAAAAGGTCTAGCATAATTTAGAATTCCTAAAATTTTTTGTAAATCTTTTGTTTGATCTAATTTATCTGGCATTTCTAAAGCCTTTGTCGCTATGTGAGGTTGTAATTTAATGTTTCCTTCTCCTATAGTTATTCCTAAGAAATTAATGTATTGCTTACATAACTCCATTTTCTTTTTGCTTATAATTAAACCATTATCTAGAAATAATTGAAAAACTGTCTGTAAATGTTCTAAATGTTCTTTCATATTATTACTGAAAACCAATATATCATCTATGTATACAAAAACAAAGTCTTTATAATCCCTAAATATACTATCCATTTTTCTTTGGAAAATCGGAGGGGCAGTTTTTAGGCCAAATGGCATTATCAATCATTCGAAGTGACCTTCTGGACAAGTAAAAGTTGTCCATTCTATACTGTCTTTATGCATTTTAACCTGCCAATATCCTGATTTATAATCAAATTTACTAAAAAGCTTTCTTGCTTGAATTCTATTTATTAATCATGTCTTGTATGGTAATTTATATGCATCCATTACTGTATTATCATTTCGTCTTTTATAATTTATTACCATTCTGGCTTTTTCTATAACTATTTCGCTATGATTTCTTACCACAAAAGCTGCAGACCTATGTCTTGATGTGGATCTTCTAATTACTCCTAATCCCAATAATTCTTTGATTTGTATTTCAAAGTCTTTTAAGTCTTCATTGGTTGCTTCCATTGCTGCTGTTTTTACAAGATATTTTGGATTTATAATTTCTAATTTACACTCTAATTGAATTGCTCCCCAATGTTCTAGGGATTTTCTCCTATTATTTCTAACTTGTCTAAGGTCTGTATTATTTTTTGCAGATCTTCCTGATTTTTTATTGTTCCTATTTGCTGGAAACTTCTTTCAAGATTATAATTTTCAATACTTGTGTCTATTAAATTATAATTCTTTTCTATCTCTTCGTCTATCCATTCTTCTACTATTTCTGATATTAAGCTTTCTTTGGTCTTGCAGGTGCAATCAGTACCTTTATCGCATACTTCTAGGGATTGTTTAGTGTTAGAGTCTTTAGTTATCTTTGTATTTCTTACTACATTTTCCCCAAAGAATGCTGGGTTTATTGTAATATTTTTTGTTAAAACTACTTCGTCTCTTGTAAGGAAACATCCTCCATTGTTTCTTAGCATAAAATCTAATCCTATTACAAAATCTACTCGTATATTTAATTCTCTTACCCATATCTGGTCTAGTTTATATACTGTTTTGTAATTTTTACAGGTATTACTAAAACTACTTACTGCATTTTCTGTATAGTATTTATAAGTATTATGAGTTCCATCCATTTGCATGGATATTTGTGGCTTTCTAAATTCTTTAATAGAATATTCTGATTTATTATACATTGTGTACATCCAGAGTCTACTACTCCTAATGTTTCTATTTCATAATCTTATATTTTTATTTTTGTCATTACTTTTATTGTACTTAACTTTTTGTTTCATTACATATTAATCCTTCAAAATTTTCATTTATTAGTTCTGTTTCTTCTGTGTCCTGATCTATTATGACCTTTTTACCCTTTTCTAATACTTTAAGTTTTTCTTCTATAATTCTTATTCTATCTTCTAACCTGTTTATTTTGTTATTTAAACTATCGTCTTCATTCTCCTGTTGTTCACTACTTTGTTTTATTTGTTCTGTTTGTATACTACTTTGTCCTATGAATTTTTCTATACAGGGTATACATCCTTTTATATAA
Source organism: Capsicum rhomboideum (assembly GCA_031232105.1). NCBI lineage: Eukaryota > Viridiplantae > Streptophyta > Magnoliopsida > Solanales > Solanaceae > Capsicum > Capsicum rhomboideum. The sequence goes on along the minus strand of CP124710.1, from coordinate 59,931,261 downwards.
CAGAATTTACATTTTGTTCTTCGGGTCTTACTTCGATACCAATGACATATATAACATTGAATATTGTCTGCTCCTTTATTTCTTTCAAAATTTTGTATACATTCTTCTGTAATATTTACTAAAGAGAAATTCATTAAGTCTTGTAGATTATCTAAACTCGAGTCTACATCTGAATCGAAAGAATTACGTTCTTCATTTATATCTATACTTACTATAGAATAGATACTTTCATTGTCAGACATATATTCATCTACATTTATCTGTGTTTCTTGAAAATCTTCTATTAATTAAGAATTTCTAGTTCTAGTATTGTTTCTTTTAGGACAAATATTTGCTAAATGGTCTGTACTTTCACAAGGGAAGCATTCTAAAGTATTTCTATAGCTTCTATCATTTTTGTATTTTCTAACATGTTTGTCTTTACTTAAATAAGGCTTTCTAGCTGAAGATTTTCTTAAATAATAATTCTTTCTTCGATAATCATTTCTTTTATAAGGATTTTTATAATTCGTTTTATAATTTCTTCGTTTCTGATAATTCTCATCATAACTTTGTGTAGTATATATGGTTTTACAGAAATTAGTTTCTCTTTTCTTTAATTGCTTTTGTATTTGTATGTTAGTACATTTTTCTTTTAGTATGTCTATTATGTGTTGTACCTTTTGTCCTATTGACCATCTTGCGTTTGGATTCTGTATTACTCCTTCCCGTTTATTTCATCTTTCTTCTATTTCTCTTCCTAATGCTCTAGGTAATTTATTAAAAAGTTTATTTCCTAAGGTCTGGTCAAAAGCGTTTCCACTTATAGCACAATAATAAAAATAGTCTGTTAGAAAAGGTTTTATATGATGCCAACTACTTATGCTTAATTGTTCTAGTTTTATTAAAGTTTTTCTTTGTAATACTAGTAAACCACTATTTGGGTCTTCTCCTGTTATTAAACTATGTATCTTATTTGTGAAGTTATAAGGATTTGGTCCCATATCTACTAAAGTTTTAAATTCATGTGCGAATTCTGATTTATATGCTTCCCATAATGCTTTGTTAGATTCTCCTAAAAAAGTCTCCATATATCGATACATTATTTCTGCATCGATTTCGTGTATGTTTTAATATAGTCTGCTACTACTAATCCTTTCCATAAATCTATTACAGTATTCCACGCCTGTGGATCATGAGTTGCTAGATTAAGTACTTTCCTATTACTTCTTCCCTCTTGGAGTTTAATGGGTTCTTCTATTGGCATTCTTTTTCCTATTGGTCTTACACTTTCTGTTTCTGTTTCTGGGTTTATCCTTTATACTCTATGTCTTGGTACATTACTTGTATTAGTTTCTACTGTATGTATTTGAGAGGTTCTTTGGAATGGACTCGAACTTGTTGAGGCTGATTCCATGAATTCTTTAATACTTCTGGTTGTCTCTTCTTCATTAATATCTTTATATTCTAAATTATCTGTTCGTAAAGTACATTGTCTAAAATGTTCGGTTACATAAAAAATGTCTAAATTTCCTGTTTTACATCCGATACACCTAAAACGTTTTCTATTATTTAAGTTATACATTTCTCTAGCTTTTCTTGTTGTCTTTTCTACTTCAGGTTCTTCAATTTTTTCTAAGAAAATTTCTTCATTCATGTATTCTGTTTTTTCCTCTTCTTCAATTTTGTCTTCTAATTCCTTTTGATTTGTGTTACTGTAGTCTGTAAATCTTATTGAAGTTTGTCCTTTATTATTTGTATATATTAAATGATCATTAGGTTTTAACGACTTTTGTTCTTTAGAATTTTCTAAATTCCATTCTAAACCTGCATAGAGTTTGGGTCTATTTTTAAAGGTTTCATTAGTTTTATTCCTTTATTTCCCATTAGACTTACTATGTCTTCTACTCTAAGTTTAAATCTAGTACTACTATTAGTAGCTAATTTTCCTATAAATCCTAAACATACTAAACGGTTATTACCCTTATTCATATCTTTATAGCCTTTAGTCTGTATTCCTATTTTTACATATTTTTCAAATTCTATGAAATTTATCATAAAGTCTGGACTACAATAAAAAATTTCGCCATTGTTAGTCATGTCTACTTCTGTTAATCCTATAATAGATCTTTTTGGGTCTTGCCATCTATCATCATAAATGGTTATTAATACTTTGGTTCCTAAATTTTTCCTAGTTAAACCTTTTAATCCTATAACTATTAAACTCATGTGCATTAGATTCATGTTAGTTCTTGTTATTTTTCTGTCAGGGATTCTTGGTTTATTAAATTAAGGGTTCCTTTATTGTCTCCTGTAATACTCATTTGTTCTTCTCTATAATGTTTATATAATTGAGCTTTTTGGGAAAAAATTCCTGTATTATATAACACTTTAGGATTTAATAATTTTAGCTTATTTTGTTGAAAAATTTGGATGTCTTTATCTATGTCTATTACTTCATCTAACTGTTGGTTAGGGGTTTGTCTTGAAGTATTCATTAAAGTGGATAACATATTATTACCTAGTCGATTTTGGGTGAAACTATGTCTTGGTCTTTCTTGGTTTGTTCTTCTATTTGAAAAAAGGTCCATGATTTTGGTTTCTTAATTATTTGTGCCTTCTCTTTGTTTGGGGTTACTTCTATTCTTTTTAATTGATCTACTAATTCGTTTATTGTATGTTCTGGGACTTGAGGAGTCTTTGTTTTTACTACTTCTTCTATATTTTTATACTAATTCTGTTTAATAATTATCTGGTCTGTTGTACTTTGTGGAGTATGATCACTTAATCCTTCTGGGTTAGGGCTAATTAATTCTCCTTGCTTAATTACTTCTTTATAAAGCTGATTGTTCATGAAAGAATTATAGTTTTAATTTGTTCTATCGTGTGCCCTGTTTTATGTAAGTCTTTATGAATTAATTGAAAATTTTCTTGGGGTTGTTAATTATAATATTGGAATTGTCTTGCTTCTAGACTAGTTTGATGTTCTTTAATATAATCTAGATTTTCTTCTATTTTATTAAGAACCTTTATCTGTTTTGTTTGTAAGTCTCGTAAAGCTTCTAATATTGCTACAGTGTCTTTGTGAAAATTTTCTCCTAAATTAAGTAATAAATATGTTATACTATTTAAATGGGCGTCTTCACTGTGTAAACTATGTTCTCCGTTACTAAAGTTACACCTAATTATTTGTAATAGAATTCTGTTCATTTCTCCACACCTTCGGTGATGTGTTTCCAGAGATACTTTCCTAAATTTCTTATTTGTTTCTTTATCAAATTCTATTAAATGTTTATCTAATTCTGTCCGTATTTCCTTAAGTCTTTCTACCTACCTATATGAAATATTTATTTGAGTATTATAATGCTTTCTATAGTTGAAATAGTTATCGTTTCTGTTCATGTACTAATCTTAATCTATAGGTATTTTATTAAGAGAAATTAAAATTAACTTTATTAAATATTCTTGAGCTTGTATTTCTTCTTTAACTTGTTTGATTTCTTTTTCTATATACTGGTAATAAGCAGTTATCTGGTTAATTAAAAAGGGAGAGCAGGGATAACTTCAGATGCCATGAGCTCACCCTGAATCTCAGATCCATGACATCTCTGCACGATGCACACGTCAGCGGCGGGAACTCGTACTATGATCTGCACGGTGTAAAAGTGCAGTATGAGTACCAACACAAGGTACTCATTAGGCATCAGTCGATTGAGCTCCAAAGGCAATGCAAGTATAACTAACATGTAAAGCAGGAATATAAATTATAGACAACTATCTAAGAAACGAGACATAATAATACTAATGGAAAAGTAAAGATAAACTGTCATACCCTACAAGTAATCCGGGACGAAGGTACAATATCGTGCATAACTAGTCGATACACAAACGAAGAGTGAAGGAAGGGCATATAGTAGTAGTATGAGGCAAAAAGGGTATATACAATAAGAAACGTTAAGGAAGAATAGGGATATATGATAATACTATATATATATAAGACGGAACACGAAGGCACTAACCTGAGGGAGCTAGCCTAACATCTCGAGGATCATAACCGAATAGGGGAGCTAACTCTAGCATAATCAGAGTCTCTAATTGAAATGTGAATAATCATAAGATAGTCTAACAATAATAAATCTTACTATAATAAGGAGTAAAGGAACTCGAAAGCGTACCTACAACCTATAGTACTAATCCATAACCAACCTGCCACAAACTATATAATAATAACCGAACAATAATGTAACCGGCTAGCCCGGACAAACAATAACCTAATCGGGCCCCCATAAGCCGAAAGGCACAAGCAAACACTCAGCAAAGAGCAACCATAACCTGTACCTATACAGTCCCCCATAAGATCGATAAATACAAACACCAAACAATTATACTGGTGATAGGCGATGCATGAGAATGAATGAAAGCCATGAAAAGAACTAGATGATGCGAGATAAACCAAGTACCATATCCTACACAAGTATATACACCTCCTCCAGCTCAATAGCTCGCAAAGGCAGGACCTACAACGACCATCCTTCTCCGGTATTGTGGCTCATCAAATGAAGAGGCCCATAAGGGATTCGAGATATCCATATACACTGCCTGGTCCTGAACCAGAACTTCCATAATCCATATCCATAACAGTAGCAATAACAAAAACCAGATTCGAATAGGAACCACTGGATAATTACAAGAGGCCAGATGGTCTATCACTGCAAGATAACGATAGCTAGATTCAAACTGGAACTAGTGGATAATAATAAGAGGCCAGATGATCCATAACTGTATAATAACGAAAGGCGGGTTCAAACTAGAACTAATGGATAATAACAAGAGGCCAGAACTCCCAAGTCGTAGCCATAAATAGATGTCGAACTTGAATCGGAACTCATAAGCATGACATAACTAGCGGTAGTCCAGGGGTATTAAAACCATTACCAATCCATTTATTCATAAAATTTAGTCTCGGGCAGTCAAATCCTCTAAGGCTAGGTGGGTTCCTATTACTAGATCAAAGAGGTGTGGTCAAAGATCAGTTATTGCCTTCCCCAAGGGTAAAGAAGCTAAATAGGCGTGCAATCAAGTCTAAGTCAACCCAGACCCAAGGTAATTGCCCAAGGAAGTAGTCATAAGCCCATCTAAGCCTAAAGGAGAGTTATTCAAAGCATACCATCTAAAAAGGGCAGTGGGGCCTGCTACAAGACTTCGATAATCCAACCTAAGGCAAACACCTACCCGAACCTAGGCTAAGGTTTCTCAATCCCGTCCTAAGGCACTAAGGGGTCGTTTGGTAGAGTGTATTAGGACAAATAGTCCATGTACTATGTATGGTATTATCTAGTACTATGTTTGGTAGGAATTTTGGCCCTATGTATAACTAATACATGTAGTAGTTATACACCCTATATGGTATTATAGGGTGTATAAGTAATACCTTCCACTAGGTGGTATTAGTAATACATTGAATTTAATACCATGGAATTATTTATGTAAAATCAACAATAACCCTCAAATCCTTACCATTTTGTTTATTTTCTTGGATATATGTTTTTTATTTGAACTAGTAAATTTATTTAAGTAAATTAGCTTACAAATTTTATTATTTAGAGAGAGTTGTCCGTTGCTAAATAAAATTCAAGGTCAATCAATACAAAGTGACCTCCTGAAGCTTAAGTTGATGTTCTCGATCAATAAATTTTTTTGAGGGTAAATAATTGTCTCACTTAAAAAAAATTGATATCAATACCAATCAATTTTCACTTGAAATAACTTAGTGTGACAACAACTTTCATGATAAATTTTGATTCTAATTCAGCATAAATTACATGCAACAATAGAATGTATTCAAGTCTGTAGAATAAGGCAATAATTAGGATTGATTAATTTGATATGATCGGTTGAAAAAACTGATTTTTTAACTTCCTATTCATAATTCCTTGATGTTATCCATTAACTCCTCCCTCGTCTGCAAACAAATCAATAAAATCATTCACAAAACTAACCAATCATAAAGCTAAAAATCATTGAGATTTTTTTCTACAAGGTTTAAATTTCTATTAAAAATAATAATTTATCTTTAACAGAGAAAAAACATTGAAACAGGTCAATGGAAAACAAAAACACATGTAACAAAGTACTGAAAATTAATTAACAATAATGAATTCATGAAAAAAAGTTACTAAAAGCTATAGAAAATACACAAAGCTATAGAATGTTGAGGGTATTTTTGTAAACAAATAATACTTTTAAAGAAATATAGCAATGCATATTATTTTTAATATATCAAACCAAACACTGGATAAGAAATAAACCCAACACTACTAATCCCAGCACTACTAATCCTAGCACTACTAATCTCAGCATTATTAATACACCATATTCAGTACTATTCTTATACACTCTACCAAACAACCCCTAAAAAAGCTAAGTCTAGTCCTGAAGGCAGACCATATACTAACCTAAGGGAAAAAGGCCCGAATTCTTGTAAAAAAAAGGCCTTAACCAGCAAAAAATAAGCGTGAGAATATGGACAATGTATGCATGCCATCACCAGTATCAAAACAAAGCAAACGTAAGCACCTAAGCATCTATATACTAAGCCACAACTCCTTTAAAGTATAAAGAACTAACCTTGTGTCCATGGTCTCGTAATCAAGGCCTCGGGCCCAAAAATATACAAATTACCAAGATAACAACATTATAACTCAGAAAGAATAAGGTAAATATGGCTATCAAACTACTGGAAGGATCTAATCGATGGATATCACTCAAATCACTAAGTGTCACAACCCAATTTATACTAAGGGATCCTTCATGTCAACCTAAGTTCAAACAAGTCTATAATCAGGCATACTAGAGTCCCATAACTATAACAACTATTCTAGGCTAAGGGTCAATTTACATTTTTAATCTAAATCCCCCGAACAGGTCAAATACTATTATCGGGATATAGATGGCCATAAACCTATCCTATAACCCCTACCTAGCATGCAATCTATACAATACACAATCTCATAGAGAAAAGTAGACCGTAGCCTACCTCGAAGCTGAACCGTAGTTTCGAACCATCCACAAACTACTTGTCTTCACTCCATGATCTATGAATGACGTCGCACTATCAAAATCATAATCTACACGTTAATACAAGAAAAACGATACCCATATTGTAATATAAAAGTTTGGGTCAAAAATAGGCCTGGGGGGCCCGTTAATAGAATTCCAAAATTGAATTTGTCACGAGGTTCCTTAAAGGACAAGGAATGTGTGCTCAAAATTTGAGTACAAACAGAGTCTCGATTGGGGCTCCGAACAGCTCCAAGAGCAAGAAAAACAAGAGAAAAATCAAGAATTTAAATGGAATTAGAGATGAAATTAGGCATGGAATTAGGCGAAAAAGAATCAAGGAACGATAACGTAACATACCTATGCTCAATGGGATGAAATCCCCATGATTTACAAGCTCCCAAGCCTCTCTAATGGGGTATTACACTTAGAGAATGAATCTTAAATTCGAGGAAAATGATTTATATAAACCACTAGTGATGGCCGCTAAAGCGGTCAAATGTCCTCTAAAGCGGTGACCGCTAAAGTGGAAAAATGGTCTCTAAAGCAACCCTGTCTTGGCTGGACAACCGCCGTTAAAACGGTCATTTGACAGCTAAAGCGGCTGCACCAGCAACTTAGGCACCAATAATTTCCAAAACTTTGTTTTGACCCTCGAAACTCATCCGAAACCCTACAAATATGAACCAATAGTGTAAATTGATCATAAAACACATTACGGATCTAATGTACTTATCAGATTTATGAAAATAGATCATTTTGATAGAAAGTGGGCCATACACCCACTTCTCCATTTTCATCGATTTCCAACCAATAGCCCAAAATGAGTTTGGAAGCCTTGGGATCCAAACCAAGGGTCCCCTTAGCCTAAAATCCACGTTCCGGAGCTAACAACGCTGTCGAAATTCTCACCCGAGGTCGTCTACTAGAAGTTTTGGTCCAAGATCAATTTCTCAACTTTAAAAGCTATAAAACAGGGAAATGAGTTTTAAACCCAAACGAACTGTTCGAAAATCGAACCGACAGTCCAGAAAAGTTATAAATGACCTATAGACACTATGGGAAGACTCAAAACACCACAAATAAGTGAAAACAGAGAAATTGACCTGGAGGGTCATTACTAGGGGTGGACATTCGGTTCTTCGGTTCGGTTTTATCAAATTTCGGTCCGGTTCTTTTGTTTTAGTTTTGAAAAAGTGTGCACCGAATACCGAACCAAACTAATTCGGTTCGGTTTGGTTATTCGAACTTCGATTTAGTTTAATTCAATTTTTTTAAAATGGTTTTTCCTGTGCAAATGAGAAATAAAATGATAGGAATAAATTATCAAAAGATTAAGACCAAATTCTTATTTTTCCAAAAAATAAACATTTTCCAGCTTACCAAACACACCATTATGTCTAATGTTATATAATATGATCATGTAAACCTTTGTCCGTGACATCCACAGTGCAAATCATAGATTTTGTTGTACATTTGTAAGATTGAAAAAAATTGAAAAGAGAAAAATTGAGAGTGATTCAGTTATTTTTTAAAAATTAGGAAGAATAAAGAAGGGTCATAAAACTAAAAAGTGTTGGCTAAAGTTAAATATAATTTAGATTTAAAAATAATTGAAAAAATAAATTAATAAAAGTATGGTTCTTCGGTGCATCGAAGAACCGTCCCCCTTAAACCAAAAACCGAATCAAAGAACCGAACTTTTGAAAAAAAAACCAAAACCGAACCGAAGAACTAAAACCAAAGAACCGAACTAATTCGGTTCGGTTTGGTTTTTTGGTTCTCCGGTTTTTATGCCCACCCCTTAGACATTACAATACCGACTACTAAAAGGACTTTCAACCTCAAATGTCAATGGATAGAAAAGCCAAAAGCTCGAAAGAACGAGGTACTAGGCTCACATACCCTGTAAGGCCCCCCAGATAACCTCTTCGTCTCCAACCAATTATTTTAAGGGATTTTGCTTAAGGTATCCCATTTTCATTCACAACCTTACTTTACTTTCCAAGTAACCAAAAACTCATCCTCAGCAACCAACTAGCCTCCAACTGAACCGAACATGACCGAAGCAAGCAAACCCAAACCTGCTACCTACTCTGAGCTACACAAAATCTCTCCAATATCATCCGAGTCCTGCCTGCATAATCACACCGCACTAATCTTGAAAGACTCAAGCTAACCCACCAAAAATCCACATGGATTAGCATATGAACAAGGCCTCATAAGGTTCTACTTGAATGCTCAAATAGTGGTGATCAAAGTCTGCGATCTTTGCCAAGGCCACTAACTGGTCATGATGAACCTCGAAACCAAAAGTCATGAGTCCGAAGCACACTCCCTCGAAATCAAATGAACCAATCCGGAATGTGATAACACGGAGGTTGGGAATCCCAAAACTAGAGTATTAACTTAAAAGAATGCAGAAGCAAAAACTAAGAAACTAATGAAAAAGACAAAACAGAAATTAAAAGATACGAATTTGAATCTCAGTAACAACGAATTGGTATTAAAGAAACCAAATGCCTTTACTTGAGAAACTAATCAAGTTTGGAAACAGATCTTGACCGCTTCGTGAGTAACGTTAGACAACAATTAGTACGAGTACTAATCGCCTTCTAAGAATTCCAAGAAAAAACCAAAGATATCAAAGAAAGAAATTATCTTACTACCTTAAACTAAGAACTAATTAGGTTGAAAGATAAATCCCAAGGTAATCTACCTCAAAGGTTCAAAAGAACTCTCAATATATTAATCTTCAAAATCTGATTTACAATGAAATAAAACAACCCTTTATATATTAGTAAGGAAGGGGTTAGTCAAAATAAACATTAAATGAAATGATACTTCCTAGGGCCTAGAAGACTACCACACACATTCTTTTATAAAGTCAACATAGAATAAAACAACTATTAAATGGCATAAAAGGCTACCACACACAAAGACCTAGAAAGTCAACATTGAATTAAACAATCTTTAAATATAATTCTAGAAATTAATTAAAAAATGTTGCAGTCTTTTTTCTCCATTTTGGGGCAGATTTTGAGCCCAATTCCATCTCATCTTAGACTTTAATTTGGGCCTCCAAATATATGTAAGACTTGGAGAAAATGTCTTTATTGGGCTTGAGATCTTCTTCCATTATAAGAGACCTTTTAATTACCAATTCCAGCCCATTTGGCTTGTCTTCAAATTTTCTTGTTTGGGATCTTGTCATGGATCCTCTTGGACCTTCCAAAGCTTCCTTAGTTGATGTTGAACTTCGATGGATGCTATCATTCTCCCCTTCTTAAAGAAGATTCGTCCTCGAATCTTGACATTTATTATAACTCCTCCTTCTTTGGATTTGAGCCTTCATGGTTGCTATGATTCCCCCCCACTTAAAGAAGATTTGCCCTCAAATCTTGACCAATACCTATAACCAACATGATAATCACAATCACAAGGAGGTAAATAAAGAAAGTAGAACAAGCATTTGGTAAAACTAACACAAGGTAGTGACAATGCAACCACTTAACCCATTTAACTCTTTTATGCACAAACACCCATTTTACATATCCATGCACTGCATCATCCAATAGAACAATGTAATCACCAACATAAGAACTAAAAACACAATTCATAAGCTCCTTAAATAAGAGAGGATCATTACCTAGACCAAAAGCATATAAATACCAAACAAACATACCATATTTGCTCTTTCGAAATAACTTAACCTTACTATTGGATATACCATAGTCAAGACATGGATCAAAAGCAATTTCCACGAGAAGTGGCTTGGATTGAACTTGATATTCGCTAGGAAGATTAAGTTTGTAAGCATTGTTTCCAATCCTTTCAAGGACTTCAAATGGCCAATCTCCTCTTGCAAAGAATTTGGATATTCTTTTGGTAGGAGACCTTTGAATCCTAAACAACACACTCTTATGATATAGCCAAGAATCATATAATCCCATAAATATTATCTCTCCAAATAAAGTAACTTGGCTCACAAGAATTTCACAAACATTGGGTGAGTACAAGAAGCTAACAGAACAAAAGATCTTGGGATTTATATCATAGGTGGCTTCTTCCATTTGTTCCTTCTCAAGAGTACCTACAAAAGAAAATACAATACCAAAATAAGAAGAAGAAGAAGAAACATTAGTGTTAAGCTCACTCAAACTCTCTTGTCTTTCTTTTTCCTCGACTCTTTTTCTCTCTTTCTTTCATTCTTGTTGTTTTCTTTCTCTCCTCTCTTATCTTTTGACAACTCACTCACTTTTCTCAACTGAAATTCCCCTTTTTCCTCTCTTGAGTTGCTGTTTTTCTCTTCCTCACTTCTCTCTATTTTGTATCTCTCTTTCATGTTATTTTCTTTTCCACTCAATTCTTTTATTCTCTCATCTTTTCCTTTTTCTAAAGTAGGAACTTTAATAGGAGAAGTTGCACATAAAGAAGTGCTACTCTCTTGTTCACAACTTGACTCCTCCCCTTGGAAAATTACATACTTTACAATCTTATTAGAAAGAGTAGAATGATCACTTTTGGAGTTAATTTTCTATTGGGACTGTGCTATAGAATGAATACGCCTCATTTCTTCATTCAAATCTCCCCAAGTCAAAAGTAGCTGATTAAATTTCACCCAATGGGGATTACTATAATCATCCACTGCTTTTCGTAATTCTTAGGACAAGGCTCTTGTGGCAAGAAAATATATGTTCCATGTGATATTCCTATTGGAGGTAAGTTTCTTTATCAGCATACATGCATAATTTTTGTAGTATCACATGTCTACTACCCCACTTGGTCAATCCTTCATAATCATATATTCTTGAAAAATTCATAGTTATTTGAAATAAATCACTCAAACTTTGGCTTTTCCCTCAATTGTTCTTACTCATTCTTGCCTTTTTTCTCTCAAATAACCTTTGGGAAAATACTTTGTGGATTTATAATTAAACCCTACTCGTATCAAGCCCTTAGTAGCAAAATAAGGAATTTTGGGGCACAAGAAAAAAAGTGAAGAACCAATCCTAGAAAGAATAGAATTTAGTTGAAACAAGACTCAAACAAAAGGAAAGGATTTTAGAACGAGATAATGATCTAGGATCCCCTCTTCTTGTGTTCTATCAAAACCTCCTTTGTAGAAACAATTAGATGAATAAAATTCCTTGAAGAGCAACAATTCTTTTTCTTTTTCACTATGAAAGTTTTTTTTTACTTTTTTTTGAAACGTACTGTTCACTGCTACAGTACTTTTAAATTTTTATTTTTTGCTCTTTTTGTTCAAGAAATTCCCAAGATTATCAAGAACAGAATCTTGATAGAACCGCTCTGATACCACTTGATAACTCGGAGGTTGGGAAGCCAAAAACTAGAGTATTAACTTAAAAGAAAGCGGAAGTAAAAACTAAGAAACTAATGAAAAAGACAAAACAAAAATTAAAAGATACGGATTTGAATCCAAGTAATAACGAATTGGTATTAAAGAAACCAAATGCCTTTACTTGAGAAACTAATCAAGTTTGGAAACGGATCTTGACCACTTCGTTAGTAACGTTAGACAACAATTAGTATGAGTACTAATCGCCTTCTAAGAATATCAACAAGAAACCAAAGAAAAAAATTATCTTACTACCTTAAACTATGAACTAGTTAGGTTGAAAGATAAATCCAAGGTAATCTACCTCAAAGGTTCAAAAGAACTCTCAATATATTAATCTTTAAAATCTGATTTACAATGAAATAAAACACCCTTTTATATAGTAGTAAAGAAGGGGTTGGTCAAAATAAACATTAAATGAAATGATACTTCCTAGGGCCTAGAAAGACTACCACACACATTATCCTATAAAGTCTACATAGAAGAAAACAACTATTAAATGACATAAAAGGCTCCCACACACAAAGACCTAGAAAGTCAACATTGAATTAAAAAATCTTTAAATATAATTCTAGAAATTAATTAAAAAATGCTGCAATCTTTTTTCTCCATTTTGGGGCAGATTTTGAGCCCAATTCCATCTCATCTTGGACTTTAATTTGGGCCTCCAAATATATGTAAGATTTGGAGAAAATGTCTTTATTGGGCTTGAGATCTTCTTCCATTATAAGAGACCTTTTAATTACCAATTCCAGCCCATTTAGCTTGTCTTCAAATTTCCTTGTTTGGAATCTTATCATGGATCCTCTTGGATCTTCCATAGCTTCCTTAGTTGATGTTGAGCTTCGATGGATGCTATCAGAATAACCCACCAACTGTGGGTGAAACCATGCAAGCCCAACTTGAGTACACTTCTTCCTCTAAGTAGACATCAAAAAGTCCAACAAAAACTGAGAACCAAGGTCAAAAGCAACAAAAACCCACACCATGTTCCTGAACTATCCTTCAAACATCTATCTAATACCATCTCCCTGAATTGAAGAAAACTATGCCTGTGGGTAATAAGCAGGCTTAGTCGGCCTGTCAATGAGCTCTGAACTGCATCAAAACCTCAAAATGGGGGCTGCAAGTAAGTTACACAATCCATAGCTATAATCTTAGCACCGGAGCTGAACCACTTGGCCTCAACAATCCAAATCTATCCTATTGACGGGCAGACATCCACACACTAAAATATATCACAACTTTCAAGCCGTCATTCAAAAGAGTCAAAAATCATAACTGGAGCCAACAAGTCTCCACTAATGTCAAATACCTAGAATATTCTCACCTTCAGAGACTAAGCATATATCTAATAGTCCCCTCAGGGGCTGAAACTGAAATGTTGCCGAAGAACATATTCATAACTGAGAAAAACCACAGGCTAAGGATATGAGCAATCAAATCTACACCCACTGAGGGAATAACACATTAAGGGATAACTAAGAACTTACTAGGGCTGCAAAGAGTACTACTGGTAGCCAAATCTCGAGCAACTCTAAGAAAATATGATCTTAGCTTGCATCTGGTCAAATCAATACTTAATCTATGGCAATGAATACTTACTCCAAAAATACATCTACTTTGGTTACCGACAACTGATACACAGGCACATATCACTAAGCAGATGCATTCCACAAAGTCATATTAGGTCTAACAAATACCGAAATGAGAAATTACTGAATTCACCCATTTAAACCAACCTGAACCCAACTTTACCATGAGCCACATTGTAGAAAGAGAAGAGTACCCACCTCAGCACCAACATCAAGATCAAGACTACTACTGGGTGATGAACTAGACAAATAAGAGAAACAACCTCAACTTACCAATCTTAGGAACGATACATAGAATAAGGGTTGCCACTACTAGAATCACAACAAAAACCATGGAAGGCCAAACCCTCCTTCTCAAAAACCACTCAACAATCGACCTCACCACACTAACAAAAAGGATAACCAACTGAATAAAGTTCTAAGACAAACTGACAAGAACTGCAAGAAAAAGATACTAACTAGATAACGATAGTCTAGCCATCTATCAGGTAAGAATCAATAGCAAGCAAAATAATAACAATAACAGTGGTAACACCAGTATAAAGCGTAGGTGGCCCAAAATAAAAGATAACCAGTACCGCTCTAAGATCACCACAAGGCCAAGATGCCAAAGGAAATGGGATTTATCCAAGAACTACACCCTAAATCAAACACAACACCAATCCACTCAATCTACTATTTAAAAAACTATCTACGGGGGTAGTCGTATATGCATAAATCTACACAAACGTATACAACAATCAATATAGTAATATCAAGGCATATAACCACTGATGGGTATGAAAACCCCAACTCAATCCACATAGATCTAAAAGATAGAAAATCAAAAGTGCACCTATAATGATGGAATTCAAATCCATAGCCCCTGACCTACTCGAAGAAGTACGAATCTGATAGCGTCTAAACCCGAACTGAGAGTCTGAATGACCAACTGAAGTACCATGAGCACCGCCTCTGACCGAAGGTAACACAACACCATGAGACTAATCTGGTAGCCCTAACTACTCAATAATCCCACGCCGGGGAAACTCTTTGGACCAATGACCGGTCTTTCTGCAGTCGTAACAAACCCCTGAATCTCTAACCTAGCGAGAAATATGAGCTGACCCCAACTAGCTGACCAACTCAAGCCTGGGGCACTCCCTAGACTAATGACTAATCTCCCCACAGTCAAAACATACCCCTGGAACTCTCTAATATAATGTACCTACTAACCCAGAACGGACACCACAACCTGAAGACCTAGACTAAGAACCCCATAATACCTGACTAGAACTCTACCCACTGTGGCCACCATGACCTATCTGAGAGCCACTTATACTCAAAGGTGCTACCTGTACGGACCTAATAGGCTGCAAGTGATGCTGACCTCTAATGGGAGGATCCCTACCTCCAGATGAAATACCACTAACACTATACTGCTGACATGGCCTCTTACTGCCACCTCCATATTTCTTAAGACATGCCCTGTCTACAGTCCTTGCATTATCAATAACCTGAAGAAAAGTAAATCCAGCTTCTATCAAATGCTTCAACATCAAACAGAGTGGTAAAGTCAATTATCTTATAAATCCACACACCATCTCATGATCTATAGGAAATAATATAGGAGTATGTCTGGCCTACTCGAGAAACCCTATCTCATACCTTGTAACTGATAAAGAGCACTGCTAAACACTAACAAACCCAACTCTGGCCTGAGAACCACTCAATGTACCGAGCACCACCACTGATTGTGAAGTATCCATAAAAATACTCAAAATCTCTAACACGGTATCCTGAAAAGTTGAGGTGATCACAAACTCTACCAGAGCTTGGGCTGTCCCTATACCCTCTGGCAGATGCTGAAGATCCCAGATACCAAGCTCTAACTCTCTGGTCTAACTCTGAACTGAAACTTTGGCAACACGCATAGAAGTCCAGTTCGCATTTATTGACAATCTCGTGCTATCCATCTGCGAAGGAGTGGAGTCAAAGGAGGTACTTAAAAGTTCATAGAAGTCAAGATACCCAATAAAGAATCAAGAATTGGAATTTCCTAGGAATGCCCTATAGCCTCCCTAAGATAGGTACGGACGTCATCGTACCGATCTGTAGGACTCTAATAGGCATCTTGCTCTTATACCAATAACATCGGTGAACCTATGCTCTGATACCAAACTATCATGACCCAATTTCTCAAGTCATGATGACACCTACCATAACCCACCAATAGGTAAGTCAACCTATAGTTCGAAACTGCTAGTAGCAGACTAATAAGAAAAATGGAAGTCAAGACTAATAAAATGAGAAGAAAATAAGAAGAAAGTAAATGGTTTCCCAAAATCTGATGAGGTTAGTACAAGATCCACTATCAATCAAGATTACAAAATAAATACAACATATATATATATATATATATATATATATATATACACAGGATTATCTCTGAAATGTAAAATAAAGATCAGTCAAGAAAAATAGGGAGAGCAGGGACAGCTACGGATGCCAGTAGCTCACCCTGAATCTCTGATCAATGGCAGCTCCATACGATTCACACGTCAACAACGAGAACTTGTACTATGATTTGCAGGGTGCAGAAGTATGAGTTGAGGTACTCAGTTGGCATCAGCCGACTGAGCTCCAAAAGATAATGCACAAATAAATAATATGTAAAATAGGAATATACATTACAAAAACTATTTAAGAAATGAGACATAATAATACTAATGGAAAAGTAAAGATAAACTGTCATACCCTACAAGTAATCTGGGACGAAGGTGCAATACCGTACATAACTAGTCAATACACAAATAAAGAGTGAAAGAAGGATATATAGTAATAGTACAAGTCAAGACACGTATATACAATAAGAAAAGATAAGGAAGAAGAAAGATATACAATAATACTATATATATAGGATGGAACACGAAGGCACTAACTTGAGGGAGCTTGCCTAACATCTCGAGGATCATAACCAAATAGGGAAGCTAACTCTAGCATAATTAGATCTCTAATCAAAATATGAATAATCATAAGATAGTCTAACAATAATAAATCTTACCATAATAAGGAGTAAAGGAACTAGGAAGCGTATCTACAACCTCGAGTACCAATCTGTAACCAACCTGCCACAAACTATAGAATAATAATCAAACAATAATGTAACTAGCAAGCCCAGACAAACAATAACCTAATCGAGCCCTCATAAGCCAGAAAGGCACAAGGAAACACTCAGTAAATAACAACCATAACCTGTACCTATACAGCCCCCCAAAAGAACGATAGATACAAGCGCCAAACAATTATACTAGTGATAGACGATGCATGCGAATGAATGAAAGCCATGAAAAGAACTAGATGATACGAGATAAAACAAGTACCATATCCTACACAAGTGTATACACCCCCTCCAACTCAATAGCTCACAAAGGTAGGACCTATGGCGACCATCCTTCTCCGGTACTGTGGCTCATTGGACAAAGAGGTCTATAGGGGACTCAGGATATCCGTATACACTGCATGGTCTGGAACCAAGACTTTCATAATCTATATCCATAGAAATAACAATAATAAGAATTAGATTCAAACCGAAACCAGTGGCTAATAATAAGAAGCCAGATGATCTATCACTGTACGATAATGATATCCGGATTCAAATAAAAAATTATGGTTTATAATAACAGGCCAGATGATCCATAACTGTATAATAACAAAGCCAGGTTCAAATCGGAACTAGTGGATAATAATAAGAGGCCAAAACTCCCAAGTAGTAACCATAAACAAATATTGGACTCGAACTAGAACTCATAAGTATGACATAAATAGCAGTAGTCCAGGGGCCTTAAACCTATTACCAAACCATTTATTCATAAAATTTAGTCTCGGGCAGTCAAATCCTCTGAGGCCAGGTGGGTTCCTATTACTAGATCAAAGAGGTGTGGTCAAAGATCAGTTATTGCCTTCCCTAAGGGTAAAAAAGCTAAATAGGCGTGCAATCAAGTCTAAGTCAACACAGACCCAAGGTAATTGCCCAAGGAAGTAGTCATAAGCCCATCTAAGCCTAAAGGAGAGTCATTCAAAGCATACCATCTAGAAAGGGCAGTGGGGCCTGCTACAAGACTTCGATAATCCAACCTAAGGCAAACGCCTACCCGAACCTAGGCTAAGGTTTGTCAATCCCATCCTAAATAGGTCAAATACTATTATCGAGATACAGATGACAATAAACCTATCGTATAACCCTACCTAGCATACAATTAATACAATACACAATCTCATAGAGAAGAGTAGACCATAGCCTACCTCGAAGTAGAACAGTAGTCTCGAACCATCCAAGAACTGCTTGTCTTCACTCCATGATCTCTGAATGATGTTGTACTATCAAAATCATAATCTACACGTTAATATAAGCAAAATGATACCCATATTGCAATATAAAAGTTCAGGCCAAAAATTGGGTCAAAAATAGGCCTGGGGTACCCACTAATAGAATTCTAAAATTGAATCTTTCATGAGGTTCCTCAAAGGAAAAGGAATGCATGCTCAAAATTTAAGCACAAATGGAGTGTCGATTGGGACTCAAAAGAGTGAAATCAAGAATTTAAACAGAATTAGAGACGAAATTAGGCATGGAATTAGGGAGAAAAGGATCAAGAATGATAATGTAACATACCTATGTTCAACGGGATGTAATCCCCATGATTTTTGAGCTCCTAAGCCTATGTAATAGGGTTTTACCCTTTGAGAATAAAGCTGAAATTCGATGAAAATGATTTCTATAACCCACCAGTGATTGTCGCTAAAAAGGCAAAATGGTCGCTAAAGAGATCCTGCCTTGGTTGGCCAGCCACCTCTAAAGTGTTCATTTGGCTGCTAAATCGACTGCACCAGCAACTTAGAACCACTAATTTCCAAAACTTGGTTTTGACCCTCGGAACTCATTCGGAACCCTACAACTATGAACCAATAGTGCAAATTGACCATAAAACATATTTCGGATCTAATGGAATCATCAAATTTACTAAGAGAGGTTGTTTCAATAAAAAGTGGGCCCCATACCCACTGTTCTATTTTTATTAATTTCCAACTAATAGCCCAAAACGAGTCTAGAAGCCTCGGGACCCGAACTAAGGGTTCTCCTAGCCTAAAATCTATCTTCCAGAGCTAATGATACTATTGGAATTCTCATCCGAGGTTGTCTACTATAAATTTTGGTCCAAGACTAATTTCTCAACTTTAAAATCTCTAAAACAGGGAAATAGGTTTAAAACTCAAACGAACTATCCGAAAACCAAACCGACGGTCCCACTACGTTATAAATGACCTCTAATGGATATGGGAAGGGTCGAAATGCCAAAAACAAGCAGAAATGGAGGAAATGACCTGGAGGATCATAACAATAATGGAATAATAATCTTACAAAGATGAATTCAAGAAGTCAATTCTATTATATCACCAAATGTAATTGATTTAAAACCCACAAAGTATTGTAAGAACTATGGTATCTTTCTCTCAAAAGTATCAAATGCATAAAATAACCCTAACAGTGGCTATATATAGTACAAGGAATTAATGTCTAAATTAAACTCATAGGAAATCTTGTCTCTCATTGCATGGTCAGGTCGATGGATCATCGAATCGTGGCTATCCAGTAAATATACCAACATTCTACTTAAGTCTCACAGCTTGGGTGATGGTATATCGAGTCACTGATGGGCCATCGAATCACTGACGGTCCATCTATTCCTTTGTCACTTAGAATGTTAAACTAGTTCATTTTGCTTAAGACTAATGTTCAAAGCGATGGTTTGTCAAGTCACCAATGGTCCGTCAGTTTATCCATCACGTAAAATCTTGAACTGGTACATTCTGTTTAAGGCGGACAATCAAAGCGATGGTCCATTAGAGGTTCGATGGCTTGTCTAAATTCCCTACCTATTGGTCTTTTCAATACAAGTTATACACTTTCTTGTCTTAGCATATTTCTCTGCAAATAAGACTAAAACGTGATCAAAACTATCAAAATTTGCTTAAGAACTTGCATTTATTCATGGTTAAAAGCATCAAATATGCCGTCAAATACCGACATATTAATCCTTCTGATATAGATCCCGACACGAGTGGTCTGCGTGGATAGTGTTTGTGTCTTTAAATGTTATCCAAAGCTATGATGAGCTTCTACCTCCAGAGATTGACCCAAATTCCTTTATATTTTATTTTTTTGTCTATTTTTACTTTCTCAGATAGTGTTGTATTATCCATTTATGACATTATGTACTAGAGTCGCTCTTGTATTCATGACAACTAAGTCTTGGTATGTTTTTGTAGTATACTATTTAATTTCCCTTTTTTTATTATTATTTTGAGTTATTATTGAATACTAGATGTGTTATTTTGTTACTTGTCTTTACTTTGAATGAATCATGTTTTCATAAGTTTGGCTTATCTACCATGGTGGGTTTGGTAGGTGCCATAAGAACCCATTGAATTTTGGGTCGTGACAAGTTGATATCAGAGTTCTAGGTTCACCAGTCTCATGAGTACAAGAACAAGTGTCTAGTAGAGTTTTATGGATTGGTATAATGACATCCGTATCTATCCTCTTGAGGCTATGAGACATTCTTAGGATAGATTATGTTCCTTGATTCCTTATCGTGCGAATTTATTCATTTCTTGAATTCTAAACTTTGTATTTCATTTGCTCAACATATGGTGATGATAACTCAGCTGCTACTAAGGGTGAAATACCGACACCCATTGCTAGGACTCCAGTTAGGGGTTGAGACCAGGATAGAGGTAGAGCACAAGGTGTAACAACAGCTTGAGGACGTGCTAGGACGGCATCTCCTGAACTAGAGGTTGAGTTTGAGGGTGAGGCTAATCATCCAAAGGGAGTAGGGCCAGCTTAGGTTCCACCAGGGTTTGTAGCCACCCTAGTTGTAACACCCCAAAAGTTCCTAAGACTCTATTTTAGACTTAGCATATAAAACTAGTTAGTTTTCCAAAAATTCTTCATAGAATGACTCAGGCAATAAGTTGTTATCAGTGCGAATGACTCGATGGGTGAGCCATCTTGAGTGTTAGCTAAAAAGTCTCAAAGATTGAAATTCCTCCCAGTGGTGATGAATGGAGGCCACGAGTCATGGCTTCCACCTATAAGTCGTCGTGTAACTTGTAGGGTGCCTATTTAGTCCATCAGTCATTTAAAAATAGTTTTATTCCCAATTCCATGACATGTCAAGTACCCAAAACCATTATATAAGCATGATATGAGTATTAGATGTGATTTAAGGACATAAGTAGTCCCTAACCCCAAGTAGAGTTGAAAACTCCATTTTCGGCTAAGTCTTAGTGTAAGATTTTTATTAGTTCAACTTTATACGATCATTAGTCCTAGTATATAAAGAGTTAGGTGTCCCAATACCCACCAAATTAAAGGTATTTGAATTTTTTTCCAACCACTAACCATTTGTAAATCAGATACTAGAATAAAAGGTTATGGGTGTTTTAGTGAGGCATTGTCAAAGTTGCCAGTACCGATGACTCACGTGACGACTCATCGCCAGATCCTAAAAGCCATCCTGAGACTCATTGCAACTGTTTAGATAAATTTTAGCTTGGGTTTGGGATGATTATTCAAGCCACGACTCATCCCCAGACACTGCAGGTCATCACGTGAGTCATTAGGAGCGACAACAACAACTTTCTATTTGATTTTCAAAGGATCCTTTGGTCTTTTCCCACTCTTTTAACACATATACTACGCTATTTAAGACTATTCTAAGTGGCATTAAAGGGGATTAGTCGATTAACTCTCCTCATTCTCTCTTAACAATTGGAAAATAGAAATCAAAAGGTGATTTATTATTTCTTAAGAGCAAACTAGGGTTCCTTCTCAAGCTTCAGAATTTCTCTTAAGTTCGTAGAAAGAACTCTCCTTTCAGGTATGTGGGTATTAAATGAGGGTCTCATTTTGTCCTCATGCCTAAATATATCATCAAATTCAATTTTCATTAAACTCAAGAATTAGGGCAAGTTTACCAAGTATCCCCATTTCATGATTTCTTTCAGTAATTATGTTCCTAAACATCTCATAACCTTGAATATCAGTTTATGTATTAATTTAAATATAGTTTTATATATGTTAGTGTGTTATGATCACACAATACCCTAAATTGGTTAATTTAGCATAAATAACCTAGTTAGCTTCAGTTTACAAATTTTCATTATGATCTCAATTTGTCAGACTATCATGATACTTTTAGATAAAGTATTTTTGAATCAGTTTTAGTATGCTAGATTTATGACCTATCAATTATTTAGTTTCGGGAGTAATACTTAGCACCAAGCGAAAACAGGATAAAGGGTCACCCATTAGTTGAGGCTGACATCTTTGGTAAAGGTCCCTAATTAAGTCCCAGAACTACGTAGACAACATAGGTTATTGAGGGTCACCCGCTAGTTAAAGCTGACACCTTAGTCCAAATGGACATCAGTTAGTGGAGCTACGTCATTTAGGTTCAATACCATTGGCAAGGTATTGAACACCCTCCAAACCAGGATTATAGGTTGGACCTCATTTAGCTCAGATGAGGTATGCGGTTAACAGGCTTTCCCATAGTTATAGATACAGTATAATACATGATCATTGGTTCAATTGTATTTGATTAAACTCATGAATTTTCATATTATTATTTCATATTATTATTTCATATCAGTGTTTATATGTATCTTTATGCATATCAGATAGGGTCATTGTACTTCAGTTCAGTAATATTTCAGCTCAGTATAGCATTTCAGCATTTACTATCATATTTTAGTACATTTTATATTTGCATATCTCAAATACTCAGTACATTCAAAGTACTAATTACATACCTTTTCTTGTGCTATATCATATCATGATATAGGTTTGGACGCTCAACATTAGTCCTGTAGTCGATACATTCCAGTGCCTTTCCAGCAGCTGACAGTGGTGAGTCCTCATTATTAGAGGATGAGAGACTATGTTTTATTTCAGTATTTCCTTATAGTTCTCAGATGGTTTAGAGTTAGCTGGGGGCTTGTCCCAGTAACTCATCATTAGTAGAAAAACAGACAGTTTGAATTTCAATTTTATGATTATATCAGATATTTCCAGCTTTGAGATTTAGCATTAGACTTGTTTATTGGCCTTGTCTTTTATTATATCATTTTATTTTTAGTTTCCGCTCAGTATCATTTAGTTATATTGAATATTCTTAGTGTCATGCTATACATGGGTTAGCTTGGGGTCACTCATGGCTCTAAGCACTGTGTTACGACTAGAGGGTAATCTAGGGTTGTGACAAACTTAGTATCAAAACATCAGGTTTAAAGTGTCCTAGCATGTCAGAAAGGCAAGTTAAGTAAAGTCTCATTCATGGGTGTGAAGCATGCCACACTTGTGAGGGAGAGGCCATGAAATATTTTAGAAAAGTCTCACATCTTTCATATTTACATCATGCGATAGAGTGTCAACTCTATGTAACTTTTTTCTAACTTGTGCTCTATGCGTTTATAGAAAATACCTCCCAGAAGAGCCAACAGACATAGGGATGACAACGATAATAGAAATCAGCAAGCCCCACTAGCTCCAATATATCCCCTAAATAAGCAAGTCATTCACGCTGAATTCAGGGCTGCCTTCCAGGTGCTTGCTCAAGCCATGACTAATCAGGTTAATCGACAAGTTGATGCACCAGCTAACTCTAATGGGAATGCAATGGCTACGAGACTTTGAGACTTCACTCCGATGAATCCTCCAGAATTTCATGGTTCAAGGATGGATGAGGATCCACAAGAATCATTGATGAGATTCGGAAGATCACTTAAATTATGGGTATTACTTAAGTTGAGAGTGCAGATTTGGTAGGATATCAGTTGAAGGGAGTGACCCAAACTTGGTGCAAGTAGTGGTAAGAGAGTAAGTGTGTTGGTGTAGGCCTAGTTGGTTGGGATGAGTTCATGACTGCTTTTCTGTACAAATTCTTTCCCTGTGAGATGAGGAAAGCTAAGGTTGAAGAGTTCATCAATCTGAAGTAGGGTAATATGTCAGTAAAAGAGTATTCTCTAAAGTTCACCCAGTTTGCCAGGTATGCTCCAGAAATAGTTGCGGAGCTAAGGGCTAGGATGAGTAAGTTCATTTCAGATATTTCTAAGATAGTGGTTAAAGAGTGAAGGACCGCTATGATTGTTAGGGGATATGGACATCTCTAAACTTATAACTCATGCTCAATAGATTGAGCTAGAAAAGACTAAGGAGAAGGAAAAGGATACTAAGAGAGCTCGAATAGGAAATTTTGACTATTCTCAGCAAAAGTCGAGAAATGGTAATCATTCTCAATTTTATTAGAGGATTTAAGCTCCAGCCCATACTCTGCTAGTGACCCAGTACCCAAGTTCAAACAGGAGCATCGAGGTAGAGCACCAGGCCCGAAGTCCCAGGGTGCATTACTAGTGGATGTTCTTTCCTGGTTAGCATGAAGTGTGGTAAGAACTACCAAGGGCAGAAGCGTATGGCTAGTAGTAGTTATTTTGGATGTGGTAAGCCAGGTCACAGGTTGAGGGATTTCCCAGTTGCCTTAAAGAGGGACAAAAATATTCGCCAATAGACCCAATCTAATTCATCAGCATCTCTAGCAGGTTGCCCAACTCAGCAGGGTGTCTCATCTAGTGCTAGTGGAGGACATCGTTAGAATAGGTTTTATGCTTTGTAGACTGGATAGGATCAGAAGGGTTCCCCTGATGTAGTCACTGGTACATTATGAGTCTTCCATATTAATGTGTATGCCTTGTTAGATCTCGGAGCAACACTTTATTTTGTGACTCTCTATATTGTAGCAGACTTGATTTTCAGTCTCAAAATCCTTTCAGAACCCTTCTCAGTCTCTACTTCTATTGGTGACTTAGTTATAGCTAAACGGGTATACAAAAATTGCCTAGTCACAGTTTTCTGATGAGTCATGATCACATGGCACTTTCGATGCATAAAATACAGAAATTATACAGTAACTTGGGTATGTTTGGTTGGTATGATGTGTTTTCTATTCTATATTGCAGGAGAATAGGTTTTTGGAGGCAAAATGATCAATAAGGAAGACTCATACTCGAAAATGGAGTATTTGAAGATGAAAGAACCAAGTCCTAAACCAGAGGAGTGACCCACGACAGGACCCATGTCACGTGAGTCAACCTACATGGCGTGGGTCTGTGCCGTAGGTCAACTCCCACAGCTAGTTGAGTCAGACTGATTTCCATGACAGGAACCACGTGACGTGACCTGGTTCCACGACACCAAGTCACTATACCGTGGAAAGTTGTCGACTCTATGCTCTTGTTTTGATTAGGATAGAGATTTGAAGCTGTCAACCTTTATCTAATAACTTGAGCTGTAACAGGAATAGTTATCTAAGATCTAGGACAAGGGTTAGTAGTGCGACACTCAGAGACCGAGAGGAGAAGAATCAAATTTGTCTAACCAAGGTCGAGATACGTTTAGATGAACTGAACTTGTTAGATTTTACATGAAACGCAGCGGGATAGTCTTGCCAACATAAATAACCGATAGAGTTTAAAGAATCATTAGGGATCACAGTCCTAGTGTATTTCTCATACTGATAACAAATCCAATAATCAACAATCGTCACTGTTACAACTTTTTTACCAAAATCCCCCAATTTTTTTTACTAGCCAATTACTTTGACTAGCATTCGATAGACCTTCGTCCTATTCCCTGTGGGATCGACCCCAAACTAGTTTGGTTCTATATTTGACAACAACCGCTTTATACTTCATTACGAGGGGTAATTTGGGCGACATCATTTCCTAAAAAATAACCTCAGTTGATCTAGTAGAGTTAGATATGACTGATTTTGACGTCATCTGTCACGCCTCAAATCCCATTGGGGCGGACATGGAACCCGAAGCCGTTAAGGCCCGAGAGAATCATTCTATACATTCACATACTTGTCGTCAATGGGCTAGCATTCAATCACTTATGGTCACAACATATCAATAATAAAAATCCAATAAGAACATTTTATAAACATGAGACATGGCCGTTAGGGCATATGGTCAAAAAGGTACAACATCCCTTCCTTTAACTGTACAACGTCTACAAAGCCTCTAATAGATACATAACCAAACCTACAGTTGAGACGAGTCCCCACTTTATACATCTGTAATACAATACCTACGATTCGGAGAGCCCCGAATGAACTAGAGCTCACCAATAATTCGCAGATAACCCGCAGCTTACTGTGGAGGTCTACTAGTACCTGTGCCTATAACAAGTAAGGTAAGTCCCCCAAGGGACGTCAGTACGAAGAATGTACAGAGTATGTAAGGCTATAAGTAACTGTATGAGATATAAGAACTTTAATGGAATTAAGTACAAGTGAACGAACAATATAAATAAACTACCATATGGTATATGTGTGGAATCATGTACATTGCTTTCTTTACTTTATTGTACTTTACTTTAATTTACTTTACTAAACTGTACATCATCAATCATCAATCATCAATCATATCATGCCCGGGCCCAACTGATCAGTGAGAAATAACATAATAATCGGGATCGTCATCCATGCGGATGTTCCTTTCATCCCATGGGATACCACCAGTAATAATGGGATCGACATTCATGCGAGTGTTTCTTTCACTCCATGAGATACCACCCATTCTAAACATTAACCATTACACAATTACTCACATTACTTCATTCTTTAGCTATAAGAGTGATACATTGATAACTGTGCTTTATTAGAACTTTAGAACTTTAGAACATAACATTATTGGAACGTTAGAACCATGTTCAATGAATGAGAGATAAGTGAATAACAAGTACTACTAACTCTGAAATGAGATACTCTAAACCATTTAGAGGAAGGAGACACTGTACAACCCTTTGGGGATAGGACAAGTGTTATGATAATATGAACAATAGATGCTGCAGAAGAATGCGAAAAAGAATAACCTTACACACCTTATCTTCCCAACACGTAACTACAATGATTCAGCTCCTTCCTTATGTGTTACTCTACAAAACAAGTACATAATGGAGCGAACATTAATGGCTAGCTATATTACAATTTCACAAGACGGTAAGTAGGTGCTTAACGGAAAGTAGAAACGGTCCAACCTCCAAAACACATGGTGCATCACTCCCCCCTTCATTATACTACCAAACAACATTATTCCACCACATCACACTATAACTTACTGATTTTGCAAAACAACACCACCAAATCAATCCACAAACCACCAAAAACAGTCCACAATAGTTCCAAAATTCAGTTTAACATACCAAGAGAGTATTCTCTTTTCACTACACCAAACGTTCCATTTATAAACACGTATAAACATTCCCATAAAACCATACATAAAAGGAAAGATTTAGGGGGTAGAACCACACTTTAATATACTAAAATTTCATACTCATAACTTAATTTCTTCAACACCTTAAGCCCCTATACAAGTACAAACCACAAGGAAGACAAATTCATCAAAACTAACACAAGTGGACTGCCAACTAATTAAGGGACTGCCCTATACATTTTAAACATAACCAACCTGATTTCCACACTTTATTATACATATATTACATTAATATACAAGGTTAAACACTTACCAAGGCTTGCAAAGTGGAGGATTTACCCAAGAACCCTAGGGAAATTTGGGGCGGCTGATTGGGGTTTGAGAGAGGAGAGAGTGTTTTAATTTTCTGTTTTTGGCAAGTGATGTGAATGGATAAATGATCTGAATTTCAGCTCCTTATACTCCCTCTTAGCCACCTCTTTTAGCTCATTCTTATCCAATTTTTGATCAAAAATAGTCCAAGTAGGTGATGCACCTACTTGGCTATACAAGCTGTCCAAAACAGTCCACTTTCTCACTTTATTTCTACTTGGATCATCTCTTGTTGGGCCTAAATTAATCTTAGGTGTTGGGCTGGTCATCTTTCCATTTTTATGTACTTAATTTGGGCCTCAATTGAGTCCATTAACTTATATCCAAATGCAGCCCAATAGTTTAATTAGGTGATACACCTACTATCTTAATTAAGTCACGGAAGCACCTCGTTTATGTTCTCCCCTTTTTCCAACGTCTTAATCCTTCTACCTTAATTCACCACTTAACTTTAATTTTTACGCTTAGGTACATCCTTATTCTCTCAAGTTTAAATACTTTTACCCATGTTAGGTTGGTCGCACAAGTTTCAAAAATGTACGGTGTGTTGTACTCGAATCAAAGAACTAGTTAGTCCATTACCTATTGCCACAAGTCTGTACCATTTTCCATATAATTAAGAGTTGCATCTATAGATTACGGGGCATTACATCATCCTTGGTATAGATTGGCTACATTCTTGTTATGCCTCAGTCGACTGTAGAAATAGAGTCATTCAGTTTCAGTTTCCAAATGAACTAATCTTAGAGTGGAAGGGTAGTACTTCAGTAATTATAGGTCGGTTTATATCTTACCTTAATTCCAAAAAAATAATCTCTAAGGGTTATATCTACCATCTAGTTTGGGTCAAGGAATCCAAGTTTGAAACCCCTACTCTTCAGTCAGTTCTAGTTGAGAATGAATTTTCAGAAGTGTTTCTCAAAAATCTTCCCGAAGTCCCTCCCAAATAGGAGATAAAATTTTGAATAGACCTCTTTCAGATACCCAGCCTATCTCAATTCCTCCTTACGAATGGCTCCAAAAACTTAAGGAATTAAAGAAATAGTTAAAGGACCTCTTTGACAAAGGTTTCATCAGGCCCAACATCTCTCCATGAGGTTCTCTAGTTTTCTTAGTGCGTAAGAAAGATAGTTCCCTCTAAATGTGCATCAATTACTGCCAGTTGAACAAAGTCATAGTCAAGAATAAGTAGCCCATTCCTAGGATCGATGACTTGTTTGACCAGCTTCAGGGTGCCAGTTGTTTTTCAAAGATAGGCCTCAGATTTATCTATCATCAGCTCAGAGTCAGAGAATGTGACATCCTGAAGACAACTTTAAGAACTTGGTATGGTCACTTTGAATTTATTGTTATGTCATTTGGATTAATGAATGCTCATGCAGCTCTTATAGACTTGATGAACAGGGTGTTCAAGCAGTACTTGGACATGTTCGTCATAGTCTTTATAGATAAGATCCTTGTCTATTCTCGGAGTGAGGATGAACGTGCAAACTATTTGAGGATTATCTTGCAGACTCTCAAAGATTGCCAGTTATTCACCAAGTTCAGCAAGTGTGAATTCTAGTTGAAATCAGTAGCATTCCTTGGTCATATCATTTCCACTGAGGGCATTTAGATTGATCCTAACAATACTGAAGCAGTCAGGAACTGGCCTAGACCCATCACTCTATCAGACATTAGGAGTTTCTTGAGTTTAGCTGGTTACTACAAATGGTTTGTTGAGGGATTTTCCTCTATAGCTTCTCCTATGTCTAGATTGACTCAGAAGAAGGTTAAATTCTAGTGGTCCGATGCTTGTGAGAAAAGTTTTTAAAAGTTGAAGACTTGACTAATTTCTGCTCTAGTTTTGACTCTACTAGAGATTTTAGATGGGTTTGTTGTTTACTGTGATGCCTCAAAAGTTGGCCGTAGATGTGTGTTGATGCAGTATGGTAAGGTCATGGTCTATGCCTCTAGACAACTCAAGCCTCAAGAGAAAAAATGCCCTATGATCTTGAGTTGGCAGCAATTGTTTTTGCCTAAAAGATTTGGAGTCACTATTTCTATGTAGTTCATGTAGATGTGTTCATGGAACATAAGAGCCTACAGTATGTGTTCAGTCAAAAAGATTTAAACCTTCATTAGAGAAGATATCTTGAGCTACTAAAAAATTATAATATGAGTGTCTTGTACCATCCGGGTAAAGCCAATGTAGTGGCTAATGCTCTTATCAGACTTTCGATGGGTAGTGTTGCTCATATAGAGGATGAGAAGAAAGAGTTGGTTTGTGATGTCCACCGCCTTACTAGATTGGGAGTTCGTTTAGTTGATTCAGCAGAAAGTAGTGTTATGGTTCAAAATGGGTCAGAATCTTTGTTAGTGGAAGATATGTAGGAGAAGCAAGATAGTGATCCTATTTTGCTTAAATTGAAGAAAATAGTCCAAATTCAGAAAGTTGAGGTTTTCTCTAAAGGGGAGATAGTGTTCTTCATTGTCAAATTATGTGTTCTAGATGTAGATGACTTGAGGCAGTTAATGCTGGTAAAAGCTCACAGTTCTCGGTATTCAT
Source organism: Capsicum rhomboideum (assembly GCA_031232105.1). NCBI lineage: Eukaryota > Viridiplantae > Streptophyta > Magnoliopsida > Solanales > Solanaceae > Capsicum > Capsicum rhomboideum. The sequence goes on along the minus strand of CP124710.1, from coordinate 59,901,026 downwards.
TCACACAGGTGCCACCAATATGTACCATGACCTACGGGAAATCTTTAGTAAAGTGGCATGAAAATGGATATCGTAGAATTTATGGCATAGTGTCCAATTTGCCAATAGGTGAAGGTCAAGCACCAAATTCTAGGTAATTTGCTTCAGGATATCAGTATTCCTACTTGGAAATGGGAAGAAGTGAATATAGATTTCATTACAGGTTTACCATGTACTTGCCGACATCATAATTCAATTTGGGTTATTGTTAACCAGACGACTATGTCAACATATTTCCTACCAGTTAACACTACAGATAGCTAAGGATTATGCTAGACTCTACCTTAGAGAGTTGGTCAAGTTGCATGGAGTCCCTTTGACAGTCATCTCAGATAGAGGTACCTAGTTTACTTCGTAGTTTTGAAAGTCTTTTCAGAATGGTCTTGGTGCCTAGGTTCATCTCAGTAGAACTTTCCACCCATAAATAGATGGTTAGGTAGTGACATTCAGACCTTAGAAGATATGTTGAAAGCCTGCATGATCAACTTTAAGGGTAGTTGGGATGATCATTTACCTCTTATTGAGTTTGCTTATAATAACAGTTATGACTCTAGTATTCAGATGGCTCCGTTTGAGGCGCTCTATGATAGGAGGTGTAGATATCCTATTGGTTGGTTTGAGGTTGGTGAATCTACCTTGATAGGACTTGATTTAGTTCATGAGATGATGGAGAAAGTTTAGCTGATTAGAGAAAGGCTAAAAACAGCTCAGAGTCGTCTAAAATCCTATGGACATTTGAGAAGAAGGGAGCTTAAGTTTGCAGTTTCTGATTGAGTTTACATAAAATTTCACCCATGAAAGGGTTGATGAGGTTTGGGAAGAAAGGGAAACTCAGTCCTCGGTATTTTGGTCCTTATAGGATTTTGAGGTGCATTGGCAATATGGCCTATGAGTTAGATTTGCCTGTAGATTTAGCATCGGTGCATCCAGTCTTCCATATATCCTTACTGAAAAATGCATTAGTGATCCAACTTTAGTTATTCCTTTAGAGAGCATGGGTGTGAAAGATAGTCTCTCTTACGAAGAGGTCCCAATTAAGATTCTTGACCGTAAGGTTCATAAGCTGAGAAACAAGGAAGTCTCTTTGATGAAAGCTCTTTGGAGGAATCATCTAGTTGAGGGAGCTACTTGGGAAGCAGAAGCATATATAATGACCAAGTACCCTCATTTTCCCCCCTCAAATTTAGTTTCAGTTTGAGGTAACAATTTCCTTCTTAATATTTCTCTCAGTTTCATATCTTTCAGTTACTCTCATGTCTTAGTATGCATGTATTTTTCATGAGTTCAGTCCAGTCTATGTTTCAGTCAGAAATTCAGTTATCATGTTAGTATTCAGCTTTTAGAACTCAGTTTGGGATTGCAGTTCTTTCCCTATCTTTTCAGCCTAGTTGGTCTTTATTCAAGGACGAATGTTCCTAAGGGGGAGATATTGTAACACCCCAAAAGTTTCTAAGACTTTATTTTAGACTTAACACAGAAAACAAGTCTATTTCTCAAAAAAATCTTCATAGAATGACTCAGACAATGAGTCATCGTCAGTGCCAATAACTTGTTGGATGAGCTGTCTTGAGTGTTAGACAAAAAGTCCTAATGATTGAAATTCCTCCCAGCGAAAATGAGTGGAGGCCACGTGTGGTTATGTGACTCGTAGGGTGTCTATTCAGTCTAACAGTCATTTAAAAATAGTTTTATTCCCAATTCCATGACATGTCAAGTACCAAGAACCATTACATAAGCATGATATGAGTATTAGATATGATTTAAAGTCATAAGAATTCCCTAACCCAAAGTTGAGTTGAAAACTCCTTTTTTGGCTATGTCTTAGTGTAAGTTTTTTATTAGTTCAACTTCAAACTATCATTACTATTAGTATATGAAGAGTTAGGTGTTCCAATACCCACCAAATTAAACATATTTAAATTATCCTTCCAATGCCATAAACCATTTGTAAATATGATACTAGAGCAAAAAGTTTTTGGTGTTTTAGTAAGGCACTGTCAAAGCTGCCAGTGGCATTGACTCACGTAACGACTCATCGCCGTACCCTACGAGTCATCCTAAGACTTATTACGACTATTTAGAAAAGTTCCAGAAAGGGTCTGGGATTATGATTCATTCCAAGACTCATCCCCATATACTATAGGTCATCACACGAGTCATCGGAAGCGACACCAATAAATTTCTATTCAATTTTAAAGGGCTATTTGGTCTTTTCCCACTCTTTTAACTCCTATACTATGTTGTTTAATGCTATTCTAAGTTGGTTTAAAGGGGATTAGTTGATTAACTCTCCTCATTCTTTCTTAACACTTAGAAAATAGAAATCAAAAGGTGATTTTTTATCTCGCAAGAGCAAACTAGGGTTCCTTCTCAAGCTTCAAAATTTCTCTCAAGTTCTTAATAGAACACTCCTTCCATGTATGTAGGTATTCAATGAGGGTCTCCTTTCGCTCTTATGCCCAAATATGTCTTCAAATTCAGTTTTCATTAAACTCAAGAATTAGGGTAAGTTTCCCAAGTATCCCCATTTCATGATTTCTTTCAGTAATTATGTTCCAAAATATCTCATGACCTTGAATATCAGTTTATGCATGAATTTAAATATAGTTTTACACATGTTGGCATGTTATGAGCACACGATACTCTAAATTGATTAATTTAGCATAAATAACCTAGTTATCTTCAATTTACAGATTTTCATTATGATATCTATTAGTCAGACTATCATGATAGTTTCAGATAAAGTATTTTTGAATCAGTTTTAGTATGCTAGATTTATGAGCTATCAGTTATTTAGTTTTGGGAGTAGTGCTTAGCACTAAGGAGACGCAGGGATGAAGGGTCACCCATTAGTTGAGGTTGACATTTTCAATAAAGGTCCCTAAGTCCCTGAACTATGTAGCCAACGTAGGTTATTAAGGGTCACCCACTAGTTGAGGCTGACGTCTTAGTCCAAATAGACATTAGTTAGTGGATCCACGTAAGTTCGGTTCAATACCCTTGGCAACGTATATAACACCTTTCCAACCAAGGTTATAGGTCGGACCTCATTTAGCTCAGATAAGGTGTGTCGATTAACATGCTCTCCCATAGTAACAGATACAATATAGTACATGACACTTGGTTCATTTGTATTTGTTTAAAATCAAGACTTTTTAGATTATTATTTCATATTAGTGTTTATATGTATATTTATGCATCTCAGATAGGGTCATTGTACTTTACTTTAGTTATATTCTAGCTCAATATATAATTTCAGTATTTACCAACATATTTTAGTACATTTTATATTTGTATATCTCACATACTCATTACATTCAAAGTATCGATCGCATACCTTTTCTTGCGTTGTATCATATTATGATATAGGTTTGGATGCTCAGCATTAGTCCTGCAGTCGATATATTCCAGTGCCTTTCTAACAGTTGACAGTGGTGAGTCCTTATCATTTGAGGGCAAAAGTCTATGTTTTATTTCAGTATTTCTTTCTAATTCTCAGATAGTTTAAAGTTACCTGGGGGCTTGTCGCAGTAACTCATTATTAGTAGAGGATTTCAGACAGACAGTTAGATTTCTAGTTTTATGATCATGACAGATATTTCCTACTTTGAGATTCAGTATTAGACTTGTTTATTGATTTTTACTATTATTATATCATTTTTGGTTTAGCGTCCGCTCAGTATCCTTCAGTTATTTTTAGTATTCTTAATGTCATGCTATACCATGGGTTAGTTTGGGGCCACTTGTGGCTCTAAGAATCTTGTTACGACTAGGGGTAATATCAAGTCTGACTCTAGTGTTGCAGGATGATATGGTTTGGATCCTGACTTTTTGGAGGGTATGGCTCAGACGACATGTCACTCTTGATGGATCTCAGACTAGGGATGGAGTTTAGCTTCCAAAGCAGGTACTAGTTCAGGTTTTTCAAACTCATAAGGCACAACCAACTGCTATCGTGGTTCCATATATTAATGCTTTACTAATTAGAGCTATTGCTCCACCGATTATGGCTAGGCCGGTGATGACAGTTGAGGAGCAGAAGATGTTTGATAAATTTATCAAGTTGGGTCCTTCCAAGTTCACTGGTGCATCTGAGGAGAATGCATATGAGTTTTTGGTCAATTATCTGGAGAAGCTACATAATCTAGGATTGGTTGAGTCTCATGGCCTAGATTACACTACCTTTTAGATGGTAGGGGTAGTGAAGTAGTGGTAGAGATATTTTCTTAATTGTATACCAGTGGGATCACCCCTGATGATGTGGACACAGTTCTCTGAGGCCTTCCTTAGAAAGTTTGTGCCTCATAGTTTAAGGGAGAGATTGAGAGATGAGTTTGATGGCTTACAGCAGGTACCATGACAGTTATCAAGTATGAGGCTAGGTCCCATGCCATGTCTAAGCATGCCTTGATAAGTATTTAATTAAAGGATGAGTGGGTTAAGAAGTTTATAAAAGGGATTGACTACTCCTCTTCAGTTGGCTACAATACAGTAAGTGACTATTGGGGGAACCTTCCAGCAGATAGTAGACCATTCAAAGAGTATTAAGGGTATACGTTGTGATGGCTATGGATGTAGCGACAAACGGGCTCGCAGACAGAGTGGTTTTGGTGGTTCATCATTTTGAGGCAATTATTTCTCATATAGGGGTCAATGTTATCATCCTAGTAGTCCATTTCAGGTAGTATTATAGATTCTTGATGATGGTTATTCGAGGTCTAGCATTTTGTGTGGTCAGAGTTCGAGTCAGATGGCCAGAGGTTCTTATTTTGGATTTTCAGGCCGCGATGGGTATTCTATTTCATCTGGGCCATTCCATTAGCCTACTAAGTAGTGGATGCTTTGATTATGGATATTTTGGTCACTATGCTCAAGAATTTTCCAGGTGTAGGCATGGCCATCCAGTACAGGGTTCTCATATACAGACTTATTAGGCACCAACACTACCATCTAAAAGAGGTATGTAGAAAAGTATGCGTGTTTTTTAGGTTTCTAAAGATGGAGCCAAGATAGCTCTTGGTGGTCATCGTAGAGTTTCTCAGTTCGGGGGTAGAGTGGACAATGTTATGCATTCCCAAGTTGAAAAAGATCCTAGTCTTAAACTATAATCAAAATGCGGAAAATTGAAATAAAGAAAAGGATATGTGGAATTATCGAAATTCGATCGGATTTATGAGCAACAAAGGACTCTATACCTTCATCTCTCAATGAATCCAATCAAACAATAATAATTCTGACTCAATCAATGACGAGAAACCAAACTAAATCCACAAAGAGGGTAACTCGATGATTGATTAAGCTAGAAGAAGTTAACACGAGTAATTTAGAGAATCCACCCTAAAAACTCAATCTATGATTATCAACTACGAATTAAACTAATGTTAGGCTTCACCTAGAGAAACTACAAGCTTGAAAGCTCTCAACTATTAAATAAATCAAAATCTAAGAATGAAAATGGCTAAGGCAACTATTTATAGTCATTGCCTTTGCACAAATAGTCTATTACAAAAACTAGCCAAAAAGTGACTATTTTGGAAATAACCCACAAGAGCCCTTTTTAATTGCTCAAATAGCATCTTGATCGCTCATGACCTTGTGTATTTGTTGCTCCATGCCTTTATCCGAGCTCTAAGCTATTATCCATATATAGAAGCCCCTTCTAATATGCCCCACTCTAACTATGCTCGTGTCATCCTCCCCTTCTTTATAAGGATTCATCCTCAAATCCAGACCTTGCAAAAACATGAGAAGGACAAACAACCAACATATCCTCATAGCATGAGGGTTAGCACATGGGTTATCAATCATACCAATTTTCCAAGGAGGCTCTGATACCAAAATGATAATGATCTGTCACACCTCAAATCCCATTGAGATGGACAGGCACCCGACGCCCTAAAGACTCGAAAGAACCAACTTTAACCTATGCTTACCATACATATAACTATTAGAATCATGCAACTTTGACATATAAATATAAGCTATAGTAATGAAAGACCAACATAGATAGACCCAAACCATATATACATGACTTGACTGTTGGGGCCACAACTGTTACAAGACTAAATATATTTGAACTTCATACATTAGTCTACAAACCCTCTATAGGATAGAAACCATAGTCTAGGTCAGGACAGACCCCACCATACAAAACTACTGTACAATACCAAAATACACATATCAAAGACTCGGTAAAGCCCCAAATCAATTTGGACCTCACCAATCACAGCTGAGTATCCTGTGCTCCTATTGAAGAGGTCTAGTAGGTGGAGTACCTATACCTGTGGCATGAAACACAGTGTCCCCATGGGGACGTCAGTACAAAAAAATATACATAGTATGTAAGGCATAAAGTGACCATAGGTAAGACAAGATCTTAATAAAATTAGATATCAATATATAACTGTATAGAGATGAATAAAATACCACCTTTGCTTGTATTTATGGAATCATGTACATTACATCATTTACTTTACTTTATCTTTGCATTATGAAATTGTAAAGTAGATGATACAAATGACCAGCTGATCAGTGGTAAAAGAGGATGACCCATGCTAGGTATGTTAACCCTTGGGATACGATCCTCATAAATACACAAATCGAGATCGACCCATGGTAGGCTTTCCTTTAACCCCTGGGATACCACCCATGATATTGGGATCGACCCATTCTAGGTGTTCCTTCCACCCCTGAGATACCACCCAAGAATATACAGATTCTCTTTACATCATTTCTTTAATATGTGAGATAGTTCTTTTGGTGGTCATAACATTATTGAATTTTAAACTATGGACCAGTAGTGAGAGATATATGAATATGCATTTAAGGCAGTAATAATGACATAGGGAGCGTACATCAATGTATTAGATTTCATGCCAAAGAACGTAGAATCGAATAGCCTTACATACCTTGCTGTACAACTCTGATACTACCCCAAATTAACCTCCTGCCCCTTGGATTAATTATCTACAATAAAGTAAGTGGTAAAACTAGTATTAGCAGCTAATTAACACATTTAAGCCACTTAACCTCACCAAAGCAATAGTCGGGTAGTAAGCCCGTAATTAATTTATTTAAGGGTGTTCTTTTAACCCTTACTCCTCCAATTACATTGACATACCATACGAATCCTTATAATGTCCCATGAAATAAATTTAGCCTCATTACACCCTCAAAATAGTATACAAAGTGGAGTGGGCAGTAGGCTTACATAATATTTAGTTTGGCCGTGTATCACCATATCCTCCGTCTATAATTTAATACTTAAAAGTCAGTTACATCCTTTCCCAACATCAACCAAGCTCTACCCAACATATACACATAACACAAGTCCTTAAACAACCCCAATATCCTTTATCATAGCAACCAAATATTGAACTCGTCATCCCTTGAGTTCTTGACAATAATATATACATAATTCTCCACCAAAACATGTATAGAGAAAGGGGGCAAAAATGGGCAGTAGCCTTACCTTAATTTTGTGATAGTTTATTCTCCTAACTTGTATTCATTCAATATCTTGGTTCCTTCACACACAAACCAAAGGAGAAGAGAAAAATCTCTTAATAGCCAAGAAAAATGAGACTGCCAAACTTATAGAGGGCTGTCTTATAATTTAAACATGAAGAACATAATTTTCATAGTCTTTTTGAGATAAGCTCATGATTTGTTCACTTAACCTTAGCTTGGAAGGAATGTAAATCCCAATAACCCTAATGGAAACTTAGGGCTGCTGTAGAAGCTAAGAGAAAGCAAGAGAGAAAACTCTAGAAAGCTGAATTTTTGTCGAAGTTAAAATGGGCAGATGATCTAGTTTCAATCCCTTTAAAGGGATCTGATCTTGTCCGACTTTCTTGGGTAATTTGGGCCATATTTTATCAAGTATTTGGTTCACCTACTTTCCCATTATACTTGGGCCTTTGTGGATCTAAAACTATTGGGCCTTGGCTGCCCATTCTTCTCCTTTTCTCTCTTTTAACTTGGGCCAAAATTAATTCAAGTAGGTGGTAGTGTACTTGGACCAATAAGATGTTCAAAGGAGTATTAGTAGGTGATTCACCTAATTGGTTCTTAGATTGGTCAATAAGTCAAAGTAGGCGATGCACCTGCTTGTCACCTACTAGTTCAATTTAAGTCAAGCAAGCAACTCACTTATTTTATTCCATATTCTAAGTCTTAACTCCTTTTGTTAACATTATATTTATATACACTTGGAAACTTTAATTCTTAAGGTAGAATACCACCTTACTATCTCGCGTTTAAGCACTTCCGTTTGGGTTAACTTGGCGTATACATGCTGAAATATTTGGGCTATTATAATATCCTTTAAATCCTATGTAATCCACTGCTAATCACTTAAGAAACTTGGTTCGTTACCTATACAACAAGTTTACCTCAAGTTCCATATCAATAGAACAAGTACACGCGAAATACAGGGTGTTACATCCACCCTCTCTAAGAACATTCGTCCTCGAATACTAGTATAATTAGCCTGCTTAAACAAGTTCAAGACCTAGTTTAATCCTCATGTTACCACATAATACTTTCACATTTATACTTACTTGTTAATTCTCTAATTCAGCATCTTGGACTTTCACTTCGGATTTGAATAAATGAGGGTACTTGGATTTCATTTCTTTCTCGGCTTCCCATGTGATCTCTTCTATTTGTTGGTTCCTCCAAAGTACTTTTACAAAAATATACTTCTTTATTTCTTAACTTCTTCACTTGAGGATCTAAAATAGCAGTAGGCACTTCTTCGTAAGTAAGTTCTTCTATAACTTGTACATCTTCAGTAGGAGTTATATGGGATGGATCTCCTATGCATTTTCAGAGCATTGAGACATGAAACACTGGATGTACTATTGAAAGCTCTTGGGGAAGCTCTAACTCATATTCAACTTGGCCAAATCTTTGAATACTCTTATATGGCCCTATCTAGCATGGACTTAGTTTTCTTTTTCTACCGAACCTCATTACCCCTTTCATTGGAGACACCTTTAAGAATACCCAATCTCCTATGGAAAACTCTAGCCCTCTTCTTCTAACATCTGCATATGATTTATGTCGACTTTGAGAGATTTCTAGCCATTGTTGTATCACCTTAACTTTTTCCATAGCTTGATGAATAAGATCTGGCCCAAATAAGGCAGTTTCACCCGCTTTAAACCACCCAATTAGTGATCTACACTTTCTCCCATATAAAGCTTCATAAGGTGCCATTTTGATACTTGAGTGATAACTATTATTATATGCAAACTCAATAAGTGAAAAATGATCATCCCAAATATCTTTGAAGTCTAATACACAAGCTCACATCATATCCTCATCTGTTTGAATTGTACATTCTGCCTGACCATCCGTTTGAGGGTGAAAAACTGTACTTAAACTCACTGGCATTCCTAAACTCTTTTGAAATGACTTCCAAAAGTTTGCGGTAAATTGAGCTCCCCTATCGGATATAATAGAAATTGGGACTCCATGTAGCTAAACTATCTCTTTAATATATAACCTTGCATACTCTTCAGCTGTGTAAATGGTCTTAACCGGTAGGAAATGTGCTGATTTGATGAGTCTATCAACTATTACCCATATAGAATCAAACTTTCGAGGGGAGAAGGGCAAACCAGTGATGAAATCCATGTTGATCATGTCCTATTTCCAAATAGGGAGCTGCATACACTGCATATAACCTCCTGGCTTTCGATGCTCTACTTTAACTTGTTTATAATTTGGGCATTGGGATACAAATTCCGCAATGTTCTTCTTCATGTCTCCCCACCAATACACTTCTTTCAATTCATGATACATTTTGGTTGACCCTAGATGGACAAAATATCTTGAATGGTGTGCTTTTGCCATAATCCTCTTCCTTAGTCCATCAATATTAGGTACACACAATCTGTTTGGCACCGAAGTACTCCCTCTTGCGTAAGCTCAATTGCCTTTGTCATACCTTGTTGTACATTCTCCTTAAGCTCTAATAGAATAGGATCCGCATACTGCTTTTCTTTCACTTCAGTTATCAATGAGGATTCTGCCGCATTTTGCATAATAACTCCTTCATCTGGAGATTCAAGAAGGCAAACCCCCAAGCTAGCTAGTTAGTGTAAATCTTTAGTTATCCCTTGTCTTTCCATGGACTTCCCATAAGTGCTTGCCATTGTCTTATGACTTAAAGCATCAGCTACCACATTTGCTTTTCCCGGATGATACAAGATATCAACATCATAGTCCTTTAATAGCTCATGCCATCTTCGCTGCCTTAGATTTAAGTCCTTCTGCTTAAAGATATATTGTAAACTCTTATGGTTAGTATATATGTCAACATGGACCCCATACAAGTAATGGCGCCATATCTTTAAAGCAAATATAACCGCGGCTAGCTCAAGATCATGTGTTGGATAGTTCTTCTCATGTGGACGCAACTGTCTTGAGGCGTAGGCTATTACCTTACATGATGCATCAATACACATCCTAGACCCAATCCTAAAGCATCACAATACACTACATACCCCTCTGTACCTTCTGGTACCAATACAGGTGTGGAAGTTAACTTATTCTTCAGCTCTTGAAAGCTTCTTTCACAGGCATCATTCCATTGAAACTTGACTGCTTTGTGTGTTAACTTGGTTATTGGGGCAGAAATGGAAGAAAAACCCTCAACGAACCTTCTATAATAACCTGCCAAGCCGAGGAAACTACGAACCTCCATAGGTGTTGTGGGTCTTGGCCTGTTCTTTACGGCTTCTATCTTTTGAGAATCAACCCTTATCTCTTCATCGGATACAATATGCCCCAAGAATGCCACTGATTTTAACCAACACTTACATTTAGAGAACTTTGCATATAATTTACGATCACAAAGAATTTGTAACACCTATAGCAAATGATTAACATGGTCCTCTTTTGACCTTGAATACACCAGAATATCGTCTATAAATACTATTACAAACACATCTAAGAATGGCTTGAACACTCTATTCATCAGATCCATGAAAGCTGCTGGTGCATTAGTTAGGCCGAATGACATAACTAAAAACTCAAAATGACCATACCGTGTTCGAAAATCTGTTTTGGGTATATCTTTCTCCTTCACTTTCACTTGGTGATAACCTGACCTCAAGTCGATTTTTCAGAAACACTTAGCACCTTGTAACTGATCAAACAAATCATCAATTCCAGGGAGGGGATATTTGTTCTTAATTGTCACCTTATTCAGTTGTCGGTAGTCAATACACATTCTTAATGTGCCATCCTTCTTACGTACAAATAACACGGGTGAGCCCCAAGGAGATATACTAGGCCTTATGAATCCCTTTTCTAACAAATCTATTAATTGTTCCTTTAATTCACGTAATTCTACCAGGGCCATTCTATACGGAGGAATAGAAATAGGTTGTGTACCTGGGATCACATCAATACCAAACTCTACTTCTCGTTCTGGAGGTAAACCAGGAAGTTCTTCAGGAAACACATCAGAAAATTCATTTACCACTGGAATGGATTGAAGAGTCTGTGACTCCGTATCTATATCTTTCACCCTCACTAGATTACATATGTATCCTTTGGACATCATATTCTTCGCCTTAACATAAGAAATAAACTTACCCCTTGGTGCCCCAATATCACCCCTCCATTCAAGGATGGCCTCCTTTGGAAAATGGAAACACACCTTCTTAGCTCGACAATCTACTGTGGCATAACAAGAAGCCAACCAATACATACCTATTATAACATCAAATTCCACTATTTCTAGCTCAACAAGGTTGGCCAATGTGTCATTATCACAAACAGTAACTATGCAATTACGATAAACTCTTCTAGCTATAATAGATTCACCAACCGATGGAGATAGTTCAAATGGCTTAACTAGTGATTTTGGTGTTTTTTTTGAGCTTTCTAGTAATTAATGAAGTAACATATGATAGCGTAGATCCCAGATAAATTAATGCATATACATTATGTGAATAGATGGACAATGTACCTGTAAACACATCAGGAGAAACCTCCCAATTTTATTGACCCGCTAGAGCAGATGTAGGATTTTGGACTCTACTAGAACTTGCTGCTCCTCTACCACCTCTATCACAACCAGCAAGCATCTTTTGACCTGTACCTAAAGTAGATATCGATGATGATGATGCAATAGATGATCTAGTAGTTTGTGCCACACCTCTCATTCCCCTTCGAGGGAAATTTTTCATCATATGACCCGGTGTACCGCACCAATAACAAGCATCTGTCCCAAATCACAATGAACCTATATGATGTCTCCCACATTGTTTACAAGGCTGTCTAGGAGGTTTTGATTGGCTCATGCTTCCATGCTCTTGGTTCTGCGCTACTGAACCTTGACTCTCAGTTTTTTGCCCAAATTGATTTCCCCTAAATCCTTGAAATCGGGGTGAAGCACTCGTTGTAAAGTAGGAAGAAGGGGTCTAGGAGGTCTATTTAAAAATTGAGGTTAGAACTCACTTTGCGATGGCATAAACTGCCCCACAGACCTAGCCCTCTTGGAGTACCCTCTTTCTGGCTCTTGTGTCCTTCTTCTTTGTCTTTGATCTTCCATTTTCTGTGCAAAAGCTTGTATCCTTGCTATATCCATGTCTTTATTCAAGGCAAAAATAGTACAATATCTAACTAGATATGGATCCAATCTATCTATATATCGATGAACTCTATCTTCCATAGTAGCTACTACATTAGGAGCATACCTGGACAAAGAGTTAAACTGAAGACTGTACTCCCTCACGCTCATATTCCCTTGGAGAAGATTCAAAAACTGATCTGCCGGAGCCTCTCGGATCTCAAATGGAGGGTAATGATCAAGAAATGCTGCTTTGAACATTTCCCAATCAGCTGAAGGTGCACCTGTACCCCTAGATCGTTTCCAGTCTTCATACCATAATATAGCCTCCCTTTTTAATCTATACGCTGCTAGCTCAACCTTCTCTTTACCAGATATATGCATGAAATCCAAAGCCTTTTGGATTTGATCAATAAAGTCTTGTGGGTCTTCGTTAAGATCTGACCCGGTGAATGTGGGAGGGTCCAATTTAAGGAAATCCTGTGTCCGTAGACTAGATGCCCTATCCGCACCACTAGTACCCATAGTTGGACCAACTTGTCCTTGACCTTGCCCAACAACTTTGCGAGTCAATAATTGCACCGCATTTCTTAAATCTTGCTCAGTAGCATTAATAGGTCATTCTGGGGGTACTCCTCTCCTTCTTAGTTTTTCTGGAGATGGAGGAGTAGAAAATGTCCGTGATGCAAACTCATCCTGAGCCTCAAGTTGATTAGCTTGTCTAGGTGGTGACTTGCTGGTCCCTTCTTCGCCAGCCACATCTACTTGCTTACCTGTATTCTTACTCCTTCTTGTAGCCAGCATCTTTACTATAATGAAAAAAAATATTCAAATGTTAAATACAATCCTACCTACAACATTAGCTCTATCGTACAATCTAAGAAATGAAGAAAAAGAAACAACTCCTAAATGTCCCGTAGCCTCCTACTTATGGATGTGGTTCACAACACACCCATAAGTAAGACTCTACATAAACACGACTTTGTAGACTCCCTAGGATGACCTACTCTGATACCACTTTTGTCACACCTCAAATCCCATTGAGGTGGACAGTCACCCGACACCCTAAAGACTCGAGAGAACCAACTTTAACCTGTACTTAACATGAATATAACAATGAGAATCATGCAACTTTGTATGGTATGTGAATGTAATTGGACGTTATAAGCCTACTCCTCCAATTACATTCACATACCATACAAATCCTTATAACATCCCCCGAAACAACTTTAGCCTCAATGCACCCTCAAAACAGTATACAATATGGAGTGGGCAGTAGGCTTACATAATATTTAGTTCAATGGTGTATCACCATATCCTCCGTCTATAATTCAATACAAGTTAGTTACATCCTTTCAAAACATCAACCAAGCTGTCTCCAACATATACCCATAACACAAGTCCTTAAACAACCCCAATATCCTTTATCATAGCAACCAAATATTTAACTCATCATCCCTTGAGTTCTTGACAATAATATATACACAATTCTCCACCAAAACATGTATATAGGAAGGGGAAAAAATTGGAAGTAGCCTTACCTTAATTTTGTGATAGTTTATTCTCTTAACTTGTATTTCTTCAATATCTTAGTTCCTTCACACACAAACCAAAGGATAAGAGAAAAATCTCTTAATAACCAAGAAAAATGAGACTGCCAAACTTATAGAGGGTTGTTTTATAATTTAAACATGAAGAACATAATTTTCATAGTCTTTTTGAGATAAGCTCATGATTTGTTCACTTACCTTTAGCTTGGAAGGAAGTTAAATCCCAAGAACCCTAATGGAAACTTAGAGCTGCTGTAGAAGCTAAAGAGAGAGCAAGAGAGAAAATTCTAGAAAGCTAAATTTTTGTCTAAGTTAAAATGGGTCAAATGAGCTAGTTTCAATCCCTTTAAAGGGAGCTGCTCTTAGCCGACTTTCTTGGCTAATTTGGGCCATATTTTATCAAGTATTTGGTGCACCTACTTTCCCATTATACTTGGGCCTTTGTGGATCTAAAACTATTGGGCCTTGGCTGCCCATTCTTCTCCTTTTCTCTCTTTTAACTTGGGCCAAAATTAATTCAAGTAGGTGGTAGTATACTTGACCCAATAAGATGTTCAAAGGAGTCTTAGTAGGTGATGCACCTACTTGGTTCTTAGATTGGTCAATAAGTCAAAGTAGGTGATGCACCTACTTGTCACCTACTAGTTCAATTTAAGTCAAGCAAGCAACTCACTTATTTTATTCCATATTCTAAGTCTTAACCCCTTATGTTAAATTTATACTTATATACACTTGGACACTTTAATACTTGAGGTAGAATACCACCTTACTATCTCGCGTTTAAGCACTTCCGTTTGGGTTAACTTGGCGTATACATGCTAAAATATTTGTGCCATTTTAATATCCTTTAAATCCTATTTAAACCACCGCTAATCACTTAAGAAACTTGGTTGGTTACCTATACAATAAGGTTACCTCAAGTCCCATATCAATAGAACAAGTACACGTAAAATACGGGGTGTTATATGATCCTAATTGAGGTTACTAAAATCGTTATCAGAAACACAGAATTAAACAACACAAATTGAAGATAGAGGAATAGATTAGAAAGAGAGATGAGAATAGAAGAAAGAAAAGCCTAAATGTATTCACAAATAGACCTAGGAAGAAGAGAACTCAACCAAATGCATGAGCAACCATATTAAATCCACAATATGATAACTCGATAATCAATCAAGTGAAGAAGATAACACAAGCAATTCTGGAATCCACCCTAATCACTCGATCTAAGCTAACAATTGGAATTTAACCCAATCACCACTCTAACTTAGAGTAACCAAATATCAAGTCTATTCAAGACAATTCAATCATCCAACATCTAAGAATGAAAATGTATAAGGCAACTATTTTTAGTTATTGCCATTTTCCAAAAATAGCCTATTACAAAAATCTCATAAAAGTGACTATTTAGGAAATAACCCACTAAGGACCTTCTTGATTGCCCAAATGGCATCTTGATTGCATATGGCCTTGTGTATTTATTTCTCCATGTCTCCTCTGGGCTCTAAGATATCATCCATATGTAGAAGTCCCTCCTAATATGCCCCATGCTAACCATGCTTGTATCATCCTCCCCTTTCTCAAATTTGGACCTTGCAAAAACATGAGAAGGACAAATAACCAATATATCCTTCTAGCATGAGGGTTAGCACAAGGGTTATCAACCATACCAACTTGCCAAGGAGGAATGTATTTGAATACAACTAACTATCCTTTTTGTTTAATGAGACCCATTCATCATATAAGGTACAAGGGATTTGGCTATAAGCATTACCATATGACAAGGAAACTACAAGGGTCTTATTGGCCTCAAAGAAGTACAAGACCCATATACCTCTAACTCTATAGTAAAAAAATACCATACCAACATGGGTATCATTATAATCAAACAGGTAGTAGAGAAAAGTGTTGAGCTCACTATCCACATCTAGGGCATGCCAAAAGATAAGGACACTGATAGATATGGAGAGATATTTTAAGCATAAAACAAGATTCTCTATCAAGCAACTTTCCAAATAAAGGAAGTGCACCAATGAAGCCATGCTAATAGAATGGTCGAGGGATCTATTAGGATTCAAATCACTCCATATAAAATAGAACTCCCAATGATTTGGGGTCCCTCCTATCATAGTATCAAGCATGCTTCCAAGTGTCCCATTTGAAAACTCAACTTGTCCAAACCTTTGAAGGTGACAAGGAACATTTAATATCCATGGACTCTCCCACAAATAACCAAACCACTTAGCATCCCATAGTGGTGAGTCACACAAATTAAAGTACAAGTGTGTCAAACAAGGATGCAAGTATATAGGAAACTCCCAAAATAGGAAATGACACATTTGCCTTGTGGTTCACAAGCATGAGACCATATTTTAGCAAAAGGTCATCATATGCAAACAAGTAGTAAAGAAAGGTGTTACTTAAATGAAATTCCATCCAAGGTGTACCCGCATATAGAATCACCCTTTGATCCACAAGCATTAAGGCCTTGATCAAGAATGGGGTCACACAAGAATGAAGGGGTCATTGGATAACATACGCCCCCTTCCTTTCGACCACTAAACCCTCCAATAGACGTACTATCATCTTCCAAGAAGAGAGTACCATTTTTGGAAAGTGTGTCATCATGCCATAGTGGATTCTCAATCACTTGATAGCCTTCAAGAGGGGCTGGACTTCCATCATGCCAAGACACACCATTATGTATTTCACTAGGAGTGATCTCGTTATTTTTAAACAAAATATTGTACTTAAAGAGAGAATGATCAATCCAAGAAGGAGAATTAAAACATGCAATTTCACTCTTAAAAAGACAAATATCATTTTTTGAAGCACTTTCAAGCACATGATCTCTATGAGCAAAACAAATAATAAGATCTTCACCAAAAATATGCTCAAAGAGTCACTCCTACTCAATTGATCAACTTCTTCAATATTATCACTAACTTGAGGTTAAATAATCAAATCACAAGATCCCTTAAGTAGTATACCACACTCAAAAGCTAGTGGATCAACTCCAATATCACTTGATAATGAACTATCACTCAAAGCACATGTATCAACACTAGGTGGACACAAAGTGATCTTACTAGAAGAATTAATTCGGTCATCAATAAGATCAACTAGTGTATCCATATTCTCAACATGCACATTATCAAAACATGGCAAAGAATCACATGACAATGTACTATCATTCAAGGCACAAGTGTCAACACTTGGTGGACATAAATTGATCTTACAAAAAAAATCAATTTGGTCATCAATAGGATCAAATAGTGTATGAACACTCTCAACAAATACATTATTAGTATGTGGCAAAGAATCATTAAACTCACATGAAAATAAGCTATCACTTACACTCAATTGGCTACTATCCATATATGATCTTTTACTTTCAACAAAGTGTAAGGTTTAAATTTGTTACCTCGTAGCTTATATGAATAATTGTCTTCACCTTGGTTTTCAACATTAGAGCACAAATGCTCCTTTTGGTAAACTTTTGAACACCGCTTGGTTCTCAATATTTTGAGGTGCTTTGCGAGGCTTTCTTCCAAGGACACCTGCACATACATCAAAATAACTAGAGTAAGAAAAGTTACATTAGTTAGGATAAGGTTGTGACAACCCTCTCATATCACTCCTCTCAACCTTTCCTTTTTCCTCTCTAGAGTTGTTATTTTTCACACCCTTCCTCCTCTCAATATTTTGTCTCTTAAGTTTATGGGAGTTAGGACAAGTGCCAAGAATTCCTTAGGAAGGGTTGGAGATCCCTTCACCTCTAACTTCCACTTTGATTTACTAGGAGTAGCCTTCTTGGCTTCAATTGGATACTCCTCCATCTAATTGCGCACATATAGGACATTATGATTTTGGAAGAAAGAAAATCCCAAATGAATATTACAAGTATCCAGTATGCCTACACCACACCATACCTCTTCTTAATATTCCCCAAGTGAAATGAGTATCCTTACTTTTTGATCAATCCAAACATCTTGAATAGGATCTTGAATTGGATGTAAAAGTAACCCAAAATATTTCACCACTTCATGTGATATGAAATTGATAAGACATTGATCATCAAGTACAAGATAAAACCCCGCAACATCCAAAATAGTCACTTTTGTTCTAAGAATTCGCCTCTTCAGGTCATGCGCATCTTGAAACATTGAGCTTACTCTGCTCCCATGGCCTATTGATATTTCCATCCTACCTCCAACATCATTACCCTATGGAGAACTAGTCACATTGGAATGAGGATAAGAAGTACAAGTTCTTGCATCCCAAGAAGTAAATATTCTTCGCCTATTGTCCATGTGACGTCTTTGAATTGGTTTCATCCACACATCTATACCCCCTCGATTAGGAAGTAGCACAAGACGAGGAAGGTAATTCATAATCATAACTTCCCCTTCTATCATAATCTTTCTCAAAGGATTCATAATACATATGGGAGAAAGCATCGTACCTTACATCATTTTCATCACTATGGTGTGTAATATGATAACCCCCATACCCTTCATCTTTACTATAAAATTCATTGTAATATACTTATACTCCTTTATGTTCATCATAAGAACCATAATCCCCATTCATTTCACATTCATCTCCAAAGTAGTAGTTCTCACCACCATATCGCTCATGATCACAATCGTAGCCTTCATAAAACTCGCTTTCAAAGGTTTTGAGGCTATGGATGACATTCTTTCTTATACCTCCTTTTGTACCTAAAAAACTAGCAAAAAAGTTAGTAATAAAATCCTTACATCACTCTTTATATGAACTCTCAACTCACCTTCTATGGCTTCTTTTCCAAATTAATAGTGTTACTAGTTCCGCTTAATCAATTCAAGGTTATCTATCCTTGTGGAGGAATGGATCTTCGTAAATCTTGAGATAAGGACTAATCAAATAAAACTAATGGACTTAAATCAAGAAAATTAATAATGAAATAAAACTAGAAAAGCACATAAAGAAAAGCACAAGAGAAAAAATCAGACACAAAGAACTTGATAATATTTAGTAGGGTAATCTACTAATTAAAATCAAGTTATGAAGCCAAAGAAAGGTTAAAATTAATAAAAAGAAACTAATTTACCATGATTTGGACTTAGAAAATTAATTTGGAAGAAGTTGGGTTGAAATCCATGGAGAAAAACTTGACAGATGGTTCAAAATTGGAGAAAATAGCTGAAAATTGCCTTAAAATGCTTGGCTAATATGTTGGAGCCATCTGGGAAGGGCTAATGCCATGGATTGGGGAAGAAGCTATCTGGAAAGCAGTTGGAGTTCATGAGCCACTAGGCTCTGGTGGAAGCGGAGAAGAAAATGGCTTATGGAGCAAAGCCAGCTCGGTGCTGACTCAACATGGAACAACACGCGTGGCCTGGACAGCTGGCTGACGCAGCGAGCTGCTACTGAATGATGCAGTTGTTGACGTCTGCAGGGCCCTTTCCAGCTATTAATATTCGGATTGGGGCACCAATAAAATGCTGAAAATCCTTTTTTTTTCTTTTCAAATTTTCAGATTCCTTTCTGTACTCTTTTGGGTCCACCTTATCCAATTATTGATCACAAATACCTTTACACTTTCCCTTTGTTTTCTTTTTGGATCTAACATAACTTTTTGAATATTCTTCTCAAGAACATATGAATTTCAGAAAGAATACTATGCACATTGATGACCTTAAAAAATTCATAACTCTCTCAATCTAACTTCAATTTTCACAAAATTTTAAACATGAGCTCCTTTCAACACCACACACAGATCCCATTAATTTTTAGCCCTCAATTCATAGCTAAAAATAAACCCATTTCCACCATCTTCAAGCTATGAAGAACACCATGAAAATTGATGAACTTCAAAAATTCATAACATCTATATTGTAACTCCAAATTCCACGAAATTTGAAATTTAGGCTCCCCTTGCTATGGAGAAAAAACCCTAATATTTTTCAAGATCCATTTTAACCTCAAATAACAAACACACTTCACCTTCTTCAAGCTTTTCTTCAAGCTCAACAATGGTGAAATTTCCAAACAACTCCAAATTGAACTAAATTTCAGATCTAGACTTTCAAAACACTAGAGAACACTAATATAGTGCTAGAAACTCAAACAAGAGATGGATCAAACAATTTTTTGGATTTTCAAATTTTTCTGTTTTTTTTGGAAATGTCAAATTTATGAGCCTAGGACTTAAGAATTGATGAAACAACTCTTAAAACCTACGCGCTGATACCAAAACAATAATGATACTAGTAAAAAACTAGAATCAAAAAATGGAAAATTGAAATAAAGAAAAGAATATGTGGAATTATCAAAATTCGATTGGATTTATGAGCAACAAAGGACTTTACACCTTCACCTCTCAATTGAATCCAATCAAACAATAATAATTTTGACTCAAACAAAGATGAGAAAACTAAATTGAATCCACAAAGAGGGTAACTCAATGATTGATTAAGCTAGAAGAAGTTAACACGAGCAATTTAGAGAATCCACCCTAAATACTCAATCTATGATTATCAACTACGAATTACACTAATGCTAGGTTTCACCTAGAGAAACTATAATCTTGAAAGCTCTCAAATATTTAATTAATCAAAATCTAAGAATGAAAATGGCTAAGACAACTATTTATAGTTATTGCCTTTGCACAAATAGCCTATTAAAATAGCTCAAAAGTGACTATTTTACAAAAACCCGCAAGAACCCTTCTTGATTGCCCAAATGGCATCTTGATCGCTCATGTACTTATGTATTTGTTACTCCATGGATTCCTTCGGGCTCTAAGCTATTATTCATATGTAGAAGTCCCTTCTAATGTACCCCACGCTAACCATGCTTGTATCATAAGTAGACCTGAGGCAAAGGCCTCCAATGTAGATATTCATCTATCTTCTTAGTTTACCATCTGCCTTCTTCAGTATTATTTGATCCTGGATCTACTATTTCATATATGTCTGTATATTTTGCTTTAGGTATTAATTTGATGCGTGAGTCTCTCGCTATGCCTTTTTGTGTTTCTACCCTGATATTATTTGATTTTTTAGTTGCGTATTGAGTGTACTGATCATGTGTTGTGACTCTTTTAGGGTATGATACTTGGGTAGACTTGATTATTCTAGATATGGTTGATTTTGATGTGATTTTAGGGCTGAATTGGCTCTCTTCATACCATGCTATCGTGGATTACCATGCCAAGATAGGTGCCTTGGTTATGCTGGGTGTACTGAGGTTGGAGTGGAAGGGTACCCATGGTTCATATCCTAAGAGGGTTATATCTTTTATTTGGGCTTAGAGGATGGTGGAGAAAGGGTGTCTTTCTTACTTGTCTTATTTGCATGATTCCAGTGTTGAAACACCTCCATTGGAGTCAGTGAGGGTGGTTAAGGATTTTATGGATGTGTTTCCTACTGATTTACCAAGTGTTCCTCCAAATAGAGACATCAATTTTTCTATTGACTTAGAGCCAACACTAACCCCACCCCAATTTCTCCTTATAGGATGACTCTGACAGAGTTGAAGGTACCAAAAAAATAAATATTTACTACTTTATTTTTTTATTTTTATTTTGCTCCCACCTTTGTTATTATTTAGATTTGTTTTTATGATCTGTCAAATGGTATCATAGCCATGTTTATCGAGAGGAGTATGAGTATGAGTAGCTAAACTTTACACTATCTTAGAGCCAGTCAAAATTATGTTACTCATGAAATAATGATTTTCAAGTTTAGTCTTTACTGCTACTCTTCAACTACTTTCTTATTTTTATTCCTTAAGTTGGGTAACCATTTAAGCACGGTCTAGACATTAAAAAGCATGTATTTTTTGTTGGATTAGCTTTGAATCTATTATGTACTAGAGTCGGACCCAGATGGTGTTCCCATTGCCAAACCTAAAGGAATAAGATAAAGAAACTTAGAGAAGATAACCAACAAATACTACACAAAGAAATAATTATTAAGGAGTAACATCTAAAGTAGATATTGGGCTAAGGATAATACTAAATCCCCCTTAATACTTCATATTATATTCAAAATTAACTTTTAAGCCTCTATGCTTTCATTTTCATTCATGGAACAAATAAAATATTCTAATAGCAGAAAATTGATCTGTTTAAAATACAAAGGGAAGTATAAAAAGTTGGGTTTAAGGATTTGATCAGACACTACATATAGCAATTGATTAGTACAATTATTTTGTTGAATTATTTAGTTTATATCTTTATTTGTAGGATCACCCTTAATATCTACTATATCAATTTTAAAAGGTGTAGCAGTAAGAACTGTACCATCTATTAGTAAAAAAACGAATTTCCTCTAATGGAGGAATTATAGATTCAATCACCTTAGTTTTAGTATACCATTTATTTTCATTCATATTTATTGATTCTTTTTTATCGTCTAATTTTTCTATGTATTCAAATCACTTAAAGAACTCGATATTACATCTTGTTCTTTTAATATCTGTGCACCAATTCTTTCTCTTTAGTTGAGGAGATAAGCTTAAGCTATCCCTTGTGGAGCCATCATCTCCCCATAGCTGGGTTCACTTGTATGTGAGCCACAATGTCTAATAACTCCATTATATTTTTTGGTTCGATATCCTTATCTAAACTTGATAAGGCTTATTTGAGCCTCCTTTTAATTCTTCTTAGGAAAGTTAGGATTCTCTTCATGATGAAGACTTGATGCTCTCTTATCTTATTGGACTCTTTGTGCCTAACCTTTAGTTCTAATTGGTTTACTCAAATACTTGATCCTTTCAAATTCATGAATATCAAAGGACCAACTAATATTCTAGGAAATTCTTTTTGCAACAATGAATTTACACCATTTAATATCTGGTAGGTAGAGATATTCTGCTCTACCTGGAATTTTTTTAAATTGCGTATGTAAATGCCTTAGCAATACTTTTTTCTTTCCTCTGAATTAGATCCACCATTTGTAAATCCATCTGGGGATTACTGGATTTTCATTTCTTATGAATACTTTACAAACCAAGAATGAGTATTAGTCCTTAGATACATCAAATTGTACCGAGCTGCCTTATACTTATACTACTTATATGTCTGGGTTTGATGAAATTTGACAACGGAATGTGGTTGTGTAGATGATCTACAAACCATTCAAAATGGCTTAATTTTTTTTTGATTATGAACTTTGAACATTGAATATGTTTGGGACTATTTTTATCCTCCAATTTATACTCAATTTCCACTTAATCAATATCTGTTAAAATGAACTCATAATACCTTCAGGTTTTGAGGGAATTGTCTATCTCTACATAATTTCGATTCGTATAGCAAGGCTTTAACAAGTATGGTACTTGACAATCTTCGTATTATTTATCAAGTTCCAAGAGTGGCAGTACGTACCTGTAAAACTGTTATCTCAAATTGCTATTTGTTTGGAGTATTGTTCTCCATTTTCATTTTTGGGGTTGCTGGGAAGACTATCTATGAGTATGTCTCTGGTGGATCCATTTCATAACTATCTTTTGATTGGATAGAAATAATTTTATTTCTTGATGAAGAAGAATCTTTTATAAAAAACTGGTTTAAACGATTATAATTTGGTCAGACTGGTTATAGGCTCATTTAGTGGTGAGTGAATAGCAGCTTTTGGAAGAGATGGAATTCTGCCAGGATTGAATTTCTATATTTTGGTTTTGTTTTATCTTTTTCGTTGAAGGGTCTTTTCAATTTTTCTTAATGTTTGAAATGCTAGAATGGGGGCATTAAAGGTCTTATTCCCATTGTTTGGGTTTCATTATTTTCCTGCATAAATTATCTTGTCAAATATTTTGGGAGAGAATTATTTTTTCCTTTTATAAATTCTATTTGAAAATCAAATTTGGAGAACAAAGCTTGCCATCTAGGAAATATCTATTTAGAAATCAAGTTTTTAACATTTGTTTTAAAGTATTTTCTTGAAAAATAATTTTTCTCCATACCGAACACACCCATAGTATATTTTATTTCATTGGTATAATGATTGATAACTTTCTTTTCAAAATTAAAAATTCTTTGTTTATTAAAGCATCTTGAAATTTGGTAATACATAACACTATAATCACAATTTTCTATTTAATGGTACGGTATTTTTTGAGTGTTGTTCCAGATTCCCAAAGTGAATCTCACAAATTATTCAGGAGACTCTAGAGAACTTTCTGCTTAATGATACCTCTGTATCCTATGTTCAAGGCATCGATTTTAACAATCACAAAGGCATTTGGATGAGATATTTCTAGACATGGAAGTTTCTAAAATATTGATTTGATTTTTTTGCAATTTGATCTAATCCTGTAATGACCTTTTCCTTTGTTATGGTATATCTTAGCATGTGAAAATTCGGGTTAAGTTTCTCCTTGGATGAAATGTTGAAAATTTCAGGCCAGGCTAGTCTTAGATGAATTTCAGGTGTGATGTGGTTAAGGAAAATCTGGTGATTGATGGTATAGTAATTCATGGATTTAAGATCATGGCATGTTAGCTAAAAGGTTAAGTAGTTCATAGAAACTTTCAAAATGGAATTTGGGTGAGTAGAACTCTGAATATAGTATTTGATGTAAAGGGATTTAGCTAGTAAGGTTGAAATCTGAGAGTGCGTTGTAAAAATTACAAAGCTGGGAACTAGTCCCAACTTTTTGCCTCGCCTACCCCTCTATAGCAAGTGGCAGGATACTATAGTGTTCCTGCTATAGAGGGAATTTTTTTCCTATAGCAGAAGTCCATTTTAGTCAGCACCACGATAGCGGGCGGATCCCGCTATAGTGATGCCGCTATAGCAGGAATCGAGCCGCTATAGCATGCTCGATGTAGTAAATGGCAGTTTTCAGTGTTAAAACTTATGTTTCATTCAAAAAATTGTAGAGGTAGAGTAAGGGAGATTTAGGGCAATTTTTGGCAATTTTCTTCAACTTCCATTCTTAAGGTATGTGAGTTTTCTTCCTCCTAACATAAATTCAATCCCCAAATCCTTAGAATTCATTGGATTAATTATGGTGGGGATAATGGGTCTAACCCTAGGTTAAGAACTTGGTATGATTTGGCTATAGAGGGGTTAAATTCACTTGATTATAGTCTAGAATGATATAATTATGATTACTAGACTATAATTCATCCTTTTAAACTTATTTTATGGATAATTTGAGTGGGATAAAAGGTAGAAAACCATGGAATAGTGGAATTGTGCATGAACTTGGCCCTAAGGTTATGAGATTAGGTGATATTACCTAGAATAGGTAGAACATTAGTTGAATTGTTAGTTATTTGTTGTTTTTAGACCGTGATCAAGCCGAAGCTACAAGAAAAGGCAAGGCTTAAGTCATTTAGAGTGTTGCAAGACTTGAATTGAGGTAGGTTATGGTTGAATTGAAGTTAAGACTTAATTTAGTTGTATATGTGCATGTCAACTGATTGTTTGTTTATTTAGAGCAATGCTTGCTAATGAATGATGAACTTGTTAATTATTGAGTACAAGTTTTGGAAATTGATAACCTATATTGAGATCAGTAAAAAAGACCTTGTTGATATGCAAGTGTGGTTGATTTAACTCGTTATATGATTGTAATTGTTGATTGTACTAGTTATTTGTTGTGAGTGATTTGATAAAGATTGATTATGATAAATTGGTGGATTTTAGAGAGGATAAGGGTAGGGATGTTGGAATAAGGGTGGTATAACACTTGGTTTGGGATAAGGGTGGCAGGCACTAGTTTTCTGGTATATTTGATACATATACTGAGCTCGTCCCCTGCAAGTCATGGCTAGTGGGTAGACATAAGACCCTTAGCTGGTGTGTACACCATGATTTGAAGAGATTGACAGTTCCTTGAGTGAACCGAGTTATATTTTACTGTCATATTTTGGGTTTCTTGTGCGGACCATTGGTTGTTGTTATTGTCCTAAAAATGAGCTAGTATTTTGAGTTGTATAATAATAAGATACCTTTAAGGTAGTGATGAATTAAATTGTTTTTTTAGGTCATGTCGTTGTTGACTTGAATTGAACATTATATGCACAAAGGTGATTTTGTTTATTTACTTGACTCTGTTGGTTTAAAGTGGAATTGTGGTGGAAATACTGATTCGAATGCATATTATTTAGGTGACATATTTTGCTACTTGTTTAAAAACTCTTAGTTAAGTGTTCACATTGATTAAGTTGAGTTGGCCTATGATCCTACCAATTTATAGTGGTTTTGTACTAATACTATCATGTACTCTTCTTTTTGTTAAGAGGGGAGCATATTCCAGCAGCTTTTACGAGACCTTACTTGTAGACAACAGAGTGACATCAGATCCAAGGGTGAGTATTAATCTTCTGGGCAGCCATATATCTATCTTATTGCGCTCTTGTCAACTTGTTTTGGGCAAAGACAGTTTCATTTATTGTTGGCATTTGCTGGGTTGTACCCATAGACATGTTCTAGTTAGATTTCTAGCACGATGACTTTTAGTTTCTGTGGACGTTTAGAATTAATAATTTTATTTCCGCATTTAATCAAATTGTTAGAGATATTATTTCATTAATGGAATTGATTTTTGTCTTATTCAAACCGGTTAAGTATTTGGCTTTGGTTACTCAGGTTAGATGATTCTCCCATTGTAAGGTTAGTATGGGTGCCACTCATGATGGGTTTTGGTCATGACAAAGTTTGGTATTAATGTCCTAGGTTTGTTGATCTCATCATACAAGAACGAGTCTAGTAGAGTCTTGTGGAACGGTACGGAGATGTATATACATTTCTTCAAGAGGCTACAGGACTTTAGGAAAAACTTTACTTTCTTCTTTATTTTGTGCTATGACTTGATTCCAATTGGTATCTGGAGATCCTAATTTGTATCACACCTCTTCATTCTATTTTTTGAAGGTGGTGAATACGAGAGCAAATAGAGCTATAACAGAGGTTCCCGCATCAGCTGCTCCAGTTGTTAAGCCTGCAGTTAGGGGCCAAGGACGAGTAATAAAAAGAGGAAGGGGAAAAGGTAGGGCGACATCCACCAGGGGTAAAGCCCGGGCTGCAACTAATCTAGACAGGAAGAGATCTGAGTCACCTCCCTAGCCTGAGGATCATCATGATGAAGTAATGAATGATGAGATTCCAGAACATAAAGATGCCGCACCAGTTCAGGAAGGTTTAGCCCCTATGCAGATGTCTTCAATGTTGATTTAGCAAGTTCTAGGTTTCTTAAGTGGGCTAGCTGATACTGGGTCCATGCCTACCGTGCCTATTTACCAGCATTTGGGGGTACAACATGCTTCTGCGGTAGCCCTTAGGATGAATGATCTTTTGGGGACAGAAGTGTTTCCTCGTTTGGTATTAGGTCCTGTTATGACTAGGAATAATCATGAATTATTGTGTTAGTTCCTAAATATGAAACTCCTGGTCATCCTTGGTTTTGAGATGGAGGATGCCTTTGAATTTATTATGGACTGCCATGAGAGGTTGCACAAGATGGGTATATAAACAATATCTAGTAGAGTTTATGACTTTCCAACTTCAAGGAGATGCTAAGTAGTGGTGGAGGGCATATGTGGAATGTCGATCATCATTATTGCCTCTGTTGACCCTGACTTAGTTCCACACCTTGTTTTTAGAGAATTATGTACCACACACCTCGCATGATATGAAGAAAGACAAGTTCCTCGCCCTTGAGCAGGGCATTATGATTGTTGTAGCTTATGAGGCTAAGTTCCATTCCTTGTCCAGGTTTGCCACCCAATTACTTGATACGGAGGAATAGAAGATTCACCTCTTTGTGAAGGGTTTGACTACCAATCTACAGATCTCAACACTATGGATGACTTCCTCAGGTAAGACCTTTAATAATGTAGTAGAGTTTGTAAAGAAAGTAAAGGGAGTTAAACAGGATTGCTATGCAAAAATGGCTGGAAAGAAAGTCCAAAATGCGGGCTACTTTTGCGGATCATACTTAAGAGGCCACAGTTCTCAGGCCTACCATGCACATCTTATCTAGTTAGCCTTGCTAGTTTCTACAGAGGGTCCGTCAGGGACCACTCAGTAGTCTTCCAATATGGGTAGCCAAGGGGATTCATACTCTTATGCTAATCAACCTTTATTAGATCGAGCATGCTTTACCTGTGGTGGTATTGGACATTTTAGGAGGAATTGTCCTAATGGTGACAATCAGGTTTTCAGGGTCAACAATAGTCCAGATCTTTGGTTCTGTCTGGTAGAGGGGGTGGATAAAATGGTAGAGATCGTCCACAGGGTGGGCTTGGTAGTTTTTAAGCAAGTCGTGGTGGTAATCAGGCAGGTGGTAATACTGGTAGAGGTGGTGCACAACCGGCTAGGGGAGTCACTCATATTAATGACAGGGAACATTGCTATGCCTTCTCGAGAAAATCTGAGGCTGAGGCATCGAATGAGGTTATCATAGGTACCATTCTTGTCTGTGACCAGATGGCTTTGGTCTTGTTTGATCCAGGTTACTTTTTCATATATGTCTGTTAAATTTGCTTTGGGGTTGGATATAGTCTGTGACATGCTTGATTCACTTGTTTATGTATCTACTCTGGTTGGAGATTTTGTTGTAGTAACTCAAGTAAATAATTCTTGTACAATGATGTTTATGGATTTGTAGACTTGTGTTGACCTGGTAATTTTGGATATGTTAGATTTTGATATCATTTTGCGTGTGACTTGGTTGCCTCCATACCATGTTGTTTTGAATTGTAATACTAAGATTGTAACCTTAGCTATGCCAGGGATAGATATGCAAGAGTGGGAGGGTGTCTATAAGCTTGGTCTGGTGAAACTCATTTCTTTTATTTATGCTAAAATGTTAGTAGGGAGGGCGTGTTTTGCCTTCTTAGCACATCTCCGGGACAATAGTACAGAGGTCCCATCTCTAGAGTCAGTTCATGTGGTGTATAAATTTCAGGAAGTGTTCCCTACTGATTTGCCTAGTATGGCTCTGGATTGGGACATCGACTTTTGTATTAATTTAGAGCTGGGCACTCGCCCCATCTCTATTCCTCCCCATAGGATGGCTCTGGCTTAGTTAAGAGAGCTTAAGATTTAGTTGAAGGAGTTGCTTGATAAGAGTTTTATTTATCCTAATGCTTCACTGTGGAGTACTCCAGTGCTGTTTGTCAAAAAGAAAGATGGTAGTTTGAGAATGTGTATAGATTATTGACAGTTGAATAAGGTAACTATCCAAAATAAGTACCCATTTACCCAGGATAAATGATTTGTTTGATTGGTTGCAAGGTTCATCTGTGTTTTCTAAGATAGATCTAAGGTTGGGGTCTCATCAATTGAATATCCAACCTGAGGATATTCCCAAGACAACCTTTAGGACTCGTTATGGGCATTATGAATTTTTGGTGATGTCCTTTGGGTTGACTAATTCATCCATAACCTTCATGAGTTTAATAAATGGTGTTTTTAAATCTTTCTTGGATTCATTTGTTATTATCTTTATAGACGACATTTTGATGCACTCTAAGAGTAAAGAGGAGTATGCAAGGCATTTGTGTATTGTCTTAGATATAATGAGGGAGAAGAAGCTTTATGCAGAATTCTCCAAGTGTGAATTTTAGATGTAGTCCATGTCCTTTTTGGGGCATGTGGTTTTTGATAAAGAGGTAATGGTAAATCCCTAAAAGATTGAGGTGGTCAAGAATTTAGTTATACCCCACCTTAGTGACTGACGTTTGTAGTTTTGTGGGTTTGGCAAGTTATTACCGTAAGTTTGTTAAGGGTTTTTCTTCAATTTCTACTCACTTGACAAGATTGACTCAAAAGGAGGAGCCTTTTGTTTGGTCAGACAAGTGTGAGAAGAGCTTCCAAAATCTCAAGTCTCTTTTGAACACAATTCCTATTCTTGCTTTGCCTATGGAAGGTGAAGATTATATAGTATTTTGTGATGCTTCATGTTCTAACTTGGGTGCTGCGTTAATACAGGATAAGAATGTGATAGCCCGTGCTTCAAGGCAACTGAAGGTCCATGAGAAGAATTATCCAACTCATGACTTTGAACTGGCAGTGGTGGTCTTTGTACTCAAAATATGGAGGCACTACTTATATGGTGTTAAGTGTAAGGTTTTCATAGATCATCACAGTTTGCAGCATGTGTTCTCTCAGAAGGACTTAAATCTAAGACAACGACGGTGGATGGAGTTTCTATAGGATTATGATGTTACTATCCAGTAACATTCGAGAAAGGCCAACGTGGTGGCAGATGCATTGATCAGGAAATCGATATATATGGGAAGTTTACGTTTCTTAAAAGTAACATAGTGTCAATTAGCTAGAGAGTTCAAACTTAAGCAACACAGTTCATTCAAATTGGGGTATCGCAAATAGGTGGAGTGTTGGCTTTTGTTGAGGCAAGGTCGACATTCTTTGATCAAATCAAGGCCAAGCAGTTTGAGGATGGGAAGTTGAATAATATTTGGAATAAGGTGGTACGTGGTGAGGCCCGTGAGGACACTCTTGATGCTAGTGATGTGTTGAGGGTGAGGGAGCACGTATGTATGCCCCGTATTGATGATTTGATTCCTTCTCAGTTAGCAGGTGCTCATGGCTCTAGATATTCTATACATCCTGGTGCAACCAAGATGTATTGTGATTTGAGACAACTTTATTGGTGGCCCCAAATAAAGAAGGACATAGTGGATTATGTGGAAAAGTGTCATAAACGTCAGTAGGTAAAATATGAGCATCAGAAGCCTACATGTCTACTTTAGAGAATGCCCATTTCGAGTAGAAATAGGAGAGGATTGCCATAGATTTTGTGGTGGGTCTTCCTAGGACCTTGGGAAAGTATGATTCAATCTAGATAATTGTTGATAGGTTAATAAAGTCTCCACATTTCATTCCAGTCAAGGTGAATTATAACGTGAAGAAGTTAGCCAAGATCTATGATAAGGAGGTCTTGAGATTGCATGGGGATCCAGTCTTAAACATATATGATAGAGGTATGCAGTTGTCATACCTCAAATCCTATTTAGATGGACAGGCACCTGACGCCCTAAAGACTCGAGAGAACTAAGTTATAATCTTATTGTCCAAGCAAATAACTATAATAGTAATGGGGATTTGACAAATATATACAAGCTATAGCAATGATAAAATACTGACATAAAGATAGGCCCAAAAGATATATACGTGACTTGGCCGTTGAGGTAACAACTGTTAAGGAACCAAACATAACTGCACTTTATACACTAGTCTACAAAGCCTCTATAAGATCGACAAACATGGTCTAGGTCATGACAGGCCCCATCTTACCCTTAACTATTATACAATAGCAAAATATATACCAAATACTCGATAAAGCCCCGAATTAACTTGGAGCTTACTAACCACAGCTGAGTGTCCTGCGCTCTTACTAAGGAGGTCTACTAACTGGAGTACCTGTACCTGCGACGTGAAACATAGTGCCCCCATAAGGGACGTCAGTACGAAAGAATGTACTGAGTATTTAAGGCATAAAGTGACCATAGGTAAGACAAGATCTTAATGAAATCAGATATCAATATATAATTGTATAAATAAGAATAAAAGACCACCTTTGCTTATATTTATGGGATCATGTACATTACATCTTTTACTTTACTTTATCCTTCTTTGCATTATGAAGTTGTAAGGCATATGATACAAATGACCCGCTGATCAGTGGTAAAAGAGGATGACCCCTGCTAGGTATTTTAACCCCTAGGATACGGTCCTCATAAATACACTAATCGGGATCAACCCATGCCAGGCTTTCCTTTCACCCCAGGGATACCACCCGTGATATTGGGATCGACTCATGCTAGGTGTTCCTTCCACCCCTGGGCTACCACCTAAGAATAAACAGATTCTCTTTACATCATTTCTTTAATCTTTAAGATAGTTCTTTTGGTGGTCATAACATTGTTGAGTTTTAAACTATGGACCAGTAGTGAGAGACATGCAAATACGCATTTTAGGCAGTAACAATGACATAGGGAGCAAATGTAACATCAATGTTAAGATTTCATGCCAAAGAACAAAGAATCGAATAGCCTTACATACCTTGCTGTATAACTCCGATATTATCCCAAATTAATCTCCTGCCCTTAGAACTACTTATCTACAATAAAGTAAGTGGTAAAACTAGTATTAGTAGCTAATCAACACATTTAAGCCACTTACCTCACCCAAATAGTAGCCGGACAGTAAGCCCGTAATTAATTTTTTCAAAGGTGTTATTTCAATCCTTACTCCTCCAATTAGATTCACATATCATACAAATCCTTATAAGGTCCCCCGAAATAACTTTATCCTCATTACACCCCCAAAACAGTATACAAAGTGGAGTGGGCTGTAAGCTTACACAATATTCAGTTTGGTGGTGTATCACCACATCCTCCGTCTATAATTCAATACAAGTTAGTTACATACTTTCTCAACATCAACCAAGATGTCCCCAACATATACACGTAAAACTATTCCTAAAATAGCTCAGTATCCTTTATCATAGCAACCAAATATTGAACTCATTATCCCTTGAGTTTTTGACAACAATATATACACGATTCTCCACCAAAACATGTATATAGGAAGGGGACAAAAATGGGCAGAAGCCTTACCGTAATTTTGTGATAGTTTATTCTCTTAACTTGTATTTCTTCAATATCTTGGTTACTTCACACAAAAACCAAAGGAGAAGAGAAAAATCTCTTAATAACCAAGAAAAATAGGATTGCCAAATTTATAGAGGGCTGTCTTATAATTTAAACATGAAGAACATAATTTCCATAGTCTTATTAAAATAAACTCGTGATTTTTTCACTTACCTTTAGCTTGGAAGGAAGGTAAATCCCAGGAACCCTAATGGAAACTTAGGGCTGCTGTAGAAGCTAAGAGAGAGCAAGAGAGAAAACTCTAGAAAGCTGAATTTTTGTCTAAGTTAAAATGGGTCAAATGAGCTAGTTTCAATCCCTTTAAAGGGAGATTCTCTTGGCTGAATTTCTTGGGTAATTTGGGCCATATTTTATCAAGTATTTGGTGAACCTACTTTCCCATTATTCTTGGGCCATTGTGGATCTGAAACTGTTGGGCCTTGGCTTCCCATTCTTCTCCTTTTCTCTCTTTTAACTTGGGCCAGAATTAATTCAAGTGTACTTGGACCAATAAGCTAGTCAAAGAAGTATTAGTTGGTGATGAACCTACTTGTTTATTAGATTGGTCAATAAGTCAAAGTAGGTGATGCACCTATTTGTCACCTACTAGCTTAATTTAAGTCAAGCAAGCAACTCACTTATTTTATTCCATATTCTAAGTTTTAACCGCTTATGTTGACTTAATACTTATGTACACTTGGACACTTTAATCCTTGAGGTAGAATACCACCTTACTATCTCCCATTTAAACACTTCTGTTTGGACCACTTCTGTTTGGGTTAACTTGGCGTATACATGCTGCAATGTTTGGACCACTATAATATCCTTTAAATCCTCTTTAAGCCACTACTAATCACTTAAGAAACTTGGTACGTTACCTATACAACAAAGTTACCTCAAGTACCTTATTAATAGAACAAGTACACACAATATACGAGATGTTACATCCTCCCCTCCTTAGGAACATTCATCCTCGAATGCTAGCATAATTAGCCTGCTTAAACAAGTTCAAGCCCAAGTTTAATCTTCATGTTACGACATAACACTTACACATTTATGCTTACTTGTTAATGCTCCAATTCAACATCTTGGACTTTTACTTCAGATTCTAATAAATGAGGGTATTTGGATTTCATTTCTTTCTCGGCTTCCCATGTGATTTCTTCTATTTTTTGGTTCCTTCAAAGTACTTTTACAGAAGATACTTATTTATTTCTTAACTTCTTGACTTGCCGATCTAAAATAGCAATAGGCACTTCTTCGTAAGGAAGTTCTTCTGTAACTTGTACATCTTCAGTAGGAGTAATATGAGATGGATCTCCTATGCATTTTTGGAGCATTGAGACATGAAACACTGGATGTACTATTGAAAGCTCTTGGGGAAGCTTTAACTCATATTCAACTTGGCCAAATCTTTGAATAATCTTATATGGCCCTATATAGCATGGACTCAATTTTCCTTTTTAACCAAACCTCATTACCCCTTTTATTGGTGACACCTTCAAGAATACCCAATCTCCTACAACAAACTCTAGCCCTCTTTTTCTAATATTTCTATATGATTTATGTCGACTTTGAGCTATTTTTGGCCGTTGTTGTATCACCTTAACTTTTTCCATAGATTGATGAACAAGATCTGGCCCAAATAAGGCAGTTTCACCCGCTTCAAACCACCCAATTGGTGATCTGTACTTTCTCCCATATAAAGCTTCATAAGGTGCCATTTTGATACTTGAGTGATAGCTATTATTATGTGCAAACTCAATAAGTGACATATGATCATCCCAACTACCTTTGAAGTCCAATACACAAGCTCGCAACATATCCTCAAGTGTTTGGATTGTACGTTTTGCCTGACCATCCGTTTGAGGGTCAAAAGCTATACTTAAACTCACTTGCATTCCTAAACTTTTCTGAAATGACTTCCAAAAGTTTGCGGTAAATTGAGCTCCCCTATCGGATATAATATAAATTGGTACTCCATACTATCTCTTTAATATATAACCTTGCACACTCTTCAGCTGTGTAAATGGTCTTAACCGGTAGCAAATATGCTGATTTAATGAGTCTATCAACTATTACCCATATGGAATCAAACTTTTGAGGGGAGAGAGGCAAACCAGTGATGAAATTCATGTTGATCATGTCCCACTTCCAAATAGGGAGCAGCATACACTGCATATAACGTCCTGGCTTTTGATGCTCTACCTTAACTTGTTGACAATTTGGACATTGGGCTACAAATTCTGCAATGTTCTTCTTCATGTCTCCCCACCAATACACTTCTTTCAAGTCATGTTACATTTTGGTTGACCCTGGATGGACAGAATATCTTGAATGGTGTGCTTCCACCATAATCCTCTTCCTTAGTCCATCAATATTAGGAACTCACAATCTGTTTTGGCACCGAAGTACTCCTTCTTGCGTAAGCTCAAATGCCTTTGTCGTACCTTGTTGTAGATTCTCCATAAGCTCTAATAGTATAGGATCTGCATACTGCTTTTCTTTCACTTCAGTTATCAATGAGGATTCTTCCACATTTTGCACAATAACTCCTTCATCTGGAGATTCAAGAAGGCGAAACCCCAAGCTAGCTAGTTAGTGTAAATCTTTAGTTATCCCTTGTCTTTCCATGGATTGCCCATAAGTACTTTCTCCGCATTTGCTTTTCCCTGATGATACAAGATATCAACGTCATAGTCCTTTAATAGCTCAAGCCATCTTCTCTACCTTAGATTTAAGTCCTTCTGCTTAAAGATATATTGTAAACTCTTATGGTCAATATATATATCAACATGGACCCCATACAAGTAATGGAACCATATCATATGTTGGATAATTCTTCTCATGTGGACACAACTATCTTGAGGCGTAGGCTATTACCTTACCAAGCTGCGTCAATACACATCCTAGACTGACTTCTGAAGCATCACAATACACTACATACCCCTCAGTACCTTCTTGAAGTACCAATACAAGCTTGGAAGTTAACTTATTCTTCAACTATTAAAATTTTCTTTCACAGGCATCATTCTATTGAAACTTGGCTGCTTTGTGTGTTAGCTTGGTTATTGGTGTAGAAATAGAAGAAAATCCCTCGACGAACCTTCTATAATAACCTACCAAGCCTAGGTTACTACGAACCTCCGTAGGTGTTGTGGGTCTTGGCCAGTTCTTCACGGCATCTATCTTTTGAGAATCAACTCTTATCCTTTCATTAGATATAATATGCCCCAAGAACGCCACAGATTTTAACTAAAACTCACACTTAGAGAACTTTGCATATAATTTACGATCACAAAAAATCTATAACACCTGTTGCAAATGATTAGCATGGTCCTCTTTTGATCTTGAATACACCAGAATATCATCTATAAATTCTATCACAAACACATCCAAGAATGGCTTTAACACTCTATTCATCAGATCCATGAAAGCGGCTGGTGCATTGGTTAGGTCGAATGACATAACTAAAAACTCAAAATGACCATACCGTATTCGAAAATCTGTTTTGGGTATATCTTTCTCCTTCACTTTCACTTGGTGATAACTTGATCTCAAGTTTATTTTGGAGAAACACTTAGCACCTTGTAACTAATCAAACAAATCATCAATTCTAGGGAGGGGATATTTATTCTTAATTGTCACCTTATTCAGTTGTCGGTAGTCAATACACATTCTCAACGTGCCATCTTTCTTACATACAAATAACACGAGTGCACCCCTAGGGGACATACTAGGCCTTATGAACCCTTTTTATAATAAGTCTCTTAATTGTTCCTTCAATTCACATAATTTTTCGGGGCCATTCTATGTGGAGGAATATAAATAGGTTGAGTACCTAAGATCACATCAATACTAAACTCTACTTCTCGTTCTGGAGAAAAACCAGGAAGCTCTTCAGGAAACACATCCGAAAATCCATTTACCACTGGAATGGATTGAAGAGTCGGTGGCTCCACTTCTATATCTCTCACCCTCACTAGATGACATAATGATAACCCCTAAAATACGGAAGTTGAAAACAAGCACGAAAACTCAAAGATATGATTGGATTAAAATATGAAAGGTAAAGATAGATAGATAAAGATAGTTAGATTGACACAAGAAGATAAGAAAATAGGAACCAATGAATATCTTAAATTCAAAGACCCCTAATTTTGATTATCAACAAGCACCTAATCTCCTACGAACGACCATGAGGGAATCATAATGCCCTCGTAATCACCGTTTCTAGGCAAAGATCAACCTAAGATTTTCCAAGCTACACTCATGCTCCATAAGGAGTTTCACAATATCAATATCATCAAAAATCTAAGGAAAATGAAAGAGGAACTAGTATTTATAGCCTTGAGTCTTTTATTACATTTAATGGGCCAAAAAGTGACCCATTTCAGCAAGTTGGGCATCCGCCCACGTAGGTGGGGCACTTGATGGCGTATGTGAAGGTGCAGGTACCACTGGAAGGACGAAAATGGCCACCTGCTGAGCAGATGGATGACCAGCAGCCACAAGTCAGGGCGCAGGTGGCCCCAGGTCATTATTTAGCTCCTTTTAGCTCTCCGACGACCTCTCCAATGGTTCCCTTGACTCTAAGCTATCTTCCATACACTATATAGCTTTACTTGAAGTGCAAAATGGACCCTCCTCCCACATCCTTGTTGCCTTAAGCTCTTTGTGGCTTGGATTCCTTTTTGTCGCCCTTGAAATACAAGCCAAGAAAGGTTGACGCCAATTTGGCTTGTATC
This sequence comes from Capsicum rhomboideum, assembly GCA_031232105.1. Taxonomy (NCBI): domain Eukaryota; kingdom Viridiplantae; phylum Streptophyta; class Magnoliopsida; order Solanales; family Solanaceae; genus Capsicum; species Capsicum rhomboideum. The sequence continues at coordinate 59,863,475 of CP124710.1, read as the reverse complement.
ATCCTCCCCTTCTTAAAATGGATTCGACCTCAAATCCAAACCTTGCAAAACCATTGGGAAATCAAGCAACAACAATATCCTCAAGGTACGAGGGTTAGTGTTATAAAAATCAATCATATCACCAAGCCAAGGTTGCTCACACTTAAGATATAACCAAGGATCCTTTAACACAAGAAGCTTATTAAAAAGGGTACAAAGGAACCGGCTATGAAGAATTCCAAGAGATAAGGAAACTACAAAGGTCATAATGGCATCAACAAACCGATGAGGTAAGATCACATTCATTTTAGGAGCCATACGACTCACTTGTTTCAATACCTCTACAAGAAACCACACCAAAGGTGGTGCCACCAATGGTTCAAAAATCCACAAGAGTTTTTCGGGGTCAAAGATATGAGAGACCCACATTGCATCATTACTCAAACAAGTGGACCAACCAAAGGGCATATTACCTCTAAAAAAAATAATTCCACAAATAGCATAGGCATCATCATAAGCAAAGAGGTAATATAGAAAGTAATTAAGCATAGAAATCTCATCCATGGCATTACCATCTACAAGAATGCCACATGGCTCAAGTGATTTAGCAACTAATGCGCTCAAGGATGGATTCAATTCATTTTGGCACATGATATTTTTCCTTCTTAAGCAATTCATGCCCACATAAGATGGTGATTCAACATGGTTATGAATAACATCATATGCAAAAAGGTAATAAAGAAAGGTGCTAAGGACACTATTCTTTTCCAAGGTACGCTCATAGGTAGGCACACACAAGGAGAGAAAGAGACATTTCAAGCACATAGAACCTCTCTTCTTCAAGTAACTTCCAAGAGTCCCACTTAACACTTCAAATTGCCTAACCTTATGAAGGTGAAAAGAAGTCTTTAACAACCATGGACTCTCCCACAAACAAGTAATCAACTTAGCATCCATAAGTTGTGGCCCACACAACTTAAGCACAAGTGTGTCAAATAAGGATGCAAGTGTATAAGCAATACCCAAAACAGGCAATGACACATTTTCCCTAGGGTCTTAAAAATTGATACCACCTTTGAGATAGGGGTCATCAATTACAAACAAGTGATAAAGAAAGGTATCACATAAGTGGAATTCATCCAAAGTGTTTTTAAGAGAAGACTTACTCTTTGACCTATAAGTATTAAAACCTTGGTCAAGAATGGAAACACTCAATGGAGAATTCTTTTGGACTATTTCATTGCTCCCCTTATTTAAAGAGAGCTCATCTTTGTTGGACTTGTCTCCCATGCGCAACTTGAGTCTACCAAGTAGACTGTAAATCCTCAAGAAAGACTTTCCATTGTAGGAAAGGCTACCAACAACCTCATTCAAACTTTGCTTATCATCTTAACCAAGCACCAAGTTGGTTGTATAAGAATCACCACACTCCAAGAGGTCACTGGGGTCAATTGGGAGAAGTATCCAAGAACATGGGTCAAGGCAATACCCATTTTCCCCAAAGGTGTCAACCTCACAAATAGATATACCCTCTATACTGTGATTGACAATATTATAAGCAAGTAGAGGATAGAGAAAGGTGTCACATAAGTCAACTTCAACTAAGGTGTCCTCGTGCATGTACTCATTATTAGATTCAAGATCTTCAACATGAGTATCTTCAACAATGGGAGCACACAAAGAAGAAGAAGAAGAAGCAATTTCTAAACAAATAACACTTTCTTTTTCAAGGGAAGGATCATCAAGCCGACACAAACCATCAACAACATCAAGAAGGTCATGACTCAAGCCCTTACAAGAATCACATAAGTCATCCTCACATTTATCAAATAATGGTGGGGTGTTATACAAATGATCACAACCAAAATCATCTTCACAAGAACAATCACTAGTTGGGTTTCTCACGTATTCAAGCAAATCAAATTTTTCATCACCCAATTGATCATTCTTTTTCACAAGTGAGAGATCACTATCAAAAATTGGATAGTTAGCACAATATTCACTCAACCCTATATTCTTAATGGATTTCAAGAAATAGGATAACATGTGAATCTTAAGCATACCATCCTTCTTTTCAAACACATCAAAATGCACATCACTAGATGTCACACTAGGAGTGATCTCACAATTATCATTCAAGAAATCTTTCTTTGAGAGAGGATCGTTAATCAAAGGTGAGGAATTAAAGCATGCAAGTTAACTCTCAAAAAGATACATGTAATATTTCACAACAATCTTATTCACTTGATCAACTCTATCAACTACATCACTATCTTGAGGCTCATCAAGCACACAACAAATATACTCAAGTAGTGGATTAAATTCACAAGCAAGTTGATCAATGCACACACCTTCACTAGTTGTAGGCAATTCACATGCCAACAAAGACTCACCTTGATTTTAACAAGGGTCAAATAGCGTGTGCATACTCTTATCACATGGCAATGGTACCTCATTCAAGTTATAAGTGCTAGCACTAGGTGGACACAAATCGATCTTGCTAGAAGAGTCAATTCGGTCATCTAAAGGATCAACTAGTGTTTGCAAACTCACAACAAGAATTTGATCATTATGCAACTTATTGCTATCAAGAGTATCGCAAAGGGAAGACTCATGAGACTCTACATTAGACAAGCCACCAATCACACTCCCTTGGCCACTAGCCACATCATGACATTTCAAATTTAGAGAAGTACAAGGGTTGGCATTGTTACCTTGTAGCTCATACGAAGTATGGTCTTCACCTTGGTGCTTAATGTGGGGGCTCATTTGCTCCTTTTGGAAGTGCTTATCACATGGGAGTTTGTCAATTCTACTCCTTTGAGTCAACTCCTCATTTAGGCACTCTTCAAGTACCTCTTGGTTCTTCACACTTTAGGGATATCCGTTAGGTTTGCTTCCAACAATACCTACACAAGTGTCATGACAACTAGAGAGAGAAGAAAAGTTACATGAATTAGGATAGAGTTGTGACAACCCACTCATATCACTCCACAAAACCTCTCCTTTTTCCACTCTTTGGTTGTCACTTTGCGCTCCCTTACTTCTCTTAATCTTTTGTCTCTGAATCTTATGGGACTTGGAATAAGTACCCAAATTTTCTTGATAAGAAGTGGGGGAAGTAGTTGGAAAGAGATGATTTCCCCATTGGTCCACAACATGTTTGGGCCATATTTGCTCCTTTGGAATCCCATGCCTTTGAAACCAATTGGCTCCCAAACATAGGTGACAAAAGTCCATGGGCATCACATCACACCAAACCTCTTCATAGTATCCATGACGTGTGAAAGATACCTTTACCATCTCCTTAACTTCACATCCATCCATGGTGTATGGATATTGCTTTTCTACTCGAGGTAACCTCAAGTAGTCCACTGTAGATAGGGTGATATAGTTCTTATAACACCAATATTCTAAGGCAAGATCAAACCCTGAAGTTCCGCAATTATCAACCTTCATTATTACACCAAGTCTTTGTGGGTCCACATTATAAAGTTTTGTGTATCCATCTGGTACATAGTTAAGCCTCATAAGCCTATTCAACTCTTCCCATGTTGGAGTGCATCTTCTCATGGATTTCCACCAACTTAATGCATGCCCCTTAAGGTGTCCAATGGCACACATGGCTTCCTCGACTTCGGTCAAGTCCAGGTTTTGGAAAACCAACTCACATTGCCACTCCCAATCAAGATAGGCCTTGGGATCACACTTTCCTTCAAAGACATGAAGTGTGATCTTGATGGACTTGAAACTCATATCACCTTTCCCGTATTCGCTTTGGTTCCCATATATCGTCATTCATACATTAGAATGAGATGAATAGGATATGGTATTCCTATATGAGGAAAAGGTATTTGACATGCTTCCTTGTACCTACAAAAAGACACTCACCAAAGAAAACAAACAACGTTAGCGTTAGTAAAATAAAAGCTCACAATCACTTGTGTTTACACACCTTTGATTGCCTCACAATTGGATCGGCTAATGTTGAAGATTGCCTATACTTTGGTAGTACACAAGGTGTCAATTTGCTACTCTTGTCCAGAATAGATTCTTGTTTAAATAAAGAAGGACAAATCGATTATAAACAAAAAGACTTGAATCAAGAAGTTAACTACGAAATAAATTAGAAAAGCACACAAAGAAAATGAACTAAGAAAGAAAAACAGACTTAAAGACTAATCAATCAACTAAGTAAGGGCGATTACCCGTCAATAATTAGTTTAGGAATTAAGAAATGAAATAAATAATCAAGAAATGAAACTAAGATAATGGAACCTGAGCAAAATGGGATTTTGGACCTTTGAGGTGCGTTGGGGTAACCTGCCCAAGCAGGTGGTGACCTGCCCCGACAGGTGAGGGTGCATGTGAAACCAATATGACCTACCTTAGTCACTTTCCCATGCAGATGGTTCATCTGCCCACGCAGATGGGGGCGCAGGTGGCCAGACAGCACACCTGGAAACTCTGATTTTTCACTTTTTTGTGGGCCCTCTTAGATTCTCTTTCCTAGTACCTTCCTCTTTTGGAATATTCTTTGGTACTAACACTTTTTTCTTTTTTTCTCTTGGCCCTCTTTGGATCAAACACAACTTTTGAGGGTTCTTCTTCTTGAAGATTTCAAGAACACCAAGAATAATTTGAAGATCCAAAATTCTTAACTCTCTCATTTTTGCTCGAAAATCTATGAAATTTCAAACCTAAGCTCCTTTCAACCTTCCAAACAAAACCCAAGTGATTTTAAGCCTCAAATCCCAACCAAAATTTCCAGATTTTCAAACCCACTTGCACATTTCTTCCGGCTTCAAACCCAAAAATGGTGGATCTTCAAAAATCTCTCCAAATTGCACCAACTTTCAGAGCTAGGGTCCTTTTGGTTTGAGAAATGATTTCCAACTATTTTCAATCCTCAATTCAATACCAAAATCACAAGATCGAGAAACCCTTTATCAATTTTCTTCAAACTCAAGAACACAACATTAGGGTTTCTTTAAATCTACTCAAGTCAAGCTCAAAGCTCAAGATTCCAACTCAAATATACTAGATGGGACTAAATCTAGCATAGAAACTTCAAGAAAAACTCAAAAAAACAAAAATATTTTTTGGAGATTTTCTCAAAAATGAATTTTTAGTTTTTTTTTGAGATTTTTGATTTTCTAGATAACAAAACCCAAGATTGAATTCGTGGGAATGAACTTAAGCTTGGATTTGATACCAAAATGATAACCCCCAATATATGAAATTTGAAAACAAGCACGAAAACTCAAAGATATGATTAAATTAAAATATGAAAGGTAAAGATAGATAGATAAAGATAGTCAGATTGACATAAGAAGATAAGAAAATAGGAACCAATGAATATCTTAAATTCAAAGACCCCTAATTTTGATTATCAACAAGCACCTAATCTCCTACGAATGACCACGAGGAAATCACAACGCCCTCGTAATCACCGTTTCTAGGCAAAGATCAACCTAAGATTTTCCAAGCTACACTCATGCTCCATAAGGAGTCTCACAATATCAATATCATCAAAAATCTAAGGAAAATGAAAAAGGAACTAGTATTTATAGCCTTGAGTCTTTTATTACATTTAATGGGCCAAAAAGTGACCCATTTCAGCAAGTTGGGCATCCGCCCACGTAGGTGGGGCACCTGATGGCGTATGTGAAGGTACAGGTACCACTGGAAGGACGAAAATGGCCACCTGCTAAGCAGATGGATGACCAGCAGCCAAAAGTCAGGGCGCAGGTGGTCCCAGGTCATTGTTTAGCTCCTTTTAGCTCTCTGACGACTTCTCCAATGGTTCCCTTGACTCCAAGCTATCTTCCATACACTATATAGCTCTACTTGAAGTGCAAAATGGACCCTCCTCCCACATCCTTGTTGCCTTAAGCTCTTTGTGGCTTGGATTCCTTGTTGTCGCCCTTGAAATACAAGCCAAGAAAGGTTGACGCCAATTTGTCTTGTATCATCCTCCCCTTCTTAAAAAGGATTCGACCTCAAATCCTAACCTTGCAAAACCATTGGGAAAACAAGCAACAACAATATCCTCAAGGTACGAGGGTTAGTGTTAGCAAAATCAATCATATCACCAAGCCAAGTGTAACACCCCGTACATTTCCGACCTTACTTGCCAACTATGAACCATGTTTACATCGGTTTTGAAAGCAATAAGTACGTATTTTGTATTGTTATTGATGGAACATTTGATATTGTGCTAGTAAATGTGATTAGACCTTTGTAGGCGGTGTTTGTGACTTTTTGGAGTAATTGTGGAGTGAAAAGTGAGGCTTGAAGGACTTCCAAGCAAAGGATCTTAAATTTAATAGGTAAGCAAAAGATTTGGACTTGAAGGATCCAACCAAATCCATAAAGAAAAGTCGAAAATGAATTTTTGGTGTGGGACGCGCCCAGGGGCGTGCCAGGCCGCTTCTGGCCAAAATTATTGTGGAACAGACAACAAAGGGGAGTGCTTGGGGGGCGTGCCAGGACGCTTAGGCTCCCCCTTTTCAGAGCTAAAATTCAGCTAAGTCTCAAGGGCGCCCGGGAGCGTGTCGGGGTGCTCTTTGCCAAATTTCTTCTCCGATTATTAGTCTATAAAGAGGACTCTTGGGTTATGGTATTATTATTCAATCATAGTAGGACTACTCTTGACCGATTTTGGCATCCAAGTTGGGGTTAATTATTTGTCATAAGTATTTTATCAAATTATGTTCAATTAAGCCATGAGTGGCTAGAATTGCTTGTTCTTGGGATTGAGGCTACGAACATGAATCACATGAGTTGAATATTGTTGTAACATTTATGGAATTATTTAAATATGAGATATATGGTGAATCATGAATGGAATTTGGTGGGCTAAGTTAACATGTGTTATTGGGCCCAAATTAAGGCCCAATAATGGAACAAAATCATGGCATAAATGGGGCAAATGACCCATTCTTCCATTGACCAAGTAAACATGGAATATAATGCCCAGGAATTGGCTAAGGATGACTACAAGGACTATATAAAGGTACACAACTGATTTTTTTTTATTTCATTGTAACTCTCATGCCTTTCTAGATATTTCTAAACACATTTCTCTCAACACAAACCCTAATGCAACCATTTTTGTGGTCAAGATCATCACTTGAAAAGCCTTGGTAAGTGTCTAATCTCATGGATTAATATATTATACGCTTAAGATGGTGTGTATATCATGATGGTTATGTTGGAAAAGTGTTGAATAGTGCACTTTTACTTTTTTCTAAAAGATGTGTCATTTTTGTGATTTGAACTTGAAAGGAGACTTGAGGTTTTGATGAAAGTGCATGGTATGGATGAAAGATCAACATGTATGGTGTGGTTATGTTCCTTAACTTGTTATTTTTCTATGAGTGTAAATTGTGAGATTGTTGTCGATATGTTGTTATGAAGTGTATTGAGGTGGCTTGATGGAGAAATTGTGATGTGGTGTTACTGAGAAAATGTAAAGGAGGAATTTGGTGTGAAATGCTATTGGTATATGATGTTGTGGTCAATGTGTGGAATGTTGTGGTATTGTTGTTATGAAGATGCCGTAAATTGTATTGTAAAGGGTGAAATGATGTTATAGGGCAATTATGTAACTCATTGTTGTCTTATACCCTTGTGAGGTAGTTGGTTGTTAACGTGAGCTTCGTTATGTACTTGTGTTGTAGAGTAAACGTAAGGAAGGAGATGGATTATTGTTCACATATAGGATTGGGAAAATAAGGTATGTAAGGTTACTCTTTCCGTATCCTTCTGCAGCACATATTGTTCACATTAACATTGTACTTGTTCCATTTCAAAATGTTCAAAGATATCTCATCTCAGGTTGTCATATATTGTCAGTCACCTGTTTCTTATTCATTGACCAATGGTTATTCATGTGTCACGTAATTGTGGACATTGTTCCAAAGTTCCAATAATGTTAGGTTCCAAAGTTCCAATCATGTTACAACCGCAAATGTATCACTCTTAAAATGAAAGAATGGAAGTACTGCTTAATTGTTTGAATAATCATTGGTGGCATCACAGGGGTGAAAGTAACACCTAGCATGGGTTATCATAGTAACATCCCAGGGGAAATAGAAAAGTCTAGCATGGGTTATCACAGTAACATCCCAGGGGCGACAGAAAAGCCTAGCATAGGTTAATCTCATCCTAGGGGTTAAGATACCTAACATGAGTTATCGTCTTTTACCACTGATCAGTTGGGCACTTGTTTATCAATGATTTACAATTTCTTAATGCAAAGAAGGTTGAAAGTATATAACTTGAATGAAAGTATATTACTTGAATGAAGTTATATGAATGATTGATGAATGATAATGAATGAACGTAAAAGCAAAGAAAGTAGTGAATGTAATGTACATGGTTCCACATACAAAGAACGGTGGTTTATCCATATAGATTACTCACTTGTTTGATTCCATTGAAGTACTTATGTATCATGCTGTTTCATATAGCCTTACATACTCAGTACATTCTTCGTACTGACATCCCTTGGGGGACTTACCTTACTTACTGCAGGCACAGATGCTAGTAGACCTCCACAGTAGGTTGCGGGTCATTTGCAGATCATTGGTGAGATCCAGTTGGTTTGGGGCTTTTCGATTCACATGTGGACATTTGTTTTAGTATTATAAAGTTTGTATAAAGCGGGGACCTGTCCCGACTTTAGGTTGGTTATGTCTATGCATCTGTAGAGGCTTTGTAGATGTTGTGGGACAAATGAAGGAAATGTAAGGAACGTATGCTTTTGACTTGATGGCCCTAACGACCAAGTTTCATATATATATATATATATCATCTATTTTTCCATGACTTCTGCCATTGAAATCTTGTATCTAAATGTGATAGTGAGGTTCATTGAGTGACATGCGTATGAGTGTACATGAATGAAGATTGGTTCTCTCTGGCCTTAACGGCTTTGGGTGCCAGTCCGACCCATTGGAATTCGAGGCGTGACATATACCATGTGTTTGGGATGTTGGATAGTTTTTACTTCCCGTCAAATAGCTAATTATCGCCTTGTGAACTTGTAATGTAATTAGTTTTAATGTTAGCTTTGTTACGTACTTGTGTTGTAGAGTAACACTTTAAGGAAGAGATGAATTGTTATAATCACGTGTTGGAAAGATAAGCTATGTAAGGTTACTCTTTTCTGTATCCTTTGGCCGCACTTATTGTTCACATCGTTACCAAACTTGTTTCCACTCTGAAATGTTTTAAAGCATCTCATTTCAGGTTTGATAGCAATTGTTATTTACTTGTCTCTTATTTGTTGACTATTGTTCCAAAGATCCAATAATGTTATGACCACCGATGTAACAATCTCACAAAAATTAAAGAAATAAAGTAATGCATATTTGGTTGAGTACGGGTGGTAGCTCTGGGGGCGAAAGCCTAGCTCGAGCCAATCCCAATTGATTATTAGATGCAGGGGGTAGCTTTGGGGGTGAAAACCTAGCTTTAGCCGAACCTGATTTATTGATTTATGGGTGGTAGCTTTGGGGGCATAAGCCTAGCTTGAGCCGATCCTAATGTTATTTACCACTGATCAGTTGGTTCTGGGATTTTTATGATGTATATTGATATAAAGGTAAAAGGAAAGAAATGAATGTAATGTACATGGTTCCACATCTACAGTACAGTGGCAAATCAGTGTTATCTATTCACTTGTATTTGATTCCATTGAGTTCCTATATTTCATACAGTTACTTATAGCCCTACATACTCAGTACATTCTTTCGTACTGACGTCCGTTGGGGGACCTACCTTACCTGCTGCAAGCACAGGAGTTAGTAGACCTTCACAGTAGGGTTTGGGTCATCTGCAGGCTATTCGTGAGCTCCAGGTTGGTTTGGGGCTTTTCGAGTCATTCTGTATATTTTTGGTACTGTGTATTAGTTGTATAAGGCAGGGACTTGTCCCGACCTTAGTCATGGTTATATATCTTTTAGAAGTTTTATAGACCTTGTAAAGTCAAACATAGAAGTGTCTTTTCTTTTAGACGTTGTGGCCCCAACGGCCAAGTGTCGTATCTATTTTGTATGTCTTTACATTAATTCCGTCGTTGATATATTATATCTGCATGTGGCAGAATTTTTGTTCACTTAATGGCATGCATATGAATGTACACGGTCATAGGTTGGTTCTCTCGGGCCTTTACGGCTACGGGTGCTTGTCCGCCCCAATGGGATTTGAGGCATGACAAAAGTGGTATCAGAGCGGTCTTCCTAGGGTGTCTACAAAGCCGTGTCTGAGTAGAGTCTTGCTTATGGATGTCATGTGCACCACATCTATACGTAGGAGGCTACGGGATATTTAGGAGTTGTTTTTTTTCTTTATTTCCTAGATCGTGCAATAAAGCCAAAGTTGTAGGTGGAGTCATATTTAACCACTGAATTTTTTTATGTTTTTTTTGTTTCCTCAATATTGCAAAATGCAATTTACAAGGAGAAACAAGGGTAAGAGTAAGAAGCTAGACAGGTTGCCGGAGAAGGAACCAGTAAATCACCACCTAAACAAGCTAATCAAGGTGAGGTTGAAGATGAGTTTGCATCGCGGGCTTCTTCTACTCTTCTACCTCCCAAAGCACTAGGAAGGAGTGGAGTCCCCCCAGAACCACCTGTTATTGCTACTGAGCAGGATTTAAGGAATGTGGTGCAAATGTTGACTCGTATAGTTGCTGAACAAAATCAAGGAAAAGCTGGTCCAACTACAAGTAATGACGGTGCAGATAAGGCAGCTAGTCGGCAGACACAGAATTTTCTTAAATTAGACCCTTCCACATTCACCGGGTCAGATCTTAATGAAGACCCACAAGACTTCATGAACCAAATTCAAAGGGCTTTAGATGTTATGCATGTATATGGAACAGAAACACTTGAGCCTGTAGCATATAGATTAAAAGGAGAGGCTATATTATGGTATAAAGATTGGAAACGATCTAGGGGTATCGGTGCACTTCCAGCTAGTTGGGAAGAATTCAAAGCAACATTCCTTGATCATTACCTTCCATATGAGATCTGAGAGGCTCGTACAGACTAGTTATTAAATCTTCATCAAGGTAATATAAGCGTCAGAGAGTACATTCTTCGATTTAACTCTTTGGCCAGGTACGCTCCTAATGTAGTAGCTACTATGGACGATAGAGTTCATCGGTATATGGATAGATTAGATCCATATTTGGTTAGGGAATGTACTATTGCTGCTTTGAATAGAGACATGGATATAGCCACGATACAAGCTTTTGCACAGAAGATGGAGGATAAGAGGCAAAGAAGAAGAACGTAAGAATTTGAATGAGGACCGTCAAAGAGGGCTAAGCCTATGGGATAATTCATGGCATCCCAAGGAGAATTTAGGCCTCGGGTTTTTAATAGACCGCCTAGACCATCATTTTCTTATTCTACAACAGGTACTCCATCCCAATTTTGAGGGTTTAGAGGCAGTCAAGTTAGGCCAAGTAGTGGGATTCAAGGTTCACAGACAGCAGGGTATCAAGAACAAGGAAGAATGAGCCAATCGAGGTTTTCTCGTCAGCTGTGTCAGCACTACAGAAAGCTTCATTTAGGTGTATGTCGGCTTAGGATAGATGTTTGTTTCTGTGTGGTATATCAGGGCATATAATGAGAGAGTGCCCACAGAGGGGCACAGGTAGTATGGCGCGACCTACTGGATTAGCCGTTGCATTATCCTCGTCGGGTGTACAGCCTACTGGGCAGGGTAGAGGTGTTCGAGGAGAAACTAATTCTAGTGGAGTCCAGAACCGTACCTATGCATTAGCGGATCGGCAGAATTTGGAGGCTTCTCCTGATATGGTTACAGGTACATTATCCGTATTTTAACATAATGTATATGCATTGATTGATCCAGGATCTACCCTATCATATGTCACTCCATTGATTGCTGAAAAATTCAAAAGAACACCGAAATTATTAGTCAAGCCACTTGAAGTATCTACACCAGTTGGTGAATCTATTGTAGCTAAAAGAGTCTATCGTAATTGCATAATAACTGTTTGTGATCCTGATACGTTGGTTGATCTTATTGAGCTAGAAATGGTAGATTTTGATGTTATAATGGGTATGGATTTGTTGACTTCTTGTTATGCCACGGTAGATTTCTGAGCTAAGAAGGTACATTTCCATTTTCCACAAAAGACCGTCCTTGAATGGAGGGGTAATGTTGGAGCACCGAGAGGTAAATTTATTTCTTATCTTAAGGCAAAGAAAATGATATCCAAGGGGTACATATGACATCTAGTAAGAGTGCAAGATACCGATGTGAAGCCACCAACTCTTCAATCGGTTCCGGTGGTAAATGAATTCCTTGATGTATTTCCTGAAGATCTTCCAGGTTTTCCTCCAAAATGGGAAGTAGAGTTTGGTATTGATGTGATTCCAGGTACTCACCCTATCTCTATTCCTCCATATAGAATGACCTCGACAGAGTTACGAGAATTGAAGGAGCTATTAAAAGACTAGCTAGAAAAGGGATTCATAGGCCTAGTATGTCCCCGTGGAGTGCACCAGTGTTATTTGTACAAAATAAAGATGGCATGTTGAGAATGTGTATTGATTATCGACAACTGAATAAGGTAACAGTCAAGAACAAATACCCCCTCCCCAGAATTGATGATTTGTTTGATCAATTACAGGGTGCCAAATGCTTCTCAAAGATTGACTTGAGATCGGGTTATCATCAAGTAAGGATTAGAGAAAAAGATATACCCAAGACAGCTTTCCGAACACGCTATGGTCATTATGAGTTTTTAGTTATGTCATTTGGGCTAACAAATGCACCAGCAGTTTTTATGGATTTGATGAATAGGGTGTTCAATCCATTCTTGGATGTGTTCGTGAGAGTATTTATAAATGATATTTTGGTTTATTCAAGATCAAAAGAGGACCACGCTAATCACTTACGGCAGGTGTTACAGATTCTCCATGATCATAACTTATATGCAAAGTTCTCTAAATGTGAATTTTGGTTAAAATCTATAGCATTCTTGGGTCATATTGTATCTGATGAAGGAATAAGGGTTGACACTCAAAAGATAGAAGTGGTGAAGAATTAGCCAAAACCTACAACGCCTACAGAGATTTGTAGTTTTATCAGGTTGGTAGGTTATTATAGAAGATTTCTTAAAGGGTTTTCTCCTATTGCTGCACCTTTAACAAAGCTAACAGACAAGGCAACCAAGTTTTAGTGGAATGATGCATGTGAGAAGATTTTCTTGGATCTGAAGGATAAGTTGACTTCTGCACCTGTATTGGTACTTCCAAAAGGCATAAAAAGGTATGCGGTATATTGTGATGCTTCAGGAGTCGGCTTAGGATGTGTATTGATGCAGCACGTAATGTAATAGCTTATGCCTCAAGAGAGTTGCATCCACATGAGAGAAATTATCCATCACATGATCTTGAGCTAGCATCTGTGATATTTGCTTTGAAGATATGGCGCCACTACTTGTATGGGGTTCACGTTGACATTTATACCGATCATAAGAGTTTGCAGTATATTTTCAAGTAGAAGGACCTAAATTTGAGGCAGCGGAGGTGGCTAGAACTATTAAAAGATTATGACATTGATATTTTATATCATCTAGGGAAAGTAAGTGTAGTAGTCGATGCATTAAGCCGCAAGGCAATAGGAAACACTGATGGCCAACTCATGGAAAAGCAAGGTATAGTCAAGGATCTGTATCAACTAGCCAGCTTGGGGGTTCATCTTCTTGAAAATTCAAATGAAGAAATTATGATGCAAAATGCAGCAGAATCTTCATTAGAAGCTGAAGTGAAGGAAAAACAGTATGCGGATCCTATTTTATTGCAGGTGAAGGAGAATGTACAACAAGGTTTGACAAAGGCATTTGATCTTACACATGAGAGAGTGCTTTAGTGCCAAAGTAGATTGTACGTACCTGATGTAGATGAGCTAAGGAGAAGAATTATGATAGAGGCACATCATTCACGGTATTCTATTCATCCGGGAGCCACCAAAAGGTATCATGATTTGAAAGAAATGTATTGGTGGGGTAACATGAAGAAGAACATTGAAAATTCGTAGCCCAATATACAAATTATCAACAAGTAAAAGTAGAGCATCAGAAGCCTGGAGGGTATATGCAATATATGAATCTTCCAATCTGTAAGTGGGACATGATCAACATGGATTTCATCACAGGTTTGCCTCGTACACTTCGAAAATTTGATTCCATATGGGTAATAGTTGATAGGCTTACCAAGTCAACAGACTTTCTACTGGTCAAGACCACCTACACAGCTGAAGATAATGTGCGGTTGTATATTAAAGAGATAGTTTGAATACACGAAATTCCAATCTCTATTATATCAGATAGGGGAGCTTAATTTACTGCACACTTTTGGAAGTCTTTTCAGAAAAGTTTGGGAACCCAAGTGAATTTAAGTATGACTTTTCATTCTCAAAGATGGACAAGCAGAACGTACTATACAAACACTGGAAGATCTGCTACGATCTTGCACATTGGACTTTAAAGGTAGTTGGGATAATCATTTATCTCTTATTGAATTTGCCTACAATAATAGCTATCATTCAAGTATCAAAATGGCGCCTTACGAAGGTTTAGATGGAAGAAAGTGTAGATCACCAATTAGATGGTTTGAAGTGGGTGAAACTTTCTTATTTGGGCCAGATCTTGTTCATCAAGATATGGAGAAGGTTAAGGTGATACAACAGCGGCTACAAATGGCCCAAAGTCGACACAAATCTTATGCCGATGTTAGAAGAAGGGGGCTAGAGTTTGCTATAGGTGATTGGGTATTCTTGAAAGTATCACCAATGAAAGGGGTGATGAGATTTGGAAAGAAAGTAAAGCTAAATCCGCGTTATATAAGGCCATATAAGATTAGCCGAAGATTTGGTCAAGTTGCGTATGAATTAGAACTACCCCAAGAACTCTCCACAGTTTATCCAGTGTTTCATGTTTTAATGCTTCGAAAGTGCATAGGATATCCATCTCGTATTGCTCCCACTGAAGATGTACAAGTTACAGAAGATCTCACATATGAAGAAGTACCTATTGCTATTCTGGATCGACAAGTTAAGAGGTTAAGAAATAAAGAAGTAGCTTCTATAAAAGTGCTTTGGAAAAATCAGCAAGTAGAAGAAATCACATGGGAAGCCGAGGAAATGATGAAATCTAAGTACCTGCATTTATTTCAAACTGAAAAGAAAGTTCAAGATATGGAATTGGTGCAATAACAAGTAAGTATATATAAGTATTATGTGTATGTGATAATATGAAGAATGAACTTAGACTTGAACTTGTTTAGATTGGATAATGTTACTAACATTCAAGGACGAATGTTCCTAAGGGGGGAAGGATGTAACACCCCATACATTTCCGAACTTATTTGACTACCTTAACATTTATGAAATTATTTAAACTTGAGATAGTTGGTGTATTACCTACTAAATTTATTGAGCTAAATTAATATTATATTTATGGACCTAATTGAGGCCCGAAATTAAGTAAAAAGACATGGGCCCAAAAAGGAGATGATCCATTTAAAAATGGACCAAGTTTACTTAGACTTTTTGACCAAATAATTGGCTAAGGAAGACCCTAGAGAGGTGGTGGAAAATGTACTTTATAAGGCTTAAATTCAGCTCATTTTCAACAAAATACACTTGCAAAAAATCAGATTTCTAATCAACATTTCTCCTCTTGTGGACCATTGGTTGTTTTTATTGTCCTTAAAATGAGCTAGTTTTAGGTGCTTTACAATAATAAGATGCCTTTGAGGTAGTGATGAGTTGAATTGGTTTTATGAGTCATTTTGTGGTTGACTTGAATTGAACATTATATGTACAAAGGTGATTTCATTTATTTACCTGACTCTGTTGGTTTAAAATGGAATTATGGTGTAAAGACTGATTTGAATGCATATTGTTGAGGTGACATGTTTTGCTACTTGTTTACAAACTCTTAGTTAATTGATCATATTGATTAAGTTGTGTTGGCCTATTATCCTACCAGTACATGGTGGTTTTGTACTGATACTATCATGTACTCTTCTTTTTGTTGAGTGCAAAGCATATTCCAGTGGCTTCTATGAGACCTCACTAGAAGATGATAGAGCAAAATAATATCTAAGGGTGAGTATTCATCTTTCGGGAAACCATGGATCTATCTTATTGCGATCTTGTCCACTTATTTTGGGCAAAAAAAGTTTTATTTATTATTGGCATTTTCTAGGTTGTTCCCATAGACATGTTCTAGTTAGAGTTCTGGCACGATGACATTCAGTTTCGAGGGACATTTTAGAATTGATGATTATATTTCCGCATTTAATCAAATTTTTAGAGATATTATTTCATTAATGGAATTGTTTTTTATCTTATTTAAAACGGTTAAGTATTTGACATTGTCCTATTTGAAGCCTCCTTTTCTGTTGTTGCATCCCCCAAGTCATCCAAGATGGTTTTGGAATGAACTAAGTGTCCTATTTATAGTAGTAGATAAAAGTGTAGCCAACATGACCCTTGGCTGTGGGCACTCCTTCAATTTGGAGGCTAACCAATGTGACCCCCCATCTCTGAGGCTAGCCAATATGACACTCCTTCATCTCGGCATCATATGGGCTGTGACATGCCATGGAAATATTTAGATTCTATTTTGGGACCCTTTTTCAAGTCCAAATTCACTCCTTGCCCTATGCCACGACCTTTGATGCCCCAATGCTCCTCCGTGGTATGGATTTAACTCCCAATACTAATATTTTATTTGTATTTTAAATCAAGATTAATTCACAAGCAAATCCAACTAACAAAAAGCTAATCACATAAGTTAGTTCATGGATACAATTTAATCAAAACAAATGAGACTGTAATCAAATTAATTCTAGAGTTAAGATTAAATATAGGTATAAAATGGCACTTCGATGTATAGCAAAGTACTAAAGATATTAGGTCCATGAGAGTCCAGTAGAAGCACCATCTAGTTGAGAAGTCCACTTGAGAGACTGAATCAGATATGCCTAGTAAGTACCCTCACTTGTTTTAGGATTTAGGTATTTCCTTTCCTTCATAGATGAATTATGGGTAAATTGGTATATGTTGTAATGACCCTTTCTATTATTATGGTATTGCTTAACATACAAAAATTTGGGTTAAGTTTCTCCCCAGATGAAATATTGAAAATTTCAAGCTAAACTAGTCTTGGATGAATTTCAGGTGTGGTGGTGTAGGAAAATCTGGTGATTGATGGTCTAGTAATTCATGGATTTAATATTGTGACATGTTATAAAAGTGGTTAGGGAGCTCATAGAAACTTTCAGAACAGAATTTGGGTTAATAGCACTCCGAATATAGAGTTTAACGTAAAGGGGTTAGTTCGTAAGCTTGAAATCTGAGAGTGTGTGGAAAAACTGAGAACTAGTGCCAACTTTCTTCCTCACCTACCCTGTTGTAGTAGGTGGCAGGACGTTATAGCACTTCCACTATAGTGGAAGTCTCTTTTAGTCAGCACCGCAATAGCAGGAAGATCCTTCTATAGCGATGCCGCTATAGTTGGTTCGATACACTAAATATCAGTTTTCAGTGTTAAAATATATTTTTCATTCCAAAAGTTGCAGAGGTTGAGTAAGGGCAATTTAGGGCAATTTCTGGTGATTTTCTTCAACTCCCACTCTTATGATAAGTAAGTTTCCTTCCTTCTAATGTAAATTCAATCCCTAAATTTTTGGAATTCATAGGATTGATTATGGTGGGGATGATGGGTTTAACTCTAGGTTAAGAACTTGGTTTGGTTATGGAGAGATTAATTTCACTTGATTATAGTCTCAAATGATCGAATTATCATTGCTTGACTAGAATTTGTCCTTTTAAACTAAGTTTATGGAGAATTTGAGTAGGATAAAGGGTAGAAAACCCTATAATAGTGGTATTATGCATGAACTTGGCCCTATGGTTATGAAATTAGATTATAATACCTAGAATTTGTAGAACATTGGTTGAATTATTCTTTTTTGTTATTTTTATACCGTGATCAAGTCGAAGCTACAAGAAAAGACAATGCTTATGACATTTAGAGCATTGCAGGGCTTGGATTGAGGTAGGTTATGGTTGAATTAGAGTTAAGGCTCAATTTGGTTGTATGTGTACATGTTAACTGATTGTTTTTTTATTTAGTGTAATACATGCTAATAAATGATGAACTTGTTAATTATTGAATGCAAGATTTGGAAATTGATAGCCAATTGGTAAAAAAGGACCTTGTTGATAGTACTGGTTATTTATTGTGAGTGATTTGTTAAAGATTAATTATGATAAATTAGTGGATTTTAGGGAGGATAAGGGTAGAGATATTGGAATAAGGGTGGTATAACACTTGGTTTGGGATAAGGGCGGCAGACACAAGTTGTTGATATATTTGGAACATGGACTGAGCTCGTCCCCTACAGGTCATGGCTAGTGGGTATACATAAGACCTTAGCATGTGTGCACACCATGATTTGAATAGTTTGATGGTTCCTTGAGTGAGTCGGATTATATTTTGTTATCATATTTTGGGTTCCTTGTGCGGAGTATTGGTTGTTGTTATTGTCCTTAAAATTAGCTAGTATTTGATATTGTACAATAATAAGATGCCTCTGAGGTAGTGAAGAATTGAATTGGTTTTTTGAGTCATTTTGTGGTTAACTTTAATTGAACATTCTATGCACAATGGTGATATCATTTATTTTTACTTGACTTGGTTGGTTTAAGTGGAATTATGGTGTAAAGACTGATTTAAATGCATATTATTGAGATGACATATTTTGCTACTTTTTTACAAACTCTTAGTTAAGTGTTCACATTGATTAAGCTGAGGTGGCCTATGATCCTACCAGTACATAGTGGTTTTGTACTGATACTATCCTGTACTCTTCTTTTTGTTGAGTGCAGAGCATATTTCAAAAGCTTCTACAGGACCTTACTTGTAGACGATAGAGAGACATCAGATCCAAGGGTGAGCATTCATCTTTCGTACAACCATGGATCTATTTTATTGCGATCTTGTCCACTTCTTTTGGGCAAAGATTTTTTTATTTATTTTTGACATTTTCTGGGTTGTACCCATAGATATGTTCTAGTTAGAGTTCTGGCATGATGACATTCAATTTCTGGGGACGTTTTAGAATTGATGATTTTGTTTTCATATTTAATTAAATTATTAGAGATATTGTTTCATTAATGGAATTGTTTTTTGTCTTATTTAAAATGGTTAAGTGTTGGTGTTGGTTAGTCCAATTAGATGGTTTTCCCATCAGAGGGTTAGTGTGGGCGCCACTCACGATGGGTTTGGGTTGTGACAAATCCCTATGGGATTGGATTCTTCTTAAGATGCTGATAAAGAGTCTTACAAACCTATCTAATACTTGGAATAAAATCTTCAGATGAATTAATACACATAAAAAAGGAAGATAAAGAAGTCAAGCAATGAATTAATAAATTAGACTTGAATTTGGGTTCCAGGTTAGATGGTTCTTCATCGGAGGGTTGTGTGGTTGCCACTCATGATGGGTTCTTGTCGTGGCAAAGTTAGTATCAGAGCCCTAGGTTTGTTTATCTCATCATACCAAAACGAGTCTAGTAGAGTCTTATGGAACGGTATGGAGATGTCAGCGCTTTTCTTCGAGAGGCTACTGGACTTTAGGAAAAGCTTCACTTTATTATTTCTTCCATGCTATAACTTAATTCCTATTGTTAACTAGAGATCCAAATTTATATTTGACCTCTTCATTCTATTTTTTAAAGATGGTGAATAGGAGAGCGAACGAAGCTATAACAGAGTTTCCTATATCAGCTGCTCCAGTTTTTGAGCCTGTAGTTATGGGTTGAGGATGGGGACAAAAGGAAAAGGTAGAGAGTACCTGCTAGGGGTAGAGCTCAAGATGTAGCTAATCCAGCCAGGTAGAGATCTGTTTCACCTACCCTACTTGAGGATCATCATGATTTAAGTAATAAATGATGAGATTCAAGAACATTAGGATGCCACACTAGTTTAGGAAGGTGCAACCCCTATGCAGATGTCTTTAAAGTTGATTCAATGAGTTCTAGTTTTCCTGAGTGGGCTGGCAAGTACTGGGGCCATGCCTACCATGCCTATTTACCAGTATTAGGGGGGTATAACATGCTGCCATTGTAGCCCTTGGGATGGATGAACTTTCATGGACAGAAGTATTTCTTCGTCCGATATTGGGTCCTGTTATGACTTGGAATGAACATGAGTTGCTGTGTAAGTTCCTAAAGATGAAACCCTTGGTCTTCCTTGGTTTTGAGATGGAGGATGTCTTTGAATATATTATGGACTGCCAAGATACATAGAGTTGAAAACTATGGAGTAGAGTTTGTGACTTTCCAACTGCAAGGAGATGCTAACCCGTGGTGAAGGGCATATGTAGAATGTTGATCTTTATTGTTGCCTCTGTTGACTTGGACTTAGTTCCACACCTTGTTTTTAGATAAGTATATGCCACACACCTTATATGATAAGAAGAAAGTCGAGTTCCTTGCCCTTGAGAAGGGTAATATGACTATTACATCTGATGAGGCTAAGTTCCATGCCTTATCCAGGTTTGCCACCTAATTACTTGATATGGAGGAAGAGAAGATTCGTTTTTTTGTGAAGGGTTTGAATACCAATCTGCAGATCTCACCACTATAGATGACTTTCTCTGGTAAGACCTTTAATTAGGTAGTAGAGTTTGTAAAGAAAGTAAAGGGAGTTAAACATGATAGATATGCGAAAATGGATGGAAAAAAGGCCTAATATGTGGGCAACTTTAGCGGATCATACTCGAGAGGCCACAGTTCTCAAGCCTACCATGCACGTACTATCCAGTTAGCCTTGCTAGTTTCTACAGGGGATCCGTAAGGGATAACTTAGTAGTCTTTCAATGTGGGTAGCCAAGGGGATTCATACTCTTCTACTAATTAGCCTTCATTAGATCATGCATGCTTTAGTTATGGTGATATTTGAAATTTTAGGAGGAACTGTCCTAATGGATGACAGTCAGGTTTTTAGGGTCAATAACAGTCCAAAGCTTTCGATCCGGTCGATAGAGAGGGTGGAGGAAATGGTAAAGATTATCCATAGGGTGCGCGTGGTGGTTATCAAGTAGGCCATGGTGGTAACGCGGGTAGAGGTCATGTACAACCGGGTGGGGAGTCACTCAAATTGATGATAGGGAAAATTTCTATGACTTCCCGATTAAATCTGAGGCCGAGGCAATGGATGTAGTTCTTATAGGTATCATTCTTATCTTTGACCGGATGGCTTTAGTATTGTTTGATCCAAGTTCTACTTTTTCATACGTTTCTATTAAATTTGCTTTAGGTTTGGATATGGTCTATGACATGCTTGATTCACATGTTTATTTATCTACTTAGGTTTGGGATTCCGTGGTAGTAACTCAAGTATATCGTGCTTATACAGTGATGTTTATGGGTTTGTAGACTTGGGTTGACCTGGTGATTTTGGATATGTTAGATCTTTATATCATTTTTGGTATGACTTGGTTGTCTCTGTATCTTACAATTTTGAATTGTAATGCTAAGACTGTGACCTTAGCTATTCCAGGGATTAATAATCTAGAGTGGGAGGGTATCTATAAGCTTGGTCCGGTGAAACTCATTTCTTTTTGTTGTGCTAAAACGTTAGTAGGGAGGGCGTGTTCTTCCTTCTTAGAACATCTTTGGGACCCCAGTACAGATTATGAGAACCAAAATATGAAAACAAAAACAAAAACAAACTACGAAAATCGAAAGATAAATAAAAGATGATAGATAGATAGACAAAAGATGATAACAGAAGGACAACCAAAGGATATATTAAATCCGAGGACCTTTCTTTAGACTACCATAAGCACCTAACTCCTACGAAGATCGAGAGGGAAATTAATCCACTCACAACCAATATTTCTAAACAAAGTCAACAAAGCTCCCAACAAGCTTAAAACCCTCTCAAGTGTAAGTTTCATCCAAAATTATCTAAGGAAGAAAAGGCAAATCCTAGTTATTTATAGCCATGGGCTATTTATTACAAATGGACCCAAAAGTGACCCTATGTGCAAGCTTCCACATGGGCCATATTAAGTCCATCGCCGATCACCTTGGTGATGCGCCAAAATGCCCTTTCCATCACCAAAGTGGACAACTAACTTGTTCACTTGGCGGTCCTTCTATTACTTTAGTGATCCTTTGGCACTTTAGCGATGTACCTCCAATGCTCCAAGCTATCATCCAAACATGTCCTTGCTCCCCTAAGGTGATCATGTCTTGGATCCTTAGGTGTTGACCATGAAATTTAGACCTTGAACGGTTGGAGCTAATTTGGTGTGTATCATCCTCCCCTTGTTGAAAAGGATTCATCATCGAATCTAAATCCTTCAAAACAAGGAAGGGAATGAATACCAATTCTCACTCAAGCCAAAAAATGGAATCATCAAAGGGCCAAGGGTAAAATCCATAGTGTGAACAACATGTAATCAACACTCTAAATTACTCACTCTTATGGTATAACCAAGTATCAACACAATCCATAAGGAGGACATACTCAAATAAAATTAATGACACTTGGCTACACAAAAAACCTTGATAAAGGGGTAAACCAAAAAAACTATGGTTTTTAGGTAACAACACATGTAAGTCCACATTAGTTTTACATTTCCTCAAGCACATATCCCCTTTTAAGTCAAGAGTCTCATGACCATTCCCATGGCTAGATGATATGTCATTAAGTAGGTTTTCCTAAGTTAAGATTATACACCAAACACTACCTTACTTAATAACTTGGAGTTATGTTTACTTAGTGTTGAGAGCAATAAGTAAGTATTTTGTAGTGCTTTAATGGGGTATTGGATAGTATGCTAGTGTTTGCAAAAAGGGGAAAAAAATTCAGCAAGGCAGCAAAACTTGTGCCACTCCCTGTTTCAGGGGGTGTGGCGCAAGCCCCCTGATTCAGAAGGCAGCCATTTCTTGCGCCACTGCTTGCTTTACATCAAGTGGCTCAAGGAACAACAACTTGGCCCTTCCGTGCTCGTTTTGCAACGCATTGCACCGACGATTCTTCCTTGGTTTCTTTTGGTTCCTTGGGGTTATTTTATCCTTGTTAAAGATTCAAATACCTTAATACACTCCTACATGATCAAATCATGAAACACAAGTATTTATCAAAAATGTTCAATGAAGCCATGAGCGACTAGAATTTCTATTTTTGAGATTGAGGCTACGAACATGAATCTCGTAAGTGTATATTGTCTTGACATTATGGAATTATTTAAACATGAGATATATGATGGATTATACATGGAATTTGGTGGGATAAGTTAATATGTGACATTGGGCTCAATTTAAAGCCCAAATTGGAACAAAATGCAAGGCCCAAAAAGGGCAGAGTGACCCATTCTTCCATTTGACCAAGTAAACATTGCATTAAATGCCAATAATTGGCTAAGGATGACATGAGGGACTATATAAAGGCAAAAAATATGATTTTTATTCATTCTAACTCTCATACCTTTTTGGATATTTCTCAAACATTTCTCTATTTTCCAAACCCTAAGGCAACTATTTTCTTTGGTCACTTTGGATAAGATCATCACTTTGCAAGCTTGGGTAAGTGCGTATTCTTGTGATTTAATATATTATATGCATAAGAGATTGTGTAGATCATGATGGTTATGTTGGCAAGGTTGAAAAGGGCACTTTTGGCTTTTTGCTAAAAGATGTGCAATCTTTGTGATTTAAACTTGAAAGGTGACTTGAGGTTTTGATGAAAGTGCATGGTATGGATGAAATATCAACATGTATGGTGTGATTATGTTTCTAAACTTGTTATTTATTTATAAGTGTAAATTGTGGGATTGTGGCCGATATGTTGTTATTAGGTGTATTGAGGTGACTTGGTGGATTAATTGTGATACGGTGTTGATGAGAAAGTGTAAAGGAGAAGCTTGTTGTGAAATGCTATTGGTATATGATGTTGTGGTCAATGTATGGCATATTGGGGTATTGTTGGTATACCAATGCCGTGAATGGTATTGTAAAGGGGGAAATGACATTTTAAGGCAAATATGTAACTCATTGTCGTTTTATACACTTGTAAGGTAGTTGATTGTTAACGTAAGCTCCGTTATGTACTTGTGTTGTAGAGTGAAACATAAGAAAGGGGCTAGACTATTGTATTTATATATACGAGTGTGTATTCTTATTGAAAGTATAAGGTATGTAAGGTTATTGTATTCGTATCCTTCTGCAACACATAGTATTCACATTGACATTGTACTTGTTCCATTCCTACATGTTCCAAGGTATCCTATTTTCAGGTATCAATTATGGTTCATCATATGCTCCTTATACATTGATCAATTGTGTTTCACATGTTTCATATGCATTGACTTAATGTTCCAAATATCCCATTGTTCCATAATATTATGTCTCCATAATGTTATGACTATCATTGTATCAATCTCAAAAGTAAAGAATAAAGTAATGCATATATGGTTGATGATTGAGTATGGGTGGTAGCTTTGGGGGCAAAAGCCTAGCTCAAGTCGATCCTGAGATTATTGGATCAGGGGGTAGTCCTAGAGGCATAAGCCTAGCTCAGACCGAACCTTAGTGGGTGCCAGCTCTAGAGGTAATAACCTAGCTCGAGCCGAGCCTGATGTATCAATTTATGGGTGGTAACTCTAGAGGAATAAGCCTAGCTCAAGCCGATCCCAACATAATATTATGTTATGTGAAGACCCACTGATCAGTCGGGCCTCAGGTACATTGTGATACAAGTGATGATGAATAAGCATAGAAGTAAAGAAGCAAAGAAAGTAATGAAAGCATTATACATGGTTTCCAACATACAAAATGTTAACTTATCCATATTGGTTATTCATTTGTATTTGAGTTCATTGATGTATTTATGTATCGTACAGTTTCTTATGAGCCTTACACACTCAGTAAACCCCTCATACTCACCTCCCTTGGGGAGGATTACCTTACTTGCTACAGGCGCAGGTGCCAGTAGACCTTCACAGTAGGTTGCCAGTTATTTGCGGATCTTTGGTGAGCTCTAGTTGGTTCGGGGCTTTCCAAGTCACAGTTGTATATGTGTTTTGGTACAGTACATGTTGTATAAAGCGGGGAATTGTCCCAAATTTTAGTTGGTCTTGTAAATGTATCTGTTAGAGGCTTTTGTAGACGTACGTGGGTTTATGAATGTAAGAGATGTATGTCCATTTTGACTTGACGGCCCGGACGACCAAGTTTCACACATGTATATATCACATGTTCCATAATTTTTGCTATTAACATTTTATGTTCTTACGTGATAGTGATTTTTTTTATGATGTTTTTTATGGCATGCATATGAATGGACTTGAGCAAAGATTGATTCTCTCGGGCCTTGTCAGCTTCGGTGCCAGTCCACCTCGTTGGAATTCGGGGTATGAAAAAAGTGGTATCAGAGCAGGTTGTCCTAAGGGTGTCTACAAAGCCGTGTCTGAGTAGAGTCTTACTTATCGATGTGTTGTGCGCCACATTTATAAGTAGGAGGCTATGGGACATTTAGGAGTTGTTTCTTTTCTTCATTTCTAGACTGTGTAATAGAGCCAATGTGGTAAGTGGAATCGTATCTAACCATTGGGATTGATTTTCTTGTTTATAGTAAAAATGCCGATGACAAGAAGGGGAAGAGGCAAAGGTAAGCAGGTAGATATGCTTGCCGGTGAAGGAATGAGTAAACACCACCTGACCAAGCTAGTCAAGGTGGAGCTAACACTGAAATTGCGTCATGGTTTTCTTCTACTTTCCCAGCTCCTGAAGGGCCAATAGGTAGAGAAGTACCCACAGAACCACCAATGAATGCCACTGAACAGGATCTAAGAAATGCAGTGCATATGTTGACTCAGTTAGTTGCGGCACAAAGTCAAGGATGAGCTAGTCCAACGACAAATGAGGATGATGTGGCTAGAGTGGCGAGTCGCAGGACACAGGAATTTTTGGAATTAGACCCTCCTATATTCACTGGGTCAGATCCAAAATCAGATCCAAAGGACTTCGTGGATCAAATCCAGAGGGCTCTAGAAGTTATGCACGTGACTGGGGTTAAAACAGTTGAACTTGCGGCCTATAGATTGAAAGGGGAAGTGATGTTGTGGTATGAAGACTGGAAAAGATCAAGGGGTATTGATGCACTTCCAGCTGGTTGGGAGGAATTTAAAATGGCATTCCTTGATCATTACCTCCCACATGAGATTCGGGAGGCACGTGCATATCAGTTTCTAAATCTATGTCAAGGGAATATGAGAGTTAGAGAATATAGTCTTCAGTTTAATTCCCTAGCTCGATATGCTCCGAATGTAGTGGCCACAATGACAGATAGAGTCCATTGATATTTGGACAAATTAGAGCCATATTTTGTAAGCTGCACCATTGTTGCCTTGAACAAAGACATAGATATAGCCAGAATTCAGGATTTTGCACAAAAGATGGAAGATCAAAGGCAAAGAAGAAAGGGACATGAATCAGAAAGAGGATAGTCCAAAAGAGCTAGACCTATGGGATAGTCTATGGAGTCCCAAGGAGAATCTAGGCCTCAGATGTTTCCTAGATCGCCTAGACCATCATTCTCCTATTCCACAACATGCACTTACTCTCAATTTCGGGGGTTTAGAGGTGGTCAATTTGGGCAGAGTAGTGGTCCCGGTTCACAGGCAGCAGGATTTTCTCATCAGCAGTGTCAGCACTGCGGATGAATTCATTCAGGTACATGTCGGTTAGGGACGAATGCTTTCTTTTGGTGCGGTATGTCAGGGAACATGTTGAGAGACTGTCCACAGAGGAGCATGGGGGGTATAGAACGACCTACGGGGTTAACTATGGCATCATCATCATCAGTTCCTTCCTTAGGCCAAGGTGTATAGCTTGCGGGTCATGGTAGAGGTACTAGAGGAGTAGATAGTTCCATTGGAGCCCAAAATCATACTTATGCTCTAGTGGACCGACAATATTCCGAAGCTTGTCCTGACGTAGTCACAGGTACATTATCCATACTTTTGCACAGTGCATATGCATTGATTGATCCGGGTTCTACATTATCATATGTTACTCCATTGATTGCCGCAAAATTTAAAAGAATGCCAAAATTATTAATTAAGTCATTTGAAGTATCTACACCAGTTGGTGGGTCCATTATTGCAAAAAGAGTATATCGTAATTGTGTGGTAACTGTGTGTGGTCATGATATACTAGCTGATCTTATTGAACTTGACATGGCGGATTTTGATGTGATAATGGGAATGGATTGGTTGGCTTCTTGTTATGCCACGGTAGATTGCCGAGCCAAGAAGGTACATTTTTATTTTCCACAAGAAGATGTTCTTGAGTGGCAGGGTAATGTCGGGGCACCGAGAGGCAAATTTATTTCCTACCTTAAGGCTAGGAAAATGATAGCTAAGGGGTATATATGTCATTTGGTCCGAGTACAAGACATCGATGTGGAACCACCAACTCCTCAGTCGGTTCCAGTGGTCAATGAATTTCTTGATGTATTTCCAGAGGATCTTCCCGGTTTGCCACTAGAATGGGAAGTAGAGTTTGGCATCGATGTAAATCCAGGCACTCAGCCTATCTCTATTCCTCCGTATAGAATGTCTCCAGTATAATTGCACGAATTAAAGGAACAATTGAAAGATTTGCTGGACAAGGGCTTCATCAGGCCTAGTATGTCCCTGTGGGGTGCACTGGTATTATTTGTACGGAAGAAAGATGACACATTGAGAATGTGTATTGAATATCGACAATTGAATAAGGTAACGATCAAGAACAAATATCCCCTCCCTACAATTGATGATTTGTTTAATCAGTTACAGGGCGCCAAGTGTTTTTCAAAGATTGACTTGAGGTCGGGCTACCATCAAGTCAAGGTTAGATAAAATGATGTACCCAAGACAGCTTTCCAAACACGGTATGGCCACTATGAATTTTTAGTTATGTCATTTGGACTAACAAATGCACCAGCTGTCTTCATGGATTTGATGAATAGGGTGTTTAAGCCATTTCTAGACGTGTTCGTGATGGTGTTTATAGATGACATCTTTGTTTATTCGAGATCACCAGATGACCATGCTAATCATTTACGACAGGTGTTACAGATTCTTCGTGAGCGTAAGTTGTATGCAAAGTTTTCTAAATGTGAGTTTTGGTTAAAATCCGTCGCATTCTTGGGTCACATTGTGTCAGAGGAAGGGATACAGGTTGATACACAGAAAATTAAAGTGGTGAAAAATAGGCCAATGCCTACGATGCCTATGGAAATTCGTAGCTTCCTGGGGTTGGCAGGTAATTATCGAAGGTTTGTTGAAGGGTTCTCCTCTATTGCTGAACCATTAACGAAACTTACACACAAGGAAGTTAAATTTCAGTGGAATGATGCATGTGAGAAAAGTTTTCAAGAGCTGAAAGATAAATTAACTTCCCCACCAGTTTTAGTACTTCCCGAAGGCACAAAAGGTATATACAGTGTATTGTGATGCTTCTGGGGTTGGCCTCGGATGTGTATTGATGCAGCATGATAATGTCATAGCATATACCTCACGACAGCTGTGACCACACGAGAAAAACTATCCCACACATGATCTCAAATTAGCAGCGGTAGTATTTGCTTTAAAGATATGGCATCATTATTTGTATGGAGTCCACGTTGATATTTATACTGATCACAAAAGCTTGCAATATATCTTTAAGCAGAAGGAACTCAATTTGAGGCAACGAAGGAGGCTAGAACTCTTAAAAGACTATGATATTGATATTCTATACCATCTCGAAAAAACAAATGTGGTAGCTGATGCATTGAGCCGCAAGGCAATAGGAGTCACTAGTGGCCAATTGACAGAAAAGAAAGATTTAATCAAAGATCTACATCAATTAGCTAGCTTGGGGGTTCTTCTTCTTGAATCCTCAGATGTAGGGGTCATTGTACAAAATACGGTAGAGTCTTTATTAATAGATGAAGTAAAAGAGAAGCAGTTTTCGGACTCTATGTTATTACAACTAAAAGAGAATGTACAACAGAATCTGACAAAGGACTTTGATCTTACACAACAAGTAGTACTTCAATGCCTGGGTAGATGGTGTGTACCGGATGTAGATGAGCTGAGGAGATGAATTATGACAGAGGTGCATCATTCACGATATTCTATTCATCTGGGAGCTACCAAAATGTACCATGATTTAAAAGGAGTGTATTAGTGGGGAAATATGAAGAAGAACATTGCAGAATTTGTCGCTCAATGCCCTAATTGTCAACAAGTAAAGGTAGAGCATCAGAAACCAGGAGGTTACATGCAATGTATAAATCTTCCAATTTGGAAGTAGGATATCATTAATATGGACTTCATCACTGGTTTGCCTCGTACACTGCAGAAGTTTGATTCTATATGGGTCATAGTTGACAGGCTTACCAAGTCAGCATATTTCTTACCAGTCAAGACCACCTATACAACAGAAGATTCTGCAAGGTTGTATGTTAAATAAATAGTGCGGTTACATGGGATTCCGATATCCATTATATCATACAGGGGAGCTCAGTTTACTGCGCATTTTTGGAAATCTTTTCAGAGGAGTTTGGGAACTCAAGTGAACTTGAGTACGGATTTCCATCCTCAGAAAGATAGACAAGCAAAACGTACTATCCAAACACTTGAAGATATGCTACGAGCGTGCACGTTAGATTTTCAAGGCAGTTGGAATGACCATTTGCCTCTTATTGAATTTGCTTACAACAATAACTATCATTAAAGTATTAAAATGGCACCTTATGAAGATTTATATGGAAAGAGATGTAGATCAACAATCAGATGGTTTGAAGCAGGCGAAACTGCTTTACTTGGTCCAAATCTTGTTCACCAAGCTATGGAGAAAGTTAAAGTAATCCAACAACGGCTACAAACGGCCCAAAGTCGACACAAGTCATATGCTGATGTTAGAAGAAGAGGACTCGAATTTTCCATAGGTGATTGGGTATTTTTGAAGGTGTCGCCAATGAAAGGGGTAATGAGGTTTGGAAAGAAAGGAAAGTTAAGTCCACATTGTATAGGCCCATATGAAATTATTAGAAGATTTGGGAAAGTTGCGTATGAATTGGCACTACCCCAAGAACTCTCCACAGTTCATCCAGTATTTCATGTTTTGATGGTTAAAAAATGCATAGGAGATCCATATCGTATTACTCCCATTGAAGATGTACAAGTTACGGAGGATCTCACCTATGAGGAGATACCAATTGCTATTCTGGATAGACAAGTGAAGAGGTTAAGAAATAAAGATGTAGTTTTCGTAAAGGTACTTTGGAGAAACCAAGAAGTAGAGGAGATCACATGGGAAGCTGAAGAAATGATGAAGTCAAAGTACCCGTATTTATTTCACACGAAAGAAAAAGTTCAAAATGCGGAGGTGGAGCAATGACAAGTAAGTATTTATGGGCATTAAGTATATGTGTATATGTATGCTAATATAGAGAAGCATTTGTTCTATTTGAAAAGACGTTGTTAACATTTGAGGATGAATGTTTCTAAGGGGGAAGAATGTAACAACCCGTACCTTTCCGACCTTACTTAATAACTTGGAGTCATGTTTACTTAGTGTTGAGAGCAATAAGTAAGTATTTTGTAGTGCTTTGATGGGGTATTGGATGGTATGCTAGTGTTTGCAAAAAGGGGAAAAAAATTCAGCAAGGCAGCAAAACTTGCGCCAATCCCTGTTTTAGGGGGTGTGGTGCAAGCCCTATGATTTATAGGGCATCCAGTTCTTGCGCCACTGCTTGCTTTACAACAAGTGGCGCAAGGCACAACAACTTGGCTCTTCCGTGCTCGTTTTGCAACGTATTGTAACGACGATTCTTCCTTGGTTTATTTTTGTTACTTGGGGTTATTTTATCCTTGTTAAAGCTTCAAATACCTTAATACCTTCCTACATGATCAAATCATGAAACAAAAGTATTTATCAAAAATGTTCAATGAAGCCATGAGCGACTAGAATTTCTATTTTTGAGATTGAGGCTACGAACATGAATCTCGTAAGTGTATATTGTCTTGACATTATGGAATTATTTAAACATGAGATATATGATGGATTATACATGGAATTTGGTGGGATAAGTTAATATGTGACATTGGGCTCAATTTAAAGCCCAAATTGGAACAAAATGCAAGGCCCAAAAAGGGCAAAGTGACATATTCTTCCATTTGACCAAGTAAACATTGCATTAAATGCCAAGAATTGGATAAGGATGACATGAGGGACTATATAAAGGCACAAAATATGATTTTTATTCATTCTAACTCTCATACCTTTTTGGATATTTCTCAAACATTTCTCTATTTTCCAAACCCTAAGGCAACTATTTTCTTTGGTCACTTTGGATAAGATCATCACTTTGCAAGCTTGGGTAAGTGCGTATTCTTGTGATTTAATATATTATATGCATAAGAGATTGTGTAGATCATGATGGTTATGTTGGCAAGGTTGAAAAGGGCACTTTTGGCTTTTTGCTAAAAGATGTGCAATCTTTGTGATTTAAACTTGAAAGGTGACTTGAGGTTTTGATGAAAGTGCATGGTATGGATGAAATATCAACATGTATGGTGTGATTATGTTTCTAAACTTGTTATTTTTATATAAGTGTAAATTGTGGGATTGTGGCCGATATGTTGTTATTAGGTGTATTGAGGTGACTTGGTGGATTAATTGTGATACGGTGTTGATGAGAAAGTGTAAAGGAGAAGCTTGTTGTGAAATGCTATTGGTATATGATGTTGTGGTAAATGTATGGCATGTTGGGGTATTGTTGGTATACCAATGCCGTGAATGGTATTGTAAAGGGGGAAATGATATTTCAAGGCAAATATGTAACTCATTATCGTTTTATACACTCATAAGGTAGTTGATTGTTAACGTAAGCTCCGTTACGTACTTGTGTTGTAGAGTGAAACATAAGGAAGGGGCTAGACTATTGTATATATATATATATAAGAGTGTGTATTCTTATTGAAAGTATAAGGTATGTAAGGTTACTGTATTCGTATCCTTCTGCAACACATAGTATTCACATTGACATTGTACTTGTTCCATTCCTACATGTTCCAAGGTATCCTATTTTTAGGTATCAATTATGGTTCATCATATGCTCCTTATACATTGATCAATTGTGTTTCACATGTTTCATATGCATTGACTTAATGTTCCAAATATCCCATTGTTCTATAATATTATGTCTCCATAATGTTATGACTATCATTGTATCAATCTCAAAAGTAAAGAATGAAGTAATGCATATATGGTTGATGATTGAGTATGGGTGGTAGCTTTGGGGGCAAAAGCCTAGCTCAAGTCGATCCCGAGATTATTGGATCAGGGGGTAGTCCTAGAGGTATAAGCCTAGCTCGGACCAAACCTGAAAGGGGGTAGCTCTAGAGGTAAGAACCTAGCTCGAGCCAAACCTGATATATTGGTTTATGGGTGGCAGCTCTAGAGGTAATAACCTAGCTCGAGCCAAGCCTAATGTATCAATTTATGGGTGGTAGCTCTAGAGGAATAAGCCTAGCTCGAGCCGATCCCAACATAACGTTATGTTATGTTAAGACCCACTGATTAGTCGGGGCCTGGGTACATTGTGATACAAGTGATGATGAATAAGCATGGAAGTAAAGAAGCAAAGAAAGTAATGAAAGCATTATACAATGTTCCCAACATACATAATGTTAACTTATCCATATTGGTTATTCATTTGTATTTGAGTTTATTAACGTATTTATGTATCGTACAGTTTCTTTTGAGCCTTACATACTCAGTACATCCCTCGTACTGACCTCCCTTGGGGGGGGATTACCTTACTTGCTACAGGCGCAGGTGCCAGTAGACCTCCACAGTAGGTTGCCAGTTATTTGCGGATCTTTGGTGCGCTCCAGTTGGTTCGGGTCTTTTTGAGTCACAGTTGTACATGTGTTTTGGTACAGTACATATTGTATAAAGTGGGGACTTGTCCCAACTTTCAGTTGGTCTTGTAAATGTATTTGTTAGAGGCTTTTGTAGACATACGTGGGTTTATGAATATAAGAGATGTATGTCCATTTTGACTTAACGGCCCGGACGGCCAAGTTTCACACATGTATATATCACATGTTCCATAATTTTTGCTATTAACATTTTACGTTCTTACGTGATAGTGATGTTTCTTATGGTATGCATATGAATGGACTTGAGCAAAGATTGGTTCTCTCGGGCCTTGTAGGCTTCGGGTGCAAGTCCACCTAGTCGGAATTCGGGGTGTAACAGATATATTATATCTGCATGTGGCAGAATATTTGTTCACTTAATGGCATGCATATGAATGTATTCAGTCATAAGTTGGTTCTCTCGGGCCTTTACATCTACGGGTACCTGTCCGCCCCAATGGGATTTGAGGCGTGACAAAAATGATATCAGAGCGGGTCGTCCTAGGGTGTCTACAAAGCCGTGTCTGAGTAGAGTCTTGCATATAGATGTGTTATGAACCACATCTATATGTAGAAGGCTACGGGAAATTTAAGAGTTGTTTCTTTTCTTCATTTCCTAGATCGTGCAATAGAGCAAAGTTGTAGGTGGAGTCATATTTAACCACTTGTTTTATGTTTTTGTTTCCTCAGTATAGCAAAATACCATTTACAAGGAGAACAAGGGTAAAAGTAAGAAGGTAGACAGGGTTGCCAGAGAAGGAACCAGTAAATCACCACCTAAACAAGCTAATCAAGGTGAGGCTGAAGACGAGTTTGCATCGCGGGCTTCTTCTACTCTTCCACCTCCCAGAGAGCCAGTAAGGAGAGGAATACCCCCAGAACCACCTGTTAATGCTATGAGAAGGATTTAAGGAATATGGTAATGTTGACTCGTATAGTTGCTGCAAAAGGTCAAGGACAAGCTGGTCCAACTACAAGTAACGACGGTGAGGATAGGGCAGCTAGTCGGCGGACACAGGATTTTCTTAAATTAGACCATCCAACATTCACCGGGTCAGATCTTAATAAAGACCCACAAGACTTCATGGACCAAATTCAAAGGGCTTTAGATGTTATGCATATATCTGGTGGAGAAAAAGTTGAGCTTGCAGCATATAGACTAAAAAGAGAGGCTATATTATGGTACGAAGATTGAAAATGATCTAGGGTATCAGTGCACTTCCAGCTAGTTGGGAAGACTTCAAAGAGGCATTCCTTGATCATTACCTTCCATATGAGATCTGAGAGGCTCGTGCAGACCAGTTCTTAAATCTTCTTCAAGGTAATATTAGCATCAGAGAGTACAGTCTTCGGTTTAACTCTTTGGCCAGGTACGCTCCTAATGTAGTAGCTACTATGGACGATAAAGTTCATCGGTATATGGATAGATTGGATTCATATTTGGTTAGGGATTGTACTATTGCTGCTTTGAATAGAGACATGGATATAGCCAGGATACAAACTTTTGCACAGAAGATGGAGGATCAGAGACAAAAAAGAAGAACACAAGAATTTAAAAGAGGACCGTCAAAGAGGGCTAAACCTATGGGACAATTCATGGTGTCCCAAGGAGAATTTAGGCCTCAGGTTTTTAATAGACCGCCTAGACCATCATTTTCTTATTCTACAGCAGGTACTCCATCCCAATTTTGAGGGTTTAGAGGCAGTCAAGTTGGGCAAAGTAGTGAGATTCAAGGTTCATAGACAACAAGGTATTAAGAACAAGGAAGAATGAACCAATCAACATTTTCTCGTCAGCCGTGTCAGCACTGTAGAAAGCTTTTTTTAGGTGCATATCGACTTGGGACAGATGTTTGTTTCTGGTGTGGTATGTCAGGGCACATAATGAGAGAGTACCCACGGAGGGGCACGGGTAGTATGGCGCGACCTACTGGATCAACCGTTGTATCATACTCGTCGAGTGCACAGCCTACTGGGCGTGGTAGAGGAGTTTGAGGAGCAGTTAATTCTAGTGGAGTCCAGAACCGTACATATGCTTTAGCGGATCAGCAGAATTTGGAACCTTCTCCTGATGTGGTTACAGGTACATTTTCCATCTTTTCACATAATGTATATGCATTGATTGATCCAGGCTCTACCCTATCATATGTCGCTCAACTAATTTCTGAAAAATTTGAAAGAACACCGGAATTACTTGTCAAGCCATTTGAAGTATCTACACTAGTTGGTAAATCTACTGTAGATAAAAGAGTCTATCGTAATTGCATAGTAACTATTTGTGATCATGATACATTGGCTGATCTTGTTAAGCTAGAGATGGTAGATTTTATTGTTATAATGGGTCTGGATTGGTTGGCTTCTTGTTATGCCATGGTAGATTGCCGAGCCAAGAGGGTACATTTCCATTTTCCACGAAAGGCCGTCCTTGAATGGAGGGGTAATGTTGGAGCACCGAGAGGTAAATTTATTTCTTATCTTAAGGAAAAGAAAATGATATCCAAGGGGTACATATGCCATCTAGTAAGAGTGCAAGATACCAATGTGAAGCCACCAACTCTTCAATCGGTTCCGGTGGTAAATGAATTCCTTGATGTATTTCCTGAAGATTTTCTAGGTTTTCCTCCAAAATGGGAAGTAGAGTTTAGTATTGATGTGATTCCAAGTACTCACCCTATCTCTATTCCTCCATATAGAATGGCCTCGACAGAGTTACGAGAATTGAAGGAGCGATTAAAAAACTAGCTAGAAAAGGGATTCATAGGCCTAGTATGTCCCCGTGGAGTGCACCAGTGTTATTTGTACAAAATAAAGATGGCATGTTGAGAATGTGTATTGATTATCGACAACTGAATAAGGTAACCGTCAAGAACAAATACCCCTCCCCAGAATTGATGATTTGTTTGATCAATTACAGGGTGCCAAATGCTTCTCAAAGATTGACTTGAGATCGGGTTATTATCAAGTAAGTGTTAGACAAAAATGATATACCCAAGACAGCTTTCCAAACATGGTATGGTCATTATGAGTTTTAAGTTATGCCATTTGGGCTAACAAATGCACCAATAATTTTTATGGATTTGATGAATAGGGTGTTCAAGCCATTCTTAGATGTGTTTGTGACAGTGTTTATAAATGATATTTTGGTTTATTCAAGATCAAAAGAAGACCATGCTAATCACTTACGGCAGGTGTTACAGATTCTTCGTGATCGTAAGTTATATGCAAAGTTCTCTAAATGTGAATTTTGGTTAAATCTGTAGCATTCTTGGGTCATATTGTGTCGGATAAAGGAATAAGGGTTGATACTCAAAAGATAGAAGCTGTGAAGAACTAGCCTAGACCTATAATGCCTACAGAGATTCGTAGTTTCCTTGGGTTGGCAAGTTATTATAGAAGGTTTGTTGAAGGATTTTCTTCTATTGCTGCACCTTTAACAAAGCTAACAGACAAGGCAACCAAGTTTCAGTGGAATGATGTATGTGAGAAGAGTTTCCAAGATCTGAAGGATAAGTTGACTTCTGCTCCTGTATTGGTACTTCCAGAAGGCACAGATGGGTATACGGTATATTGTGATGCTTTAGGAGTTGGCTTAGGATGTGTATTAATGCAGCACGGTAATGTCATAACTTATGCCTCAAGACAGTTGTGGCCACATGAGAGAAATTATCCGACACATGATCTTGAGCTAGCAGCTGTGATATTTGCTTTAAAGATATGGCTCCACTATTTGTATGGGGTTCATGTTGACATATATACCAATCATAAGAGTTTGCAGTATATTTTTAAGCAGAAGGATTTAAATTTGAGGCAGCGGAGGTAACTTGAACTATTAAAAGATTATGACATTGATATTTTATACTATCCGGGAAAAGCAAATGTGGTAGCTGATACATTAAGCCGCAAAACAATAGGAAGCACTGATGGCCAGCTCACGGAAAAGCAAGGTATAGTCAAGGATCTACATCAACTAGCTAGCTTTGGGGTTTGTCTTCTTGAAACTCCAAATGAAGAAATTATGGTGCAAAATGCAGCAGAATCTTCATTTGCAGCTGAAGTGAAGGAAAAACAGTATGTGGATCCTATTTTATTGCAGCTGAAGGAGAATGTACAACAAGGTTTGACAAAGGCATTTGATCTTACGCAAGAGGGAGTGCTTTAGCGACAAAGTAGATTGTGTGTACCTGATGTAGATGAGCTAAGGAGATGGATTACGACAGAGGCACATCATTCACGGTATTCTATTCATCCGGGAGACACCAAAATGTATCATGATTTGAAAGAAATGTATTGGCCGGGTAAAATGAAGAAGAACATTGCAGAATTCGTAGCCCAATGTCCAAATTGTAAACAAGTAAAAGTAGAGGATCAGAAGCCTGGAGGTTATATGCAATGTATAAATTATAACACCCCATACGTTTTCGGACCTATGCAGTCACGTGTACATTTATGGAATTAGTAAAACATGGGAGATTTGATGAATTATTCATTTATTTGTTGGGGTTACATGAGTCTTGTGCCATTTGGGCCAAATGAGGCCCAAAGATCATCAAAAGACTTGGCCCAATGGGGCAAAAATGATCTAATCTTCCATTGACCAAATCAACCATGCATTTAATGTCAAGATTTGGATAAGAGAGACTTAAAGGGGCTATAAAAAGGTCACAAAATCAGTTTTTATTCCATTGTGAAACCCATGCCTTTTTCTAGAATTATCTCAACATTTCCTTATCTCTTATCTCATACAAACCCTAGACCTTCATCTCTTGGACCAAGATCATCATCTTACATGACTTGGTAAGTGTATATTATTATGCTTAAATATATTTTATGCATTTAATATGGTTTATATCATGTTTTTTATGTTGGTGAAGTGTGAGAGGTTCACTATGTGTAAAACAATTTGTGTTTGCTAAATCGGAGGATGGTTTTGCCTTGTAAACTTGAACATGGACTTGTAGTCTTGAAAGAAATGGAATTTATGGATTCAATTTTGAAATTTGAGATGTGATTATAGTATTACCTTGTTTTATCCTTGTGTATAATGTTTGGAATTGTTGTTGTAAATTTGGTTATGGATTTGATGACGTATTGAAAAGAAAGTGATGTTTTGGTGATGTTTATGTGTGTTGTGAGACCATGGATGATCTTTGTCATCTAATATGATTAAAAATATGTTAAAAGAATTTTAGTTATGATCATGTACCATTCATTGCATTAAAATACCCAAAGAGACCATTTCGGACCAAAACGGGCATCCGCCCCCGCAGACGAGAGCACCTGCGGGCGCAGATGCCAATGCAGGAGCCTATGGCATCTGCCAAAGGCCACCTTAGGGTGCAACTCATCCACCTTCAGGCACAGGTGGCAACGCAGGTCAGCCCCAGGTTCGGTTTTGTATGTTTTTGCATCTAGTTGACCCCCGAAGGCCCCTATACCCTTTTTGGATGTAATTATCAACTTGTGATGCCATTTTAATAACTTTAAAGTGTCTTATGGAGGCATGTTGGACTATGTTAAGTATGTATTATTGTTCATAAGTTGTTATAAGGCAGGTTGATAGGGTAATTGTGACAGAATGCTAATGAGAGAGCATAAAGGGTAAGTGTGGTGTGAAATGCTATTGATGTATGATATCTCGGTCAATGTGTGGAATGTTATGGTGTTGTTGGTATGATAATGCAGTGCGTTAGTTATTTGGCTGTCATATAGCTCATTGTCATTTTGTACACTTCTACGGTGAATAGTTGTTAACAAGAGTTCCATTATGGACTTGTATTGTAGAGTGAAACATAAGGAAGAAGCTGGACTGTTGTGTTCATATATAGACTTATGTACTCATACTTGGAAGTAAATGTATGTAAGGTTACTCTTTCTGTATCTTTCTGCAACATAGAGTATTCGCCTTGTTATGGTATTTACTCAAGTCTGAAGTGTTCTAAAGTATCCCAGTTCAGGTTGAGATATATTGTTATTCCCATGTGTTCTATTCTTAGACAAATTATGATTCACTTATCTCTTATTCATTGACTGAAGTTCCAAATGCTCCCACAGTATTGTAATCTCTAAAAGAACTATCTCAAAGAGAGTAAGATGTAAAGAGAATCTATATATGCTTGAATAGTATTTCCACTCATGTCGTGTTCCCAAATCCAATAGTATTATGATTATGTAGTACCAATCTCATAAGATATCATAAGAGTAGTGAAGAGGTAATGTGCGAGCTAGTATATCTATCCCTCACAAGTTAAGGTGTCAATCTCATGAAGTCAAGGAGTGAAGTAATATATTTGTGTGTTTCAAATAGTGTCATGATCATGTTTGTACCAATCTGTTATAAGTGAGTATAGTAATCTCTCATAAGTGAATGTATAAATCCCTCATGAGTGAGCCTATCAATAGCAGGAAAGTAAAGAATGAAGTAATGTATATACGTTTTCCCAATGATGTTCCAATCACCAATGTAC
Organism: Capsicum rhomboideum; assembly: GCA_031232105.1. Lineage (NCBI taxonomy): Eukaryota > Viridiplantae > Streptophyta > Magnoliopsida > Solanales > Solanaceae > Capsicum > Capsicum rhomboideum. Next base: position 59,823,994 of record CP124710.1, on the reverse strand, counting down.
CACTCTCATAACAAAGGTAAAGAGAAGAAGAATGCATAGAGGTAATGCATATACGTGTGTTTCCAATAATATCTTGATACTTAAATAATCAATCTCTCAAAAGTAAGTAATGAAGAAAGGTGTATACATATTTTAAACACACTAAAAGAGTGGATGTATGTTAAACCCACCAAAGAGTGGATGTATGTTAAACCCACCAAAAGAGTGGATTTATGTTAAACCCACCAAAGAGTGGATGTATGTTCAACCCACCAAAGAGTGGATGTATGTTCTTAACCCACCAAAGAGTGGATGCATGTTATATTATTAACCGAATCTCTTGAATAGAGGAAATCTCTGGAATAGATGAATCTCTAGAATCTCTTGAATAGAAGAATCTCTTGAGTAGAAGAATTTCTGGAATAGAAGAACCTCTTGGAGGTAAGTCTCTTAAGTGAAGGAAAATTCTCTTGAATGAAGATGTGTATGAAAGATATTATATGAATGATAAGAATGTAAGTGAGTGATCTAAGATAACAATAACAGAAGCAATATACATGTTTCCATATTTAAATGATGGTTTATCCACATTGAATGTTCTCTCGTATTCTATTCCATTGACATTCTCATGTATGATGTAGTATCTTATGAGCCTTACATACTCAATACATTCCTCGTACTAACCCCCTTAGGGGACTTACCTTACATGTTGCAGGTGCAGGCACTAGTAGACCTCCATCGTAGGTTGACAGTAATTGCAGATCTTTGGTGAGCCCCAGTTGGTTTGGGACTTTTCGAGTCACAGTTGTACAGTTGTTTTGATGTTGTAGATGTTGTATAAAGTGGGGACTTGTCCCGACCTTTAGTTGGTCTTGTAAATGCATCCATTAGAGGCTTTTGTAGACATATGTGGATATGTAAATGTAAGAGACGTATGATCATTTTGATTTGATGGCTCTAACGACCAGGTTTCATATATCCATAGATTTGGCATATGTTTCCATGTCCATGACTTTCGCATAGTTGCATGAGGAATAATCAGATTTATACGAGGATATGCATACGAATGTACATAAGCAAAAATTGGTTCTCTCGGGCCATACCGGCTTCGGGTGCCAGTCCACCACGTTGGGATACGGGGCTTGACAAAGTGGTATCAGAGCAGGTCGTTCTCAGGGTGTCTACAAAGCCGTGTCTGAGTAGAGTCTTACTTATCGATGTGTTGTGTACCACATTTATAAGTAGGAGGCTACGGGACATTTAGGGTGTTGTTTTCTTTCTTCACTTCTAGATCGTGCAATAGAGCCAAGGTGGTAAGTGAAACCGTATCTAACCATTGGTGATTGTTTTTCTTTGATATAGTAAACTGCTGATGACAAGAAGAGGTAAAGACAAAGGTAAACAAGTGGATATGCCTGCCGATAAAGGAATGAGTAAATCACCACCTGACCAAGCTAGTCAAGGTGGAGCTGACGCTAAAATTTCATCGCGGTCTTTTTCTACTTTTCCAGCTCCAAAAGAGACAAGAGGTAGAGAAGTACCTGCAGAACCACCAATGAATACCACTGATCAGGATTTGAGAAATGCAGTACATATGTTGACTCAGTTAGTGGCTGCACAAGCACAAGGACGAACTGGTCCAATGGTAAATGAAGATGACGCGGCTAGAGTAGCTAGTCGGCGTACACAGGACTTTCTAAAATTAGACCTTCCCATATTCACAGGGTCAGATCCGAAAGCAGATCCACAGGATTTTGTGGATCAAGTTCAAAGAGCACTAGAGGTGACGCACGTAACAGGTGTAGAAATGGTTGAGCTAGTAGCTTATAGACTGAAGGGCGAGGCTATTTTGTGGTATGAGGAATAGAAAAGATCAAGGGGTATCGATGCACTCCCAGCTGGTTGGGAAGAATTTAAAATGGCATTCCTTGATCATTACCTCCCATATGAGATTAGGGAGGCACGTGCAGACCAATTTATACATTTGCGTCAAGGAAATATGTCTGTTAGAGAATACAGTTTGCAGTTTAATTCCTTGGATAGATATGCTCCAAATGTAGTAGCCACCATGGAAGATAGAGTTTATCGATATGTGGATAGACTGGAGCCATATTTGGTATGAGACTCTACCATTGCAACATTGAACAGAGATATGGACATCGCGAGAATTCAGGCCTTCCCCCAAAAAATGGAAGATCAAAGACAGAAAAGGAGGACACAACAAATTGAGGAAGGGCCATCAAAAAGGGCTAGACCCATGGGGCAGTCTATGGTGTCCCCAAGAGAATCTAGATCTCGAATGTTACAGCCTAGACCCTCATTCTCTTATTCCACAGCAGGTGCTCACTCTCAATTCCGAGAGTCTAGAGGTGGTCCATCTGGGCAGAGTAGTGGAATTCATAGATCACAGGCAATAAGATTTTCTCGTCAACTGTGCCAGTGCTGTGGGAGATTTCATTCAGGGGAATGCTGGTTTGATACGAATGTTTGCTTTTTGTGTAGTAGGCCAGGACACATGATTAGAGAGTGCCCACAGAGGCCCACTGATAGTATGACATGACCTACAAGATCAGCCAATGTGGCATCGACGGCTGGTGTACGGTCTGCTGGTCATGGTAGAGGTGCCAGAGGAGCAGCCAGTTCCAGTGGAACTTAAAATTATACTTATACTCTAGTGGACCGGCAGAATGTGGACCCATCTCCTGATGAAGTTACAGGTATATTATCCATGTTTACGCATGAGGTATACGTATTGATTGATCCAAGCTTTACCCTATTATATGCTACTTCATCGATTACTGTGAAATATAACAGGGCAGTATTTCCACCTGTCGATGAATTTGTTATGGCTGAAAGGGCATATCATAATAATATAGTAGATGCTTGTGATCATGTTATGATGGTCGATCTTATGGAGATGGAAATAAAGGATTTTTAATGTTGTAATGGGTATGAAGTGGTTGGCTTCTTGTATGTCACGAAGAATGCCAAGCTAAGAAAGTATATTTCTATTTTTCTTCCATAAAAGACCGTCCTTGAGTGGAAAGGTAAATTTGTTTCCTATCCTGAAGTAAGGAAAGCTATGTCCAAAGTATATATATGTCAGTTGGTAAGACTTAGTATGCCCCTGTAGGGTGCACAAGTGTTGCTTGCACACGAAAGAGAGATGACACATTAAGAATGTGTATTGATTATCGGCAACTGGATGGGGTAACAGTCAAAAATACAGAAAGTTTGGGTCCAGTTTTTCATCCGTAACCAGGTGGACAAGCAGAACGTATCATCCAGACACTTGAAATTATGTTACCAGCTTACACATTACGAAGGTAGTTGGGATAATTACCTATCCTTTATTGAATGGGCTTATAATAATAGCTATTATTCAAATATCAAAATGGTGTCTTACAAAGGTTTATACAGAAGAAAGTTTAAATCATCAATTAGATGATTTAGAGCGAGTGGAACTACCTTACTTGGGGCTATATTTTGTTCACTAAGCTATAGAGAAGATTAAGGTGGTATAATAGAAGCTACAAGCTAACACAAGTCATATGCCGAGATCCATTGCTTTTATTGAAAATGTACAAGTTATGGAGGATCCCACTAGGAAGAGATACCTATGGCTATTCTAGACCGACAAGTGCAAAGATTCGTAAATAAAGATGTAACTTTCGTAAAAGTTCTTTGGAGAAATCAATAAGTCAAGAAGATAACCTGAGGAGCTGAAAACAAGTGATGAGACCAAGGTACCCATATTTGTTCTAAACAAAGGGAAAAAGTTCAAAAGTGCAAAAGTGGAGAAAGACTAAGTAAATATATATATTAGTATATGTATAGAGATGCTAATATAGAGATGTATTTGTTGCACATGAGACGATGTTGTCCACATTCGAGGACGAAAGTTCCTAAGGGGGGAAGAATGTAACACCCCGTACGTTTTCGAACCTATGTGACTACGTGTACATTTATGGAATTAGTAAAACATGGGAGATATGATGAATTATTAATTTATTTGTTAGGGCTTACATGAGTCTTGTGCCATTTGGGCCAAATGAGGCCCAAAGATCATCAAAAGACTTGGCCCAATGGGGCAAAAATGATCCAATCTTCCATTGACAAAATCAACCATGCATTTAATGTCAAGAGTTGGATAAGAGAGACTTAAAAGGGCTATAAAAAGGGCACAAAATCAGATTTTATTCCATTGTGACACCCATGCCTTTTTCTAGAATTATCTCAATATTTTCTTATCTCTTATCTCATACAAACCCTAGACCTTCATCTCTTGGACCAAGATCATCATCTTGCAAGACTTGGTAAGTGTATATTATTATGGTTAAATATATTTTATGCATGTAATATGGTTTATATCATGTTGTTTATGTTGGTGAAGTGTGAGAGGTTCACTATGTGTAAAACAGTTTGTGTTTGCTAAATCGGAGGATGGTTTTGCCTTGTAAACTTGAACATGTACTTGTGGTCTTGAATGAAATGGAATTTATGGATTCAATTTTGAAATTTGAGATGTGATTATATTATTACCTTGTTTTATCCTTGTGTATAATGTTTGGAATTGTTGTTGTAAATTTGGTTATGGATTTGATGACGTATTGAAAAGAAAGTGAGGTTTTGGTGATGTTTATGTGTGTTGTGAGACCATGGATGATATTTGGCATCTAAGATGATCAAAAATATGTTAAAATAGGTTTAGTTATGATCATGTACCATTCATTGCATTAAAAGACCCAAAAGAGACCATTTCGGACCAAAACGGGCCTCTGCCCCCGCAGACGAGGGCACCTGCGGGCGCAGATGCCAACGCAGGTGCTTCTGGCATCTGCCAAAGGCCACCTGCGGGCATACCTCATCCACCAACAGGTGCAGGTGGCAACTCAGGTCATCCCCAGGTTCGGTTTTGTATGTTTTCACATCTAGTTGACCCCCGAAGGCCCCTATACCCTTTTTGGATGTAATTATCAACTTGTGATGCCGTTTTAATGACTTTAAAGTGTCTTATGGAGGCATTTTGGACTATGTTAAGTATGTATTATTGTTCATAAGTTGTTATGAGGCAGGTTGATAGGGTAATTGTGACAGAATGCTAATGAGAGAGCATAAAGGGTAAGTGTGGTGTTAAATGCTATTGATGTATGCTATCTCGGTCAATATGTGGAATTTTATGGTGTTGTTGGTATGATAATTCAGTGGGTTTTATTGTAAAGAATGAAATGAAGTTATGTGGCAGTCATATAGCTCATTGTCGTTTTGTACACTTGTACGGTGAATAGTTGTTAACAAGAGTTCCATGATGGACTTGTATTGTAGAGTGAAACATAAGGAAGAAGCTGGACTGTTGTGTTCATATATAGACTTGAGTACTCATACTTGGAAGTAAAGGTATGTAAGGTTACTCTTTCCGTAAATTCTGCAGCATAGAGTATTCACCTTGTTATGGTATTTACTCAAGTCTGAAGTGTTCTAAAGTATCCCAGTTCAGGTTGAGATATATTATTATTCCCATGTGTTCTATTCTTAGATGAATTATGATTCACTTATCTCTTATTCATTGACTGAAGTTCCAAATGCTCCCACAATATTGTAATCTCTAAAAGAACTATCTCAAAGAGAGTAAGATGTAAAGAGAATATATATATGCTTGAATAGTATTTCCACTCATGTCATGTTCATATTATGATTATGTGGTACCAATCTCACAAGATCTCATAAGAGTAGTGAAGAGGTAATGTGCGAGCTAGTATATCTATCCCTCACAAGTTAAGGTGTCAATCTCATGAAGTCAATGAGTGAAGTAATATATTTGTGTGTTTCAAATAGTGTCATGATCATTTTTGGACCAATCTGTTATAAGTGAGTATAGTAATCTCTCATAAGTGAATGTATAAATCCCTCATGAGTGAGCCTATCAATCTCAGGAAAGTAAAGAATGAAGTAATGTATATACGTTTTCCCAATGATGTTCCAATCACCAATGTACCACTCTCATAACAAAGGTAAAGAGAAGAAGAATGCATAGAGGTAATGCATATATGTGTGTTTCCAATAATATCTTGATACTTAAAGTATCAATCTCTCAAAAGTAAGAAATGAAGAAAGGTGTATACATATTTTAAACCCACCAAAAGAGTGGATGTATGTTAAACCTATCAAAGAGTGGATGTATGTTAAACCCACTAAAGAGTGGATATATGTTAAACCCACCAAAGAGTGGATGTATGCTAAACCCACCAAAATAGTGGATGTATGTTAACCCCACCAAATAGTGGATGTATGTTAAACCCACTAAAGAGTGGATGTATGTTCTTAATCCACCAAAGAGTGGATGTATGTTCTTAACCCACCAAAGAGTGGATGTATGTTAAACCCACCAGAAGAGTGGATGTATGTTCTTAACCCACCAAAGAGTGGATGTATGTTAAACACACCAAAGGAGTGGATGTATGTTCTTAACCCACCAAGCGGGTGGATTCATGTTATATTATTAACCGAATCTCTTGAACAGAAGAATCTCTTGAGTAGAAGAATTTCTGGAATAGAAGAACCTCTTGGAGGTAAGTCTCTTGAGTAAAGGAAAATTCTCTTGAATGAAGATGTATATGAAAGATATTATATGAATGATAAGAATGTAAGTGAGTGATCTAAGATAACAATAACAGAAGCAATATACATGTTTCCATATTTAAATAATGGTTTATCCACATTGAATGTTCTCTCGTATTCTATTCCACTGAAATTCTTATGTATGATGTAGTTTCTTATGAGCCTTACATACTCAGTACATTCCTCGTACTGACCCCCTCGGGGGACTTACCTTAAATGTTGTAGGTGCAGGCACTAGTAGACCTCCACCGTAGGTTGACAGTAATGGCAGATCTTTGGTGAGGCCCAGTTGGTTCGGGACTTTTCGAGTCACAGTTGTACAGTTGTTTTGATGTTGTAGATATTGTATAAAGCAGGGACTTGTCCCGACTTTTTGTTGGTCTTGTAAATGCATCCGTTAGAGGCTTTTGTAGACATATGTGGGTATGTGAATGTAAGAAACGTATGATCATTTTGATTTGATGGCTCTAATGGCCAAGTTTCATATATCCATAGATATGGCATATGTTTCCATGTCCATGATTCCGTATAGTTGCATGAGGAATAATCAGATTTATATGAGGATATGCATACGAATGTACATAAGCAAAGATTGGTTCTCTCGGGCCATACCGGCTTCGGGTGCCAGTCCACCCCATTAGGATACGGGGCGTGACATAAATCTTTCAATATGGAAGTGGGACATAATCAACATGGATTTCATCACAGGTTTTCCTCGTACACTTCAAAAATTTGATTCCATATGGGTAATAGTTGACAGGCTTACCAAGTTAGCACACTTCCTACCGGTCAAGACCACCTACACAACTGAAGATTATGTGCGGTTGTATATTAAACAGATAGTTAGAATACACGGAATTCCAATCTCTATTATATCAGGCAGGGGAGCTCAATTTACTACACACTTTTGGAAGTCTTTTCAGAAGAGTTTGGGAACCCAAGTGAATTTAAGTATGGCTTTTCATCCTCAAACAGATGGACAAGAAGAACGTACTATACAAAAATTGGAAGATATGCTACGAGCTTAAACATTAGACTTTAAAGGTAGTTGGGATGATCATTTATCTCTTATTGAATTTGCCTACAATAATAGCTATCATTCAAGTATCAAAATGGCGCTTTACGAAGCTTTATATGGAAGAAAGTGTAGATCACCAATTGGATTGTTTGAAGCGGGTGAAACTGCCTTACTTGGGCCAGATCGTATTCATTAAGATATGGAAAAGGTTAAGGTGATACAACAGTGGCTACAAATGGCCCAAAGTTGACACAAATCATATGTCGATGTTAGAAGAAGGGGGCTAGAGTTTGCTATAGGTGATTGGGTATTCTTGAAAGTATCACCAATGAAAGGGGTAATGAGATTTGGAAAGAAAGCAAAGCTAAGTCCGCGTTATATAGGGCCATATAATATTATCCAAAGATTTGGTCAAGTTGTGTATAAATTAGAGATACCCCAAGAACTCTCCACAGTTTATCCAGTGTTTCATGTTTTAATGCTTCGAAAGTGCATAGGAGATCCATCTTATATTAATCCCACTGAAGATGTACAAGTTACAGAAGATCTCACCTATGAAGAACTACCTATTGCTATTATAGATCGACAAGTTAAGAGGTTAAGAAATAAAGAAGTAGCTTATGTAAAAGTGCTTTGGAAAAATCAGCAAGTAGAAGAAATCACATGAGAAGCCGAGGAAATGATGAAGTCTAAGTACCCGCATTTATTTCAAACTGAAGAGAAAGTTCAAGATGAGAAATTGGAGCAATAACAAGTAAGTATATATAAGTATTATGTGTATGTGATAATATGAAGAATGAACTTAGACTTGAACTTCTTTAGATTGGATAATGTTACTAACATTCGAGGACGAATGTTCCTAAGGGGGGAAGGATGTAACACCCCGTACATTTCCGAACTTATTTGACTACCATAACATTTATGGAATTATTTAAACTTGAGATAGTTGGTGTATTACCTACTAAATTTATTGAGCTAAATTAATATTATATTTATGGACCTAATTGAGGCCCGAAATTAAGTAAAAAGACATGGGCCCAAAAAGGAGATGATCCATTTAAAAATGGACCAAGTTTACTTAGACTTTTTGACCAAATAATTGGCTAAGGAAGACCCTAGAGAGGTGGTGGAAAATGTACTTTATAAGGCTTAAATTCAGCTCATTTTCAACAAAATACACTTGCAAAAAATCAGATTTCTAATCAACATTTCTCCTCTTGTGGACCATTGGTTGTTTTTATTGTCCTTAAAATGAGCTAGTTTTAGGTGCTTTACAATAATAAGATGCCTTTGAGGTAGTGATGAGTTGAATTGGTTTTATGAGTCATTTTGTGGTTGACTTGAATTGAACATTATATGTACAAAGGTGATTTCATTTATTTACCTGACTCTGTTGGTTTAAAATGGAATTATGGTGTAAAGACTGATTTGAATGCATATTGTTGAGGTGACATGTTTTGCTACTTGTTTACAAACTCTTAGTTAATTGATCATATTGATTAAGTTGTGTTGGCCTATTATCCTACCAGTACATGGTGGTTTTGTACTGATACTATCATGTACTCTTCTTTTTGTTGAGTGCAAAGCATATTCCAGTGGCTTCTATGAGACCTCACTAGAAGATGATAGAGCAAAATAATATCTAAGGGTGAGTATTCATCTTTCGGGAAACCATGGATCTATCTTATTGCGATCTTGTCCACTTATTTTGGGCAAAAAAAGTTTTATTTATTATTGGCATTTTCTAGGTTGTTCCCATAGACATGTTCTAGTTAGAGTTCTGGCACGATGACATTCAGTTTCGAGGGACATTTTAGAATTGATGATTATATTTCCGCATTTAATCAAATTTTTAGAGATATTATTTCATTAATGGAATTGTTTTTTATCTTATTTAAAACGGTTAAGTATTTGACATTGTCCTATTTGAAGCCTCCTTTTCTGTTGTTGCATCCCCCAAGTCATCCAAGATGGTTTTGGAATGAACTAAGTGTCCTATTTATAGTAGTAGATAAAAGTGTAGCCAACATGACCCTTGGCTGTGGGCACTCCTTCAATTTGGAGGCTAACCAATGTGACCCCCCATCTCTGAGGCTAGCCAATATGACACTCCTTCATCTCGGCATCATATGGGCTGTGACATGCCATGGAAATATTTAGATTCTATTTTGGGACCCTTTTTCAAGTCCAAATTCACTCCTTGCCCTATGCCACGACCTTTGATGCCCCAATGCTCCTCCGTGGTATGGATTTAACTCCCAATACTAATATTTTATTTGTATTTTAAATCAAGATTAATTCACAAGCAAATCCAACTAACAAAAAGCTAATCACATAAGTTAGTTCATGGATACAATTTAATCAAAACAAATGAGACTGTAATCAAATTAATTCTAGAGTTAAGATTAAATATAGGTATAAAATGGCACTTCGATGTATAGCAAAGTACTAAAGATATTAGGTCCATGAGAGTCCAGTAGAAGCACCATCTAGTTGAGAAGTCCACTTGAGAGACTGAATCAGATATGCCTAGTAAGTACCCTCACTTGTTTTAGGATTTAGGTATTTCCTTTCCTTCATAGATGAATTATGGGTAAATTGGTATATGTTGTAATGACCCTTTCTATTATTATGGTATTGCTTAACATACAAAAATTTGGGTTAAGTTTCTCCCCAGATGAAATATTGAAAATTTCAAGCTAAACTAGTCTTGGATGAATTTCAGGTGTGGTGGTGTAGGAAAATCTGGTGATTGATGGTCTAGTAATTCATGGATTTAATATTGTGACATGTTATAAAAGTGGTTAGGGAGCTCATAGAAACTTTCAGAACAGAATTTGGGTTAATAGCACTCCGAATATAGAGTTTAACGTAAAGGGGTTAGTTCGTAAGCTTGAAATCTGAGAGTGTGTGGAAAAACTGAGAACTAGTGCCAACTTTCTTCCTCACCTACCCTGTTGTAGTAGGTGGCAGGACGTTATAGCACTTCCACTATAGTGGAAGTCTCTTTTAGTCAGCACCGCAATAGCAGGAAGATCCTTCTATAGCGATGCCGCTATAGTTGGTTCGACACACTAAATATCAGTTTTCAGTGTTAAAATATATTTTTCATTCCAAAAGTTGCAGAGGTTGAGTAAGGGCAATTTAGGGCAATTTCTGGTGATTTTCTTCAACTCCCACTCTTATGATAAGTAAGTTTCCTTCCTTCTAATGTAAATTCAATCCCTAAATTTTTGGAATTCATAGGATTGATTATGGTGGGGATGATGGGTTTAACTCTAGGTTAAGAACTTGGTTTGGTTATGGAGAGATTAATTTCACTTGATTATAGTCTCAAATGATCGAATTATCATTGCTTGACTAGAATTTGTCCTTTTAAACTAAGTTTATGGAGAATTTGAGTAGGATAAAGGGTAGAAAACCCTATAATAGTGGTATTATGCATGAACTTGGCCCTATGGTTATGAAATTAGATTATAATACCTAGAATTTGTAGAACATTGGTTGAATTATTCTTTTTTGTTATTTTTATACCGTGATCAAGTCGAAGCTACAAGAAAAGACAATGCTTATGACATTTAGAGCATTGCAGGGCTTGGATTGAGGTAGGTTATGGTTGAATTAGAGTTAAGGCTCAATTTGGTTGTATGTGTACATGTTAACTGATTGTTTTTTTATTTAGTGTAATACATGCTAATAAATGATGAACTTGTTAATTATTGAATGCAAGATTTGGAAATTGATAGCCAATTGGTAAAAAAGGACCTTGTTGATAGTACTGGTTATTTATTGTGAGTGATTTGTTAAAGATTAATTATGATAAATTAGTGGATTTTAGGGAGGATAAGGGTAGAGATATTGGAATAAGGGTGGTATAACACTTGGTTTGGGATAAGGGCGGCAGACACAAGTTGTTGATATATTTGGAACATGGACTGAGCTCGTCCCCTACAGGTCATGGCTAGTGGGTATACATAAGACCTTAGCATGTGTGCACACCATGATTTGAATAGTTTGATGGTTCCTTGAGTGAGTCGGATTATATTTTGTTATCATATTTTGGGTTCCTTGTGCGGAGTATTGGTTGTTGTTATTGTCCTTAAAATTAGCTAGTATTTGATATTGTACAATAATAAGATGCCTCTGAGGTAGTGAAGAATTGAATTGGTTTTTTGAGTCATTTTGTGGTTAACTTTAATTGAACATTCTATGCACAATGGTGATATCATTTATTTTTACTTGACTTGGTTGGTTTAAGTGGAATTATGGTGTAAAGACTGATTTAAATGCATATTATTGAGATGACATATTTTGCTACTTTTTTACAAACTCTTAGTTAAGTGTTCACATTGATTAAGCTGAGGTGGCCTATGATCCTACCAGTACATAGTGGTTTTGTACTGATACTATCCTGTACTCTTCTTTTTGTTGAGTGCAGAGCATATTTCAAAAGCTTCTACAGGACCTTACTTGTAGACGATAGAGAGACATCAGATCCAAGGGTGAGCATTCATCTTTCGTACAACCATGGATCTATTTTATTGCGATCTTGTCCACTTCTTTTGGGCAAAGATTTTTTTATTTATTTTTGACATTTTCTGGGTTGTACCCATAGATATGTTCTAGTTAGAGTTCTGGCATGATGACATTCAATTTCTGGGGACGTTTTAGAATTGATGATTTTGTTTTCATATTTAATTAAATTATTAGAGATATTGTTTCATTAATGGAATTGTTTTTTGTCTTATTTAAAATGGTTAAGTGTTGGTGTTGGTTAGTCCAATTAGATGGTTTTCCCATCAGAGGGTTAGTGTGGGCGCCACTCACGATGGGTTTGGGTTGTGACAAATCCCTATATTTAAAATGTGTTGTGCAGTCCACTTTATATGTAGCAGTCCACTTTTGCTTAATCGCTAACGGATTTGCCTTCTATGTGGTTTAAAATTGAAGTAAAAATGTGAAGTATGTACTTGGTGGGAAATCTTATCGGTTTGTGATGTCTATGTTGATGTGTGGACTGTTTTGGTATTATTGGTGTTGTGGGGCAGTAAATTATATTGTAGGAGGGTGGAATGAAGGTATATGGCAGTAGAAAGGAAGGTGGAATGATATAACATGTGTTTGGGATGTTGGATAGTTTTTACTTCCCGTCAAGTAGCTAATTATCGCCTTGTGAACTTGTAATGTAATTGGCTTTTAATGTGAGCTCCATTATGTATTCATATTGTAGAGTAACGCTTTAAGGATGAGCTGAATTGTTGTAGTCACTTGTTGGAAAGATAAGGTATGTAAGGTTACTCTTTTCTGTATCCTTTGGCCATACCAATTGTTCACATCGTTACCGAACTTGTTTCCACTCCGAAATGTTTTAAAGTATCTCATTTCAAGTTTGTTAGCAATTGCTATTCACATGTCTCTTATTTGTTGACTATTTTTCCAAAGCTCCAATAATGTTATGACGACCGATGTAACAATCTCACAAAAATTAAAGAAATAAAGTAATACATATTTGGTTGAGTACGGGTGGTAGCTTTGGGGGCGAAAGCCTAGCTCGAGCCGATACCGATGGATTATTGGATACAGGGGGTAGCTTTGGGGATGAAAATCTAGCTCTAGTTGAACCTGATTTATTGATTTATGGGTGGCTAGGGGCATAAGCCTAGCTCGAGTCGATCCCAATGTTACTTACCACTGATCAGTTGGTCCCGGGCATTGTATGATGTATATTTATATAAAGGTAAAAGGAAAGAAATGAATGTAATGTACATGGTTCCACATATACAGTATGGTGGTATATCAATGTTATTTATTCATTTGTATTTGATTCCATTTGAGTTCCTATATTTCATACAAGTTACTTATAACCTTACATACTCAGTACATTCTTCTATACTGACTTCCCTTGGGGGACCTGCCTTACTTGCTGCAGGAACAGGAGCTAGTAGACCATCACAGTAGGGTACGGGTCATATGCAGGCTATTGGTGAGGTCCAGTTTGATTCGGGGCTTTCCGAGTCATTTGTATATATTTTTGGTACTGTGTAGCAGTTGTATAAGGCGGGGACTTGTCCCGACCTTAGTCATGGTTATATATCTTTTAAAGGCTTTGTAGACATTGTAAAGTCAAATGTAGAAGTGTCTTACCTTTTAGACGTTGTGGCACCAACGGCCAAGTATCGTAGCTGTTTTGAACGTCTTTACATGACTTTCGTCATCAATATATTATATCTGCATGTGGCAGAATTTTTGTTCACTTAATGGCATGCATATGAATGTACTCAGTCATAGGTTGGTTCTCTCGGGCCTTTACGACTATGGGTGCCTGTCCGCCCCAATGGGATTTGAGGCGTGACACATGATCAAGTAGCAACACCAAGAAAATATCACATGAATGCAAGAAAGGGTTACGACTATACTTACAACACATTGATTTCACCTCAATGGCTTTAGCAAGTCCCAGAATAAGCATAAGCCACAAGTACATACCTTCTTTGTAGGAAATAAAAAATGTGGCTTCATATTAATTTGACGCTTTATGAGGTATTCTTCCCTGATATTCATCCTCAAGACTCCTCTCTTGACAAGACTTAACAAAAAAGTCAATCAAATAATTAAATTCATTAAGAGAGAGAGTTTTTCCTTTAAGCTCACTTTCCCTACACCAAGCTTCAACCAAATTTTGCTTGTTGTCTTAACCAAGCACCAAGTTGGGTGTATTACAACCATAACACTTTAAATGGTTCCCGGGGTCAAATGGAAAAAGTATCCATAAACATGGATCTAGGCAATATCCATTTTACCTAAGAGTACCACTAGTACAAGGGGATATACTCTCTACATAATCATAGACAATATCATAAGAAAATAGAGAGTAAAGAAAGGTATCATGCAAATTAATTTCATCTAAGGTGTACTCATGTATATACTCACTATTAGATTCAAAATCATCACCAAAAGTATCCGTAAAAATTGGGCCACACAAAGAGAAAGTAACTATTTCTAAACAAATCTCGCCTTCCCCTTCAAGAGAACGATTTCCAATGTCACACGAACCACCACTAACATTAATGAGATTAGGACTTACATCATCACATGACTCAAATAAGTCATCCCCATTTTTATCATTCAAAGGTGGGGTTGAGGGAGTTTGGTAATGGAAATGGTTCTCCATATTTACCATCCTACTATTTATTCGTGCCATCATTCTAATCATTTGAGTCTCATCTTGTTGCATCCCTATGATGGCCTCTACTAAGGTATCAAATTTTGATCCACCCATGGTAGGTTGGGTCTCACCTCCCATTGCCATGGTACCTATCAATAAGACACTTAATACAAGAAAGCAACAAACAACGTTAGCATTAGTGAAATCAAAACCTCACAATCACTCATGTTTTTCACACTTTTGATTGCCTTATAATTGTCCCGGCTAATGTTGAACTTTGCTTCTATCCATTGGTACACAAAGTGTCAATTTTTACTCTTGGATAGAATAGATCTTTGTTCAATAAAGGATGAATGACTCAATTAGAAACAAAAAGGAATAGAATCAAAAGTTAACTACGAAGTAAAACTAGAAAAGAACAAAAGAAACAGACTAAGAAAGAAAGGACTCAAAAAATAATCACCAACTAAGTAGGACAATTACTAGTTGGAAATTAGTTTTAAGAATCAAAGAAAGAGATTAAAGAATCAAGGAAAGAAACTAAAGAATTAGATCATGAGATTGCTCACTTGGACTTGGAATGAGATCTTGAAAACCTTGAGCTCACCTTGAATTTGTTTCAACTAGTTGTGGAATGGGTAATTTCAGTGATCGAGGGGTTGGTTTGGCAATGGAAAGGTGGTTTTGGCGATGGGGATGAATCATTTGGCGATAGGGCAATGTATCACAAAAGTTGACATTGTTGACCTAGACAACAAACTATCACATTTTTGTTTTTTTGCAAATCGGCGATGGGGCAATGAGATTAGTGAGGGGAGGGAGGGGTGCGCCGAAATGGGTAGTGTGTCCACCTCTCTCATCTGATTTTTAGCCTCTTGGTGGTCCCCTTACACTTCTTTCTGTCTTTTTCCCCCTTTTGGAATATTCCTTTTGTACTACTTCCAAATAGTTTCCTTCCACCTTATTTTTGGATCTAAATCCCCTTTTTATTTATTATTCTTCTTGAAGATACGAATATCCTCAAGAACACCAAGAAAAAATATGAAAATTTCAAAACCCAACTTTCTCGATTTAGCTCGAAAATGCTTCAAATTTGAGATTCGATCTCCTTTTGGTATGGGGAACAAACCCCAATGTCTTTAAACCTTCAATTTCTCTCCAAAATGTTCAGATTTGAAGACCCATTTCTATTTTCTTCAAGCTCAACCCAACAATGGTAGAATCCTCAAATCAACTCCAATGTAGCTCAAATCTCAGATCTAAACTTGATTTATGCTAGAGAGCACTATTTTAGCATAAGAAACTCAAGAAGACACAAAAATCAAAACTCAAAAATTATGAAATTACCAAAAAACATTGTTGACCCCCTTTTTTTGATAACAAATCCCAAGACTATAATCATTGGAACGATCCTAAGCTCGACTCTGATACCAGATAATACAAACCAAAATACAAAAACAAAAACAAACTACAGATATTAAAATATAAATAAGAAATGATAGATATATAGACACAAGATGATAACAAAAGTATAACCAAAGGATATATTAAATCTAAAGACCTTTTTTTAGACTACCATAAGCACCTAACGCTACAAAGATCGAGAGGGAAATTAATCCACTCATAACCAACATTTATAAGAAAAGTAAATAAAGCTCCCAACAAGCTTAAAAAACTCTCAAGTTTAAGTTTCATCCAAAATCATCTAAGAAAGAAAAGGGAAATCCTAGCTATTTATAGCCATGGGCTATTTATTACAAATGGACCCAAAATTGACCTTATGTGCAAGCTACATACATGGGTGATATTAATTCCTTCACCGATCACCTTGGCAATGCGTCAAAATGCCCTTTCCATCACTAAAGTGTGCAATTGACTTATTCACTTTAGCGATCTGTCCATTACTTTGGCGATCGTTTGGCACTTTAGCGGTGCACATCCAATGCTTCAAGCTATTATCCAAACATGTCCTTTCTCCCCTAAGGTGATCATGTCTTGGATCCTTAGGTATTGACCATGATGTATAGACCTTAAATTGCTGGAGCTAATATGGCTTGTATCAATAGAGGTCCCATCTCTAGAGTTAGTTCTTGTGGTGTATCAATTTCAGAAAGTGTTCCCTATTGATTTGCCTGATATGCCTCCGGATTAAGACATCAACTTTTGTATTGATTTAGAGCTGGGCACTCAACCCATCTCTATTTCTCCAGATAGGATGGCTCAGACTGAGTTAAGAGAGCTGAAGACTCAATTGGAAGAGTTGCTTGATAAGAGTTTTATTCATACTAATGATTCACTGTGGGGTGCTCCAGTGCTATTTGTTAAAAAAAAGAAGGTAGAATGAGAATATGTATAGATTATCGATAGTTGAATAGGGTAACCATCATAAATAAGTACCTATTTTCCCAGTATAGACACTTTGTTTGATTAGTTGCATGGTTCTTTGGTGTTTTATAAGATAGATCTAAGGTTGAGGCATCCTCAATTGAAGATACGACCTGAGGATATTCCTAAGATAGCCTTTAGGACTCATTATGGTCATTATGATTTTTTGGTGATATCCTTTGTGTTGACTAATGCACCGAGCAACCTTCATAAGTTTGATGAATGGTGTCTTTAAATCTTTCTTGGATTCATTTGGTATTGTCTTTATAGATAATATTTTGATGTACTCTAAGAGTAAAGAGGAGCATGCAGGGCATTTGCGTATTGTCTTAGATAAATTGAAGGAGAAGAAATTTATGCAAAATTCTCCAAGTGTGGATTTTTGATTCCATCCATGTCCTTTTTGAGACATGTGGTTTTTGATAATGGGGTAATGGTAGATCCCCAAAATATTGAGGTGATCAAGAATTGGTTTACCCCCAACTTAGTGATTAAAGTTCGTAGTTTATGGGGGCAAGTTATTACTGCATGTTTGAGGGTTTTGCTTTAATTGCTACTCACTTGATGAGATTGACTTAGAAGAAGGTGCCTTTTATTTGGTCATACAAGTATGAAGAGATCTTTCAAAAGATCAAGTCTCTTTTGACCACAACTCCTATTCTTACTTTGCCTGTGGAAGGTAAAGATTTTATAGTACTTTTTGATGCTTCACGTTCTGACTTGAGTGTTGTGTTAATGCAGAATAAGAATGTGATAGCCTATGCTTCAAGGAAAATAAAGGTCCATAAGATGAATTACCCAACTTATGACTTGTAACTAGCGGCGGTGGTCTTTACACTAAAAATATCAAGGCACTACTTTTATGGTGTTAAGTGTGAGGTTTTCACAGATCATCATAAACAGCAGTGGTGGATGGAGTTTCTAAAGGATTATGATGTTACCATCTAGTATCATTTGGGAAATACCAATATGGCGGCAGATGCATTGAGCAAGAAATTTGTAAGTATGGAAAGTTTAGCTTGCTTAAAAGTAACAAGTCGTCCATTAGATAGAGAGATTCAAACTTTGGTGATGTAATTCATCCAGTTTGGGGTGTTAGAAAAAGGTGGAGTATTGGATTTTATTGAGGCAAGGCCGACATTCCTTGATCAAATCAAGGCCACGCAATTTGAGGATGGGAATTTGAATAATATTCAAAATAAGGTGGTACGTGGTGAGGCCCGTGAGGTCACTCTTGATGCTAATGGCATGTTGATGGTGAAGGGGCATATGTGTGTGCCCCGTAATAATGATTTGATTCCTTGTCTGTTATTAGAAGCTTATGGCTATAGATATTCTATACATCCTGGTACAACCAAGATGTATTTTGATTTGAGACAACTTTATTGGTGGCCCTGAATGAAGAAAACATAGTGGATTATGTGGCAAAGTGTCAGAATTGTTGATGAGTCGGTAAATTGTACCTTAGTTGCACTAGAATTAGAAATAAAACATGTCCTCAATGCTAAATTGAAGCATTTTTAATGGTGATTTGGTTTGATTTCAAGGTAAAGGCCTAGAAGTGATCAAACTAGCAAAAAAGAGCGAAAAGAGGCAAAAAGATGGAAGAATAAAGCAAAAATTGCACAAAGGAATAAAAGAGACACTTCAATGCATCACCAAAGTGAGTTGTGGATCCCAATTGAGCATCTCCATCACCAAATCTAACAGAAAAAGGCCAAGAAATAGAGAAACAAAACGGCGAGGTAATGGACATATACGTGCATCACCGAACCATGTCTTACATCGCCAAAAGGAACAGAATACAACCCTTGGAGCTTGTCATGTTGATAAATCGGTGAGCCAGGTATAATTCAGCACATCACTATCTCGTTTGGAAATGGATTCTGCTCAGCCAAATTGTCAAGCGATGGCATTTCTGTAATTATGTGGCCCATTTTTCCTGATGCTATTTAAGCCTTTTTGGTCATTGGAAAAAGGGACTTGGAAAAAGGGACTTTTGCCAATTTTGGGTATTCTTGAGCTTGTAATCAAACCCTAATCTTGGTATACTACTCTTGGCTTGGAATTTAGAGTTTTCTTGTGAAACATTTGGATTCTTTGGCAGATATGGAAGAAGAATTTGGTATAATTTCTTTTTCCTTCGTTATGAGTAACTAATTTCCCACACTTGGGGTTATGCATTATAGAGTAGTGATTGTGTGGGGGTAGTGATTATTTTATTTTGAATTAGATTGTATGTTATGACTTTAGCTAAATGTCTTTGTCTTAACTTATAGATTGAGGTTGCAAACTTAGTCTATACTTGGATCTCGTGTATTGCCTTAAAAGGGATACAAGAGCGATGAGATTTAGCTAATGAAACTTGGGTTACACTCATTTAAGTGGTAATGCTAGTGATAGATTATCCACTTCGAGGCTAATGGTTGTTTAGTAAGTGTAGACACTTGGGTGTTCAAGAGAAACCCATGTAAAATTTTGTTGTAGATTGAGAAATCATTTCAAATATCTAAGATCATGCCTAATCATAATTAGCAATTGAATCCTAGGTGTATTTTGAGTTACCTACACATATAATCATTTTTGAGAAGGCATAACCCCAAGTGTTTTAATTCAATTAAATATAATCTCGTTGCATTTTGCTTTGGAAAACCAAACATTGATACTAAAGAGTTGTTCAAACAACAACAACCCCCCCCCCCCAATTTTACTTTTAAGTTTAATTTTGACATTTCGTGCGAGCTAGAGTAGCTTGTGACACTTAAGAGTGAAACTAGCGCTCTTATTCCCTGTGGATTCGACCCCGACTCCAAGTTGTCCAAAATATATTGCTAAAGATCGTGTACACTTCTTTTCAAGGGTGTATTTGAGTGTTATCAAAAATGGCGTCGTTGTCGGGGAATGAAACATAGCGTTCATTCTTTTTAGTGTTATAAGTTACTTTGAGTTAGTAGTGTAATTTTTTTACTTTGTTTGTTGTTTTTGTTTTGTTTAGGTAACAACCAAAGTCTTCCCAAATCAATGAGTCAAATTAGTAGCAATACCTCTTCTCTTGACGGGCATCTAGATGATGAAGACTATTTGGGAGACACCGAGAGAGCTAGCGCCATCCGCATCCCACCCGCGAAAGGCAATGGATTATTCCATGTTACTAGTGTAATGCTCCATCTACTTCTAATGAAGGATTTATTTGAGGGTCAAGCACATGAAGACACCAACCTTCATTTGATAAATTTCACTGATTTGTGCATTCCGTTTGATATTGACCACATTTCGCAAGAATCCATCCGGTTGAGACTTTTTTCTTTCTCTTTAATGAGGGAGGCCATATTGTGGTTGCAGAAATTTCCCACGGGTTCAATAACTACATGGTTGAAATTGACGGAAGCATTCTTAGATCGATTCTTTCCACTATCCCAGATGTTACAACCGAGAGACGATATTATTAACTTCCGCCAATTAAGTGGCGAGGCGAGCCATTACATGAGGCTTGACAAAGGTTTAAAAAGAAATTGTTGCAATGTTCGACTTATGAGGTCTCGAACAAGATGCTCCTTCAAATCTTTTAACGAGCATTGCAATAATTGAATAAGATAGTTACGGATAACACAGCTGGAGGGTCTATAGTAAAGCAAACTTATGGTGTGGCATCGGCATTATTGGATCAAGTAACCAAGCAAAATCGAGGTCGGCATATAAGAGATTTTAAAGTGGCCATGGGGGCTCCCTCCACATCTTTAGTGAGCCAAGAGCAAAGGAAGAAGTATGAGGAGAGAGATGAGAATATTTCAAAAGTGATGATGCAATTAGATCTCCTCACTAAACATGTAATGGGTTCAACTCCAAAATCAGTAAATGTCGTGGCTTCTGAGGGTGCTAAGCATATGATAAAGATAAGGCGGAAATTCTTGATGAAGAAATCCAGTTTATGTCAAATCAAATGGGGGGTTCCCAACCTACTTATAAAAGACAAGGTAGGAATAAAGGTTGGAAGGATAGAGACCACGATTAGAAAGACCGTGATTGGAAACAGCATGATCGAGACAAAGATTGGAGGGATAATAAAAGGGATAGAGATTGAGATTGGAGAGACGAGGATCAGGAGTATGATAGGTACATTCCTCTACATGATCGGACCAAGAGCAAAGAAACCATATCCATTGATCCGGAGAAGTATAAAAATAAAGATGTACTTGCTCGCATCCTCATGGGGGTTGAAAGAAGTGATAAGATGTTAAGAGAAATGAAAAGCAATTTTTTACAACTCAACCAAACCGTCACTTTGCATTCGGCCTCAATCAAACAACTCAAAACTAATTGGGCCAAATTTTCTCCTATTTGAATGGAAGGTAAAACGGAGGTCTTCCTAGTGATATAGTGTCAAATCCAAAGAATGATGCTCATATCATCGCAATTGTTACTAGAACTGGGAGAACTCTTAGGAATGATGTTATGAATCTTGATAATAACCCTAGTGCTAAGGGTGTTGGGGAAAAAGTGAGCAAAAAAATAAAGCAACTTGATAAGCCAAAAGATGAGCCAAATGGTGAAAATTCGAGAGAAGTGGAAAAAAAGGTCATAGACGAAGAAGTGCCACAAGTGGTTGAAAGTAATATTTCAAAACCAGATGACAACTCGGTGTTTTCAAAGCCGCAAGTCAAAATATCTTCTCCGTTTCCATAAAGGCTTAAGAAGAAAGAAAATGATTCCAAGTTTAAGAAGTTTCTCTCATAGTTTAGCAACTTATCAGTAAACATCCCATTGCCAGAGGATTTACAAGAAATTTCCGGGTATGCTAAATCCATGAAGGAGAAACAAGTTATGGCTTTTGAAATAATTGAAGTAACTCACAATTGTAGTGCTATTATGACTAGCCAAATGGTTGTGAAAAAAGAAGACCCGGGATCTTTTACCATTCCATGCCCTATCAGGGTATATAAGTTTAGAAAAGCACTATGTGATCTTGGGGTAAGTATTAATTTTTTGATGCCATTAGCCATATATCACAAGCTAGGTTTGGGTGCTCCCAAGTCAACCACAATGAGACTTTTGATGGCTGCTTATTCTATTAAGAAAACCATGGGTGTGTTGTATAATGTACTTGTAAAGATAGACCGTTTCATTTTTCCAGCAGATTTTGTGATTCTAGATTGCAAAATTGATCATGAGGTCCCTATTATTCTTGGTAGGCCATTCTTGGCTACCAGTCGGGCTTTGGTTGATGTCGAGTATGGTGAGATAAAGTTTTGAGTCATCAATTAAGAAGTGTCTTTTAATATGTGTAAGTCATTTAAGCAACCCATGGACCTACAAATTATCTCTATAATTGATATGATAGATGATGAAGTGACTGAGGCCATGAAAGTGAGCTTTATTAGTGAGCCATTAGCGGGAGTGTTGTGGAACTATAGAAGTGATGATATAGAGGAATATGATGAAGTTGTGGCCTCTTTGCAAGGTCTTGGTTCTTACACCAAGAACCCTTGCAATCTTGATCTTGACTTAAAAAATCGGGAGATTCCTCCTACTATGCCCTCAATTATAGAGCCACCGAAACTCAAACTCAAACCGCTACCACTACACCTATGTTATGTATTACGTAGAGAGGATAACACCTTACCCATCATTATTGCGGGAGATTTTATGCCATGGAAAGTTGAAGCATTGAAGTCAGTGGTGAGAAGATATATAAGGGCTATTGGTTGGACCATAGCTGATATTATCGGGACTGCACCCAGTATTTGCATCCACAAGATAAAGTTAGATCCTGATTTTACACCAAGTATTAAGCATCAAAAGAGGTTAAATCCTCCAATGTAAAAGGTTGTAAAAAAGGAAATCATCAAGTAGCTAGATGCGGGTGTAGTCTATTCTATGTCGGATAGTACTTGGATAAGTCCCATACAATGTGTTTCCAAGAAAGGTGGTATCACAGTGGTCCTAAACAAGAACAATGAACTTATACCAGTCCATTCGATCATGGGTTGGAGAGTATGTATTCATTATAGGAAGTTGAATTCATGGATGGAGAAGGATCACTTCCTGATGCCCTTCATGGACCAAATGCTTGATAGGCTAGTGGGAAGATGTTGGTATTGTTTCCTTGATGGATACTCGGGTTACAATCAAATTTCAATAGCACCCGAAGATCAAGAAAAAACTACCTTCACTTGTCCATATGAAACTTTTGCTTTCAAGTGCATGCCCTTTGGGCTATGCAATGCACCCGCCACGTTCCAACGGTGTATGCTTTCTATTTTTTCAGACATTGTGGAAGAATCAATGGAGTTATTTATGGATGATTTATTAGTTATTAGTGATACATTTGAAGGGTGCCTCAAACATTTGGACAAGGTCCTTGAAATATGTGTGATAAACAAGCTTGTCTTGAATTGGGAAAAACGCCACTTCATGGTGAGAGAAGGTATCATCCTCGGACACAAAATCTCAGTCCAAGGGATCCAAGTTGATCAAGATAAAGTATAGGTGATCCCCAAATTACCCCCTCCAATATCTATCAAGGGCGTGAGGATTTTTCTTGGCGCCATGTGGGTTTTTATAGGAGGTTCATTATTGATTCTCCAAGATTGTTCATCCGGTGTCCAATCTTCTTGACAAGGAAGCAAAGTTTGAATTTGATGGAGAATGTGCGAGGGCAATCAATTGCCTCAAAGAGAAACTTTTTTCCTCCCCCATTATTGTGGCACCTAATTGGTCACAACTGTTTGAACTCATGTGTGATGCTAATGGATTTGCCTTGGGGGCCGTGCTTGGTCAAAGAAAGGAGAAAATTTTTCATCCTATCTACATTGCTAGTAAATAATGATGCACAAAGTAACTACACTATTATGGAGCAAGAATTACTAGCCATCATTAATACCATGGTCATGATCCATTCTTGTATTCAAATGCTAAGTGTATAGCGTAAAGTTGTGTGCATATATTTTATTTGCTTGACTTTCATTTGGGTTTTGACGTGATTAGAACTTTTTGTGTGTCCTTAAAATCACTAAATAATAAAGGTGCATGCATAATCAGGGCACCTAATTTGGAGTCTTCACGGAACACACACATTGAGCTAAACCCCTCAAAACTCGAATACATAGTTGAAAATGGAGGTATACACTGAAATTAACTCTGCCTAGCCACATTGTGGTCATATGCATGTGCACATGGGCACTTATGTGTGGATGAGGGCAGTGCATATGGTTTGCATGGTCAGTCCTTTAATGTTGATTGTTTTCGTATGCTTTTACATGTCTTTACACTTTGCATTCACTTCTTTTAGCATAGTTTTTCTTTTCTTTACGACATATAAATATCTAAAAACATGTTTTACCTTTTTTTTGTTTGGGTTATTTTTTTGTGTTTTTTTAGAGATGATTCCTGGGAAACCCATGCCTCAAGCAACAAAGAATACCAAGGACAAGGGTAAGTCTTAAGCCACCACTTCCAAGAAGAAAGCCGTGGTTCAACAAGAGTCCACTTTAGACCTTGAGATTCAAAAAGCTATTAATCTTTCTATGAGGTTAGACAAGGAGACTGAGGCCTTTAGATGGGAATAGGAAACCAAGATCTAGTTTGCAGTTGAGGGGGTGCGTAAGTTGTATGATGACTGAGTTAACACCCAAGGGTTGAACCCAAAAAGAGTATTTAGCTTGAAAGGAGTTAACAAATATTTCCTGGATATTATGAACCAAGTTGATAAGCGTGTGTGGGATGTCTTTACTGATCTTCATGACTCACCACATCCTACCACCTACTTCCTGAGCTTATTAGGGAGTTCTATGCTTCCTACCATATCTGGCATAAGCAACACAAATATAAATAATCAGTAGAGGTGCAACCTTGCTTGCCCAATGTTCTTGTGAGAGGGATTGAGGTGCCTTTCTCTGCAGAAGATATTAACTAGATTTACTTTGATTGTAATGATGCACCCGGTATTGAATGTAAAGAGTAGGTGAAAGGTGGGCATACTCAATTCTCTTGACATGCCCAAATCATTGCCAAAGGCCTTCCTACATGGGCAAAAGGTGAAAGACAAATTAAAAGGTATGATCTTTCAATTCAAGCAAAACATTGGCTCGACTTTGTGGGTAATCAGTTGCATTCTTCCAATAATAATTAGAACATCACTATTAATAGGGCCATCCTTGTAGGATGCATTATGAGTAATGTACATGTTAATCCGGGAGAGATAATTGCTGAAATGATCAAAATAAGAGCTAGACAACCTGGAACTTTATTTCCTTTTCCTTTTCTTATATCCATGTTATGTTTTGCTAACAAGGTCCCTATATTTCCTAGGATCGACCAAAAAGTGAAATGTATTGGGGTTATTGATATTACCCACAGCCAAGATGATAATAATACCATGGGGAAGAAATAGAAGATTTCTGAGGTTGATAGTTTATCGATTGGAGAGCAATATGGTATTGAGGACTAGAGCACCACACCTATGATTTCTTTTTCATCTGATGTACCACAGAATTCTAGTGGAGATACTCCGGCTGTTGATCCACCTCTTGTACAGCCTCCTTCGAGCACTACACAACCTCTTCCTCAGCCTATTCAGCCTCCTAGAGATGGTGCTACAATTAAGTTTACTAAGGTCACATTCATGACCCTGGAAAACAACAGTACTCTAACTCTGCTTGTCATTGATATACCATAGTTTATTTAGGTTGCTATTGAGAGGAGTCTTGAGCCTCTATGAGCTCAAATATAGGATTATGAGTGTAGATTAGCAGTAGTTAAGGAGAGAGAAAATAGTGAGGTAGTTGCTACTCTCAGGGCAGATCTCACCAGTCTTCAGGAGGAATTCCAATCAGTACAACTTTCCTTTACTTTGGGTGATGATCAGATGACACTACCTCAGGTTTCCCTTGACCTAGTTCCACTATTTGTTGATTTGTTTAGGAGCACTACTGAGAGAGATGAGGCAAGAGTTGACTTAGGTGTAGGGCTGATTGAGGCCCAACAGATTCAGTTTGCCACACAGTTGTCACTGGATGATCAACATGCCAGGCTGGTTAGTGTTAGTTCTAGATCACAACCTCCTGAGGATTAGCATGTTAGTTTGGGTATAGTCACCGGAGCCCAGTCTGAGAAGGATCCTCATATTTCAAATGCTAATCAATTACAGACCTGTCATGGTGTGGATACATGCTCCTAGTGTGCTTCAGGGAGTCCTTACCCTTCTTACCTATCATTCTCTATTAATTTCATTGGGGATAATGCAATGTTCTTTAGTTGGGGGAGGGGGTGGAATATTTTATTCCTAACATTTTATTCTTGGTCTGTAGTATTGTTTTCTTGATATTGTCCTTGTCAGGCTCATTTTGTGATACACTTTTGATATTTCCCTCGTCGGGCTTATGTTTGGATTAATATGCTTTGAGCCCTAGCTAGGCCCATATTATGCGTTTGTTATCATTTGAGACCCGTATTTATTTTTCTTGTGTTGATTAGTGATTTTGGGTGATGTCTATTTTGGTACAAACGCATCGTGTTATTTACCTTGTTTATATACGTGTCAAATAAACTCCAAGGGTTTTCTTCAAAAATTGTTTCTTTCCCAAGGAGCATGGTTTTTTGTTATTTGGTTTTCTTTGTCGAATCGAGAGGTACTTCCCTATGATAGATGGAACGGCTGACTTTCTTAAGGGAAATGCCCATCGTTTAGAGTTACATTCAAGTGAGTGAGTTAGCAAAGTTCGAAAGGCTCCTCCAATTCGGAGTGGTTTGTCAAGTTTATTTTCTCAAATTGTTTGGAAGACTAGCTTTTTATTTTAGGAGTGCGATGCCTTCTGTGGTGAGGTTTTCAATCAATTCTGGTGCATGCATTGTAGTCTAGAACTTTCCCCGAGTGTATTCAAGGTGAAATCCTAGGTCACACTTGTTTTAGAAGATGACCCAAAGCCCTCTTTGGACCATCACATGGCCTAAATCCCACCTTAATATGTTCCTTAGTCAACCCACTTGAACCTCTTCCCATTATCCTCTTTCTTTGGGATGACCATACTATGATATCATGACCCTTTTAATAACCCCTCTATTGGCACCCGACCTCCTTGAACGCATCGTATAGTTCTAATGTAGGCCGGTGTAGGCAAATGCCTAAGTTTGGGGGTGCATAATTATGAGAATGGTAAAATTAGGCCAAAAGCCTAAGTTTGGGAGGGGTGAAGGGAATTGCAAGATTTGTTTATGAGAGGTGTATACTTGATTGTATCAACAAATTCTTCATAAGACAAGAGATGAGATTGAGAATGAAAGAAAATAGCCGAATGAAAGAAAAAGCCAAAGAGCCGAATGAAAGAAAAGAGCCTAACCCCTAAAAAATGAATTGAATAAGTGGAAAAGCATGAGAAGAGGGGGCGTGAATGCCTAGTGAGTAGAAAATATCTTGAAAGAACTGAAGAAATGAATGAAGAGGAAAATCCCATAAGTGTGATTAGCAAAAGGATGAAAAAGATTTTGGGAAAAGAAAAAAAGAAAAAGAAAAGAGGGTTAATAAGGTGGAGAACTTGAAAGAATTGGGCCTAAGAAGTTGTTAAAGCTATTATGTTTAGGGAGGTTCCCAAGGAACTTGATCCATAAGTCCCTTCCTTCACCCTAACCTTCATCAATGCCCACAAGTCCTTGGTGATTCCAAACCTTGTAAGTCTACTTTAGTGGCGAATGACATAAAGGGAAAGCCTGTGGTTCTACTTGTTGTACTTGAATTTCTTTGTGAGAGTGAGTGAAAATTCTTTATTTCTCTACATTCCTTGTGATTTGCATTACACTATGTGTGTGGAACCAACTCTTGCATATAAGTGGAACCTACACCTTGAAATAGAGAGTGATGTGTTACTTCCAATTAGGGGAAAGCGAGCAAGACAAGCCGTAAAGTGAGTTTGAGGCAAGTTTTGAAAGTTTAGTGCCAAGACTTGAGAAGCTCTTTGTTTAATAAACTCTAATCCTTTGAGGTCTTCCATTTGTTGTAAGGAAAATATTTTTTTAACTCGAAAGGAAAAACGCTAAATGACCATTTGCAATGACTTGTTGGGAGAATCGATTGAACTTTGTGATTTTGGTTGTTAGCATTGTACGTTATATTTGTTTTGGAGTCATGAATACCCTTAGTTGTTAGGAAGATCCTTGATTTCTTGAGGGCAACCAATAGTTAAAGTTTGGGGGGTTGATAAGTTGGCTAGTTGCCAACTTTTTAGTCATTTAAGCTTGAATTATTGTCTAGTTTCCTTTGATTTGAGGTGTATCTGATGTTAAATTGCTCATTTGTGTAGGTAATCGATGAATTTGAGTTCAAGATAACCATACGAGTCAAATGGAGTGCAAAACTGAAGGAAAAGAGTTTAAAATGATTCATGGCAAGCAGAATGGTGACCTGCGTGGTCACCTACATACATACATGGAGAGGTGCACATGCACATGACGCCACACCTGGCCAAACTAGTAAGATGGAAGAAGCTCAAGATCCCATCTACAAAGCCCATATGTATAACACCCCGTACCTTCCTAACTCTACTTGATGACATTCAATAATGTTTACTTAGGTGTCGAGAGCTATACGCAAGTATTTTGTAATATTAATGATTAGAAAATTTAAATTTGGCCTCGTACATGTGATTAGCCTTTCATAGGAGGTGTTTTGTGATTTTCGTGGAGCACTTGTGGGGTTCAAAATGAGGCTACGAGGGCATCTAAACAATGTATATTAAGGCTAAGAATTAATTTAAAGAATAGGACTTGAAGTATCTAACCAAACCTGCGAAGAAAAGTCGAAAAACAAAATTTTCGAAAATATTATGGCCCAGGCGCGCCAGAGGGCTTGCCAGGCCGCTCTGGGACAAAAATTTTATTGCACAGGCAGCAACCTGGTGCGCCCAGGGGCGTGCCAGGATGGATTTTTCAGTTTTTCGAAAGTTGGAAATTTTCTAAGTCCCAAGGGTACCCGGGGTCGTACCGAGACAATTTTTGTCACGTTTATTCTAAAACCACGAGTATATACATGAAATAAATGAAATATTATATTGGTATGATAAAATTACTCGAGAACGAATTTGGTGTCAAAATAACGGTTTTACCTTTTTGGTCAAAATAGGCCATATGTGGCTAGAATCACTTATTTTTGGGATTGAGGCTACGGATATGAATAGCGTGAGTGGGAATATTGTTGTAACATGTATGAGGTGATTTAAACACGAGAAAGTATTGATTTTACTGGGTTAAGTGAATTGGGCCTTAAAGGAACCCAAAAATGAAAAGAAAACATGGCCCAAGAATGGGTCAAAAGACCCATTCTTGCCTTGACCGTCTAGAACCCAACATTTAATGCCATAGAGTGGCTAAGGATGGAATTAAAAGCTTATAAAAGGGACCAAAAATCTGATTTTTATTCTATACAAGTCTCATGCCTTTTTATACCAAAAGAAGATATTTGCTCTCAAACCCTAAAGACTCAAAGCCAATTTTTGGAGCAAGATCATTACTTTTAAAGCTTGGGTAAGTGATTATTGTTATGGATTAATATATTATATCCATGAGAGAGTATGTAAATCATGTTGGTTGTGCTTGGAAATGTTGGACATGGTACTTTGTGTTTTATATAAGATTTGTGATTCATGAGATTCAAGATTGAATTATGACTAGTGCCTTTGATGAAAGAGCATGGTATGGATAAAATATGGACATGTATGGTGTGATTTTGGTTATTAAACTTGTTATTTTTCTATAAGTGTAAATTGTGGGATTTTGGCCGACATGTGCTATGAGGTGTATTAAGGTAAGTTGATGGATTATTTGTGATGTGGTGTGGATAAGAAAGTGTAAAGGAGAAGTGTTGTGGTGAAATGTATTGATTATCATGTATTGGTCAATGCATGGAATATTGGAATAATAATTTCATCAATGGTTTTTTCAAGGGGAAATGGCATGTTTAAAGGCAAATATGTAACTCATTGATGTTATATGCATTTGTAAAGTAGTTGATGGTTAATGTAAATCCCGTTATGTATTTGTGTTGTAGAGTGACACATAAAGAAGGGGCGGGACTATTTTATGCACATCTAATATTGTATATCCGTATTGAGGGTACAAGGTCTGTAAGGTTACTCTGTCCGTATCTTTCTGCGGCAAATAGTATTCACATTGACATTACGCTTGTTTCATCCCGAAATATGCTAAGGTATACCATATCCGGTTATCCATGGTCATTGTCATATATTTCCTACTCATTGATCATTGGTGAATCTCATGTCTCATATTCATGGTTAATGCTCCAAAAGCTCAAATAAGGTTATGTTCCAATGTTCCAATAGTGATTATACTTATGTCTCTTGTTCATGGATTATTGTCAAATGGTTCCCATGGTGTTATGGTTCTAATAATGTTATGTTTCCAACAATGTTTATTCACATGTACCTCACTCATTAGTTAATGATCCAAAGCTTCAAGTAAAGTTGTGACTATCATTGTATCAATCTCAAAGTAATGCATATGTGGTCAATGATCAAGTATGGGTGGTAGCTTTGGGGACAAAATGCCTAGCTCAATCCGATCCCGAGGTTGTTGGATTAGGGGGAAGTCCTGGGGGCATAAGCCTAGCTCGGACCGATTCTGATAGGGGGCAGCTCTAGGGGTAATAACCTAGCTCGAGCCGAACCTGAAATGTTGTATGGGTGGCAGCTCTTGAGGTACTAACCTAGCTCGAGCCGATCCCGATATATATATTGATTCATAGGGTGGCTCTAGGGGCATAAGCCTAGATCGAGCCGATCCCAACATAACGCTATGTTATGTTTAAAAACCCACTGTTCAGTCGGGGCCCAGGTATCATAGGTCAAAGTCAAAGATGAATAATCATGGAATTAAAGATACACAGAATGAAATGAAAGCAACATACATGGTTTCCAAAGTATAGAATAGTGACTCATCTACAATGTGACTTATCTATATTGGTTATGCATTTGAACTTGAGTTCTTTGACATATTTTTATATCTTACAAGTTTCATATGGCCTTACATACTCAGTACATTCTTCGTACTGACCCCTCTTGGGGAATTTACCTTACTTGCTGCAGGCGCAGGTACTAGTAGGCCTCCACAGTAGGTTGCTAGTTGTTGCAGATCTTTGGTGAGATCCAGTTAGGTCGGGGCTTCTCCGAGTCAAAGTTGTACATATTTTTTGGTGTTGTACATGTTGTATAAAGCGGGGACTTGTCCCGACTTTTAGTTCATTTTGGTCAATGCTTTTGTTAGAGACTTTTGTAGACGGATGTGGGTGTATAAATGTAAAGGGGATATGTCATTCTTGACTTGGTGGCCTCAATGGCCAATTTTCGCATATGCATATATATATGATGTTTCATGAATTCCATTGTTGGTATCTATAGCTATTATGTGATTATGGGTTTCTTATGGCATGCATTTGATTGAATAGAGACAAAGCCTAGTTCATTTGGGCCTTATCGGCTACGGGTGCCAACCACGTCCCGATGGGATTCGGGGCATGACAAAAGTGGTATCAGAGCAGGTCGTTCTAAGGGTGTCTACAAAGCCGTGTCTGAGTAGAGTCTTACTTATCGATGTGTTGTGCACCACATTTATAAGTCGGAGGCTACGGTACATTTAGGATGTTGTTTCTTTTCTTCATTTCTAGATCGTGCAATAGAGCCAGTGTTGTAAGTTGAAATGAATCTGATCATGGTCATTGTTTTTCTTTGGTATAGTCAAAATACCAATCACGAGAAGAGGTAGAGGTAAAGGAAAGCAGGTAGATGTGCCTGCTGAAGAAGGAATGAGTAGACTACCACCTTACGAAGCTAGTCAAGGTGGAGCAAATGCTGAAATTTCATCGCGGTCTTCGTCTACTTTTCCAGCTCCGAGGAGCCAGTTGGTAGAGAAGTGCCCGCAGAACCACAAATGAATGCCACAGATCAGGATCTTAGAAATTCAGTTCATATGTTGACGCAGTTAGTGGCAAAACAAAGTCAAAGATGACCTGGTCCAATGACACATGATGATGATGCAGCTAGAGTGGCGAGTCGCAGAACACAGGATTTCCTAAAATTGGACCCTCCTATATTCACTGGGTCAGATCCAAAAGCAGATCCACAGAACATCGTGGATCAAATTCAGAGGGACTTGGAAGTTATGCACGTGACAGGGGTAGAAACAGTTGAACTTGCTGCGTACAGGCTGAAAGGAAAGGCGATATTGTGGTACGAGGATTGGAAGAAATCCCGTGATATTGGTGTTAATACACCTACGTGGGAAGAGTTTAAAGTGGCTTTCCTTGATCATTACCTGCCCTATGAGATTCGTAAGGAACGTGCGGATCAGTTCCTAAATCTACGTCAGGGAAATTTGAGCGTGAGGGAATATAGTTTGCAATTTAATTCCTTGGCTCGATATGCGCCAAATGTTGTGGCTACGATGACAGACAGAGTGCATAAATACGTGGACAGACTAGAGCTATATTCGGTAAGGGATTGCACCATTGCTGCCTTGAACAAAGACATGGATATAGCGAGAATTTAGGCCTTCGCCCAAAAAATGGAAGATCAAAGACAGAGACGAAAGGTACATGAATTTGACAGGGGACAATCCAAATGGGCTAGACTTATGGGACCACCTATGATGTCCCAAGGAGGATCTAGGCCCCGTATGTTTCCTAGGCCACCTAGACCATCGTTCTCGCATTCCACAGTAGGTAGACACTCTCAGTTTAGAGGGTTTAGAGGTGGTCCAGCTGGGCAGAGTAGTGGAGGTCACGGATCACAGGCAGCAGGTTTTCCTCGTCAGCAGTGTCAGTACTGCGGGCGTATTCATATAGGTACATGCAGAGTGGGGACAAATGCTTGTTTCTGGTGCGGCATGACAGGACACATGATGAGAGAGTGTCCCTAGAGGAGCTTGAGTGGTATAGCACGACCGGCAGGATCGGCCGTTGCGTCATCAACATTTGTTCCTTCACTGGGTTGAGGTGTGCAGTCTGTTGGCTATGGTAGGGGTTCCAGAGGAGCAGCCAGTACTAGTGGGGTTTAGAATCGCATTTATGCGTTAGTGGACCGACAAAATTCAGAGGCTTCCCCTGATGTCGTCACAGGTACATTATCCATATTTTCATATAATGTATATGCATTGATTGACCCTGGTTCTACATTTTCCTATGTTACTCCATTAGTTGCTGCGAAATTTGCAAAAGCACCAGAATTATTAATTAAATCAATTGAAGTGTCTACAGCGGTCGGTGAATATATTATTGCAAAAAGAGTATATCGTAATTGTGTGGTAACGGTGTGTGGTCATGATACGTTGGCCTATCTCATTGAATTAGACATGGTGGATTTTGATGTGATCATGGGAATGGATTGGTTGGCCTCTTGTTATGCTACGGTAGATTGTCGGGCCAAGAAGGTGCAATTTTGTTTTCCGCAAGAAAATGTTCTTGAATGGCAGGGTAATGTAGGGGCACCACGAGGAAGATTTATTTCCTATTTGAAAGCCAGAAAAATGATTGCTAAGGGTTACATATGTCATCTGGTACGGGTGAAAGATAATGATGTGGAAACACTAACTCCGCAGTCGGTTCCAGTGGTCAATGAATTTCTAGATGTGTTCCCAGAGGATCTTCAAGGTTTACCCCCAGAACGGGAAGTAGAATTTGGCATTGATGTGATTCCAGGCACTCAGCCTATTTTTATTCCTCCATATAGAATGGCTCCAGCAGAATTACGTGAATTGAAGAAGCAATTGAAAGATTTGCTGGACAAAGGCTTCATTAGGCCTAGTATGTCCCTGTGGGTGCACCGGTATTATTT